>OY728164.1:20436292-21768871 GCA_963277665.1 Viscum album
CTAGTGATGTTTAGAGGACATTGCATATTTGGTTTATATATATAGTATTTTTGTATCGTTCCATTTTCCCATACACTTTTGAATTGAGTTTTTTGTGTGCGTGTGTATAGGTTCTTAAGCAAAGGCCTCCCTGAGATTATTGTTCCTTCGGCGCTAGTCACTACTCCCTGGCATATGAAGGTGGGCTTGGTGTAGTTTCATCGTGATCCCTGATGTGGGTTGAGACATGACATGTAGAAGGAAATTTCTATAAAAAAAGAAGCAACACATGGTAGTTTTTTTAATTAAACTACCTTCCTGAGGAAGCCATATAAGAACCTTATGACATGATGATTTAAATGTTTTTTAAGTGGTTTGTAATAGAGTGGTAAAATTTCAAGGGTAAAATTCATTTTATGGGGGGTATAATGTAGAAAAATTATTTTGTATAGAATATATTTTTTCAAATAATTTTATTTTTTTGGACAACTCACATTATACACATCACTGATATTTAAGGAACATCCATAAAATATTCATATTATTTTTTAAAATATGACCTTTAAAACGTAGCTATAAAATCTAGCGGTATGAATTAGAATTATAATATTTTTATAATTAGGTATAATTGTTTTAGATAATGATAATATATTAGTAAATAAGTACCTAATATTTTGTAATTCCTCTATATACATCAAAAGTAAATTTCTTTTACAAAAACGATTTTCATTAGTTTTTGAAAATAATAAAATAAATTTTTGCCACATTTAGATTTTTTTTTAAATTATTTCTAAAATATCCATGTCAAAATTATGCTTGAGTTATTTTTTGACAATTTTCTGCAAATAATTTTTATTATTAACAATAAAAAATTATTTATTTTTATTAAAAAAATCTATTGTATAAATAATTTGAAAGATCCATTTTATTTTAAGATAGATATAAAATTAAAATTCATTAAATTATATATTTATAATACTAATTTATTTCATTGGAATCAATTTCAAACTGAATGACTGTATTAATTTATTGTTACATATAAAAACATTGTCTTTGGTAACCCACTTTTTTATCACATATGTGGGTTTTATTTTAAATTAAAATCTAACAATTAAATGAATTTAATTTAATAAAAATGATTAAATATTTGTAATCATTGTAATTTGTATTATATAATATGTTCAAACTAATTTTTTTCAGGAATATTATTGAAAAAATTAATAAATAGTTATTATAGTTAATGTTAAAACATGAGTTTGAGTGTTACATGAACATGTGATAAAATTAATTTTCGTAAAACATATTTATTTTATTTAAAAAAATTATATTTCATATTTCCAAAAAAAGATAGAAATTATCTAATAAGGCTCAATATATTTTTTAGATTAAAGGATAAATTACCTATGTAAATAAGAAGTGGCATGTTATAATACTGATAACTATAATTGTAAAAGTGTGTAAACATAGAAACTAAGGGAATAAAATGTTTCAAAAAATATTATTTTATTGGTGGTTATATTTAGTGAAAATATCATACATCCAATACGTTATTTATCAATATTGGATGTATATGGTTTGAGAGTGACTTCCAATTATTGAATAGTTTTGGGTATTTAGAAAAATGCCACTCTTCCTAAATTATAAATGGCCACATCCTCTCCTCAGATATTCATACTCTAAAATACTTTCACATTATCCAATACCTTCCAAAATATCTTCCTTAATTCCATCACCATGCACTAAAGGCCTTATATTGAATATTAAACACTCCTACGAATGGATTTGGCACAATCTTTAAAAGGTTTTCCAAATAATAGATGTTATTATTAACTATGACTTTTTGTTTTTTTCTCTCATAAACCTCCTTAAAATATCATTAAAATATCATAAAAATTAAAATAATTATATACCATATACTGATATGTTGTCATGTTAATGAAATAACCTAAATTTATATCCTCTTCCATCAAATAGTAAAAAAAATCCGTTGATTGTGCGCATGATAAACTACTGACTCACGAACTAATGCAATTTTTTTCCATCAAAACATTTCATGGAAATATATAATTATGATTTTTAAATTTATAATATAACATATAATTTCTTACACAATGATATTTTTGAATCCGATTACATCTTTCTTGTGTATGTGCGGACTACTTCCTCCAAGAAGTGATTAGACATGTTTTTCATTTTATTCTGACATTGATGGTAACCAGGGTATATTTAATATAAATATATGATATATATGATATAAAAATAATTATGTAAAGGTGAATTAAAATTTAATTTTCTTTATTTTCGCCCATCAAAAACATGGAAACAACGTTTATAATTACTTACAACATAACATCTCCCTGAATAGTGTAATTTATTTTGTATCTCTAACTTGTAAGGATTATTATAAATACATATATAATTAATATATATGTTATTTATATCGTGGTCAAATTTGTTTATATTATGGAACCATGATCAATGTAAAATAACCAAAAATTACATACAAAAACATACATTAAAAATTAATTTGTTATTACCCAAAATATGATTTTAAAAATGAATTTTTATCAAACGGGTAATAAAATGTCAAAAAAATCATATATTGTATGACATATATGATTATGGTTGTGGAATATATTTATAATAAAAATATATTAATTCATAGTATGTTCAAAAATGTATCAGGAATTTTGTGACTTGAGGTGCAGTGATACCCCGACCCGAAAATCCTGGAGTCGATGCATTATTTTAATACATTGTCATGATTATAAGAAATCATGTCTCGAAGGACCGACCCGTTTAACAATCTTGGAAAATATATGACATACAAGAAAGGGGTGAGCTCAGATGCTCATTAAGGGAAAATAAATCAGTGGAAGCTATAAAAGTATAAGGCAAGATGAATTATAAAAATAGAAGACTTTTAAACATAAAACTAGAACATAATAATTTAAAAATATTAGTCAAACATTAGCATATAAACATGCACATTGATATTATACTAGTCAAAGAATCACATGTAATAACTAATTTCCTAACTAGGGAATTCACAATGTCGTACATAATAACTACTACGTCATGACCTCGTGCGAAAATAATTCAAAAAAATTTGTTGAGGCCTTGTTCCAAGACACTAGTTTGTCTCATGAGACCTACCAATGCATCAAGGTGAAATAGCAGGCCCCACCCGTCACTTACTAAGTCCAATGCATTTCTTTTAAGAAATTGGTGAAACATAACATAAAAATTCATATTGATACTAGCATATGAAATGTTAATACTTAAACCATAAATGACGAATGGTATAAAAATATCACATCCATAGTCAAACATATCATAACTCATTCAATACAATATAGACTATTGTATTATAATAAATAAACCCCAATCAAGATTAATATCCAATAAAGGATGTTGACATGGTTGAAAATGATGAGTAAAACTATTTATGAGAAATATACCTTTTTGTGAAATAATTTAAAAGAAACACATTTATAAATTAATTAATACAAAATATAATTTTTATTAAAAGTTTCTCATACCACTTTGAAACTTTTTAAGGAAATTAAAATTTTAGGACAATCATGTCCACATAAATAAATCCTTAAAATCATTTTCAAAACATGAAAATTAATTAAAAATATTTACAAAAATAAATCTTTAAAATATTTAAAATGATGATCTAGTTAAATATTACCTTCCATAAAACAATAAAAAAGACACTCTTAATTTTTTTTATGAAACATGGTCATTGATGATAAATATTTTCTAGTAGATACTTACACATTAACAATCTCAGATAATAATGAGATTGAGGAGTTAACACTTACCTTGTATATTCCTTTGGTTGAAGGTAATTTTAACATCCTGTATATTTACCATAGTATGTTATTAAATTATTCCAAAACCATATTAATCTTTATTATATCACAATAGATTAATTTATGACTTTATACTACCCATTTAATAATAATTTCAATGTTAAAGTAACATTTCCGGTAATAATCACTTTCTTTATTACACATGTTTTAACATGTTATTCATGATCATATCACTTATATCATGATTTAATAAAATCAATATTATAAAATATTATTTACATATCCCATATATTCAAAATATAATTATGTATAATAGATAGATATATGAAATGTAAACACCGTTCATGGAGACGGTAGTCCGTACGTATGTAGGAATGTTGTTTCTATTTTCTTATTATACAGTATGGAAGTAAGTAAACAAAATATATTTATCTATATAAAAATATATTATTATAGTAGAAATATTATTTAATATACCCCATCATTAATCAATATATATATTTTTATAAAAATTCTTTAAGGGTGATCGTTGAATATGAAACTCATTGCGTCGTGGAGACGATAAGCCGTACGTATGCACAAGCAATAATATCATTCTATTGATGGTGAAACGGTGTTTAATTGGATGTTATATTATAAATACATAATAATAAACTTGTTATAATTATTATTTACATCAATTATACTCATTATTATACCCATAAAAACAATGAAGTTTTGAATATCAAACTACACCACAATGTGGAGACGATAAGTCATACGTTCACACGTATGGTTACTTTGTCATTCATAAGATGGATAGATTAATGAATATAGTTGTAACATATTTATATTAACATCTCATTATATACATGGAATTAGAGTTATTATTTTAGTTTGGAAATAACATGGAATGAGGAAGTAGAAGAAGAAAATATCATTGAAAGAGTTGATAAAATAATTACCTCTTCTTATGGTGCTTTTTTTTATTTGAACAAAAGGGATCTTTATATTGGCTTTATGATGAATTTAAGGCCTCTAAGATAAAGGGATGGTATTTTTGAGTCTATTTTAGCGTGTTTTGGCTGAAAAAAATGGCTTTGGAGTTGTTAATTTGAGAGAATGGGAAGTACCTTTCTATAAAAGAGGTGAGGGGCACTTTAGGAAGAGCTTGAATTATTAATTTATTATAAAATTATTTTCTGTTTCTAAAGGCTATAAATGAATTTATTTCAAGGATAAGGATCTTATGGATCAAAATCCTATAGAACAGTAGGTTTTAGACATGTATAGGTCATAATATTAATGTTATCATTTAGATTTAACCCTTAGTTAAATAGTTTTACTTTTACCATGTCTTCTTGAATTTTTATACTAAAAGGTTGATATAGTTACTATAAATTTCTAAATGATCAAAAAGTAGATCATTTGTGAACATTTAAAACAATAAAAGTTAGTTGAAAAAATAGTATATTTTTATGAAATTCATATAATTTAATAAAATGGTATTTATTTTAAAATATAATTTATGTCAATTTTTGTACTATTTAATACATGAATTTTTTAATAGTCATAAAAACATTATTCCTTTGAAAAAAATAAATTGAAACAAACCTAACATGTTATAGTCACCTAGAAAATTAGTATATGGAATAAAAAGTTTCAATTTATATTTATTTTAAAATTTATAATATCATTTGTTTTAATCATTCATTAATAAGGTAATTATTGCATGATCATTGTGTCATAAATAAATTTAATTATTTAATGTCAAAATATTATAAATAAAATTACATGATGTTAGAAATATTTTTATATTTATATTCAATATTTTCAGTTGAATTTATCTTATGTATAACCTTATATTGAAAATTATTTAGTTATTAAAATTTGAATTTAACACTTTTAACTCTTCTTTAAATAAAATATAATAAATGTCCAAATCTAACCCAAGTGAATCAAAAAGGATCATACTTCTTTTAATAAGGTTTATTTCAGTCAAATGAAAATATCCAGTAGAATTTGGACATGTGTTGGGGAAATTTTATATTATTACAATATTATTTTTACCTTTAATTACCATATTTACTTTTAACCATGGTAAATAAAATCCAAAAGTTACTATTCAAAAAAAATATTTTATCCAATTGAACCGCATTTTACATAATTATGTCAACCATGTCTCTCAGATTTTATAAATTTTAATCCCAAAAGCAGTAGAATTACGTTTTATGTAAATTTGAAAATGTCTCTAGAAGGTGGGTAAAAGACGTTAAAAATTTCAGTAAAATTTTATACATATAATCATATTATAAAATGACTCAAATGACATAATTGGAATAATATATATATTATGTATATTATTTAAATTTAAGATAAATTTTAAATTTTAAATTATTATTTAAATGAAGAAGTCAATTTTTATATATTATGCAGTATTTTTTCCCTATTCATCAAAAATTAATTGTTTTCAGAAAAATACCATAAATTCACTCTAAGACAATTTTCATATTTTGAATTCAAAAATGAGGCCTATTTTACCAAATTATATTTTTTATGAGTGTCTAAGATTAATTTTATTATTGTTCACAAAAGGACATAAAATTTTTTATTTTAAGAAAATTTTGTTTCTAAATAAATAACTATTTTAACAAAACGAAAAAACTTCATTATAAATATGTTTTATTTACGTGAAAGCATTATAAATAACATTTAAAATTTATGTGTTACTATTCATATTACAATATTGAAGTGTTAAATAAATATATAATTTAAATAATTATAATACTAATGTGTTGTTTCGCAGAAACTCAATCTTACATATACAACAATCCAAGTCGATGTTGTATAAAATATAAGCTATTAAATTACTTTAAAGAGATATATTATTTTGAATTGTTGGGGTGTTACAGGTATGATATTTTTATCTCACTTTTATTTTCTATTTGAACATTTTATATTCACTATTTGTTTCTTTTATATTGTGTATCTACATCCCACGAATGTATATTAAGATTATTATCATTAAAATTATGATATTTACATGTCATTATATGTTTATTTATTTCAAGTGGATTATGATTAAAAAAATTAAAATGTTGGAAAGGTTTTATGTTACAATCACAATGTTTGTCAGGATTGACTCTGATTATGCTTTTAAGGATGAAATATTTTGATCTATCATTAAATAAACTCATAAATATTCTTATCATCTAGTTACTTATGGATAATACATATTTTCAATTCATTTCCCTCTATTTATCGATAAAAGAGACCACATGTATGTTTATAAGAAAAAATGGTTTAATTTCCATATTTGGTAGAAATTAATTTTTCTTCCATATGAAAATATTCTTGAAATATTTTAAAGAATGTTTTTTCTCCAATGATTATATAAATACAGTTTTACCAATGTTTTAATTTTTATATGGTGATAAATAATAATTTTTCTATCATTTTTTTAAAAAAAGATCTTTTAAATTTTTAACAAAAATTTGAAAGGAATCATCATTTTAATGTGCACAAAATTAAAATTCTTTTTCCATCACGACCACTCGATGATTTTAGGTTTCAAATAAAATATCAAGGTTATTTTGAAAAAAAAATCAATAATATTTAAGAATTTTATAGTTTTGAAATAAGTATTTTAATATTGGAATGATGATATTCCTTAAGAAATGTTCCTGGTGATCATTCAAAAACATTTCCCATCTAATATGACATCAGTTGATGTTACTTAAAGATTAATGGGGTTATGATCCTCTGGTAATGAATCCAATATACATTCCAAGGTATATGTTATGATAAAAGTTTTATGAAACCCGTTTACTATTTAAGGGATATGATATAATTCTTTTATGATATTGAGGCACAAATTTGTATGCATTATATGATATATGGGACCTATATATCCCTACAATTAATTTGGTAATTATTACTGTTCTATGAGCTCAAAAAGAGCATGAGAGGTTATCCCAAGCCTAAATGAGGGTACACAGGAGGTTATCCCACGACCGAAATAGGGTACATAGGAGGTTATCCCAATACCAAAATAGAGTATAGAGGATTTAATTCAAAGTATAAAAGGGGGTAAACATGAGGTTATCCCAATCCTAAATCAGGTACAAGGGTTGTAAGACCGAACCTAACGTGTTTTGAATGTCTTGGTGGGTTTCCTTGATATAAGATTTTATATGATTATGTGTATGATAAATAATTATTATCGAGGCCAATGTTCTGATCTCATGGATTATATTATTTAAATACCTTATGATTAATGTCTTATTGACTACCAATATTTTTTCCATGACTTATGTTTATGATATATGATATGCAGTGTATGGTTTTCAAATTTTTATTCTCATGTTCTCATAAATATATGTTTAGGGTATTTTTATATCTCTTTTATTTACCAATACGATGAATCTAATATCACTATTTCTTAGTTTTCCTTCTTATAGGTTTTGAATTAATTTATTATGTATGAAATGTATAAGAAGGGCACAATTTATGAATAACATATTGGGAGATAACATACATCACCTATGAACTAGTTGTTTACGAATCCATGATTGTAAAGGAACTAGACCTAAATTAATCTTCAATGGATTATTATGTGTTATATTGAATATTTATCTATTCATATGTGATAACTAAGTATAAAAATTTTGGGTTAATATAATCTTATAACTATAAGTTAAAATAAAAATCATTTCAAAGTAAAAGAGTTGTTTTTATTATAAACTATTTTTATACAAGTAATTTTTTTAATATTATTAAATTAAACTAATCTGTAGTTGTTAATAATTTTAATTAAATTTATATATAAAATATTCAAAAATATATTTTAACATTTATATATCATATTTTTCTTATCATGGGATAAAAATAAATCAATTTTTTCTTAAAAACATAATAAAATGGTTTTTATCATTTTTTCAAACTTATTTAAAAAATTATTTCAATCTATAATATAAAATTAATAACATATAATGAATCCAAAATTTGGAATCAATATATTCCAATTTTGTATGTTTTCCCCTTTTAATTTTCCACATCAAAAATAGTATGCTTAGAAATTTTTTATCACATTGGTCAGGGTAAAATGGGTAAAATATTGTTAAAACTTGGGACTAAGGCATTGAAATTCCTATAACACTTTCCTTTATCATATTTGGAGAGTTTATTTTATCCATATTCATCCATGTCTCAAATATATGGCCACATGGTTCCATTCCTCTTTGATTATTACATTCTATTTATTTAAGAAATGAATAAATACAAAATATCACCCTCTTGTCTTTAATAACTCTAAAATATTATTGTAATGATAAAAAGAATATAATTTTGGTTCTAAATGTAAATTTTAAATATGAATAGTTTTTTATCACCATTATTTATTTCTAATTTTAAGGATTAAAAAATTACAATAAATATTTACGCAACACCGACACATTATTTGTTCAACTAACATATAATTTTAATAAATTATTTTAAACAATTGAATGTAATAAGTTTTTTTTGGGAATTAGTTTAATTCAAAAATTTAATTAATTAATATAAAATATTAAGGGTTTTTAAGGGTTTATACTGAAATTTAATATTTTTATTGATGTTTTTAGAGTTAGATTTAATGAAGTGTGTCAAAAATGATATTAAATTTATTTCATTAAAAATATTTTTTATTAAAAGGCTTAAAAATAATAAAAATAATGAAAGCATAAAAATAAGAAAGGACCCTTTTTAAAATTTTTACCCTTTGGAATTTATGATGAAATTGTTTCCTAATATGTTAAATTATAAGCAGTTAATATTAAAAATATGTTTATATGGATATGATTAAAAATGGTTTACCATGTGGTTAAACCAAATGGTAAGGATTAAAATAAAAACACTTATATATAATTAATTGGAAATTGAATTTTAAATTAAAAATCTTTTTCATGGAATCTATGTCTATTTGGAAGGATTTTTATTGACAATGACTTATTTATATTTTAATGTTTTTGGAAATTCCAAGAATTTGTATTCTCTCCCTTATAAAATATCACACCTTATGTATTTTATTCACACAAAAGTGAGCCATATATATTATAAAAAACCCAAAAAAAATTCACCCCAACATCAATATCCATGTTCTAGAGGTTTTGGTCTCCCCAAAAGACAATCCCCAATGTCATTAAGTGGAGATCTAAATGATTTTTTTCAATGAAGAGGTAACCACCTTGACTAATCACTTTATTTTTTTAAAATATTCTTTTACATCCTCTAAATATATATTATTTTTCATAAAATACCAAATTAAGTATCTTATATATACTAAAAATTTATTATGATTATGAAACCACCACTATCATCTCCCTTTTCAATCAAATGTAAAATGATAATGTCACTCGTTTGTATGTGTGGACCACCACCTACACAAAGCGATGTTCTTATTTTTTCAATTATGATATACATAATAGGTGATAATAATATATTTAATAAATATATGTGATATAATAAATATTTTTTAAATTTTAATTTATTTTTACTGTTCTTTCATTCCATCTATCAAAAAGTGAAAACATCATTTATCCATACATCCAACTTACCATCCATATAGATAGTGTAATTAATAGATGAATATAAATATATATATATATAATTAATTTATATTATATTTATATAATTAATAAAATTATAAACATTATGGAAACGTGATATATGTACAGGGACCATAAGTACAAAACCAAATCATAATTGAAGTAAAGTATTTACCACCCATAATAGTGACTTTAATGAAAAATTATTTATAAAATATTGATAATAGTTTATAATTTAATCATATATGGTATGGTATATATGTGTATGATTCTATAATTTATTTATTTTATGTATATATTTATTTTATGTGAGCATTGAACACAAATGAAGGAAGTGAGATCTTTGATAAGGGATTCTTGTCTCACTTTACTTTTTCTGAGACTTATTCCATATTCACCACGTGTTATCTTTTTTTTGTGGTATTTATAAAACCCATGAATATAGTTTTTTATTATTTCATGAAAATTATTAGTTCTGAAAAAATCCATTTATGGGTATCTCTTTCGAAAGGTTTCGATATGTAGATTACTGGAGGAGTAAGGGATTTATGATACAATATCATTGTTATTCCAGATTGTTTATGAGTATGTTTAAAAAGATGTAATATTATGACCTATATCTAAATAATCCATAAAATTTCATTCTAATATGTTTAATTCATGACATTACATGTATTCCATTAATTTTCCTCTTTTTAAGAACTCATGATACTGAAAGAATATTTTTAAAGAAAACTATCTATGTTTTATTATTATGTCAGAAATTTTATTCATGAATATCCATGTTTTCTAAAAGTGTTTCATTTAATTCATTAAATAATATATAATTATTTTTTAAATTCATTTTATCCCATTTTTAACTTTTTACTAAATAATTTTAAAGGAATATTTTGTATTTTTCCCGAACAATGTACTTTCAACTTTTTATCAAAAATGATAAAGGAATCATTGTTTTTATGTACATGAAATGAACTTAAAATATAGCAGCCATGAATTAATAATTATTTGAATAATCCATTAAAATTTTCAATGTTTTTTTAAATAAAAAAAATTCAAAATATTTGGGAAATATTATTATTTGAAACTAATGACATCAAGGTGAAAAGTGTATTTTCCTCTGAAATTCCTACAAGAAATATTTTAATGGTATATTCATCTATGATAATATCCTTTGATGTTAATTTTTATTTAATGGGAATATTATATAATGATTCCATATACATTTATTCTTTATTTTAATTTAGATTATGATGATTTAAGGTTGATTATACAAAAAATATTTACAATGAGTTAATTATGTTATAAAAACCATTTATGTTTGATATGTTATGCTATGATAAAATGATAAAATGGTTATATATAATTTTTACATTCATGGGTTTTGATATTTTGATATTGTGTGACACATATTTATAACCGTAATTAGGTTTTTGGGGGATTAAAATTGTATATCTGTCCAATATATAGGGTATATATGGATATCCCATGATATAAAAAGAACTAGAATGAGGAGTGAACCTGATTTATTATGAGAATCTATGCTCTGTGATAGTCTTGGGTGTTAACCATGACTAATGATATGGAAATTGGAGTGGACACAATCAACTATTATAGTATCGGTAGTGATCCCAGAATAATAAGAAAATTGTTTTATATGCTTATGTGTATGAAAAAAACTAATGTCTTATTCCAATGTTATGATCTAATTACTTATATTTTTTATTCATTTATTATTATGATCTTATGAACATCCAAGATTTATACCATGAATAATTATTATGATATTTATTATGAAGGGTATGATTTTTGAATATCATGATCTTGTTATCATAACCTTATCATCAGGTTTGGTTTGATTGATCATTAATATCCCCCTTATATAACCTCACTGAGAATATGAGGTCACTATTTCTCATGTTTCCTTTATCGAGGTTACAAAGGAAGTTTTTATGTAGGAAAATCCCTAGAATGGTTATAGTAGATAATAATTAAGTGTTAAATAATAAAAAACGTGTATAAACATGTTGTTTATTCATCCATGATTCGAAATGCACCAGACCTATACGATCTGTTTCTGGATCGTTATGTCATGTAATGAATATTAATCTAATAAGATTTAATATCTATGAATAAAATGTATAGGTCACCATATTTACCTCCTAATTTTATTTAAATACATGTTGTACTTCATGTCTCTCAACTAAATTTGAATTAACCTTATCCCTCTAATGTTCTATATTTAGAGGAGAATGAATTCAAACTGAATTTCTAGATCACCGAATAATCAATTCATATTATTGGTTCCTTGGGAATAGTGATTGATGTAAAGTAAATTTTATTAGTTCATGTATTTTGGAAACAGAAGAATTAACCACATGAATCCTAGATATAGGAAGTTCTTATGAGGTAGTAATTGCCTCATTTATTATCTATTCTAGCATCTTTTTGACATTATAGGTGTAGAAAGTGGTATGGTGGGAGAGAATTGTCACACCCAAGATGTAATATTCTATACAGAATGTAATATTTATTGAATTTATAAATACCTTCCATTTTTATATTTTCCTATTGGATTTAAAAAAATGTGTTAAAAATTCTCTCATGGTTGGATCACGGTAAGATCTAACCATTAGAAAATGATGAAAATTAAATATATTTATATTAGTGTTTATTTTAATAATCCTTTCACATTATTCCAAATCACACATCCAAATAGGGTGACTCATACTTCTGTATATTGTTCCACCCACATGACTGGAATGTGGTTTATAAAACAATGTGTCCAGACCATAATTTTAAAAATGAAGAATAACAAAACTATTCATACTCAAAATAAGTCCCCTAACCTTCATATTTATCCCACTAAAACCCCAACTCCATCATCTCACATAAAAAAACATTCCCCCACTTCCAAGGATTATTTTTTGGTTTTTCTTCATGGTTTTTTAAGGAAATCATTGGTAAGTGATTATTTTCATCTTTTATATAGCTCATATATCTTATTTTCCTTGATTTCTATTTTTCCATAAAACCATGAATGCCTAGACTTTATGTTAGATTAATTTATTTAAGTGGGTTTTGGTGTTTAGGGTTTCATATTCCCATATAATGACCCTATCCTCATTTTTGGTGAATGTAAATTGTGGACCAATGATTTAATATCGTCATTGTAGTTGGTTTCGTATTTATGGATTTTTAAGGATTGATTTATGTATTTGTAAATCCATTCGATCATCCATAATTTTTTAATGCATAATGTGGTTTTATAAATTATTGAAAACATAAAAAATGATATTAAACAACTATTTAGGGAAAGATATTTTATAATGGTTGTTTTAATAGATAAATATAATGAGAAACCCTAGGTAAGTGGGTATGAAATCCTAAAATGAGTGATGGTTCATCCCCACTAGTAATGGGAGTCTCCCTAAAAACTGAATTAATGTCAATTATATCCCCAATGTCCAGTGAATTCATTTTATATCCATGACACTAATTGAGTGTATATCCTTAACTAGTGATGTTATTCACTTGTATATCCCTAAATTAGTCACTTTAATGTGGAATATCAAGTTTTGTGTTTTAAATTAACATTTCAATAGTTCGTTAATAAGTTTTCATTAATAAAAGAGATGTTTAATACTTATTGTTTTCTTTATAATGTTTAGTGTATAATGTTTTATTAATTTTGAAAACATGCATGATTTGGTTTTCCTAAAAAACGATTTTATGTGAAACACCTATTGGGATCCTGTAGGGATCAATATTCTCAATCCTTATATACACAAATAGGTGTTTGAAGACTTTGTTTTATCTGATTCATGGAATGGAACAATGCTTCTTTGAGGTGTTGTGTTCTAAAATTAGCTTCATATGGTTTATAATAGTTACATAGTGGGATGTTAGACCTTGTGTCATGTGTAGATGGTTGAAAAATTGTTTGGTTCATGTTTGGTTCAATATATAGCTAGAATATGTTTTATGTTGTATCAATTATTTAGATTCCAATCCTAGTACACAAATTTGTAGAGTGTGGGTTGTACAAATATTGTTATTTAGTTATAGATAGTTATCATGTTTCATTTAATTTTAATTTTATTTATGTAATTTGTTGTTATGGATAATATTTTATATATGTTTTACAATAAGACTCTCTAATATATGTCTTTGTCATGCCCAGTTTTAAATAAAGGCCATGTTATATTAAATAGTTCTTTTGGATGAAAAACTCCAAAAGTATTTTTCTCTAATTCCTAGACACTAGTTTCCAGTTCATGGGGATCAACAATTCCTTTCAAGATATATCAAAAACCATTCAAATGTCTTGGTTAGGTGAAGGAAGGTTTGAATCTAGAAAATAGGGAAAATTCCGAGTTTTCGGGGTATGATATCATTGAATTTTAGGTGGACATGAGATAACATAATCCAGAATTTAGGGGTAAGATGTGTGTATGTGATTACCCAACATGATAAAAATCCATAAGAATCAATGTGATGTCATAATATTCAACTTTCAATATGTGTTGTGAGTTTTTTTGTATTTATTTTGTATTTTCAGGTTGGAAATGGAAATTTGAGAGGTATTTTAGGAGGCTCCCAATTTAAGTGCATATGATACAAACCATGAAGTAATCATATGACCCTTACTAATTTTTTATTCTAGAGATCCCAGCATAGTTGGAAAAAATTTACTAAATCAAGATACTATACTATTTTAGATATTAATTTTGATGATTTATGGGTATTTTAACTTCTAAAAGCTATTTTGTGTTTCAGTTGATTTTCTAGTGATTATATGTTATTTAAATAGGTTTTTATTTCCTATATGATAATATTTTCCTCCCTTTTATATAATTCAATGTAGTTTTAAACCCCCTTCAAGACCAATAGGGAATAAATTTTAAGGGTCTGAGGATATTATTATATTGAAAAAAATCCTTGAATCAATCAAAATAATAATTATAAATTTTTAATAATATTCCTTTCTATGATTCCAGGAGTAGGAACAGTCCCAAATCAGCATCTTAAGGTTCATCTAGTTCCATTTATAGACATAGATCAAGTCTAGATGTTCCTACTCCACCATAAACCATATTTCCATGGTAGTAATACCACAATATAAGATAATTATAAATTGTAAAATATTTAGAGGACACGTGAATTAATTAATACTCTAGAGGCAATTGAACTAAGATACATTGCCATTATATTCTAGGGTCCAAATGAGATATAGTGGGAATCATTTGTCTATGAAATGATTTTTATAAATATTAGGTGGATGTAATTCAAATTAATATTCAATCTACATTGTCTTGGAATTCCCTGTAAATTGTGTCTCGTTCTCATGGAATTTGTAGTATACGTAGATCATCATATATGAAAATTCATTTAATTAAAAAGACCCATGTCACTAGTTGGCCTAAAAATATAGTTAAGATAAAGAAGATTAATGAGGTAGTGAAAGGTCCCTGGAGTCAGAGGTGGGGATGATGATAGTGAGAGTTACAATCCATCAGGGATCATATGCATTACATTGTTTATTTGAAAATGATACATCTAACTGAATTTTTTTTACGTTTATGGTGGATCAATTGAATCACCTATCAGAGCTAATTCCTTATCTTATGGAAATATTGAATCCACATTTACAGAAAAAGGAGCATGGTTTCTGAATATCCTCTTGTATGATATCACTATTTTAAGTTTAATTTCCAAGGTATTTTTATATCATTTAAATAGACCTTATGAAAACATTTTTGGATTGACTAGATGAAAATCCTCAAGATGCATATTAATTTTAATCATTGAAGGAAGACTTTATATAACCTATATTGGAAGGTTAATCTTTTTCAAGGAGAGTGAGACCTACAATCATCTTAGGTGGGGCCCCTTTTCCTGAATTCAATAGGATTATCTATCAGGTTTTATCCCTATTTTCATAAGTTGAAAAGGATTATTGTCTAATTTCGTTACCTCCAATGGGTTAAGACTTCATTAAGTTTTTACCATTATTAAATTATCTATCTATTTGTTTTGAGGGATGAAGTAGGTATAATTTAAATCATATTACAGGGCTCTATTAAAATTGTAGGAGTCAAAAATCCATCTAGATGACTTGGAGGACAAGGGGTCTATTCAAAAAAGAGTGTCTATATGGGATACCCAAATGGATTTTTCCAATATAGTATATGGTCCTATAATGTTGTGTGTTTAATATAGGAAGAGAAACCTGGTCATTATCATGAAAAAATATCCTCTACCCCATATTAATGATTTTGTCGACTAATTTAAAGGGGAATGATGGTTCTATAAAATTTACCATCGGTAAGGTCATAACTTCTTTAAAGTGAAATAATATGATAATAAAATGATGTATTTTTTATCTCGTTATTTCCTATAATGAACTAATACATTCATATATAAATATTTTAGCTATTAAGATAAATATTTAATTCATTACACAAACACAATCTGGAGAACCACAACAGTTTAGTTTATTTAGAGACTAGATACACCCTATTATAATTTGGTGAAATATATCTAAGATCTACCATATAAAACATTTCCTTTGGTAATATTTATCAACATACCATACTTAAAACCATTCATTATAACCTGTGGAAAAGAAACATAGGAATGGGTGTACTAAGATCATCAGTAAGGGTAAGAAAGCAATATATTAATTATCAAATACTAATGAAATGAAAATTAGGGTATAAGAACATGAGATTGACATTTGAGAAACATACTAAGAATATAAAAGGTCATAATCTTCAGACATGGAATACTGGTTGGATGTTCATAAGACATTACTTATAAATTAATAAAAAAATATGATCCATTAGAGAATAACATTTTTAGAAGACATGAAATTTTTTCATGCACATAAGCATAAAACATCATTCCAAAATTAGTCATTTCTCACAACCAAGGATTTCATAGTGGAGTGGGTCCAATCTAAAAAATTATCATAGTAGTCAAGGTTTAATCCCATGACTATTTTATTAGATAATGTCCCTTTCCAAAATTGGTTTTCTCCTGATTAAGTCATGTCTATCTCATGAGATATAAATCATTACCCAATGAATTTGAGGGAGATATAGGTCCCACGCTTCCCATAATTGAAATAATAGATATTTTCTCTAGAAGATCAAGGGAAATTCATCATTATATAATCAATGAATTTAATTGTGTCTTATAAACATTTCCTCACATCATAATATGCGGAAAAGATATTTGTTTCAAAAGAATTTTTATATTTCACCATAGTATAACACGTGGATAGATTTAGGATTCATAATCATTTTATCATGGTATAACACATTGAAATGAAATTTTATTTGTAAACATCTCGTCATTTTAAACACAAACCTTCTAGATAATGAATATGAATGGCATCTTTTGATTATATCCCATGTGAATCAAACTTAACATTAAATGATGTTATCTTAGATGGAAAATGATTTTGAAATATCACTAGGAACATTTCATTAAGAAAATAACTTTTAATTTAAAATCACTTTTTGAAACTAAAATATTTTGAAAATAATTCTCTTGTAAAATAAAGATGTAAAATTATAAAGAACGAATTTAATCTAGAAATTCTCATGACTATTGGAAATTCCTTTTAGGTTGTACCTGTTAAAAAATTCATTTACCATTTTTTTTACAAGTAAAAAAATCATTGTTTGGAAAATGACATAAAAATTCATTTACAAAAATTTTATAAAAATATAAACATCATTAAAATTTTAATTAATAATGTATTTGAAATTGTTAATAAAACATTTTCAAAACATTTTTAAAAAACATGGTTTTATAGGAAATAGATTTTTTGAATGATGAGTGAAATAAATATGATTTATCATAAAGAAATTCATTTGATATACTGATTATATATAGAGATTAAAATTATGATAAAATTTGTATTATCATTACATAAATATAGGAGAAGAAAATTCATTAGCTTATTAAGAGATATATCATAACATTTTATCATTTGAAGTATAATTATAAACAATCAAAGCTATAGTTGAATTCTATGGGAAAACCCCAAAAATTTTGATGAATTTTTTTATTTGGGATTATTATGAGTGTGTGAAAATTGACGACTCATGATTCCAAGGACCGGTGTGCCCAGAATGGTTTTTTGAACTTTTTTAAGGTACGTTCATAAAATGCGAGGGTGGTGGTTTCTATCTTTTAAACCAGTGCTCGGATTAAAAATTTGAGGAAACTGTTGAATCCAAAGTGCCAGGATTCACTTAAGAGAAGCTTCACTTCAACCATAGTATGTTGGGGGAAAAAGATAGTTTTTCAACTTTAAGAAAAGTAAAATAACATGTCATTGTTATTTTATTTTATTTTTCTCGAGAAGATGAGTGGAGGTGGCGGGACCGATGACATGTCAAGCCATTTAATGGCTTCACTCATCAACTGTATAACTCCACCGTTGTGAATTAAAAGAGGTTCATTAATTCATTTAATGAACCTCATTAATTCTTCAATGTGTTACTCACCATTCCCTATCCTTTTTAAATGGAACTCGAGGTGGGATTTTGGCACGACTTTTTTCAAGTGAGAAAACTCTGGAAAAGTATTTCTAAAACATCCACTTAGAGGACGAGAACTGTTTTAGTGATAATTGATGAGTGCCGCCAATTCACGAAACGAGGACAATGAAGAATGAGGTTCTGTCGATCATCATCAGCAGATGTCTCATCCAGGTAGGGGTTAATATTTGGTTTGTCTTAACATTATCCAAATTAGTTTATTTAATTATTAATGTTAGATAAATATTATCTTGATTGTTATCATTTTATCATGGAGGGCATGGGCTGAATGAACGAGGACTTGACCTTACACCGCTTTATTCATGTTGCGTCCTTTAATGACGACTCTTCTAAATTTTAATAGAAACATGAGATAGAGAGTCATGATGTGACAATGGCCATCCGAGAGGCTCGTAGGAGCAGATGAAACCATGAACAGAGTACCAGAGCATGTCTGGTGGCCCATGGAAAAAACCACCTGCGCGCTATGCCGTCAGTGGCCGGAGGAGGCCCGTGGAAACCGGTCGTGAGTTGTGGGACGGCAGAACACTATCGTGTGCAGAGAGGGCCAAAGGAAGCCTACCCAAGATGGCCATGCGGGAGAAGGGCAGTGCCCATAGTTTCCACCAGTGGTAGCAGTCGTGGACAACTAGCCTAACAGGTGGGGGCGACGTGGCCCTGCGTTGCGCCACGTTGACTAACGATTGGTCGGCCATCTAGCCGACCATTCCACATGGTGGTGTAGTGTCCCACAGGATATATGGAACAGAAACACGTCCATGGGGTCAACTAGAGAAATGGTCCACCATTATGCAGATCAGGATAGATGTGGGTCGGACCCACCCAGCAGGTTGGGTCGGGCCCGTGGGCTAGTGATGGTGGGCCGGGCCAACCGCGGTCTGAGCCCGCAAACTAGTCAGGCTGACCTTGACGGGATAGACCCAGTGAATCGGGCTGACCATTTATGGGCCAAACCCGGGCAGGGTCAAGTAGACCGTGGAACACGTTGCGTCGGGTCGGCTGACTGAGTCAGACCAAGGCCAGACTCAGCCGGCCTCGAATAAAGAAATGCATGTAACTGACAAACCAGGTGTCTGTTAAAAACGCTTTCAGTGGCATTAGGACCACTTTTGGGCATATATCCCTATGGCATATTCTGGTGGGCCTGACCGAGCTAGGTCGGACTGAGGTGCGATCACCGCCGTTTCACGTAAAGGGTGTAACTAACAGATCATGCATCTGATCAATGCGTCGTCTGTGGCATAAGGACCCTTGTGGAAAGTAAGTCCTTTGAAGATACTCTAAGTGAGTTTTTACGGAGATTGACATGTGTACTGGGATGGAACAGACTTGATCTCAACCGGTATCATTTTACAAAAGTTCCCATATCTCACATACCGGACGTCCGATCGACGTGCCATCTGTCACGTTTGGATCCCTATAATGGGGAGGTCCCTTGGGTATGATTTTTTCTGGATGTTATACCGGTTTAAATATGCCTGAGGGCTTGAGGAGAAGAGTCTTCAAAAGATTAGGCTTGCATCTTGTAGGAATCCAGTGGCTAGCTATGACATGAAGAATAAGAGTGACCAATATAGGTTAGCATCAGAAACTCTAGAGTAGGATTATCTAGCAGTACGACTAATCAACCCTACCCCTATACCATCGACCAAAACAGGTCAACACCAGCAACCATTTTGGGTCAACACCAGGGTCCAATACGGGTCAGCACCAGCGACTAATACGGGTCAGCACCAATGACCAATATGGGTCTACATCTAGCGACCAATACAAGTCAATATACGTTGACCTAAATGGGTTAGCAGTAGAGTTTCTATGGATAGGATGACATGGCTTTATGACTAGTAATCCCTATCCCAGTAACCTTGAAGTTATACCATTAGAGTGAGATGTCTCTTTTGTTTTTTTCTTCATGATTTAGATCATGCTTGTGATTTTACCTTTGTCGTATTTCAGGTGTTATTTTACATTGTGGATTACTAAGAGACCTTCAGGGGTCTCAGGCTCCCATACTGAGTTGTTATACCCAACCCTACACAATCTCCGCTCGCACGTGTGCATCTAGTGTAGACTACTGATGCTCTGAGAAAAACATTGGAGGTTTGGGAGTTGGTGGAGATTGGTGTGATGGGAGAATTAGAGATCCTATTATCTCACTTTAGACTTATAGAAACTAACCTCTAGGTAGAGAACCAGAGAATATGTGAAAGTTGTTTACTTTTTATCCAGTTTTAAGGGCATGTATTCTGGCCCACTATTTTCAGTTTAAAGTTGTACTTTAATATCATGGTTATAAATAATTTTGTTCATTTTTTACTTTATTTTACCCTTATGAGTGTGTACGATCTTTAAGGATGTGCCTACCCTCTTCGAGAAAAGACTTTAGGTGCAACTCAAAAACACCTGGCATATGGGAGGCGAGCTTGGGGTATCAAGTCTAGGCCCTGTGAGACTGGTCGTGACAAAGTGGTATCAGAGGGTGTTAGGTTCTATCAGATGAACTAAGAGTATACTTTTAATGAGGAAATGGTGTGATGTGTCTTGAGTTCGGTTTTCAGTACATGGAGTCTAGTGTTGGTGTGGTAGCCGACGTATCCATACCCCAGGACACTGAATTCTATTTTCGGACTCAGTAGATGAAAATAACAGTTTCTAGTATTTTGAAATGTTTCCTTGATCTTTGTTGAGTCGGCTCACCAGGTATAACTTATTGGTCATGGAGCATCTGTTTCTTATAGGATGCGTCCACGACGACATCCAACAAGGATTCCCGTTGGATATCGTCACAACAGCCCACCGAGTGATGATGCATCGGTATAAAGGCCACTCACATTGATGGAGCATTCAGGTGGTGTACCATCAAAACCACCACTCATTGAGAAAAAGATGATACTAGTGGATTATACATGTCGGCTGAGTGCATAGCATGAGTACCAAAGATAGAGGCCTTTGAGGTTTCAAGTCGATATGGATCCCCAGGTAGCAGAGGACTGGCATGAGGCGGTTTCGCGGGTCTTTCTCTTAGAAGAGACATCGTCCGAGAAGATTGTGATCCAGGCCACAAGCCTTATTCTTGGCATAGAAAGGAAATGGTGGAGCTCGACACTCCAGGTTCATGAGAATATGACCCTCACCTGACTAAACATTGAGAGCCTTTTCAGGGCAGAGTTCATTCCAACGACACTACACTCGGTGCGTATTCAAGAGCTGCTGCATCAAAAAATGGGTAGCCAGATTGTAGCTCGGTACTCTGGAAGATTTACTGACCTCTCCTGATACTCCAACGATATGGTACGAGACCCTCACTTTAGGGCCCAGAACATTGATCAGGGGATCTGACGAGAGATCAGAGCTGCAACAGTTTCTCTCAGCATCCTGGCGGAGGCTCGGGTGATAGAGAGAGCTTTTCTGATGGAGATATTCCTTGACGAGCAGGAACTAGTAGTGAGATCCCCTACCAAATGATATTTAGACGAGTCATATAAAGCTTCTGGTAGATAGAAGATGCAAAATCACCAACATGATAGATCATTTGAAGGGATACCCAAGGATGTAGGGCTAGAGGTGTGAGGCTCGAGAGGCTAAGGGAGACACCAGCGAGGCCTGATATGTTTTTATTATGGGGGACAAGGTCCCAAGTCTCATGATTGTCTGACACCCTGCACAGATGATTGGAAGATGGTGTAAGGGCCACTGATATAGCGAAAAATGTAGGAGTATGAGTGTCATCCAAGAGGATGATGAGGCTGGGGAGAAGGATGTGCAACATGAGGTGGTTGGGGTCACTAGGAACTACAACCATCACCCCCAGGTAGTCCACAAAAATCTAAGGGAGCAGGTGGATGGGGAAAGTCCCAGCTATTGGTAGTAGAGGCTCACAATCCTGACGTCCCTGAGATAAAATGAGGTACGACCTATATCTTCCCTACTTTAGTAGTAGTGCATATCGAAATAAGTGCTATCAAATATTTCTTTACCGTAGACTTAGTTCAAGACTCTGAGATTCAAACTGAGCTTTTAGCTCGACCTTTGCATTTGGGTACTCCTACGAGAGGAGATTCATCAGTCACGTACAGGTGCCAACAATTTGATCTTACTCTCAGAGGATAGAGTTTCAGATGGGATCTTCTAGTAGCAGTTGTGAATCTCTACAACGTCATTATAGGTATGGACTGGCTATCTGCAGTTCATGCTCAAATTGACTTTTTGAGAAGTATAGTGCAATGCACATGCAGAGATAGATGCCAGTTTTCCTTTTTTTTGGTGGGAATGAAAAGCGAGCATTGCGAGATGGACATGTGCTTAGGAGGTTGCAACCAATTACATAACATCTAGATTTCATGTCCTTCAAAACAATGGATGGGGCTAGTCCACCATTCCCAGCAGTGGTGGATGAGTATGAGGATATCTTTCCAGAATATTTCCCAGGACTACCTCCTAGTAGAGATGTAGACTTCCATATTTACTTGTACCTAAGAACATCAACAATATACACAACAGCATATCTGATGGCCCCAACAGAGCTCTAGGAGCTAAGGGTATAGTTAGAGGACTTAAAAAGAAATGGATTCATAAGGCCCAGTGTTTATCAATGAAAATCCTTGGTGTTTTTTCCATGAATGCAGACAAATGTTTGAGGATATGCGTAGACTTCCAGTGCCTAAACAAAGTGACTGTGAAGAAAAAGTAACCTCTATCAAGGATTGATGATCTGCTTAATCAGTTGAAAGTAGAGAAGGATATCACCGGCTTCGTGTGTGGGATGAGGACATCCCAGATACGACCATCGGATGTTGGTACAAACATTAAAAAACACTATTGATGTCGTTCGGCATGACGAATTTCCCTACAGTGTTCATGGGTCTCATCCACAGGATCTTCCAGACCTGCTTAGACCTGTTTCTAGTGGTCTCCATCGACAGCATCTTGGTGTACTCATTGTCCGATGAAGAGCATGTTGTACACTTGAGGATAGATCTGGACACAGTCCGAGAGAACCAATTATAAGGGAATCTATCAATGTGTGAGTTCTAGATACAGAAGGTCCACATATTGGGACACATCATCTCAGAGGCAGGTGTTGCAGAGGATCCAATGATGATCGAGGAAGTACTTGCTTGGGAGCCACCCGGGAGGGTTACTAAGGTGAAAATATTTCTTGGATTATCCGAATACTATCAAATATTCGTACCCTATCTCTCTAGAGTAGAAGCATATATTATTTCTATGAAGAATAATAGGAAACCCTTCCTGTGGTCAGAGGCATGCCGGTAGAGCATTCAACAGCTGAGCCAGAGCATGAGCCGCACTCCCATTCTGAGGTTTCCAGAAGAGGGCACTAACTACGTGGTTTACTTTGATGAATCAGGTACCAGACTCAATTTCATCCTAATTTATGATGATGTTGTGATAGGTTTTGGATCATGAAAAATCAAGACTCAAGAGTATAATTATGCGACTCACGACTTGGAGTTGGCAGTAGTAGTCTTCACACTGAAGATGTGGTGACAATACTTGATGGGAGAGTGGTTCATTGATTACTCAAACCACAAGAGTCTCAGATATATCTTCACATAGAATATCTTAATATGAGGCAACATCATTGGATAGAGTTCCTCCAAGAATATGACTTTGAGATAGTCTATACTCCTAGGAAGGGGAACATAGTGATAGGTGATCTTAGCCAAAGATCGAGTATGCAGCTACTTAATGGGCCTTTATAGCTGTTAGCCTTGCATTAGATATCCTATATGGATAGAGATGATACAGTCTACCTAATGTTGATGGTAGTTCCCCCTTCACTCCTTAAGCATGTCAGGAAAGCACTACTCAGAGATAATTGTAGCGAGACTACACGTGCTCAGATATCCTCAGGCCATGCACCTGAAGGATATACTGAAGATGGGGAGAAAGATATCATTTTCAGAGGACATACAGTTGTACCAGTGGCACTATGAGAGGACATTCTGAATGATTTCCATACATCCCCTTTGTCAGTACATCTAGGTGCGATGAAGTTGTATCAGGTCCACCAGTGTTAGTACTGGTGGTTAGGGATGTAAAAAGTTGTTGCAGATTTTTTTTCTAGATGCCTCACTTTCCAGCATGTAAAAGATGAGCACCAGGTACCATCAGGCTTGACCAAACCCCCTGGGATACCAGAATGGAAGTGGGAAGGTATATCAATGGACTTCGTTACTGGGTTACCCAATATGTCCAGAGGTCATGATACCATCTGGGTGATCATTGACAGACTCAGCAAGTCAGTCGACTTCCTTGCTATTTGAGTGAAGGGTTTAGTAGAGAGGTTGAGATGTCTCTATGTTAAAGAGATCGTGCAACTTCATGAGGTTCCTTCGATGATAGACTCGGAATATGACACATGACCCATATCCCAGTTGTGGAAAGGATTGGAAAAGGCTTTTGGGACTTAGAATTATTGGAGAACAACTTTTCACCCAGAGAAATATGGTCAGACTGAGCGGATCATCCAGACCATTGGGGACATGATTCGTGCATGTGTCCTATATTTCGATGTCTGTTGGGAGGACCACCTACCTTTGGTGGAGTTCATTTACATGTACAACTATCAATCCACCATTAGTATATCCCTTTTTGAGGTGTTATACGGATGAATATGTCGATCGGCCTTGTGATGGACGGATCCTAGAGAGCTAGCACTCATGGTACCAGAGATGGTAAATGCTTCAACTGAAAAGGTGCAGGTCATCCGAGAGTGGATGAAGACTGCACAGAGCCAACATAAGTCCTATGCTAATAGAAGGCAGAGACAACTAGAGTTCCAGGAGGGGGACCATGTATTATTTCTATTATCCTTTCTATGGGGACTAAAGAGATTTGGTCGAGGTAGAAAACACTCACTGAGGTTTATCGGACCATTCCTGATACTTTGGAGGATTATAAAGGTAGAGTTCCACTTGGCACTGCCACCGCAGTTGGAGAGGGTGCACGACGTCTTCCATGTATCCCAGCTGAGGAGATATGTGCATGAACCATATCACGTCATCACCCATGGAGAGCTAGAGAATGACAATATGGAGACTTTTGGGAAGTACCCAATGGAGATAGAGGATCGATAAGTGTATATCCTTTGTGGGTGGTCGATACCTCTGTTGCACTTTCTGCAGAAACACAAGAATCTCTAGGAGAGCATATGGGGGAGAGAGTCTCATATACGTGACTTGTAACCCTCTTTGATTATGTAGCCTTGTTTGGATTTCAAGGATTCAAATACCGAAGGTTGGAAGGATGTAAAGACCCAGAAAATTCCATGTAAATTATTTAATTATTTTGGATTATTATGAGTGTGTGAAAATTGATGGCGTGTGATTCTGAGGCCTGGTGTTCCCAGAATGGATTTTTGGACTTTTTTAAGGTACATTCACTAAAAGCGTAGGCGAAATTTTCATTCTTTTGAACAGGTGATTAGATTTAAAATCTGAGGGCAATACTGAATTCACAGTGCCATGATTCTTTTAAGGGGAGCTTAACTTCGTCCATAGTAATATGGGAGAAAAAGTTAGTTTTTGGACTTTTTAAAGAAATGTAAAATAACATGTAATTGATATTTTATTTTCTTTTTATCCAAAAGATGAGAGGTGGTTGCGGGACCAATGACATGTCAATCCATTTAATGGATTGGATCATCAATTGCGTAACTCCACCGATGTGAATTAAAAGTGGTTTATTAGTTCATTTAATGAACCTCATTAATTCCCCAACACCTTAGTCACCATTCCCCCCTCATATTTAAATGGAGCTCGGGGTGGGTTTTTGGCATGAATTATTCAAGAAAGGAAACTATAGAGAAGCTGTACAATAACATCCACCTAGAGGAAGAGACCGGTTTCAGCGAACGGTGACGAGCACAACCAAATCACAAACCGAAGACAACGACGAAGGAGGTTACGCTGATCGTCATCATAAGATGACTAATTCAAGAAGGGGGATTTTGTTTGGTTTTGGTTTAACCTTATTGAACTGTGTTTATTTAATCATTAATGTTAGATAAATATTTTCCCTCTTGTTATCATGTTAATGCGGATGGTGCATTCCAAATGAACAATACAAGGAACATCTACTACTTCATTCATGTTGCGTCCTTTGGGGACGGATTTCCACAGGTTTGATGGAAACATGAGATAGAGGGTAACGCAATGACACCAGTAGTCTGAGAGGCTCATAGGCACAACCGACACCAAGACCAGACCGCCGGAGCATGTCCAGTAGCTAGTGGAAAGAACTGCTAGTGCGCCATGCCAGCGGCGGTGGACGGAGGAGGCACACTGTAACCAACTGTAGGTGGTGGGAAGGTGGGGCAACGTCGTGCGCCGCGTCAACCAGAGGCATCCAAAACGAGCCAAACACATGGGAGAAGGGGGACACCCAAATGCACCATTGACTACAGCAGCTGTGGCCAGCAGGCCGTAGAAGGATAGGGCAGTGCGGCCCCATATCCTCTTGGCCTGGTGGAGAAATGGTCCTCCATTAGGGGGACCGATTAGGAAGTGAGCTGGGCCAGACCGAGCCTGCGGCCCAGCGGGCCAGCGCGGGTGGGCCGAGCCCCACCTGACGGGATGGGTCAACTGCAGCCCAGGCCCACAAACAAGCCTGGCCACCCCGAGGGGTCGAAATTAGTGAACCAGGCCGACCCTTAACAGGTTGGACCCGAGCAGGGTCAGGTAGACCCCAGGAACCATTGCGTCAGGTTGACCTGACAATGTCAGACCGAGCCTAGACCCAACTGGCCCCCCGAATAAAGAATTAGTTGTAATTGACAAACCAGGTTTCCATTTGACACGCTATCAGTGGCATTGGGACCCCTTTTGGGAAGGGGTCCATTTGGCATATTCTGGTGGGCCTAACTGAGTCGGGATGGACCACAGCGCAATCACCCTAGTTCCACCGAAAGGGGTGAAACTAACAGACCGAGCGTCCGATCAACATGTCGTCTGTGGTATAAGGACCCCTATGACATGGAAGTTCTTTGGAGAAACTCTGAGGGAGTTTTGAAAGAGTGTTACATGTGACTTGGGTAGGATCAGACTTGAATCCAACCGAGCCATTTTTACAAAAGTGCCCATATCTCATAGATCGGTCGTCTGATCGATGCGCCACCTGTCACGTTAATACCCCAATAATTGGGAGGTCCCTTGGGTATGATTTTTGAGGAACTTCGTACCAGTTGAAAAATGATCGATCGAT
Source organism: Viscum album (assembly GCA_963277665.1). Lineage (NCBI taxonomy): Eukaryota > Viridiplantae > Streptophyta > Magnoliopsida > Santalales > Viscaceae > Viscum > Viscum album. The sequence goes on from OY728164.1 coordinate 20,464,454, forward strand.
TGAGGAGAAGAGTCTTCCAGAGATCAGACATTCTTCATGCGTGAATCTTATGGCTGGTTATGACATGAAGAATAAGTGAGACCAATATGGGTTAGAATCAGAAACTCCAGAGTTGGATGATCTAGTTGTACAACTAATCATCCATAGTTTTTTACTAGAGACCAATACGGGTTAGCACCCGCGACCAATACGGGTCAGTACCAGCGTCCCATATTGGTCAGCACCAGTGACCAATATGGGTCAGCACCAACGACCAATATGGGTTAGCATCTAGTGACCAATGCGGGTTAGCATTTAGTGACCTATATGGGTAATTAGGAGAGTTACTACAGATATGATGATCTGGCTTTACGACTAGTCATACCTATCCTAATAACCATTAAGTTATATCGTTAGAGTGAGGTGTCTATTTTTCATTGTGCTTCACGATTTATATCATTCTTGTGATATTCCATTTGTGGTATTTATTTGGATCTTTATTTTGGATTACTAAGAGACCTTCGGGGGTCTCAGGGTTCCCTTTTGAGTTGTTATATTAACCCATGCATAGGCTTCGCCCGCACGAGAGTGTCTGGTGCAGGCTACTAACGCCCCGAGGAAATCTTCGGTGGTTTGGGACGTGGTGGATCTTGGTACGATGGGAGTAGTCGAGATCCTCTTATTTGACTTCATAATTATAGGTACTACCCTCTTGGTAGAGCTCCAAGGCATATGAGACATTTGTTTACTTTCTTTTCAATTTCTAGGGATTTTATTTTGGCCCACTTATTTCAGTTTGCAGTTGTACTTGTTGTTTTACTTTACTCTCATTGTTATACCGTACATTTTTTGATTTTTTTCTTCAGTTGATCCTTTTGAGTGTGTAAAGTTCTCTATTTCATTGCCTTCCCTGTTTGGGAATATTCTTTACGTGCTAGTCAACAACCACTGGCCTATGGAATGGAGGCATGGGGTAGTCACATCTGGGCCCCGTGGGATGGGTCATGATAGCTATACCAATGGTTCAAAACCATTGGTATACACTATAGAACCATTGGTAGATCATATACCAATGATTCTCCATATCATTGGTTAAAGTGGTATTAGGAAAGGTCCATAACAAAGGTTCTTAGTTAATAATTGGTATAGGATGATCTCAATAACATTTTAACCAACAGTTCATAGTGAATCATTGGTTTAAGACTATAGAAACGATTATAAAACCTTTGGTATAAACCGAACCAATTCCATATCTAGTAGAACCCCACCATTTCCATAGAAATCAATGCCTATAAATAGATCCATAAAAAATAAACACGGAATAAAATAAACAAAGCCTCCATACAATGAAACTAGATCTTAAAAAAATATAATTTTCAATGCAACCAACATAGCATCCTCAAGGAGCCACAAACCAATACACAAATAATGATAACATAGGAAATGAATTGATGTATTTATCCAGTGATAAAAACATACAAAACATCACATATTTTTAGTAAAAAATCATAAAACCTCAAATGTAATAAATATTACTAAAAAATGAACGGAATCTATCTATACCTCATCACCATCACTATTATCACCTTCCCCCTCATCCTTATCCACATACTCAACCTCATACTCATCCATGACATGAACCTCTGTCTATTCCATGCCATCATTCTCTCCCTCTCCCTCACTATCATCCTCACCATCTAAATCACTAGGAACATAATCATCCTGACAACCACTAGGATGATTGCCTGGTTCACTATATAACATAACTATTGTCGAAATATATGAAACACAATCCATGGAAGTATATGATTGATGTGATAGACAGAAAAAATCCATTAGTAACATAAATTCAAAATCTTCCCTTTCATTTCATTATTCCACCTGTACGGACCATTTTTTAGCCTTTTATTTCATAACCTTAGCATTTTTTGCCTCTGCATTAGATTTTGTTACCCAATTCTTCCATAACTAGAACATAATTTGGGATAATAAATCACCGGGACAATACTCTTACCTAGTAGACAACATATTTTTCATGATGCTCATCTCCCAAAACATGATCTAAGTGATCGTTTTGCCAAAATTTATCATCTTACAAAGAATCAAGGGCCTCAAAATATCTCTATTACAAATATAAATATACTACTAATTTACAAAATAAAAAATAATTTTTTAAATCATTAAAGTAAAACTTTCAATCTACTATTGTGTTGCTTTTTTTACCATGATTCAATTTTTTTCTTTCTAGTAGTGAAAAATAATTTTTCTCTAATCACACATCCATAAATATTAAAAACCTCCCTATATAGTTCATTAAATGTAAAAAACATAATTGAAAATAGGTTACTAATAATGAATTTCATAACTAAAATTATATGGATATTAATTAGAAATGAAGCTAAAAAGGAAAACATATGGAAGATGAATTAAAATTGATTATGAATGAATGAGTTTCAATAGATATAATATATATATATATAATTGAATAGGTCATCACAAAAATAAATAATAAGGTAGTTTTGTAATCACTATAATCAATGATAAGATTAACATGTATTACTAAAATATAAAGGTGTATTCAAGAGTGGTTTATCACTATTCTAATAATGACTATATCGTAATGTAATTATGTTTTGGTATGATTTAATAATACAAATTTCATTTCTTAAATGATCATTTTGAGATTTTAAATGTTTTACTTGAGTTGTTTATATTAAATTATAGATGTTATTTGTTTCTCAATCATATTAATTCCTAGTGTTCTTTGAACACCAAATTCTATTACTATGATCCAAATTATGACTCTAAGAATGATTTTTAATGTTTTTTCTCTAATTGTGTCTTTCTAGAAATCTAATGGAGATTTAATACAATGATCCTTCTCAAAAATAGAATTATAAAAAGTTAAATAAGTAATTCAAAATAATGATATCAATAACATATGTATAATTTTTTAAGGGGTGATCTATATAGAATATTCATTTACATTATAGAATATTATAATGATTATTAGTGTGTGGGATGAGTGTTCCTCTACCATGGGTATTGTGTATCTAATATTATTACAATGGGAATTCATTTATGTATAGGTTGTAATTATATCTATCAATTATAAAGTGTTTTAAGTATATTTTGTTTAATAATATCATATATTTCACTGTTCAATTTTGTTCTTTAAAGTAACATATGAACAAAAATATGTTCCAGTTGATTAACACCACATAGATCATAGTTTCAATGTCATGAGATAACATTATGTGATTCACAATGATTATGACAGATAGATATTTTAGTTCTAAATATATATTTGACTAATTGGTTATGTTTACTAATTATAATGGTTCTCATAAACTTAATGGTTGTAACAAAAATCATGTTATAAGTTTAAAATATAAATTTTTATGATATTATCACTTTTCATTACTATGAATCTTTCTATTCTAAAATTTAATTTTTATATATTAATTTTTGTATAATATTTTTTAATATTTTAAAAGATTTTACTTCAAACCCTATGGTATTAATGATTATATCAGCAAACATTTTAAAGGAAAGTGGCCCAAGTATTGATGTTCCATTTCCTAATAAAATAATAGTCTTTTAATAAAATCATCAATTGTTGTATAGGTTCGCATCAAGCTAAAAAACCTAACAATACTAATCCTTAATATTAGTAAAAAATAAATATACTCTATAATAAACTAAACATTTCAAGATCATTCATTAAGACTAATTAGAAATGGAATGAAATAAAGAGTGAAAAAATAATGTTAATGTCCAAATGAAAAATTATAAACGAGTGTCATACCTACTTCCTCTTATGGTCCAACAACATATTCCACCCTAATGTGTAGAGTTATTTCATATAATACTTGTATTTTTATTTATTTATAATGACTCCATTAAAATATTTTTCAATAATAAAAAATAAATTATGAAGGAAAATCCGTGAAATTTTCATTTAAACCCCTTTTATTAGATTAATAACTTGAACACCATAATCATCCAATGAGGAATCATTAACCAATAATATTTTACCATTAAACCATATATGGTAGTTATGGCCTATAAATCAGTACCAACTCTAGGATTCCATCCACTATACAACTCATGCCTATATCTTCTCCAAAACTCACCTAATTCCATGTGTCATTATATTCTCATAGACCCAATATCATGAAAATTAATAGAAATCTAGCTTCAAAATATTAATTCATATAAATAAAATAGTAATATAACAATAAATACAACAAATTTAGTTACCCATAATTGTTCCAACAAGTTATCCTTTATATCATTTTGTAGGTGTCACTAGGATAGTGGACTGACAGGAATGATGAGAGAGTATTTGGGAAGCATCTCCAAAAGGCTCATACATTCCGATACTATTTTTTCCATTATTTGTATGTCTTTATTATAATACACCATCAGATATATGTGGTGGTTTCACACAACAAGCATGCATAAATAACCATGCTACTTATTGAAGATCCAGGTGATAAAGAAGAAAATAATATAATATATTAATAAATCTTATGAGAAAATAATTTATGTTAAATTTTTTTCCAAGGTTTATAAATATAATTGGGGAAGTAATATAATTTAGAATGATATATCACCACGAAATAAAGGATAATCATTTAGTACATATGAAGTGGGTCATGATGTATGATAAAAATGCATAGATTGTGTCAGAAAAGGAGTCAAAAAAGTAGAAATGGTGAATCCTAGGGAGAAAGATGTATAAGTAAAATAAGATGTAATAGATAGATGTGAAAATTCATAATACGGATCAGGAGTAGGAGTAATTTCCAAATATGGGAATGATAGGTGAGTAGGTTCACATGAAAATGGTGGTGAAAAAATTTGTTTCATAAATGTACCGAGTGTATCTAATAGCACTGTGGGATCAGAAGGTGTGGTTGTTGGAATTTTAGGGGGAAGTTGTGGTGTGAATGAGATCACGGACTGGGGAACCTTTCTCTAGAACCAACCCCTCATATCTTCAGCCTGAGCACTAGAATCACTAGGCTGGTCATAGAATAAATAGCACATGGCTCGTTGATCATAATTAAAAACTCAAAATCTACAGTCATAAATAAATCTACCATAACTCATCCGTGAATGAAACAAATGTATTTTTATCATAGTGACATGACTATGAGATTAATAATCCAATATTAGTATTTATCAACGATTACATAATAAGATATATATTCAAATTTGGGTCAATTATCGGATTCCCTAGCATAAAATTCAGTTGTGGAAGATACCATAACACCATCATTTTGTGTTTTCAAATTCATTACACATTTAATGAAAATAAATATGTACCCATTGAACACAATTTATTTTCATTCACGAACCATATAATTAAGACCAAAAGGAAAAGATATCATTTCATCAAATATATAGTTAGAAATAATACTCAATACATGAAATAGAAATGAATATTAATATTAATTAAATATTGATTTTATTAATTTATCATATTAATATTCCTAACGTCAATTTCATAAAAGAGGAAAACTATATGATATAAAAAGTATCTCTCTTTCTCAAACATAAATAAAAATTCTTTATATTTATCATTTTTTAATGCTACCTACCAAAATAAATTGAAATAATTTAATAGATATTTAACATTAAATGATATTACATAAGATATACATGTTCAATTTACTTTCTTAATGTATTCCTTGAAAAAATCATAGTTATGCCAAATTTTTTAATGTTACATGGCCCACTCTTCATGGATTAATGTGGAAAATGTATATGATTTGGTCATTCCCCATATTAATGGAATTGATTGAAAAATGGGTTGAATATTCTCACACATTATTCTTCATTTCTCATAAGTCTGTTCACATTGTAGTCAGATCAGATAGATGCATTGAATAGAAATCCATACATTCTTGATCCATGTACTTGTTCACTGTAGAAACTTTACGGTGATTTCTCTTCTGGACATAATAATTCAATTTAAAATTGTTTCTTTCAGTTGGATACATCCAACAAAATGAAACAAGTACTTTGATAAGTATTTCAGTTATAATATGGATACTTATATTATATATGCATGAGAAAAATGATAAAGAAATATTTTTTTAACTCACAACATATTAATGGTGCCTTTGCCAAATTGTTTCCCATGAAATAATTCAAAATATTCTGGAAATATTATATCTAATGGAATGGGAAAACTGAATATGTGACAACCTTACATTATTAAATAGAATATGGTAGATTTATACTAGAATAAACTCATGTATAAGGATGTGATATTAATTAGTCTTTAAAGATTTCAGCTTCAACTCTATTAAATTGAAGCATTTTGATATGTTTTTTGAATATCCAATAGGAAAATTAATAGCATATAGTACCTCTTGAAATTCATTTTTTCCTTAATGTGTCATCACATACCAAGCACAATGAACATTACATTTTCTTAATGATACACACATAATAAAATTCTGGTCTTATTCCACGATCCTCCACATAAATATGAGTTCATAAATCATTTTTTTATTTCCATTGAAATTTTGGAGGATTGAAAGAAAAATTTCACATATATCCTTTTCAATGTCCATTATGTCTATGAAATGACATGAAAAAGTAGTTCACCAATAAGGAAACACAAATAAGATACATCTTGTCTCCAATTGTAACAGCTTTTAGTGGAAACATTCATCCTCTTTAAATATTTCATATAACACTTCCTAAATAAAAAACGGAATCCTTTCAATTCATTATACACCTCAGTTCCTAACAAACATTGAGGATGCTTTTTATACTCCATGGTATTTTGAAATATTATACGATCATTCCAATATGGATAGTCAATTGGAAAGAATCATCGATGTCCCATAAAACTATAACTATGAAATTTGTTTCATATTATGGATAATGAATTCTTTATACAAACATTATATGATAGTTTTCCCTCCATTTAGCATCCAGACATCATTTTATAAGAAATAAAATCATTGATAATCTACATAACCGCATCACATATTTAGAATTTGTATTTCAAACATACATTATATATCCACACACCTATATTCTGAATATGATTGAAATATTTTTTTAATGTTTGCATGTACGCATGTATTTCATTTTCTAGATCAAAAGGTCCATTTATGAGTATACTTATTGATGTGAAAAAGTTTTTCATACACATCCATGGGGATGGTTATAAATGTGTATGAAAAATGGCCATGTGTTGTGCTAAGTAATAATCTACCCAAAGGGATTAAAACCATCACATAAAACAATCAAAATCACATTATAAAAATCATCTATGAAATCATGATATCTAGCATCAAATATCATACATGAAAATCCAAATTTATGGTGAACCAACTCATCATTATTCTTCTTTCTCTCAGTATAATTACACCACATTTTTATTGTTATTTCATCAGAAATGAAAATATTTTGGAGTTTATGGATCAATATAATGTTCCACATTACATTCTATGGAACACATGATGGTTTTCCATCATCTTTTTTATTCCATTGGGATGTTCAAAATTTTAGAAAATAATTTAATTCGGTAGTTTACTCACATAATTGGATATAATATTTCAAGAAATCATGAATTTTGTTTTTTTACTCCATGTTCCTCAACTGACATCCATGACATATAGTGGATAGATAGAATATCTACATCATCTGGATGTACCTCCTTAAAATGGTAAGAATGTAATCTATAGTATTATTAGAAGTCTCATGCATAGTTTTCCAATGAAATAATCAGATTAAAAATTCATTCGGTTTCATCTTATAACATTTCCAATATAATGGAGTTTTGGATAAATCATTCAATTTTTTCACCATGCCAACTTTATCATTTCCAATAGTTTCATCATTTGTTCTTTTATCGATGTATTCATGGGTAGGAATCCTTTCCATCTCATGATGACGAATAAATGGAAACTTTTCATCTAACAAATTCTCTAATCTATTCCTCTCATTTGGGTTTTGATCATTTTTAGATTTCATTTATCCCCATTTTGTTACCACATATTGTAGTATGTTTAAAAACTATATTTGGCTATATGGTATCCAGGTTCATCATGCCTCAACCAATTTCTTCTGACACAATTAAAATAAGGAATGTTTATGTGAACACTATATTAATCACTATAAAATCTCTCCATCTTGTTTTTAAAAATCCCTTGAGATCAAATCAGTTTCATACATCCAATTTCTATCAATTATATAAAAAATATTATATGACATAATGTAAAAAATGAAATAATATTGATTTTAAATTAAAAATATATTTAACTAAATGATATTTTTTTACTTTATATGAAACCATAACTGAAACACTAGTCTATATGAGAATCATAATATAGAAGAAAAAACTATATATATAATAAAATACTATATATATATATATATATAATATGGTGATATTGAATTAAAATATATCAATGAGTAATAATGTGCCAAATCCATTAATGTTCGATCCATTAATTATGAAAATAATTCATAAGGAATATAAATACAAAGTGGTGTTATTGAAATGATATGTAATTCAATGAATATATGTATAAGACATTCATGAGCTTTAGATAGGTTCCTTAGTGACTCATGTGGCTCTATTTTTACATAGTTTTGCCACATCCTTTTTTATTAATTTTTATTGATTTACTTAACTATTTTTACTCTTTTTATTAAATAAATTATCTTTAGTATTTTTATGATTAAATTTGTCAAATATTCATTTTTTATAAAAATTTATGTAATTATGTACTCTTAAATAACTGATTTATTCCTTCTTTATTTTTAATAAAATTAATTTTCAATCTTTTTATTTTATTTAATTTTTCATTTTTAATAATTATTGAGTTGCTAATTAATTTACTATTAATTTTTAAGTTTATACAATTTTTTTACGGCTTTCCAGACTACCGGTAGCTATGCTACCAATAACAGGGTTACATTTGTTCTATCGGTAGCCAGGTTACCAGTATTCTATCGGTGACCTTGCCTGTATCAGTGACCTTTGTCACTGATACTCTTTCCTACTAGTAGCTCTTATTTAACTATAATGGTAGACTTTAAATTCTACTGGTGATCCCTTAAGCAGTGAGTCTTTTGTTTGGTTAAGTTAATCCTGTTTTACTTCATAATAACTTAATTTCTAATTAAACAATTATTTAATTAACCTGATTCTAATTAATTAGGTTATAGTTTATTTTAATAATTTATCTTTTAATTAAGTTACCATAGAGTAGGTTAATTATATTAATTAATTTGTTTAGATGCTCTACAAATTATTTAAGTAAATATTTTACGTTTAAAGTTAATTTAAATGGTTCGACTTTATTTTTATGTGTTCAATTAGTTAATTAATTAATTAATTAAGAGTTATTAAACATTAATCATATTATTTTTTATATAGAGGTTAATTATTAATTCACCAAATTTTGATTTTAGTCTACCAGTGAGGTAATTAAGAGCCTACAGTGATTTATTTGGGTCATCGATGGTTTTTTTTTATTTTTTGCTACTATTTAATAAATATATTTAATTATTTTAATTTTAGGTCTTTTATTAATTTAGTTTAAAAATTTATACAGTTTATAATTATAGTGTTGCTAATTAAGAATTTTTATGTTTTAAAGGTTAAATAAAAATTCTGTTTTAAATTAATGGTGTTTTGATTTAGCTTCCTTGTAATTAATTGTTTTCATTATTTTTATTTTTCTTTAGTTTTAATTTATGTTCAATTTATTTTCCTTTAATTTTCTTTTGGTGAGGGTCTTCTTGTAGTCTACCGATGATCCCTTGTTGTAACGGTGACTCCACGCAGCTACCGATACTTTACATTACCTATATTGTTTTTATATCGGTAGCTTGAGCTACCGATACCCATTCTCACTAATAGTTTTCCTTCTCACCATGGCGTCCACCTCACACAGCTACCGATAGCCCTCCTTTATTCCAACCTCACTGATACTGCCTTTTGTTTTTTTTAAACCCCCAAGTCACTGATCCTCTCCTTCCTTTCAGCTACCAATGCATCGGTAGCTCCTTCTCATCAATAGTATTTTTTTTATCCTCACCCTCACCATTACTCTCGTCCGCACCTCACAGCTAGACCGAAGGGTTGGAGCAGTGGGTGACCGATACTAGAGTCCGCTGGAGTCACTGTGGGTGAGGGAGGTGGAGCCGTTGCTAAGTGTATAAGAAGCTGTGCAAAAGAAGTGCCGCTATGGAGGAGTAGGAGGTATCGCCACTGTATGTCGAGATGTCGCGGTGTCTTGGAGTAACAACAAGGTCTTCTTCTTTGGAGTCCGCACCTGCTGGCGATGCTGCTGAAGGAGAGCTGATGAAAGGGAAAGATGCACCATCGATCTGAGGAGAATCCTACTACTGCTACTACCAGGAGTGGATCCATTGGTGTTGCATGAGAATCCTGGGGCTAAAGAAGGAATCGTGCTTTGTTGCTAGGCTGTGAGCAGGAGTGCACCGCTGGGGAAGGTTCGCCACATTAGAGGAACCACCGCTGCTTTCCGGCAAGGATAATGGAGGCCACCTACGTTTGTCGCTGGACCGAAGGAGAAAGAAGCATTCTCTTACTACGCTGAGAATAATGGAGGAAGATGGAGATGAAAAGGTATATTAATAATAAATATAAAGGAATAATAATAAAAGTCAAGTAAAACAAAAGAAAAAAATAAAGTAAAATTTTAGGTTAGAAAAAAACAAAAATAAAAATTTAAAGCTAAAAAATAAATTTTAAAAAAATAGAAAAAATCAAATGAATTTAATACATTTTGTAAAAGTAATAAAATTAAACAATTATAATATTAATTAATAAATAAACTATAAATTAAAATATTAAAAAAAATTAAAAATAAACGAAAATAATCTATTAATAATCAATTAATAGTAAAAATATAATTAATAATAATTATACGTAAACTAAAAATTAATGTTTTAATTTAAAAATATTTTAATATTAAGTTTTAATTCTAGTGTCTAAATTAAGATAAACTAATTAATTAATTAGTCGACCAAATTAATTTCTTAAATAGTAATAATTAAATTATTAATACATTCTAAATTATTTAATTTATAATTACTTATTTATTTAAGAGGTCAAATTTTAATAATTTAGCAAAAATATGATAAACTAAAATAATTTAGTATTTAGTATTTATATTTATTAATTTAATTAAATTAATATCATTTTGATAAACTTTTTAATTTAGTTATTTAATAATTAACTCAAATTACTTTTAATTAATATTATAATAGTAACCTTAAATAATAAATTTAAAATGTTAGTTAACTCTCGTTGAGTTTAATTTATTTCATTTTGTTTAAAACATAACAGGTTCATCCAGGAGTCATGTTTATATCTTGGTTCATGCAACTAACTCATCTGGAGTTAGTTACGAGAGAAAAACTTGTGCGATGTGCCTGTCGCGGTTAAAACGCACGTGTGCGGTGCGCTCGTGAGAAAAACATGAAGTCGGTGAAAGCATGCAGTGACATGCAGCAGATGACAGATGGTATTTTAAGCATAGCAAGTGGCAAAATTTGGGGGACACTCATTCTGATCCCACAACACATCTTCAATAGCAGATACTTGGAGAGATACTCTTAGGAGATGCAAAGAGATGTTTGGAGTTTCAGGAGCCAGCATCGATTCATGAGTTTCATCTATAAGGGAGAATCTTTATTCCTTTATTTTAATTTTTTACTTTGTATTTATCCTATTAAAGTTAATACAATCATAGGTTCACTTTTCTTGTTCAAGAATTTGGAATTCTACTAGTGAACTATTCTTTTTCCTTCATTTAAATTTCCTTCAATAAGAATTAGATTCTATCAGCGAGACTGAATCTGGTTCTCAATCCTTTAATTGAATTTTCACCTTCACGTGTTTCAATTTCCTAATCCTTGATCTTTCGGAGAGATCGGTCATGGATACAACTCATCAAAGATACAATTTAGAAACTTCTGAAACTATTGGAGAGATAGTTTTCTGATGTTAATGTTTTAATCAATTTGCAAATTGGAGTTTTTTTCGAAGTGGCGAGCTTCATACACTTCAATGGAGTGTGTTAAATCTTCAAGCGAGGGAGTTTTAACAGATCATTTAGAGGTGAGAATTCAATAAAATGAAGAACATGTTGTAAACTAGTGGGTTTCAAATCTCTTGATCAGTCTTTTTAATCAACACTCAACACTCCTGTTCTACTGCTTTTCTACTGTTATTTCCATTTTTCATTGTGGTTTTGTACTTTTAGTTAGAAAATAGAAAATCTTCAGACATGTTTCATCACTGTTTAATAAGATAAATAAAAATTTATAAAATTTAAGGAGATGTTTTCACCACTGCTGATAATAGTGGGAGTTTAAAATTCAAAAACCTTAGAGCACTCACCTACCTTCTCTGTGGATCGACCCTACACCACTGTTCTAGTGTAGGTTAATAAATGTAATTTTGAGGGGCGTGATGAACTCAGAACGCATCAAATTTTGGCGTCGTTGCTGGGGAAGGCATGCACTGAGTGTCTATGGTTTGAAAAAAAATAAAAAAAAATAAAAAACATTAAAAAAATCATATATAAAAAATCTACATTAAAAAAATGCATTGAACTGGAACCTACTGTTTGTGTGTTTTTGAAAAAAAACCTGCTTTACTGTGAACTATTGTGTCTTTAACCTCATCTGGTTTTAGTTTAAAAATGGAATTTCATGAAAACTTGAATCAGGAGTGGCCACATTGTGTGTGTTGCGGCTATTAAGGGCACACTCCCTGGCAGTGTGTCTATAACCAGCCACAATAGGATGTTTATATTGAAGAAAATGAAAATTTTGAATTTAATCCTAAATTCCTAGATAAACTTGAATTAATGGAAACCAAATTGGATGCTTGGGAGAATAATTGGAACACATGGTTAATTAAAACCCATGAAATTAAACTTAGAGATTCTCAAGAGCGAGATCAAAGAAATAAAAAATTAGAAAACATGCTCATGGAATTACAACAAAGGGTTAAAGAAGAATAATAATTTAAAGAAAAAGAAAAGGAAAATGTCTTTAAAATATTAGAAAATCAGGTGGAAGAGGAAAGTGATAATGTAACTGGACAATAAACCATTCTCTTTGAAAATTCTGATTCTATTGAACTAAATATGGAGATAACCAACTCACTTAATAAAGAACACATAATTGAAAATCAAATAAATAACTTTAATGATGTTGAGTTGGAAAATTTTAAAACTGAATTAAAATAGATTGAAAAATATAGCCTAGTTTTTTTCATAATTTCTACATTGGATAAAAATCATTGTTTTAGAAGCATTGAGAATGAAGTCACTTGGGTTGAAGTCAAACTTGAAACTGAAAACTTGAAAGTAAAAAAACTATTCACCCATTTTTTCTGACTTTGTGATCTTTGAGGAAGAACATGATATTGGGAACACTTTGGAAGAGAACCTTAACTTGGAAAATATGGAATCTGAAATTTTTGAACCTCAACTGAACACTTCTCTTCCATATTTTGAAACTCCAAACCCAATAATTTCTGAAATGATGTTTTATGAGGATGAGAATGAGGGAATAACATTTTAAGAAAGACTAAATGATGAGTTATCATTTCCTTATTCTCATAGTAATCACTTTTTTGAATCATTGTGCAATGAAATAAGAATCAGTGTTGATCAACCTGGGGAGAATTGTCTTAACATGAACATTTTGGAAACTGAATTTATTGAAACTGAATTGTACAATTCTTCTCCAGAAATTGAATTGAGACACTAAAATGACATGGTTTTAGAAATTGATCCTTTTGAACATGAACTTTAAAGATAAGTTGAAGACACATTATATGATGGTTGCAGAATTGATTTGTTTGAAGCAGTAGATGTTCAGAGTGAGTTAACAGATGAGGATATTTTGGAAGTGACTTATAACATTGTTAGAGCTGAACCTGTTAGTGATAAAATAAATTTTATTCCCTATCTATAACTTTTATCCTCACCTGTGAAGGGTTCCGAGCCTTTTCCTGATACTGATAGTAGTCTAGAGGGAAAATTATAATTGAGTTCCAAAGTTCATTATTCTGTTCCACACTCAATTGAATCACCTTTAGGACCAACTAATCAGTATTTACCCAGTTCCACTATTGAATTTGAACCTGTTAGTGTTGAGGTCAATAGAGATAGTTGTGAGGTTAATGTCACACCCTTTGAATCATCTAGTATTATGTTGTCCCTTCATGTGAACTCAAATATTGATCACCTTGAACAGGATCTGTAAGTGGACAAAATTATGCTCTCAACTGTCAAAGGGTGTTTCTTGGGGATATTTGCAGCTGGCGAGTGTTTAGTTTGGGTTGTACTAAGTCTTGAAGCCCACAATTTCCACTATTCTATTAAAAATAATTGGGCCAAACATATGTGGTGGTTCCTATTCAAGAAACCACACCCACCTAGTGACTATGTTTAGTTGCTAGGTGAGTCTGGCTGGGGACTTAAAACCTAGCGCTGCATGGGAGGCAACCCATGGTCTTTCTTTTGTTTTCAATAAAAAATTGTAATTAAATAAAGTATAATTGAAAACATTAAATTCGGTGCTTCATGGGAGTCAACCCATGTTCTTTATTATGTGTTTAATTTTTTTTCTGTTCTTGTTTGACTTTCAATAAAGTGCTACTTTTTTGCCTTCTATTTTCTCTATTCCTACTGGAATTTTCTTCTTGGTTTACATGTTTTGTCTCTAGTTGTTGCTGCTATTTCTTTTAAGGAGTGGAATTCCCATATTGGAGGGAAATTGAAAAAAATATTTAGGGAAGTTCTTAACTAATAATTTCTTGTTTTTATTTTTCAGCTCCTTATTTTCATGAAAATAATTCTGCTTATAATATCAAATTCAGCTACTTGTCACTAAGCTGTGCATAAAATCTGAATGTTCCTCTTGCTGAAAAAATTGAATTTCATTTTTATTAAAAGCATTCACTGCATGAAATTAAGTGTGGGGGTATATGCTTCTTGTATTTTTAATCTGATTAATGTTAGGGTGTTTAGAATGCATTTTTATGCTTTATTGAACACCCATTTGAATCATACTCTTTTAAAATGCTTACACCCAATTCACTATGCACTTCCAAGTTACATGGATATTTTGAACTTTAATGGAAAATATGTGTCACTGGACATAAATGTTAATGGGTGTACTTGTCAATGAACTTGCTGATTATTTATTTATTGTGGAAAATATTATTTTTGAACTTCATTGGGACCCTTTATACATGTCATAAATATACTATATAGAAAATCTATTTTGAAACATAATTGGTTAACTATTCTTCTCCATATTTAGAAGACAACCTTGGGGACAAAGTTGGATTTTATGTGTGGGGGAGGGGGTCAATTATTGATTGTGCTAAACTGTGCTTTATTGTTATCCCATCAATTCCCACTTCTATTTCAATCTTTTTAGTAAAAAATAGATCAATTTTTTTTCAAAATTATTGCATAATTTTAGGCTTTACACTTTTCTCAATTGGATCTTACCTTAGGATAAGTTCCTTGTTGGTAGTTAATGGATGCTTTGAGTCTGAAATTAATGATAATGGATGATTGCTGAGTGGTTTTTCTTAGTTATTTGATAGATATTCGGTTTAGGAACTATCTCTACAATTGATATGGGTACTATTTTTATGGAACTATGATCATAGCCTTGGAACTGAAAGTTTGATTCTAATTATAGGGGCATCATTCATTTTCTTTTAAATTATTAAAAGTAGTTACTTTAATGAGCCGACGTAAATGAATTTTATATAAATCTTTTGAAACTAGAGTAATTAGGGAATCTAGGATCCCATGGTGAGTCTCTGAGACCCTAGATGTTGGGTGCATTTCTGTTAACTTTTAGCCCTATGTTCATCTTGAATAAGTGCATTTCAAAATTCTCAGCACATGATACATGGCTTGGAATAAATAAATAAAGTGTCTAGGGTCAAAAATGAGCTCATTAAGGTGAGGAGAATGATGAAAACAAGATGAAGAAGGGATCAATTGGTTTTTATGGAAATCATTTAGGTTGTATCAATAAGTCGATTCATAAAAAAAATTATTTATTCTTTGAAACCTAGGAGATGAATCAAAGTACAATGTTCCCTAGGTTATGTTCTTATTTCCACAGAAATTTTACCTTTTGTCACCCTTGGACCTTGGACTTAACGTCTGGATTGACATTAGTCACTAAGTAGTACCACATATGAGGCATGGCATCTTCATTGTTAGATGATTCATATTTTTCAGGAAAACCATTGAGTTTTTGTTCTAAGTGAGATTCATTTGTGAAATTTATTTTCTAAGTCTAATGAAATCCTTGAAGTCCTGTACTAGAAATTCTGGATATGTTACATTTTGATCTGAATTATAAACATATCTTTTTCTTCATGTTTCATAAAACATGGATTGTTTGGGGAAAAACAATGCTTAAGTGTGGGGGAATTTTATGTGGCTCTATTTTTACATAGTTTTTCCACATCCTTTTTATAAAATTTTAATGATTAACTTAACTGTTTTTACACTTTTTATTAAATAAATGTTATTTTGTATTTTAATAATTAAATATGTCAGATATTCATTTTTTTATAATAATTTATGTAATTATTTACCCTTAAATAACTGATTTATTCCTTCTTTAATTTTAATATAATTAATTTTCAATCTTTTTAATTTATTTAATTTTTCATTTTTAATAATTATTGAGTTGCTAATTATTTTAATTTTAATTTTTAAGTTTATATAGTTTTGTTACGGCTTTCCAGACTGCCAATAGCTAATCTACCGATAGCATGGTTACATTTGTTCTATCGGTAGCCAGGTTACCGGTATTCTATTGGTGACCTTTCCTGTATTGGTGAACTTTTTCACCGATACTATTTCCTACCGGTAGCTCTTATTTAACTATAATGGTAGCCTTTAAATTATATCGGTGAGCCCTTAAGCAGCGAGACTTTAGTTTGGTTAAGTTAATCCTGTTTAACTTCTTAATAAGTTAATTTCTAATTAAACTATTATTTAATTAACCTGATTCTAATTAATTAGGTTAGACTTTATTTTAATAATTTATCTTTTAATTATGTTACCTTAGAATAAGTTAATTATATTAATTAATTTGTTTAGATTCTCTTCCAAATATGTAAGTAAATATTTTATGTTTAAAGTTAATTTAAATAGTTCGACTTTAATTTTATGTGTTCAATTAGTTAATTAATTAATTATCTAAGTGTTATTAAAAATTAATCATATTATTTTTTTTGTATGCAGATTAATTATTAATTCACCAAATTTTGATTTTAGTCTACTAGTGAGGTAATTAAGAGCTTGCGGTGATTTATTTGGGTCATCGATGTTTTTATTTTTATTTTATTATACTCTTTAATAAATTTATTTAGTAATTTTAATTTTAGTTATTTTATTAATTTAGTTTAAAAATTTATTCAGTTTATAATTTTAGTGTTTCTAATTACGTATTTTAAATTTTTAAAGGATAAAAAAATCTGTTTTAAATTAATTGTGTTTAGATTTAGCTTCCTTGTAATTAATTTTTTTTATTTTTTTTATTTTTCATTAGTTTTAATTTAAGTTCAATTTATTTTCCTTTAGTTTTCTATCGGTGAGGGTCTTCTTGTGTTCTACCGGTGATCCCTTACTGTAACAGTGACCCTGTGCAACAACCGATACTTTACCTCACTGATATTTTTTTACCAGTAGCTTAAGCTACTGATACCCATTCTCACTGATACTTTTCCTTCTCACCATGGCGTCCTCCCCACGCAGCTACCGATAGACCTCTTTTATTCCAACCTCACTGATACTGCCTTTTGTTTTTTTAAACCCCCAAGTCAATGATCCTATCCTTCCTTTTAGCTACCGATGCATTGGTAGCTCCTTCTCACCAATAGTTTTTTTACCCTCTCCCTCACTGTAACTCTCGTCCGCACCTCAATGCTGGACTGAAGGGTTGGAGCAGTGGGTGTCTTCTGCTGGAGTCTGCTAGAGTCATTGTGGGTGAGGGAGGTGGAGCAGCTGCTAAGTGTAGAAGAAGTTGTGCAAAAGTAGTGCCGCCATGGTGGAGTAGGAGGTACCGCCACTGTAAGCCGAGATGTCGCACTGTCTTGGAGTAACAACAAGGTCTACTGCTATGGAGTCCACACCTACTGGCGATGCTGCTGAATGAGATCTGATGTAAGTAAATGATGAACCATTGATCTGAGGAGAATCCTACTACTGCTACTACTAGGAGAGGCGCCATTAGTGTTGCATGAGAATCCTTGTGCTGAAGAAGAAATCGTGCTTTGTTGCTGGGCTGTGAGCAGGAGTGCGCCGTTGGGGAAGGATCTCTGCACTGGAGGAACATCCGCTGCTTTCCGCAATGGAGAAGGGAGGCCACCTGCCTTTTCCGCTCGACCGAAGGGGAAAGAATCCTTCTCTTGCTGCGCTAAGAAGAAAGGAGGAAGATAGAGATAAAAAGATATATTAATAATAAATATAAAGAAATAATAATAAAAGTCAAGTAAAACAAAAGAAAAAAATAAAGTAAAAAGTTATGTATGAAAAAAATAAAAAGAAAAAGTTAAAGCTAAAAAACAACCTTTAAAAAATAAAAAACAAATCAAATGAATTAAATACATTTTTTAAAAGTAATAAAATTAAACAATTATAATATTAATAAATAAATAAACTATAAATTAAAATATTAAACTACATTAATAATAAATGAAAATAATAAATTAATAAACTATTAATAATATAAATATAATTAATAATATTTATAAGTAAACTAAAAATTTGCGTTTTAATTTAAAAATATTTAATGATAAAGTTTTAATTCTAATTTCTAAATTAAGATAAACTAATTAATGAATTATTAGACCAATATAATTTCATAAATAGTAATAATTAAATTATTAATACTTTCTAAATTATTTAATTTTTAATTACTTATTTATTTATGAAGTCAAATTTTAATAATTTAGTTAAAATATGATAAACTAAAATGATTTAGTATTTAGTATTTATATTTATTAATTTAATTAAATTAATAGCATTTTGATAAACGTTTTAATTTAGTTATTTAATAATTAACTCAAATTACATTTAATTAGTATTATAACAGTAAACATAAATAATAACTTTAAAATTTTAGTTAACTCGCATTGAGTTTTATTTATTTAATTTTTTTAAAACATTAAAGGTTCATTCAGGAGTCAAGTTTACATCCAAGTTCATGCAACTAACTCATCCAGAGTTAGTTACGAGGAAAAAACTCGCGCGATGTGCCTATAGAGGGTAAAACCCACGTGTGCGGTGCGCTCGTGGGAAAAACATGATGTCGGTGGAAGCATGCAGTGAAATGCAGCAGATGATAGATAGTATTTTAAGCAGAGCAAGTAGAAAAATTTGGAGGATGCTCATACTGATTCCACAACACATCTTCGAGAGCAGATACATGGAGAGATACACTTAGGAGAGTCCAAGAGCAGTTTGGAGTTGCAGGAGCCAACAATGATTCATGAGTTTCATCTTTAAGGGAGAATATTTGTTCCTTTATTTTAATGTTTTACTTTGTATTGCTATTGTTAAAGTGAATACGGTCATATGTTAACTTTTCTTGTTTGGGAATTTTGAATTCTACTGGTTAACTTTTCT
The DNA here is from genome assembly GCA_963277665.1 of Viscum album. NCBI lineage: Eukaryota > Viridiplantae > Streptophyta > Magnoliopsida > Santalales > Viscaceae > Viscum > Viscum album. The sequence continues at coordinate 20,484,133 of OY728164.1, forward strand.
TTTTTCATTCATTTAAATTTCCTTCACTATGAATTAGATTCTATCGGCGAGACCGAATCTGGTTCTCAATCCTTTAATTGAATTTTCACCTTCACGTGTTTCAATTTCCCAATCCTTGATCCTTCGGCGAGATCGTCCATGGATACCACTCATCAAAGATATAATTTATAAACTTTAGAAACTATCGACGAGATAGTTTTCTGATGTTAATGTTTTAATCAATTTGCAAATTGGGGTTTTTTTTTCAAAGTGACGAGCTTCAAAAACATCAATGTAGTGTGTTAAATCATCTGGCGAGGGAGTTTTATCCGATCATTTAGAGGAGAGAATTGAATAAAATGAAGAACATGCTGTAAACTAGTGGGTTTCGATACTCTTGAGAAATCTTTTTGATCAACACTCATCACTCTTGTTCAACTGCTTTTCTACTCTTATTTCAATTTTTCCTTGTTTTTGTGTACTTTTATTTAGTAAATAGAAGATTTTCAGACATGTTTCATCACTATTTAATAAGATAAATAAAAACATATACAAAGTAAGGAGATGTTTTCCCCACTGCTGACAATAGTGGGTGTTTAAAATTCAAAAACCTTAGAGCACTCACCTGCCATCTCGGTGGATCGACCCTGCACCACAGTGCTTGTGTAGGATAATAAATGATATTTTGAGGGCCGTGACGACCTCCAGACTCATCAGTGACTATCCCATTGAATGTTGCCTGGTTCAGGTTCATTTGATTTAGTTTTTTGTTTTTTTAGTTAATTAAATTTAATTAGATTCATTTAAATTAATTTTTAGCTGTGTTATATTCGGTATGTTTTTATTGATTTGATCTAGTTTCATTCATTTGGGGATAGATATCTTTATTTCAAGAGAAAATGGTCTTGTTCAATTTCATTTGATTCAATTTGGAATATTTTGATTCAAAGTGGGTTAGTTTTTTACATATCATTTATATTTACTTTTGTTAAAAAAAATATATTTGTATTGGTTTGGTGTTGTTTGATAATTTTAGTTCAACTTGGTACAACATGACTATATTCAATTTGGTCAGTTATTTATTGTTTATGATTAATAAAAATTTGGTATATATTTATACTAGAATTATAATTGATGGTTTATGTCTAATTTTTTTTGTAGTGTAATCGTTGAATGAAGGATTGGATCTAAGAGTACAGTTGGATCACATCTATCTAATCTAACCTAGGGTTATTTTATCATTAAAAAACATGTTTAAGTATATATCATGATAACAGGATCACTAGAATATATATATTTCATTTAACATACCATGATCACATTAATAATGATTAGATATGAAATTTTATCAATACAATATTTAAATAATCTCATGTTAAATTATAAGTAATTTAATGTTTATATAATTCAGAAGGTGATACCATTATATAATATCCTCTCACAACATATTTAGAAGAGGATGTTGGTAATCATGTGAAATAAAGATCACAACATGTTCCAAAATTGATTATCACAGCATGGTGGTTTTTTTGAAAGAATCAAATTTTGGAAATGGGGGATTGATTTCACTAAAAAACTTGATATAACACTATATTAAGTTATGAATAAGTATAAACAAACATCATATAACATTAATCAAACTCCATATATTATTATTTATATAGAGATCACATCATAAGAGTATATTCATCACCATAACCTATTCAATATAATAATAATCTGGAGTGATTGATGTTTTGATACACCATGACGGAAAAGGAAATTCTATAACTAGTCTTGCATAAGAGTATACAAATTATATGAAATAGTGAACCATAATAAATCCATTAATTTTTAATAAAAACTCAATGTATATAAGATTAATTTATCTTGTATCACACCACAATGATTTATATTTCACTATAAGAAGGAAGTTTTTTCTATAGTGAATATTGCATGATAAATTTGTGTGGGTCTGGAATGTGATGGTGGATTGGATCACTCCACATTAATAATGTTGCACAATAGTTATGTGAGACATTGAGAAGATAAAAAATTGTCACATTGTGAAATTTTAGTTACGTTGTGAGGATCAAGACTTTGTAAGAATAACTTTATAACCCACATGAATATAATATAAATTTCCACAATGAAACTAAAGGACCACACTACAACACTTCCATATTTTAAAGAGATATGTGAATAATGCACCCTGGTCATTAGAACATTTTAATATGACATTCTTCAAGATTTTTTGGATCAGGAGTTTAACTGAGAGTCACACCATGAATAAGGAAGTAACACCTCAATATGGATTAAGTCTAATATTATCATTCCATAATGATACATATAATTCCACGATCTAGATATTTTTACAATAACATGAAAATTTGGTTTACATTCAGAATTTATAATAATTTTCTCATCTTCCATGGAATCAAATCATATTTTATTTGTATGTTATCAACAAATTATTTGAGTGGGGAACATGGATTAACATTTAAGGATTATTGTAATTAATATTGATACCAACTATTAGATTGAGGGTCAGAGCCTTGGAGAATGTTTTTAAAAATGTACACAACTGTTATGAAAATAGAGGGAGAGTGGAACTAAATTTAAAATATAATTATAAGTGAGAATGTTTTCTTAACATCCAAATCTTATTTTGGGGGAATAGGAATAAAGGTGGTACAATATTGAAAATAATTCACTATTACATATTTTACATTATAGAAGAGAAGAAGAAAAAGAGGTATTTAATTGAAAACATTTTTATGAGTTTGAGAATGTGAGATAATGTTTTTTGAAGATAAGTAGAAGAAGTAAGTGTTTTATTATGATATCTAACTTAATATATAATTTAAAACAATTCATAAAAAATTAATTATATTATAGAATTATATTTATCTGGAAAATTTATTGTTTCTATAGTGTTCACTTGGTAGATAAAAATAAAACCATATGTTTTGCAGTCATTCTAAAATGAATTTATATTTATATTTTGTTTATTTATTGGGAATTGATAGTGTGTTGGGATCATGATGTTTTTGTTTTTGATAATAGAGATTCATTCTTTTAGAAAAATATTTATGTTGTTGTGTGGAAGTTAGCTTATATATCTAGGTCATCAAAGTGGGTTGATGATTAAAAATACAATATCACTATAATAATTACTAAAATTAGCCATTAATGAAGAATAAAAATATAAAATAATAAAAAATCATATTCATTAATCAAACCAAAAAATGGTAAGTCAAAGAGGACCCAACAATCAAACAAAAAAATGTATTTCACTTATGTCACACACACCCAAACTCTACTAATAGAATCTCACTAAAAAAACATATATTAGACAATATTAATGCAAATAATTAGTATGGTAGTAGGATTAAGACCCCTTCAAAAGAAATCATTGAAAAATATTTTGATATCACCACTCTACACATAGATATATAAATATTTTATATAAACCACACAAAAATTTGGTGAAACTATAGAATATGAATACTAAATGATGTATCTAGAACTCATCAATTTGATTTTAAAAAGAAAACATATACTAAGGATAGGTTGTGGTGATAGGTTAAGAATATGGAAGTGCACATAGGGTTCAATATCATATGAAATAAGAATGAGGAATCATAATATAAAGATATATACTAAAAAAATTATCAATATTTTCATAATTTTTTTATTATTTCATATTATATGGGGGTGTTCCATATCTAATAATGCATCAGATTTATGAATTTACAATAAAAAAACAAAGGTTAGAATAAACAAACTGGAACCAAATTGATGAATAAAAAAATAATTAACCAAATAAAAGTTTAACATAAAAAACCAAAAAAATTAAAATTTTTCAGAAATAACCCAAACAGACATTAATTGAATTTATAAAACCCAAAATCAAACTATATGATGAAAATAAATTATATTCCCATAAAAATAACATTCAGAATTTCTGTTTTAGAATAAAAATAAAAAATAAATATATGGTTTATATAATACCTCAATTATTTTTACCCCACTGATTTATAATTGAAGATGATTAAGATGAAATAAATGATATAGAATGTTGCTTGGATTTGGGAAGATATTTGAACATTACTACTTTTGGGGATCAGGATTAGATCTGCATGGGAGGAGGGGAGGGGCACATGTTTTTGTGATCTCAGGATTAGATATAAATGAGACTTCTTCTGTAGATTGAGATGGGAGTTTTTATAGTCCTTGGAATGGGATAAGGGGACCAGTTGACATCTCATCAAGATTAGAGGATGAGAGGTGAACCCGGGTAGTGAATTTGGTGAACACCTCTACCTACTGTTTTAAAACTCTATCAGGATAGGTAAGATATACCAATGGTTTTTTATAAATTTGTGTGATATACTACACTAAAATACCCTATAAAAATGGTTATTACAATCCATTAGGATATAGATGTCAGTATAGCCCACATTTTTAGTAGTGAATCTCAACAAATGATGAGATTGTATCACATGCCTCTTACCACATTGGAAACATTGAATCACAATCCCCATGATAGAATACCATTGAATTAAACATTGAATTTAATGAAAATAAGGTTATGTTGGATATAAAAAGTATAAGTTGTAGTATAAAATCCTTATATAATAATATTATTTAATAACTTCACTTATGTCACAAAGAAGGAAATTTGAGACAAACAAAATTCCTTGTTGCATAGGTAAATTTTAAAATGTAATCCCTATAAAAGAGGGATACAAAAATGGACATGTAAATCCAAAAAAAATTATGAATAATAATAAACAAGTAAATTCATGCGATGAATATTCACTACATAAAATAAAAACATGGTGTATTTGGAATGTTCCTCATAGAAAAATAAAAGTGATACGGAATGACCATACCTTATGTTTCTTCTTCATTGGTACATGTTAAAAACTCTTGTATGTTAGATATAATTTTATTATATAATTATTAATGAACCATATTAATGTGTATAATTATATATATTATATTCATATAACCTTTTATTACCCATTTATTAATAGTTCCAAGTTAAATTTCTGTTTTGTGTAATATCTACTTACCCATATGTTTGGTTTTATTTTTTCAGCCATTTTATGATGATCATGGTTCTAAAATTTAAATAATTATAAACCTGATATAAATATAATATAATTTCATTATATATTTATTTATATTAACCCATTATAGATATATATTAAATTAATTACATTTATCATTAATATTGTAGGTTGTATGTGTGCATTAATGTTGTTTCTATTTCCTTAATAGATAGAATATAACAAAGGTAAACAATAAAGCACACTTATAGAATCATTAATATGTAATATATATCTCAAATATTAAATATATATATATACATATCATATATATTAATTTAATATATCATTTTTACCACCAATGTAAAACAGTGATTAAAAACACATCAGACTAGTTCTTGGGGCGATAGTCCACTGTAAACATGACTGAAATTATTGTTTTATGACAGGTTGGATGTTGATAAGTTATAAATTATATTAAATTTTAAAAAATATATTTATGTAATAATTATAATATATATTTATTAAATTTTTTCATTATTAAAATTCATGTAATGAGTAAGGGAAGAGCAAATCACATTGCTTTGTCAGGTTGTAGTAATCCATACATAAGAAGGACGTTATCGTGTCCCACAGAAAATAGAAAGTAAAAAAAGGAATATGTGATATTGAAATTATATAAGTAAACTTATGTTAAAAATGTAACAATATTAATTTAAATCCATCATTATAATAATCTTTGAGAAACATTAATTGAAACTGAACTACGTTTGTTTGTGAGGTGGTAGTCCCCTGGACACACAATCGTTGATATTGTTTCCAATTTGTGGGAAGATGAGATATATTTAGGTCAATAAATTAACATAAAAAACATCTTAGTATATTTATGATAGTTTATATTCTATATCATAATTTTTTAATAATAATTTAAAGATATTTAGGAAGAAATAAAATGAAAACTCTTGTTGAAGAATGTTGTTTATTCTTCGAAAAACTTATTTTTGTGTACATCAAAATTCTTCACAGGATAGATATATGACAAATATAAGGATATAATAATGGGATTATGTATGTAAGGAACTTATTTGGGTATGTATTTTCTAAACCAAATAATTATCTATTTGTGAATAAGAGGGGAGAAAGGGAGTCCTTTTACAAGTGAAGTGAGTGGTATACTTTTGTTTTTCAAAAATAAAAATGTGTCCCCACATTTTTCACATGAAAAAGGCTATAAAATTATCCATTAAAAATTATTCAATATATAATGTTCAAATATCTCAATAAAATAGGTACTTGACTTTTTTCCCTCATTTTTAATCCATATCATTTTATTTAAACACCAAGTAATCCCAATTTTACATTAATCATGGTAAATAATTTTTTATTGTTTTTACAATTCATTATAGTAAAAAAATCCACTTATTAGATAATATTAATTATTATGATTTAAAATATTAAATATATTTTTCAAAATTTAATTAAAATATGTTTTAAATCTTCAAATAAAATTAATACTACAAATGCGATTAGAAATTGGTTTTTCAAAGAGAAAAATGTACAAAAGTTAAATTTTTTTATTTCAAAATTCAATATGAAAATGACTAAAATAATATAAATTAGAAAAATTATTTTATAATTTATGTAAATTTAATATTAAATAATATTTAAATCAAAAAATTAATCATATAATTTATTTAAACAAAAAAACCATTTTTTTCACAATTTACTAAAAAATTATTTTCAAAAAAAACCAGGCCTTAGTAATTTTGATACTATGAATTAAAAAATGAATTTTATTTTTATAAATATTTTTTTTAAATTGGTAAGGAATAATTCTAAAAATAGATTTACAAATGGTGACAAGTTTTCTTTTAGAAAAAATAAAAAAAAAATTAGTGTTATATTATATTTATTATTATATATTATCTGGAAAACACAAAAGAATAATGCTAAATATTTTATTTAATATTTAATATATATATATATATATCATTAAAATAATTCAACAACATATTTTTTTATTAAATTAAAGCATGCTTGTGTTGATAAAAATGGTTTTTCATAAAAATATTTCTTTTAATTTCAAATAGTTTTTATTTAAATTTAAAAATAACTGATGAAATAATAATTCATTGTATATAAATTTGAAATAAATATATTATAATAATTTTGGAAATCATATTCATAGAAACCATTCTTATGGTTATATGATAACTATCATATTAATATTTTTATATTATGTCACGTTTCTTTTAAACTCAATGTTGTGTATCCCGAAAGCTAAACATAATGTTGGGTGGAACATAATATAAACGATGTGTTTCTTATTATGATAAATATCAAAAAAACTAAATTTATTTGAAATATATATTTCACAAAATATCAGGTTCTTACATAATCATTATGAGTATATTGTGATTTTATTTTTATTCACTAGTGTTCCTATAGTGTTTATTAGAATGATAAATTTGGTATTCCATTAGTATCATGATTACATTTTCATGGTATTCATTGATGATATTGTAGTGTACTTTATGATTGAAGAGAAGGATGTAGAAATTTTTATTAACATATTGTGGATTCTTTATGACCATTGGTTCTATGATAATATATCTAATTATAGCTTCTTAATCTGACCGGTGATGTTCTTTAGAGATGTGGTGTTTGAATAAAAAATTCCATTAAATCATTAAAAGATTATGTAATTTATATATATGGATAATTTTAATAATATTTTAGATATATATATATATATATATTTAATATTACGAGTATAATAATACAAATTCATCATGTATTTATTAATTTTGGAATTATCGTTGAGAATCCTCACTCGTAAAGGAGTTAAATCTTTTTGGACATCAGAATGCTAAGAGTTATTTAATGAGATAAAGTTGTGTTTAACCTAAGATGTCATCCTAATCCTTAATAAATCTATATAGGGTTATGTTTTTAAATGATCTATTAGGTATGGGTTAGATATGTTTCCTCATATAGAATGATCATGTGATGGATTATAATTTATAGAAATTTGTACTACATGACAATAATTATACCTACCATGACCTAAAATTAGATGATTTCATTTATTCAGTAATTTATTGGAGAAATAATATATTTCATGGGAATTTTATAGTATGAAAAATCATTATATCAAAATTTATATCTTTTATCAGAAGGATTAAAAACACAGGTAAAGGTGGTTGGTGGAATACCTTCAAGGATTTGATAATGATCTAGCCTTTACACCAAGTATGAGGAAATTTTTTCACTAATTCCCTTAGTAATATATTCACATGAAATAATTTAATAGAATACATCATATAGTCAATCCTTATAATCTATATTGTGTAATTTTATATTCTTGTAAAGAAGAGGAAGGAATGTTTTTTCCACACTAATGTGTATTTAACCCCTCTTCTTGAAATAAATTTTCTTGAGAAACTATAAGATGAAGAATTATACTATATTACAGGATCTTTATATGGAGGGGAGATCACACAAGTGTAGTTTATTAATAATTAGGAAATTATTTGATTTTGAAATAAGTAAGTTGTTCCCTTATATGTGACAATAGAGGTAATAGAAGACTACCATTGATATTAGTGGGTTTTTCATAAATGTGACACCAAAATCCATTATGATATGAAATTTTAGTATTGGTGGTCAAGAATAATATGATATATCTACAACATTATACTCAGTTTTATACATAGTAATAGGCTAATGATAAAGTGAAAAATCCATCTATTTTACCCCAACCCATTTTTAACCTTACCTAGAAGTGGGATGAGGTATCCATGGAATTAATCATGGGACTACATCATTACCATTGGGGAAATAATTCCTTATGGGTTATGATTGATTAGTTAACCAAATCATCCAAATTATTTATGATCAATGATAATAAAAAAGTGGAGGATTCTAGGAATTTATTTATCCATGATATTGTAAATTTTGATGGGGGTTCATATAATTTTATCTCTAATATAAATACTCATATAACCTATAATCTTGGAAAAGGATAATAAGTGATTATAGAATTCCAAGTCATGTAGGGCACAAAATTCCTCCAAAAAATAGATTGTGAGGTAAAGAAGGATATTCAGATTCTAGAAGATAACCAAATGTTTATGCTTTAGAATTTAACGGATAATTGGATAACGATTTTGGAGGGATCAAATTTTCATATAAAAAAATTTATTAGAATTATATTAAAATGGATTAATTTGATGATCTAAATGGTCTTCCATGTTACTCCCCTTTATGTTGGAATGTTGTGTGAAAAACTGTTTTGGATGGACCCACCCATTTTGAAGTGATTCTTATGAATGTTTAAAATATTCAACAAAATTTGGATATGTCACAAATTTTTTATAAATCATATACTAACCATTATCATTATCACGTGTCTTTTTAATTGGGTGATTAAGTGTTTTTGAGGGATTCACCCCATTTATGATTCAGATGATTGGGTTGATAGGGTATGTTTTACTAACGTTTAGGATGCATTTTGAATTTTGGTTCTATTTATGTAAATTTTGTATTAGTCATATTTTCCACCACAGTAAATGAAAATCCACGATGAATATAATTTCACTCAACCAAATAGGTATTAGTGAAATCCATCCCATCTGATGAATTGAGAGGATCTAAAATTTAAATTTAATATTTTAATAATTGAGTGTCTAATAATGATTACTAAATCCTATGAGAATGGGTTTTGTGGAAATTACATTAAATTGGATTGAGTATTATTGTAGTATGAGAATAACTCACATGAACCCTAAGAGTTTAATGTACTTATGAGGGAGAAAAGATTTCATTTCCTCCCAAATCAATTATCAGGTTGACTTAGTAGGGGTATAAAGTGATAAATTGGGGAGAATAATTACACCAATGATTTCATTTTTTGGTATAATATGTATTATTCATTGAATTTTATTCTTACCTATAATTGTTCGGATTTTCCCTTTGGTATCTGGAAAAATTGGGGATAATAACCATTTCATAGTTATCGTAATGTTTTCATTAAATATAAATAAAAAATTAAAAAAAAATTGTTTTATAATAGTGGAAAATTATGTGGTTAGTATATGGGTTTTCTAACCATTCATATTTCCTAAGTGTTTTGAGTGCGATCCGTACTGTTGGTGCACCATTTGGAAAATAGTGTGGCCTCCCATTATATTTTTAATTTCAAAACACCTAAAATCCCTACAAAAAATAATTCCCATAACCCATATATTCTCTCCAATAAATCCCATGTGTAATTCTCTCACATGAACAACGTCTCCTCAATTTTTAGAAAAGACTTTTTTGTGGAATTTATTCAAGGTTTCTTCAAGAAAATCACCTGGTAAATGATTCGCCACTTCTTCTTTATCTAAAATAACTTTTTTACATGATTTACATTATCTTATGAGGAAATTAAGTCATATTTATTATGTTTCATTAATTTATTTATGTTTTATGGTAAAATTATGGTTTCATATTTCCTTCTTAACATTCCATGTCCTCGTATTGGGTGAATATACAATGTGTATTGATGATTTAATTTTGTAAAGGTAAGTGGTTTCATATTTCTCATTTTTTCATTGAATATTTTATGATATGTTTTTTTGATATCATATTATTCAAACACCACTGATGGTGTTTATGTAAATTTAATGGTTTTATTTATTTATATTTTTAATCCCTTGGATATTAATTTATTTTTTTAATGTGTAAAATTCTGTTAAATCTTATTTCATCAATAAAAAATTAATTTTATAAATTTTTTGTGAAATTAATTTTTTGAAGGGTTTTTTGAATAGTTTAAATTCATCGTAAATCCAAGGAGCTTGTTTCTAGATTTCATAATCGGGTTATGGTCCTCCCAACAAGTTGTGTGTGTCACCCTAACTAGTGAAGTAATTTCATGTACTACCCCACATGATAGTGAACTCATTTTATTTCTATATTTCTAATTGAGAAAATACCCTTAAATTATGAAGTTATTCACTTGGTTATTTTAGCCTCTTTTAACTTATAGTTTACTCCCAGTTTTTATGTTTTAAATTCATGTTTTTACTTCATAAAATTGGTTTTATTTAATAAAAGAGATGTATGGTTATTATTTTTTTTAAATTTTTGGAGTCTAACATAATGTATTTAACTATTAATCTATAATGATTTAATTTTTATAAAAATGTTTGAATGTGGAAAACTTGGGGATCATATTGGGATTTATATGTTCACACCATGCATAAACCAATGGGTGTATGTAGGCTATGTTTTATCTAAAGAATGAAAAGGAAATGTGCTACATGGAGTCCATAGGTTCTTAGGTATGCATCATTTGGAATATGGAGGGGATATGATGGGATGTTATACATTTTTTACATGTATAGATTATTTTACACATGTTTAGTTCAGTATGTAAAATATATATACCTAAAATTTTATTTCTGATTTGGATTCCCATCCCAATAAAAATATTTTTCATTGTGGGTTTTATTTATATGGTTTTTCAATTTGGGAATGTTTTCATGTTTCATCAAATGTTATTTTATTTATGACATGTGTTGAGATGTTTAATATCATTCATATGTTTGAAAATATGATTCACCAATATATATCAAGTTTATGTACATTCCACATCTAGGAAATTTTTATATTAAATCAATCTTTTTAGTTAAACTCCTCCCAGATATCCATGAACTATTTTTTAGCTTATCTTGATTGGGAATTTCCATCAAGCCATATTATAGGTTATCTAAGGTTCTCATTTAAGGGGAATAATGGGCTTGTTCATTAAACCATGATACTCTATAATGTAATCAAACTATAATATTTTTCAATGTATTATAAAACATATGTAGTATATAGTTAAACAAAAATATTTATTTTTTAAAATATCTATGTATATATAATTTATTCTAATAAATTCATTGTATTTATTTAGTTTTGAAAAATATGAATTTTTGGTAAATAAATATAATGGATATAGAACAAAAATGTATAGATGCCAATTCTATTAAAAGAGAATGACGAAGGGGTTAAAGAGATTATAGATTTTTTGACAGGGCATGTATATGAAACGTTTAAAATAATTTGTGAATGTTTACATTGTTGTTAGTCAAGGAGAATTTTTCCTGATAATTTTGAAGAAAATATGATCTTTTATAAAATAAATATAGGTTATAATTATTAGAATAACTACTGGGACGAACTAAACTTATCTAGGGACTATGAAAACATTTCAATATATATATTATCTGATATGATTAGATGTGTAAACTATAATAGAGATCATATTTAGCTAATGGAAATGGTAGTTGAAGATGATATTTTTTATTTTCAAAATATATTTGAGAAGTTATAGTACTATGTAAATATATTATTATATGTGAGTTATACCACATATAAAACATTTATAGACAACAAAAATCTAAATAATTTTAAAGATAACAATATATGGAGTGACACTAGAATTATAGAACTATTTCCTCACTTGAATAATATTATTAAAAAATATAATTATCTTCACAATTAAACATATAACCCTAAATGAATGTTATGTTTAATGTTTATGATCTCTAAAATAAAAAATTACAATACAGAAAAATTTATATGAATTATGAAGGACCATAAATCAATTAATAAATTACCCGAGTATGGCGTGACTCAACAAAAAATAATAATTTTTTTGTTTAATGTTGTATGATATATTCCAATCATTACAAGGTTAAGATGCCTTTATGGAATTGAGGAGACTGTAAGGAAATTGATGAATCACAATAATTAAAAAATTGAATATGGTAATCTTTTCCACCCAAAAAACTACCCTTAATAGAATAAAATTGATCACATGTATTGTAAATTTTTTAAATGATTCATGATTACTCGATCTATCACTATCTATAGATAGAATGAATCCTTTTTCTGTAAAAAGTGTCACTCAAAGTACCTTTCCAATTAGTTTTCTAAATTTTAACTTGACCCCATGGTTATACATGAATAATAATTACATTATGTTATATCTGATTATTTTATAATCATGATAACTATAAACCCTAATGCTTTATATTATATATTTATTTTTAAATCAGTTTAATCTCTATGATAGAATATAATACACACAACCCTCGGTCTAAAAGATCTATAAAATACTATATATTTATAACCTAGCCATTAAATTGGTGGTTATAAATATGATTAATTAAATTACTTATTTTATGTAGCTTACAAGTCTATAATATAAATTCACTTGTTATTAGTTTATTATAAATATAAATAAAAATTATTTTAAAGAAAAAGAAATTTTTTTCCTGAAAAATATTTTTTTATATAAAAATAAGTTCTGTCTTGTTTTGTGAATGTATGTTAAAATTAATTATTATCATATTATAAAATTTATTTTGAAAAAGGAACATAATTTTCTTACATTCTCATGTCCAATTTATCTTCTAACGAATAGTTTAGAATTTTTGAAAATAATTTTTTTTAATGAATAGTGAAATAATATTGATTTTAATTTAAAACCGCCTTATAATTTATAGAATTTACTAATTTTAATCTTAATTAAAATTATTTAACTTTTAAAATTAGTTCAATTATGTAGAAATTAATTCGATTTATTCCATTTTAATTTGTTTTATGTCAAATTTTATTATAAATACTCTTGTATTCTTATGATAACTTTTCATTGAGAAAATAATGTTTTCACAGCATCTGGAGGATTAACATTAAAATAAATTCTTCTAATTTTATTAATGGAATTATTAAAAATTGATTCCATATTTTAAATAATTATATTTAACATTACTTAATAATAGTGAATTAATTTTTTACTATAATTAATAGGAAAAATAATTAAATTTATCTATTATGGATAATGTTAAAATAGTTTCATTGGAAGAATATTTCATCGCTCGTGCATACGTGGAGACTACAACCTCCATAAGGCGATGTGAAATTTTTTTCATTTAATTTTGACATTAATGGAAATAAGGATATATTTAATGAATATATATGAAGTATATTATTTAATTATTATTAATTAATTTTTAAATACTAATTACCTTTATTTTATTCAATTTTACAAAAAAAAATTGAAAACAAATGTTCATGCGTACGTATAACCTACCGTCTTCGTGAACTGTGTATCTCATTATTCAATCTCCAAATTTTAGGGACCATTATGAATACTTATATAATTAAAATATATTATATTTATTTCATGTTTTACATTTCTGTGATTTTGGAACCATGATAAAATTACAATGACTGAAACTATCAAACCAAAACATACATGAAAAACAAAGAAATTATTACCCATAACAGTGATTTTAACAATGAATAATTAATGAAAAGGTGGTAAAAGATTATAAGTAAATCATACGTTTTATTATATATATGATTATGATTCTATAATATATAAATAATATTTCTATACTAATTATACAATAGGTCTCTACATTTACAAATGAAATCAAACCTGAGGTTTGGGTTTCTCATCTCACTTTTACATCGATGATACATATGCCAAATTCACCACATATTTATTTTTTTTAGTGTATATACCACCACTTTAATTTTTTTATCAGGAATATATTTATATTAAATGTATTTAAAATTTTAATTTAATTTATCTATTTCCAATGCATTATGATCTAAATGTTACCCAATTGATAAGGGATTATTTTATAATCTCATCATTAATCCAGATTATTTATGATTTTGTCACCCTTGGAGAATTTTTTTGGTACATTTATCATAAAACCAATAAATTTTATTCTACTCTAGTTAATTATGATTTTAATGAAATATTACTTTTTTATTCTCATTGGTATGAAAAATGATTGAGATAATTTTTTGATGTAAAGATGTCTTTATTTATCTCTGTGGACAAAAATATTTTTCATTCCATATCAATGATTTCTAATTTTTTTTTTTAAAATGTTTTTATTATTCCAAAAATGATTCATTAAATGAATTTTTGACCATTTTTTTATTTTTAAAAATGTTTTTAATGGAATATTTATCTTGTTTTCCACATGAGGTATGTAATGGCCCAGGTTTTAGGGGTCCATTACTTTATGAAAATCTCATGTTGGGTTTTCTGGTCTGGGAATCTCGGTGTAGCGGTAGGCCTATTGGTAGCCTAGCCTACCAGTAGCAGGCCTACCGGTCACTCGGTATACCAGTAGCCACAACCTACCTGTAGCTCTGTCTACCGGTAGCTCAGTGTACTGGTAGCTACAGCTACCAGTAACTCTGTCTACCAGTAGCTCGGTCTACCAGTAGCTTCCGCCTACCGGTAGCTCGGTCTACCGGTAGCTGCTGCCTACCGGTAGTTGTCAGCCACAGGTGGTTCTCAGCTACCGGTGGCTCTGGCCTACCCCCATGGGTTCTTTCGAGTAGCACTCCTTTTTGATCAAATTGGGGTTTAAACCCTATTTTGACCCCTTTTAAGCTCGTTTTAATGCTCAGTAATGCCCTAAAACGTTTCAATTAAATATTTAATGAATTAACCTAGTGTGTGCGTATGATTAAACCAGCTGACGCTTTAATGATGTGTGGGGCCGCGTGGTCAACTCACGACCCCGTGACTTATGCCATTTCACATTCTTATCTCACCCATCCCTGACCTTATAAACAAAAAGGGTTCGCCGTAGGGTTCCCTTCTCGTTCATCCTGTGCTAGAGTACCCTTCGTTCGGACGATCCACTTTTCATTCTGGTGAGCCGCATCGCTATATGTAATGTTCCGCCCCTGGCCTTAGCATCGATCGTCGATCAACAAGTAGGGAATTTCTCCTTCGTCTCTCTCTTTTGTGTATCATACGGAGTGGTCATGCTTTGTTTTTGTAGAATTGGTTAAACCAGACCTAGATAAAGATAATGAATGGATTCTATAAAGAAAGAGGGGGCTGTGATCGTTGATGTTGTTTTATATTACGATCTTCTTTCTAAATTGTATAGGCTTACGCCTACTGAAAATCGTGGTTGTTGGTGGTCTTTCTTTGTGCACTAATGATCCCCTGGTGATGTTTTAAATGGCTTGTTTGCGGTTGTGAACCCATGCTGTGTAAAGAAAATCGGTTTATTATGTATATTCGGGTAAATGAATTGGAGGCACAAGGATCAATCCTTTTCTATGATAACCCCGATTAAATCACACCGAAATTGAAATCATGGAGTGTGTTAAATCTTATAAATCTAAAATATAGGCATTTCCCTGCCGTCTGTTGGTGGTAGTGGTTTGGTTGTTTTCTTTTACGGGACAATTGCTGGAGATGTGGGAGGGGATGGGATCCCCTATTTTTTTATACTCTCAGTGGATTTTAAATTGGGGATGGGATTCCTTGTTGTTATGGTTTTGGTGATTGTGAGTTTTAAGACCGGGTGGTTACCTTGTTTATATCACGAATTCAGATGGGATCCTCTGTTGATGAGAAACCTTTTGGGGGGGGGGACATGGGAATGTGTCTCGAGGTTACCATTGGTTCCAGTACTTCAAGGGATCTCACTTACCCCCTTTTTGTTGTTGTGACCTTACAAGAGAATAGAGTGTGAACACTTAAATTAACGTTTGGATGGTTTCTCTTCCTTGGTTATTCTTATGGTGATAGTTGCCCAAGTTGGTGCAAAACATATTCAAACATTATTACTGAACATGGAAACATGAATGGGACAAATAGGTTTTGTTGGCGAGAGTCGTGACTCGGACATGAGTGTTGTTTGTGTCCTTTAGGCTAGATGAAAAAAAAACTAACCTTGGTTGAGTGCATGTTACCTATATATATATATAATTTTTTTTTATTCGTGCCCCACCCAAGTTGAGCACTTAGTGTCGAACACCCCCATTTCATGGGGGAGGGTGTTTTCCCAACACTATTTTTAGTGGCTGATTATTAGATCTTTTTCTGCTCCCTTTCCCCTATATCCCAAGTATCATCGGGCAGGCTGTGATGGCATGAGGTCCATTATTATCCCAAGAACCTTCGGGCGGGGTTGTGTGGTGGTTATGGACCAGGTTTGTGCTGGCAGGTAGTTTCCCAAGAATCATCGGGATGAGGACCAGGTGTCTTCGGGTGTGGGCGTGGATCTTCTAGCCCAGCTGTCTTCGGGCGTGGCGTGGGTTGTTCTGGACTAGTTGTTTACAGGTGTGGTTACATGTAATATTTGTGGCCCAGGTGTTTGTGGGCAGAATTTGGTAGTGGGACTACGTGTGGTTGTGGCCCAGGTGTGTGCTGGCGGGTGTGGTAGTGGGACTGCGGTGAGAATGGCGGGATTGGTTCGATGTGTAGGATGTCTCAATAACCAGTGCGAAAGTGGCGCAAGGTACCCAAACATCGATGTGCTCTTATTATATATATTACATGACTTGCATTATTTTGGGAGTGTGCCTTGGTGAGGCTTGGGTGGATAGTTTACCTTGTTATGTGTTTGGTTTACTCCTTTTTCTCACGGGAATTTCGTACGTTCCCCCACATGTGCATGGGAGTCTTTGGTTTTCCCTACTTAGTGTACTTGTATTCTCACCCTACGTATATACACTACATTCATGACTTCAGGAGGACATCGAGGATCGCGTAGGACCTTACTATCTCAGACCATTGGGGCAGTTTCTGTTGTTGTTTTTCCTTCTTCGGTACTTACCCTTGTAGTCACTTTTGTAACTTGTGGTTTTTACTTTTGGAACTTGCATGTGGGAATGATTTACTATTGGCTTACATTTCTTTTACTTTTGTTGTTGCTGGGTTTCATCATCTTATTTCCTGATCCTATAAAAATAGAAAAATGGAAATGCATTTCATTTAGTGTCTATTTCAATACCCTTGGTGCTAGTCGCCACTCCAGGACCAATTGAAGGTGGGTTTCGGGGTTCATTATGTCTCCTTCAACTTAAAGAAGGTAGGGCCTGGAAACTTGTTGACGCTTTACTCTTTTTGGTGAAGGCGGGTCATGAAAGAATGGTATCAGAGGGAGGTTGAGAGATAGTATGGAGTCTGGAGTTAGGCACAGTGAGGATTTCATGGGATGGTAGGGAAATAGTGGTGGGTGACCTTGGTGTCTAAATTAGGCCAGGGAGGACCGGCTAGGACACGATATTTTAGCCCCCCCCCCCCACCCTGTGATCTGATGCAAGGACTCTGGACCTACCGAACAACCAAGTGAGGCCACGCTGATTGTAGGGTAGAGACCCTAGGAGAGGTACATGAATATTAATGACTTGTGTTCTCGTTTTTCTGGGATGTCTTGGGAATTAAGAATAAATGAAATGTTTAAGAAGTTTTAAAGAATAATATTCTGCACTACATGGGCTTAGGCATTCCTTGTTTACCTTGCAGCTATGGCACCTGGAAGGTGACCACATGTGGTACAGGCGATCGAGGGCCCAGAGACTACCTTGGCCGATCGACAGAGAGATGATCGAGGGGAGGAGGACAACCAGTGGCAGAAGACACGTCGGGCCATCCAGCGACAGACCCTCGAGAAGTATGAGGGCAGCACCTCTGACATGAAGAGGGAGAGCTGGCTAGAGGAGCTGGTGATAGCATTCAGCATGATCTGGCCTCTGACCGAGTACTAGGTTCCTCTTGCCATCGGCCAGATGCAGGGAGCAGTGCGTCAGTGGTGGACGCTTTACCTGGGAGATAAAAGAGAGGTTGAGGTGGCATGGGCTGATTTCGAGGGGGAGTTTCGTGCGGAATTCCACTCCTCGACAATGAAGGTGGAAAAGAGACAGGAGCTACTCTCCCTCCAGCAGGGGAGTATGTCAGTAAGGGAGCTAGGAATCATGTTAAAGGACCTCCTATGTTTTTCTCTGGACCTCTTTCCCGACAAGGAGTCCCGGGCAAGACGTTTGGAGGAGGCACTCCAACCCTCCCTCGAGTATGCTGTTACCCACTTTACCATGCTGACGTACTTGGAGGTCCAGAAGTTGGCCGAAGTGGTGGAGAGGATGCACGCTATAGGAGGAGTGTCATGAGAGGGGATCCAGTTGGGACCATCGAAGGGGAATGCCATCAGTACTAGGCCTCCAGCGTCAGGAACCTCCAGGTTCTGACCAGTAGGGAGAAGGCCACAGCATTAACAGTTCTGATCCCCTGTCCTCGCCCTTTTTCTTTGGACCCCGGGCAGCGTTGCTTCATATGTGGGAGCCCTGTACACCTCAATAGTCAGTTCTTGGACCGGGTACAGTACGGCGGTGGCAGACATCCCCACCACCTACCCCAGCTGCAGCTTCCATCTAGGCCTTTCCAGCAGCAGCAGCTGGGACAGTGAGCTCCCGCTCCTCCGAGGGCAGATGTAGGAGGAGGAGGCCGACCTCAGGGCGCTCCTCAGGGACCTCGACCAGGGTGTGGTCGGGGAGGTGGCCGACAGCTGAGGGGTAGGGGAACTGGACGTGGACAGTTACAGGCCACAGAGGCAGCAGTTCCAGCAGGGCCGGAGGTTGTTCGAGGTACGATCAGTTTGTTCAGTACCCTTGCTTTTTCCTTGTTCAATACCGGAGCTTAGCACTCTTTTGTTGCACCCAGTCTAGCCCGTTCCTTGGGTCTAGATGCCGAGAGTCTTCCAGTGCCCTTGGTGCTGAGCACACTAGTCAGAGGTCAGACCGACTTGTTGTTTGTTTGTCGGGGATGTAGACTGATGATAGGGCCACATCAATCGGTTAGGGGTCTTCTTATCTTATAGATACAGCCATACGATGTCATCCTAGGAATTGATTGGCTATTCTCTGTATGTGTCGTCATCGACTGTTTCCAAGGAAGGGTTGTGTTCTCAGTCATGGGTGGCTGACGTGTCACCTTCACTGGTTAGCGGAGCAGTCAAAAGGGCAGCAGGTGAGAGGAACCCCTCCTCTCCTTGTTAGCTGAGTTGTCAGTAGAGTCAGTAGATTTTGAAATGGTGGAGGTGCCAGAGATCGTCAGTGAGTTTATGGACATCTTCCCTGAGAAGGTGACGACTCATCCTCCTCAACGTGATATCTAGTTTGGGATAGACTTTCAGAGCAGTTCTCATTTGATCTCGATGGCTCCTTACCGGATGGAACCCTCGGAGCTACGGGGGATGCGAATTCAGATTGACGATCTGATGAAGAGGGGTTATGTTCGATCGAGTGTGTCAACATGGGGTTCTCTAGTCTTGTTTGAAAAGAAGGCAGACGGTGTTCTCAGGTTGTGCATAGACTACAGAAGGCTGAATCAGGTGATGATCAATAATCTCTACCCTCTTCTGAGGATAGACGATCTTTTCGACCAGCTGAAAGGGGCAGGGTGGTTCTCAAACATCAACCTGCGGTCTGGGTATCACCAGCTATGAGTGAAGGAAAGTGACATCCCGAAGATGGCGTTCAGGTGCAGATATGGACACTTCAAGTTCGTAGTCATGCCTTTCGGCGTCATGAAATACCCAGCTATGTTCATGGGGCTTATGAACTCCATATTTCGGGAGTACATGGATTGGTTCGTGGTTGTGTTCATCGATGATATCCTGATCTATTCAAGGTCAGAAGAGGACTACGCGGAGCACGGGAGGATGGTTTTGGAGGTCCTCTGACAGCCTCAGCTCTATGGGAAGTTGTCAAAATGCATGTTTTGGACCCGAGAATTGCACTTCCTCGGGAACGTGGTTTTCGAGCAGGGGGTAGCGGTGGACCCATCAAAGGTTGAGGCAGTTGTTTCTTGGGCAGCACCCAAGAATGTGGAATAGGTCTGTAGTTTCCTCGGGCTGGTAGGCTACTATCGGAGGTTCGTACCCAACTTCTTCCGATTTGAAGCCCCTTTGATAGCCCTAACCAAGAAAGACTAGGTTTTCATGTTGAGTGAGTAGTGCGAGTTAGCCTTCTGCTATTTGAAGGAGAAGTTGGTCAGTGCCTCAGTGTTGAGATTTCTAGAAGAAGGGGCGGCGTATGAAGTGTTCTCTGATACTTTGGGACAGAGCCTGGGGTTTTTGTTGATGCAGCAACAAGAGGTGTTCTCTTATGGGTCAAGGAATCTATGCTCTCATGAGCATAATTACGCCACCCACGACCTAGAGCTTGTAGTGGTCGTTTTTGCGCTGAAGTTATAGAGGAACTACCTCATCGGAGAATGCTTTGTGGTCTTCACAGATCACAAAATCTTGAGGTTTATCTTCTCCCAAAAGGACCTAAACTTGTGATAGTGGAGATGGGTGGAGTTCCTATAGGATTATGACTTCGAGATATCTTATACTGAGGGAAAGAGAAATGTAGTGGCCGATTCCTTGAGCAGGAGGAATTAGAAGGATGAGGTTCGAGAGTCGGCGGACGCCTAGAAGGCGATGGAGGAGTTGGCTGCCTTACACCTGGATGTGAGGATGGATAGAGGTAGAGGCTGTCTATATTAGATGGCAGTGCATTCGCCTCTATTTCACCAAGTGGAGGAGTCACAGTGGGGAGACCCAGAGTGCAAAGTGATGCGTTCCCGAGTTGACCAGGGAAATGCTCCAGAATGATGGACGGAGGATGGTCAGAACCAGATGCTTTTTTAGGGAAAGATGTTTGTTTCGGAGGCGATGCGCAACAAGGTCCTTAGTGAGTACCACAACTCACCCTTGGCGGTACACCCAGGAGTTTCCAAGATGTACCGGGGACTAAAGAGACAGTTTTGGTGGCCGGGAGTGAAGCGAGTTGTGGCAGAGTTTGTGGCCAAGTGCATAGTGTGTCAGCAAGTGAAGGCGGAACACCGAGTTCCAGGCGGCCTACTGCAGTACCTAGATGTCCTCGAGTGGAAGTGGGATTATATCTTGATGGATTTTATCATGGGACTACCCAAGGTCCAAGGGGGATACAATGCCATCTGGGTAGTAGTGGACCTGTTGAAGAAATCAGCTCACTTTCTGGCGATCATGGAGTCGAGTAATGTGGATGCTTTGGGACGAATGTACGTGGATGAGGTGGTGCGGTTTCATGGAGTTATGAGGTCTATAGTCTAGAATAGGGATGAAATGTTTACCTCACAAGTCTAGAGAGGATTACTGCATGCTTTTGGCACCCAGCTGCACCTTAGCACTTCTTTCCATCCCCAGACAGATGGACAGACATAGCACACCATCCAGACATTGGAGAATATGTTGCGGGCATGTGTTCTGGACTCAGGAGGATCATGGGCGCGATACATGACTCTGTTAGAGTTTGCCTACAATGATAGATACCACTCTACCATTGGTATGGCCCCATTTTAAGCCTTGTACGGGAGGCCATGCCATTCACCTGTGTGTTGGACCGAAGTAGGAGAGGCAGGCATCCGTGGCCCGGAGGTGGTGCAGAGCACGACAGAGAAGGTTCAGCTCATACGGGAAAGGATGAAGGCGGCCCAGGACTGACAGAAGTCATATGATGATACCTGGAGGAGGCCCTTGGAGTTAGAGGTTGAAGACCATGTGTTCATGAAGGTCTCCCCTCGGCATGGACAACGAAGGTTCGATAAGGGGAGTAAGCTTTCTCCCAGGTTCATTGGACCCTTCGAAGTGTTGTGGCGGGTCGGCGAACTGGCTTATCAGCTAGCATTACCACCGCTGCTACTGAGGACACATTATGTCTTCGATGTGTCCTAGCACCGTCGGTATCTGCACTATGATTCACACGTCCTTGATTGGGGTGAGCTGGACATCAAAGATGACGAGACTTTTATGGAGAGGCCAGTAATGATCGAGGATCGCAAGGAGAAGGTGCTTCATGGGCGAACCATTCCCTTGGTTCATGTGTTGTGGAGACATGGTGGGCTTGAGGAGTGTACGTAGGATAGGGAATCACAGATGTGTACCCAATACCCAGAGTTGTTTTGAGTTTTGTTCTTTTTTGTACCTGTTGTGGTAGAACGTTTTGTCTTTTGGCTATGAAATGTACTAGTTTTCTTTCCTCTAAATGTGTCTAAAAATCCCTGGCTACCGGGAGGAGAGAACCCAACCCCTAATCAAGACGCAATAAGGTGGATGTGATTAAACCCATGCGGGCAAGTCAGTGCCACCCAAAGAGGATAATGTATTGACATGGGGGAGGAGACTCCCCAACCCACATGCCTGGGCAGTTTGACATGGTATGTTTATTGGTTCTTGATAGAAGGAGTTTTTAGTTGACATGAGTTTCACTCATAATAGGTATCTTTAGAGGTGGTTGTTCGGACCCTCTCTTTCTTTTATAGGTTGTTTTAATTCTTGAGGACGAGAATCGTTAATGAGGTATCTGATGTAACGGCCTGGGATTTAGGGGTCCATTCCTTTGTGAAAATCTCATGTTGGGTTTTCTGGTCTGGGAATCTCGGTGTAGTGGTAGGCCTACAGGTAGCCTTAGCCTACCGGTGGCAGGCCTACTGGTCGCTCTATCTACCGGTAGCTCGGTATACCAGTAGTTTCAGCCACTGATAGCTCTGTCTACCGGTAGCTCAGTCTACTGGTAGCTCAGTCTACCGGTAGCTGCAGCCTACCGGCAGCTCGGTATACCGGTAGCTGCTGCCTACCGGTAGCTATGTCTACTGGTAGCTGCTGCCTACTGGTAGCTTGCAGCCACCGGTGGTTCTCAGCTACCAGTGGCTCTAGCCTACCCCCGCGGTTCTTTCCAGTAGCGCTACTTTTGGTGCAAATTGGGTTTTAAACCCTATTTTGACCCCTTTTAAGCTCTTTTTAAAGCCCGATAATGCCCTAAACGTTTCAATTAAATATTTAATGAATTAACCTGGTGTGTGCGTCAGATTAAACCGGCCGATGCTTTAATGACGTGTGGGGCCGCGTGGTCAACCCACAACCCCGCACCGTACGCAGTTTCACGTTCTTATCTCAACCGTCCCCGCCCTTATAAACAAAAGGGTTCACCGTATGGTTCCCTTCTTGTTCATCCTGCGCTAGAGTACCCTTCGTTCAGATGATCCAATTTTCGTTCAGGCGAGCCACATCGCTATACGTAAAGTTCCACCCCCGGACTTAGCATTGATTATCGATCAACAAGTAAGGAATTTCTCCTTTGTCTCTCTCTTTTGTGTATCATGCGGGGTGGGCAAGCTTTGTTTCTGTAGAATTGGGTAAACCAGACCTAAATAAATATAATGAATGGATTCTATAAAGAAATAAGGGGGGGTTGTGATCATTGATGATGTTTTATATTACGATCTTCTTTCTGAACTGTATGGGCTTATGCCTACGGAAAATCGTGGTTGTTGGTGGTCTTTCTCTGTGCACTAATGAACCCCTGGTGATGTTTTAAATGGATTGTTTGTGGTTATGAACCCTTGTTGTGTAAAGGAAATCTATTAATTATGTATATTCGGCTAAATGAATTGGAAGCACCAGGATCAATCCTTTCCTGTGATAACCCCGGTTAAAGCACACGAAAATTGAAATCATGGAGTATGTTAAATCTTATAAATCTGAAAATACCAGCATCGCCCTACCTTGTGTTGGTGGTAGTGGTTTGGTTGTTTCCTTTTACGGGCCGATTGCTCGAGATGTGGGAGGGGATGGGATCCCCTTTTTTTAATACTCTCTATGGTTAAGAAATTGGGGATGGGATTTCATGTTGTTATGGTTTTAGTGGTTGTGATTTTTAAGACCAAGTGGTTACCTTGTTTATATCAAGAATTGGGATGGGATCCTCTATTGATGAGAAACATTTTAGGGGGGGACATGAGGAAGTGTCTTGGGGTTGTCTTTGGTTCCAGTACTTCGAGGGATCTTACTTACCCCCTTTTTTGTTGTGACCTTACAAGAGAATAGAGTGTGGACACTTAAATTGACATTTGGCGGGTTTTTTTCCTTGGATATGCTTATGGTGATAGCTTCCCAAGTAGGTGTAGAACTTATTCAAACATTATTACTGAACATGGAAAGAAGAATGGGAAAAATGGTTTTTTTTGCGAGAGTCGTGACTCGGACTTGAGTGCTCTTTGTGTCCTTTAGGAAGGATGAAGAAAAACTTAACCTTTTGGGAGTAATTGTTACCTATATATAAATACTTGTAGTTTTCTATTTCTTATTCGCGCCCCACCCATGTTGAAAACTTAGTTCCGAACACCCCCATTTCACGGGGGAGGGTGTTTTTCCCAAAACTATTATTAGTGGTTGATTATTAGCTCCTTTTATGCTCCCTATCCCGGATAGCCCAAGTATCTTCAGGCAGGCTATGATGGCCTGAGGTCCATTATTAGACCATGAAAGTTCGGGCGGGGTTGTGTAGTGGTTATAGCCTAGGTGTGTGCAGGCAGGAAGATTCCCAAGTATCCTCGGGATGAGGCCCAGGTGTCTTAGGGCATGACGGTGGATCTTCTAGCCCAGGTGTCTTCGGGCGTGGCGGTGATTGATTTGGCCTAGGTGTTTGCAGGCATGGTTACGTGTCACAGTTGTGGCCCAGGTGTTTGTGGGCGGGATTTGGCAGTGGGACTGCGTGTGGTTGTGGCCCAGGTGTGTGCGGGCAGGTGTCGAAGTGGGACTGCGGTGAGAATGGCGGGATTGGTTTGATGCATAGGATATCTCAATAACCAGTGGGAAAGTGGCGTGGGGTACTCAAACATCGATGTTCTCTTATTATATATATTACTTGACTTGTTTTATTTGGGGAGTGTGCCTTGGTGAGGCTTGGGTGGATAGTTTACCTTGTTAGGTGTTTGGTTTACTCCTTTTTCTCACGGGACATTAGTACGTTCCCCCACTTGTGCACGGGAGTCTTTGGTTTTCCCTATTAAGTGTACTTGTATGCTCACCCTACGTATATAAACTGCTTTCAGGATTCCAGGAGGACTTCGGGGATCGTGCAGGACCTTACTAGCTCTGAACATTGGGGTAGTTGCAGTTGCTGTTTTTCATTCTCTGGTACTTACCCTTGTAGTCACTTTTATACCTTGTGGATTTTAATTTTGGAACATGCATGTGGGAATGGTTTACTTTTGGCATACTTTTCTTTTACTTTTGGTGTTTTTGGGTTACATCATCTTATTTCTCGATCCTATAAAAACAGAAAAAGGGCAATACCTTCCATTTAGTGTGTGATTCTATACCCTAGGTGCTAATCGCCACTCTAGGACCTATTGAAGGCGGGTTTCGGGGGTCATTATCTCTCCTTCAACTTAAATAAGGAAGGGCCTGGCAATCTACTAACCCTTCCCTCCTTTTGGTGAAGGCGGGTCATGAAAAGGTACTATTAATCATTTTTATAATAGTATGTCCATAGTGTTTTTTAATTTTATACTACATCTAATAAATTACCCACAAACCTGAAAAATCGTTAGTTTGAAGCATCCATTACAATTTTATAAGGGATATTTTAAATAAAATGTTCTTCCTAATTTTCAAAAAAAAAATGTTTTTTAAAATCAATTTCTAAATGGAAAATATAATTTCTTTAGGAATGTTCGGGGGATATTTTTATAGAATTTATATTCATTAATGAATATGGCTCTAATTTTATGTATTCTCTATTGGGAATATGACATAATGATACAATAATTATTATTTATTTGGATGGTTTATATTTAGTTTGATTGGGGAAGTGATATTTTAATACCATTCAACTTATTACTCTGGATGGATTATGATTACGTTTATTAAATAGGGATAGTATTAACATTTAATATTATATTCTTTCAATATTAATGTTTATATTGATTATGTTTCTCCTTATTAATATTAGGAATGTATTAGACATAGTATGTGATGTGTGAGTCCTACTATAGCCCCTATATGAATTAGTAGGTCTCATGAGACAAAGTTGTTTGGGTATACAGCTGAGGGCTAACCGATTTGTGTAATACATATTTTAATGGGACCATCATTGCATGGTTATGATGTTTGTCATTATACGATACATGTTTATGAGATTATTTAATGATGTCTATGTGATTATTTTATATTTTATAGTGTCCATGGATAGGTTTAAAGCTCATGTGACTATTTATATAGCTCTGTTTATTCCTCATTTATTCCAACATTATTATGCTTCATGTTCAAACTATTTAATAAATGGCATGTGATTCAATTATTTTCCTTATAAAATTGGTTATTCCCTTTCTATTCATGATAGAGTCAATTTAATATATACACATACCAAGAATTAGAGTTCACAATGATATGTTTTCTTTTTTTAGGGTGAAAGGGTGTGCATTATGATTGATTTAAATTGATATGTTGAAGGAAATTATAGTGTTCTCAATGAAAATAATATGTTTTATTTATGTTCTCGATTAGAATGTGTGATTCAAGTATGTACACTGCAAGAAAGTTGGCCTATACCAAGGGACCTATAAAATAATTTTAGCTAAAACAATCAGTATAGTTATCAAATTGAGTTTATTCTAATTCTATTAGAAAAAACCATTGGTATAGGTCATAGATATACTAATGGATTTTACAAAACTATTGGTATAGGTTCCATAAAGAGACCCAATACTAATGATGTTAGAAAAAACATTGGTTTAGGTCATTATTATACTAATTGTTTTTCCAAAACCATTGGTATACATTACATAATAATCCCTTATACCAAGTTTTATATGATCAGGAAAATGAATTTTTATCTCAAATAAATTTAAAATATTATATAGATCATCATCATTTACATTTATTAATTTCCATGTGTGATCATGTATTCATAAATGTCACTCTAAGTCAAGAGCATGGATGATTGGGAATATAAGGAATCTTTATCCTTGGTATGTTGGACCATTCAAGACACTTCAATGAATCGGGGATGTTTCTTATCAATTTTATTTACTTCCATGATTATTTTTTATTAATAATGACATTCATATATCATACCTTATAAAATACCAACCTCATCCTAGAAATGTGATTTTATGGGATCTTTTTTAACTTTAAGAATATGCTATATTTGAGTACCTTGGAAACATGATGAAATTAAAGAGGATACATGGGAAAATTAGAATGATATCTTGAAACAACGTCCCGAAATATTCCAATGATCCACTAATCTCCAAATTTATAGTGATGAAAATTCTAATATATATGAGAATATAACATCCAAATTGAAATATTTTAAACTTTTATTTTTTATTTGTTAGTAATATCATGTTTGGGTTGAGTTAAAATAGTTTTAGGATGCTTTTAAAATGTTCTAAATTTGTAGAAAGGGTTCATGGTTGGAGAACGGTTAGGGGAAATCATTCATCTTATATTAGAAAACAAGAAATTGAATATGGGAGGTAATTATCTGGTTTAAGGTTGGAAAACAATTTTACCAAGATGTGGGAAATACCATGTGATCTAGTAATTTTCTTCGACTGATGAATTTTTCAAGGTTGGTGTATAATTATCATACATTGAAACACAATCATACAGCCTTGGGACCTATATTATTGCACTCACACATTTATTACATGGATTGTTAAAATTTATATCCTAACCATGCGATTACATTAATAATATTTGAATATTTAATTTTTATTCCAATTTAAACACCATAAAAACTAATTATTTTTTCTATATATTTGGATATCAATTTTCAAGGTTCCTTTAGGAATTTTTTGTTGCTCATTTACCTTTGATGACTGATTCCATTGATTATTGGAGGATAATTCATAAAAAATCGATTATAATAGATCTATTATTCTCCATTTTGTTGATCTATATTTTTTAATTAAATAGATACTTATATTGGTCTTTTTATGCCCACATAAATACGAATTTCCATGTTTTGAAAATAAATTTTTGGGATCTATTGAATTAATGGTAAAGGGATTCTAGATCATCCTAATTGCATATTTTTTATTTGTTTTGAATGAAATTCAGTGTAAGGGTGGTGGAATATCTATTTATATCCACCCATTCTAGAACTGACAGTCTTAAAATTCTAAAATGGATTCTTATTCTTTTCAAGAAAAATCCATTCTGATTTCTTATTAGAGAACTCTATCTTTTTTTTGTGATTTAATAACCTTGGAGTTTATTTTAAAGGTTATTTAAAAAAACTAATTTGGTTTCATGGTTAAAATTATAGAATTTAAATTGACACATGTGAAATTTTTAATAAAATTACTAAAATAAATATTGGTTTTAATGGGTACTTTTGGAATGAGGAGTTGGAATAATTGGTTGTTGGGAGTTCATATTTAATTGTAAAATTCCTTGTCAATGTCATACAGGGGGCTAGTTCCACCTAGACCACATAAAATATTATCACCAACAATTCTCTCGGTGGATAGATGAGTTACCTCTCATGAGTACTGGGATTTTCATGACTTGCATGTGTGTTTTTGAATGTGGAATGGGTAATATTTGTGAAATAAATGGATAAACTATTTATGTAATTAATGTTTAACTATTTTAAATTTGTAAACTAATTTCTATTATCCTCTCCCTTGTTTTCGTTACAATTTGGAATATGAGATAACATGATCTTTTACTAATCCCAGGATTTGATATTTCTCGGTGGATTTTCTACTAGTTTGTATACTCACCCATTTTATATGCACTTTGGTTCATAGGAAAACATTTTTCTTTAAGACATAGGTAATAGAGAAGTTCCTTATTTATCTTGAAGAGAATCATGATGCTACTTTTTTGACAGGGTGGTTGCAGCCTGTATATTTTCATGTGGACTGGTTTGAGTTATTCCAACATGGTATTTATCCATCTGGATTTCGTTTATTTTTTGGATTTAGTTATTATTTAACTTTTTTATAATACTCATATATTGTTGGTTTTAAAATTTTGTGCTCTATTCTTTAAATTTCATGCATAAAATTTTTTGGTTTTATTTTTTTTGTTATCTTGACACGTTCTGTATATTTAAAGGGAATTTTATCGATTATTTATTTAACAGTACCTTAGCATTTTTTTTAGATTTTTGTGTTTTTTGGATATGAACTAAGGTTATTATCACTTTAGTTATTTCAATGATAAATGTTAGAGTTGGTATATTGTAATTATACAATGAAAATTTTATAAAAATTGTACTCATTAATTATTTTGGTACATTTGATCATTTTCTTTTATATGGCCTTAGATTATCCAAGTCGTAGTTAACCAAGTAAAAATTATTTTTTCTCATCCATTCATTAATTTTATAGGATTTTTTATGTGAAAATATAGAAACTTGTTTTATTTAACATTTAAATAAATGAATACAAGAATTTGTTTGTCTATCATACTCTTGTTCACTACCCCCTCAAAGTATTTGACATAGTGGGCCAAAATATTCCAATATAACTCCTTCATTTACTATAAAATATTGTAAGGATTATGGTTACTTAATTTCGCTAATTTTATAAATATATATAAGATAAAATGTTTCCCATGTGTTTCTTGAAAAAAATGTGGGTTGTGGCATCATTTATTATTTGTTAGATATGTAAAAATTTCCCTCCATTTTTTTGAAATTTAATGTTTCATCTAATTATCCATTTTACAACTACAATTATTAGGGGCCCTATTAACTATCATTGAATTTATTCAACTAAAATAAATATGTACATAATGAAGACGATTCTTTTCACTAGAAATAATCATGATGGTATAATTGTGAAAGCTTATTTATATTAAGAATGATCATATTTCCATTCAACGTTTTCTATTAATTTTAGCATGATTTGAAACTATAATTTGGGAAATAATGATAAGATCTACAAAAAATTAATCCCAATTTTCCATCACATCAAAAAATAGGGGGAATTCCTATATCATATACACTAGGTACATCGATTATTGAAAAATGTGAGATGGAATGTCACACAAAATTTTTTAACTATGATTTTGTTGACTACATAAAATATATAACCAAACATGTAAATGTTTTCAGGTACAATATAATTATAATTATATCATCAACATTTTAGGTATTATTTTATATGTAAAATAAACAAATAATAAGTATAATTATCATTTTTTACCTTGGATAAGGATAAATAAATTTTTTGTAGAAAATAGTTTCCATCTGGGTTGAAATTATAGGTATGAACATTAGGTTTACTAAATAATAAATAAACATTCATTTCAGATATTCTTCTTAATATATATTTCAGGTAGGTAGTTTACTAATATATTTTTTCACCCAATAAATTTGAGTGTTGGGTTTTGGTCTAAAAAATATTGTTCGTGACTTTCTATAATTAGTATTTTATAACTATAAATGTATTATAATTATTTGAGTAGTGAACATGAGGGAACAAAATAAATTTTTTATGTTATCTGCAATGATATACTATTATTATAGTTCATTTTATAGTTGGAATCGATATGAAAATTTTCCTTTTTATTGAGTTGATGAGAGAATATTAATATTGGATTATTACATTCATGATTGAGTCATTATGGTGAAATTCAAGTGGTTTGTTTAAATAATATATAGGGAATATTTATTAATGAATATGGATTTAGGGTGATTGAAATGTATTAATTTTTTAGCCACTAATGA
Organism: Viscum album; assembly: GCA_963277665.1. NCBI lineage: Eukaryota > Viridiplantae > Streptophyta > Magnoliopsida > Santalales > Viscaceae > Viscum > Viscum album. The sequence continues at coordinate 20,515,515 of OY728164.1, forward strand.
GACATATATTTTGAAATCAATAAAAAAAATAAGTGTTTTATGTTAGTGATCATCTAAAACATCAATTAATTTTTATTACTTAAGTGATCCTAATAAACATTTTAGATGATGGTTGGGATGAAAATAAATCCATCACTTCCCCTAATTCTATTAAAAAATGCTAAATTGTATGACTCAAATAATTGAACTTCTTATTATGAATTTGAACATAATGTAGTGGTTAATATTTTATATAAGTAATAGTTTGTCGTATCAACCCTATATTTTCATTCCAATATATTTCTCAAAATACTTTGGATAAATTTTTTAATTTTTAAATGATTAAATTAGGTTTGGTTGTAGTTATGTGATTTTTATATATTATCTTAAATTACCAATTACATAAGAACTATTCGATTCTATATACTATAACTATATATATCATTATGAAATAAAATCAGACCAAAATAGAAATATGATATTTTTACCTGATATTTAATGTGATCTCGGTTGAATTTATTTAATATGTAAATGGTTAAGAAAATATTCATAATATACAATTTTTTTATATATTTACATTGTATTTAAAATTCTACAAGAATCCATCAATTATAAAATATTTTAATATACATTTTCAAAAAGAGAAAAGTAAACAAAAATATAAAACTATATCCTTGACAAAACACTTATAGTAATTTAAGTTCAAGTTTTAAATAAATAAAAGGTAAAACCATGTTTTGTTTTAATTGAATTAGTTTTATATATTTTAGTTGAATTTCACACTTATTAATAACTACCCAATTATGGAATCTATAACTTCATATAATGAAAATAAAAATAGGTAAACCAAAATGAAAAATTGTACTCTTAACTCAATAGTTCTATAGTATTCTGGAATTTTTTTTGATATATAAATAATTAAAAAAAATTTGGGAGTAGTTGAAAGATTTGAATATATTTTCATAACATTATGAGGTTATTATATTCTCTGAATTACATATGTTTTAACCAGCCATATAATAAAAATAATATGTAATGAAAAATGGAAAATCATAGTTTTGACCCAACAATCTCAATGGGCTTGGGTGTGCTTTTTCATAAATGGTTAGACCTTGTTTTTTCATAGTTTAATAATTTTTAGATATTTTATAGAATTAAAACATGGTAACAATCACTTATTTATTATATATTTATCAAAATACATCATAAAAATACTGAAGTTAACACAATCTAAAATCTAAATAAGATTATATAATAATGTAAATCATATTTGAGTAATTAACATTATATTTTGATACAACACTACATTCAATAATATAACTTTATATTAAATTGATCTAATTGTTTAAATTAATAAAAAGTCTATAATTTCATAAGTGAACACTTTTATAAAACAATTAAAATAAAACATTATTTTTTATTATATTCATACTCTATATTTATGTTTGAATATGTTTTTTTATAGGAACAAGGTATTTATAACAAACTATAAATTTCTTAGCACAACATCCAAATAATAATATCTTTTTAGGATTTGGAAAATATTGATAATTGTTTAACATGCTAATTTATATGTCCTGATTATGTTATTTCATCTTTTATACTATATTTTCCTTTCCAATTAGAATGTATTGGTTAAAGAATTTCAATTATTTTTCATTATTGGGATTAACAATTAGTATGCCTTAATTATTAAATGCTAAATCTTATCACTTATTTTTATTTCCCAATAATTTTAGATTTATTATAAAATTAAAAAATTATTCCTATGTTGAATTTTATACTTTTTAAAGAAAAACATAAGAAGGGGATTTTTTAGAATGACTGATGAATGAAATTCATGGCTCAATATCATTATTTGTGTATAGTAAATATAGTATTTCTAATATATATCAACAAAAATATGTTATATGTATAGTATTATTAATTTTATAATTTATTTCTGGAATAACCATCTATGAGAAAATTGGTCTCTGGTGAGAAAACTAACAGCGGTGAGCTAAGTGATTGATTGAGTTGGGGTCATACTCTAAGTACATGGAGAACCCAATATACTCAACCACACCTAGTCCCACCACCACATATACCATCTACCAAAATTTCTCATCGCACAATTTCAATCAAGGCATGATGTATGTTCATATCATTTATGATTTCTACATAATTTCAAATATTATATAATCCTTAGATACCTTTTCTATATCCCATGATGGATCCCCATCATTTATATATTTTCACCCTCTTCTATGTTGAATATAGTTCTCACTACTCTTATCTATCCTAGTTTTTATGTTAATGCTCCTATAAAATATACTCTATATATTTATAGTCATATTGAGCATACATTAGAGCCTATACATCTTTAATAGGATACCAAATTATCACATATTATAGATACATATTAGGTAATTGATCATCCTAGATAGGTTATATATTTACAAGTTAATTAAATCTTATCACATTAATTTTATTTTAATTTTAATATAGGTTAATTTACTCTTTTTTAGTTTTTAGATGTATTAAATAATAAGTAGTGTGCTGGTACTTATATATGAAATTTATTCAACTACCATAGAAAAATTATGATATAATAAAAAAACAATATACCCAATTTACTACTCTTTATGGTAGATAATGTAGATGTTTTATGGAACCTCTCGAATAAAATATGGAAATATCATCCTCATGAAACCAATATCATAGATACATGTTTGAGATAAAATCAAGGATAACACATGGGTTGAGATATTTTTAATAATAAAATTTCTTTTAAATTCACATTATTTTTTTACTTATATTAATTAATATTTTTATTTCATCTTAACATTAACATTACTCATGGTTACACTCAAAGGGATGTATGGTTGATTCTATTAGGGGAAATATGGAGATAATATAAGAATTATTTATAAGTTGGATGGACTAGTAGGCTCAACATAGAGTTATAGGATATACCAACCACCAACAATTGTCTAATTACCTTATATTATGAGTTGATTTTCCATTGTTTGAGTGATAAGTTAATGTATTATTCAGATTCTATAATTTCTCTATTGAAAATTATTATTATTTGTATATAACATTTGTTCAATTTTTTAATAGATTCTTTAAAAATAAATAAAATAAATAAATGCTCTTTGAAATGTGTATACACTTAAAGAAGAATGAATATGTAGAAACATAAGAAGAATCATATACTTTTCATTTACAACTCTGTTTAATTACTATTTTTTCAAGTTTTTTTAATTGAATAATGAATATTTGGTTTAACATGTAGTTTAGTTTAAAAAAGTTTTTTTATAAATATTATATTATAGAATACTATTTATATATATATCAATTTTTATTATCTAAGGAAGTTATTGAACATAAAGGGAGTGTATATAAAGATAAAATCTTTTTAATGAGAAAAATAAATAAATAATGATGTGCTTTCTTAGATGAGATAAAAGAAAATATTTTTAGTATTATTATACTATATTAAAATTAAAATATATATTTCACAATTATCATAATTTTTTATTGTAAATGGCAATCTCTAGAGGCCCTTGATGAAAAATATGGTGACAATATTTGGAAAAATGATCATTTTTGATATATATTAGTTTATGAGAACTAGAGGTGATTCTACTTTCAACTAATGGAGAATTAATTTTCCACTATGTATAATGATTCATTAATCAATTCTAACACACCTTATAACACTAAGTTGATGTAGGATCATGAAAAAGTAAAAAATATTGACACAATTCCAAGAAAAAGTATAAAATATGTCAAAAGGTCATGCCACAATTGATGTCATGATCTACAATTCCGATGGAGCATGCTCACCACACCCTCTTAGAACACAATGGGAGGCCACTATGGTGGCATATCAAGACAATGTCGAGAACATGAACTAGAATATCACTGTCACAACTGTTGATGTCTTATTTTAGGGAAATTAGAAATAGGAATCACACAAAACATATAAGTTCATACCAATATACGTACTCTCATGAGATGTTGAATAACATATATGTCCAATATTCTAATCATCATATATCACAATAATGAACAAGTAATTGTGGTTCAATTCGGTAGAGGTCTTAAAATAAAGTATATAGGAAAAAAATTTATATATTGTTTCATCTAATATAAATAATAAAAAATATTATCATAACCAAATGAGAAATATTATATAGGAAAATGAATTTCATGTTTTTACCATACTTTAAATATCATTAATGAACACATACCCTCTAACTAACATGACCAAAGCGAAAAATAGTAAAAATTAAATCGCAGACAATATTCTTAAAAATTGTAACTCTAAAAATCCCACCACAACAATCTCAACCATGGTAACCTGGAATTTCAATACACATAAGTTAGATACACCCATTTATGATGATTATCTCATTTTATGAAGAAATATTATCTTATATTAATATAAACAAAATATTAAAACAAAATGAAACAAGGATCATATACAACTTTGTAATGTCCCTAAACTAAACAACCTGAAATTGATCCATGACTCGTTCATGACTTAACATAAAAAAAATACAACTGATTAATAATAGGGATATATATATGGTGTGTTGTGGGATAATAACCTCGGGATAATAAAATTATAAATCGTAATATATCTAATACCAAATCATAAATCACTATTATAGGCATGGCATGGAGATGAACCAACCATGAGAAAATAATCAACACATTCTATAAAAATAGATTAATTTTAATACTATACAAGAACACATACAAAGTAGGATAATATCTGAGATAATCATATAAATCACAATCCAAAATAATAATTAGAATGGTGAAAACAAAAAAAACTATCCCCAAGGCTCTACTCGGACATGTCTCGCAACTGCACCCTTCTAGATCAACTAACTAGAGTTGTTACTTTCCCCTTACCTATATATAGGACTATGAAATATAAAGATGAATCATGATGAATATTATATGTGTGAGTATAACATAATAAAACCCCACGTATAGTGTCTATAAAAAATTCCATAATATACAATTATATTTGGATTTTGAAATTCTTGACAATCATGAAGAATAAATGCACTTTTTGAGTCATGGGCTACTATATGATAGAACTGATTAATGGCCATATTTAATTTATCCAGCAATGAAATGGGAAAATGAACCCATGGTTTGAATACAATTAAAAGATGAATAATTTATCACCCCTCACATCATTTACATAGGTGAATGAGTTTTTAGTATACCCTTACCCAAATAGAGAATGATATATCACCTTTACATACATATCTCTGATCAATATATCAATATTACCAACCTAGGTAAAATATGAATCACCATACCATACCCAAATTAATTATATATCTCCATCTCACATAACCCCTTGAAAAAGGATATGTCATCACACACAATTCTTATATGAATGAGACATTTCAATAAACATAAGCCTCATAGGAATGATCGATCACCATCACACATTAAACTCATGTGAATGATGAATAAATATTATATAACCATAATTAAATAATACATCAACATCACACAAAATATTATTGAGTGATACATCATCTTCACTCACAAATCTAGTTAATTATGTAACTCAATCTTCAGAGGGTGTAAAAATCACCACTATAATTAAAATAAGGGTGAATGATTTATCAACCACTTCCAAAGAACTTGAATACATGAAATACTCATCCCAAAAGGGTAAATACTATAATTCCACAAACAAATTCCAATTAAATATTTCATCGATGAGTTAACACTATCCAATATCTCATCCAAGCATCTTATGTTAAGGAATGATCGAGGAAACCTATCAAATATTTTTAGTTCACATCATAAGAAATGAAGCCCCTCCCATTTATTCGTTCACATGAAAAGTGACACATTACAAAGGTAATATGACCATTGGTGAACACATATTCAAGGAATCAGGATTAGTTGTCCTATAACATGATAATTACTCTATAGTCAATATTTATCTTATAATAAAAAGTGATTTACTTTAATAAAAGACATACCAAGAAACTCGTGTAATATATACATCACAAAAATCATGAGAAATCATAAAAATAAATGGGAATGGTTAGGTACCACCTATATAATTCCATAACATTTTAGTATATTATTTTTCCTTTAAAACATAATGTATTCAATATATTTCATGACCTGAAACACAGGAACAAAACAAACCATGAAACATTATATTACAATTAATGTATCTATTAAGTTGTTGAGTATAACTAAAGGTAATGTTTTTTATAAAACATATGTATAAGTAATGATTACATTAAATACTAATTCATTTAAAAAATAAATTAGTGAAACTAGATAACTAATAAAATCACCTCATGTTTAAAAATGAAATTATTATAAAATTATATTTATATTCTATTTATTTCATGAAACTAAATATATTATAGATAACTTATTCAATTGATATGAATAGTATTTTTAAAATAAAATAATAACACTAATTTTATTAGTAATTGTTAATAAATAAGAATAATAATGGTCAATACTTTGAAAAGATACTTTCTTATAAAAAAGTTTTTCAACTGTATTTTTTGATTTAATTTAAAAGATTAATTCTCTAAAATTAGAAATTTAATTTTAATAAATTAACATAATTTTTTATATTTAATATAATAATAATATCTAAGTTTGATATTTTGTAGTTTTTAGGAGATAACTGATTTCTAAGTGAATTTTGAAAAAATTGAATTTTTCTTAAACTATCACATTTATAAAATTATCATAAGACAATAATAACTTAATTTTTATCAAATATTTTTATATAAAAAGATATATTTATAAAATTAAAATAAATTATTTAAAAATACCATTTTGATTTATAAAACTTATCTTTAACATTTAGAAAATTAAGTATTATTTTACTCAAATAACTTGTTTTATTCACTTATATAAATATTTAGTTTTCATCACCGTCACAAAAGAAATTTTAAAAATTATAGTTTATTTTTAACATTAGAATTTTTTATTATTTAATAAGTTCAATTTCTTTTTTTTAATAAAATTGTCACTATTAAGATTAAATTTAATATCCATTTAATAAAAATTATTTTTAATATTCTATAATTTTTATCTAATTTATTAATATAATGACTTCCAAAAAGTAAATTTAATATAATTTTTAACACTATAAATAAATAAATTATGGAAAAATAAATGGGTAATTAGTACTAAATAACATTAGTAACACTTAATAGATAAAATAACATTTTTATTAAAGACATTTTTTATATATGTAATGTTTTAATTTAAATGTTAATTATATCTTAATTGAAAATTGAATTAATTTAAATGAGGATTAAATTTATGTTCATTTTTTTTAAAATTATTTTATATGATTATTAGATAATAAGTTACCTTTGTGAAACATGTAACCCATGTAAAGAAATTTAAAATATAAGTACAAATGACATCGTACATGTTTAAAACATGTTCAAAAATACAAGGCTAAGGCTTGATTGACCCAAGATCACCAGACAATACATTATTTCAAACATTTGGAGTCATAGTCCCCTAAATAGTGTAATTATATCATTGAAAAGTAAAGGGTATCCAAAAAAGTTCCTTTTACTTCACTTATAATAATGGACACTCCCACCCCTTCATGTCACACCCATTACATTGAATTACATCCATAAAATCTCACATTTTTTCATCATATAATACTCTCCCATGATCATAAATATTTGGTCATAATTATTTATCATAATACCTTAAATTTATATGGACAATTTTTTAAGATAGTGTTCAAGGTACCAAAGTTGGTATTACACACTCCTTACCTTTCATCTATATCATTTTCGTACAAACCATCCATATCCTTATTAATATAATGACCTAAGTATGATTATAACACTTAATAGTTTTTATATTAATTTAAAATCCATTATTAATTCTTTTTGGTCTAATTATGAAAAAAGGGATGTTAACTGTGCGCTGTAGAAATTACCACCTCTACAAAGTGATGTTTTTTAGTTATTACCATTATTTTCATTAATTAACAAAAAAATATAAAATTTTATTTACCAATTAAAAAATATAAATGATATCTTTATTATTCTATTATAATTATACTATACACTTATTAACAATACTCACCCATTGAGATATGGCATGTTTTGTTTTTGGTTGGTTTAACCACATACCTGAATAATGTTATACAAATCTATCATAGATTGCTTTTGGAACATAAATATTAATATTATTTTTAGTTAAAAATATATTAATTATTGATTTTTTTGGAAATGTTATATTAATTATTTAACATCTTATTAAAATATCTTCTTTTGTCTCTAAAATTTATGAATTGGGCACCACGGAATCAGTTTTCACAAAATCATAAGAAAAAACTATAGAATAAATAAATAATCATATTAAAAAATTATCTATATTTAATTAAATATATAAGAGTAATGTTTTTTAGAAGGTATCTAATAAATTTGTTTTATTATTAAGTAATTTAATAAAATACATAGAATGAATCGCCAAGAAAGAATGGGTTGCTTCTCTCAATTCTCAGAATTTGACACATATTTCTTGTTATAAAACATGTTTTCATCAAAATTTTGGATATACATACACTTTAATAATTTTTTATCAATATTATATTATATTTTATGAAAATAAAATTTTTATTGTGATTTATTTTTCTCATTCGGGTTTGACTCAAAATTTTCAAAATCTATAATGGTTTTGTTTAACTCAAACACCCTTTCTTTCGGATATACTTTTTCACCTTGATCTTTATAATTCAATGTTTGGTTTCTTCCATACTATGATTTTATATTTAAAATTTTCATCCTATATAGATAAAATGAGTTTTTTAATTCACATATATATCCTTCAAAAAATTTATCAATAAAAATTATATCATTATTGGAAATAATTCACATCCTTTTTAAAAAACTAATATTCTACATCATGCCATTTCATGGGATTTAAATTTTGATGACTATTTAAAATAGTATCATGGTTTCATTTGTTTGTAAGAATAAAATAGATACGAATTAAAATATGTAAAAAATGCCAATGAAAGTATACCTTTTCTATCTCTTTCCAAAGAATATGTTGTCAAAGTCATCCCCAAGACTCCTCTTCCATATTGTGTTCAACAGCCATCATTCAATACCTTCATTTCCACAATATAAAAAAGTATTAACAGAATATAAAGATACATATAAAACTATTTATAAAAAATTTCTATAAATAAGAAAAATATAATGATGAACTATAATAATATTATCTTGTATTTTGAAGAACCCAATTCAGTATAATAACACATAAAAACAGCTGTGAAAAACATTGAAGTACTTCAATGTTATAAGTTATTAAAAACTATAAGAAAATATAACCTTGAAATAAATAATTAGTTACGACACATTGAGAAAATTTCATTGCAAATAAATCCATTGAAACTAACTCTAAATTTCTGAGAATAAAATATTGAAATTTTCAGTACGAATTATCTCACATAAACATGGGAAGGAAACTTGGAAGAGTTTTAGTAAATAAATTGTAGGGAAAAACATGAGAATGAATATTGAAAACCACATACAATTGACTAAAATATGTAACAAATTCCACTAAATATGCCGTACTACCATTACATAAATATAATTATGGTTTTTTGAAATTAGAGTTCAATATAATTGAAGCATAAAAGATTAATTTGAAAAATATGTAATAATATTAGAAATTAATTAAAACTATGAAACTATTTAATGATTCCATATATCAAATCTACTAAAAAATATATGAATATGTACATGAAAACATTATACACTGTTTTCCAACAACAGTGATGCATGTTACATTGACTGCATAACATAATTTGACCCTTCCACTGCACATTATGTTAACTTTTTAACATAACATATAGCGATGATCTTGACATTATGTTATCTTATAACATAATGTCGATAGGGGGAAATAATGTTATGATTAATTTAATGTGTACTTCATCTAAAATTGAAAATAAACACATTGATTCGACAAGGAAGACATCTCTAATACCATTGATGGGTTTTAGGGTTTCATCATATGAACATAAGAAATGAAATCAAACATATATATATGTTCTACATGTTATCTGGAGAATAAAAAATAATAGGAATAAAGAATATAAATAATTCATACCTGAAGTAGTGTGATCCATCCTTGACTCTTCATAGCATACCTAATTAAGATAACCATAGCTACAAATGAGATTCTCTTTCGTACAACAATAGTCATTCACAACTGGATGATGCATGTACTTATCATAAAATGTTGGATTCAATTTATTCTATCATATGAATCATATACATAAGTTTTCAATGCATACAAAACAATATATAGTAATATACTATTAGTGAATAAAAATTACCAACATATATATAGTTCAAACACATACAAGGGATTCAACAAACTTAAGTCAATAGAAACACATGCATTTGAAACAAAACATATTAAAAATGAACATACTAACATGGAATAAAATATAATGAATGTGGATATAATCATATATATAGTGGTTTCAATATTCAGTGGATAGAAAATATTAATAGTGAACATAAAATACTAACAATTGACATAAGAAAACAACCGTGAACAAATAGTGACCAAAAATAATAGTGGATGTCATACCTCATTATCAAGTAGAGGACTATTGTGAAGTTTGATCTTTTTTACATAAGACATTATCAATAACAAGCCCTGATAATATAAATATCTTTATTAAGAAATGCATAAAAAACAAATTTATATTTCTCTAAATATTTAGTTACTTCAACCAAGATAGATGCAAAAGAATGGAAATAAGGTGCTTTTTCTCCTCCATCATTCACTCATTAGTTAATACTTCAAGTCTTCCCTTGGTCAATGGCTTTCGGAATCAATGATATTGAAAAAATAATTTTAAATGATTGAATGTAATTTATAAAAAATTAAAGTAATAATAATGAAAGTTTATTATTTCATGTGATGTATAAACTATAAAATATAGAATGCTCACCTCTCACTGCCCATGTGAATTTTATTGAAAATGAAATGAAATAGTCTAATTTATCACTACTATGTGAGATTGGAAACATTATAAACAATGAAAGCTATTGAGAAACCTCATATCTTTCCTTTCACTCTATCCAGTATAGTTGTTTGAACTAGGAATATTAAATTTTTCAAATGCACTAAGAAATGTTTAATGATTTTAATATAATAATAAAATCAAACATAGATACTTTATTGAAATTATTTTTCATTATGTTACCAATACATGAAACATGTATACCTGAATACTAAATATACATCCATGTTCTTTCAATAGTGTTGAACCCAACCTATGCCCTTATCTAACAAATAGTTCGTATTTTGTATCAAAAAAAAATAAAATTTATCAATATAAATTTAACATTTACATCCAAAACCATATAATAATAGCCATTTCCATTAAAAGAGAGTAATCAACAAGTATAAACAATTTTTCAATGTGTTCTTGGAGATTTATTCCGTCAATAATTTATATGGTAGCTCTCTTTCATGCATCATTCATGGCCACAACCTATAAACAAAATATTTTAATGAGATAATTAGAGCTAAATTGTATATGATGAAAGGATCAAAGAATACTAAATACTTCATTTGGAAAAAAATTATCGTCATTGACGCCAATATGAAAGTGATGTAAAATGAAGCATAAAACATCATGAGTAAATGATTTAAACTTATCTAGTCATTAGCTAGGGATCGTTGGTTTAATTTTTCATTCCTGGAATAGGACATGTAATATAATCACTCAATGAGTAATTTTAAAATATTTGGGAACAACATATTAAAAAATAATACAATTAATTTTGGTGGTATTTGTCCATACATATCTCAATGTTAAAGAATCTCATCTTAAAATCTTTGAGTATAATTAATAAACAATAAGATTCAGAATGAAAAAAATTAATAAAAGAACATTTCCGTCATACAAGATCATAATTGGTTCTTCAACAGTGTATATAAAAACAAAAATTGGAAGATAAAATGAATGAGATATCAATAAATTGTTGGAGAGGAAATTTTTTGAGTGACATATTACTAGAAAAGGGTGTAAATCTTATTTGATGGGCCAACAAATATGAACATGTTTTTAGTCCTCTTGGCCAAGAATGAAATAATAGGAAACTCAATGATTATTCATAAAAAAAAACATATCTAAAAATAAAATTAGAGCAGAATACTGAAAAGTAAAATCATAAAAAGTATATTGTTTGGAGTTAATGTTAGAGACAAATATGTGACAATTATCTAGTTTATAAAAGGATCAATGCTGCCACATGAGAAGCTCAAGAAACATTCTCCTTTATTCCATAACCCACCAAAAATTTATGTCACAACAACATCAAACATGGAAACTGTATGACATCAAGTGAAATAAGGTGTTCGTTGATAGCATTCAGCAATTGAGGATACTTATGAATTAACAACAGCTTAATTTAAGTACATGATATTTCTACTAAATGATGAAACATGAATGAATAATAAATTCTATCACCATGTGATATGGTGAAATGTACTAAGACTCGTGAAAGAATAATCCTTTGAATCCTCACTAAAATAATTCATAGAAACTTCTCAAAAACAACAATTATTAGCAATGATAATAAACAAAGATTTAAACACAATGTAGAGGAGAAGAAACTCCTTGACCTGCAAAAAATGGAAGAAACCTGCACACAAAAATATAGCACCAAATGAGCCAAATTTCGCATACTAATTCAGAACCCATATCATACTAGAGAAAATAATATTGAATCCAAACCCAAAAATAAGAAATTGTATCTATATCTAAGGAAATAGAACAATCATCATCCAAATAAACCCTAGAAAATAAAAATTAGAAGCCATGTGTCATGGTCTACTGATCGAGAACCTATAACATATGAAGACTGCAGAGAGGAAGAGTTTTATAGGGGAACGAGTTGCGGTGGAGTGGGGGAGCGGGGGAATTGGAGAGGGAGAAAATGACAGTAACGGGGAGATGAGAAGTAAGACATGGGAGTGGAGGGAGAACAGATGGGAGATGGGAAATAGGAGATTGGAGAAGGGTACTGCGTGTAGTACCTACGATGGTGAGACAACGATATGGGGAGACATGGAGATGGGGAGATAAGGACACAATGAGATGGTAAGATGGAAAGACAAATATTTCTTTCTTCTTCCAATCATCTGCTACCCAAAACCCTAAACACCCATTGTTTCTTCATTCATCTCCCTACGCACCCACCATTTCAATAATGTCAAATCCTACCTACACCCATATCTATCACATCGTCTAGATTTTGTATTGAAAAAAACAAATAATTTATCAAAATAACATTAACATATACACCCAAAACCATATAATAATAACCATCTCCATTAAAATAATTTAATAATGATTTATTACCAATTTGTCAATGTGTTCATGAATATTTATTCCGAAAATCATTTATATGGTATCTCCCTTTAATGAAACATTCATGGTGATAATGTATAAGCATAAATAATGGAAAAATATAATTAGAGCTAAATTGTATATAATGAAAGCCTCAAAGCTTACTAAATAGTTGATTTGAAAAAAAATTATCATCATTGAAGCCAATATAACAGTGATGTAAAATATAGAATAAAACATCATGAGTAAATGATTTATACTTATCTAGTCATCAGCTAGGCTTAATTGGATGTATTTTTCGTTCTTGGAAAAGGAAATGAAAGATAATTACTCAATTAGTAATTTAAAAACCATGGGAATAACATAATAAAAAATAGTAAAATTAATTTTTGAGGTATTTTTCAATTCATATCTCAATTTTAAAAAATCATATCTAAAAATCTAGGAGTATAATTTGTAATCTATAAAATTCAGAATGAAAACTAATTAATATAAGAACATTTCCATCATATGATACCAGAATTAGTTCTACAATTATGTACATAAAATAAAAAATGGGAATGTACAAAGAATGAGATTTCAATGGATATTTAGAGAGGAAATGTTTTGAGTGACATATTTCTTGAAAATGGAGTAAATAATATTGGATGGGCCAACCAATATGAACTTATTTCTGGTCCTCTTGGCCAGGAATTAACAAATAGGAAAAAATGATTTTTCTTGAAAAAAACATACCAAAAAATAAAATTAGTGTTGAAAATTGAAAAATAAAATCTTATACAGTATATTGGTATCAGTTAATGTTGAGAGACAAATATGTGACAATTATCCAATTTTATAAAATGATCAATGCTGCCACATTCTAATCCCTAGAAACATTTTCCTTTATGCCATAACCCCCTAATAAATGATGTTACAACAAATTTAAACCTGGAAACTATATGACATCAAGTGAAATAAGGTAATTGTTTCAAGTGTTCAAAAATTGAAGATAATTTTGAATTAACACCAGATTAATTAAAATATATGAGATGTCTACTAAAGGATGATACATGAATGATTGATAAATTCCATAACCTTGTGATAAGGGGCCATGTACTAAGAATCATGAAATGATAATCCTTTGAATCAAAAAAATAATAATGTACAGAAACTCTGGATAATCAATAATTAGTAGAGATGAAAAGAAAAAATGATTGAAACATACAGTAGAAGAGAATAATCTTCTTGACATGAAAAAACAAGAAGAAACCAGTGCGCAAAAATATAGCACCAAACAAACCTAAAATCGCATACTAATTCATCACCCATCTCATACTGGACAAAATAAGAGTGAATCAAACCCCAAATAGTATAAATCTAATTTAGATATGAGGAAGTATAATAATAGTCATCCAAATAAAATATAGAAAAATAAAAACAGAAGCCATGAGTCATGGTCCACCGGCCAAGAACCTAGAACATGGGAAGATTGCAGAGTGGTGGAGGCATATATGGGGAAGTAGAGTAGTGGAGAGGGGGTGAGGGATCAGGGGAGGGAGGTGAGTGGAGAGGGAGATGGTGATGGGGATAGGTAGATGAGGAGTAAGATTGGGGAGCAAAGGGAGCACAGATAGGACATAGGAAACAAGAGATGGGGACTGCGTGTACTACCTATGGTGGTGAGGCAACGAGACAACAAGATGGCGAGATGACAATACGGTAATATAGCGAGAGCTGGAGTACAAATGTGTGGGAGAAGGAAGAATGGTAAAGGTATTTTACGGGATTGAGAAAATGTGAGGGAGAAGGAAGAAGAAATAGTGGGTGCGTAGTTTTTCGGGTAGCGGATGATTGGAAGTAGAATGACATCGTGATAGTAGAGAAATTGGAGGGAGATGAAGAGCGGGAAAAGTGACACATGTAGGAGAAAACACATGGATTAGTACAGATATAGATACATAAACTCTTTATCTATAATTTCCCATCTATCTAATATTATCCTTTTGTATTGGAATCCAAATTATGTGTAATCTCATATTGAAATTAGATTTACTTTATTATATTTTCAAAATAAATTTAGATTATCTTTTTTATGATGCAGGATTTCAATAAAAGTGTTTCTAAATCATAAAAATGGAACCATGCATTTTATTATTTCATGACAATTTTAAGCTTTATAAATTTTTTTCCATGTGAATAGATTCTAAAAATCGTAGGTATTTAATATAAAATTATTCATGTTCAAATTTCTTCTAAACAAAAATTATAATCTATTTCCTTCCATAATATAATCTATGGTCATTTTAAAAATCATCATATATATGGTTCCTTTTTATTCTTATCTATCCTTGATCCTTCTCTAGAATTTTATAATTTGTAACTCCATGTTAAAGTCTTAAATAGGTTTTTCAATTATGAAGTTCCATAAAGAATATTTAATTCTTATCTTATGAATCCTTATGATTTATATTTAGATTAATCCGTGAATCAAAATTATGAAACCCCATTCCTTATCACCGTTTTGATCATGATTATGATTTTTATATAGTTTATATTTCTCAAGTGGAAAACCTATGTATATTTCCTATGATGTGATGGATGGTCATTGAAATATATATACCTCCAAGATATTTGGTAATGTTTTAATCTAAAGGGATAAAATGTTTGGTGAATGTGTTATTAGCAAAATAACACTTTGAAAAATGTGGGACTATAATTATATATCCCTCCGATGAGTTGAGTAAAACATAAAATCACTTTATATGCTATTTATGAAATCTGGGAGTGATCCTAATCCACTATAGGTAAAATTTAAGATACGTTTATATTAATGGGGATTGATCCCAATGCACCATGGGATTCTATCCACTATGATTATGTAATTGGAAAGTGAGACCAATCAACCATGGGACTCTATATACTATGTTTTTGGGAATGAGTAGATAACCTAATCCACCATTGAATCTGGTTTAAATTGTTTAAAAGAATGTTGAGTAAAACCAATCCACCATGGGAACCAGTCTACTACATTTATGGTAAGGAAGACATAACCTAATAAACTATGGGACTCATTCCACTATGTTTATGGTAATGGGAAGTGAACATAATGCATATTGGGACTCAGTATACATTTAGAGTCTTGGTAGTGGGCCATGAATTTTTCTAATTATTTCTTATTTTATGTTATTACCACATTTTCATTATTCCATAACCAATGTTAAAATTTAATTATTTAATGTTTTCAAGATTATCTCACACTATTATTTCATAGTGTATGTTTTTTCTAAAGGGATCAAAATTCTGTCCTTGATGATTTATAAACAACTCTCATTGTTCTATGTTGTTTCTAATTATAAATTTCTAATTTATCATGTTTTATCATATTCTTATGATCAAACCCTTGATTAAATGATGTTAGTTTTTCATTATTGAAAATTTTATCTCACCCATTTATTGTTTTTCCCTTTTCATGGTTATAAAGATAATTATAACTTATGAGAAGTCTAGAAGGGATGTTAAATAATTTTATTATGGAGGAATGTTTACAAGTTTAGTAAAATAATATGGCTCTATAATTGTTCCTCAAAGAAAGTACACAAAAAGGTTCTCTGAGATATGGGAAACAATTATGAGATGTGATGTTTAAATTATTTCAATGTTTGAAAATAATTTTATATTTATCTTATGTCCCAATATTTGGTATCAATGGAGGGTTTGGTTATTTTTGAGGATTTGGTTAGTTATTTGGGGGATTATGATAAGATGACATTATTTGAAACCCTTGGGATAAGTATAAGGGATAAGAATAAGTATAAGATTACATCCTTTAATTTTAGTAAATTTGAGATTGTGTGGTTTTACTTGGAATAACCTTCTTTTTCTGGATACTATATGTGAATGTTGACACTAGAATAGATGCTCCAAGAGGAATTAATCCTAAATGGGGTGTATGGCGTATTAACTCAATCATCACCCAATACATGAAAAACTAGTCTAACTATATAGTAAGTTTCTGACTCATAGGGGATATGATTTGGTCAATAACATTTTCATTAAATGATATTACCAAGGATTTATTAATTTAAGAAATTAGGCTAGGAGGTATGATATAACCCATTATTAAAAAACATAGTTTGAATCAAGAGTAAATTAGTACGATCCAAAAGCTAATGTGGTAGTTTTGAAGACTAATACATTTATATTTTTAGTTTATAATGAGATTATTTATGATATTTATCTTATTTTATAAGTAGCTCATCCCTCACATTAACCCCTTTTGGTTTTAGTAATGGGCGATGCATAAGTAATAAATATCATAGTACATGTCATGAACATTATAGAGATTTACCCAATGAAAACGTTAAGAGGATAAAATATAGAGTTAGAAAACTTTTTATTATTCTAAACAAGATATAATGAATTTGGATTAACTATTTGGACATAGTTAAGCTTCTAACCATATCATAGAAGAGATGTATGGAGTCTCATGAAAATAAAAGTTATAAAGATGATGAATGAATGAAGATAAAATTGTATTCATGCAAAACATTTGTGAAGAGGAACATAGGGGAAATTATTAACTGAATAGGAAGATGTTTTATCTATATTAAACAGGGAATTAAGTAACATTATTTTCATAAAAAATAAATATTTCAATTAACACGATTTGTAAAAACAATGTTATCCCTAAGGATCCCTAAGAAACTACATGTTTTAGATTTGAGGAATTTTGGAACTATGAAAGCAAGTTCAATAATCCAAGTGATTAAGATAACAATTAAAACCAACAACCTCATAGAAGATGGGAAAATGGAATTCCTAAAAAATTACTAATATTGAAGTGGAAAATTATTGTTAAGTAGTTTTACATGCTTTCACTATATATTTTTATATGCCTTATGTCAAGTATTATTTAACTAACAATTAGATATTAAGTTAAAAATAAAAAATATTTGAAGAATAATAATTTCATATAAATATCCTTCTAGTTTTTGTAATTAGGATTCATGTAATTCCAATTATTACTCACACTATATTGAAATATTTTAATGTGAAGAGATATATTTATTTAGTTGGTAAGGATGACATCTATCAGGAAATTACATCTCAAGTCACAACTATCTTTAATACCCTCATAT
The DNA here is from genome assembly GCA_963277665.1 of Viscum album. Lineage (NCBI taxonomy): Eukaryota > Viridiplantae > Streptophyta > Magnoliopsida > Santalales > Viscaceae > Viscum > Viscum album. The sequence continues at coordinate 20,534,034 of OY728164.1, forward strand.
ATATTTTCATAATTAAGTAAAAATTAGAATAACTTAGAAAAATGTTATTTAAGGTGGGAGAATTTAATTCCCAAATATTTTCAATATAATTTTTCCGTTGAAACATAATGTTTTTAATACCATTATTCACACAAAATACTAAACCAAAAAATAACCATATAACATTATAAAACCTTTATAATGTAGTAATTAACATGTTGGATATAAATTTATCTAATTGGAATTTTAAATATAAGTATAAATAATGATCATTTTAAATACTAATAAATTATTAAAATTCAATTAGTTTATCTGGATAACTAATAAATTAACCTTGTTATAGAAATATATTATTTCTAAAATTATCTTCATTTTAACATCACTTAAATAAAATAAATATTTTATAGATAAGGTATTTTGTCGATATTGATAATATATATTTTTATTAATAATATAATAAAACTTATTTGAGTAGTAATTGATATTAGTTAAAAATAATAATGGTCAATATTAAGAAACTTTGATTTCTAATAAAAAAAATCAATAAAAATTTAATGATTTTATTTAAATATTTTATTCTAAAATTTTATAAATCTTATTTTTGAAATTGAACTTAATTTTCATTTTTAAAATATAAATATTATCCAAGGAAAAAATTTCTATGATTTTTCTAGTATAACTATTTTATAGGTGAATGGTGAAGAAATATTGATTAAGCTAAAATTGTCAAATTTTTTACATTATCATAATATAGGGATCACTTAAATGTTTATGAAACATTTTTATATATAAATATATATTTATAAGATAAAATTAAATCATTGAAAAATAATAATTTTAATTTATTAAACTCATTTTTAATCTTTTGGACACTTAAGTAAAATTTTAATCAAAAAATATTTTTATTCACTTATTTTAAAAATTGAATTTTATCCCCTAGAGAATAAAAATCTATAAATAAGGATTTAGTATTTCATATAAAAATATTCATAATATTTTTTTATGTTGAATTTAATATAATTTTTAATCCCGTATTTAAATAAATCTCAATCATTCAATGGGTAATAAATACTAAATGTAATAAGAACAATTACTTGTGAAAAAAACATTTTTCTTCAAAAATGATTCTCTATATATAAAATATTTTACTCTCAAAGTTAATTTTAAAATATTTATAAATTGAGAAAGATTAAATGGATTTTTAATTGAGGTTAATCATACAAAAATTTGGTATGTGTTGTTATTTTATATTTTTATAATAACATAGGTTACCTGGTTAAAAAATACCTACCCAAGTAAATATAAAAAAAGATAAAAATAAAAATATAAGAATAAATGACATAGTAAAAGTTTAAAACATGTTTGGAAATACTTTATTGAGATATAATTACCTAATATCACCAAAATATCCATTATTTTAAGCTTTTTGTGTCATTGGACCTCAAATAGTGTAATGATATCACAAAAAAGTAAATGGTATTCACAAAATTTCCATTTTATTCACTTATAAAAGGAGACAATTTCACCCCTTTATAACACACCCATTACCTTTAATTAATTTTAAAAAATATACCCTTTTATCCTAATATAATACTCTCTAAATATCATAATCTTATAGTCTAAATTATATATCCTAGGCCCTCCATTTTTAGGGATTCTTTCAAGAGAAGGTTCAATGCACCAAAGTGAGTATAACGTACTACTTATCTTTTGTTGTTAAAATTTATTATCCAAAAAATAAAAAGCATAGTAATATAATGAAATCAGTATTATTAGTATACTAAGTATATATTATTTTAATTTAATAACCATTATTTATTAATTTCTATCAACTTATCAAAACAAATGAATGTTAATTATGCGTTGTGAGAATAACCCCTCCACAAAGTAACCCTTTTCATTTTTCATCTTGACACTCATTATTTATCCAATCTACTTAAAATATGATTCAAAAACTTCAAAATTCCAGATAATATCATTATTTTTTTATAATGACAGTATTCACTTTCTTAGCCATACCCACCCATCGAGATATAACATGTTCTCGTTTATGATGGTTGGACCTACTACTTGAATAATTACATAAAATTATCTATAAATGAATATGGGAAATTAAAAAATAATATTATTAGATTATGAAACTAAATTAGTAATTTGTTTTCAATAATTTATGTATTATTATTTTAATTATTATTAAAATATCAACTTTGATCACTAAAATTGTCGAAATATGAAAATTGAAATTCAATTTTCATAAAACATACACAATAACAATATAATAAATAACTATCAAATGATAATAAATGGTCCATCTAAAATATAATATAGAATAATATTATTCCCAATAAGGTTTTAAATAAACTTAATTTTATAATTCATTATGTTATCTGCATATATAGAATGAATCAAAAACAAGGTAGGGGTTTCTATTCCAAATTTCACCCCTTTAGACATATTTCTTATAATTCACCATGTTTTTTCTAGAATGGTGTATCCATTAACAATTTAACGTTTTTTAAAATTATTTTCATATATTTCAAAATATTCATTATTTTATTCCATTTTATTTCTCTTATAGGGTTTTATCTGAAAATATTCAAAATATATAAGAGGTTTGTTTAACTCAAACCCAATTTCTTTGAGTTGTTTTTTTTTAATCATGAACATTATAATTCTATTCATAGGCTATTAAAAATTAATATTTTATTTTTATTTTTATTGTATTCTATGGGTAAAAATAATTTTTAAATTAAAATTTCCATCCTTGATAAATTTCCTCTCAAAAAAATTGTATCAATATTGGGAATATTTTTCATTCTATTTAATGATGTTTTCCACTCCCTTTTCGTAATTTACATTCATGCCAATAATCTAATTTCTAAATAAAAACGAAATTTTGTCTAATCAAATGTGAATATTATGTTTAACATATCCTATTTTCAAAAAAATGGTTTATAATACTTTTTATTGTTTGGGATTTCGATAATGTTTTTCTAAAGCATAAAAAGGAACCGTTCGATTTATTATTTCATGAAATATGGAATCTCAAAAAAACCCATATGAAAATATGCTAAAAACACTAATTGTTTTAGGGAATTATATAATAATTCAATTATTAAAGAAATTGGATTTATAATATATTTCCTTCCTTAAAAGATCATATACTCATTTTGAAAATCATTGCATATACGGTTAATTTTTTCTACTATATCATTGATCCTTATCAGGAATTTTCTATGTTGGAACTCCATATTAAAGACATATGTCCTAATTTTAATTAAGAAGGACCAAAATAATTAATTACTTTTACTCTTGGGAAACTGTATTATTTAGCCTTTTGTAATTCCTTTAATAAAAATTATGAAACCCACTTCTTTCACTATGTTTTAATCAAATATTATTCTTTTTATATTGTTTATTTTCCTAATTTTACTCATATATATGAATTTTATTATTAGATAAGTGTGAATAGAGTTATATATCCCTCCAAATGCATTATTTATGTTTACATATCATGAGATCGCATATATGGAGCATGTGTGGTTAGTATAAGAACACTATGTGATAGGTGGTTCTGTAATTATAGAACACATAAAATTATTGGGTAAATCATTATATCTTATGAGATGATATGTATGAGAGTAGTGAGTGAAGCTAACCCATAATGGGATGTTATCCACAATTTTTATTGGAAAATTAAGTGATCCCAATCCACCATAACACTCTATCCACTATGTTTTTGGAGTTTTGAATGAATCAAATCGACTAAGTTACTTTATCGACTATGTTCATGTGAATGGGAAGAGAATCTAAACCACCATGGGACTCTTTCTATTACATTAATAGGATTGGGTAGTGATCTCAATCGACCATGAGACTATTTTCACTACATTTATGGTAATGGGTAGAGAACCCAATCCATCATGGGACTCTATCAACTATGTTTTTTGGAATTGATAGTGAAATCTATCCACCATGGGACTCTATCCAAAATGATATGCTTAGTAGTAATCATTGACTTAGTCATATGATTTATTGTTTTATGTAGTTTCCAAATATTTATCATTAGATGATCAGATAATATGATTTATTTATTCCATGTTACCATTATTTTATAACACTCTTTTTTCATTGTAAATTTTTGTTCTTTTGATGTTTCATGTCCATATATAATTATTTATAGACAAATATTAGTGTTCCATGTTACTCTTAATATGAAATTTACCCATAATCATGTATTCTCATATGCTTAAGTTTAATCCCATGATGAAATATAGATAATTTTTCTTTTAGTGAGCATTTTATCTCACCCCTGTATTGTTATTTAATTACCTATAATGTGAAAACTTGTATTACTTATGGGATGTATGGAAGGGGGACTTGATAAGTTCAATTATAGTGAAATATTCACAAGTTTCATAAAATAATATCCCTATGTATTGTTTCCTCAGATACAATAATCCAAAAGTTTCTCTTAGATATCTTATATTATTATGTGATATAAAATAAATATATGTTTAACATGGGTCTCCATAACCTTACTCGCCTTAATATAATCTTTCTCATCAAAGATTTCATGATAAATTATCCACTACTAGAAGAAATTGAATAAATTAACATAAACAATAAAATTAAGGATTAAATAATCAAAAATTGATAAATAATGAGTTAAATGGAGGAAATAAAAAAAGAATTCTTATCCTTAACCGCAACGATCCCTAGGGTTAGAAGGCACGTGATTCTAAGCTCAAAGAAAAGAGATATAATCATTGAGATGGATAAAACTGAAGGACAACCCGAGAGAGTCATGTGGTTGAGAAGAATAAATGAGGGAAATTGACTTTATAAGTTTTCTTATTATTTTAATGAATTTAGTAAAATATTTAAAAAAATATGGGGTAACAATTTCATTTTGATCACATGGGTCCCAACCAAAAACCCCATCCTAGGATCACAATGAAGTGTGGCCCTTCCCTTTACAATATAATTCCATGTTCAATGGTACAATCAAAAAACTATTTCCACAAAACATTATAGAGTGTTAGGTGACTCACTGAGCAACCCCCTCTATCATTTAGGGGATTTACTATGAAACCAACCTTCATTGCGGTATGACTATACATCTACGCAAAGGATTATTCTTATGAAACCTCCTCTATGTAATAATTATATATACTGTGGTGTGTTGTTCGGACTGTAGTATAATATCACTATATACCTCTATTTATTTCCGAAATACTAACCCTCAGTCTCTAAAAATACCAAAAATATCCTAAATCCACCAAAATAAACATATTATAAAAATAAATTAATCCATTAAACACCCTGAAATATATGAGGTGTTATTATAGGTGAAGGATATAAAATCAAATTTTATTTTTGATGGTTATATCTACCTAAAAAATGTATATGATTATCATGGTCTTGATGTGTGATTGGAATTAAAGAATGAATATTTTGTTATAAGGATTCATCATTTTTTAAACAAAGAAGGAGTATTCAAAGCACAATCTTCTTTACACCAGAATAATTAATGTTATCCCTATTAATATTTTTCAATACATTCACATAGATATGAGACATCAAGGGATTCTGAAGAGGATTTATTTAGTTTTATTCATTTTTGTAATTAATTCATTTTTGTTTCTATATTTTTCATTATGAAAGACAATTTTAACATTATTATTGGAGTATAAAAATATTATTTAACTCATTCTTCAAGGTAATAATTGTTTAATCAATAATTAAAGTTCTAGGTTAAAATTATGGAGGATAAGATAATGTATTGTTATATAGTGTGAAAGGTTTTATATATTTTATAAATTATTTTGATATTGCTTCCATTTTTTAATAATTCAATAAATGATCTTGTAGCCTAAAAACATCCCATGAATCTATTGTTGTTTCATTTTCATTAAAACCTTTACTCTTAAAATAATTATAAATCAGGTGAAAAATTTTATTTGAATATGATTATGCATTCTATCATGGATCATGAAATTTATTTGAATCATAATCAATAAAATAAACATTATTTTTGCGAGTACTCGTGGGTAGTGAAAATTAATAATTCATACCATGAACCATGGGAGGGTATAGAGAGTCTTGATTATAAATTTATGGTGTTGTATGCACTATCCAAGGATCTTTCTTGTTTATAATTTTTCAAATGCAAATAAAAGAACAAAGAGTAATGAGCTACTTTTTGTTTTATTTTTTTATTATAATAGATCGCCCTCAAGAAAGAATTATCTATTTTTATAAATCTCCCTAAAAAATTTTGTACAAAATTTGGTACATGATATAATTATTTCTTGAGTTTATAAATTTTTTAACCAGTTGAATTTTATAGTATTAATAGTATGGTAAATCCCAATGAGAGAATGTGTGTAGTCATTAATAATAGTTTCCTTCAACAATGTTTCTCCAAATAATTTTTTTATTTGATTAAAATATATATTTAAGAGACTAAATAAGTAAATTAATATAAATAAATATTTAAATATAAACTAATTAGGATATAGTATAAAATTCATTAATTTAGATTAGATTTATTCACAATAAAATAAAGACTCCCAACATTAAAATATTTATTCACACAGTCATCACTAATTCTAAAATCTAATTTTTATGAGGAATCATTATTTCCATAAAAAACGAGTCAAATTTCAGTTCTTTAGTGATATGGTTAATGTGTTGAAACTTTAAAACCAAATATATCAGGGAGATGACCATAATAATTTCTGAAAAATAAATGTATTTGTCTATGTTATGATCCCTCTTATTGGATTATATATTCGGTTTCGCATAATAATTTTCATAGGGAAATAAAATGAAATATTAGTTTAATAAATTTTGTATTTAATTGTTCTTAAATTTATCACTTGTAACTTATGGTTCTATCACAAAATAAATTTAATGTTGAATGAATAAATTAGTTTATGTTCTCCCACCCATGATTATTATTTAAATTTCATATGATTGGGCACTAAATCATGTGTAAAAATACAAGAAAAAAATAAACAAAAATATAATTAAATTATTATAATTGGATATCAAATATAGATAAAAATAGTACAATTCAATACCTTCATGATTATCAGAACATCTACATTCCAAAATCATCCAATCATAAAGATTATAGTGAAAATGAAAAGGATAATTTAGTGACTCTAAATTTTGTGTATTCACCCTTTTGACTAATTAAAATATTATCTTTAGTTTTTCATTAGATTAGTGCGGTTACTGGTCTCTCCGGGCCCCAATATTTATATATTATAAATATTAAATATTATTGTAAAATAGTGTGTATAATTCCAATATTAATGTATTTTCCATTATATGGTATCTTAGATGAAAAATCATGGAATGAGGTTTGATATGGAATGTAGGGGTATCCCTATGTGAGAAATTCCATTTTTATGCATCAGGAATTGGGTTGATACACAGTCACATGCTTATAATTTGGTGGACTTAGATTAGATATATCTTAGATATACCTCAACACTATTTCTATGTAGAGTGGTTAGCAACCTTGATCATGATATGGTCTCTCTCTGTCAACAATTGTAACTTATTCTGGTTGGGATAGATTCTTTTTCTAGAGCATGTATTTTCCACCTATTTGATACATTGATTATTTTTTTATACTCTATTTTTTACCTAAAGGTCATTGAATATATATTTTTACCCTATATAGGTTTAACACATTTAGTATTTTCCATGCATTATTTTATAAAGATGTGTGTGTGTGTGCGCACGCACGGATAATTTAGGATAAGGACTCACATTATTTGCGATATTCCTACTCGACGCTTTTCATTAGCCCCTAACCTATTAGTGGTGGGATTGGGGTGTCACACAAGGTTTACATCTGATTTTGGTGGGACCTCAGTTAGTTGATCCATGTCAAAGTGTTACCAAAGTGATATATCCTATACATGCTGTTTAGAGATAGGTATAATGTGGGGATATATTTTGGAACTAGGGTAAATGTGGTTAATTTGTCTCGATCTCAATGCTTAGTCTTGGGACTCTAGTAGTGGTTTAATGATAGATGTATAAATACACTATTAATTTGATAACCTTCTTGTGTACTCAGAACCCCAGTGAATCATTTTAGAAGAATTGATTAAAAATTCATAACATAATAATGGGTATTTTAATTTCATGTCCTTCATGAATGAAATCCTTAGATATACTCATCTCACCCTGGAAAGTCATAGGAATTATCAAATATATCTTCATGATGATTTCAAAAAAAGATAATGCAACATATTATTGAGGATTATTAGCACATTGATGATGCTTCTATTTATAGACTAGTCCTTTAGATATTCCCTTCATATAGGAACCGATCAACAACCCCAACCAAACAAGTGTTCAGAAAACCCAACACTACTATCCATAGCTAGCATCTACCCTAACACTATGTATCCAATAGTTATCATAGGAAATTATGATGATGAATGAAATATTATTGAACTCTGTGAGTTTTTGTGATAGATTTCACTTCTCTTTCATCGATACCCAGCTCTTATAGTAGTATAATATTTTATTGGGAGAGTGACATATATATTTAAAGTAATACAGCCCACTTTTGATCAGATGTTGGCACTCAAGGCCATGATTTTTTATAGATCAATGGGTCATTGGTAGATTCATTTTAACCAAATTAATGATGAGATGATACATAACCAGATAGAGTTCAAGAATAATTTCTAGAAGGAGTATTAACAATCATGATTTCACTTTTTCTATATTCAGGAGATTTTTGATACGTAATAGGCTAACATAAATATTCTTAGAAATTGTTACGAGATTCACTGAATTCATGTGTTTCTCCCTTGGTATGATTCGAGATGGAAACATCCATGTATTGATGTTCGAGAAGGTAATGCATAGAGATATACATAAATTCATGATCCCTATTTAAATTCCCAATGATACTAGGGTGATAGAATGGGCCTTAGTTTTAGAGAACCTTATAGAATTGGATTAACGGGCTATGTGTGTAGAAAAGAAACACTACAGACTAGATACGTCTACAATCATTGGAAGGCATATGGATCCATGCTCTAAATTAAAGTGGAATAATAATTCTTTGTAAAAAAATGGGGGTTAGTAGAATTGGGATCCCATTAGGGAACTGTTCGTCTGGGATGTGGATGATGTTACATTTGAAATGGGAATGGTCACACAAAATTTTATTCCATGATCTAGCATTTTGTATAGGGAATACATATGGTGAGTGGACCAAAAAAGTATAGGTGGAATTTTTTTCAAGTAACACCAAGAGGTGAATAAGGATTAATCCATAAGAAAAAGATATTATAGGGACTATAGGATCCCCCTAAGGAGCACCTGGTAGAGGGTGATAATGTTACAAGTTTCTTCCACAACCACCACCATGAGGATGCATGTCAAATGAATCAGGCGGTGGAGGGTGTGTAAAACTATATACTATTGAATCTTATGATCCAGAAGCTCTAGAGATGATTCATTATATGATTTTTGTTGTCTCTAATTTAGTTTTAGTACTAATATTCATAATAATGAGCAATTAGTTTATTATAATATCCATGGTGCATGATATTACTATTCAAATAGATCCGTTAGAATGATCAAGGCAGATGGATATTGCTACAAGTTGAGATTATAATATCTTAAACAATTATAATATTGAATGATTGTGATTAGTGGATATTGTTTTCTATGTGACCTTCTTGTGGATATGATTGAGACATATGACATAATTCTTGGCATTTATAGTTTATTTATATTACATGTTCAGATAAACTATTTGTGTAGAATATTGAGGTGACTCTGGATTCATGGGATGATATTTTCCTTTATCCATGGGAATGAATTTCTCATAGTGTGAATAAGTCTCATATGCAGGAAACATCGACCCATTTATTATCAGTTCATGATCTTTTCATTTGGTGTATTATGCTCTTTAGGCACTATACCTCTAATGGAAGTGGAGATATATATTTATGTCTTAAACAATGAATTTTGGGGATTACCTATATGGAGTATGATTGTTTTTCATTTAATTTCACCATGGTACCATTCTGACATATTTTGTGGCAGTTCAGATGGCCTCTGCTATGGTTCTAGAGCTAATGGTGCAGTTAGATGACTTTCTGTAGGAAGGTTTTATCAAACCCAGTGTGTTATCCTATGAGACACTGATATTGTTCACCAAATAAGAAAACATATATTAATAATATGTAGGGAATTTCAACACTTGAGATATAGGAATCTCATGAACATGTACCATTTTCATGGACAAGTGTCTTTTTCTATCACGACCCATCCCCCGAGGGCCCGTATCGTGACTACCCCAAGCCTGCCTTCTATAGGACAGGGGCTGGTGACTAGCATCAAAGGCTTAAATCCCTAAACTGAGAAGGAATTTCCTTTATAACTATAAAAAACACATCAGAGTACACAACAGGAAGAAAACAATAAGTAAAACTGTATATAAAAGAAGTGTTGGAAATTAAAAGGGGTCAGAAATAAAAGCCCTATAGGAAATTACAAGTACAAATGAAATCAGGTACATCTGAAGAAATGTAAAGCAGCTATTGGTATGTCCTCTAGGGTTCCTACCTGAAGGGTAGGTACAGCTAGCCTCCTCAGCACTCCACATTCGTTCGTCCGCTCCATGTATCGTCATGCCGAGTGGTCCACCTCCGAGTACCCTCCAGTCCTGCTAATCTCTAACTCAGTCAGTGTTATCCATCGTCTACCACCAACACAATGAGGTGTGAGCATAGCCCGTGCATGGGTGAGTATAACGATACTCAGTAAGGACCTCAAGACCCTCAAGGTCTCACTAAATCAAACAAGGATAAACCAAAAAGTATTAAATCAACGAATAACCATTACATAGGTATATTCCCTTACGTATACCTAAGTTATCTAGTAACCCATCTCAATCATGAGGAAATCAAAAAAGTCATTGACTCAACTCAAACTAGGATTTTATTCTAGCGGTAGTATCAAGTAACAACACCAATCACATTGTCGGAACCTCGGATGATGGTGTACTTCAACTCTATCGAGTACAGTGGGCCTGCCGTGTCACACAGAGGTGCTTCCCACTATCCTTGGACTAATGAGGTACTCAACCTGTCGAGTACCATGGGTCTGTTGTGTCACACAAAGGTGCTCCCCACCACGTGTCGGCCGCACTCACATAGAGGTGCTCCCCCTCGTAGCCTGTTGATGTACTCCTCCAGTCGACTACCGTGGGTCTTCCGCACTCACACAGAGGTGCTCCATACCGGGGTCTACCACATCACACAAAGGTGCTCCCCACTGGGCCAGTCAAGTCACTTTGAGTCGAATCATTCAAGTAGTCGTCAGGACTTAGCCAGCTACTTGGTGTTCATACTCTCTCTGCTCGCCTATGGAAGGATCCGCTTCATGAGCTACTGGTTGATACTCAAACTGTCATGAAAACTCATTTACATGTATCTCAATGTTCTCCTCGTCATAGGGGTATCAACGCAATAGACGACGCATCAATCGGACCCCCAGTCTGTTAGTTATTGACATTTTCATCTCGGGGCCCCGGTTAGATTTTAGGTTCATCCCAATATAACCATACCCCAAATGTGTCCAAAACTCAAGTGGGTTATTCCAAAATAACCATCTCACTCTATGCTTCCCATCACTGAAGACGGTTTGTCGATCAGACACCCGTAGCCCATGTTATGGGAAAAAAGATGAATTCGGGTCAAACGGGTTCAAACTGGTGTACGCCCCGGTCTGCGGGTCTGACCCGGCCGGAGGGGGCAGCCCGGACCAAGGTGGCCCAGCCTGAGGGCGACCCGGTTTGAGGGGTTGTCTCAGCCCGAGGTGCGGCCTGGGCGGAGGTGGCCCGACCTGAGGGCGGCCCGATTCTAGGGGTTGGCCCGATCCGCAAGGGCAGCCCGGCAGCCCGCGGGGGGTTCCGCCTAATCCATGTTCAGGGGGTACCACGCACCCCCTGGAAATCCCAAAAGGATGAACCTTTCGGGTGGGGAATGAACCGGCGCCAGGCGGCACTAGTGCTTGTCACGCAGGACCCAGCGGGGTCCCGCTCCTCCTGGTAGGTCGAGCGGCCAGCCACTCAGCATGCCGGCGGCAGGCCCGATGTCTGCCTCCTTTGTGCTTCCATTGCGGCCTGCCCTAGCCACATTCCTCCTCCTCCACCCTGGTCCGCCCTGGCCACGATTCAACTCCTTCGAGTGGCGCGACGGCGTCGCGCCCTTCCGCCACTACCCGGTCTAGCCACGACTCACCTCCTCCGTGCGGCGTGACAACGCCATGCCTTTCTGGCGCGACCCAGCCTGGACACTTCCCCACTTTCTTCCATGCAGCACAACGGTGTCTTGTCCTTCTAGCAACCCAGTAGCGTTGCGCCACAGGTTTCAATTACGTTCGGCCCGTCACCGGTCGTCGTTGCCCCGCCGCGGTCCACTCTTCCAGCGGCATCGTTGCGCCACTACCGCCATCGTCAACAAGAGAGGTAAAACGAAGGGGAAAGTTTAGGCCGTCTTCGTGTGGCCCGAGACTTCCATGTAATGGTGATATCAAGAGGCCTAAGTGAGCACAACTAACGACGAAGAACAGATGGTAAAACTCAATCATAAAACAACCCCTACCTCGTTTGTTGATTCTTGATGGTGGAAGAAGAGTTTGGAGAAGACGAAGTCAAAGATGACGTCGTCAGAATTCTTTGTGGGTGATGGTTTCGTTCCTTGACTGATGGTTCTTCGTTGAAGGAATAAGTGTCTTTCGTCCTTCGGTGATCGTTCTTCGTTGGATCATTATTCTCTTTCCCAAAGCTCCACCAAAATGCAAAGCTAAAATTAATAGAAGAAGTTGTCTGTTATTTGTTTGCACAACATCACAAATTGTTGTGTTTAATTAAATGAGACAACTCATTCAATTAATGGGGTGGAATTGGTTCAAATTCAAAATTAGGGGAGGTGGAAAGTTTCAATTAAATAAATAGAGTTGGAAGAAAATTAAACAATATGATTTTTAATGGTTTCTCCACTTAATTGGGGGGTTCCAAGGGGTTACAAGCCCGGGTGGCCCCCACCAAATATATCCTCTCAAGGGATGTTATGTGCGGGTGGGCCCCACCACCATAACCTCTCATGGGAGGTTATGGTGTGGTGGAACCCACCTCTAACCTCCTAATAGAGGTTTTAACCACCACAAATAAAAATAAGCTAACACTTTATTTTTATTTTATAAAAATCCCAAAAACTATCTTCCATACTCGACCAACTGTCATCGATGTGATAGTCTTATTAAGCGAATATTGTCGATGTGAGTTCAACGGTGCCCTCATATTTCAATTTCGAGTAATGGTTCAAAGGTTAAAAAATCTCGCTCAGATGTTTAATTAACGTACCAAAACAAAACATCAGAAATTGATTATAGGCACACTGGGCCTCATAATCAAGCGCAGTAAATTTTTGAGGACACATAAAAATCCCATGTATTTATGAAAAATATTTCTTCCAGGCCAAGCCATGGAGGATGGGTGCAGTGTCGTCATGCCGCATATAGGAGTTGAACCACGGCAAGGGCGGGCCGCAGTGGAGGAGCAGAACCACAGATAGGCAGGCCGCGGTGGAAGAGCAGAGGCGACCGGCATAGAGCCGGCCTCCGGGGTGCGGAGTGGCCGGCTGCTTGGCCAACCAGGAGAAGGGGGACCCAGCTGGGTCCCGCGTGACTAGGACAGGCGCAAACAGGCACCGGTTCAGTTCCCACTCGAATGGTTCATCCGTTCGGGATTTCCAGGGGCACTCGGTTCCCCCTGGACACGGATTAGGTGGACCCCCCACGGGCCACCTCGAGCTGGGCCTCCCCCTCAAATCAGGCTGCCATCAGGCCGGGACACCTTGTACTGGGCCTCCCCTCGGGCCAGGCCACCCCCTAGAAGAGGGCCGCCCTCGGTTTGGTCTGCCTCAGGCCTGGCTGCCCCCTCGGGCTGAGTCGGACCCGCGGACCGGGTCGGACACTAGTCTGAACCCGTTTGACCCTAATACACATTTTTGCCCATAACTAGGGATAATGGTGTCCGATCGATGAACCGTCTGCGATGACATGATGCTTATAGAGAGAAGATTCTTTTGGAATACAACACATAAGTTTAGTACATAGTTGGGGTACGGTCGGGTTGGTTTAAACCTAAAATACAATCGGGCCCCGGGGATAGAAATGCCAATAACTCATAGACCGAGCGTTCGATTGACGCGCCGTCTATTTCGTTGAGACCCCTATGACGAGGAAGAACATTGAGATAATTCTAAAATATCATTCATGATAGTTGGAGTATCGACTAGTAGCTGGTGAAGCGGATCCTTCCAGAGTCGAGTGGACTGAGTACGAAGACCTAGTAGCTGGATGAGACCTAACGAATGCTTGACCTATTCGACTCCGAGTGACTCGACTAGCCCAATGGGGAGCTCCTCTGTGTGACACAGCAGACCCATGGTGAGGAGTGCCTCTTTGTGAGAGTGGAAGACCCATAATACTCGACAATAGGAGTACCTCAGCAGGCTACGAGGGGGAGCACATCTGTGTGAGCATGGTAGACCCATGGTGGGGAGCACCTCTGTGTGATGTAGAAGACCCGTAGTACTCGACAGGAGGAGTACCTCAGAAGTACAAGGATAGTGGGAAGTTCCTCTGTGTGATGCGTAAGGCCCACTATACTTGATGGAGTAGGAGTACACCATCAGCTGAGGTTCTGAAAGTGTGACTTGGGTTGTTACATGATACTACCCCTAGAATAAAATCCTGGTTTTAGCTGAGTCAATGAATTTTGTGTTTTCATCATGATTGAGATGGGTTACTAGTTAACTAGGGTATATGTATGGTCATATACCTAAGTAATGGTTATTCGTTGATTTCATACCTTGTGATTTATCCTTGTTGGATTTAGTGTGACCATGAGTGTTTCAGGGTCCCTATTGAGTATCGTTATACTCACCCCTGCATGGGCTATGCCTTCCCCTCATTTTGTTGGTTGCAGACGACGGACAACACTGACTGAGGCAGAGATTAGTAAGACTAGACGGTACCTAGAGGTAGAAAACTCGGCATGATGGTACACAGAGAGGACGGACGGGCGTGGAGTGCTGAGGAGTCCATATTTACCTACCCATCAGGTAGGAACCCAGGAGGCCGACCCAATAGCTACTCTACTTTTTTTCAGTTGTACTTTCTTTCAGTTGTACTTGTACTTTCTTATTAGGCTTGTATTTATGGCCCCTTTTACTTTCCATCACTTCTATTATATACATTTTTACTTAGTGTTTTCTTTCAGTTGTGTACTCTGATGTGTTTTCTAATAGTTATAAAGGGAATGTCTTCCCAGTTTAGGGATTTATGCCTTTGGTGCGAGTCGCCAGCCCCTGGCCTATGGAAGGTAGGCATGGGGTAGTCATGATATGGGCCCCGAGGGACGGGTCATGAAAAATTAGTATCAGGGGAGTCGGTTATACCGCACAACTTAGGACTCTGATCATTATTTTTTGTAAAGAAATAGTGTTAAGGGTACTAAGTGTGGTTTTCGATTTAGGGAGTCCAGTGTGGGTGTGGGTGGCCGACATATCCATACACCAGGTCCCTGACCTCTGATTTCCGACTCAGTGCACGAAAACACAAATTGCATGTGTGTCTCTAAAAGTATTCTTAAGTCAGCTCAACCAGGCCAGCTCACCAGGTCTAATATTTTGACCATGTTCCAAATGTTTCTTTCATGATGCCTCAACATAGAGCCCCGAGAGTCATACTCTCGGATATCCCACCGAGCGACGAGGCCTTGGTGCATGGCCCTTTACCAGTGGAGGCACCAGCGGTACCACTTTTCGTTGGGCCACCGATGCCACCGGCCCCAGCAGCAGATGATGCACACCACGTGAGCGTGTTGCGTGAGTTCTAGAACTAGAGGCCACCCTGGTTCTGGGGAGAGAGGGACCCACATGCGGCTACGAATTGGCTGGAGGCTGTGGTGAGAGTCTTCAGGCTATTAGGGACACCAGCAAATTTCATGGTGATCCTTGCTGCCAGCATCCTTCAGGCAGCAACAGGCAGATGGGGGAGCCTAGGGATTCAGGTCCATGAAGAGGTGACACTTATATCGGAAGACTTCGAGAGCCTGTTCCAGGTTGAGTTTTTTCCAGTGACTCTAAGAGTGGTGCGGATACAGAAGCTACTACATCTACAGCAAGGTATCATGACTGTAGCTCAGTACTCTGTGAGGTTCACCGACCTCTTGCACTACTCCACAGATATGGTACGAGACCAATTATTTAGGGCCCAGACCATTGAGCAGGGGATCAGGTGAGAGATCAGGGCATAGATGATCGCCCTCAGCATCCCAACGCAGGCGGGGGTGTTAGAGAGATCCCTTTAAGTAGAGAGTTTCTTGGATGAACAATCACGAGCAGCGAGACCCACTACAAGTCAACATGAAGCGAAGTCATCTGTGAATGGATGTAGACAGATGACAAATAGGTCCAAGAGGACCAGACCCATGGGTGGATGACCGCTGGACTCATGATCTGTTATGAAGGGCAGCTGGGGCAATGACTTACCTTCCAGGAGCAGGAATTGTTACTCATGCAGTGGGCAGGGTCACATGGCTCGTGACTGTCTAAACCACCATTCAGATGCTCAGAAGACAGTTGAGGGTCCTCCCAAGCAGAGGCAGAGGTTTGATCGAGGTGGCCTATAGGTCCCAAGAAGACATGGCCGAGGAGCTATTCGAGTAGCTGGCGGTGGATGACTTTATGGGGTGCTACTGCCACCAACACCAGGAGGTCCCCACTGACTACAAGGATTAGGAGGACCGGGGAGAGCACAGCTTCAGGTAGCTGAAAAATATGACCATGGTTCTCCATAGATGATTCGAGGTACAATCTGTGTCTACTCCACCTTAGTTGTAGTTCTTATAGACACATGTGCCAGTCACTCTTTCATTGCCACTACCCTCGTTCTGAGCTCCGAGATTCCGATGGAGCTGTTGGCTCAATCCTTACAGCTAGAGACCCCTTTGGGAGCAGACTCAATGATTACACACTAGTTCTAGTAGTGTGAGCATACTCTAGGAGTCAAGAGATCCAACTGGGATCTCCACATTGTGGCTTCGAGGCCTTACAACATCATCTTAGGTATGGACTGGTTATCTACAGTCCATGCTCGGATCGACTGTATTAGGTGCAAAGTGTGGTGTCTCAGCACAGATGGGACCAGGTTCACCTTCACCAGTGAGAAGGGAACCTTTTCAGCACAGGACATACTTACTCGGTGGAGGGTTCAGTTGATCACTCACTAGTTGGCTTCTCATACCCTTGGAGGAGTTTATGTGGAGAGTCCAACTTATCCGGTAGTGGTGGGATAGTACACAAATGTTTTTCCTGATGACGTCCCATGACTAACTCCTAACAGAGAGGCGGACTACTACATTGACCTGTACCCCGGGACGGCACCGATATCTACTCCAGCATATCGGATGGCTCCCGCTGGGCTTTGTGAGATGTGGGTACAGCTGGAGGACTTGCAGGGGAAGGGATTCATCCGGCCTAGTGTTTCTCCACGTGCAGCCTCAATTTTGTTTGCCAAGAAGGTGGATGGGATCTTGAGGCTTTGTGTCGACTACTATCACCAGAACCAGGTGACTGTGAATAACAAGTTCCCACTCCTGAGGATTGACGACCTCTTTGATCAGCTCAATGGAGCATGGTTGTTCTTAAATATAGAACTCAGATCAGGCACTCACTTGCTCAGAGATTGATACGAGGATGTGCAGAAGATGACCTTCAGGTGTCGGTACAACCACTATGAGTTCTTGGTTATGCCCTTTGGTGTAACGAATGCTCTAGCATTGTTCATGAGTCCGATGAAGAGGATCTTCCAGCCATAACTTGAACACTTTGTTGTGGTCTTCATTAGTGATATTCTTATATACTCGACTACTGAGGAGGAGCATGCCTACCATTCTCAGGTAGTAATGAAAACAATCCAAGAGAACCAGCTTTATGGTAAGCTATCAAATTACCAGTTTTGGATTCGAGAGGTTTACTTCTTGGGACATGTCATCTCAGAGGCTGGAGATGTAGTGGATCCAGCGAAGATCGAGGGGGTACTTTCTTGGGATCATCCCATGAGTGTGACAAAGGTACAAAATTTCATGGTCTTGGCTGGAAACTACTAGAGATTCAGTCCAGAAATATCCAGAGTTGCAGCACCACTATCAGCCTTGATGAAGAAGGGGAAACCCTTCGTCTGGTTGTAGAGGTACTAGTAGAGTTTCCAGGAGGTGAGGCAGAGGCTGACTAGTGCCCCCATCTTGAGGCTTCCAGAGGAAGGAATAGGGTACGTAGTCTACTGTGATGCATCAGGGACTAGACTCAGGTGTGTCCTGATGCAGGAGCGATCTGTGATCACATATGGTTCTCAGCAGCTGAGACAACACGAGCAGAACTACGCTACCCATGACCTGGAGTTAGTAGTAGTGGTCTTCTCCTTGATGATCTGGAAGCACTATCAGATGGGAAATAATTTCACAATCCACTATGATCACGAGAGTCTCAGGTATATCTTCTCCCAGAAGGACCTGAACCTAAGTCAGTGACGTTGGCTTGAGTTCCTACTGGAATATGACTTCGTGATAGTCTATACTCCTGGGAAGGGGAACGTAGTTGTGGATTCTCTCAACAGGAGATCTGGTATACAGCTTATAGGAGAGCCGATTGAGCAGCTTAATTATTTACGTATTTCTTATGTGGACTGAGTTGGAGCAGTTTTATTTCAGTCTCTTATAGTCACTCCTCCACTTCTTTAGTGAGTCAAGGAGGCACAACATGGAGATGCTGACTGTGAGACACGATGTGCTCATATATCCACAGGGCATGCACCCGATGAATTTTCAGAAGCTGTGGAGAACGTCATCCTCTTTAGATGACATACCTTGGTACCAGTTTCACTTTAGGAGGAAGTGTTGAGGGAGTTCCACACTTCCCCTTTAGTGGTATATTCAGGAGTGGCAAAGATGTACCAGGACCTCTGACGATTGCACTGGTGGTCAGGTATGAAGAAGGCGGTAGTGGAGTTTGTCTCTCAGTGCCTTATTTGTAAGCAAGTGAAGGCGGAGCCCCAGGTAATAGCAAGCTTGGTTCATCCCATAGATTTACTAGAGTTGAAGTGAGATGGGATATCCATAGACTTCATGATGGGTCTTCCATGTAGATCTAGGAGTCACTCTTAGATGTGAGTGATCCTTGACCGACTCACCAAGTTGGTCCACTTCCTATTGATCAGGGAGCAAGGTTAAAGTAGAGAGCTTGTTATTCCTCTATGTGTAGAAGATTGTGGTTTTTCATGGAGTAACTTCTTCTATTGTCTCTGACAGTGACACATGGTTTACTTCTTGGCTATGGCAGGGGCTGGAGGAGGCTTTTGGGACACAGATTCACTTGAGCACCGCCTTCCATCCTCAGACAGATGGTCAGACTGAGCAGACTATTCAGACCCTCGAGAACATGCTATGTGCATGTGTCCTCGAATTCAGCTACAGCTAGGAGGATCACATTCCTCTAGTGGAGTTTTCCTATAACAACAACATTCAATCCACCATAGGTATGACACCTTTTGAGGCCTTGTATGGTCGACCTTACAGATCGCCACTGTGCTGGATAGGCCAAGGGGAGTCAGAACTAGTGGGATCAGTAATGGTATAGGCTACCACAGAGAAGGTTCAGATCATTCAGGAGCAGATAAAGCCCACACATAGTGGACAGAAGTCGTATGCTGACAGGAGGTGGAGACCCTTGGAGTTTGAGGATGGAGACCATGTCTTCCTACGGGTCTCACCTCGATGAGGTCTGCGGAGATTTGGCAAAGGTGGAATGTTATCTCCGTGATTCATCGGACCTTTCCTGGTCCTCAGCAGAGTAGGCAAGGTGGATTACCGCTTAGCTCTTCCAACTCAATTGGACTGGGTGAACGACGTCTTCCAAGTATCTCAACTGAGGAGATACGTGCACGACCCTTTCCACATTATCGACCAAGGGGAGATGGACATTGATGACAGGGAAACATTCACATAGGTTCCAGGGGAGATTGAGGATCGATAGGATCGAGTCCTATATGGAGAGTTGATACCTCTGGTGCACATTCGTTGCCAGCACGAGAACCTCCAGGAGAGCCCGTGGGAGCGGGAGACTCAGATTCATGCTTAGTACCCTCATTTGTTCCCTTAGTTCGAGTTGTATCTTATAGGGACGTAAATCCCTAAGGGGGGATAATGTAAAGACCCATAAATTCCATGTCATTACATTTTCAACCAAATGAATGGTGTGAGATGGTCCTCAAAGGTTGACCATTGGTTCAACTACCAACAGTTGTCTGTCTGTGATTAGGATATCCTATAAATGAAATTAGGATATCACTACAGACATTGTGATTTTTTAGTGTTCCATTTGGTGTGATTAATGCATGTTCATTTTTCATGTCACTCATAAACTAAATCATCCCTCCCTTCCTAGATCAGTTAATGTGTATGAACTAAATATTATTTAAGGTAAAAATTAGTTAATTAATGGTTTTAATTAATTTTATTATCCTTAATGATATCTATTATGGTTTGTGTAAGTAATACAAAGTGTCCAAAGCATGTTCAAATCTCAAAACTCCATATTTTAGAAGAAAAAAACTAGGCACATGATTTTTATAAACCATGCACCCAAGGAGGAATGGTTTGAAAAAAACATGTGGTGGGATGAAAGGATTACAGAGGGTGTTCTTGGGATGTTCACGTTTTGTTTAACCATGTATGTTTCCTATGTGAGGTCTGTGTCACCTAGATTGTGAATAGTACATGGTGTTCCCATAGTTTAAAAAACTGTGTTCATAAAACATATGAGTATATACCTCTGGGCACTTCCAACCACACAATAGTCAAATGTTTTGGAATACCATGTACCCAAACCATGAAAATCTTATAAAGAGTGAAAAATTACATTTTTCTCCACCATCACTTTTATGAATTATAATCTTTTTCTTTTCCTCCATACACACAACCCACTTCTCATTATTAAAGCTCCTCCCATGGACTAAGCCAACCTATGAAATAATTCATTTTTTTGATGTCTGATTCACCAACCGTTCATCTCAAAGGAACACAACCAGTTAGAGATTTTATCCACTTCATCCTTTACTTTTTTTTATCTTACCATATTTGGTGTAATTTTCATGGAAGATGATATGCCCAATTTTCAGATAATTTATATATATTTTTCCATTCTCATCTGAACTGGACCAAACCAATTTCTAGTACTAGATGAGTTTTTCTCTATAAGAATAAGGTATGTTGTATATATCTTTTCTAAAAGGGGTTATTATCAATTGAATTATCATAATTGTATTGCATGACTAGCCATCCAAAAGTTTCTCCTAAATCAATTAAATGTCTTAATTAAAGTTTTGAAACCTTAATGTGTTCTGAGATAAAATCATAACATAGTTGTAGGTTGTGTCCCATAACTTAAACCAACACTTAGCTGAGTTAGTTAAAATAACATGTGATAGAACCATCCCTTTGGGTGAGTTATCTTTCCATCTTTTACTAGGATCCATTTAAAATTAAATATGATAACTAAATATAGGCATACCTCATTTATCATGACATTTAATGTTTTTAAAGTGATTAAATAGTTGGATATAAATGGAAATATTGAATGATATGGATACCTTTTTTTATTATTCTTCTTTATATTGATAATTGTAATTGTGTATGGACACTAATGTATCACTTTTAATTTTTATATTACTTTCTTGATGTTAAAAATCTCAATATGACACTGACTACTAATAAAGGTATTCCACCTATTTAATAATGGTATGAAACCAAATTAGAGATATAGGTATGGAACCCATGACCCTAGGGTATAATTACATACAATATGGAATTGATAGGAATGATCAGAGTATGAAACCTATGATTTCTATATACATTCATATCTTCAGATATAGTTTACCCGAGTTATCACCTTGGGACCTGGCCCTTCTAGTTCTGGTACTATTCTCTGCTTAAAATTCGACGAGATCCTTAGTATTGATGATGTCACTCTATATATACTCTTTGGTGCATATATTATATATGTCTAAAACTTTTTTCATAGGTTTCATATGTCGATCTAGTAGTTAGTGATTGTTGGAACTTCATATATATATTGATGTTCACATAATATGGCCTACTATTACTACTACATATTCTCATGAACTATTCATATCAATAATTCAATTTGCATATTTACCTGTTATACATGCACAATGTTATACATTTATATGAAAAACATGGATTTATTATATACACTATTGGTGCGGGCCTACTGAGTTTATCTAACAACCAATTTGGGCCACTGATCTGGTACTCAGACATACTTCATGGATGAATTTTGGGACAAGGGAAACATTATATTTATTGATTCATGATTTATTTTATCATGTGATTTGGGGATCATAGGACTGAGCTATGTATCATGAATCTATTTGGAGATAGTCTTTTAGGATTTTGGTTGTTTTGATATACCAATATGTATCAGTGTTTTCCTCCCTGTTTTTCTTTACTAATTTTATATAGACATGAAAATAAATCATTTTTATATGGAAGTAGAAATTTATATTGATCAATATTTATTATCATATGGGTGTCTTACATTCACTTGAATAGTTTTCATTTATTATGACTCCATTATTAGCCATTTATTAAATTATTTTTCATCTCTGACTATGGGGGTATAATCTCTCTCTAGTACAAATATTGAATCTCAATACCAGTCACCAGCCTTCAGAATATGGGTATGCATTTTTAAGGCCATGTGACCATTCTGGGTTGGTAACTTATGTCTGAACTGAGGATAAAAAATTAAAAATTTCAACATAAAGGGGTTTTTTTAATAACATGCATTTGAATGTCCCTATATGAAGACAATTTGAGCGAAATAGATAGGTTGACCTATACCAAAAGTTAGTCGTGGATAACAGGCGATGTCTCTTGTGTTCTTTATGAACGTATATATCATGAAGAACCAGATTTATGAGTCATAAGAGGGGTTTAAATCTTGTATAGGAGGGCTTGTACCTCTCCTATTTTTATATATGTAATATATACAATTATCAAATCTTTTTTGGGTAGTGTTCTTTTAATTTTTACCATTGGTCCACCATGATGTCCTTGAGACATGTTCAAAGAGGGTGGTGACGACCATACTCCAGAGGTGGTAGGCCTTCTGCCACAAGTTTTACCTTGAGTAGTAGAACATGAGGAACCTAGTGTTATTCCTCACATGGTAGAGGATTCATAGTTTTAAGAGGGATTCTCGGGGCTCATAAAAACTATACAAGGAGCTATGTGGCCTACTTATTCTAAGGTAGATTTGATGTCAGAGTATCAGCAGTAGAATCTGCTAACTTTTTATAGGAATGGTGGCCCCCATGATGAAAAGTTATTTCTTCAGACAATTTTATCTATCTTCTAGAAAATTTAGATGTATCATAAAAATGGAGTTAATCCCATGAAATATATTCATCAATGATACTCCAAACAATGGTGATATATTCTTCACCAGGAATATCAGCACTAAGAAATGTATCTAAGGGATTTCTAATCTATCTTTTATAACTAATTTTTTCCAATACCTTTAATGATGATCATTTTAGGGGGTTCATGAACCTACATCAAGGTTTTAGGTCTATTATGGATTATTTATCTCTTTTTACTTATATTTTGTGTTTTTTTGCTATATGTACCACCGAATATCCAAAAGAAGCGATATGTTTTGAGGATGGGTTCCAAAAACTTATTTAATCTCTCGTGAAGTTTTTATTCTTGAATACAATATTTGATATAGTAAATTAATATCTTTTTACCAAATTTTTCCTCAATGAAGCTGGAGGTCTGAATCAGAGATGACCAGATTCTTGACACAATTGTGTAATATCTAGTAGAATAAAGCATTAGTTTGAGACCTCTCATAAGAGTTGTACATGTTATAGAACACATACTATTATTTTTATAGACTTCCATCAGTGTTTTAATAATGGGAATGTGATACCTCATTGTAAAATGGGCCTAACTGAGTACTGATCCTATAGTATGATGGGTTATTAACATTTATTTTGTATAATCTTCCCTCCAGTGGCCAATGATATAGGATAAACATTGAATATTCATCCTGGATTGAGATCAACATTTTTTCATTAAGAAGGGGACACTAGTTATACCATCTAGTTAGGTTACAGAGGAGTTCATCGCCAGGGGATCCAGACACAGGTTAAAAAGTGTCAGTAGAGTGGGCATACTAAAGTAAATTTGGTTTTATCTCCTGACTATGGAATGGAAAAAGATTATTTAGTGTATCATGTGATGAGGAAGAAGTGTCTCAGACCTTATTATAGTTCTAGTCATTATTATAATATCATCTACTTTGACATCTATTTATTCGACACAGGGGCTTAAAATTATTTTATCTATGTGTATTTCATGGAGATTCTCATAATTTATATTCTGTAATTTTTTGGGGTGATTACCCTACACAATTATTTGGGATTCAAATTTGATAGTGTACGATCATGTTAGGATAACCTTCTTCAGATATGTAGATAACATTTTCTATGAAAGATATTTTCCATGATATTTATTTTTTTCACATTTTACTCAGGATGGACTAGTTAGATCCTTATCATTCCGACATGGATTTCTTTCACTGGATGGTTTCCTTCACATCACCATAGTGTGGTACTTATATCAACATGTATGAATGGTATTTATGGAAGGTAGAGTTGGATTAGAGTTTCATGGGTTTAGTAGAGTGAAAACCCGAATATCTATCCTTTTATGGATGAATATGTAATACATCAGGAATATTTTTTTCTAATAGTATTTCATTTCATGTATGTATTCCAACATAAATCCACATTTTCAATCCTGAGTGGGAGGTGATGTTATATATTTAAATGGTTCTAGGAGCTATAATAGCTTTTATTTCTCATTAAATGATGACCACTAATGAGTTATATGAGTTTTAGAGACAAATGGAGGACTTATGAGATAGGTTTTTATATCGACGAGTACGTCCCCATGGGGTCCTCTATCATTTTTCACAAAGAAGTCTAACCAAACACTTATGAATTTTTTGGATTATTGAAATTTCAATAATAATTATATTATGAATAAATATCCCTTTCAAGGTATAGATTACCTCACTAATTAGCTAAGAGAATCTTAGGATTTCTCAAATATTTATTTGAAGTTAGCCTATAACCAAGTACATTTTATAAATTTTAACTTAAAAAATATAGTTCTCTATGGTTGGTATGGTATTTATGAGTATTTGATTTTTTTTAATCTCATGAGTGCATGATATATTCCTATACTAGATTAATTACTTTTTCAAACCATTTTTTGATTCATTTCAGATAGTTTTCATGGATGAAATCTTGGTGTATTATCATACTTGAAATGACCATTGTAAACACACTGCGATTAATTTAGATACCCTTAATGAGAAGAAATCATATGCTAAGCTCAAAAAGTTCCACTTTTGGAACAATAAATTACACATCCTCAATCACATTATCTCAATGGAATGAGTATTTATTGACCTAGAGAATGTGAGAGCTGTAGTTTCCATGAATAATGCCAAGAACATATTTGAAATACATAGTTTATTTGAAAAAACAAGTTATTATTGGAACTCAACACATGACCATTAATTTTTAGAAACACATCTCACATGTTTGAATAATAAATGTGTGATGTTTTTATGATCCAAATCCCATGAGACATCCTTTGATGAGATGAAAGGGAGACTGAATTCTATGCTAATACAAATTCTTCCACAGATGGGAATAAGATTTACATTTTAATATGATGCATCAGGTATTAGGATTGTTTTAGTTCTGATGTAAAAAAATATTACATCATGGTATATGGTTTAAATTAGTTAATACCACAAGAGAAAAATTTCCAAACACATGACCTCATTTTTTATTCCATAATTCATGTTTATCATTATTGGAGGCGTGACCTATTGGTAGACTTTTTTTGTGTGTATAAAAACCAAAAATTACTCAGGTGTATTCTCAAATAGCATTCATTTATCCTTAAAAAGGTGTGTTTATTACCTATGGTGCATCAATTTTGGTTTTACTATACACATAGAAAGGGTACTGTTGTAGAAGATTCTCTATGTCAGAGGTCTCAAGAATTGGAAGTTCAAGAATCTGTTAGTGATTGGTTTATGTTGGATCTATTCTATGGGATACATTTAAAGGTAAAATACCATCATGGATAACCTACCCTTACAACTTTATTAGTAACCTATTCAATCCCTCGTAGAGTGAAGATAAGGAAACTATCAGATTCTGAGGGCCTAGTCTTAATAGAGAGTGTTTTAGGTGAGGACATGCTACTGAGATGGATCATTGACTAAGATGAGATCTTTAACATTTATGACCACATCTGGTTTCTTAAAGACATTAAAAAGTAGTTGACGAATGTGTCTCATGCTTCTTCATGGTTGGTACATCATGGTCATACAAAGATGTATCATGACATACACATCAAATATTGGTGGTTGGGAATGAAAATGGAGGTTTCTTTTTCTTTTACTCACTATCCCACTTCTTAGTAGGTGATGAAAGAAAAGGTATCCCGTAGGAAATTTTCATCTATTAGTCATTCCTGAGTCCAAGTGGGATTATGTCACTATTGATTTTTTTATTGGCTTACAGTTATCCCCTTAACGAAGCGATGTAGTATAGATGATTGGTGATAAGGTCATGTAGTTCTGTCATTTTGTACCTATCTGATAGACCTTCTTAGTGGATGATATTTGTAGAATTACTATCTTTGAATTTATTTGACTACATGGGGTCCATCTTACTATAATTTAAAATTTTTATTATTTTTTATTATTGAGGTTTTATAGGGGTTACAAAATTATTTGGGTATATAGGTGATTTGGAGTACAACATTTCAACATGAGGCTGATGATCAACTAGAATAGATGATAAGTGTACAAAATAACATGATATGCGAATTTTTCCTTGACTTCATTGGTTATTGGGAAAAAATATACCTCTTATTGAGCTTTCCTACAATAAAAGTTTTCAGGATACTATACAGATGGATCCTTTGAAGGATTTATATGGTAGTCTATGTTGATGACCTCTTTCAAGTTAGGGGTATGTGATGTAGAGCTATGTAGACCTCTCATTCAAGTGAAATTATATAATACTTAATTGATATGGAAGTGAATGATTACAACATTGTCTAGAAATAAATAATATGCTAATAAACTTCACCGACCACTATAGTTCATAGTGGGGAGTCATGATATCTTAAAATTTTCATCTTGAATATAGAATAAATGGATTAAGAAACAAGGGAAGATACATAATCCTTACATTGGCCCTGTGAGGTTTTGGGGAGAGTGAGGACAATGATCTATCAGTTTCAATTAACTCAATTGTACCTAACATTGCATGACATCTTTAATATATCTCAAATTAAACAATTTCATTTTGATCCATCTCATATCCTTAGGAGGTTGAATTGGATGTTGAGGCATATATTGAGGAGAGTAATATCTATATTGATGAATGGGGAATGATTTTTTTCTATGGTTGGACTATCCCTATAGTATGATTTTTTAGGAAGAACTATTGTGTACAAGATGGGACCCCAGAGAAAAACAATGGAGTACGTGTTCAGTGGCTGGGGTTATTCTCCGAAGATTTTTTTCCACACATTTTTGCTAATCTTGAGGAAAATTTTAATTAAGGGTGCAAGACTACAACATCATGTTTTTTTATTCACGGTATGGAACCTTTAATTATTTGTAAGAAAATATTTTTAATCCTTATAAATGTTCCCTATAGTATAATGAATTAATTTGGAGTGTTTGGGGATTTTTTGGATCTAGAAACTTCCTTTATTGGAGGAAATATACCGGGTTAATTATTTTATGAAGCCATTCCCCTGAGGGTTCATGGTTAGGAAAATCCATGCAGTGTTATACATAAGGTTTGAATGGGTTTTCATGGGTTACACGAATGTTTTTTTAACTCTGTTCTTGTCTTGTGCGATGTGGGTGTAAATTTGACAGTTCATATAAAATGGGGATTACATGGTTTGATAAACCATTTACATTAATTTTATGAGGGTTTATCTTTGGGTATTTCTAAAAGCACAGTTCTCACACAGTTTGTAAAAACAGGTGCCTAAACTATGTACTTCTTAAAAGTTGTTAGATATTGGTTTTCCCCTACTCATTTTGATGAACCCTTATATTTTTCTATTCCTCCATACACACATCCCTATCCACTCTATTGAGTCCCCTATAATGACTTTAGCTACGATTTGTTATAATTCTACCATATAACATCGGATTCACCTATCATTCTTATCTTTGGTTATCCAATTTTAAGAGATTCAATCCAATTTCTTTGTTCCTTCATTTATCTCACTATCATAAGAGTAATTTTTATGCAGGACGATATACCCTATTTTTAGTGATTTTTTTATTTTTTTTGTTTCCATCTGATCTAAAATATACTAAAGGTTGACATTGGATGAGTTTTATTCCATGGGAATAAGGTAAGGGGCCCATAAGATTTCCCTATGGATGGTCTCTATTGAATTATAATTGTTTTCCTACATGATGAACGTTTTTTAATTTGATTCTAAATTAATTAAAATTATTAATTAAAATTTTAAATATTTATTTTTTTACATTTGAGAATATTAAAATGGATTTGGTTTTAACTTGAAATCAAACAACCTATTAGTTGTAAAATATAAAGTATCATGTTATTAAACCATCCATTTTAGTGATTGAGTAAAAAAAAATTAGTGGGAGAATTTTTGTAATTAAATGAGATATTTAGAGATGGAAATGAACCTTTTGATTGATATGAAATGTTATTAAAGTGATAAAATGGTTTGATTTAAATTTAATTGTTGAATAAGATGAGTATTCTATTTGAATGTGGCTCATTATGTTGATAATTTTATTTGGGTATGGACACTAACATAGCCCTTGTCATTTTTATATTACATTTTTGATATTAGAAATATTGGAATTGAACCAAAATCTTGTAAAGGTATGATACATGTTGAATAATGGTATGGAACTGACTAGGGGATTGAGGTATAACACCTCTCACCACTAACAATGATTACTTATCATATGACAATGATAAGGGAGATTGAGGTATAGAACCTGTGACTTTCATATACATTCAATTATCTAGATATAGGTCATCAGGGTTACCTCCATGGAACATGGACCATGTAGGTGTGATTATATAATGATATTACCATTATATGAGATCCTTGAACTTGATTAGGAATTCCTATTTATTGTCATTTAGACCTAGTCTATTTAGGTCTAATACTCTTTTCACATGTGGTGTTTCTAATCTAGTAGTTACCTGCTATTAACACTTCCTATGTATATATATTGACTCTTACCTATTTTAGCCTTATCTAATTATATATTTTTGTCACATAATTCTTATATATCTCATCCACTTTACATATTTATATGAACATGATGGATTGTTTTTAGAAACTGTTAATAATGGATTAAAAAGAATACTTTATATGTTGTTTTGGCCAATAATTTGTACCCAGAAAGAATTCATAGATGTTAGTAGGGATAAGGGAAAGCACTGGATTGTTGAATCCTGATTGACTATTTCTTTGGAGTGGGAGAGAACAAGGTTTTGCTATTGATCATGATGTTATCTAGAAATATTATTATTATTTTCGACTTTTAATATACTTGTATGTAAGTGTGTTTTAATCTTTATTTTGAAATTACCTTTTTTGATACATGACATAAATAATTTTGTATATGGTGTTATATATTGATACTGGTGATTATATTTTGTCATCTGGATGTTTAACATCCATTATCCTAGTTCTCATTTATTATTATTCTATTATTATCCATTTATTACACCACTGTGCTACTCTAAATAAGAGTGTATAGTCACTCCACTTTAACTACTTTGACACTCATTGATAGTCAAAATCAACTCATGTAAGGGGATGTATGCTTAAGGCCATGTGACCACCGATGTTTGGTAACATATGAGTGAATCGTGTCTGGGATGCTACATCTTCGTAGAATTATTGATGGAATTCCCATATAGTTTTTATAGAAGAGATGTATGAATAATATTTTAGAATGATCTTGGACTTTATATAAGTTCACCAGCTTTATAGGAAGCTCTCAATGTGTCATTTTTGTATAAGTGAGGTTTTATTTTGGAGGAATGTCTTCTAGGAGGTTGTAGTATCTGTGGACCCATATATGATAAAGTTAGTGTTATATTAGGAACCACTCATGAACATCTCTCATGTGAAGGAGTTTCTTATTTTGGTAGGGTAATATAATATTTTTATTGTTGACTTCTCTATAATTTTAGGTCCTTTATATAATTTTACTCACAAGGATTTTCAAATTTATGGGATCGAGAAGTCATAGAGTGACTTTGAGGAGAAGAGAAAGAGGTCGACGCATGATACTACTTTTAGACTTCTAGAGGAGGGTGTTGAGTATGTGTCATAATGTAATGCTTCTAGAGTAGGTATTAGATGTTTATTGATGTATAGGTTAGTAGTGATTACTTATGGGTCTAGGTATTTGATACACCAAATGAATAACAACACTCCTCATGAATTATAGATGAAAATGGGTGACTTCTCTTAAAATATGGGGATGAATTATCTTTTATGTGGGATTGTAATCTAATCAAAATATAAAATTACAAGGTATATATTTTTTCCAATGTGCCATCATTCTTGATAGAGGTGATGTATATAGTTCCCACAGGACAATGACATTGAGATATTCTATACTACTATGAAGGGAGAAATTGTTGAAGGTTACCTTAGAAGGATTTCATTATCCACTTTAGTGGATGGGTATTTAGAGATGTCGATTTTGTTGCAACTCTCTTAGGGAAGTATAGAGGAGAAGCTTTTCTAAAATAGATGGTGGTGACTCCCTTTCTTCTACAGGGCATGGTAGAGTCCCTGTTGGGAGGTATTGATTATGATGTTCTATAGGAATAGATATCATAAGGGGGTGATGTATATGGATTCTATGGAGGGTTTGATAACGAAATTCTATTTTGAAGATAGAATGTGGTACTAGTAGTTTATTTTTAGTAGGTTTTGAGATGCTTGAACACCTCCCCTTAGTAGTACATCATGGATTAGTATGGATATACAAGTAACTTCAATGATATTTTTGGTGGCTCTGTATAAAGTGATGTTTTATTGATTTTTCCTTTAGATGCATCACCTTTCAGTAATTTATGGTGTAGCATATGGTGATTGAAGGTTTGTCCCAACCCCTTGAGGCTCATGATTGTGGATGGGATAAATTATCTATAGTTAATTTTTAGATATTTCATAAACATTGAGGGTAAACAATGATATCTAGTTATTATTTATTGACCCACCAAGATAGCTCACTTCCTTTCAACCGTAGAACAATTCCTAGTAGAGTGTTTAGGATTCTTTTACATGTGAGATATATTCCATGTTCATGGGGTTTCCTGGATGATTTTACCCCATCGCAATGCTCGATTCATATTTTGATTATTGAGAGGCTTGTTGGAGGATTTCAAGACCCTCTTTTAGATGATCACGACATTCCACCCATATAATAATGGACATGCACAGTAAAAAATATAGGTATTAGAGGATATATTGAGGGAATTTGTGCTAGATTTCCATTAGGTAAGGGAGGATCACCTACCCTTGTTTGAAATTTATTATTATAATAGATACTAATTTACTACTGGGATGAAACTATTCGAAGAATTTTACAAGAGACCATACTAGTCACAATTAAGTTAGAATTAATTGGGTTAGTTATTTATTTTGGTCTTGTTTCTAGTACTAGTGATGATGGAGAAGGTTAAGATGAATTAAAAAAATGTGAGGACCACCCAAAGTCTGTAGAAAAATATATAGATAGATGTTAAAGCCACTAGGATTTCATATAGGGAGACAATTGTTTCCGAATAGTTTCACCACAATGACATTTTTTGACATCTGGATAGGGAAGAAAAATATCTCTAAGGTTTATCAGGTCCTTTCAGATAAAAAATATGATTATATAGGTACCATTTCTCATACCATAAACCGCATAATTATACTAGGTACATGATGTCTTCCACATGACACAACTGTGGAGGTATACACATGATCAATCATAAATTATTAAATGAAGTGAGTTAGACATAGAGGGTGTGGATACCATTTCATAGTAAGTAGTAGAAAATGAGTATTTAAAAGAGAGAACTCTTTGTGGGTGGACCAGTCTTTTTCTATGTGGCCTTCAGATGCTCAAGATCCTCTGAGTGATCTATTGTGAGCCTGAGAGCTAGATGCAGACTTAGTGACGTGTCCTTTTAAGGTAACCAATGCTTTTCTAAGTGAACTAATTTTAAGGATGGGAGATTTTAGTGACTCTAATTTTTATATATGAACACTTATGATTAATTTAATATATTATATTCTATTTTTCATTAGAGTTGGCTTGGAGTTACGGGTTTCTTCATACCCATGTATTGATATTTTAAAAATATTAAATATAATTACACCCATGAACACATAAATTCAGAATTAATGAATTTAACATTAATTTATATATAATTTTTATATATGACCCCTTTTGATTAATTTAATATATTATATTATGTTTTTCAATAGATTTGGCCTAGAGTTACAGGTTTCGTCATACACAAGTATTGATATTTTAAAAATATTAAATATAATTACACCCATGAACACATAAATTCAAAATTAATGAATCTAACATTAATTTAAATCTTTTGTGAAAAATATGGGACCATGGTTGGTTTTAGATTATGGGTTTAATGCTAGGTTTTACATATGTTATGTACACATAATTTTTTGGGTTAATGTGCATATATGGGAAGAGGAATGGATTAATAAAATATTTTAATTTAACTTAATTATTAATTTTGTCACCTAATGACCCCATATATAACCCATATTATATCCCACACCTAGGGTTATCCACATTACCTTAGGAGTTTGTGAGGATGGGTACGTCACTACTAGAGAGGACCATCAACATATATTATTTGTTGGTTTGATGATTTTAAATCAGATTCAATGGATCATTTACATCAGTGATGGAAATGTTGGATCCAACTAATATTAGTTACATGTGATCATTATTTATTAGTAATGAATCCCATTAACAGTTAGTGATTTTTTATTTATGGATTTTTCACCTCTTACTTTTTTCAATATTTGAATATTTATCCGCTTTAATTTCATATTTAACTCCTTCCACATGGCCTAGTTAATTAAATAATTTTCATAAACCTGAAAAAAATAGTTTAATTTTGAATTTAAGTTGTCCTTTTCATTACCAATATAATTATTAGTGGTTGTATCAATAAATCCACTAATGATATTCACTTTTTCGTGCTTTTCCCTCCTCATTTATTGTGAATTATTTTTTGGACTTTCGATAAACCGGTGATTTCACTTTCTATATGGTTTAAGATGAAATCATACCCATAATAAATGTATTTTTACCATAGATGATGGAAATTATGATTTATGGGATTAGTGAGGATTTTTTATGGTTCATGTGTGTATGATTGAGGATTAGATCTTGGGAAGCAATGGGATTGCATGAAATGAGTTCGTATAGGGAGAAAAATCATATTCTGTATGTAATGGATGTTTGGAATATGACTATTTACGAAGATCAAAGAATGGTTAATGAATCAAGAGGATTAAATTTTGA
Source organism: Viscum album (assembly GCA_963277665.1). NCBI lineage: Eukaryota > Viridiplantae > Streptophyta > Magnoliopsida > Santalales > Viscaceae > Viscum > Viscum album. The sequence goes on from OY728164.1 coordinate 20,567,909, forward strand.
ATTTAGAGATAGATCTAGGTGCAATAATGAATAATAAAGTGGAATAATAACATTATATGAAAACTCCAACAAAAATAAATATGTTTTGAAATAGCACATCCTATATAGTCCATTATTCTTGGTGAATTAGGTTTCTAGAATGATTAAAATATCAAATAGTCTTTTGATGTTACTACATATCATGTGACTATACCAGGGTAGTTGAACTATGTATAGGGTTTAAATACTTAGAACCCTGAGTGGTCTTACTCGCTATGGCCCACTAATAAACATGTCGTGTTAAACTACATATTCAACCACATCATGTTTAGAATGTACACACCTGATACCCCTAGCAGTCCTTAATGAATTTTATCTCAGTCTATACATAATGAACTTTCCCATTACTTGCAGAGATTGTAGGAGAATGATAAAAACAATAAAGGACATAAAATTACACCCCTTATATCCCAATGGACAAGTCATTTACTTCTTCTAAATTCATATACCTTCCCTGTATACTTCTTATGGACTCATAACTAAACCCATGGCTAGTATTTTTGGAATATATTTTCACATTATATTTTATGGTGACTATTGTTTCAACATAAAGGATCCAAATAGTGATAGTATATGTGATTCTCTATCATCTAATAAGTGGTTATACAATGTCATGGTCTAGGTTTGTTCCTTAGAGTTATTGATAGGATCAATAGTCACAATATTATGGTACATTATCTTAGGTTATATGAATCCTATACCCTTTAATATAAATAGGTTCATTTCTTGTTATACACATATATACATGATTCCTCTATCATTTTACATGGTTCTCCCCCTTCATTGAGATCTACTGGGAGAGAGGGACCTCTAATAGTGTTAATAATCCCTCAACTATAAAATATTCCAACTAGGTTATGGTACACCATTATATTATCATAAGGATATGTGGGAGAGTGTCTTTGTATAAGGATATATGGATCACTGGGTAGTCTCAACAATTATGGTTCGTTGTGGTGATCAAGATGAATTTTTCTCTTTTCCTCAGATTCATGAAGAGAATATATTTTTCAAATGGGATTAATATCTCTATAGTTTTGGGTTGATCTTATTATATTATTTTTATTGATTCCTTTATGATTTTTGGGATATTCTTTTGGGTATCTATATACCCACACATGCATGGGATTATACCACACGTTTCATATCTTATGAAGATGATAATTAGATTGGTAGCGATATTGGTGGACACAGAGTAGGTGGAGAATTTTTATACTATGTGGTTGTGAATATGTTTAGTGGTCATTTCCTTATATCATTATAAGGGATCACTGTATCATAATAAATAACTTATTTGTGTTTGGATAATTTCCTTTGTTTGGATTGTATTTTCCCCACATTCATACATCGCTTATTTTTATGTACATTCATTTTTACCTTATAGGTTTTGAATACATTTATTACACTCTATAGGTTTTCATAATTTATTATCATATCACCACAATTTACTGAGACATTTATGTGTTTATAGGTACCTTATATTATGGCCTACCATTATAATGTATATTCATAGTAGACATATTTTTCCAGCCTCTAGTCGATTAGAGGTTGGATTGGAGTGGCACATACAACAATCTGTTATTCCAATTAAGACTTAAGTAGATTATGTCTTGTTAGAATAGTATTAATGTGGAATATCATAAGGGCAGTATTTGGAGATAAAAGTGTTATGACTGTTTGTAACACCCCAACCCCAGAATCTCGGAGCTGGTGCATTATTTTAATACATTGGGATGATTTAAAGGAATCATGTCCCAAAGGACTGATCAATTTATCATTCATGGAAAATAGATTTCATACATGAACCATTAATTACAATTAAAAAAATAATATGAAACATTTTTCCTTATTTGATAATTCTATTATTCTTCTAGCTTGTCTATGCATGTCAATCATAAAACAAATCTTAGAATCCTAGGAAAATAAAACATACGAAAGTGGTGAATTTTGATACTCAGTAATGTTAAACAATATAGAAAAGGAAATCATAAATAACCATAAACATTAAGGAAATTATAAACCTGAAACACAATCCTTTTATACATAATCATGAACATAATATGGCACCAAAATATCAAATAATTCTATTTAAACATTCACATGGATATTATTCTAGTTGTATAATCAGATTTCATATCAATAACTAATCCCATAATGAGTGAATGAATAATTCTGGACATCTAAAAAATACCATCACTTCCTTGATCAAGAAATCTATAAATGAATGATTCAGGTCCCATCCAAATCTATATATGAAAATTAATGTTCATGGCCTCAGCTAAGTCCATATATAGTTTTTCTAATGATACCTACAGATGCATAGAGGGGCTATAGCGGGCCAAACCCATTACATAATAATTCCACTGCATTCCTCATATGAAAAGGGTTAAAAAAAATTGTATTAAAACTATCATACAAGATTTTAATACTTCAACAATAAACAAAATTTATTATAAAAATAGAATATCAATCCTCAAACATATCATAAAACCTTCAATACAATATGGAAGATTGTATCATAATAAATCAGCCTCAATTAATCATAAAATCCTAAAAATTATATTGACATTGATGAAAATAATCTAATGAAATCATTAAATATTTTTGAGAAAAATATCCCTTTTTTCATTTGAAATTGTTTATTCAAAAGCCACACACTTATTATGAAATTAAAGAGAGATTTTTTAATCCAAGAGTCCCATACTAATTTGTAACAATTAAAAGGATTTGTCATTTTAAAACATTAATTTCCATATAAATAGTTCTTTAAAACCAAATTGAAATCATGGACGTGGATGATAAATGTTTCCCTATATATATTTACTCATAAACAATCATAAATATTAATGGGATTGAATAATTAACATTTACCAGGTACTTTCTGTTAGTTGAGGATGTGTTAACCATCTATATAATGCTTAAAGTATGTAATTAAATTATTCTAGAACCATATGCATATTTATGATATCATATATTATCCTATTATATTATTTTGTTAATAGTGTTTCAATATTACCATTATTTCGGTTGATAACTCCTTCATTTTCCCATTCCAATTTGGCTGTGTATGTCAAGTTTGTTCTATATATGATGTATTTTATTCATTTCCAGAATGATATTAACTTAATAATTATTATTTTTACTCATCATATAAATTTTATAATCATTCATTAATTTTTAATATGGAGAATGAATCTCACTATGTCGTGGAGATGATAGGTCGTACGTACGCACGAGTGACGGTATCATTCCCTTGATGGTTAAATGATATACAATTGGATGGTATATAAGTTACAAAAAATAATTATCATGTTATATTAATTATTTATATCCATTATAAACATCATTATATTTATCCAATTAATTTAGTATTGGATAACAAATTACACCACAGCATGGAGAGGGTAAGACGTACATATGCACACATGGTGATATTTTTTTTCTTATGATGGATAAAATGAGGAATATGGTTTTAAAATAATTATAATAACATCTCTGTATATGGATGATACTATAGTTATTACTTTGATATGGAAACTATATAGAAAGAGGAAGTAGAAGAAGAAAAGATGTTTAGAAGAGGTGATAAAACAATTACCCCGTTTTAAGGTAACTCCTTTTGGTATGCACAAAAGGACTCTATAGGATTTATTTATGCGCAATGTTTAGCCTATTGGATGAAGTTAGGATGTTGGGAGAGTAAATTTGTATGGGTTTTCCCAGCCAAAGGTCATTATAGGTGTGATTAAACTAGATATTGAGGTGCCATTTTATAAGAGAAGGGAGGCACACCTTTGGAAATACAAAAAACTATTAAATTAATATAAATTAATTTTTCATTTTAAATACTTCATAATTGGTTTGTTTCATAGATAATATGACTATGTGTCTAAATAATCTCAAATAAAAAAATTAGACAAGTTTTTAGTTTATTTTAAACCTTATCATTTTGATTTATCCAGATTTCATCTATATAATTTAGTTATGGTAATACCGTTCTAAATATTAAATTGTTATAATAATTTACCTACATAAGGACAATTGTCAACAACTGGAAAAATTATAAAATTTTAGAATTTAAAATTTAAAATTTTTAGTTTTTAAATATTTTTATATTTTTTAAATAATTTAATTAAATTTGTTTTAATAATGTATCAGTATTGTCACTTTTGACACTCATAATTTATAGGACATTAAATAAAATCCCCAGAGAAGATAACATCAAAAAAACATTTAAAATACTACTAATATGTCATAGTCTCCTAAAATATTCATGTAACACCTTCTTTAATTCAAATTATATTTGTAATAATATTTTTAAAACTATTTATTTTATATTTCTATTAATAAAATAACTTCTGCATCACTATTGTGTCATCATTATTAGAAAATTATTTAATCTCTAAAAATTATAAATAAATTTCTATGATATAGAGAATTCATTTTTACTTTTATATACTACCTATAGTCTATATTATATATTGTTTATCCCTATATTAAAAATAATATACTTATATAAAACGAGAGTGTGACATTTTTTCACAGTCATTGATTTTAATATTTAAAATGACATATTCATGAGAAAGTGTCCATTAAGTGATTACATTTAGAACCACATATTATAAGGGTCGATTTTTATGGTCAAATGGTATTTTTACAGGTTTTATGGTAATTTACAAAATTAATTTTACATTAAATTTCCATATTTACCCTTAACGGAGTTAATAAAAAAATTAATAAAGTTACTATTCATAATTCCAAAAAATAAAAAAAAACATATTAACATAATTTGGACCTAATGATTCTAAATATGGAATCAATTTTTCAAAATTTAAAACATATAAGTTTAATTAATTAATTTAAAATTAATCCACATTTTCAAAATGAGAAAACAAGTTTTTGAAAAGTAAAAAATATCAAAAGAATGAAATGAGTTTATATCTAATTTTAAATTGAAAATAATTCCAATTACTTAAATTATATTAAATTATAAAAATATAATCTAATTATAATTTTAAACCATATAAAAATATATATATAATTCATCACTATAAATTATTTCTATTAAAAAATATGTTTTCAATAAAAATTGTGTATTTTTCATTATTCCTCAAAATATAAATGTTATCAAATATATACAAAAAAATTATCCAAAATATATTTTGATGCCCCAACTCAATATAAGATGTTTATTTTGTAAAATAATATATATAAAGTGTCAAATATTGGATTTAAAATTTTTGTTCCACCAATAGGTGGAAAAATCATATTTTTTTGAATAATACATATTTTATTCAAAAATTTGAATCCGTTCATATATTATATCTTAGAAACACATAAGGAAAATATCATAATAATGAAAAATATATGAAATTAAAAATATGGTGAATTCTATTCACAACCTCTAATTTAATTTTTTGTTTATATATTATATTGAATAATAATATTTTGTTAATATAAATTTCTTCAGAAAAACTAGGCCTTGCATTTAATGTAAGCCAAATCATTATTTTGTGCGGAGTAATCATAAAATTGTGTTTCATAAAAAATAAAACAACGAAAAAAATTAAATTTATTTATAGATGAAAATTTTATAAAGTGTCGGGGTGTTTCTTTCTCCCATACTTTAATAAATTGTTTCCTCGCAATTTGAACTTGGGATTGAAAATTAGGTGTTTGTCATTTCAAAATATCATTGTGGAAATCCAATATTGGAAAATATATTAATGAGACCTCCATTTTAAAATGAAGAAATGGAAGTATGAAGGATTCTAGAGATAATACATACTAGTGTTCCTTGTTAGAAAATATGGACATGAAAGAAAAATCTAACCACCATATTATTATGTAGAGTGATAAGGAACATGATGAGGAGAATGGTTACAATCCCAAAGATAGATATATGAAATGTTCTAAGGTATCATTTTTATTATTAAGAAAAAATCCATGGATAAAATTTTTTGTTTCAGGATCCTTTCCCTAGGAAGAATTATTAGTCAAGAATTTAATTGATTTCTTTCCATGTCAAAAGAATAATCTCATCCTTTGGTTGTGCTTAGATCTATTTTAATTTCATCCCTTGCACCTAGAAATGAATGTTTAAAATAATTTTTTTACACATGAAGAACTTTTGATAAATCATAATCCAAGTATGTATTTCTATAATCCTCTAAATATTTATTGAAACAATGAATGTTGTCCAAATAAATCATACTTATCCACAAAAAGTAATATCCAAAGTTCATATTAATCAATTCCAACCATAATACTATTAAAAAAATACCATTTCCCAAATTCCACAATCTAAAAAGGTCTCTAAAGTTTTAAAATCAATCGTAACATAAAATTCCCCAAACAAGGTAATGTATCTCTTGTTGGAAAATAACATTATAACCACAAAATAATTAATGAAATAATTCATGATAAAAATCCTTAAAAAGATGTATTGAAATAAAATCATTATATATCACATTATTTTTATAACCAAAATATAATAACATAATTATTGAATCCAAAAACACAAATACATTAATTATTATCCTTCGAATATAGTAATATAATTAGTATGACATTGATCCATTTTATTCTTCTAAGCCATATTTCCTAGACACTCTAGATAATCATTTTCATAATTTCTTGCATATTTACAATTATTTCATTAAACATTTTCATTATATTTATTTCCCTTAAAATCACAATCATGATTGGATTTCTCACCGCACATGAAGAAAACTCCTTTTCCTTTTAAACAGGCACCATGGTGTTTCCTTCCACAATTTTCACATGTTGTAAAATCCTTCTTTCCCTTCTTCCCATAATCTATATATTTCTCCACCATTATATTCTATTATTTATTTTATTTCAAGTCATAAGACAATGAATTTATATCTCTATATTTATAGCACATGAGACTGTGTCTTCATATGATGATAATGATTGGGAGACCAGTGCCCGTCAGAGGATAGATTTTAACCCATTAATGAATCGATCAATCTTACTTCATGGCTTATGTATGTAGTCTACAACATTCCATGATAACTTTATGATGTTATCTTTGTCATTTTAAACATTATAATCCTCCTTCTACCTCAGAATAGAAATTTCTCTCCATATCATCTCTTTGTTCAGGAGGAATGTATTTTTTTCAGAATATTTCTTTAAATTCCCCCCTTTTCGTGTTTGTTATTTCTTCACCTTCCTTCATGTTTTTAATCAATGAAAATTATTGATCTGTATCACTTAAGATATGATAAACTTCCATGAAAACGTTTACCCTTTTTTACTCCTCAAAGTAATAATTATCTTCTCTAAAGATCTTATTCATTTCTCAGCTACAAATCGATTTTTTGTCCCATTTAATGTTGGGGTTATTTTCTCATGAAGTGGTCTAGTATTATTCATGCACGTTGTGGATCATGGTGCTCCATACTAGAAATATTCTTTTTATAATCTGATTCATTCGTCCCTATATACTTATAAGATGGTCATTACTAGTTTCATCTCCTTCTTTAAAATCATTATCATTCATAGGAGGAAAATACAAATATGGATTTCCTACAATGACTTCATCTCCATTTATTCCACCAGGATCCATTTCTAAAACGTGGCATACACTATATTAGGTTATGAATCTGTATTCATAATTTCTAATTCGTAAAACACATAACAAAAATTGAACAATTTATTCATTTATAATTTTATAATAATATAAATGGTTTCTTTAGGGATAGATTTAAATTTACATCCTTTATAATGGTTTTTAGATAAAATGTAGATTATTGAAATCATATCCCTTGGGAGTGTCAAAATAGGTGCCTAGTAAGTACCTTTGTCGAGTACCAAGTTACCCTCAGTCAAGCTCAATACACTTTGTCGAAGTTGTTACTCCTAGGTACATTTTTTTAGAACCACTTCCACTTGTAGTATCAAGACATGGATGTATTTTCTAAGAATAAACACATAATATCTAAATTAACAAAATTTTAGGATTCTCCTCAGTACTTATACTCAAAGTATATCTTAGGGTTATCATCTCTAATCTTTGTTTTCTAATTCTAATTTTCAAAGATGTTGTAAAACTTCTTCTGATACCAACTATAACGCCCTGACCCCAAAAACCTAGATATGGTACATTATTTAAATACATTGGAATGATTACAAGGAATCAAGCCCCGAAGGACTGATTAGTTTAGTAGTCTTGTAAAATATAGTTCATACATGAACCATTAATTATGATTAAAAACATAATATGCAATATAGTTTTTTCTTTTATAACTCCAGTATTCTCCTACATTAGCCATGTATATCAATCATAAACACTTCTTGGAATGCTATGAAAATAAAACTTATGAATGGTGTGACAATAGATACTCAGTAAGGATAAAAAATACTGTAGAAGCTATCGTAAATAACTATAAACTTTAAGGAAAGTATAAAACTAACACACATGATTTTTAAATAAAAACTTAAACAAAATAAGGCATTAATAAATCAAGTAATTCCATTTAAACATTCACATAGATATTTTACAAGTTGAATAATTACATCTAATATCAATAACTAATCTCATAATGAGTGAATTAATAATGCCAAATATTTGAAACATACCATTGAGTCCTCGACCAAGACAACTAAAAATAAATGGTTACGGCCTCAGCTAAATCTATATCTACAAATAAACTCACAAGGTCTCAGCCATGCCCATATCAATTATGTCTATTGAGATATACCGAGGAATGTATGAGCTATTTCAGGAACAACCAATAATATACTATGTCCAATGGATTCCTCTTATGAAAAGGTAGAAACATAACATAAACATTAGTATTAAAACTAGAATACAAAATTTTAATAAATAAATCAAAAATCATGAATGGTATAAAAATAACACATCTACAGTGAATCATATCATAAAACCTTTAATATAACAAGTAATATTGTATCAAAATAAGTCAAAATCAATCAATCATAAAAAAACAAAAGTATTTTGACATATATTAAAATAATCTAATGAAATCACTAAAACTCTTTGAGATAAATATCCCTATTTTCATTTTAAACTATAATTCAAAATCTGTGAACTTATAAAAGTCATTTAAAATTATACTTTTGAATAATGTGTCTCATAAAATATTAAAAATGTTAAAGGTATTTATTATTTTAAAACATTAATGTCTATATAAGTAAATACTTGAAACCATTTATAAAACATTGACATGTATGGTAAATATGTCCTAGTAAATATTTACGCATAAACAATTTCAGAAAAAAATGAGATTGTGAAATTAACCCTTACCATGTACATTCCATTGGTCGAGGGAGTGTTAAACTCATATATAATGGTTAAGGTATGTTATTAATTTATTTCAGAATCATATACATATTTATGTTATCATATATGACCCTATTATATCATTTTTTTAACTTTATTTCAATATTTCTATTATTTTGGGTGTAAACTACTTCATTTCCCATTTTTTTTGGATATGTAAGTCATGATTGTCATGAATAGAAAAAATTTTATTTATTAACAAAATGATATTACGTTCATAATTATTATTATTACTCATCATATTAAATTTATAATTGTTCTTTAATTATTAATGTGGAGAATGATTCTCACCACGTCATGGAGACGGTAAGTCGTATGAACGCACGAGTAATGATATCACTCCCTTGATGGTTAAATGGTACGAAATTGGATGGAATATTAGTTATGAAGAATCATTATCATTATATATTAATTATCTATAACTATTATACTCATCATTATATTCCTCTAATTACTATACTGTTGAATAACAAATTACACCATGACGTGGAGACGATATGTCGTACATATGCACACATGGTCGTATTGTAATTCGTATAATGGATTAAATGAAGAATAAGGTTGTACCATGATTATAATAACATATTAGTATATTTATGATACTATATATATTGTATTTATATGTAAAGAACATAGAAAAATGTAGTATAAGAAGAAAAAAATAATGAATGTGGTGATAAAACAATTACCTCTTTTTCAATTATCTCTTTTCGGTATGCACAAAAGGCTCCTTAGGTTGTATTTCATACCAAATTTTTTCCCCTAGGAATAATTTAGAGATATTGTTAGTGGAAATGGTTATGTTTTGGTTGATACAGAGGGCTTTAGAGGGGTGAATAAATTGGAATTAGAGGTTCCCCTTTATAAGAGAGAGGATGTGAACCTTTAGAAATACCAAAACAATTTAATTAATGGAACTAAATTTTTTATTTATAATGGATAAAAAGTGGATTATTTAAAACATAATATGAGGATGGATCTAAATTATTTCAACCAATAATATTTAGAAATTTTTTATAATATTTTGAAACTTATCATTTTGATTTATCATGATTTTATCTATTTAATTTTAATTATTTTAATAATATTAAAAATATTAAATGGTTGTAAATATTTACTTCTGTTGGTTTAATTGTCTATAATTTGAAACTTTATTATATTTTACACCTTATAATTATCACTTTTTTATTTTTAAATATTTTTATGTTCTTTAAATAATTTAATAAAATGTTATTTTTATAAAATATCAATATTGTCAATTATGACACTATTAATTAATTTGATTTTAAATAAAAACCGCACTGGAGATATCTACAAACCAAAACATATAATGAAACAACAAAATTTTATAGTCACCAGGAATGTTTTTTATCAATATAATTAATTAAAATTATATATCTTATAATATTTTTAAAACCATTTATTTGATATTTTTTTAAATAAAATAATTTCTACATAACAATTGTGTCATCATTAATGGTGTGTATTTAATCTCTAAAAATAATGAATAAATATATATGTTGTAGCTAATTCGTTTTTATTTCTATATACTGACTATACTCAATGTTATATGCTATTTACCCCTATATTAAAATTAATATACTTATATAAAATGAGTGTGTGACATTTTGTCACATTCCCTGATTTTAATAATATAACAGTCATATTTAATAGAAAGTGGCCATTAAGAGATTCCATTTCTAAAATTAGATCATAAGGGTTGGATTTAGTCATTCGATAGGATTTATATAGGTGTTAAAGTAATTTATAATATTAATTTTACCTTTAATTACTTTATTTACCCATAACCACGGTAATAAAAGAATTACTAATATTACTATTCATAATGCCCAAAAATAAAAGTAACCTATTAACATAATTTGGACCCACAGATTGAAAATATAGAATCATTTTTTTCAAAATTTAAAACATCGAAGTTACAGAAAATAATTTTAAAGTAATCCGTATTGTCTAAACAAGAAAACATGTTTTTTAAAACTAAAAGCCATCAAAAGATTGACATGTGTTTATATCTAATTTTAATATGAAAATAATTCCAATGACCTAAATTATATTAAATGGTAAAAATATAATAAAATTTTACTTTAAAACCATTCAAATATTTAATTTAGCACTATAAGTTATTTCGATTAAAAAAGTTCTTTTTAATTAAAAATTACTACCTTTCACTATTCATCAAAATATGAATGTTAGTAGAAAACCCCAAAAATTTATCCAAACTAAATTTTTATGTCCAAATAAAAATAATATGTTTACTTTGTCAAATTTAATATATAAAGTGTCAAATATTGTATTTAAAATGGGTGCTCTATAAAAAGGTGGAAAACATCATTTTTTGAAAAAAAACATATTTTATCCAAAAAAATTGAATTTGTTCTTATATTATATCTAAGAAACCCATAAGGTAAATGTTAAAATTATATGGAATATATAAAATCCAAAATATGGTTAATAAAATTCATAACCTTTAATTTAATAGCTAGGTTATATATCATATTAAATAATAATATTTTAGTAATATTAATATTTTTGGTAATACTGGGCCTTGCATGTAACACAAGCCAACTCAATGTTGTGTGTATAGTATAATTAAAATGGTGTTGCATAAAAAATAAACTTACAGCCCAATTAAATTTATTTATAAATGGAAATATTATAATCTCTCAGGGTGTAATGGGATTTGTTTGGGATCAAAGGGTAATGGTCTTAATGTCTCATGTTCAGATCTTGGGCTTGGGACTCCAATGATGGTTCGAAAAGAAATGTATCCATACACCGGGAAACTGATAACTTACTTGTCTACATAGTACACTGAGGCATCGATTATGGAAAATCTAAGGTATATAAATTATATAGGAATGTGTTTTTTACTTTAAATTTCCTTCTTGAGTCATCTCCCCAAATATGTTTATATCACTATGGGAAATCTTATGATTTCTCAGGATTAAACCACAAAAAAAACTATTTGTGTTCCTATGAATGATTACTATGGGTTATATGCATAGTGATGAGACTCATATTCAAATTATAATCTTTGAGATATTCCCTCTAGGATGGTAGTGTGTATTTTCCCAGCGTATAGATATGATAGAAGACCCACCTCTAGTAACAGAATTTAGTGATACCCTTAATATTGATTACTAATAGTTCTAGTAATGCATGATGTCATTGAAATTTGTATGAGTGAACTATTTAATTTTGGTAGTATATACTGCTTGGAATTCATGTTGACCTATACAATCTGGAAGTAGAGGATTGGAGGGTGTCGAAGACTCACAACTTTTTACTTGTACATACCACTTATGATAAGATGGGGAACTTGAGGACAACCTTATTAATGGAGTGAGGTGATTATTTTTTATCCTTATTAACAATACATATGGTAAGAATATATATACATGGATAGAGATTATTCATCATTTACCTATGGAGTATTAATCAACAACCCCACACTCATTATAGATTCTAGAGCTTTTTGATCTATAGTAGAGTGATATGAATGTCGTAGAGCATGATATAAGATTCACTGATTTTCCACATTACTCCTTCAATAATATTTAAGATGTATAATTATTGAAATAGATGTTAAAGCATGCCCTATTCAGTTTTATAGAAGTAGACATGATCCCTCTCTAAATTACCATTTATATCAATGTTCCATACTGGTCCACAATCATGGATAATCTATGATATTTTCATACACAACCTTATAAAAAAATCATTTATCCACTATTTTAATGAAGAAAAAGTAATTAAATGGAATTTATATTTCAACCTCAATTAAAATCTTTGAAACAAAGAGTCTTGATAATATAGAATTAGCCGTGTCTAATTTTATAGGCATACCAACAAGTCTATAAATTGATTATAGGGAAACCTACTTAAATAGGTTCACTTGTATACTGTAAAAATCTATCCATGTTATAATAAAATATTTCTTGATATCCGTATAAAATTTTAAGGATCATTTATTTTCCTTCTTGAAGTGTCCCACAAAAAAGAACTAATCCTTAGGCAAACATCAGTATTAGTTAAATTCCAAGAATAATATAATTTGAAAATTTTGATAATTGAGGCGTCTCTATTCAATGTAAATGAAACCTGTGGTTTCAAAAAATTGCCTAATTTATTTATTAGAGTTTCATTTAAAAGAGTATAAGGACACAAACTTAAATAGTACATGTTATAGTAAATTCAATCATAATTCATAGTTATTACATTCATAAGGATATTTTTTTCGGTATAGTTTTAGCTAATTGAGTAATAACTCATACATATAAACCTACAAGCATACCCAGTGGATACTACCAAAACAGTGTCCATTTTATTAAAATAAAAAACTATTAATAAAACTAGAAATATTTTAATGAAAATTTTCAGAACATTTAGCATGGATTATTAATTTCTATTTACCATCACTAAATAGCGTGGAAAATTATTTTAAAACGTTTGATGATCAAAAAAATCATTAAGGGGTATATAAAGGATTAAATAAATTATTAGTCCATGAATGAAAAAAAATCACAAAGTAAAACATAGTCTATTTAGCTCTCCTTATAAAATCATATATATACTGTAAAACCATATAGATTTTGAATATATAATGAAATGTAACTTATAGAATCTCTCTCATATCACGTTTACAAATAATGCATCTCTCCCATCTATATAGGGAGTAACCATCCCTGTTACACTTATAATAACCATCAAAGTATATCCCCATAATATTATAAGAGGAAACTAATAGGTTATATTATACATTTTATCCAATGAATTGGATAGATATAATAGGATCACATGAGCTCATATTATCACAAAACCACCCATCATAAAAAATTTCCAAGAACAATAACATTATCCTAACACATAAATCATTAATAAAAGAGATATTTCGGAGGAAAATAAATTTTTGATCTTTGAAATAGTTTTTAAGAAGTCACATACTTTTCAATGAAAAATTTTGAATTTAAAATAATCTTTAAACTTGTATTGAAAATTAATATCAATAATTAATCTTGAATGCTGGAGTAACCACTTGTACCCTATCTTTTAAAAAAAATTATTTAATAAAAAGTGTTGTATCTTGAAAAGTGAATTTGTAAAAGAAAATTCTCATACATCGAGTTTGAATTCCTTATAAATTGTTAAAAACTTCTATATAATGGTTCAGTGAGTGTTATTAATTTATTAAATAATTATATTAATGTATTTAATACCTTACATGATCTTCTTATCATATCATTTAAGTAATTTATTTACAATATTTTGTTATTTTTAATATTTCAGGTACGTTCTTTCATGGTTTAGAGGTCAGTTTTTTGTAGAAATCCTTTTAAAAAATAAATAATACACAAGATGTGAGAATATATATATAGGTCATTTTAAACAATTATAAGTGAATTTAAACTTTTTATTAATGCGGTAAAGGAAATCAAAAAATCATCATCCAACGACATGTTGAATTGACAAACAACAGATGATGACTTCATTTTTATGAATATAAGAAGAAAATAATTTATTAAATGATTTATATATGATTATTTTTTATTATAGTATATATATGATACTGAAGTTATCATAAAAAATTTTATAGGGTGTGTGGGTAAGGTATAAATGAGAACTAATTTAAAAGAGAAGAATAAAGATTTTAACACTTGAAAATTTCCCATTGATAACCTCCATAGGCACTTTGAATTTGTCTTTTTGTGAGAGAAGAAACACTATAATGTAGTAAGGAATGAGGTCATCTGAATTTGACAAAGGATAATCAATATAGAAGGCTCAAGTTGATGAATTTTTATAAAGGCCATAGTCTCTTTTATAATTGAGGCAAGGGACAACTTTGGAATTACATAAAATATTAAAATATAATAAGTTCAATATAGATTTAAAGACAACAAAGTCCTAAATACCCTAGGATATGACATTTTGTGCATAATATAATCATAATTTTACTTTTTCAGTATTATTATGATTTTTTAAATATTTTAATTAAATATAATATTTGTGAAAAATACTTTTTTTCAAAATGAACTCTATTTATAAATATGAAGTTTAAAAATCAATAAGAAGATTATAATTCGAAAAACAATTTATATACCCTATAAGTATAATATTAATCAATATAATTCATTAATTACCTTATGATTCTCAAGTTATATTTATTTTATTATTATAAATATAATTTATGTTAATTATTATTTAATTAAATATTTATTGCATCATTATTTTGAAAGCCATTAAGGAAAATATATGTTTCCTAAAAATTAAAAATAAATTTAACATATTAATAAAAAATTATTATATTTAATTTTTTAATTGTGTTAAAAAATATCAGTAAAACCTTATATTAAAATATTATATCAATTAAAAACTATAATATGGACAATTTGACTTCCTTTATAAAAATATTATAAATGGATTTATGTGATGCATGTGGGCCCAAAAAGGCACCAAATTAGATCCAAGATAAGATAGTTCTAGAAAAATGATCATAAAAAAATTTAGATCATTTTTGGGTTATTTAATTGTTCTTATAATTTTAATTAAAATCATTTCATTTATTTTTCTTCGTCTGGCACGAGCACAACCATAGCGTTTCATAAGAAATATTGTTAATTATTTTATATATAAAAAGTAAAAATAAATTTATATCTTCAAAATAAATTATTTAGTTTCAATTTTAAATTATAGATTAGTTCATTATGTATATTCACACATATAAATGTCAGGGAAACTTCTTAAATTTTTTATATATTTTTTTCTTTCCCTATGCAAGAATTACATAGACCTTTTGATATGATTAATGTTATGTTACACTAAAAATCCAAAATATCATCCAAAACATAAATTATGTATAAAAATTAATTAAAAATTAATGTAAATGCTTTTTAACACTCAATTATTAATGTATAAGGAACCAAACTTGACACTTCCAATGCTATGTAGACACTGCGTCAGCACTAAAAATAATTATTTTTCTTATCATAAAATAATTTATAATTTACGTGTTATAAAGTATTTATATAAAAAATTATCTTATAAAATGATAATTTAGTTATTAAATAAATTTAATACATTTTAGATAATCATTATTTTTTCACAATGTCACAAAAAGATACCATATTTTATAAAAATGATATATTGCTTTCTATTCACCTATTATTTATCTTTTATAGAATATTATAAAAAATTAATACAACGTTAATTTCTATATTAAGAATTCAAGAATGAAACTAGTTTCATAAATATAAAATTCTATTACTGAACACTCATGTTTTAATTAAATAACCATATGAGAAGATATTTTTTAATAATTATACCACATAATATGTATAAATAAAGAATAATCATAAATATAAAATCAAATTAGTTTACTTTTACATAGGTTGTTACATAGATATGTTGACAACAAGCATGAGATGAACATTTTACATAATAAATTGAACATCCATCCATAATAATGAAACAATTGAGAACCCATTATATCAAAATGTGATTGGGGAACTAGAAGAATAATAGTTAGGGGATCTCATTTGATTGGCCTTATTATAAAAAATACATTCTATAATCAATTGGAATTTTCATCATAATCTTCTCAATGACCCCTCTACTATGAGATACCATTATTTTTACATCCATATAATAATAATAATAATAATAATAATAATAAAAGAATAAGAAGAACCCTTGGGGATTAAATAATCCTTATGTAGTGAATTGATAAAAGGGGACCATTGAGTTATTAAGGAGATTAATTCATGATGTTGAAGTATTCACACATTTTATTATTAAAAAAATGAACAAATATGAGTGATAGTATCTTGTTTGTCAACAATCAATGTGACATTAATCAGAAGAAGCAGATCATAGCATGAAAGAGAAAATTTCATTGTGATTATGTTAAATGTTGATGTATGATGTTGTAGAATATATTTTTCCTCCATGAATGTGTTTTTGATATATTTTGGGGAAATATTTAATAAAGATATAATTTCATATTAATCATTTACTTCACTTGTTTTGGTGAATGGGGAGTATAACAACACGTAGATGAGGTTCATACCTCAAAGAAGGGACTCAAACCATAACTACCCAGATAAAGAAGTTTGGTGTGTTACAGAATATAAGAAGCTAAATCATCCATTACATTGTTTTTTTATTTTCCTTCATAAATTGAGTTAAAGGGTGATATAAAAATTTGGATAATGTTTTATATATCTATCATTTCTAGACTTTATCCCACCACACTACATTTGACAAGGGAATCACGATGTAGTTAGCCAGGACATCTTGTAATGATGGTAAATAATAATTCAAGATCTTTAGGATTATATTTAAATTTCTTCAATATATGAGGGTCATGATATAATATATGACATAATTTCGTGATAGATGGAGAATTTATTGTAACACCCCAAGCTTCTACGGTATGTTTCCCTTCGAATAATGCGATAGCGTGTGTTGTACGCAACCTCGAGTTCTAACACACACCACAACTAATTAAACTAGCCGTTGTGAATAGTAATACCTACTTTTTGAAATCATATATATTTTATATTTCAAAATGGACTTCATTTTTGGATTGGGAATATTGAAATTAGCCTAGGGTGAAATTTTGGTACTTTTCGGATAACTTTTATATTTTGATGAATAGTGAAAATTACTAAATTTTAATTAAAAACAACTTTTTTAATCAAAATAATTAATATTGATAAATTATGAATTTGAGTGGTTTTAAAGTATATTTAAAATATATTTTTACCATTTAATTTAATGTTTGTCAATGGACATAATTTCACAATTAAATCAGACATAAACAAGTGTCAATCTTTTGATAGTTATTATCTCTTAAAAACACGCTTTTTATTTTAACAACGGGAATTAATTTTAAATTAATTTCTGCCACTTCTGTGTTTTGAATTTAGAAAAATGGATTCCATATTTTGAATCAGGATTTCCAAATTGTGTAAATAGGTAACTTTTATTTTTAGACATTTTGAATAATTACTGTGGTAAATATTTTATTTACCATGGTTAAGGGTAAATCCGGTAAATAAGGGTTAAAAAATAATATTATAATAATAAAAAATTACCCTAAAACGTGTCCTAACCTTATTAGTGGACACATACCCGACCATGAGCATCCTTGGGTAAATTTGGGGACCCCTTGGAGCCACTTGTATGTGGTAGGGACACTTTATATTAATAAAGTTAAAATAAAAATAAAAATGGCATAAGCTTACATCTTTTAGAAGAACATTTTTTACATAGGGTTATACATGTTGGATTTTCGATTATAAATATTCATTAGAAAGATAAAAAGATTTCCTACATAATGATATTTTATTTATAATTTTTAGACATCATATAATTTAAATTATTAATGAAACAATAATGATGCAATGTTTACCTCATTAATAAATCATTTAAATAAATATGATTATAATGATTAAAATATTATCTAAAACCTGTCCAATTCTTATTGGTTTATGTTATTTAGAATATTAGTCATCTTATCTTCGACCTCAATGATTTGTGGACCATTATAAACCGAATATAATTATATTATAAAGTAATACTTTCACTCTTTCCTAAAGAGCCCCTCTTCTCCCTTATAAAAGGAGACCACTTCTACTCATTCCTCACACCTCTCAAGCCACTTGGATCGTCCAAACTCTGCCCAAATAAGCTCCCCACATCCCTCTCCTCCTCCTTGAAGCTTCCCTTTAGGCAGAAAGCATTTCAAGAAGTCCTTTGGTTCCAACCAAAGTGAGTTACCTAAATTAAAGGTAACGATTTCTCTTAAATTATTTTCCTTTATTTTGCTTCTCCAACCCCCAAACTCTTTTTATTTCCTTTCTTTTGTAACAACACCAGTATCCTCAATATACTAGGATGTTGTTATAAGAAGTATTCAAACTACACATACACACAACTCCATCTAATGGATGATGAACATAATGTTTCTGTGGATGGCAAACTAACGCCTCACGAAACGATGATTGTTCAAATACATCTTACCACCTCTCATGGTGGCCATTATAATGGAACTGTAATTAAATATGATATTAATGATATATATTTTATATATAAGCTTCTTTAATTCCATTTTATTTCATACCATTATTCGTTTCATGTTGTATATACATACGATAATTTCATTTGAGGAAGTGCGGACTACCGCCCCCTTAAAATGATATGACTCGTTCATACCACACATGGAACGTATAAAGGATGGTGTTAATAAACATAAGTAACATATATAAAATATTATATTATACTGGAATAGTAATATACCTATGTATCATTTGGATTCAATTCTTTTAAAATAAAAATTAAATGGAAGTAGCGTTCGTGCGTACGTACGGACTACCGTCTCCACGAACACGGTGAGATCCATCCTCCATCGTATCCATTCAAGTCTTATTCTCATTTTAGGGTTAAAAATAATGTTAATATCATTCTGATTATGAATAAGATATAATCTATCCATTACAAACATGTCTTACGTAACCAAACATTTAAGAAGAACGAATCGATTATCACCCGAAACGACGATAATACTAAGATATTATTAATAAAGCAATGTTAAAAGATCATATATGATATCATATTAATGTTTATGATTCTTGTATAATTTAGTAACAATTATTTCACCATTATACAGGAGGTTAATCTACCCCAACAAAGGAAAAGTACAAGGTAAGGGTTATTTCACAATCTCTTCATTATCCGAGGTTGTTTATACATAATAATCTACTGGGATATCTTTGTCATCCACATCCATGTTTATTAAAAATGTATTTCAAAACATTTTTACTATTTACAAGAATATGGGTTAAAGTCATTTATACCCTTGTTTGACTTTTTATAAGAGGTTTATAAAGGAATCTTTCCGTCGTTTTCAAAACAAGGTCCTTTTTAACCTTTTCGACAGAATTGAGGTAAGAATGTTTTTTTTAACTTATACGGCGGGTGCGGTTATTTTACGCCGTTATAAAATCTTCAAAGCTTTCCTTACAAGCTTATAAGAATATTTTCAAAGAAAATGTTTTATTTTATATGGATCTTAAATGATTTCAAAATAAAAGGAGATATTTCTTTAAAAAAAAATTTGATTTCATCTACGTCAACATCCTTTGATGGATTTTAAGATTATTTGAAGTTGATTTATTATGATACAAAACTTCTATATTGTATTGAAGTTTTTGTGATATGTTTGACTATGGATGTGCTATTTTTATACCATTCATAGTTTATGGTGAAATTATTGACATTTCGTATGCTAGTTTTAATACGAATGTTTATGTTATGTTTAAACCTTTTCATATGGGAATGCATTGGACTTAATAAGTGACGGGTGGAGCCCGCTATAGCTCCTCGATGCATCGGTAGGTCTCATGAGACAAACTAGTGTCTTGGCACAAGGCCTTGACAAAATCTTATTTGTAGTCTTGGCACGAGGCCTTGGCTATGTGGTTATGATTGTCTGGCATTATGCATTCCAACATTATGAAAGTGGTTATTGATTTTTGCATGTGATTATTCGATTAGTAGAATATCCATGTGAATAAGTAAATGGCATTATTTCATTTTACTTATGCCATACCATGTTGAAAGTTCATGTTTAAAAGGCTTTTGTTTTAGTTATACATTGCCTTAAAATTTTATTCTTATTTATGAAAGTTTCCGCTATTTTGTTATCCTTACTGGGCATTTGAGCTCACCCCTTTTATATGTTTTATTTTTCCCAGGAAGTGAAGAAGTAAATTATGAATGACCTGCAGGGATATTATGTGGGGATGTGAGTGTGGATTATGGAGACTTTATGTTTTTGTAGTAGTTTTTCATTTTATGATGTAATGTAAAACCTATGAATATATCTAGTGTTTCCAAGGCTACTAAACCAATCGGTCTTTCGAGATTTGATCTTTCTTGTGATCATGCCAATGTTATGTAATAATGCACCGACTCTGGGTAGCTGGGGTCGGGGCGTTACAGTTGGTATCAGAGGAAGTTTAGTACAAACCTTGGAAACTAGATTTAGATAAACTCTGATTAGAGCACGTAGACCTAAGATGAACTTTGAGGATTAGTATAGAAGAACTTCCTAGAATTTTGGTATTGTAGAGATTTTGTGAGTTTTCTGAGCAATACATCCCTGTCTGGATACGAGCAGGTAGAGGCGGCTCTGGCACAGATGTACCTAGGGGTAAAACCCGAAAACACTGCTTTGAGCTAGACTCGAACGGGAACTGGTGCACGACAACGGGTCTTGCTGCACTCTTGGTTACGACACTCCCGGGGTATATGCTTAGGATAACTCTCACTATCTTTACAAATCATTATGAAGGGTTTATGAGTATATACTTCCTCAAAGAAAACATTTTTATGATTATGGATTATATCCATAAATAGTTCAATTTATGTTAAGTGTTTTATAAGTATGGGATTATGTATTTTGATTCATAAACTGATCTAGTTTATGCCATTGTTTAGAAATGGCGCCTAATGGAAGAAATGGAAACCGTATCAATGCACGCACTCCATGTAGGGATTGCCCTCCTGCTCAAGATAATTATAGTGGGGCTAGTGATGCATCGAAGAAAGGACTTGGTTGTGTCCTTATGCAGAATGATAGAGTTATTGCCTATGCATCACGATAGTTGAAAATTAATGAACAAAACTATCATACTCATGATCTCGAGTTAGCAGCAGTGATCATTTCTTTGAAGATATGGAGGCACTACCTCTATGGTGAAAAATGTGAGATTTATACCGATCACAAGAGTTTGAAGTATATTTTCTCACAAAAATAACTCAACATGAGGCAAAGGAGATGGCTTGAATTACTCAAGGATTATGATTGTACGATACACTACCACCCAGGGAAGGCAAACAAGGTGGCAGATGCTTTGAGTAGAAAAGACCATGGAGTTTTGAACAATATGAGGATTGAAAGGGATCCAATTTTTATGGATCTAGTGAAGATGGACATGGGAATAACCAGGGAAGTTGAAACATCAATGCTTTTTCAAATGGTTGCCAAACCATCTTTACTAGAAAGGATTAAGAGTTCTCAGACCGATGATGAAGAATTCCAAAAGAAGATTAAAGCTGTGAATGATGGGAGATTGAGAGACTTTGTGTATGAAGATGGAATTTTGAAATTCGGGAAGAGACTTTGTGTTCCCAATATACCTGATCTAAAAAGGGAATTGCTTGATGATTCTCATAGTTCCAATTTCTCTATACACCCTAGGAGCACCAAAATGTATAGAGATTTGAAGGAACATTTTTGGTGGGACAACATGAAGAGGGAGATTGCTGATTTTGTGTCGAGATGTATGGTTTGTCAACAAGTGAAAGCTGGAAGGCAACAGCCTGAAGGAGTCATGCAACCTCTTCCCATACCGGAGTGGAAATGGGACAATGTTACGATGGACTTTGACATGGGGCTACCGAAGACTCCTAGAAGGAACGATGCAATATGGGTTATTGTTGATCGTCTTACCAAGTCAGCACATTTTCTTGCTATAAGAGAAGATCTACCCCTGGAACGTCTAGCAAGACTATACATTAATGAAGTTGTGAGACTTCATGGAGTACCCCTATCGATTGTTTCTGATCGTGATCCCCGTTTTACTTCAAGATTTTGGAAAAGTCTTCAGAAATCCCTGGATACTGAACTTCATTTGAGCACTTCTTACCACCCTCAGACAGATGGACAATCAGAACGGACTATTCAAACCTTAGAAGACATGTTGAGATCTTTCTCACTTGACTTTCAGGGTATGTGGGATCAATATTTACCTCTGGTAGAATTTTCCTATAACAATAGCTTCCATTCAAGTATTCAGATGGCACCATATGAAGCGTTATACGGAAAGAGATGTCGTACACCAACCTGTTGGGATGACGTTGGTGAAAGAAAACTTGTAGGCCCAGAACTGGTGGAGGAAACGGTGGAAAAGGTGAAGGTAATCCAAAATCACATCAAAGTATCTCAAAGTAGGCAGAAGAGATATGTCGATAATCGAAGGAAGGATTTGGAATTTCAGGTCGGTGATCATGTTTTCCTAAAGGTATCTCCATGGAAGGGAGTCATACGTTTTGGTAAGAAAGGTAAATTGAGTCCCAGGTACATCGGACCTTTCGAAATTCTAGAACGAATTGGGGCTGTAGCTTACCGATTGGCAATGCCGCCAAGTCTCTCCAAAGTTCACGATGTGTTCCACGTATCTCTGTTGAGAAAATACATGTCTGACCCAACGCATGTACTCACCTATGAGGAATTAGAACTAGAACCCGATCTGTCTTATTGTGAAGAGTCCTTCAAGATTCTTGATACAAGAGAACAAGTACTGAGAAACCGGACGACACGTCTGGTAAAAGTTTTGTGGAGAAATCATAAGATGGAAGAGGCAACGTGGGAACCCGAGGAACTTATGATGAAGAACCACCTGAGTCTTTTCATTTGATAAGTATTCTAGAAATTTCGAGGACGAAATTATTTGAAGGAGGGGAGAATGTAACACCCCAAGCTTCTACGGTACGTTTCCCTTCGAATAATGCGATAGCGTGTGTTGTACGAAACCTCGAGTTCTAACACACACCACAACTAATTAAACTAGCCGTTGTGAATAGTAATACCTACTTTTTGAAATCATATATATTTTATATTTCAAAATGGAATTCATTTTTGGATTCGGAATATTGAAATTAGCCTAGGGTGAAATTTTGGTACTTTTCGGATAACTTTTATATTTTGATGAATAGTGAAAATTACTAAATTTTAATTAAAAACAACTTTTTTAATAAAAATAATTAATATTGATAAATTATGAATTTGAGTGGTTTTAAAGTATATTTAGAATATATTTTTACCATTTAATTTAATGTTTTTCATTGGACATAATTTCACAATTAAATCAGACATAAACAAGTGTCAATCTTTTGATAGTTATTATCTCTTAAAAACACGCTTTTTATTTTAACAACGGGAATTAATTTTAAATTAATTTCTGCCACTTCTGTGTTTTGAATTTAGAAAAATGGATTCCATATTTGGAATCAGGATGTCCAAATTGTGTAAACAGGTAACTTTTATTTTTAGACATTTTGAATAATTACTGTGGTAAATATTTTATTTACCATGGTTAAGGGTAAATCCGGTAAATAAGGGTTAAACAATAATATTATAATAATACAAAATTACCCTAAACCATGTCCTAACCTTATTGGTGGACACATACCCGACCATGAGCATCCTTGGGTCAATTGGGGGACCCCTTGGAGCCACTTGTATGTGGTAGGGACACTTTATATTAATAAAGTTAAAATAAAAATAAAAATGGCATAAGCTTACATCTTTTAGAAGAACAATTTTTAAATAGGGTTATACATGTTGGATTTTCGATTATAAATATCAATTAGAAATATAAAAAGATTTCCTACATAATGATATTTTATTTATAATTTTTAGACATCAAATAATTTAAATTATTAATGACACAATAATGATGCAATGTTTACCTCATTAATAAATCATTTAAATAAATAAGATTATAATGATTAAAATATTATCTAAAACCTGTCCAATTCTTATTGGTTGATGTTATTTAGAATATTAGTCATCTTATCTTCGACCTCAATGATTTTTGGACCATTATAAACCGAATATAATTATATTATAAAGTAATACTTTCACTCTTTCCTAAAGAGCCCCTCTTCTCCCTTATAAAAGAAGACCACTTCTACTCATTCCTCACACCTCTCAAGCCACTTGGCTCGTCCAAACTCTGCCCAAATAAGCTCCCCACATCCCTCTCCTCCTCCTTGAAGCTTCCCCTTAGGCAGAAAGCATTTCAAGAAGTCCTTTGGTTTCAACCAAAGTGAGTTACCTAAATTAAAGGTAACGATTTCTCTTAAATTATTTTCCTTTATTTTGCTTCTCCAACCCCCAAACTCTTTTTATTTCCTTTCTTTTGTAACAACACCAGTATCCTCAATATACTAGTATGTTGTTATAAGAAGGATTCAAACTACACATACAGACAACTCCATCTAATGGATGATGAACATAATGTTTCTGTGGATGGCAAACTAACGCCTCACGAAACGATGATTGTTCAAATACATCTTACCGCCTCTCATGGTGGCCATTATGATGGCACTGTAATTAAATATGATATTAATGATATATATTTTATATATAAGCTTCTGTAATTCCATTTTATTTCATACCATTATTCGTTTCATGTTGTATATACATACGATAATTTCATTTGAGGAAGTGCAGACTACCGCCCCCTTAAAATGATATGACTCGTTCATACCACACATGGAACGTATAAAGGATGGTGTTAATGAACTTGAGTAACATATATAAAATATTATATTATACTGGAATAGTAATATACCTATGTATCATTTGGATTCAATTCTTTTAAAATAAAAATTAAATGGAAGTAGCGTTCGTGCGTACGTACGGACTACCGTCTCCACGAACGCGGTGAGATCCATCCTCCATCGTATCCATTCAAGTCTTATTCTCATTTTAGGGTTAAAAATAATGTTAATATCATTCTGATTATGAATAAGATATAATCTATCCATTACAAACATGTCTTACGTAACCAAACATTTAAGAAGAACGAATCGATTATCACCCGAAACGACGATAATAAAAAGATATTATTAATAAAGCAATGTTAAAAGATCATATATGATATCATATTAATGTTTATGATTCTTGTATAATTTAATAACAATTATTTCACCATTATACAGGAGGTTAACCTACCCCAACAAAGGAAAAGTACAAGGTAAGGGTTATTTCACAATCTCTTCATTATCCGAGGTTGTTTATACGTAATAATCTACTGGGATATCTTTATCATCCACATCCATGTTTCTTAAAAATGTATTTCAAAACATTTTTACTATTTACAAGAATATGGGTTAAAGTCATTTATACCCTTGTTTGACTTTTTATAAGAGGTTTATAAAGGAATCTTTCCGTCGTTTTCAAAACAAGGTCCTTTTTAACCTTTTCGACAGAATTGAGGTAAGAATGTTTTTTTTAACTTATACGGCGGGTGCGGTTATTTTACGCCGTTATAAAATCTTCAAAGCTTTCCTTACAAGCTTATAAGAATATTTTCAAAGAAAATGTTTTATTTTATATGGATCTTAAATTATTTCAAAATAAAAGGAGATATTTCTTTAAAAAAAAATTGATTTCATCTACGTCAACATCCTTTGATGGATTTTAAGATTATTTGAAGTTGATTTATTATGATACAAAACTTCTATATTGTATTGAAGGTTTTGTGATATGTTTGACTATGGATGTGATATTTTTATACCATTCATAGTTTATGGTGAAATTATTGACATTTCGTATGCTAGTTTTAATACGAATGTTTATGTTATGTTTAAACCTTTTCATATGGGAATGCATTGGACTTAATAAGTGACGGGTGGAGCCCGCTATAGCTCCTCGATGCATCGGTAGGTCTCATGAGACAAACTAGTGTCTTGGCACAAGGCCTTGACAAAATCTTATTTGTAGTCTTGGCACAAGGCCTTGGCTATGTGGTTATGATAGTCTGGCATTATGCATTCCAACATTATGAAAGTGGTTATTGATTTTTGCATGTGATTATTCGATTAGTAGAATATCCATGTGAATAAGTAAATGACATTATTTCATTTTATTTATGCCATACCATGTTGAAAGTTCATGTTTAAAAGGCTTTTGTTTTAGTTATACATTGCCTTAAAAGTTTATTCTTATTTATGAAAGTTTCCGCTATTTTGTTATCCTTACTGGGCATTTGAGATCACCCCTTTTATATGTTTTATTTTTCCCAGGAAGTGAATAAGTAAATTATGAATGACCTGCAGGGATATTATGTGGGGATATGAGTGTGGATTATGGAGACATTATGTTGTTGTAGTAGTTTTTCATTTTATGATGTAATGTAAAACCTATGAATATATCTAGTGTTTCCAAGGCTACTAAACCAATCGGTCTTTCGAGATTTGATCTTTCTTGTGATCATTCCAATGTTATGTAATAATGCACCGACTCTGGGTAGCTGGGGTCGGGGCGTTACATTTATAAATAATAAGTGATTCTCTAGATATTTGAACAAAATATTAGCATGAGTTTAAATAGAACACTGAAAGAGATGACTTCCCATTCCATGGTTCTTTCTAAGGAGGTGTTTTCAATGTATCTATTATAAGAAACATAGTTCACACACAATCAAAATTCTAAAGTAACTTATGTAGAAGTTATTTAAAGTCCAATGTTTTTGTTGGAATTAATCACATTACCATGTACTTATAGTTCAGGGATGACTCCCATCTTTTTTCTTTGTTACTTTTGATAATAAAATAAAACTATGATTCCTGGGGTCACAACCATTTCTCATCAGGGATTAGAAACTTTATAAAACGAGTTGGTTAACCATTTCTTTGAAAATTGTATCATATATGTTATTTCTCACTCTTTATGTCTACAGTGTGTCATCTCCATTGAGATCCTATCTGCACTAACTGACATAGTAATGTCAGTTGAAATTTTTTACCAATTACCATCGAGGTGCCTATAAGTTCTATTTTACTCTCACACTAGTTTTTCATTTGGAATAAGATAAAACATTAAAAATAGTAATATGTACTTCCACATGGATCCATTTTTCTTCCTAATGACAAATCTACGATAGAAAATATCTATATAGTCTATGAGCATAGTTAATAATAAATGAGTATATGATTTTCATAGAAATATATTTCATCTACAAAGGGAGTGTGTGTCTCCATATATTTTAGCAATTTTCTTTGATTTTCATGAAATAATTGATAAATGTGTGCATAAAATTGACTTCAAGATACACTATATTTTATTGTAAAAACCAATTATTGAATGCAATTATAGAGAGAATAATTCATTACTTTATACCCTCTCAAACAACAAACCTATATAATCTATTAAGGAAAAGTGGATTTAATGTGGAGGAATATTTTGGATATCTATGAGGTCGATATGTATGTAAGGGGTATTTATTACATTCATTATAAGATCAATTTAAAGATATCTAAATATTATAAACTAAAATTTTTTATGATAAAAAATTTTGAGCTTAACTCTAAGATATGGAGAATTTTTTTAATGATTTTGACATTTTAATGTTGATAATAATAATCATACAAAATAAAATCAATATAAATATTTTTATGTTATAGTATCAAGACATGGATAATTTTACCACAAAAAAACTAATAAATATTTTCATTACCTATGTGGTGATAAAAGGGTCATACTTAAGAATAAATGGAAACTCAATAATGGAGATAGTGATTAAATTTTTTAATATCTAAAAACATTATCTTCCAATGATGACTTTTTAAGAGGTAACCTATGTAAAATATGGTTCCATGAACATTAATGAACTTATTTATTTATTATTTAAAATAATATATGGAGAAAAATAAAAATATAATGGTAAGATTACACTTATGTGTTTTCATTATGTGAAGATTGACGAATTTTCAAAAAACTTATCAGAGAAAGAACAAATGGATGAAGATGATAACTAATATTAAAGGTCATCAAGAAAAATCAATATGACTGCTGGTCACACTTAGGGATTTTTTTCACTAGAGAATGAAAAATACTACTTAAATAAAGAAGAATTTATTCTTGATAATTTTTTCAACATCTTGTAATGTGGACATTAAAAGACAGAAAGAGTTAGTAGTGGATAAATGGATAATGAATTTTATGGATAATTTTTTTTATAAAATATACCTTGAGGAAATAAGTAGAGGATTGCAGTAATGAATAAAATTTATTTAATGATGCGAAACATAAATAGTTTCAACTAAGAATGGTGCTTATAGAAATATTAATGAAAATAATTTGCATGTAAGTGAAACCTTATCATTGAAATATGCGAATAATTAATTGGGAATATATTTTGATGATTAAAAAAGATATTGTTGAGTGGAAAGTATATTTCATAATGAAGATAAATTATCTCAATTATATCAATTATGGTTGGGATAAATTATTTATAATTTTATAAAAAGTTATACTTTTATAGAATAAATAAATTATATTGAGGTGAGATTTTATGATGCAAAAGCTTTCATGAGGATAACTCACTATGTGTTTCAATATTCTATCAAGAAAGTTAGTGAATGCTCATAATCAATGAAAGAAATTTTTTATGCTACCTAAAAACATGATGATTATAACACAGTATCACAACCCATTATTTTCGATACATGTGATTGTAATATGGATAGTTGAAGTAGTGAAAAGGAGGATAGGAATTTCATTGCATCACCCTTGAATTTAAAAAAACCCACTTTTTATTCAAATTAATTTGGTTAAAATTTTATAGGAATGGAAGTTTAGGAGATAGTGAATAATGTGACTAAGCATATGGGAAAAGGTATGGTAAAAAATAATAAACCAAATATTTAGTAGTTAAATAACAAGTAATATATTCCAAATTGTAATAAAAAATAATAATATGGTTTTTAGGAACATATATATAATCCTAGAAAATATTACTTTAAATGACGGTGTTACTGATGTTCAATCTATGAAAAATGGAAAAAAAATGTTCTAGTATATTATCATACTCCACCAATTTAATGTAGGAGCTAAATCTAGGGGATTCAACCTAAATTCCACATTTTTAATTGATATAATATTTAATGGATAAATATAAAATAAAAAAATCAATTCTCTTGAGTAAACTTGTGGGAGGTGTGATCAACCTGAAAAAACTACCAACAAGTTTCTTTCAATTCCACTAAATAATTTAATTCAAATGTGGAATTATAACTCTATTATGAGAAGAAATAATGAATCGAATGAAATTATGTTTGAGTCCATATATAAATATAAAAAATAATTTAATCCTTGGATATCTGAAAGTGGATGTGTGTCAAAAATGATCAATAAAGAAAATTGTTCTGATGATATTCAAAAGTGATATGGAGGAACTGTGACATTAAAAAATAATGGATCGTATAATGTAAAGGAAATTGATACACCAATAATGTTTGAATAAATTCATTGTTGTTTATTTTTTTTAATTGGTTAAGGTTAAGTATCAGGAGTTTTTATAAACATTATGATAATGTAAATTAGGAATTTTTTCAAACTAATATAGGTCTGATTAGGTTGATGAAAATAACACAATACTGATACAGGGATAAAAAATGGTTTAAATATATTTTAATTTTCCAATGGAAAAAATAGTTTTCAAATCATCATGTTAGAGGAAAATAAATTATGGCATTGGAGGCTTAACCATTTCAGTAGGAAATATATGTATAATCTTTTTGAACATGAATATTTTGGAGATCTATTAATGTTTAATCATGATGGAATCAATAATTATGTCATGTATCATAAGGGTAATATGTAAACCAAAATACAGAAGCTTAAGTAGATCAAAACTAATGAAACAACTTGAGTTGGTGCACTCAAATTTGTGTGGTTTAATAAGATTTATGTTAACCAACAGATATAAATACATCATATTTTTTTTATCAAATCAATTATGTTAATTTAATGGTGAGTATTTCATATGAAATTTATAAATACAATCATTTTCAAATAATTGTTAAAAATAATGTAGGATGTTCTATAACTTTTTTTCCTAATAATGGATATGAATAAAAGGAAAATTCCAATGAGGCATATCTTAAAAATCATAAAAAATTAAATGATAAAATTTCATTATAAAAGGCCTAAAAATTGAGTGGTTGGGAAGAAAAATATGGATATTGGTATAAAATGTAAGAAAATTGTTATCAGGTCGTGGAACCTCAAAACTATTTTAGAGATAATCAATAATTGTGAATGTCGTTATTTTGAACTACTGTTTTCATTGATGAAATTCAGTCATCATGCAATATGAGTTATAGTTTTTTATTGGATAAATGATAATAGATCGAAATTATTTGATTCAACTTGTTATATCCAAATCAGAGGAAAATTATTGGGTATGCTTAATGGGAGATTTAAAGAAGGTATATTTTTTGGTTATACACATAGTGAAAAATTTATGAGTGATACTACATGAATAGGAATAAATTTATTAATAAATTTATCCTAATTAT
The DNA here is from genome assembly GCA_963277665.1 of Viscum album. Lineage (NCBI taxonomy): Eukaryota > Viridiplantae > Streptophyta > Magnoliopsida > Santalales > Viscaceae > Viscum > Viscum album. Next base: position 20,599,458 of record OY728164.1, read on the forward strand.
GTTAGAAAATATAAATATTTCACTAGAATCATTACCCATTTAGGACCATATTGAATAATATTTTTAGAAGATGTTGTAAAAAGGGAATACTTTAAATGAGAATAGATATTCTAAAATATAACTTGTTTATTAGGAAATTTTAATAGATAAAAACATATTAAATAAAGAGGATCTCATTTATAAATACACAAAAACATTTGGAGCCTAAATAAATTTTTTTGGTATAATAAAACTGTTTTGTAAACCATAATATGTTTCATGATTTATGGCCATACTATGGAATTTATGTTAAATTTATTATATCATAATTCAACATACTATAAACATTTAGTTTCATCCAATATTTCCAATTTCATTGGTTCAAATAAAACATCAAATAGAATCTAAAATAATATAAATTAAAATTATAAATGGACCACTCATGTGTCGAATAAGATGAATCTCCTATGAAGAAAATAATAAATCAATTTAATTAGGTTTTAGGTAGAGAACAATTTAAGTCGGCATAACTGTACATCAAAAAATCATAGAAATGATATTATAAATTAAGGACAACTTAGGAACTACCATCCAATTTTCATAAGTTACCTTTCAGAAAATATTGGTTTTTGATATTTACTCAGATATAAGGAGTCAAATAATCAGATTAAAAACCCTAAACATAAGAATAAACTTCCATAACTAGCAAGAGAAAATGAAAAATGTGAGAATCTAATAAATCATCAAGGAATCATCACAAAAATATATATAGATATCACATAGATTAAAATCCACTCAAATTAGATGAGATACAAATGAAAATTCACTAGGAAGTGATATGTTCAATTGTGGAAGATAAAGGGAAAGTGTTTTACAACATTAAATTAGGACTCTCATACTAATTAACAATTACTATAAAAAATAATTTATTTGTTTAAATTTTTTAAAACTACCTATTTTCTATATCATGAAATGACCACATTATCCATGAATTGATGAAACTTTAGGGTATCCCCATGGTTTTTCTATTTAGGAATCTACATGATGAAAATATCCTTTAAAGAATAAAATAACCACATTATCAATGCTGTCGTAGAATGGCCTTATGTATTCATAGAATAAAGTTCCTTACTGGTCCCACTACATGGTGTGACACCCTTCTTGAAATCTTCTCAATTATCAGGCCTCATGGATTGACACCCATGACAATTGTATGAACAACGTTTTCTATAAAATTGAGAAAAAGTAATACCTATTGTTCGTGAAAACAATACATAATGGTTCTTGTTATATAATAAATTTTCCAAAATCGTAGGAAAATTGAACTCCAATTGTGTGATTCCCGATTCCATAAAATGATCCTTTCAGTCCTCATAAAATACATAGACAACTATATGGGTTTAATAGGTAGGAGTATTCATCATGGTCTGAAACCACCATGAAGGGATCCTGATATGTAAGAATTTTACATGGTGTGATGCTCTCTGATATGTAATGATCCTCTCACCACATTACTAATACCTACAAAAAATGATTTTACTCCTATATAATTTTTTTGATGCCTACCACACCATGAATCTCTTGGTTGTGGCATGTTACACAACCAACACTTCATTCTCACCCAAAAATCAGACCACATCCTGATTCCCTAGGTTATGGAATTACCTTATAGTGAATAAATACATAATGGATTGACCCTCACATATTAATGAATGATGCCCCATATATAGAAAATACTGCATCCACCAATATTAAACTATCACCCATTTTGGGAAAACTTCAAGAATGACTCATATTTTCCTCACTAGTACTAAAAAAATTCATAAACTATTAAAATTATACGATGTTTAGAAAAAATAATTAAAAAGGTTCATACCTAAAAACTATCAATAATGTTAAGTCCTTCCCACAATATAGATGTTAATCCTCAGTTTGGGATCCTTAATGTCACTGGGCTCATATATGAATAACATAACCAATTATGGCCAAATATTATACTCTAGATTTCATGTCCCCATTTCCCTACACAATTTTTTCCACAACACTCATACCAAAGGAACCATATTACCATCTCGAGTATTATAATATTGATCTATAATATAAATAGAGAACTCCTCAAATTATGTATTAAATATGGGATCAACATCATTAGCATTGATTTAATGATTAGGGGAAGGATGATATCCTCAAAGTCGCAACATGTGAAACAAATAGTGTAGATAATAGAAATGTTATGGAATATCCAACAAGTATGCTACTATATCGAATTTTTCTATTGTCTAAAATGGAAAAATAATCCTATGGACTAATTTAATCTTTTTTTTAAAATTATTATTCCCCAATCCATGTGACATTTGTTGTAATACAAAACCATTCGCCTCAATCACAAAATGATAGTGTCTACATTTGATATATGATATCTACAAGCTCAAAGCAGTAACCAACCACTTCTGAATTGGCCGAATATGCACTGATATCTCCATCAAGGGGGTTCATCCAATAATTTATTAATCCAAAACATTCATCAAATATAAATGTAATAAACAAAATGTACCTAATAAATCCTCAAAAGGATCCATCTGAATAAATTCTTAACAATTGTTATTGTAATAAAACTATAAATGTTCCAAATGGTTCATCCAATAACACCCAAACCCCCTTATATAAACTCAAAGGGTTTCGTCCAATATCAAGAATGTATTCATATATTTAACACCTTTATAAGTATGATAATATGTTCTGAAATGTGCATATATATCAAGAACTGTCTAAAATCCTCGAAATAATCGCAGGGTGATATTGGAATCCTAATATACTATGATGGCCATTGACACAAGATATAGATGTAAAACTTTCTGTAGGTAGATCCTACCTACCTCAAAAATTGATATATTCATTTGAAATTATAAAAAACAAGAAACCATATTGATAATATCTAGAAAAATTCAATCTATACACATTCCTCAAATAATCTTAAAAAACCTAATTACAAAATCTAGAGAATCTTCATCCCACTTCTAATAATGAATGAGAAATGACTAATGAAATCCTATGGGAAACTAGTGATAAAAATATAGACATTTATTGTTGGAGAACCATTTATATTACATAATAATTAATAATATTATTTTATTACCATTAGTAAATTTTCATAGAAAAAAATATTAATTTCTTGTCAAAAGTAATGTTTTGATCCAAAACATTTACAGAGTGAGAGAGAAAGAATTGTTCGAATTCATTAAAATACACATCAATTTATTAATTTTATCATATAATTGAATATACAGATCCAAATGATGTTATTATTATTTTCTAGTTCTCTTAATTAAAATTCAAAAAAATCATTCAACAGAAGCCTTGAATTATTCTACAATCTAAAGGGCCATATAGGCTATATAAGAAGGACCACCAAATCTATAGAGAAAATTTGAATATAAATAAAGATTGAATTTATTGTATTTATATAGATTCCCAAAATTTGTAAAACATTATAATATTTATAACATATACATTTAAATATTTGATTAAAACTTTTTTGACCCAACTCAACAAATACTTTTTCAAAGTGATGCATGAAATTCTATCCCACAATTATTTCCAAAATTTATAATCATCCCACATTTATTGACATATACCTTAATCCAATTTTCATATTGAGGTGAATTTTTTATCATAGAAAATCAAGATATAGGTGCCCAACTACTTAGAATCATTGGTTTCTAGATAAAAAAATAATCCAAGCCTAAAAACCATTCACATTCAGAAGGTATATAAATATTATATAAAACTAGAATGAAGCACATGGTTTATGAATGAATAAATACATTTTTATATAAAATTAAACTGGACATGAAATTTTAGTGGTAGACTTCAAAAATCCACTTATATAACTATTTAAAATAGATTTATTCTATTTTCATCTTTATTTATTATTAAATGCTCAGTCCAACTAGAAGAGAATTGTTGGGGGGGAATAGTCTATCCCTTTTGTCTACAAGTAGATACTAATCCTCACCATGAAAGGGGTTTGCACATTAGAACAATATAGGTTATATTCGAATGAACATGGAAATTAAAAAGGCCAAGGAGGATCTGAATAAAAAAAATTACATGAGATTCCATTATCCAGGATTTCATTACTTGCACATCAATTGTTTTGAAATGTAATCGTGTCAATATTATTTCAAGTTAAATTTATTTTTAATGAATATATTTTTATAGTAATATATAATTATCATTTATATAATTTTTTATAATTTATATTTTCATATAATATCTAAAATAACTAAAAAACCCTTTCCACTTTCACTTTATAAATCAATCAAAATCACTTGTTTACCTCCCTTCATATATGTGTGTTCAGTGCACAATTATTTTCTCATATCATTCATTTCTTTTTTTCATTTACCAAGTACAAATAATTATCCCTACAAGATTACTAAAAATAGAAATTAATGATTAAATTATCCATTAGGTTGAGTCATAATTTTTGGCTGTAAAGTGATATAGATATTTTGTTCGATTAACATTCTTTAAATTATCATTTTGTATGTGAATCATGATATGTCATTGATTATTGAAACATCTCAGTCGAAATTTAGATTTTTTAGATTATTGGAACCAAAAATAGACATGGTTTCAAGAAATAGTAAACCATCAATAAATGGGAATTTTTAAACATTATAACCCTCATCAAGTATTGGATTAAATCTAAATCAACATGGAATTATTATCTATAACAGTTTTTTAACGAGATTCAAATTAAATGAAATGATTCGAAAAATCATGGATATAGTCTTATTACATGACCATAAATTTATTCTCACAAAAATTTATCCAATTTTTAAATATAAATTAATAATTAAATCATTTTAATTGTGCTCTTCAAACCACCCATTTAAAATAAAAAAAATAACTAACATCAAAAAATAGTATCTTTGTCGAGGATTTGACCTGATTTACACTATATACATTATAACCGTGTACTAAAAATAGAACAGTCTATGGGTTAAAACCATGCACTCATAAAATGGATTTATTTTTTAGGATGGTGTGATAAATAGTATTTTATTTTTATATATTTTTTTAAATAAAAAACTCAAAATAAATCATATAAAAAACACAATGAAAACCAATCCATCTTCACCATTTCAGAATTTCGTTAAATTCCCCATAACCTGTAAAACAAGCTATTGGATTTTTCCAAGCTTGAAATCAAGTGATATCTTCAACTACATAGAAGGAAAAATAGCGATAATCAAATAAAAAATATTCATTTCTAGTCCAATTGATCTATATATGGCCCATAATTTGGAGAAAACCCTTGGGGAACTTAATTTACCAGACATGAATTAGCATCCTCTTATAATTCCATATAAAAAAATTGAGTCATTTTTTAAAATAAAATCAGTTTTGATTCATCTATTTCCATATTTTCATGGGCTATTAATTGAGGATCCCAACCTTCAGCTAAAATAGTTCTATGTGGTCTACTCTAAAATGAATCCTCATCGGGTTTCTGAAGAACAAATTTTTTCCCATTATGTTCCCCCATAGATAACTCTATCAAGACATGGATTTAGTACCACCCTCATGATCCCCCAAACTCATTGAATGAAATAAATACCATTTTTTGAATTTTTCTCTCTTCTCAAAATGCATCTATTTGAAATTAAATTACTGGTATCCATATATTCCTATAAGAATCTCTCCCTGAGTATAGGGAGAGGATTAAAATGAATGTGAAAACATTACCACACAACCAATTAATCGAACAACTCTTAATCTAGTACTCATATTAGGGGTTAATGTAAATGGAGAGAACTCTCATCGATTCCTCAAATGGTGGTGATCCATTTGAATAAACAATTGTATCTTCATATGATCTCATATGAAATATGGGTGAAATCCTAAAGAAATATCACACTCGAGCATATTATAAAGCCAAAAAACTCCTGGAAAATAAATCCATAAATCTGAAAAAAAGAGGATTAATTAGATGAGTGAACTTACTGGTCTTGCACAATTACTAGTTCTTCATACCAAATCCCCAACTACACCTTCTCTAAAATCATAGTTTTGGGAAAGTCAAAATATATGGAATCTATAGGTCACCTACTCATCAAACTAAAACATGTATAGAATTATAGGATGATCAATCAGATTTATTTTGACCACATGAGATCAATATGACATTTGATCAGCATAGCACAAACCCTCAAAAACTAGTTTAGATCAGCAGAAACGCTATCCATCCTCACTATTATTCCTTCTATCCTACCTATAAATTAGGATAGAATTACCATACATGATTGAGTTATGGTAATCCCATCTCAAAACCCCCTCAAATCCTTCTTAAAAATACCATCAAATTATAACCTAGTCTTTGTGGTATTAACATACATCAAACATATCATTATATTCCTAAATCTAAAATGAGTAATCCTACTCTATTACTTTCCACTATTATTGTGATCCTTCCCAAATTGAAACCAAATACAACAAATTTCACATGATACCAAATCATGGAAATCCTAATATTGGAATTTCATATTATTTTAAGAAAACATAATAAAGTGTTATGGATAATCAATCCTCCTTTACCCATTCTATCCTAAAAACATTGATTTCCCAATTGGTCATATTACATCCCATCTAAGCTATTAATAAATATCCAATTCTTCCAGACCCCCAACTAATCCATTTCTCATACCAAAGGTAATGTAACTATAATTTCACTTCCCTCTAAAAAAAATTTCTATTACTCATGATGAAACATAAATATTCAATTTAAATATTAAGGTAGAAAAATATAATAAAAAATAAAGAAAAAAACATGAATAAACTCCCTCACCTGCTTGCTTTACTCTAATGAAGCCCATTCCTATTCCATAATCCATATATGGTATAATGAAGTTTGTTGATCCATATTTTGAAATGATTAACATGTTTCGATGTCTTGAGGTTGACATTGCCCCATGGGATGGAATAAAAATATCATGAAAATATTATTATGTAATTGTTAGCCCATAAGAGGCATCTTATGACCATTGATAACATTTCGACACAACAATCAATTTCCATGAACTGCAATGATATAAGGGCCTTTATTGTTCCATGGAAAATAGGGAGTTCCAACATTGATGATACACACATATTATTAGGATCCTTAATAAATTTCATTCCTAAATGTATCTTCTCCAACCATGGTCTCGGTCCCCTTGAACGAATTAGTGTAGTCATCTTGTTGTCCAATCAAATCTCTTCTATTAAAGAGTGAATAATCGAAGAAATCCTTATAGGGGTCAATTGTCTTATATTCCTAGATGATTTCTATACTCCTAACAAGGAAGATGAAATGTATTCTTCTCAATCTACCTTGATTCTTTGAAGACCATTCCACATGACTTCTAGAACAAAAGTTTATGGCTATTATGTTGTCTTTTCAAATGTGTTTTGTGAACAATTGGTCATGTTCTATATATTTCATGTCACATTCTATCCTTATTAGAGTCGATGATCTAAACTTCCCAGATGATTTATATATTCTTAACAAGGAAGGTGATATGTATTCTTCTCAATCTCACTTGGATCATGGAGGACCATTACTCGTGACTTCTAGAACCAAAATTGATGGATATTAAGTTATCTTATAATAGGAGTTTTTGACCAATTGGTCATGTTCTATATATTTCATTCCACATGAAATCCCTTATAGGATAAATCATTATTATCTACCCATAATTATATGGAAACTTCTATGATACAATTAATCCTTGTTCCATAAGGTTATTCCTATTCTAAGGATATATAATTTTGTTAAATTTTAACCATGAAAAAATTAGTAATAAAAGGAGAAGTTTATTTTGACAACTCATTTATAGACTGCATCAAACTAAAGGGTCAAGAAAACTCATTGGAATCCCATATCACCTATGATATCTAATATTCCACCTTATAAGATAATGAGTAAAATGAATCGATACCAACTAGAAGAGCTTCCATGTTCTAATGTTTTCTATCCCATAACTGATGGCTGGAACTAATCTGAAGCCACTTCTTACACACCAAAAATATGCATTCTTTTTCTATGACCACTCTTATCATATCATTATAACTTCTTCACTTACATTTAATGAGGAGTCAAAACATGTTTCAGTGTGAGGTTAAAAAGTCCCAAGGTTGGTACCTATATGGCATACTAGAAATAAACCTTGTCCTTTTGATGTATCAGATCAATTATGATGAAGCATCAAAATGAATCATACTTCCTGAAAGAAGACCCAATACAATAATACAAGAGGTAGTTAGGGAATATATTACTATGCCTATTCAATATAGTATTATATACCCAATTTATGATAGTGAATGTTTCAGATCGATTCAAGTGGTGCCTATCTTGAGGGGATAATTGTTTTCCCAAATGAATATAGAGAGGTTTTTACAACAAGAGTGAAAGACAATTCATGTGTGTGCATCAATTATAATAAATTTAATGTTGAACTATAAAAATATAATTTCCCACATTACATGATCAAATGCAAGAAATGTTAGAAATAAATTCACATTATTGTTTTCTCGATGGATACAAAGACAAAATTTGAATCCCAATGGCACCTCAGGATTAATAAAATATTACATTCACTTTCCCCTTTAGAGCATATTCATATAGAAGAATGACTTTTATCCATTTAAATACTCCTTTATCATTTAATTTGTGTATGATTATAATATTTTATTAATCCATTTAGTATTTCAAAGAGGTATTCCTGGATGAAATTACTATTTATGGTGATCCATTTGAATCCTTATTGAATTCATTCTATATAGTACTACAAAAGTGTGTCTAACATAAAATTTTGATGCAATTTGAAAAATATCCCTGCATGGTTACAAATGGGATTATTATAGGAGATGCAATTTCTCTCTATGGTATTTAATTAGATCCAGCTAAGATAGAGGCGATTCAATTACTTCCTGAACCAATATTAGATTAAGATATTCTATAATTCATTGTAATAGTATGTTTCTATCCGTGATTCATCCAAAAAATCAATGGGATTTCCCTCCCATTCACAAAAATAATTAATATGATGTTACATTAAATTTTTTATGATGTTTTAAATGGACGCTTCATTGAACTGAAATTTATGTTAATATTTTCCCCAATAATCCAACCTCTAGATTAGTCTTTTCCATTTGAATTGACGAGTTATGCTTCTGGTAGGACCATGGGGGTCATTTTTTTTAAATAAAAGGAATTAATTCCATGTATACTATATTATACCTCAAAAATATTTGATGAAACTCAATATCACTATAGAGTCACTAAATAAAACAGTTTTCTATGGGTTTTCTTTTGAAAAATATCATCCCATTATCTTCAATTCTAAAATCTTCATCTTTATATACCATTAAATGGTAAATTTTATTCATAAGGAAATTGATGCAAATTCGATTCTAATAAGATTTATCTAAAAATACATGAGATTGAACTTGAGATAGAATATACATCTGGGAAAGAAAACCCCATGGTTGATCACCAGACTAGGATTTTTAATTCTTATCTTTCTGAAATAACTGATCTTAAATTTACCACTAAAACCCTTTCATATCTATCTCCAAAATTCATCATGGTATGAAACAATTTTACATTACATGGTTGATGGGTTTTCTTTGTTTTTTTTTAAATAAAAAAAGTCATATTCAAAAGTGATTCAAGATACTATTTTTTCGATGATAATAATATTTCCAAAACTAGGGATGAAATGGTTCCTAGGATATGTGTTGAGGAAGATGAATATGCAACCATAATATATTTATACCAGTCAATTGTGTGTGTTTTCAAATTTAGACCACAAAGGAACACCTAAAAGGTCCTTGAATCTAGATTCTTTGATATTTCACTCTTAAATGACTCACAAGACATCTCTCAATCATATACCAACATACAAAGGTTTGGTAGAATTTTCAGAAGAAATGAAATTACCTAAAATTCCTTAAACTTTGTTGAGATATTCGTTGTTTGGGGTATTGATTTTATGAGACCCATTCCCACTTCTAGTGTATTATATTACATTACTCTTATAGTCAACTATCTTTAGTGGTGGATTGAGTCCAAACCCACTAGAATGGATGATACACAAACTCTATGTAATTTCTTTTAAAATCACTTCCTCCATCAATTTGGAACTCCATTTATGTTCATTAGTGTTTTAGAAAATCATTTTTTAAACAAAACATTGATTTAATTTTGAGGTAAAATGGGACAGTTCCTAAAACACTAACATTATATCCCCCCCAAATAAAATGTAGTGGATGAACTGTCAAGAATAGATGTTGATAAAGTATATTATAGAATTGTTAACCAAAAGAATGTATTGGTCTAAAATAATTAGTGATTAAAATTAGCAATATAAAACTGTGTATAGTAAACCCATTGTGATGTATCTATACTAGGTAGTTTTTGGTAAAGGGTATCATTTACATTCTATAATCCAACATAACTCATTTTGGTAAAGAAAACTATAATTTTGATTGTGAAAAATCTATTAAATATATATTTTTGCAGTTGAGTGAATTTAGGGATAATAAAATTGATTACTTTGGGAATTAAAATATCTAAATATAAAAATATAATGAACTCCATGAAAAAAACTTCTTGAAAAATGTATTTTAGGAAGGTGAAAATGAAATTTTATTCAATTATCAATTTTATCTTCACCCAAGTAAGATCATTTTTATTTGGGAAGATTTTTTATTGTTAATAATGTTTACCCATTTGGGGTACGAAATGACCATGACACTTCTTCCTGAAGGGAATTAATGGATAATTTACCTTGGGTAATTCATCAACATGATATTACACATACCTAGAGAACCACATCAACTTCCACTGAATCCCCAACGAAGGGATTCCACCCACCAGTGAAAGGAGATGATGACGTAGAAAATCAAAAACAAGGTCATTAATTTCCCTTAACTCTCCATGAATATAATTATCCTCCTCTTTCTCCCATATCTCTTTTACTCTCTCTATCTTTCCCTCTCTTTATTATATTTTCACTATCGTTCTCACCTAATCTCTCTCTATTTTTTGTCACATTCATCATCGAGCATCAAATTTTTTCCTCCACATTTATGGATGTTATTTAGAATAAAAAAACCTAAAAAAGAATAAAAAAATAAAAAAAATAAAAAACAAACATAATAACTCACTATCCAATTTTTAATTTTTTTCATATCCTTTATGGGGATCCAAATTATCTGTTTCACCCCAATTTTTACTATTGGATAAAAAAAAATTTATGAACACATATAAATGTTAAATGATAAATTTTTTATTAGGAAAAGGATTATTCTCATACCTTGAGTAATGATGCCATCTTTCATTCCAAGGTCACCTATGCCCATCTTTTAATACTGTGTAATCATTACCCCCGATTGTGAGTCTTAATTTTGTGGATATTATAGGAAAATTTCCTACTTTCATTTGAATTAATAAGATAGTGTAATTTTATAAATGTTAAATGAATCGAATAACAAAATAAATTCTAATTACACTTAAATTGATTCCGCTTTTTAAATCATGATTGACCCTATAAAAACCCTTTTATTTGATAGACACATTTCAATCCTAAAACATTTTCCCACCAAACATCTACATGTATTTTTATTCCATATTATTTTTTAAAATATAAGAGTAGGGTAAATGGATTTTATTTTGGCTCTTCATTACTTGATTTCAAATGTTTATTTATATACATAATGGAAAGAATCTATTAAAGAGTTCAGGATGGACTTTAAATAAGTGAGTTTTACGGATGGATTTATCTTGATTTCATTTGGCATAAATTTTATTGAAAAGTATTCATTTTTTTAAAAGAATTGAAAAACAAAAAAATGAAATAAAATAGTGTTTTTTCTTAGATAGTTCAAAAATCACCCTTCTTTATCCTCTAATCCCTTTATAATAATACAATTATTGTCTTTAGTATATCAATAAAGTGGTGGGATATGAGTGTGATATTAGTTCTAAGTGAAACTTTCAGGGAACAAGAGAAATAAAAATACTTTCATTATCTTTTCTTGTATAATTGGGAGATGTTTTTTGTTTTATAAACATTTCATATTTTCAACCTCTTTAAATTTTATCTCCTTCTTAAATTTCACAATAAATTAATTCTCTTATAAATATGTTTTTAAATTTATTTCTATTTCTTATTTCAATATTTGTGAATTTCTTTTTACATGTTGTTGTTTTACCCCAAAATTTTCACTATTTTGGATGTTAAATCATAAAATAAAATATCCATTGAACCCCCACCTACCAAATTCCAATTTATTTTTATACAACGTATAATAGGTAATGGAAGATAATATCTCTTTAAAACTATAATATATTCACTTTTTTGGGTGAATGAGAAAACCTCATTAATAACCTGACAACATTGTGTGAGGTGTGAGATTTTTGAGACCACATTTTCATGTAAATTTTGAAAATGAAAAATTAATTATTTGGACGCATTGTTATAGTATCTATTTTTTTGTCATTAATTATTTAATTGTAAACTAGTTTAGACACTATTATTGATGAATATTGAATTTTAATATTCTTTGGTGAGTAAAAATGATTTTGTTGTGTATTTTTCTTTTGTGTTCCTGAGGAAAAAAACCATCATAAGTGTTCATTAATTTATATTAAACATTAATTAATAATTTTATTTTGGTAAAATAGTTTAATTTTTATTGAAAATGTTTAACTTTCTATAAATTTCGTTGTTTTGAAGATAAACATATATTTATAGATTATTCAAGTTCATTCAAATACCCTATAGTTAACCATTTTGATCAAATACTTCAATATAATGATCCATATGATGATATTATTTATTTTTGTGATCCTAATTATAATTCAAAAAAAATTATTATATAGTACATTGGTATAATTCACCCATCTAAATGGCCATATGTTCCAAAAAATAAGGCTTTCCAAATCGTAGGAGAATACTAAACCATATATGATTATTGAATTTATGGGAATAATATAGAAGTTTATATTTTATGAAACTCCATAATATGTATGATTATATCCATGTAAATCTTGTAAAAAAATAATTTCCAAACACAACCAATAAGCCTCGTAATTGATTCATGTTATTGTAAACCTTATATTTAAAAAGGATTTGAAAAAAACATAAAATTTTTGATTTTTCTCTCAATCCACATTTCTAACATAGATGAAATGTTGTGGGTAGAAATTAAAGATATTATTTCCCCAATTTCTGTAATAAAAATTATTGAGATGATGAAATCTTCATGACCTATAACACATTCAAATTCAGTCTATGTTCAAATATTAGATGAAAGTGGACAACAACTCAAGGTTTATACAAATAGCCATATATTTGGATATAAAAGTCCAAAGGATTCAAAATTTTAAGGGTGTACATCAAATATCAATATATAATACTTTTAATAAGAGATAATATTTATATTCATAAATTTTCATGGTAAAATGTTCTATCCAACATGGATAGAAGTTTTAGATGGAAAAAATCCATTCCCTTTGGAAATAATAGATACTCATACTCCCAATGAATGGGGTTGAAAATTAATCACTTACAAGGATATATTTTCATGAAAATATCCTTGAAAAAGGGCAAGGAGGATATTCCAAAATCAATTATCGACATTATATACCATTCCTCCTTGCATTCTCTTCATTTAAATAAATGGTTTACAATTATAATTGTGTATGTGTGATGGATAGTTAAATTTCTATTTAACACATGAATTATTATCATCATTTACTATTACATTACACCTTTTATAGTTTAATATCCACGGTTTTAAATTGGTTTAAAAGAAGACAAAAAAACCATTTCACTTTTCTTTATATTTCAATTTAAAGTGTTCATTTACCTCAACTGATTTGTACTTGTTCAATGAAAAAAAAATTAATATAATTACACTTTTTATTTTATTTACCAAATCATCATAATAGTCCCTAACATAATACTAACTATCTCAATGTCTATGAAAATCATCTATTGGAGTGATTGATAATTTAGGATGTTATGTGGTTAAAAATTTTCATTTGATTTATATTATTTAAATTAAAAGTTTTTTATAAAAATGGATGTGTCATCGATTATTGACATTAATTATTTGAAATCAAGATAATACGGATTATTGGAAAAAAATAAACACTAGTGCATAAAATATTGAACCTTTTGTAAATGAGAATTGTTAAATATTATAACCCTAATTAAGCACTTGATTAAATCAAAGATAATTTAGAATTTAAATCGAAAAAATATTGTGAATTGAATATTAATTTAAGAAAATGTTTTGAAAAGATTAGGATATCATAATCTAAAATCCCAAATAATGAACTCATGAAAATATTTATCAAATTGTAAATTCAAACTATATCATTCTATCAATTTAATTACTCTATATAAATAACCTCCCCATTTAAAATTGAAAACAAAACAATTGAACTTAAAAAAAAATTGGTGTCATTACCAAAGATTCATCTTGAGTGCCAATATACACATTATATAAGAGAACCATACCTTCAGATGGTTGATATAAGATAATCATCAACACATCAAATGGTTTATTTTCTAGGGATTTTGCTATAATTAGTTGGTTGATATTGATTTTTTGTAAAAAATTATCAATAAAATCAATGAACAATATTATAGAAAAAAGAGAAAAACCCTCCTCCCACATACTTTTAGAATTTCTTTGAATGTACCATCACCTCCCAAAAAATATATCTATTTTATTTAAAAATAAATAGATTACATTATTCACCATCTGATGTGTAATATTATGGAAAATTAAATCACTCAAGACCCATTCAGTTCATATCAAATTGTTCACGATATGAATAATCCTAGGGAATAAACCCTTAAATAATTTTCTACCCTTGATTTTAATTTCAAACCCCTTAGTGTTAGATATTCAAAAAATTATTAATATTTCAATATGAAATAGAGGTTTATTGATATTCTGCATCATTTCCATAGGGTATATGGTGAGGGTCCACACCATTACCTCAAGGTTTTTTAAGTGGTGGTATCTACCATGAATCCCCCGGGGGTTTCTATTGAAAAATCAATGTTCGATCATTAACATTCTCCTTAAATGACTCTTCCATTTCATGGAACTACTATCACCATACTACATACATAAACTCATGTAATGACATTAAGAAACACCTTTTAGAAAAATAATTTCATTCTTCTTGAACTATTTTTATCCAATCAGAAATTAGTTATATCATTTAAAGTAATCAATGATCATTCCATGAGTATTGGTAAAGGTTTAAATTTTTTTTGGAAACATTATCACACCACAAAATCCCTAAAAAAATACTAATATAATACTTCTATAAGGGGTTATTATCTATGTAGTGAACTTTCATCGATGTTATATGTGGAGGTGCTCTTATTAAAACACCCCTGAAACTACATGAGATTTCAAATGAAATATGGATATGAACATACAAAAATTCAATACTAGAGAACATAATCAAGTAAAATAAATTAAAGAGAACCAATAAATAGATCACAAAAAGATAATTAAGTGTATGAGAGAAATTAATGGTTTTGTGTGACAACAAAGTGTGGCTACTAAATCACTAACCTCATCTTCTAAACAATCTAAGTTTCCAAGACCTATAAAAAAAATTGAAAATGTAGCTCACCTAATCATTCAGATAACACATGTACAAAATTACTAGATGATCAATCATATTCTTCTAGACTAATGGTGATAAATGATGTATTTTATATGTAGTACAAAATACCTCAATAACTAGTTCAGTTAGTTTGATACTCAAACCAACATGACTATGAAAAAATATCTCCTACCTCTAAACCAAGCTAGAAAGACCATCTAGGATTTAGTTATGGTACTCCCATCTCCAAAACCCTTTAATTAACTCCTAAAAATATAAACCAATTCAATTTTGTTAATGTTGGGTGTATCTTCCATCATCCTTATCCATTTTCTCCTTAACCTCAAAGGATAAATCCACCTCTTGATCCTCTTTTATTTCACAATCCTAGTGGGTTTTCCCAATTTTCAACACAATACAAGAAATTTACCAATTATTATAATCATGGAAATACTAATATGTTATGTCATGAACCACCCACCCCCGCCAAAGATTCTCCTCCTCGGCTGGAAGTGAAAGAAGAGAGATAAGGACCCCCAATTTCCACCACCATTAGGCCCCGAGGTGGTGACCAAAAACAAGGGTATAGAATCACAAAAAATGAGAGGAATTACCCTTTTTTAGTAACCATGATTAGGATATAAGATGTATCAAACTCAAAATAAGTCAAATACATATATTAAAGAAAAACCAAAACCCATCCCACATTCATGTTGATGCACTACTGTGAATAAGGCATTTCCACATGGTTTAATATATACAAAATGGTTTTTGTTGATGGTTTTTTCATAGATATCACACGTTTCATGTTCCATAATAGGTTTTCTATTAACTAGAAGATAAATCAGGATGTCTAGGAATTTTGGAGATTCATAAGTGAATTGGATACTTTTGGACCATTTCCCCTGACTATACCAGATTGGAGTCACCTGGATCAAGCACCAAGACATGAAGGACACAAGATTTTAGGAATTTCAAAGTGAAATGAAACCTATACAACTGCCACATTATTATCCAAAACATGTTCAAACCATGCGGGAGAATATTACATTGACAAATAGGTCTTCACGGTAGGCACATGGCTTACCAAAACTGTGTGGCCCTTCCGAGAAACCGTGTGAGACATTGACATATGGAAAGAGACATCTGCACAGTTGGTGCATGGCTTACCCAAACCTTGTGGCCCATCTAGGAAAACCATGAGGCCATAAGGATTTGAGACAGAAACTTTCACACATTTTGCGCATGGCCTAACAAACCGTGCGCCCAAAACTATGAAATCCACAACAACCTTATCCTTTTAGCCTTTTCACTTTTCACCCAATCCTTGACTCAGGGATCCCCTTTCTACCTACTTTTGGACAACTAGAAAAAGGTCATTTCTTACTGAGAAGACCCTGGGGGTGAGCCTGGACAAGGAAAGAATTCTAGAGGGAAAAAGGAGGGCTGGGAGATGAGTTTTTTTGGGTGAGAGAAAGGTTTTGGAGCACTTGTTCCTTGTATTTTTGTTGTTCTTATGATTATTCTATTTTCTACTATAATGAACTCTTGTATGAATTTTAGTAAGTTTATTATCCTTTTAACAATGAGTAGCTAACCTCCCCCCCCTGTGTTTGGGATGGGAAAAATGTGGGTTCGTTATAACTGGTTTCCCTATTCTTGTGTTTGTTTATCGTATGTCACCTAATTATGCCAAATTCTGTGTCTTATTTCACTGGAAACCCCATATTGGACCAAGAATGGAGTTTCCAGTTATCATTGGGAAATTATGACAAGGATATCCATAACTATTGGATATATATTTCATTTTTAGAAGGTGGTTCCTAAATTAACAGTCAGTTGAAATCAATTTCCAGGCCAAGGGATTGATTTCTACCAACTTAATCGGAAGTCACCGGACCAAGGGAGTTCCAATAAAAATGAAACCTAGAAATGTGTGTTCTTATGAAAAACACAACACAATAGATAATAAGGTTTAATATTCCACATAAATGTCTAGCCCGGACAAATTTTTATCATTATACATTAAAATCCAGTTTTAATTAATCTTTCATTTTGAAGTTAATTCGTAGCGAGTTAGAGAAGGCCAATAAATTAGTTATCTTTATAGATCCATCATTATTAACCAAAAAATCATATTTACATTCATCATCTTCACTTGGGATATTTCAAATCAATAAACATAAATGCAAACATGGTTTTCCTGTGGACCGACCTCGTACTTGCACACAATCCTAGTTACATGTTAGGGAAATTAATTTGGTGCTGAAAACAACACTTCAGAGAAATGATACACCAAATTTTGGCACCGTTGCTAGGGAAAACAGAATAATTTTTTAATTGAATTATAGTCATTGAGTGAAAACAAAAAATACAAAATTCTAAAAATTGTTTTCTTCATCTCATTTCTATTTTTCATTATTTTTTCACTTTTATTTTGGGTGTGCTGTTTGTGTTGTGCAGGCCCGTAGGTATATGAGTGGTTGGGTCACTCATTCCTAGATTTCTGAGTCATCCGAGTTACACCCGATAGATCCAGAAATCAAAAGATCAATTTCCAAGTGACGTCGTTCACTTATGGGTGATCACAATGCAAATGATCATGTGGTGCATCAGGAGGAAGAAACGAGATATATCTAATTAGTTGGGAAACCATTCGTTATTGAAGGAAACCTACCATTGGGTGTCGAGGAACATCAACATTTGAATCCACTAGGGGATTACAAGGAATACCCACCGAGGAACCAACAGAGGCCACCAGATCAATTTGTGCTAGGGTTCGGGCAATGACAGCTGAGGAAATATATTCCTCTGGAGCAGCCTCCCTATTTTCCTGAGAATCAGCAGGCTTATTATCCTCCAAATCAATAACAGTTCATTCCCCAAGAACCTTAGGAACCGATACCACCATTCAGTACTATTATGGAATATGGATTACCCTCCACTCAGGGAGCGGACACTGGAATAGTAAGGCCACTAGTGCAGGCCGAACATTTGGAGACCAGGCCGATGATAATGAACTTAATTTAAAATAAAGTTCAGTTCAATGGATTTTCCAAGTGAAGACCCAAATTCTCACCTATCCAACTTTTTGGATATATGTGACTCTTGCTGGTACCACGGAGTGTCAGAGGATGGAATCCAACTTAGTTTGTTTCTCTTCTCATTAAGGGATAAGTTGAAGTACTGGATCAAGGGGTTACCTCATAGATCTATTCTTACCTGGGAGGCATTGGCCCAATCCTTTTTATCGAAATACTTCCCTCCCTCGAAGATGAACACCTTAAAGAATGAAATCAATAACATCCTATATCATGACTCAGAATCATTATATGAGTCGTGAGAATGATTTAAGGCGATGTTGAAGAAATCCCCACACCACATACATCCATTGTGGATGAAATTCTATACATTCTAAGGAGGAATAACAACTAATACAAAGTCCATGGTTGATGCAGTTGTAGGAGGGAAAGTCCTGAAGAAGTCCCTTGAAGAGATTTATGAATTGTTGGAAGACATGTCAACCAATAGTTTTCAGTGGAATTATGAACAAGGCACTTAGAAAAGGGGAGTTCATAATATAGATTCCACCCCCATGCTTGCAGCTCAACTCGATGTCATCTCAAAAAAGATCGATTATCTGAATCTAAAACATCCATCTCATGTTCAAGAAACCAGTCAACTAGCATGTAGTGATTTTAGTGACAACCATGCTATAGGTGAGTTCCTAGGGGAAAGTGTGGAAGCCTCTACAAATGAGGTAAAATATGTTGCACTGAATAGAGGACCCAACAACTACCCTCAGTACAAAAACTAGGGGTGGAAAGATACTCAAAATACAGGCTGGTGGCAGCAACATCAAAATCCTCTGCCTCGACCACAAAGACCGCCTGGTTACAATCAACAATAGTTTTAGACTCCGTATCCAGGGAATAAATAGGTTAACCAATTTCATCAAGGATTATATCAGTAGAAATGGTATCAAATCCATTTTCTTTCTCAACCATTTCTACAACCACCTCCCAAACAAGTATCCCATCAAACTCAGCACGTACCTCCCTCAAGGATGGAGGAAATGATGTCTAAATTTATAATATCTACTGAAACATTATTTTAAAACTAGGAGGCGTCAATTAAATGCATCAAGAAACATATTGGGAAGTTTTCCAATCATCTCTCTCAAAGACATCCCGTTACAGTACTGGGAAATACTGAGAAAAATCCAAGGGAGGAAGCTAATGCTATTATTTTTTACAGCGGGAAAGAGATGACACTTAAGGTAACTATGATTTAGTGTGATACACCATTAAATTAGTCTAAATTATTCTCAGGTAGATAAGTCGCAACTAAATAATCTACCCAAAAATGAGTTAGATAGATAACTAGAAGTCCCACAGGATAAGGGAAAAGATGTTGTTAAAGCGTATGAATCTCCCTTGCCATTTCCATCATGGATGAAACAACAGAAGATGGACAAAAAAATTTCCATGTTAATGGAAGTCTTCTGGAATCTTCACATAAACCTTCCCTTTCCAGAGGCATTGATTCAAATGCCCACATATACAATGTTCATGAAAGAGATCCTTTCAAATAAATTGAAGATGGAAGACTTGGTCACCATTCCTCTGACCAAGGAATGCTCGATGGTAGTCCAACACACTCTCCCTCTTAATCTCTAGGATCTGGAATCTTTAATATCCCATGCACTATCGGACCTTGTGACTTTGGAAAATCCCTTTGTAATTTTGGGGCGAGCTGATCAATTGTGTGGGTGATGATAAGGTTTCCTACAACTTCTTCAAGGCGGTGAAACATGATTCACTAATAGAGAAAGAGGATTGTTATTCCTTGACAATAATGGCTGACTTCTTAGCCCTAGAAAAAGATGATATGCAATATTATTAATTCAGTAATGAACCTATTCTGTAGGAAGACCATCTTGAAAAAAACCACGAGTAATTAAGCTTTATCGTAGGCCAAGGATGCCATTATTGGAAGAGGGTAGTTGTTCCAGATTTATTAGAGTGATCTGAGGTCATTCTGATCATACCTTCCATTCTGAAGGCTCCCCAACTCGAGAAGATTCCTCTCCCTTCCTCGTTGAAATATGGATATTTGGGAGAGGGCCATACACTGTTGGTGATCTTAAATGACTCACTCTCAAAAGATTAAAAAGAGGCTCTTCTTCAAGTCCTCCGATGGCGGAAACATGCCATTGGCTGGACAATCACTGACCTTAATGGTATAAGCCCCACGATCTACACACACAAGGTACTTATGGAGGAAGGGGGAAATCCTATCGCCAACCACAATGAAGACTAACCCCCCCCCCCCCCATGAAGGAAGTGTTCCAAAATGACGTGATCAAATTACTCGATGCTGGATTTATATACCCCATCTCTGACAACCCATGGGTGAGTCATCTCCAAACGCATCATAAAAAGGGAGGCATCATGGTGGTGACCAATGAAAAATATGAGCTCATCCCAACCCGCACAGTTATGGGATGGCGGTTGTGTGTCAATTACAAGAAGTTTAATGATGCAACCAGGAATGATCATTTTTGTCTTCTATTTATGGATCAAATGATGGAATTATTGGTGGGGCATTAATTTTACTATTTCTTATTTTTTTATTTGGGATATAACCTAATATCTATCGCCTCGGAGGATAAAGAAAAAAGTACCTTTACTTGTCCTTATAGAACCTTCACCTATCACCGGATGTAATTCATGATATGAAACACTCCATCCACCTTTCAGAGGTTCATTTTATCCATATATCGTGATATGGTGGAGCAAATTCTAGAAGTTTTCATGTATGACTTATCGGTATACGGGAAGTCATTCTATACTTTTTGGACGAATCTGAAGCTGGTTCTTGATTGATGTGAGCATAAAAATATGGTTATCAATTGGGAGAAGTGAAATTTTATGGTGAAACACAGAATCGTATTAGGCCATATGATCTTGATTAAATTAATTGAGGTGGATCTAGAAAAAATTGAAGTTATCTCATAGATGCCCAATCCCACATCAGTCCGAGCAATTCAAATATTTTTGGGGCATGCAGGTTTTTATCCAAGATTCATCTATGACTTCTCCATGATCGCTCATCCCTTATCCAATCTACTATCCAAGTGTAACATCCCCAAATGATAAAGGGTTAAATGACTAAATGATATGACTCATTTCAACAAGGTGGACCTTCCTTTTCGGGAGCCTACCTGATTAGAACTCCACAGTTAAGCATGCTTGGCCTCGAGTAGTGATCGGGATGGGAGACCTCCTAGGATGTTCCCCAGGGTGTGTGCGAGTGAGGACAAAGCACACTGTAAAGGGCATTTGTTGGCCGGTGGGGACTATCATTAGTCAGATGACCCGTTCGGGCACATGGGTGGACCCTGGGGTGGGCCCCACGTGTCTGTGGGGCAACTGGTGGTACCTGGTGGGCTAGGACCCGACGACCATGTTAAGGTGGGGTGGCTGTGCTATCACTAGGACCCGGTTGTCACATTTGGTATCAGAGGAGGAACCCAGCCTTAAGTGCAGTGCACTGCCTGGGTTGATATGTAGGGCCCACAACGAGGGTGTTGTGCTTTAAGGGGGGGCGTGATTGTAACATCCCCAAATGATAAAGGGTTAAATGACCAAATGATATGACTAATGTCAACAAGGTGCACCTTCCTTTTCGAGAACCTACCTGATTAGAACTCCACAGTTAAGCGTGCTTGGCCTGGAGTACTGATTAGGATGGGTGACCTCCTGGGACGTTCCCCAGGGTGTGTGAGAGTAAGGACAAAGCACACTAGAAAGGACATGTGTTGGCCTGTGGGGACTATCATTAGTCAGATGACCTATTCAGGCACGTGGGTGGACCCTGGGGTGTGCCCCACATGTCTGCTGGGCAACTGGTGGTACCTGGTGGGCTAGGACCCGACATCCATGTTAAGGCGGGGTGGTTGTGCTGTCACTGGGACCCGGTTGTCACACCCAGGATGCAGTTTTTCAGTTTTATGATAAATGTATCATAGCCTTCCAAATTCTGAAGAAAAAACTAGTCTCTGCACCCATATTGATCGCTCCAAATTGGGAGAGCAATTTGAACTGATGTGTGATGCGAGCGATTATTCCATGGGTGTAGTGCTTGGACAATGGATGGACCGTATTTTCCGAGCAATCTATTATGCCAGCCGAGTATTAAATGAAACGAAGCTTAATTACACCACCACAGAGAAAGAAATACTTTTTGTGGTTTTTGCATTTGAAAGATTCCACTCCTTCTTTGTGCTTTCTAAAGTAGCAGTCTACATGGATCATGTCACAGTTATGTATTTTCTGAACAAGAAGGACGCCAAACCATTGCTCATCCGTTTGGTGCTCCTCCACCAAGAGTTTGATTTGGAAATTAAGGATAAGAATGGAAATGTGAATGTGGTGGATGATCATCTCTCGTGGCTAGAACTACCCCATTTAGAGAGAAAAGAAGACCAGAAGATCAAGCAAGACTTCCCCGATGAGCAGCTATTTTCCATTGGAGTAACACCTCAGCCATGGTTTGCAGACCTTTCAAATTACATTGCCACAAGAGTTGTCAACCAAGATATATCATTTCAGCAGAGGAAGCATTTAATTTAGAGGTAAAGATGTATTTTTGGGAAGACCTCATGCTCTTCTGCTCATGTGGAGATGGGGTAATCAGTCGTTGCGTCTCGGATGAAGAGATTCAATGTATTTTGGAATTCTGTCACTCTTCTCCGGCAGGAGGACATCACGGGCCAAATAGAACAGTAGAAAATGTTTTATGATAGGGATTTTTCTGGCCATCCATGCATAATGACACTCATCATTTTGTCTCCTACTATGGTCGGTCACAGCAAATAGAAAATGTGTCTCGTCGTGCTGAGAGGCCTCAACACCTGATACTTGAGGAATAAGTTTTTAACGTGTTGTGAATCGACTTATTGGGTCTTTTTCCCCCATTATTTGGGCACACGTACATTCTGGTATTTGTCGATTACATTTCCAAGTGGGTATAAGTGGAGAAAATGACTCATAATATGGCTAAGTTCATCATCACATTTCTAATGAAAAGTAGTTTTAGTCGGTTTGGGACCCCACCAGTGCTGATTAGTGACCAAAGTATATATTTTCACAACACTCTCATGAAAAATACGCTCCTCAAGTATAAGGTCATGTACAACCAAGGTAAACCATACCACCCTCAATCCAGTGGTCAGGTTGAGGTGTCAAACAATGAGTTAAAGAAAAAATTGGAGAAAATTGTAGGTGCATCAAGAAAGGATTGGTCCAAGAAATTAGATGATGTGTTCTAGGCCTACCAGACAGCCTTCAAAACACCATTGAGTATGTCACTTTTCCAGTAGATATATGGTAAACCATACCACTTGACTTTGGATAAGGGACACAAAGATTATTGGGCTATCAAGGCCCTGAATTATGATTTCAAGGCTGTGGAAGAAAAGAGGAAAATCTAGTTAACCAAACATGACAAGATAAGACAGGAGGCCTATGAGAATGTGAAACATTATACATAGAAGACGAAGGAGGTCCATGACTGCATGATCTCCCAAAAATCCTTCCAGCCAGGTGATAAAGTCTTACTCTAACATTCTCGTCTGATGTTTTTTCCAGGTTTGTTGAGGTCCTGGTGGTCTGGACCCTTTACGGTGTTTACGATTTTCTGCCATGGCAAGGAGGAAGTGGCAGGCATTGATGATCGAACATTCATGGGCAATAGGAAGTGCCTAAATCCTTACATTAGCATGGAAGAAATGTTGGGAACAGTTTCCACCATGTAATTGGGATAGCTCATGGCCCAAGTAAGTCTAGCTAAATACTTTACACGTAGCATGGACCGGGAGGTAACACGACATTCTGAAAAAATTTATGTTCAAATGATTTTTCTGTTTGAGTGTACCTAGGACTGCATAATAGTGTGCTTTTCTTTTCTTGTGTGTTATAGTATATAATTATCACCACAAGTCAGGGTATCTTATTGATTTTATATAATGAATGTCTTACACTTCTTATGGAAAATCTCAAGATATTTTTTCTCATTCGAGGGGATCCAAAGATTTGAATTCGAAGGGTGTGTTATTGGCTCAAAAAGTTAAAATTTTCAAAATTTCATCACGCAGAACTAACCACACGGTTTGTGCATGTTTTTCCAAACCGTTTGTGGAACGTGATCCTTAGACCACCCAAGAATGAACTGATGCATAGTTGTTGCACGGTTATCCAAACCGTGCATACCCAGTGCACCCTGAACCCCTCACTCTAGTACCTTTCACACGATCGGTGCATGTTTTGATAAATTGGGCACCCTAGGCTCTGTAACCACTGAAAACCCAAAATATTATAAAAACCAGAGACTCCCCTTCTTCAAATCATTGCGGCTTCCTCTTGCTTAGACCATGCGCGCCCTAGGCTTCTCCATCTTTTTCTTCTTCCTCCTCCAACCAGTTCCTTTTTCTCTCTCTCACTCAATGGTTTTTTCCCACTCTTTCTCTTTCTCTTCTTTCCTTCTATATCAATCTTTATCTTTTATTTTTTTCCCTCCCTAGGGTTCATCCTCATTTCCCCCCCAATCCCATACTCCATTTTGTTCCTTCTTCTTCCATCTTGGTCGTCCATTCCCCTTATCTTCTTTTGTTATCCATGGTTTCTTCATCACCCACATGCGCAACAATGATTTCCAAACGATCATGTATTTTCAAAACCGTTATTTCCATATTTGGGATTTTCCTTAGGAATATGTAAATTTTTTCATTTTAGATATTTTATTTTCTCTTCATACTTGTAGTGCCTGTATGCTATTGTTGTATGTTGGTTTTTTCGGTATGTGCCAAAAACCCAACCCTAACCTATCATGTCTACCTCCAAAAGAGCATGAAGCTCTAGCTCAAGCTCCGCCCATGGACCGCATGTCATGTTTAAAAAGAAATTGAAACTCCTGTGATACCACGCCCTTTTGAACCACGAAATCAGTCCCCATAATGAGTTTACTTTAGAAAACCTTCCCTCCTTGGGAATTACTTAAGAGATCCGGATGCATATTACCCGGGGCAATCTCACCCATTACTTAGCGGTCCACCAACAAATTTATATGAATCTTTTATTAGAATTTGGGGCTACCTTTCACTACCACGAGAGATAAAATGAGGATGAGCATTGATTTACAATTGAAGCTGCTGCTGATGTCACTTTTACACTTGATGTACTAGTGGCACACCCTCTGGACGAGTGAGTCTGCCACCTATATTGGCTTTTATGATAGCGAGTACGTGCAGAGTGATGCTTATTTTCTGGAACCATTCGAGTGGGATCTGACCCTGGCCCATCTTCTCTGGTCCACCATTTTCACAAGGGCCCCATTCGTACCATAGATAGCCAAATCTTAATGATTCATTAACCCCATCCACTGGGTCCTTCATCAGAATATTACCACCTACATTACAGCCTGGTAAGATATATAAGGCACTATTAGCAATTGAGACCTACTGATTTTTAACTCCATGGTTAAAATAATTGAGGTGAGTCTTGTAACACCCCGAGCTTCCACGATACGCTTCTCATTCAATAATGCAATAGCTTGCATTGTACGCAACTTCGAGTTCTAAAACACCGCGACTAATCAAAGTAGAAGTTATGAATAGTAATAACCACTTTTTAAAATTATAGAAATTTTATATCTCAAAATGGACTTCATTTTTGTATTCGTAATATCGAAATTATCCAAAGTTTAATTTTTTGTAATTTTCTGAGAACATCCAATTTTTTATGAATAGTGAAAATTACTTAAAAACAACTTTTTTAATAAAAATAATTTATAGTGATAAATTATACTATTTATTGGTTTTAAAGTATAATTATAATATATTTTTACCATTTTATCCAATGGTGGTCAATAGAATTAATTTAACATTGAAATTGGACATAAACAATTGCCAATCTTTTGATATAAATTGTTTCTTAAAAACACGCTATTTTTTGTAACAGCGGGAATTAATTATAAAATTAATTAATACAACTTATATGTTTGGAAGTTTGTAAAATAGGCATCATTTTTGAATTCGGAATATCAATTATAGCTTAGGGTGAAATTTTGGCCTTGTTCTGAAAAACTTCAATTTTTGATGAATAGTGAAACCACTAAGTGGTAGTTAAATAACTGATTTTTCGTTTAAATGAAATATTACCACTTCTGTGATTTGATTTTCAAAAATCCGACATACATGGTTGTCATTAAGAAGTAAAATGTGGTTCAATGAGATTAAAATAATTTTTTGGTGAATAGTAACTTTTAAGTTCTTAATCGCGATTAGAGGTAATTAGTGTAGTTTAAGGTACAAATAATGTTTTAATAATATGAGATGAGCAT
The DNA here is from genome assembly GCA_963277665.1 of Viscum album. Classification (NCBI taxonomy): domain Eukaryota; kingdom Viridiplantae; phylum Streptophyta; class Magnoliopsida; order Santalales; family Viscaceae; genus Viscum; species Viscum album. The sequence goes on from OY728164.1 coordinate 20,626,531, forward strand.
GAAACTTGTCCTACTACTATTGGATGAGTCATGGCCGACCAAGAAAACCCATGGGTCAACTTGGGGACCCCATGGAGCCACTTTAGTTGTAAAATGACATTAATATATATTTATTTAATGTTAAAATTAAATTGACACAAACATGAGTTATTTTACTAAAACAGTTTTTAAGTGGGGTTACACAAGTCCAAATTTTGACTATAAATATTAATTAGAAAGATAAAAAGATTTCCTAAATCATAGTATTTTTTTATAATTTTTAGACATTAAATAAATTAAATTATTTACGACATCATTATGATGCAGTGATGACCTCATTATTTAACGATTTAAAATAAAATGGGAAGATAATGAAAAATCAAAGGCTTACACTTTTCCAAAGCCTATTTGATGAGGATATTTCGAAACCTTATCACCTTATCCTAGAATTATATAAGTGTGGGACCTTTAGAATCCGAAAAGCATTGTGTAATAATGTAACATTTCAATCTTTCCAAAAGAGCCCCTCCTCTCCACTTATAAAAGGCCCCCACCTCTCCCACCTCATTTACACTTTCAAGCCATTTGGCTGGCCCAACCTCTGCCCAAATACTCTCCCAACTTCCCCCTCTTACTCCTATAAGCCTTACTTTGGGCAGAACACTTCCCAAGGAAGCATTTGGCTCAAATCAAAAAGAGTTACCCGATTTTGAGGTAATGTCTTCTCTAATGTTGTTTTGTTTTATTTTTCTTCTACAACCCCCTAAACTCTTTTTATTCATTTCTTTTGTAACAGCACCAGTATCCTCAATATACTAGGGTGTTGTTATGAGAAGTATTCGAGCTAAACTTACACACACCTACATCTAATGGTTAAAGAACATACGGTTTCTGTGGATGACGAATTTCTGCCTCACGAAACAATGATTGTTCAACACTCATATAACACCTTAAAAGGTGTCCATTAAGATGTCACTATTTTTATATATGATATATAATATTTTTATGTTTTACTTATGCTTCTGTATTTATTATTTATGGCATACTTTATGATTTCCATTATGGGTAAAACGCGATAATTTCATTTTAGGAAGTGCGGACTACCGCCCCCTCAAAGTGATTTGAATCGTTAATGCCATATGTGGGATGTATAAAGGATGGAGTAAATGGTATTATACACTATATTATACTGGAATTATATTATACATTTATATCATTATGATTTAGTTCCATTAAATATGAAATTGAAATGAAAGTAGCGTTCATGCGTACGTACGGCTTACCGTCTCCATGAACGGTGCATTTCATTTCTTACCTCTAAATGTTACGTAATATTATAAATTAATGTATATACTGGATATATAAGATATATATGACATATAAATCATGAATATAATTCTAGATATAATGGATATTCTACCACATGAACAACTTGTAATTATAATAAGTTTATTGTTGACTCAAGTTACCAAAGATCGACAAAACGATCGTTATTAACTTGAATAATTACATAATATTCATAACATTGTAATAAGTGATATAAAAAGGATAATGAAATTGAAAATGGTTCTTAATAAGGTAGATATTAACTCTAGTTTGTTATTCAGGAGGTTAAAGAACGGTAGAGTCAAGTCGGACACAAGGTAAGGGAACTTCTTAACCCAACATCCATTCTTTGGGTTAATCTCCTAATTTCCAATTATGTCATGATATTATTATGTATTATTTTGTATTTTTAATTTCTTTATGTGTTCCTATAGTGAATACACATAATAGATCTACTTTATTTTAAAAATGATCTTTTTAAGGACTTCGTCTCAATCTCCTTTCATTGAGGCATATTTGGTTTTATACACAACTTTCTTTTATACGGTGTATAAACCCCTTTGAATTTTACATTTATTCGAAAGGAATATTTTTTTTATACGAAGCGTTTTACTAAAAGACAAAAAGGGAATGTTTTTCTTTCCGTACATATGCGGCGACAACGACTTCTCCGCCGCCGTGACCATTATTTGAGTTTCGGCTTCCTCTACAAACCATCACTTTTTTTAATGAAAAATAAATACAATGTTTTAACTTTCTTTTATTTTGGTATTGAAAATGGTTTTGAAAGCGTTTTTATTATATCAATGTGTTGTATTGTTATCTTGTGATTGAAATTTGGAAATGTTATGTTTCCTTTATGCATGTTTTATGTGATACGATTATGTTATGGTTTATGATATGTTTAAACCTATTCATATGAGGAATGCATTGGACTTAATAAGTGACGGGTGGAGCCCGCTATAGCTCCTCGATGCATCGGAAGGTCTCATGAGACAAACTAGTGTCTTGGCACGAGGCCTTGACAAAATCTTATTTGTGGTCTTGGCACGAGGCCTTGACTACGTGGTTATGATAGTCTGGCATTATGCATTCCATCATTATGAAAGTGGTTATTGATATTTCATGTGATTATTCGACCAGTAGAATATCCATGTGAAGAAGTAAATGGCATTATCTCATTTTACTTTTGCCATATTATGTTGAAGTTCAAGTTTAAAAGGCTTTTGTTTTAGTTATACATTGCCTTAAATGTTAATGTTTATTTATGAAAGCTTCCGCTATATTGTTAACCTTACTGAGCATCTGAGCTCACCCCTTTCAATGTTTTTATATTTTTCCAGGATGTGAAGAAGTATTTTATGAATGACCTACAGGGGTAGTCAGAAAGGGATATAATTGTGGACTATGAAGACCATGTTATTGTAGTTTGTTTACTTTTTGATGTAATGAAAGACTTATGAATGTATCTAGTGTTTCCAAGGCTACTAAACTAATCGGTCTTTCGAGACTTGATCTTTTGTGATCATGCCAATGTTACGAAGTAATGCACCGACTCTGTGTAGCTGGGGTCGGGGCGTTACAGTTGGTATCAGAGGAAGTTTATTACAAACCTTGGAAGATAGATTTAGATAAACTCTGATTAGAGCACGTAGACCTAAGATGAACTTTGAGGATTAGTACAGAAGAACTTCCTAGAATTATGGTATTGTAGAGATTTTGTGAGCTTTCTGAGCAATACATCCATGTCTGGATACAAGCAGGTAGAGGCGGCTCTGGCACAGATGTACCTAGGGGTAAAACCCGAAAACACCGCTTTGAGCTAGACTCGAACGGGAACTGGTGCACGACAACGGGCCTTGCTGCACTCTTGGTTACGACACTCCCGGGGGATCTTCTTAGGATAACTCTCATTTTCTTTACAAATCATTATGAAGGATTTATGAGTATATACTTCCTAAAATAAAACATTTTTATGATTATGGATTATATCCATAAATAGTTCAATTTATGTTAAGTATCTTACAAGTATGGAATTATGTATTTTGATTTATAAACAAATATAGTTTATGCCATTGTTTAGAAATGGCGCCTAGTGGAAGGAATGGAAACTGTATCAATGCACGCACTCCGTGCAGGGATTGCCCTCCTTCTCAAAATAATTATTGTGGAGCTGGAGATACAACTGGTTCTGATCAACTTATTACCATACTGGGACAACTCACTCAGGTTATGAATAATAACCTTACTCGTATGGAGCACCCTGATCCGCAATGTGGAGGATCAATGTTAGACCACTTCATGAGGCAACAACCACCAACATTTAATGGGGGTACAAATCCATTAGTATCTGAGCAATGGATAAAATCCTTAGAGAAAATATTCCACGCCTTGGGGAGTAGTGAAAGGGAAAAGGTTATTATGGCAGTTTACCGCCTCACTGGAGATGCTGATCAATGGTGGTCATTGATTCAAAACACAAAGGAAGATGATGACATATCGAATATGGAATGGAGGGAGTTCAAAGATCTTTTCTTAGAAAAATACTTTCCTCGTGACCATCGAGCAGATATGGAAAGGCAATTTCTGAGTCTGAGGCAGAAGGAGGATGAGAATGTCACAAAGTTTGAGGCTAACTTTACAAGGTTAGCGAGACATGCTGCCGATTATATACGTAACCCAAGGAGTAAGATTGGTCGTTTCTTTGATGGGTTAAAACCATTTCTCCGTAGAGCTTTAGTATCACAATCCTTCTCATCATACGAAGATATTGTCTCATGTGCTATCAAGACGGAAAAGGAATTCTCTAAGTCTTATGACAACAAAGTAAAGCAAGAGAAGAAGAGAACGGTGGAACAAGAGATAGATAAAGGGAAAAAGGGAAAGAAGGATTTTCCATTATGTGATAATTGTGGGAAGAATCACCCTGGTACTTGCCTAAAAGGAATGGGAGTTTGTTATAAATGTGGAGAGAAGGGTCACCAGGCTCGTGATTGCAAGGGAAAGAAAGAGGCTATCAAAGTTGAATGCTACAATTGTAGGGAAATGGGGCATTATGCAAATGAATGTCCTAAGCGTCACTGAAACATAACTCAGAAAAAGCCAAGGGATCAAGGACTATCTTATGCTGTTACTACAGTTGAAGCAGAATAACTAATGTAATGGTGCTTTTGGACTCATGGATTATATTCTGGTTATTAAAATAATGAGATATATATATATATATAAGGATTGTACTGCAGTACTTGTTGATTTCAGTAAGGTTTTTATATTTTTAGTATGTGACAATAATAGAAACTTTACTTTGTTTGGGGAATCTGATAAATTGATTTTGGAATTAAGAGACCTTTTAAAGAATGTCTGGACAGAGGTATTTTGGATAACTATAAAGGTTGGAGTGGATTAAGTTGATCTTTGGATAGTATTGTTTAAGGTTAAAAATTTATGAAGATTATTTTTGAATATTATAATACTATAGTTTTAGGAAAAGGACAACCTGCAGGGTGGGGCATAACCCGTCGCGTCGGACAAAGCTGCAGGAATCGAACCCACAATCATAGTGCGACAGGCCTTTATTTCCTACCACTAGCCTACAGGAAGTCCCTGGTTAATACAAAATAATTTTACTAATCTAAATGGTATGTGTTAACATTTGGAACCTTATACAATTAGTTTAAGTATAATTTTTTTGAGTTCTATTATCTTTTTGAGTGAAAGATGAGTTGATGGTTGAAACTCTAACTGTCAAGCATAAATATATATATACCTATCTCTTATTCAATGAATAAATTAATTCTTAAACTTTAGTAAAGGGATATTAAAACAAAAAAATGTGTTATCCTAATACCTTATGTCTTGTTGAACTGATGATATTTTAAATCAACATAGATTGAAGGCTTTGAGGCCCTCAATTTGACAGTTGATTGTGATTGATGACCTCAATCACTCCCTACAAATATTTATGTTTTTCCTCCAATTACATGTCGTTAATTTCCACCAATGTTCTCCTAATCGAGATCATAATTGGGTGATGACTTTTTCATTTGCCCTTCCCTCTTATTAAGGCTAAATTTTATTAATCATATTTCCGATGTGGGTTTTCCTCAAAGGTATTTTCTCTTTTCAACCTTTTATTTTCAAAGAAAAATTTCAAATTGCGAGGACGCAATTTATTGAAGGAGGGGAGAATGTAACACCCCGAGCTTCCACGATACGCTTCTCATTCAATAATGCAATAGCTTGCATTGTATGCAACTTCGAGTTCTAAAACACCGCGACTAATCAAAGTAGAAGTTATGAATAGTAATAACCACTTTTTAAAATTATAGAAATTTTATATTTCAAAATGGACTTCATTTTTGTATTCGTAATATCGAAATTATCCAAAGTTGAATTTTTTGTAATTTTCTGAGAACATCCAATTTTTTATGAATAGTGAAAATTACTTAAAAACAACTTTTTTAATAAAAATAATTTATAGTGATAAATTATACTATTTAGTGGTTTTAAAGTATAATTATAATATATTTTTACCATTTTATCCAATGGTGGTCACTAGAATTAATTTAACATTGAAATTGGACATAAACAATTGCCAATCTTTTGATATAAATTGTTTCTTAAAAACACGCTATTTGTTGTAACAGCGGGAATTAATTATAAAATTAATTAATACAACTTATATGTTTGGAAGTTTGTAAAGTAGACATCATTTTTGAATTCGGAATATCAATTATAGCTTAGGGTGAAATTTTGGCCTTGTTCTGAAAAACTTCAATTTTTGATGAATAGTGAAACCACTAAGTGGTAGTTAAATAACTGATTTTTCGTTTAAATGAAATATTACCACTTCTGTGATTTGATTTTCAAAAATCCGACATACATGGTTGTCATTAAGAAGTAAAATGTGGTTCAATGAGATTAAAATAATTTTTTGGTGAATAGTAACTTTTAAGTTCTTAATCGCGATTAGAGGTAATTAGTGTAGTTTAAGGTACAAATAATGTTTTAATAATATGAGATGAGCATGACACTTGTCCTACTCCTATTGTATGAGTCATGGCCGACCAAGACAACCCATGGGTCAACTTGGGGACCCCATGGAGCCACTTTAGTTGGAAAATGACATTAATATATATTTATTTAATGTTAAAATTAAATTGACACAAACATGAGTTATTTTACTAAAACAGTTATTAAGTGGGGTTACACAAGTCCAAATTTTGACTATAAATATTCATTAGAAAGCTACAAAGATTTCCTAAATCATAGTATTTTTTTTATAATTTTTAGACATTAAATAAATTAAATTATTTACGACATCATTATGATGCAGTGATGACCTCATTATTTAACGATTTAAAATAAAATGGGAAGATAATGCAAAATCCAAGGCTTACACTTGTCCAAAGCCTATTGGATGAGCAGATTTCTAAACCTTATCACCTTATCCTCTAATTATATAAGTGTGGGACCTTTAGAATTCGAAAAGCATTGTGTAATAATGTAACATTTCAATCTTTCCAAAAGAGCCCCTCCTCTCCACTTATAAAAGGCCCCCACCTCTCCCACCTCATTTACACATTCAAGACATTTGTCTCGGCCAAACTCTGCCCAAATACTCTACCAACTTACCCCTATTACTCCTATAAGCCTAACTTTGGGCAGAACTCTTCCCAAGGAAGCCTTTGGCTCAAATCAAAAAGAGTTACCCGATTTTTAGGTAATGTCTTCTCTAATGTTGTTTTGTTTTATTTTTCTTCTCCAACCCTCTAAACTCTTTTTATTCATTTCTTTGGTAACAAAACCAGTATCCTCAATATACTAGTATGTTTTTATAAGAAGTATTCGAGCTACACTTACACACACCTACATCTAATGGTTAAAGAACATACGGTTTCTGTGGATGACGAATTTTTGCCTCACGAAACGATGATTGTTCAACACTCATATAACACCTTCAAAGGTGGCCATTAAGATGTCACTATTTTTATATATGATATATAATATGTTTATTTTTTACTTATGCTTCTGTATTTCTCATTTATGGCATACTTTATGATTTCCATTATGGGTAAAACGCGATAATTTCATTTTAGGAAGTGCGGACTACCGCCCCCTCAAAGTGATTTGAATCGTTAATGCCATATGTGGGATGTATAAAGGATGGAGTAAATGGTATTATACACTATATTATACTGGAATTATATTATACATTTATATCATTATTATTTAGTTCCATTAAATATTAAATTGAAATTAAAGTAGCGTTCATGCGTACGTACGGCTTACCGTCTCCATGAACGGTGCATTTCATTTCATACCTCTAAATGTTACGTAATATTATAAATGAATGTATATACTGGATATATAAGATATATATGACATCTAAATCATGAATATAATTCTGGATATAATGGATATTCTACCACATGAACAACTTGTAATTAAAATAAGTTTATTGTTGACTCAAGTTACCAAAGATCGACAAAACGATCGTTATTAACTTGAATAATTACATAATATTCATAACATTGTAATAAGTGATATAAAAAGGATAATGAAATTGAAAATGGTTCTTAATAAGGTAGATATTAACTCTAGATTATTATTCAGGAGGTTAAAGAAGGGTTGAGTCAAGTCGGACACAAGGTAAGGGAACTTCTTAACCCAACATCCATTCTTTGGGTTAATCTACTAATTTCCAATTATGTCATGATATTATTATGTATTATTTTGTATTTTTACTTTATTTATGTGTACCTATAGTGAATACACATAATAGATCTACTTTATTTTAAAAATGATCTTTTTAAGGACTTCGTCTCAATCTCCTTTCATTGAGGCATATTTGGTTTTATACAAAACTTTCTTTTATACAGTGTATAAACCCCTTTGACTTTTACATTTATTAGAAAGGAATATTTTTTTTATACGAAGCGTTTTACTAACCGACAAAAAGGGAATGTTTTTCTTTCCGTACATATGCGGCGACAATGACTTCTCCGCCGCCGTGACCATTATTTGAGTTTCGGCTTCCTCTACAAGACATCACTTTTTTTAATGAAAAATAAATACAATGTTTTAACTTTCATTTATTTTGGTATTGAAAATGGTTTTAAAAGCGTTTTTATTATATCAATGTGTTTTATTGTTATCTTGTGATTGAAATTTGGAAATTTTATGTTTCCTTTATGCATGTTTTATGTGATACGATTATGTTATGGTTTATGATATGTTTAAACCTATTCATATGAGGAATGCATTGGACTTAATAAGTGATGGGTGGAGCCCGCTATAGCTCCTCGATGCATCGACAGGTCTCATGAGACAAACTAGTGTCTTGGCACGAGGCCTTGACAAAATCTTATTTGTGGTCTTGGCACGAGGCCTTGACTACGTGGTTATGATAGTCTGGAATTATGCATTCCATCATTATGAAAGTGGTTATTGATATTGCATGTGATTATTCGACCAGTAGAATATCCATGTGAAGAAGTAAATGGCATTATCTTATTTTACTTTTGCCATATTATGTTGAAGTTCAAGTTTAAAAGGCTTTTTTTTAGTTATACATTGCCTTAAATGATAATGTTTATTTATGAAAGCTTCCGCTATATTGTTAACCTTACTGAGCATCTGAGCTCACCCCTTTCAATGTTTTAATATTTTTCCACGATGTGAAGAAGTATTTTATGAATGACCTACAGGGGTAGTCAGAAAGGGATATGATTGTGGACTATGAAGACCATGTTATTGTAGTTTGTTTACTTTTTTATGTAATGAAAGACTTATGAATGTATCTAGTGTTTCCAAGGCTACTAAACTAATCGGTCTTTCGAGACTTGATCTTTTGTGATCATGCCAATGTTACAAAGTAATGCACCGACTCTGGGTAGCTGGGGTCGGGGCGTTACAAGTCTCACCTACATCTTCACCCAGTACTAGAATCTATTGGTTGACAAACCAAAGGGAAAAAATTTGGTGGACTATTTATCACACTTATGGCGGATCGGCTACACCATGAGTATGATTCCACGGAATTTATGGAGCTACCGACGACACCCTTCTTTGATTCCACTCTTCTCAGCCATATGCGGATTCTAGAGCCAGATGGTATCATATTATGACTATGGGGTGTTCCTAGGGTTGCCCCAGCTACACCTCCACCAGCGGGCATGGATGTAGAGGAGCGCCCTACCGATCCTGCTGTTTCCCACCACTACACATCCCAGGGGAGCCCTGATTCTCCTACTACCACCTCTCACCCATCCATACCCCAAAAATATTACCCACCCTATCCATACTATCTCACCCTGTAGGTAACATAGTATGCTGACTCCGACCTATTTTGGAAGTGGCTGCAGGACCAGTTCTCTATGTTCCACTGGCTGCATGAGCAGACGCACATGGATGTGGAGGGCCTTAGATTGGCCGATCCTCAGCCTTCCACCCTGTATGAAGTTGTTACCAAAAATCATCTATCATACTATATTTCAAGAGCCGGTTCCTCAATGGGTGAGCCTTCTACTACCTATGCTTCCACTGATCCCGTGGACTTACCTCCTCCTACCACCGATCCGACGTGGGATGCAACTGCTCTAGCCTTCTTCTTCAATACAACTGATCCCTCTACAAGAGGACATTGAGTTCTTTGTGACTTTTTTCTTTTCATGTTCCATTTTTATTGTCCAGGACTGTACCCTGTTTTGTGGGGTGATTTTATGACTGCATTGTTTTTATTGTGTGTTTTTCTTTTCTTTCCCTGCTTCTTATTTTTCTTTTTCTCCATTCACTTCTCTAGTTCTTTTGTCTCACCAGAAGTGGATTTCATCTATTCCACGCAATCTACCTTTCCACTCATCGGGCTCTTGCACACCACCTGTTTTCCACACTTGACCGACATTCAGGGGATCTTTTCACTATTGGACTGTTTTCTAATTCTTTACTTTCTGCCCTCCCATTTCAAAATTCATTTTCCACCCTTCATTACATTATTACCTTCACGGGAGACTTTTCTTATTTTTATGTGTGGAGGAGGGCACCCTTAATGGGAACCCCATTTTTATTGATTTCTTGCTCAAGTACATAGGTTAGCATGTTTTCTTAGGTGTGTCTAAAGGGATATTATTGATGTCATCTGTTTATATCCATTAGATGAAAATGAATTTTGAAAATTTCCTATGAAAATGGATCATATGTCCTGATGGTCTAACCTTGTTTGTGATGTAAAAAAAACCTTATAATACTTGAAAAGGAAAATTTATCCATTCATTTAGAAAAAAAGTTTGTTTAAAAATTATTTTTGTGATGGAGTAATTCAAATTGAGGATCCCATTAAAATGGAAGTCAAATTGTGGATAAAGAGAGGTGAGGTTTCTGGAATTTTTGTTTCCGCACAAGTAGCAATTACATGGTCTTAATTCCATGATCTCTTGACTTGATAAAAAATTCTCATCATGAATTTACATGAGAAAATTGGGAAAAATTTTATGCTAGTATCTCACCCCAATACAGAGAAAAAACTTTTTCAATATTCAAAGGCATGCCCAATAATTTTGATGACCTTTCATCATGTTCCAAATAATGTAATTCAATGAGGGTGTGTGGCCTATATAAGTGATATCCCACCAATTGGAGATGAAGAAATCTGGTATTAACTAATCTGAGTGTATGATGAGATGAAAATAGAGGTAGGCACTTTCACTGAATGAAGAAGGGAAAACTCAGTTTAAAAAATTGATTTATGAATAAATGGTTGACTATTTTGGATTAAGCCTAATTTTTTAGCTAACCTCATAGACTTGGGGAACATGAAGTAAGAATGTTGTGATTTTTAACGGTAATTAGTTCAAAGTTGATATTCATCTAATTGGTATAATATGTAATTTTTCTACATATCTCTTTGATAACTCCTTGAAAATGACTGTCTATGCCTTTGTTTGAGGACAAACAACCAATCAAGTGTGGGGGAGTTTAATGCAGTGTTGTGCATAAGGCATTTACACTTGGATAAATATTTATATAATGGGTTTTTTGGATGGTGTTTGCATAGATTTTAGTATTTTGATGTTTTCTATTAGGTTTTTATGTCACCAGAGGATGAAGTAGGAAGTCTAGGAATTTTGGAGATTTAGAATGAAATTGGAGGATTTTGGACCCATTTCCACGAAATATGCCAGATTTGAGTCACTCGGATCAAGCACCAAGACATAAAGGACATGTGATATTATAAATTTTAAATAGAAAGTAATCCCTCATGACTGCCACATGGTTACCCCAACTGTGTTCAAACTATGGGGAGATGATGCCATTGACAGAGAGGTTCGCACGGTTGGTGCATAGCTTACCAAAACTGTGCGGCCATGAAGAGAAACCTTTTGAGTCATTAACATTTGGATAGAGACATCCACTTAGTTGGGGCACGGCTTTCCCAAACCATGGGGCCCATTCATGAAAACCATGCATCTTTAAGGATTTGATACAGAGACTTCCACATGGTTTGCGCACGGCCTACCAAACCGTGTGCCAAAAACAGTGCAGACCACTACATCCTTCTCCTTTTAGATTTTTAACTTTTCAGCCAATCCATGACCTAGGGTTCCCCTTTATACCTACTTCTAGACAACTAGAAAATGTCATTTCTAACTAAGAGGACCCTAGGGGGTGAGCCTGGACAAGGAGAGTATTTTGGAGGGAAAAAAGAGGGCTAGGAACTAAGTTTTTTTGGTTAGAGGATGGTTTTGGAGAACTTTTTATATGTATAATTTTTGTGATTCTGATTATTCTATTTTAAGTTGCAACTAACTCTATTATTAATTTTAGTGAGTTTCTTATCATTTTAATCAGGAATAGATAATCCCCCCTTGTGTTGGGGCTGGAAAAAATGTGGGTTTGCTAGAACTAGTTTCTCTATTCATGTGTTTGTTCATCATCTCTCACCTAATTCTCTAAACTTCCATGCCTTATTTTGCTGGAAACCCCATATCTAACAAAGAATAGATTTTCCAAGGATATTTGGGTGAATTTTTCCAGGTATATCCATGAAAAATGAATAAACATTCCTTTTTTAGAGGGTCTTTCCAAAATTAAGAGTCAGTATAAATCAATTTCCAGACCAAGGGATTGATTTCAACAGACTTAATCAGAACTCATCAGACCAAGGGAGTTCAGACACAAATGAAACACAGAAATGTGGGTTATTATGAACAACACAACAAAATAGTGAATAAGGTTTATCGTCCCACATAAAGGTCCAGCCCCGACACATTTTTATTATTATCCTTTAAAATCTAGTTTTAAGTAATCATCGATTTTGAATGTTAATTTGTAGGAAGTTAGAGAAGGCCAATAAATTAGTTCTCTTTCGAGATCTATCAATAGGAACCAACAAATCGTATTTAAATTTAGCATCTTCACTTAAGCATTTTTAAATCAACAGAAATAAACGCAAACATGGTTTCTCTGTGGACCGACCTCATACTTGCACACTATGCTAGTTACAAGTTATGGAAATTAATTTGGTGCTGAAAACAACATTTCATACAAACAAAACACCACATGTTTTAGTAAAACTGCTAAAAATACAATGAAAAGATCCAAATTAAATACACAAAATTAAAGCTCCGCTACGATGCATCATCTGTTTCAATGTCTGAGCTAGTAATGCCTAGTGTGTTCCCTGTAATACTCTTGGAAACCATAATTCTATTTCATAATATAGGTTTAACATACAAGTATCATCAATTGTAAAACCAAAGTCTCTCACATAAAACTAGGAGAATCATACTAATGATTTTGTGGGAAAAAGAAGAACCAACCACACTTAACAATGAATCCTATCAATCCCCACATTATTATGGAATCTGCACCAAGTAATACAAGTAATGTAAGGTAATATAGTAATCCCATCAATGATAGGGTACCCCACACAACTTTCCCACATAAGATATTCTCTCACTCACTAACAGAAAACATCTAGGTGCTCCCACCTCTTTGGAGAGTACAACGTTACAAGCCGCCCAGACACACCTAGGCCTCACAGTTAGTGCTCCAACCTAGGAAATCAAAGCACATCATATCTCTCCCACAAACACATGGGCATCACAATCTCATCCCACCAATATAAACATGAGTAACATACCACTCCACATATTGAAAACACCTGGTAAAGAACAACACATCTCCTTTCGAAGACACCTGGGACACTACAAATCATCTCATCCAAAAGACACTTGGGATACCATAACTCACTCTCACACACTAGGGATTCACAAACCAATAAATGCCTAAATAATTTTAGGATATCACCACGTAGATGAAGAATCAAGGAAGATAGGGTGTCCAACCATCCATTCCTCTATTAGGATGCTTGGGAAAGACACCCTCCACCATGACAATGGGGGTGTTCGGTAGATAGTGCTCAACTAGGATGGGGTGAATATAGAAAAAACATGGAATATAACGTTATGTTTATATAGTATCAAACACTCAAGCCCCACCTATGGGTTCTCAATCATATAATAAACCAAATTATGATACTTCCAACTATGCTGTTACCTATAAATTCATTAATTAACACAATCAATAGTCACATTGAAATTTGATAAGTTAAAACCATCCACCACAATCCCCAACTCTAACATACTCCCATATAACACACTTAACCAATTATCAATCACTATAAAGGAATAAATTTATTTATTACATCCCTACCTAGGAAACTACCAACAATAGCATTCAATAATCCACATTTCATAAACCATGCAGAGGAAAAGTATCCATAGTAAAAAAAACTCAAATAATATTTCCACAACATTGAACAACCATATTAACCACTACCATTATCATTCATCAAAGTCATTAAACCCAATCCATCCTTTCATAAAGAAAAGTTCCAACACATAGCCAATCCTTGAAACACCTCTAACCATAACCAAACCTGACAGCCCAACTATTCAAACACTACCCATCCATTCCATAATTAATCAATATATCAACCTGATATTCCATTACACCACACGTACTACCCCACCTTACAATCATGATCTTATCCCCATACCACACAAACACACAAGTAACAACATAGAACAGAACTACACCCAAAAAATTGACACACCAAATAAGGATTGGTGTATTCATATTTAATAAACACTCATTCATTAATTCCACTTTGATAATTCATGGGTTATCGAAGAAAATGTTGGGTCCTAGTTCATCCATTAATTTAACCAAAGATGCATTGTTAATCAATTGAATATATAAATCCATTCAACACATAATATATAACAAGCCATCAAAATTCATCCCAAGTGCACAAATAAAGACAACTAATAAACATGATTTTCAGTACACATATTGCCCATATTGGTAACAATATCAATGAATAATGAAATAAAAGCATGTGTCACATCACCCAACCCATTTTTATTTGTTAAAAGACGATTAAATTATCTTTATTAAAAATGGATATAGATTTATTTACATGGTAATCATTTGTACACCCACCCCATATGATAAGAAAATATGAGGGATGAAGGGATTCCTACATCGAGAAATAGACAATCCACACCTCCTCCTTACACCAAAAGGGGTGCACAAGGATCCTTGGAGACAATATCCTAGGGTGAAACATAGATGCTTGTCTCTATTGGGAATATAGGTTATACGATTCCCTAGTATATAGAGAAAAGATAAATAAATAATGAATAAAAGGTGTCCATCTTTGAAGGAATCAGTTTGAAACTCAAGGGACTTGAAACTGTTTTGAAATCCACATTAGAAGTGGATCTTGACCATAGGTTTTGACTAACATAAAGGATTTATAGCATTTGAAAATTATATCTATATTTTAAATCATTTAAAATGTATTAAAAAACACTTAAACATGGTATTAAATTCATTATACGTAAAAGGAAATATTAAAGGGTTGAATTTGGAAAAACAAGAAAATGTTTAAATTTTTTATGAAACTATCAAAATGACTCACCTTTAGGTGAGTCACCATCATGATTCACCAGTGGGTGAGTCAGCAGTGGATGAATCACCACTATAAGATTCACCGATGTGAGCTACTAGTGACGAGATACCAATGGTGAGTCACTGTTTAGTGAGTCACTATTCGGTGATTCACTATTAAATGAGATAACATCATAAATCATCACCACAAACCACCATCAGTGAGTCACTGTTGCATGTCACCAATTCAAGACACTATCAATGAGTCACCAATGCGAATCACTGTCACTATGTCACCGATGTGACTCACCAATGGGATATCCCACCATCGTCACCTACCATCAGTGACTCACCATTGTGAGTCATCAGTGTGAATAAAAATTCTAACTCATCGGTCCTGACTCACCATTAAAACCTTCTAGTGGATGACCCCCCAACACAAGAGCTTCCATTAGCAAATTAGTGTTGGAAAAACTATATTTTTGAAAACTCTTGCAATGAGTCACTGTTGACTCTGAGAACACCTCAGACACCATATTTTTATTAAATAATGGGTCAGGGAGGTCTGATCCATTACATTAGATACATCTCAAACTGTTATCATTCCCGAGAATTAAAAAGTAACACATAAATAATAGGGGTTTGAGAAACAACCCCTAGAGATACTTCTCATGGTTTCCACTATGCTAGAAACACTACTACCAATGAAGCACACAAAATTTCCATAATAAACCAACCTGTGTTTTTTGAAAGCTATAGTGAAATCTAAACATAAAGAACATGTCCTCCGACATATACTACCCCCACCAACAACAACACAGACCATAAAAGTACCAAAATCCACACTTTCTATATATATAAATTAGTGAATTCTGTCTTCCATGAAAATATTTTATCCACTATGGGTGGAACTAACTCTACGACATGGGTTTAATCACATATCAATTTATGTGTCTTGATTAGGATTTTGATCTTCCCCTTTCTAATTTTAGGACTTTATCACACTTCACAAAATAAGGAAACAACTCATCCAATAACACACAAGGTTCAGACATTACATTAAAATGGGAAACACAACATGGATAAAATCATAACAACTATGGGTACTAGGTACTCATCTACATCTACCTCTCCCTTGTACTCTTCTATAGGCCACTATGCCTCCACAACACACAAAAGAGGGAATTTTTCATTAATGCAGGACGTTCTCCCAATGATACTGGATCGCTACAGCATGGTAGAAAAATGGTGTGTCATATTTAACACCCAACTATCCCTAGTAAATGACATGAGGTTCATCATGATGGTACCAGTGAAGCTAAGAGACAATAATGAAGTCATGGATCCTCTCCAACAACGGTGATAATGCTAACTAGTTTCCCACTTCTCCCACTTTCGGTAGCACCTCAATAGTCCCGATGAACCTGGGAAAAATCTTGTCTTCTCTAATGAACCTCTACATCCCACGTCAAGGGGAATCATTTAAGATCATGTTTTCCCCAACCTTGAACTCCAAGGGCCTCCCCCTATGATCGGAATACAACTTCTTCTAGTACTGTAATACTTTTATCCTCTCAAAAACGAGATGAACCTTCTCTTTCATGCTTTGCACTACTTTGGGGCCATGAATAGCTGTCTCTCCAACCAATATCTTGCACAATGGTGAAAGACATGGCCTCCCGTACAAGGATTCAATTGAATTCATGCCAATGGATGAGTGATAGATATTATTGTAAAAAAACTCTACCAATGGAAGGTTTCATACCCAAGATCCACCAATGTCCATGATGCATGGTGGTAACATGTACTCTAATATCTGGATAGTTTGGTCAATCTTTCCATTATTCTAAGGGTGGATGGTAGTGTTGAGGTGTAACCTAGTGCCAGAAGCATGATGTAATCCCCTCTAGACTCGTGAGGTAAAACACGTATCTTGATACATGATGATGAATCTAGGAACTCCATGCAGCTACACCACCTCATCCACATACCCTTTGGACAAGGAATCCACTAAACCCCAATCCTTTATCACTAATAAGTGATCCAATTTCATCAGTCCTTCCACCAATACCAAGATTACGTCACATAATACCTAAGCCTTGAGAAATCCTATGATGAAATCAATCTAGATGTCATCCAACTTCCACTCAAGTACACATATGGGAAACAATAAACCATCAGGAACATGGTCCTCATACATTACCTTCATAATGAATATATACTTCACCATAGACTCCTCCATTTCCCCTTTCATCTTAAAACAAAAAAATAATAATCTCTCAAGATGCAATATATCATAGAAATCTCAGTGTGTAGCACTAAAGGCGAGTTGTGATACTCATAGAGAACTTCCTCGTGCATCACCACTTGAAAAAAAATCATTGCACAAAACACCATCCGATTTTGACCATTCTCCAACCATTTAGAGAGAGCATCACAGTGGTCAATGCGATCACGCATCACTTCTGCCTCTGAATCCCCCCACTAAGACTCCTCCACCGGTTTCATCAATGAAAAATACAATATTATCAGAAACTGAAAGCCTCTAACTCCATCTTACCATTCCTTTATGTGAAAAGATGCAAACTCCTTTATCACCAGTCATGCATCCACATATTCATGAACTACCTATTTTTGTGACTTCTTTCACAAGGCATCATCTACAACATTCCTATTTCCTAATTTGTAAGAGATTTCAAAGTCATATTCCTAGTGAAACTCCACCTACCATTATTGTCGTAAGTGTCAGTCTTGTTTGGAAAATATATAACTCAAGATCTTGTGATCTGTGAAGACCACAAAGTACTCTTTAATGAGAAAATGTCACTACAACTTCAACACAAACACAACCGCTACTAGATCTAGATCATGGGTGGCATAGTTATTTTTGTGGGCATGTAACTTCCTTGAACCATAATATATCATATCCTATTATTTAATCATCCCACATACCAATCCCAGATGGGAATCATCCCAAAAATCCGTGAAAATAAAAAATTCATCTGGAAACTAGATTACCAGATCACTGACCAACATACCCATCATAGAGTCAAACTCTGCCTGGAACTGCTCACTCCACCCAATGTTTTTTTCTTTCCTAGACAAGGCCTTCAATGGAGTTTCTACTTAAGAAAAATTTGGTATGAATCTATGGAAATATCCTACTAGACAAAGAATAATATGAACCTCTACAAAATTCATGGGGGTTTCTGAAGAAAAAACTACATCATACATTGATGGGTCCACTACTACAACCTCATGTGACAACACAAGTCCACTAAAATGTACCACTCGTGTCCAGAACATTCACATTGAAAACAATCCCTAGAGCTAGTGGTGTCAAAGTAATTTCAAGTAAGTAATGAAATGATCCGTTTTATCTCCATCTAACATTGAGTATATCAAGATTTCATTGATGAATATGATGAAGAATCAGTCTAGGATCTCACAGAAGATGGATTTCATAAGCCCCATGAACACAACTGGTGTGTTCATATCACCAAAAGGCGTGATAATGTTTTCAAATTTTCCATACCTGCATCGGAAAGAAGTCTTCAAGATATAACCTGATTTCACCCTTAACTGGTGATTTATAGACTAGAAATCAATCTTATAGAACCAACACACTCCCCTCAGCTAGTTGAAAAGATAATTTATCCTTGGGAGAGGGTAACAAATCTTTACTGTTACCTTATTAAAGCTCTAGTAGTCTACACATAGCCTCATACCACCATATTACTTATTCACAAAAAATACTTGGGCACCCCATAAAAAAACTAGGATAGGCAATGCTCTTATGCATCAGATCATCTATCTAAATCCTTAACTCCCATAGCTCTGAAGGTGGAATTTGATAAGGTCCCATAAAGATAGGATATGCACCATGCTTTAAGCCTATCCTAATCACAACATCACTTCATGGGGATTAGAGTCACAACCTACAAAAAACATAAAGGAACTCCCTAAAAACTACAGGGACATAAGAATATTCTTCTTCCACTGACATATTGACCGCAAAGGAAAAAAGAGGCTCCACACGTCGATTTTCCACCTAATAGCTATGCTCACCGATAAAGGCCACCCATAGACAATATATATCCGAAAACATGAAACTCCTCCTAAATAATTTGATAATATCTGGAATAGAGTACGACTATTAGATTACAAGGATGAAATAATATGGTTTCATCTATAATATGAAAATATCCCCATCGGACTGATGCAGTCCCATTATCATCCTACATCCCCAGCACACATCAAAAAGATGGTCTGACCTGCAAATAGAGTAATCAATAAAAGGGAGAATGTAATCCCCTATATGTATAGTCCCATATCATGGGATATATCATTTTCAACAAAGGAGTGCGAAGATCTTGGATAAAAAAACACAAGTAGTAGTACTGAACAAATTGATCGTACCTGAAATGATATACGGCCCTGCTGAAACTACTTCCCCTGTGGCATGAAACTGACCACGCCCAGCTCCTCTTCTCCTATTATATTGAATACTTCATCAACCAAGCCCAATACAAGGTCCCTAAGGAAAAACCTGATTTTTTACTCTACCTTCTCCATCTCCCCTCAGTGTAGTGTAAGGCTGTTATCCCTAGTGCTGGAACTTCTCTACCGGAAACTACTATTGAGGCTGGTGTAAGACTTTCCCACATCCACCATACTGAGCTCAAAAAACTACTAAGAAATGAATCTGGATATTCCCATAGGCTCCACAGTTAAACCAAACTGGCCCCAGTCCCATAGTATAGGCACGAGGACCATATGGTCGAAATAGAAACTACTGAGGTTTCCTCCCTGCCGATCAGAACCTCAAAGGACCCAGCTCCTAAGACACACTTTGGATAACATTTCACTTTGAAGAACTAGTCTGAATCCCCTATCATGGTATACATCCTTGTTATTTCATCCTCTTAACTACCTCCACCTTCTTCTGGACCTCCAAGTATTTGGATGAGGTAAATGGTGTAACCACATTCTAGATAAAAGCAAGAAGTGCCTCCTCTAGGAATCTCAAACGAAGACTCCATATTCGAAATAGATTTAGGGAAAAATGATGTAGATCCTTTATTGTTATCCCCGGGTCTCGTATTGATATACTCTCATGCTGTAGGGAGAGTAGATCATGCCTCTTTTCAGCGTTCATGGCTTTAGAAAGAAATATTTCTCGAAACTCCTCAAAATCGACACATAGAACGTTATCCTTATTACTCTCCCATAGGTAAAGTGTCTAAAAATTACCCATAGCTCCTAACATCTGGATCCTAAATAGGGGAACACAGTACTCCAAAAAATATCGGATCAGGTTTATGGTGATCACAAGCTCCTTGAGCCAACAATTTCTCGCTAGGACTGAAACACTACCCTCATACATCCCTATAGTCTATTGTTGAAAAGTACATAATTTTTTCTGCAACTGTTCATCCTCCTCCACTGGGTCAACACTCCATCGATCAACTGGGTTGGCCTACTGAGTATCCAATTCTTGTACTACATGCAGACGAAAACTAGGTTCCATACCTGAAAGGTAAAAAAGTAATTCATAATCCTGAATAGAATGAAATTATATTTAAGATTCATTATAACTCATTATTTATTCATATTCCCATAAAACCCCAATTCAAACAAGAAAACAAGTCATTATGATTCATGTACCTCTCCTAGGGTATCTATCCTACAAACTTTATTGCCTCAATTGGACATTTGATAGACTTAGAGTCCTTTCATTAGAACACGATGGCCCTAAAAACATTTGTCCTTGATGGTTTTCTCTAGCCTATTTTATGCACCAAGAGAACCTGTCAATGTTTCCCTACCAAACCCTGAATTCTATAATGTGCCTAACTCAAAAATCCCTTATATCAATCAATCATCACCTCTGGTACCATTCTATTATGACACTCTCCCTCTAAAGCTTCCCCTCCTGAGCAGGAAATGAAGGAAGAGAGGTAATGACCCCCGAGTCTTGCCTCCAGTAGGCCCTATGGTGGCGACCAACATGAAGGTTATATAATCACACGAAATGGGAGGAAATAAACTTTTTTAGTAATCGAGATTGGGTTATAAGATGTATCACCCTAAAAACTCCAAGAATTATATATAAGAAAAACCAAAATCCATCCCACATGAATGGTTAATGTAAAACTACTACAACTATAATGAAATGATCCAATGTGAATACCACAAAGTATAAACATTAGTGATGCAACAACATTCTCAAAGTCCGAGCTAGTAATTCCCAATATTGTCCATGTAATTCTATTGGAAAACTGAATGATGTTTTATAATATAGGGTGATAATACAATTATACTCAGAAGAAAAACCAATTTCTCTCATTCGTAAGTGGAAGAAGCATACTACTGCTCCCATGATAAAATAGAAGAACCAACAGCACCTAACAAGGTACCCTAGCCATACCCACCTCATCAAGGGATGATCACCAAGTAAAAAATTTCATGTAATGAAATCGTGTAATCATATATATGATAGTGTACCTCACACCAGTTTCCCACTGATTAGATTCTCTCACACTACAATGCCAAAGATCCTTTCACTCCCACCTCTTCTGAAAGTACTGTGTCAAAACATTCCCCCACACACCTGGGCCTCACAGCAAGTCCTACAAAATGGGAAAATGGAGCTCATCACATCTCACCCGCACACACATAAAACTCACAACCATATCCTGACCACAGACACATGGGCCACATAATACCCCACATTCCAAAAACACCTAGGAAAGCACAACACATCTCATCTCGAAGACACCTAGGAAACCACCACTCATCTCATCTCAAAGACACTTGGGAAACAACAATTCACCCACACACACCTGGGCCTCAAAAAATACTACCTAACTTAAAGAACATTTTTATATAGCTTCCTAGAAGTGGGAGAATGGTTATGTGGGTGGTCAGGCATTCATCCTCCCATCAGCATGATTGGGAAAGACACCATCCCCCATGATGGGGTGTTCAGAATATAGTACTAAACTAGGGTGGGGTGCATATGGAAAAAAAAGTAAAATAAAGGTATGTGTATATAGTATCGATCACTAAATCCCATGCCATGGGTTATAAAATAAATGATAAACCACTCTACGATACTCATAACTTTGCAGCTACCTCTAAATGCAGTTATTAACACTAGCAATAGTCACTTCAGAACTTGATTAATGAAATCCATCCACAAAAAATCCACACTTAAAAAATACCCCATGACAACTCATTTAACAAATTATTAAAATTTATTAATGAAAAAATATATTCATTCCATCCATAACCAGGAAACTACCAACCATAACACACAAAAATCAACACAGCATAAACCATGTAGAGGAAAAACCATAGTAAAAAAAACTTCATATTTCAACTCTTTTCAACACCCATACCAACCACTTCCATTATCATTCATCAATTTTATTACTCCCAAACCATATTCTCTACAGGAAATCTCCCAAAACACAAAAAAAACCCTGAAACACATCTAATCACAACTAATCCTTATAGCCCCGCTGTTCAAAAACTACATATCTATTCCACAATCTGTTATTCTCTCATCCTAATTTCCATTACACCACCCATACCACCCCACCATAGAGTCATACTATCAACCCCATAATTAGACTACCACATAAGAAACAAGATAGAAAAAAACACACATAGTAAACAATCACACCAAACATGACATGGTGTATTCAGATTTAGAAAACACTCATTCCTAAATTCCACTTTGATAATTCATGAGATATCATAGAACAAGTTCGAAAATAGGGAATCCATTTATTTAACCAAATATAAGTTGTTAATCAATTGAATATATACATCCCTTCAACACATAATCAATTAAAAAACATTGAAATTCATCATGAGTGCACAAACATAGACCACCAACGACCATGATTTTCAGTAGCCATATACCCTATATTTATTAGAATGTTAATCAACAATGAAATAGAAACAAGTGTCACTTCCCCACATAAACTTTTTATTGGTTTAAATCCTATTTAATTATATTTATCAACCATGGATTCAACTATATTCACATGGGAAACATTCATTCACCCAAACCAAATGTTACACAAATAAGAAGGATGAAGGGATCCTAACCTTCAGAAACAGTTGATCAACACCTCCTCCTTGGACCAAATAGTGGGTGTGCATGGCTCAATGGAAACACGATCCAAGGGTGTAACATAGTTTCATGGGTCCTCAGAGATGAAAGGTTTTGGGATGCTTGGGTATCGAGAAAAAAGAGAAATAATGAATAAATTAATGGTGTCTAGCATTGAAGAATTAGATCTGAGACTCAAGGGATATGAAACGGTTTTGAACTCCCCATTAAAATTTAGTCTTGACCACACTTTTTGAATAACATAAATCCTCCTGAGAATTTGGAAACTAATGTTATATTTTAAATTCATTGTATAGATATCAAAAATACTTAATATTAAATAGATTTTCTGTCAAATGGAATGTTAAAGGGGTGAATTTTGGAAAACTAGGTAAAGTTGTGAATTTTAACAAACTGTCGAAATGACTCACCATTTGGTGAGTCACCATCATGAATCACTGATTGGTGAGTCATTGGTGGATGACTCAACATTGTATGAGTCACCGATGCAAGCTATTGGAAAAGAGATACCTATGGCGAGACACCATTTAGTGAGTCATTGTTCAATGAGTCGTTGTACTATGAGATATTTTGAGACCCACAATCAGAGAGTCGCCATGGTCAGTAACCAAAATGATTGAACATCCGCGATTCCCCAAAGGGAATCCCCATCAGTGAGTCGCTAACCTGAATCCCTATTAGTGAGTCACAAATGAGATAGGTTGTTGGGATTCTCTACTATCGCCACTAACCTCCAACGACTTAGTATTCTTACTCATCGGTCTAGACTGACCATTTTTTACTGCTAGTGGATGAACCACCAATAGAAGAGCTACTGTTAGCGCCTCACCCTAGGAAAAACTAGATTTTTGGAAAAATTATGAAATGAGTCATCATTGCCTCCCAAAACACCTCATACAATAGTTTTTCAAAACTTAATTCCCTAGGGAGGTTCAGACCATTACATTTTATAGGTCAATTCATCTAATATTCCATAGGATAGTTCAATGGAATATCTATCCTTCATGACCTATTCTAGAAAGAAAAACATTGAAAATAATTTTCCCAACTTCCTCCCAAATAAGTAAGTGACAAATATACAATTCTTCCCAAATCACAGCACAACCATTACCCAACCCCAAGGGAATGGAATGTGATATTTTACTTCAATAGAGAAAGAAAATTTCTATTCTCCTTGATGAATTATCAATATACCCCTTAAATATAGATATATAAATATAAAAGAAAATAAAATAGAGGAAACAAACCTGAATCCACTCCCTCACCAATTTCCTTCTCCCTAAGTAACCCAATTCCATTTCCTCAAGCCTTATCTAAGCCAAAGGAGCCCATTTATCCAAATTATGAAATGATCTTTATTTTTAAATGAGTTAATATCAATATTACATTTTCATATTTTATAAAAAATCTCTATGCATGAAATTTTTCATAAGGAATTGAGAACCAATAAGATATAGTTTTTTGACATTGAAAATGATTCAAGACAATAGTTTATTCTAATAAAGTGGTATGATTAAGGGGACTTTATAAATCCATTTCAAATATAGACTTCAAATGTTGAATGGAAAAAATTAGATGATAATAACCCACTTACTTTCCTTGATGAAATGATTGAAATATCATTCAAAAATTCACATTATTTCTTTTTTGATGGATACATCAACTAATTCCAAATCCAAAGTACACATCATGACCAATAAAATACAAAATTCACTTAACATTGTGATCATAAGCATATAAAAGAATTATTTTCGGCCATTAAATTAATATTAAAACATTCCAAATGTGTTTGATGAGTATCATAATTGAGAATTTAATAGAGGTATTAATGGATGAATTTACCATTTAAGGTGAGTCATTTTAATCTCTCTTACATTAATACTCTCTCGTCTAACAAAAGAGTGTCAAATGTTACCATATAATCAATTTTTTAAAATGAAACATCACAGTTACAAACGAGATTACTCTACTCCACATAATTTCTTAAGAGTGAATTCTGAAATCATATATCATATATATTTAAATATATAACTGATAAATTTATTTAAGGCTTATTCATGAATTATTCATTAATTAACTAGGTTTTGGTTTGTTATCATAGGAATTAAGAAATCTATAAAAAATTGAATAAATGATGAAAAAGTTCGAAAAATATATTTTACACATCATGTTTCACACACACAACATCTAGATTTCATTCACAACCTATGTGCAAGGCCTCAGACAAACATGTGATATAACACCTATATGTTTTTATGAAATATATTCTTTAAATAATTTTTATTCTTAAATATCTTTCTTTGCATGTAATCATGAGTTTAGATGAACCATGAGATTCTATGATTATAAAATTACCATTATACCCTAGTTGTTAGGTTAACGGGAATAATTATAACTAACTTAAGAAAATTTATTGTGAATTCATTGGCTATTAATTATTTCTGAAAAATATAAATCAATTAAATATTATAATTTTTGAATGATTTAGTTCTGGTAATGAAATTAATGAGATATATATGTGCTATATACTTAAAAAATATTTTTTATATTCATCCAATGGATATTTTACTCATAGGGTATAAATAAAACCCTATTTGACGTATAAAAACCTATATTTATTAAAAAGGATAATTTTACTAATTTGAATGGAGAACCCCTTTTAAATTAATATTTTGACACATTAATAATTTGTATATGACAAAATAATCATGTTATTTTGATTCAGGATTTGAACATTTACTTTGGATGATTTTTTTATATTTTTCAGATTACTTGCATGTTTTGATAAATTGTAAAAATACGCAAAATTTTAAATAAAAATAGATTTTTTATTTAAATAATTTATATGGTAAAATTATATTATGTAATGGTTTAAAATTATAAATAGAATATATTTTTTCCATTTAATATAATTTAGGTCATTTTAATTAATTTTACATTAAATTTAAATGAGTAAACATTTCAATCATTTACAATATTTTAACTTTCAAACCATGTTTACTCATTTCAAAAACAAGATCAATTTTAAATTAATAAATAAAACTTCGTTTTTTTTTTAATTTTATTAAATGGATTTAATATTTATAGTTAGTCAGTCCAAGATATGTAAATGGCATTATTTTATTTTTGGGCAATATGAATAGTAACTTCATTTAATTTTATTAACACAGTAAAAGGGTATAACGAGTAAGTAATGGGAAATATAATATTATAAAATTACTTTAATACTCGTATTAACATCATTGTATGATTTTAATTTTTCATGAAACATACTTGGGTCTTAATGGTATCTTTTGGAACTTACTTGGATATGATTAGAACATTTAATTTATTTTATTTTAAAAAAGTGAAATAGGTCTCACTTAAACTTTGATAATTAAATTATTATTAGTATAATGTTATACAAGAAGATGAATTCGATTACGGATTCTCATTTTAAAGATAAAATGTTTTTAATCATAAAATTTTATTCTTATTTTTTAGGAAATAAAAAATTACCTCAAAGACTTATACTTGGATGATGAAAAAATTAAATATTTGACGATAAATCAATAAAACAATTATCATTAAAATATTAATAACCATAAAAATTCCCAAACACAAGAGAACTGTTATTTTTCGAGTATATCTCGACGATAATCATCCAAGGGTGTACTTATTGACCATTTTGAGTCTTATATAAGAGATTATTACACTTATGTTATTTTATTTAAAGTGAGGATAATTTTTTCACATTAATGTTTTAAAAGAGTATAGAATTTTTAATGTTGGGTATTTTAGAAGATAAAATATACTAAAAGTATTCTTTTTAAATATAAGGGATTTATATTAATCATATTATTTTATTTTTAATTTTTATTCAAAAAATAATTATATTAAATAATTACATAAAATTGAGCTAGTAATAGTTTTATTAATGGTGAGGTCAAATAAATGTTATTTAAAATATTATAATAAATATAATTTGGAATAATTAATATGTAAAATAAATTTTATAGATTAATTTTAACCCTTAGGGATATAATAATATATTTTTATCGATGTTCACTTCTTATTTTTATATTTTTTTAAATCTATGAAATAAATAGTGTCAAAATTGACACAATTGTTATTTTGTCAAAATAAAGTATTATTAAATCATTTGAAATAATAGGAAATTTTAAAAAATATAGATTAATTTTTTTATGGTTTAAAATTTTATAAATTATTCACTTATGGTATAATTATTATCAAATAATTAAATATTTTACCCTTTTAATATTGAAATATTTATTACCCTAATTTACAATTAAATAGAATAACTAATTTTTAATTAAAATGATAATTCTTAAATTGAAATAAAAACTTGTACAACATTTATTGGTTGATGATATTACCACCCTATATCATATTATATTCTATATTGATTCATTTTGGTGTTTTTTATGTGGTTTTTTATTTTATTATAAATTAATATTTTTGAGGTTTGCAAAGGTGAATCTCACCTCATTTATAAAATGGCACATTCTACCTCTACTCTTGACTTCATTTTGAGCCTTAAATATTGATCATACCCTAAATATTTAACTTATAAAATTACCTAGAAACAATATAGAGGTCCTGGTATTCTTGAAAGACAATCTCTAGTTCTTTAAGATGAGATTTAGAGGAGGCGCGTCAATGAAGAAGTGATATAATTTACAGATTCTTTCAAAATTCCTTTTTCTTCGACTTCTACATCATGAGATGATTCATTATGAAGTAATAACTCTTTTAGTACTAATATAATTAGATTTTATTATGATTATGAAATAACCATAGTCATCATTCTACTCAACCCATGAAAAATGAAATCACCAGGCGTGTGAACGTACAACATATTGTCTCCACGCCATAGTGTAATCAGTTTTTCACCACCACCTTACAAGGTTGGGTATAATTATGAAATTAATAAATATACATATGTTTTTATTTTAAAATTATATTTATTTTGAGATAATATACACCATAAACTTCAATACCATTCAACAATTATGGAAAAGATATTGTCAGTTATGCATACGTTAGGTGTACCATCTCAACGGTGCGATGTGATTCATTCTACATAATATTCATTAAACCACGATAATATAAATTAATTGAAATGATAAATATGATATATATAATAATATTATTATGATTTAAATTATATAACTTTAACCTAAAAATATTAGCAATAAATTATCCGACAAAACATGCATAAGAGCATAAAGCAGTTAATAACCAAATAACAGGTAACAACAAAATATTATTAACAAAGAGATAAAAATATAATCATAAATGTTATCATAAAAATTATTATGATTCTATAATAAATCAGTAACATTATTTAAATCATTATACATGATGTTTAGATACATACAAAGCATATCAGACCTAATGTAAGGTATAACTTTGAAAATCTCATTTTTATCCAAGATTGTATATTACTAAGTATTTGAATAAGTATATTTATCATCCACATAAATGATTTCTAAATATGTATATCAATATAGAATTTATATATTTATATAATCTTTAAAGTCTATTTTACCAATTTATTAATTATTACTAAATTGTTTTAATGGAATTTTTTGTCGTTTTTAGTATGAGGAACTTTTTATCTTTTCCGAGAAAATTCCAAGAAGAAAGTTTTTTCTAAATTTTACAGCATGAATGGATTTCTATGGTTTCATAATGTATTATTTCCTTAATGTTATGCCAACAATATCACAAGGTTTTTTTTCACATAAAATCATTTATTCTAAAATTGCTTTGTATTTTGAAGAAGGAAAGTGTTTTTGAAGATGAACAAATATTTTCTTCATGAATTAATTTCAAGTGTCTTCTCAAAAAAATTCCATATAAGATGAAACAATTTAAATAGGGTTATATTTCTATACCTATTATTAATATAATATTATGGTATTTATGATGGAATTTTATTTAGGAAATCATTTTTTTATATCAATTATTATGGGATGATGTTTAAGAAACCCATTTTATTTCATGGGTTATGATATGGTGGCTGTTTTTATGTTTTTGTGCCACATATAATAATGGTTTAATTTTGAGATGGGTGGTACAAATATCTCCCTCAAATTAATTGGGTATATATTTATATATGATGATATAGACATTATTGGAAGGACATGTAAATCTGGTTCAGTAATACTAGGCTAGAACGAGGAGTGAACTCAGTTCAGTAGTGGACATTGTTCTCTATGATGTCTTGGAAATGAGATTGGACTAGTATGAAATGATTTTATATATTTATGTGTGTATTTTACTTAATTTCATGTCTTATTTTATGACTATTGGGAAGACATTTCACTTTTAAGATTTATCCCGCAATATGATATCATGATCTTGTATATACAAGATAAGATTTTCAATTGTTATGTTCCTTTGATAATGATATGATTGATATTTCCCGTGTTTACCTTTAATGAGAATTTGAGCTCACCCTTTCATATGATTACTTTCCCAAAGTCACGAAGATGGGGTATTATGATTTATATAAGAAAAAAAGATTCTAGTTATTAACAAATAAGCGAGAGACAATGTTGATGTTTTATGAACTAGTTGTATATATTTCCCAATTCTAATGGCACTAAACCTATACGGTCCTGAAATGTTTTTTTTATGTTATATAATAACTATCCTTCAATTTTGACATAAGATCTGTATGAAATGTATGAGCCTTATAGTTAGTATTAGAGAAAATGTATAGTTAACCTTTGGAAACTAGGATGATAGAACCTTAGTACGAACCCCTTGGATATGTCTATGTATAGGTTACAATCCTATCCTAGTGTTTTATATAAGTTCATAAAAAAACTAGGAAAAAACCTAAAGTGTCTTAAATATAAATTATATTATTTAATTATATGATTTTACTATTATGATTGTTGTTGCTCAGACTATTTTCTTGGTTTTAGACAATGGTTGGTACCGAAGGAACCGCGTTAATGCTGAATGTAACGGGAAATGTAATGATTGTCCACCTGAGCAACCAATTGTTATGGGAGATGGAATAAAAAAATATTTTTGTCATACCCACACAACATTCTCAAGATATGAATCATGGTGGTCTTCCAAAAAATCAATGGAGGGAGAATTATTCTGTTGAATACTTCATGAGGCAGTTTCCACCTTCATTCAGAGGGTCTTCTGATCCATTAGTGGATGAACAATGGCTTCTTACTACAAAAAATAGTTATATTAAGTTCTAAAATGTTATAAACATGATAAAGTCATTTTAGAAGTATATATTTTGGATGTTTAATCTGATCAATGGTATAATCATATCAAGAATACGAAGAAATGTGATGAAATTGAGTCCAAGGAATGTTATGAGTTCAAGAACTTATTTTTCAATAATTACTTACCTTGTATTCATAGAAAAATTATGGAGAAGGAGTTACTTGAACATAAGAAAAAGGGTGATGAAACCATTGGTACTGTTGAAGAAAATTTTAAAAGGCGTTCAAGGTACATTTCAAGAATTATTATCCAACCTCAGAGTAAAATTGATCGATTTTTAGTTGCATAAAACCAAGTCTTCGAAGGGAATTAGCCCCATGGTACTTCAATAGCTATGCAGAAATTGTTTTATTTGATCTCAAGGTTGATATAGATATTTTAGTAACCCATTAGTCATATTGGTTTGATATGAAAAGAAAAATGGAATTCAAATGAAAATCTAAAGACCACAGTAAAAAAAGTGAGTTTTCCCTTATGCTCAAAGTGTGGAAAGAAACATTGAGATAAGTTTCTTAAAGGGGGTGTTAAATCTTTTAAGTGTGGAAAACGTGTTCATCATGTATTTGAATGATGAAGTGATGGGAAAAATATGTATAATGATACAAAAAAAAGGTTACACAGAATGAACCTCCTACACATAAATACTACAAGTGAAAGGATATGGGGAATTATTCCAATAAATGCCCTAATCCAAGGGTTTGTTATGATGATTGACTTCAACAAACTCTTAAAAACAATGAAAAATTAATGTATAATGAAATCACTATCGGTGACATGGAGTATGATAATGAAGTGGGGAAAGGTACACATACCATCGAATCATAAGTAGAAAATGTTTAATTTGATTCTAGATCAACCCACTCTTTTATTCCTAAATAATTCTATAAGGGTATCGTTATATCACCTAAAAAGTTTGATGTCATGTTTACTTTGACAACCCCTAATGGCATAATAGTCACATAAAAAGTTTATAATTATTCTTTAGTTGAAGTTTTTGGGAACGTGCTTCCTACAAATCATGTAATCCTTCCAATAGTGGAATTTTATGTGATTCTAGGATTAGATTGGATTTCTCTATATGGATATCATATCAATTTCAAAGGAAGGGAAGTCAAATTTAATATTCTAGATCAATCTATGACCATCAATCGATACAAGGATAAATATAACTTTCCAGTCTAAATTTATTCCATCTTATTGGTCTTGCTTCATATAAATGAAGGTTATTTATCTCAAATGGTTGGGGAGAAAATCATGATTAAGAAAACACCCATTGTATATGAGTTTGAAAATGTCTTCCCAGATAAATTTCCAGGTCTTCCACAAAATCCTGATGTTGTGTTTTCAATATAATTCATACCGGGTACTACGCCTATTTCAAAGACACCTTATAGAATGGCCCCAATTGAGTTGCATGATTTGAAGATGAAACTACAAGAGAATATGGATATAGGATTCATACACCAAGTGCATCACCTTTAATAGAGAAAAATTCTATTTATTAAGAAGAAAGATGGATGAATGAGACTCTGCATCAATTATAGAGAACATTTCAAGATCACTATCCAGAATAAATATCCTCTCCCCCACATTAAAGTCTTCTTTGACCAACTATGCGGAGATCATTACTTTTTCAAGACAGATCTTCATTCACTATTTCATCAATTAAGGGTAAAAATGAGGATATAACAAAGACAACATTCGGTATGATGTACAGAAACTATTAACTTATAGTGATTAATTTTTTTCTTACTAGTTCCCCTTCTATATTCATGTGTATAATGAATAAAGTTTTCAGAGCCTAACTTGATCAGTTTTTTTGTAGTCTTTATAGACGATAATATTTTATATTATAAGAGAATGGAATTACATGAATACCACTTTATAATTGTACTGAAGACCCTGAAAAAGTAGATGCTTTATGAGAAATTTAACAAGTTTTAATTTTGGCTTTAGAATGTTACATTTTTGGGTCACATAATCTCTAGATAGGGGATATTTATGGATCTATCAAAAATAGAAGTTTTTGATAGTTGGATGAGACTAAAAAAGGTAAGTGAGATCTGAGGTTTTCTTGGTTTGTCTTGGTATTCTCCATATTTTGTAAAATATTCTACACAATTATCTAATCCACTCACCATGATCAGTTGAAAAAGAGTTATGTTCTTTAAGAAGGAGGAATGTGAAGATAATTTCAAAGAGCTAAAAAGAAGGTTAGCCAGTGCACCCGTTCTCTTACTGCCTTATATTGGGGAAAGGTTTGTTATCTACAGTGATGAATCCACGAAGGGTTTGGGATGTGTTCTCCTGCAAATTAATATGAAGATAGCTTATTCCTCACAAAATTTGAAAATCAGTGAGCATAATTACACAAATCATGATTTGGAGTTAGCATCTGTAATATTTTCATTAAAGATACAGAGGAATTATATTTATGGTGAAAGCTATGATATTTATACCGATCATAAAAGTATAAAGTATATTTTTTACTAAATAATATGACCATGTTCCAAAAATGATTGTTGGAGTTGATTAAAGATTATAACTTCTCAATACATTACCACTCAGAGAAAACGAACAAGGTGAGAGATGATTTGTGTTGACAAGACCATGTTATCCTATCCATGATTAGGATAAGAAAATATCCAATATTTATGCATTTTCAACGGATGGATTTTGATATTTTAATGGAAGGGGAGAAATATAATCTTTTTCAAATGAATTTTCAAAAATCTATAGAAGTGATTATTAAGGAGGTAGAGAAGAAAGACGTAGAGCTATAAAAGAATGTGAGAAATGTCCCTAAATTCAACCTTGATTTTGATGAAATAATAAGGTTTAGGAATTGGGTTTGTATTCATCCCATACAAAAATTAAGGAAGGATCTACTATATGAGGCTCATAGTTATTCATTCTCTATTCACCAAGGAAGACAAAATATACAAAGGGACTTAAAAGGGTATTTTGTTGGGATGGATTGAAAAAATATTTTGCTAAATATCTCTCTTGAGGATGGGTTTTTCAACAAGTTAATGATGGGAGACAGAAGTATAAGGAGATGTTAAAACCATTACCTATACAGAAATGGAAATTGGAAAAAATCACTATGGGCTTTGTCATCGGATGTACCAAAACATCCAAAGGCAATAATGCTATCTAGGTTATAGTAGGTCACCTTATAAAGTCATCACATTATATTTCTATTAGAGTGGATTTCTCTCTTGATCAAATTTCCAGGATATTTGTAATGGAAGTGGTAGTATTTCATCAAGTACCCCATTCCATTATATCTAATCGGTATTTGAGGCCTACCTAGAAGTTTTGGTGATTATTTTAGCAGTCTTTGGACACATAGTTGAGTTACAACAAATATTGTTATACTCAGATAGATAGTCAGTCTATGAAGGACAATTTAAACCCTATAATAAATGTTTGAGATTTCTCTATGGATTTTAAAAGTGGTTGGGATCAACAGGTACATTTGGAGGAATTTTATTAAAACAATAGATTTCACTCTTGTATTAAGATGTCCCCTTATGAATCCCTCTGTGGATGGAAGTGAAAAACTACAACTTTATGGGATATCGTTGGGGAGAAAAATCTAGTATAACATGATCTTGTTGATTAAATGGTAGAAAAGGTCATATATATTCAAAAACACAAAAGATAAGCATAGAGTCGATAGAAAAATTATACTGAAAAACGAATAAAAGACCTATTTGTTTGAAGTGGTTGATAAGGTGTTTCTATGAATATCTCCCTGGAAGAGAGTAATGAGAAATGGAAAGAAATAAAAGCTGAGCCCTTGCTATATCGGTCCTCTTGAATTTATGTATCGTGTTGGGAAGGTAGCGGAAATATTGGAACTTCCACCGAATCACTCTCAAAATCCTGATGTGTTCCATCTATCTCTCCGAATAAATTGAATACCTTATCCCTCACATGTACTATGCTCTGAAGTTGTACTGCTGGAGAAATATAATTCTTATGAAGAACAACCGATAGAGATTATTGATCGTAATGAAAACGTTATATGAAACAAGGCCACTTGGTCAGTTAATGTTTTATGGAGGAAACATCAATTTGATAAAGTTACATGGTAACCTAATGATATGATGAGGGAGAGGTATCATCATCTGTTAGTTTCCAAGTGACGAATGTTGAAGTCAAAATTCTGTTTAAGGGGGGTAGAATGTAAAAGCAGGATGTTTTTAAGAAATATTTTATTAAAATAATTTTTATTTTTCATTGTTTTTCATTGTACGCAATCATGAGTTTAAACGAACCACGAGATTCCCTTATTATAAAATTACTGTTATATCCTAACTGTTATTTTTTTCGGAAATAATTATAAATAACTTATGAAAATCCATTCGTTGGCTACCAATTGATTATGAAAAACATAAATTAAATAGATATATTTATTTTTGATTGAATTACTTATGGTAATGAAATTAATGAGTCATATATGTATTATATACTTAATAAAATATTTTTTATATTCATCCAATGGATATTTTAGTCATATGGTATGAATAAAACCTTATTTGATGTATAAAACCCGATTTTTAAAAATGTTAATTTTATACCATTGATTGGAGAAACCCTATTAAATTAAGATTTTGACACATTAATATTTTTTATTTGATATCATAATCATGTTATTTTTAATAGTGATATGAAAATTTAATTAGGATGAATTTTGGATATTTTTCTAAAAACTACAATGTATTGATTAATAGTAAAAATACACTAAATTTTAATTTAAAATAAAATTTTTAATTAAATTAATTTATATGGTTTAATTGTATTATTGAATTGTTTCAAATTATAAATACAATATATTTTTACAATTTAATATAATTTAGGTCATTGCAATTAATTTTTCATTAAATTCATATGTAAAAACAATTCAGTCTTTTGCAATATTTTAACTTTTCAAACTCATTTCCTCATTTCAAAAATGGGATTAATTTTAAATTAATTGACAGAACTTATGTGATTTCAATTTTAAAAAATTGATTCCATATTTGTAATCAATAGGTCCAAATTTTTTAAATATCTTTATTTTAATTTCGGCAAAATTAATAGTTACTTCAGTAAATTTTATTGAACACAGTAAACGGGTAAATCCGGTAATTAAGGGTAAACATAATATTATAAAATTACTTTAACACTTCTCATAATATAATTTGATGATTATAATTTTCCCTCAAACACACATGTGTTGAAAGGGTATCCATTAGAAAACATTTGGATAATATTAGGACATTTAATTTTTTAATTTAAAGAAAAGTGAAATATGTCTCTCTGAAACATTAATAATTAAATTATATTTAAGACAAGGTTATATAGAAGATAAATTATACTATATGTTTTAATTTTAATGAAAAAAAAATTTATCATGAAAATTTATTTATAATTTTTAGGAAATAAAAATTACCTTAAAGACTTATACTTTTTGGATGAAAAAATTAGTTTATTGATGAGAAATAAATAAATAATTTTTTATTAAAATATTTATAACCATAAAATGGACCAAAACCGGACCAAGAATTATTTCGAGAGAATATCTAGACCCTAAGAATTGAATGGTAGAATTATTGACCATTTTGTGGCCTATAGAAGAGATTATGACATTTATATTATATTATTTAAAATGAAGATAAATTTTTCACATTCATGTTTTAAAAGAGTATAGAATTTTTAATGTTGAATTTTTTAGAAGATAAAATCGAATAAAATTATTCTCCTAAAATATAATTGATTTATATTTATCATATTATTTTATTTTTAATTGTAATTCAACAAATATGTATTTAAAATTATTACAAAACATTGTTTTAGTAATTCTTTTATTAATGAAGAGATCAAATAAACTTTATTAAAAATATTTAATTAAATATAATTTGGTATAATTATTATGTAAAATTAATGATATAGATTACTTTGAACCCACATGGATTTAATAAAATATTTTCATCGAGGTTCACTTCTTATTTTTATATTTTTAAAACTCTAGGCCAAAATATTGTCAAAATTGACCCTGTTGATAATTTGTCAAAATATATATTTTTTAAATTATTTAAAAATAATAAAACATTTATGAAAATATATAATAATTATTATACGGTATAAAAGGTTCAAAATTATACATTTATTGTCTAATTAAATTCATATTAGTAAATATTTTACACCTTTAATACTAAAATAGTTGATACCCTTGTTAAAAATTAAATATAACAACTAAGTGTTAATTAAAATGATAATGAATAAATTGACATTAAAAGATGTGTAAAATTTATTGGTTGATGAAATTACAAAATTATATCATCTCATCTTTGAAATTGGGATATTTTTTTCTAATTTTATGTGGGTTTTGATTTTATTATAAATTAATATTTTGGAGGTTTCCAAAAGTGCCCCTCACCTCAATTTTAAATGAGAAATTCCTCCCCCAATCATTCACTTCATTTTGAGACTTCAAGATCAACGATCCCCTGACAATTTACCTTATCAACTTCCATAGAAACATTTTATTGATCCTGGAATTCTTCAAAGACCAAATCTATTTCTCTAAGAGGGTATTTAGAGGAGGCATGTCGAAGAAAAGGTAAAATCATTTACTGATTCTTTCAAACTTATTTCTTCTTCTAATTCTTCCACATGAGTTTTTTTCATTATAATGTAATAAATAAAGTATTAATTATATAATTAGATGTTTTTATGATTATGAAACAATGATATTATTCGTTCTAACAATCCGATGAAATATGAAATCACTGAGTCTGCATATGTACGACATACCGCCCTGATGCCGTGGTGTAATCCATTTTTCACCACCACTTTACATGGATCGGTATACTGATTGAATTAATTAATATATATATTATTAATATAAAATTATATTGATTATTAAACACTATTAACCATACAATCCATCATATTTAAACAATTATGGGAACAATATTGTCACTCGTGTGTACGTACGACTTACTTCTCCACGGTGTGATGTGATTCGTTCTACATAATCATCATTAATGAATTATTACATAAATTAATTTACTAAATTAAATGAATAAATATGATATATATTATACTAATACAATTTTTAAATGAATTAACTATAACCGAAAAAGAGGAATAAGAACTTATCCTATAAAACAAACATAGGAACATAAAGTAGTTAATACCCGAATAACGAGTAACAATGAAATGTTACTAAAAAATAGATGAAAATATGATCATATATGTTATCATAAAAATTATTTTTATTTTATAATAAATAATTAAAATTATTTAAATCATTATATAGGAGGTTCAGATACATATGAATAATATCAGACCTATGGTAAGGGATAACTTTTCAAATATCATTTTTATCTGAGTTTGATTATTCATATGTGTTTCATTGGTTATATTTGTCTTCCAAATCCATGTTTCCTAAATATACATTTAAAAATATTCCTTATATTCTTATATAATTTTTTATATTCAATTTTACACATTGGTAAATTTTTACTAAATGGTTTTAATGGAATATTTTTTCGCATTCGGTCCGAGCTACTTTTTGACTTTTCCGAAAAAAGTATGAGAAGAATTATTTTTAACTTGTACGGAATTAATAGCTTTTTAATCTTTCATAATGTATTATTTATTAAATATTTCCTATAATAAAACAAGTTTATTTGGACATAAATTTATTTCTTCTAATATTGTGGGTCATTTGGAGGAAGGAAAACGTTTTTGAAAAAGAAAGCATATTTTCCCCAAGAATTAATTTCAAGTGTTTTCTAAAATTTATTTCCATCTATGATGACACTCATTATAAAATATTATGTTTCTATCCCAATTATTACTATTATTTGATTGTGTTTATGATGGAATCTTATTTATTAAATCCATTTCATTTATATTAATTATGATGGATCTATGTTTAAGAAACCCATTTCATTTCATCTGTTATTATACGGTTAATATTCTACTATTTTTTGTGGCACATGTAAGAATGGTTTCATTAAGAGATGGTTGGGACCTATATATCCCTAAAATTCATTTTCTAATGATTTATATGTCATAATATAGACATTATTGGAACAAAAATCCAATCTGGTTCTGTAATACAGGGTTGGAATGAGGAATAAACTCATTTCAGTAATGGAATTTGTCCGCTATGATGGTCTTGGCATGGAGCCCTGACTAATATAAAATTATTTTTTATTTTTATGTGTGTATTACATGAAATTTCCTGGATTATTTTATGACTATTGGGATTACATTTCACTTTTATGATGTATCCCATGACATGATATTATGATCTTTTATATGCATAATATAATTTTCAAATGTTATGTTACTATGATTATGATATGATTGATATTTCCCATATTTACCCTTACTAACAATTTGATCTCACCCTTTCATATGTTTCTTTTCCATAGTTCATTAATAAGGGTATTAGGTAAGACATGTTATAAAAGAGTATACTTGTGAATAATTAAGCAGGAGATAATATGGATGTTTTATAAACTAGTTGTTTATGTTTCCTAGTTTCTAAAGACACTCAACCAATAGTGTCCCAATGTGGATTTTTTTATATTATGTAATGAATATTATTCAATTTTTATGTAAAATTTGTATGTAAATTATGGTTCTTTATAGTTTGTATTAGAACAAAGTTATAATTAACCATTTCAAACTATGATGAGATAACCTTAGTAAGAATCTTAAGGATTTGTCAAACTATAGGTTACAATCCTATACTAGTGTTTTATATATGATCATGAATAACCACTAAAAAATAATAAAGTGTCCTAAATTGAAATTTTATTCGTGAATTATCTAGTTTTCCTTTATAATTAGTGTTTCTCACATTATGCTTCTTGGTTTTAGTCAATAGATAGAACCTAAAGAAACCATGTTAATGCTGAATGTGATGGAAAATTTAATGATTTTCCCCATGAGAAACCAAATGTTATTAGAGATGAAAGGGAAAATATTATAGCCATTGACACACAACTTTATCAAGTTATGAATCATTATGGATGTCCAAATGATCAAAGGAGAGAGCAAAATTCAGCTGAATCCTTCATGAGGAAGCATCCACCTTCATTAAGTGGGTCTTCTGATCCATTAGTGGCTGAACAATGGATCAGTACCACTAAAAAGTTATTTTTAGTTCATCAATGTTCTGAACATGATAAATTTATCTTAGCAGTATATTTTTTTGAAGGTGAAACTGATCAATGTTGGAATCTTATCAAGAATATGAGGAAAAGATATAAAATTGAGTCCATGGAATGATACGAGTTCAAGAACATAATTTTAAATAAGTACATTCATTATATTCATCAATCAATGATGTAGAAGGAGTTCCTCAAACTTAAGCATAGGGATAATGAATCCATTGGTACCTATGAAGAAATTTTACAAGACTTGTAAGGTATTCTTCTAGAATTATTATCCTACATGAGAGTAAAATTGATCGATTATTTAGTGTCTTAAAACCAAGACTCTAATTGGAATTTTCCATAAGGGACTTCAATAGCTATGAGGAAATTGTTTGATGTTCTATCAAGGTTGAGATGGATATTGGAGTAACCCATCAGTCATATTGGTTTGATAAGAAGATAAAAATGGAATTTAAAGGAAAATCTAAAGACTACACTGAAAAGAATATGATTTTTCTCTTATGCTCAAAGTGTGGAAAGAAACATGGAGGGAATTTTCTAAAAGGGACTACTAAAATTTTTATGTGTGGGAAATAAGTCCATCGGGAATTTGAATGCCGAAGTGATGAAAAAAATAAGTCTAATGATCCAAAAAAAGAAAAGGCTACATAAAATTCACCTCCTACACTTCAGTGCTATATGTGAAAGAAAATGGGGCATTATTCCAATCAATTCCATAATCCAATAGTCATTGATGATAATTGACATAAAAAACTCTTAAGGACAAAAAGGGAATGTCTCATGTAATCACTATCAGTGATGTGGAGTATGATAATTAAGTAGTTAAGGGTACACTAACCATCCACTCTAAAGAATAAAATGATTTATTTGATTCTAGATCAAGCCACACTTTTATTTTTGATGAATTTTATATGGGTACTATCATATAACATCCACAATTAGATGTTGAGTTAGCTGTGAAAACACTTAATGGAACAACGTTCAAATCAAATCTTTATAATTATTCTTCTATTGATGTTTGTGTGAATGTTCTTCCAACAAATATTGTGATCCTTCCTATAGTGTAATTTTATTTGATTCTTGGCATGTAATGGAATTAGATATATGGATATATTATTAATTTCCAATGAAGGGAAGTCACATTTTATATTCCAGAATAGTTTATGATCATTTATCTATGCAAGTATGAATATAACCTTCTAGTATAAATTTCAACCTTCTTATGGGTCTTCATTCCTATAAATTAAAGTTATTTATATCAAATGGATGGGTAGAAACTCATGATTAAGAATACACCCATTATATGGGAGTTTTCAGATGTATTTATAGAGGAATTGAAGGTCTTCCCCCAAATCGAGATGTTGAGTTTTCAATAGTAATCATGCTGAGTGCT
Source organism: Viscum album (assembly GCA_963277665.1). NCBI lineage: Eukaryota > Viridiplantae > Streptophyta > Magnoliopsida > Santalales > Viscaceae > Viscum > Viscum album. The sequence continues at coordinate 20,667,785 of OY728164.1, forward strand.
TTGACTATTTTAGAGACACCATATAGAATTTAGTCAATTGAGTTATAGGAATTGAAGAAGAAACTCCAAGATATCTTGATAATGGATTCATATGTCGTAGTTCATCACCTAGGCGGGCACCTATTCTGTTTGTTATGAAGAATGATAGATCAATGAGACTCTGTATTGATAATCGAGAACATAACAAGATCACTACCAATAAAAAATTTCCTCATCCCTACATTGATGACTTATTTGACATACTGTGTAGATCTCAATACATTTCCACAATTTATCTTCATCCAGGATATCATTAATTTTGGGTAAAAAGGAGGATATACCAACGATGGAATTCCATAAAAGGTATGGACACTATAAATTTATAGTGAATCCTTTATGTATTACTAATTCCACAAATATCTTTATAGATATAATGAAAAGAGTATTTAAAGACTATCTTGATAATTTTATGGTTGTCTTTATGGAAAATATTATTTTCTATTTAAAGAGAATAGAATTTCATGAATACCACTTGAGAATTGTACTGAAGAACCTAAAAAAGTAGAATCTTTATGCAAAATTTACCATGTGTGAATTATGTCTTCAGAATGTTACATTATTGGGTCATATAATCTCAAGAGAAAAGATATCTGTGGATCTATCAAAAACATAAGGTGTTTAATGTTGTCCAAGACCAAAAAAGATAACTGAGATACGAGGTTTTCTTAGATTTTCGGAACTTTTTTGAGGTTTTTTGAAATATTTTTAATTATTATCAAATACACTCACCAAGACGAATCAGAAAGAAATTATGTTCATTTAGATGGAGGAATGTGAATAGAATTTCAAAGGGATAAAAATAAGGTTATCTAGTGCACATGTTCTCACACTGCCTTGAAATGGAGAATGGTTTGTGTTTTACAGTGATGCATCCATGAAGGGGGTGAGATGTGTTCTCATAAAAATGAAATGATGATAGCTTATTCCTCATGGATGTTGAAAATCCATAAGAAAATTACCCCAACTCATGATTTATAGTTAGCTTTGGTAATATTTGCATGAAAAAATATGGAGGCATTATCTTTATGGTGCAATGTGTGATATATATAGTGATCATAAAAATTTAAATTATATTTTCACAAAAAGGGAGATGAATATTTTCCAAAGAAGATGGTTTGAGTTGATTAATGATTACAACTACTCAATATATTACCACCAAGGGAAAGCGAACAAGGTACAAGATTCTTTGAGTTGACAAGACCATGAAATCCTATCCATGATAAGGATCACAAATGAATGAAAATTTAAGTACTTGCAATGGATGGATCCTGAAATTTTATAGGAAGGGTTGAAATGTTATCTTTCACAAATGAATTTTTGACCATATATACAATTGATGATGGAGTATTTGAAGAAGAAATATGTAGATATAATAATGAAGGTGATAATTGTTGTTGAATTCAACCTTGATTTTGATGGAATAATAATAATGTTCAGAAACTGGGTTTGTATTACTCCCATAAAATAATTAAAGAAGAAGTTATTGGATGAGGCTCATAGTTCTTCATTCTCTATTCACCCAGGAAGCATAAATATGTACATGGACCTGAATGATTATTTTTTATGGGATGAAATTAAAAGAGATGTTACCGAATATTTCTCTTGATGATTGGTTTTCAACAAGTTAAAGCTGAGAGATAGAAGTATAAGGGGTTTTTACAACCATTACCAGTAACATAATGGAAATGGTAAAACATGACTATATAAATTGTCATCAGACTTCCCAAAACATCTAAAGGAAATAATGTTCTTTGGGTTATAGTTGACCACCTTACGATGTCAGCACATTTCATTTCTATTAGAGAGCATTTCTCACTTGATTATGTTTCTGGGATATATGTAAAGGAAGTGGTAAGATTTCATGGAGTACCACTCTCAAATATATTTGATTGGGATCTAAGGTATACCTCGATGTTTTGGTGAAGTCTTCAACAGGCTCTAGAAATAATGTTATGTTTCAACACTTCTTACCATCCTCATATAGAGTGTTAGTCATAGAAGACAATTCAAACTCTGGAATACATGTTGAGAGATTTCTGTATGGATTTTAAAGGTGTTTGGGATCAATATCCACCTTTGGTAGAATTTTATTACTAAAAATATAATTAACTACAGTATTTAGATGTCTCTTTATGAATACCACTATAGAATGAAGTGTATATCATAAACTTGTTGGGATGATGTTGGCGAAACAAACCTATTAGGACCTGATCTTGTTGATAAAAAGGCAGAAAATGATAGATCCATTCAACAATGTATAAAAGAAGCACATAGTTGATGGAAAAGGTATGTTGACAATCAAAGAAAATAGCTAGAGTTGAAGTGGGTGGTAAGGTATTTCAAAAAATATCTCCCTGGAATAGAGTAATGAGATTTGGAATGATGGTCATGATGAACCCTATGTATATATGTCCTTTTGAAATTATTGATTGTATTGGGGAGGTAACTTACTGATTGGAACTTCCAACGAATCTCTCTTAATTTATTTATGTGTTCTAGGAATCTCTCCTGAGAATGTACATACTCGATCCTTCACATGTACTATGCTGAAAGATCATTCTTATGAAGAAGAACTGATAGATATTCTGAATCATAGTGAAAACTTTCTTTAAAACAAGTCCACTCCCTTGATTAATTTTTTATAGGGGAACTAACAATATGAATAAGGTACATGGAAACTTGTGGATATGATGAGGGAGAGCTTTCCTCATCTATTTTTTCCAAGAGAAAAATTTTGAAGAAGAAATTCATTTTAAGTGGGACAGATTGTAACACTCAAGTGTTTTTATGAAATAATTTCTTTAAATAATATTTACTATTATGTAGCATTCATTTCATGCAATCAGGAGTTTAAAGTAACCTTGAGATACCCTTATTATAAAATTATCATTATAGCCTAGTTGTTATATTAGAGGCAATAATTATAACTAACTTATGAAAATTCATTGTGAATTCATTGGCTATCAATTATTTTTGAAAAATATAAATCAATTAGATTTTTTTATCTTTGAGTGAATTACATTTGGTAATGAAGTTAATGAGATATATATGTGTTATATACCTAATATTTTTTTTTGATATTCATTGAATGGATATTTTATTAATAGGGTACGAATAAAACCCTATTTAATGTATAAAAGCTTATTTTTTAAAAGTGTTAATTTTACAGCATTTAACGGAGAAACCATTTTAAATTAAGATTTTGAAAAATTAAAATTTTTTATATAAAAACATAAACGTTCTATTTTGATGAATGATATAAAAATTTACTTCGAATGAATTTATGATATTTTTCTCATTACTTTCATGTTTTGATAATAGTAGAAATTTTCTAAAGTTTAATTGAAAATAACTTTTTCCATTGAAATAAATTATATTGATAAATTATATTATTGAATGGTTTCAAAATATAAATAGAATACATTTTTACCATTTAATATAATTTATTTCACTAGAAATAACTTTACATTAAACTCATATGTAAAAACATTTCAATATTTTTCAGTATTTTATATTTTAAAACCCATTTACACATTTAAAATATAATATTAATTTTAAATTAATTACTAGAAATTCTATTTTTTTAATATTAAAAAATGGATTCCATATTGGGAATCAGTATGTCCAAATTATGTAAATAGCTTTGTTTTATTTTTGGACAAAATGAATAGTAACTTTGGTAAATTTTATTAACACGATAAAAAAGGTAAATTAGGTAATTAAGGGTGAAAATAATATTATAAAATTAATTATACAATTTTATTATTATAATTTTATGATTAAAATTTTCCCTAAAACAACTTGGTTCGAAATGGTATACATTGGAACTCACAGGAATAATATTAAGACATTTAATTTATTTATTTTTAAATAAATGTGAAATATGTCTCATTCAATGTAACAATCCAAATTTTTATAAATGGAAATTACATTATTATAAAAAAGTCATATAATCACATGAAATCATAATAAAATGAACTACAAATTACTATGTGACCTTTAAACATTAGTTTGTCACTTATGTATTTTGTATTTTGAAAAATGGTCATCTTCAATTGTGATCAGCAAGTTATTTGAAATCTGAAAAGACAAACCTAATTTTTTATGAATAGTAACATACACATATGAATAGTGACATACATTTATGAATATTAATGAATAGTGATCTACATAAAAATTGAAACATCACCCATGAATGTATAAATAAAATTTAGATATCTTAAAACTGAAAAAACAATCATAGTATAAGAATTTGTATTTTTGTATCTCGAAAATATTTTATTTACAATTATATGATTAATTTACTAATTTAAAATGGAAATATATTTTCATAAAATGTAATGATAAATTGTTACTCTATTGTCTTATGGTTATAAGATAACATTGTGGGACCTTGATTAATTTTTCCAGGTGTTATAAAACGAGTTATAGTTTTAATGTTGATTTTGTTGAATAAATTATGATTTTAATTTAAAATTAAATTAAAAAGATTTAAAAATTATTTTAATAAAATGGATTTCATTTTTTAATTCTAAAATTCGAAAAATGGTTATGGTGAGTTTTTGGGATTTTTCTAAAATACTTGAATTTTCATGAATAGTAAAAATACAGTTTGGAGTTTTTGGTATGTTTAATGACAACATAATGATGTAATAATTAAAATAAAATTATGATTGAATTTTTTATAGTAATATATGATATGAGGTGTCCCAAGTGACTAATACCATGTGGAAATATCATGGTCAAGCACATGGTTTTTCAAAAACCACTAATGAGGTGTCCTTTGAAATTATTAAAAAACTCTCCATCATTTACTATAAATACCAACTCTTTCGTTCGTTTTCATTCATTAAATATCCATAAACCTAGAATATCACTTGTTTATAACTCCATATGGTCCCCCAAGGTGTCCTAAATCCCAAAAGGTCCCAACATTCATGTTGTACGAGTTACTCCACAATGTAAGGGAATCTACCTCCATTCTCTTTTTTCAAGCATTCATTTTTAGTTATTATTTTAATATCTATTTAATTATGTTGGGATATTCCATTTAACATACCATTTAAATTCCACATAATGAAATAATTATGAGATACTCCAATTTTCTCTCATAAAAATATTTTATGAAATTTTATGGGATGATGTTAGGCTGTCAAATTTTCATAAGGGATATGTCACCTTTTTTTATTTTCATGTTAATCTCTTTTCTTTTTCTTTCCTCACATCCTTTCATCCAAATATTTTTTTCAATATAGTAACATACATGTACTATAATGTTTTCATTATATATTAAAAATTATTCATCATATCTCCTTTCATTTTTTATACTAAAAATGAAAACACCATCCAAGATGTGCTAATTTACCACATTAAGGATGATGGGTTTTCAATTTCCATTACCATATTCAATTAGGGTCATGAAACCATGTTCATGGATGAAACATAACATTATATAGGTTTTGTGTCTCATCTATGGGTTTTTAATCTTTATTTACTTATGGTTTTGATTTATAGAGAAAAATGAGTTTGTTGTGGTCAAACAACCGCCAATTAACCCAAACGGCTATCACAAAATAATTTATATAATGATTAATCTTCACACTAAGTAACCAAATGGAATTTAGAATAATTTATCATATTGGATCTTAACAAATAACATATAACAAAAATTCTAGGACACCACCCCCATATTACATGAATCTCCAAACATGAATATAAGGGAACCGGTCATTAAAACCAAGGAAACAAACAGACCCGAACAATGAAATTGAACTTCGTAAAAAATTAAATGGTTATGAATTAACTCAAAAAGGTTTTACTAAATAATTATAAAATATAATTGGTTCTGTAATTATTAATTAATTAAACTAATTATATTATTAAGGTCGTTAATATCAAGTGGTGAACACCATCAGACTTAAGTTAAGAGATTCTCTCTATTTCATATTTATTCAAGAATGTCCTCTATGCTATACCATTTTATGGGTAATATTTAATGATGGGGTATGATTTATCACCTCACCCATAAAGACCTCATTATATACAATTGATGATAAACCCCCTTTCTCCATCATGAGTACCTCTTATGTAAACATGATACCATGATGATAATCCGTAAAGAATTCCACCTGAACCACCTTTTTTAATTTGAGTTTCTCCAACGTTATATTTAACCAAATGAAGTTGTACATTATTTTTATGTACAAATTCTTAATAATTTTTATATCCTCCAAACACATGTTTGAATATCTATCCCTCATTCTTTTTCAGGGATATACATGATCTTATGTGAATCCCTCCTCGATACTTCGCAATAAGCAAACTCATTTTAACGGTACTTCCCTAATTTTTACCCAATTTCAATTGAAAAATATCCCATATTTTAATCCACCATTTTCTTTATAAAATTATTTTTTATAGTATTAAAACATTATTTTTTCCACTTCTAGTTTATATAAAATATAATTCTCGGTTCGATTTTAAATGCTCTTTAATATTTTCCATAAAACCATACTAAAATGTTTTAATGCTAATAATTCACTCTATACTCTTCTTACATGTTGTCACTTCTATTTTACATCACCTACCATGCTATATTCCAATATTACCTTATTAATTTGAATGTATGTTTCAATTCATTTCTCTCATGGACAATTTTATGATATGACCATTGATTATGCTTTATGACATGAATGTGATGCCCATTTATCTCCCTAGGTTCCCTTATGATTATGTATGATTGATTTTGTATGATTATTTATGTGGAAAGAATATTCATGAACATTTCAAGATGGGTGCACCCAGATAGTGCTCCAATGCAGTGGGTAAAGTAATGTTTCAATAGATTTTATGTGCGATGGTCTTGGTGGTTAGCCTTGGATTGTGAAACTATGTGCAACGATCTCAGTGGTTAGCCTCAAATCATACTGAAATCATGTTTGATTTTGCTTACAAAATTCTATTATTCCATATTTATAGGATCCCATGTTTATATGTTACGATTCCATAAGTTCCATTCTTTTTTATCATTATCTGATGCCTTATGAATCATGTGATAAACGTTATTCTTCTGTATACCCCCTTACTGGGATTTTTAGCTCATCCAATTTTTTATGTGTTCCCTAGGTTATCCTATGCATATGTATGATAAAAATGAAACATAAGAACTCACTTTGGAGTTTAAATAAGAACTTGTTTTTATAATGTTTACTATGTACCTAGTATTCCAAGATAATAGATATTACTATCCTTGGTTTGTACTCTGATGTATATTTATGCGTAAAATTATGTTGTTATATGTAAAAGCATAGGGTCACAATAGTTGGTATCAGAGGATGATCTAGTTTTTTTTGAGATTAGGAACAGATCACTTTAGAAAAAACCTTAGGAATGAGACTGAGTATAAGAAAAACCCTCTAAATTTTGTTAAGTAATTAGTTAGTGTTTTATCAAGAAAATAAATCCTTGTCATGATACAATCAAGTAGATGTGGATCTAGTATAGATGTATCTAGGGGTAAAACTCAAAATCATCACTCTAAGATTGACTTGAATTGGAACTGGGGCATGAAAACTGGAATTACTGCACTATTGGTTTGAAACTCATGGGAGATATGATTTGGTAAATTCATAATCATAGTACAAACCATTATTAAGGAAAAAATGATCCCATAAGAATATACGTAAGGAGTTAGATCTTAAATAACATAGATTTAGTCCTGGAATCAAATAAGTTTAGGAGACAAGTATAATTTCTTTATCCCTTTAATGTTATTAGTTTCCCCCTTATTTCATACTAATCGCCAAATTTTATTTTTATTCTATCCAATGGCTGGTAATAGGATTAATTATGTTACAATTTGTTGTGAAGTACAATGTGACAACTGGAAAAATGAGATCCCTTATCAGATGGGATCTTAAGAAGAATGTATTGTGATTATGCCAAAACATCTATGAAAAATCATGATTAACAATTGTTACTTGGTTGAATGACCAAATGATTAAAGGAATAAGAAGGTGAAATATCATAATGGTCCATTTGATAATGGTGAAAAGGGAAAGAAGACAAAATAACCACTGTGCAATAATTGAGGAATGTGGAAGAAAGGGAAATGTCACAATGGGACATGGAGATTTTTTAACTGTGGAAAGATTGGGCACAAAGTAGAAAATTTCCATGTTAAAAAGAATAATGTGATGAATTGAAACATATTTCCATCTCAGACATCACATATAATTCTATATCATAAATTGGGAGAAGTTGGAAATTATCCAACATAGTGCTCTATTTGAAGAGCTGAGAAGCATGATGAACATCAATAATCTCCATGATCAAGGGAGTACTGAAGGTCTTATTATAAGGTCGATAAGGATAAATAAATTACATGTACCTACTAATTCAATGTGGTGTATGTCATAATGTATTAAAATTAATGTCCTATTCTTATATATTTCAGGGTTTGTAGGAACATTGCATTCCCACCTTAAATGGTATTATATCATTAGGGAAACTGCTATGAGTATTGTATCGAATGTTGAAGTTTATAGTAATGTGATTCAAAATATTATAAGGATCACTTTGTTGAAATATGAGGAACAATTATAAATTGATAGCATACTCCTTAATCCAGCTGAAAATCCATGAGCAAAACTATCCCACACATGATCTAGAGTTGGAAACTGTGATATTTGCCTTAAAAATATGGCAGCATTATCTCTATGTGGAAAAGTGTGAAATATATTCGGATCAAAAGAGTCTAAAATATATATTCACAAAAAAATATCTTATTATGCGACAATAAATATGGATTTATCTCATCAAGGGTAATGACCGCTCAATCCACTACCATCCTGGTAACGAAAACTAGGTACTGGATTGTCTATGTAGAAAGGATCCTACATCATTATTAATGATGAGAATTGAAAAATGATCTGATATAATTATATTTGAAAAGAATGGAATTGGGATTCATTGAGGGAGGAACATCGTCTATCATTTCTAAAATGATTGATCAACCATCCCATACGGAGAAAATAAAGGATGCTCAATGAAAAGATGTGGAAATTCAGAAAAGGGTGGAAGCTATCAGAAATAATAAATCTTGTGAGTTCATGATTTAGGATGAAGGAGTTGTAATATTTAGATAACAATTATGTGTACCATCTAATCTCGAGATATAGAATGATCGTTTGAATGACGCATATAACGACCCATACTTTACATACATTGTTAATACTTCAAAATTGAAGCACACTTATTACAACATATGACAAAACCACAAAGGACCGTATAGGTATAGTGTCTTTAGAAACTGGGAAACATAAACAACTGGTTCATAAATCTTCTACAGTGTCTCCCATTTATTTCATCATATCTAGGCTCCCTTTTAGCATATTCTACTTAATATCCATCTTCCTGACCTGGGGAAAAGAAAACATAAAAGGGTGAGCTCAAATGCTCAGCAAGGGAAAATAAAGGAAATAAAAATCATATCATATCTTTTTGAAAATCAAAAAAACCTGCAAAAGAGATCATAATATCTTAACATGGAATAAATCATAGAAGTGAAAATGAGATCCCCATAATCATAACATAAAACTTGAAACTTTGTGGCATGCACACATAATCATGGAAAATCATTTCTTGTTAGTCATGACTCATTGCCAAGACTATCTTAGTGGACAAAGTCCCTTTCTGAACCGAGTCACCCTCGTTCCAGTCCTGTTTCACTGAACCGGTATAACCTACCCTTCCAGCCATGTCTATCTCATGAGATATAAAATCTTTACCCAATGCATTGGAGGGAGATATAGGTCCCACCCATCTCTTAATGAATCCTTTCTTATGTGTGCCACATAATCATAAACCATACATCATAGCGTAACCCATGTAATAAAAATGGAATTCTTAAACAACATGACATCATAAAACAATTCATATAAGATAAAGGAATTCATAAAAATATTTCCATCACAACATAATCAAATCCATGTAATAATAGAAATAAAAACAGAACCCTTTTATTATCTTAGATGGAAAATAATTTTGATAAAATACTTGAACTCTATTATTGAGGAAAATATCCTTTCTACTTCAAATTTTTTTTTCCTTTCTTAACATGTCATACGACTTTAAAATAAAAGAAGTTGATTAAAAATAAACTTGAAAACTTGTAAAGGATTATTCATGGAAATAATTTTTTAAAAATCCATTCATGTCGTATAAGTTAAAAAAATATTCTTCTCGTACTTTTATCGGAAAAGTAAAAAAAATACCTCGTACGAAAAACGACAAAAGATTCCTTTCATATCCTTTACTAAAAACTCACCGAAGGGTAAAATTAGATTTAAACAATTGTAGGTGGATGGTAATAATATTACATATTGAGGAAACATGGACATGGATGATAAAATACTCCCCAGTAAATACCAAAGTATAAAAAATCTCGGATAAAAATGAGATTGTGATATTTCCCTTACCTTAGGTCCAATTAGCTTTGTACGTGTCCGAAGCTCCTGTATAATGGTTTAAATAATGTTATTGACTTATTCCAGAATCATACATATTGATATGATATCATATATGGTCATATTCTTAGCTTCTTGTTAGTAATATTTCATTGTTACTTGTTACTCGGGTCTTTATTGCCTTTTGTTCTTATGCGTGTTTTGCCGAATAAATTCTTATTCTTATTTTAAGGTTATAGATACGTTATATCCATAATGGGATTAGTGTAACATATATCATATTTATTCATTCAATTCATTTATATAATTACTATGTAATGATGATCTTGTAGAACGAGTCGCATCACATCGTGGAGACGGTATTCCGTACGTACGCACGAGTGATGATATCATTCCTATGATCGTGGAATTGTATTGAAGTATATATATATTATTTCAGTATCAATATTACTTAATAATAATCATAAATAGTTACTCATTACACCATTATACCCATCCTTGTAAAGTGATGGTGGAAAATAGATTACACCACGGCGTGGAGACGGTATTCCGTACGTACGCACGCGCGGTGATTTCATTTTTCCGTAGGATGCATAGAAGGTGAATTAGGGTTGTTTCATATTTATAATAACATATCAGTATGTAAGTAATACTGATGTTATTACTTTATCATGAAACAACTAAAGGAGAAGAAGTTGAAGAAGAAAGAAATTGAAAAGATCGGTAACGGATATTACCTCTTCTTTGGAACGCCTCTTTGAATCCTCCACTTAGGGAACTAAGATTGGTCTTTGAAGAAGACCAGGACCTCTAGGATTATTCTAGGGAAGTGGAGAGGAAAACATGGAAGGGGTTGGCCGAGCTTGAGTGCTCAAATTGGTGTGAGGAGGAGGGGGATGAGGTGCCCTTTTATAAGGGAGGAGAGGGGCACCTTAGGAATATCTCAAAATATTATTTTATATTAAAGTCAAAATCGGTTTATAATGGTTCCAAAGGGTCTTATTTCAAAGCTAAAGTGTGGAAGGGTCGAAATCCTATCAACCAATAGGATTTATACAAGTTTAGGGTATTATTTTAACCCTATCAATTAGATTTAACTATAAGTTAAATAATTTAACTTTTACCGTGTTTTTTTTTTCTTTCACTATATGGTTCATACACTTACTATAACATGCCAAAAGAACCCCAAATTGTTTATTATTAATATATATATCCTTATCTAAGTCATTTGGCCGAACCTTAGATTTTTAGGAATAAAAGAACAACTAATAATATAATATTTGATTTAAAAACTATTTTGTGTCAATTTTGACACTATTTGATATATGATTTTTGTGAAAGTCATAACAGAATTATATGTTCGAAACAAGTTGATTAAATCAACAATAATATATCATAGTAACCTAGAAAATTTGTTTAATTCATAAAAAGGCTCAAATTACATTAAATTTGGTGTTTATAACATCAATTATGTCAATATTTCATAAATAAGATAATTACTGCATCATAATTCTGTCATAAATAAATTAAATTATTTAATGTCTAAAAATTATAAATAAAGAACCATTATGTAGGAAATCTTTTTATCTTTCTAATGAATATTTATAGTCGAATTTATCTTATGTATAACCCCATATTAAAAATGATTTACTTATTAAACATTGATTTTAACTATTTTAACCCTTCTTTAAATAAATTAATAATAAATGTCCTAATCTAACCCAAGTGGGCCTAAATGGTCATATTTTATTCATAAGGTTGTTTTTGGTCGAATTACACTTATCCAATAGAATTAGGACATGTGTTAGGGTAATAGTAATATCATATTTACCCTTAGTTACCCTATTTACTATTAACCGCGGTAAAAAAAGTAAAAAGTTACTATTCACAAAAAATTTATTTCTATCTCATTGAACCAAATTTTACTTACTGATATCAACCGTGTCTGTCGGATTTTCGAAATTCCATTCACAGAAGCGGTAAAATTAAGTTTTATGCAAAATTCAGTTTTTAACCTACCACTTAGTGGTTTCACTATTCATCAAAAATTGAAAGTTTTTAGAAAAATACCAAAATTTCACCCTAGGCTAATTTCGATATTCTAAGTCCAAAAATGAAGTCCATTTTGAAAAATAAAATTTATAAAATTTCAAAAAGTGTTTATTACTATTCATAACGGCTAGTTTTAATAGAATATTGTTGTTTAGTGAAACTCGGTATTGCGTACGACGCAAGCTATCGAGGAAGGTCGCGATTGCGTATAAAGCAAGCCAAGCAAGTGTTGTGTAGAAAAATATTTCTTTGATGATTTATATAACATAAAAGTCTCGGGTGTTACATTCTACCCCCCTTAAAAAGAATTTCGCCCTCGAAATTCGTCACTTTGTAACAAACAGAGGAGGATACTTCTCCCTCATCATATCCTCAAGCTCCCATGTAGCTTCTTCTAATTGGTGGTTCCTCCATAAAACTTTCACCAATCGAGTGGTCTTGTTTCGTAGGAATTTTTCGCTACGATCCAGAATCTCTATCGGCAGTTCTTCATAAGAAAGATCTTGCTCCAGCGGTACAACTTCTGAGCTGAGTACATGTGAAGGATCTGGTATGTACTTTCTCAGGAGAGATACATGGAACACATCGTGAACTTGAGAGAGATTCAGTGGAAGCGCCAATCGGTAAGCTACCTTCCCAACATGATCCAGTATTTCTAAAGGACCGATATATCTAGGGCTCAACTTCCCCTTCTTTCCTAATCTCATAACCCTCTTCCAGGGAGATATTCGTAAGAACACTTTATCACCCACTTCAAACTCTAGGTCTTTTCTTCGGTTGTCGGCATAACTTTTCTGTCGACTCTGAGCTGCTCTTATGTGTTGTTGAATAGATCTAACCTTTTCTGCCATTTCATCAATGAGATCAGGTCCTAATAGCTTTCTTTCCCCAACATCATCCCAGCAAGTTGGAGTCCTGCATTTCTTTCCATAGAGAGCTTCATAAGTAGCCATATGAATACTGGAGTGAAAGCTATTATTATAAGAAAATTCCACAAAAGGTAGGTGTTGATCCCAACCTCCTTTTAAATCCATAGAGCAAGCTCTCAACATATCTTCTAGGGTTTGAATTGTTCTCTCAGACTGACCGTCTGTCTGGGGATGATAAGCAGTGCTGAAACTCAACTCTGTATCCAGAGTATGCTGAAGACATCGCCAGAACTTCGAGGTAAATATCGGATCCCGATCAGATATAATAGAAAGTGGTACTCCATGAAATCTTACCACTTCCTTTACATATATCCTAGCAAGCTGATCTAGAGAGAAATCCTCTCTAATAGAAATGAAGTGTGCAGACTTTGTAAGATGATCAACTATGACCCAAATAGCATTATTGCCTTTGGATGTTTTAGGAAGTCCTGTGACAAAGTCCATTGTAATGTTTTCCCATTTCCATTCGGGTATGGGTAATGGTTGTAACATCCCCTTAGACTTCTGTCTCTCAGCTTTAACTTGTTGACAAACCAAGCATCGAGAGACATATTCAGCAACATCTCTTTTCATGCCATCCCACCAGAAGTACTCTTTTAGGTCCCTATACATCTTCGTGCTTCCAGGATGAATAGAGAATGAAGAACTATGAGCCTCATCCAGCAGCTCCTTCTTTAATTCGGGGATGGGAGGAACACAAACCTGATTCCTGAACTTTATTATCCCATCACAATCAAGGTTGAACTCAGGAACATTTCTCACCTTCTTTTGTAACTCGACATCTTCTTTCTGTGCCTCCTTAATCTTCGCATGTATAGATGGTTGAACATTCATTTGAGAAAGATAAGATTTTTCCCCTTCCATTATAATTCCAAGATCCATCCTTTGTAAATCCATAAATACTGGATCCTTTGTGATCCTCATCATGGATAAACTAGCATGGTATTGTCGACTTAATGCATCTGCCACCTTGTTTGCTTTCCCAGGGTGGTAATGGATTGAGCAGTCATAATCCTTAATCAGCTCCAACCATCTTCTTTGACGCATATTCAGCTCATTTTGTGTGAAAATATACTTTAAACTTTTATGATCAGTATAAATATCACACCTTTCACCATAAAGGTAATGCCTCCAAATTTTTAATGCAAAGATTACCGCAGCCAACTCCAAATCATGTGTTGGGTAATTTTGCTCATGGATTATCAACTGTCGTGAGGCATAAGCTATCACCATATCATTTTTCATAATAACACACCCCAATCCCTTCTTGGATGCATCACTGTAGATCACAAACCTTTCTCCACTACAAGGCAGTGTGAGCACAGGTGCACTGGATAACCTTCTTTTCCACTACTTGAAATTCTCTTCACATTCTTCCGTCCAGACAAACTTAACTCCTTTCCGGGTCAACTTGGTGAGTGGATTAGATAATCGTGAAAAATCTTTTACAAAACGTCTATAATATCCAGCCAAACCAAGAAAACTTCGGATCTTAGTTACTGTTGTTGGTCTTGACCATCTTTCGATAACCTCTATTTTTGCTGGATCCACAGATATCCCCTCTTTTGAGATTATGTGACCCAAAAATGCAACTTTTTGAAGCCAAAATTCACACTTGGTAAATTTGGCATAAAGCTTCTCCTTTATCAGGGTCTTCAATATAATTATCAAGTGATCTTCATGCTCTTCCTTGCTCTTTGAATAGACAAGAATATCGTCTATAAAAACTACCACAAATTGATCAAGATAGTCTCTAAAGACTCTATTCATTAGATCCATGAAGATAACAGGGGCATTAGTAAGACCAAATGGCATCACTATAAATTCATAGTGTCCATACCTTGTACGGAAATCCGTCTTTGGTATATCCTCCCTTTTGACCCTTAATTGATGATACCCTGAACGAAGATCAATCTTGGAAAAGTATTGAGCTCCGCGTAGTTGGTCAAATAAGTCATCAATGCGTGGGAGAGGATATTTGTTCTTGATAGTGATCTTGTTAAGTTCTCGATAATCAATGCAGAGTCTCAATGATCCATCTTTATTCTTAACAAATAGAACAGGTGCTCCCCAAGGTGACACACCAGGGCGTATGAATCCCTTATCAATATTCTCTTGGAGTTGCTTCTTCAATTCCTGCAACTCAATTGGGGCCATTCTATAAGGTGTCTTTGAAATAGGCAAAGCACCCGGTACGAGTTCTATTGAAAACTCAACTTCGCGATTTGGTGGAAGACCTGGTAATTCCTCTGGAAATACATCATCAAACTCTCGTACAATGGGCATATTCTTAATCGTGAGTTTCTCACCAACCATTTGTGATAAATAACCTTCATTTAGTGGAATCAATACCCATAAGATGGACGAAATTTCCACTGGAAGGTTATGTTCATCCTTACATTGATAGACGATCGTAGATTGATCTGGAATATGAAATGTGACTTCCCTTCTTTGGCAATTGATATGAGCTCCATGTAGAGAAAGCCAATCCATGCCAAGAATCACATCAAATTCCACTAAATGAAGGATCACAAGATTTTCAGGAAGCACTTTCCCACAAACTTCGATCAGATAAGAATTATAAACTTTTGATGCGACTGTTGTGCCATTAGGTGTTGTCACAGATAACTCAACATCTAATTGTTGAGGTAGTACAGTGATACCCTTAGAAAATTTTTCATAAATAAAAGAGTGGGTGGATCCAGAATCAAATAAAACATTTGCTACTTTAGAGTGGATGGTAAGTGTACCTTTCACCACTTCGTTATCGTACTCCACATCGCTGATAGAAATTGCATGTGACTTTCCTTTGTCTTTAACCTTAAGATTTTGTTGACGTCGACCATCATCATCAACCCTTGGATTTGGGCATTGATTGGCATAATGCCCCATCTCCTTGCACTTGAAACATTGAAGTGTAGTAGGTTCATTCTGTGTATCCCTTCCTTTGTTTGCGTCATTAGACATCTTCTTCCCATTATCACGGCATTCAAATGCCCGATGACCTTCCTTTCCACATTTAAAACATTTACTTGTCCCTTTAAGACAACTCCCTCTATGTTTCTTTCCACACTTTGAGCATAAGGGAAAGCTCATCTTCTTTTCAGTGTTCTCTTTATATTTTCCATTGAATTCCATCTTCCTCTTCTTATCAAACCCATGGGACTGATGGGTTACTCCAATCTCCATCTCGACTTTGAGAGCACATCGAACGATTTCCTCGTAGCTATTGAAGTCCCTTATGGCTAACGCCCTTCGAAGACTTGGTTTTAAGCCACTAAATAATCGATCGATCTTACTCTCATGTTGGATAATAATACCAGAAGCATACCTTGAAAGTCTTGTAAAATTTGCTTCATAGGTACCAACAGATTCATCATCCCTTTGCTTCAGTTCAAGAAACTCTTTCTCCATCTTTGTTCGGAGAATACGAGGGAAGTACTTATTGAAAAATACGTTCTTGAACTCGTCCCATTCCATAGACTCAATTTCATCCCTTTGCCTCATATTCTTAATAATATTCCACCATTGATCAGCATCTCCTTCCAAACTATACACTTCTAGGATGACTTTATCATGTTCAGAACATTGAAGAACTGAAAATATATTTTCAGTAGTACTAATCCATTGTTCAGCAACTAATGGATCAGTAGACCCATTGAAAGAAGGTGGACGCTGCCTCATGAAGGATTCAACAGAATGTTGCTCCTTCCTTTGCTCGTTTGGAAGTCCTGCATGATTCATAGCTTGAGAAAGATGTGTGAGCATGGCTACAATATTTTTCATTCCAGCTCCCATATCATTGGGTTGCTCAGGGGGACAATCATTGCATTGCCGATCGCATTCCGCATTAACACGGTTCCTTCGGGTTCCAGCCATTGACTAAAACCAAGAAGAATAGTGTGAGCAACACTAATTATAATAGGAAAACCACATAATTCAAGAATAAAATTTTCATGCTTAAGGTCTTATCCTAGGTTATTCAAGGCCATTTCTAAAACACTAAGATTGTTTTCTATGCTTAGACTTATCCTTAGGGTTCTTACTAAGGCTTTCACATCCTAGTTTCCAAAGGTTGACTATACCTTTCCTCTGATACCAACTATAACGACCCATACTTTACATACATTGTTAATACTTCAAAATTGAAGCACACTTATTACAACATATGACAAAACCACAAAGGACCGTATAGGTATAGTGTCTTTAGAAACTGGGAAACATAAACAACTGGTTCATAAATCTTCTACAGTGTCTCCCATTTATTTCATCATATCTAGGGTCCCTTTTAGCATATTCTACTTAATATCCATCTTCCTGACCTGGGGAAAAGAAAACATAAAAGGGTGAGCTCAAATGCTCAGCAAGGGAAAATAAAGGAAATAAAAATCATATCATATCTTTTTGAAAATCGAAAAAACCTGCAAAAGAGATCATAATATCTTAACATGGAATAAATCATAGAAGTGAAAATGAGATCCCCATAATCATAACATAAAACTTGAAACTTTGTGGCATGCACACATAATCATGGAAAATCATTTCTTGTTAGTCATGACTCATTGCCAAGACTATCTTAGTGGACAAAGTCCCTTTCTGAACCGAGTCACCCTCGTTCCAGTCCTGTTTCACTGAACCGGTATAACCTACCCTTCCAGCCATGTCTATCTCATGAGATATAAAATCTTTACCCAATGCATTGGAGGGAGATATAGGTCCCACCCATCTCTTAATGAATCCTTTCTTATGTGTGCCACATAATCATAAACCATACATCATAGCGTAACCCATGTAATAAAAATGGAATTCTTAAACAACATGACATCATAAAACAATTCATATAAGATAAAGGAATTCATAAAAATATTTCCATCACAACATAATCAAATCCATGTAATAATAGAAATAAAAACAGAACCCTTTTATTATCTTAGATGGAAAATAATTTTGATAAAATACTTGAACTCTATTATTGAGGAAAATATCCTTTCTACTTCAAATTTTTTTTTCCTTTCTTAACATGTCATACGACTTTAAAATAAAAGAAGTTGATTAAAAATAAACTTGAAAACTTGTAAAGGATTATTCATGGAAATAATTTTTTAAAAATCCATTCATGTCGTATAAGTTAAAAAAATATTCTTCTCGTACTTTTATCGGAAAAGTAAAAAAAATACCTCGTATGAAAAACGACAAAAGATTCCTTTCATATCCTTTACTAAAAACTCACCGAAGGGTAAAATTAGATTTAAACAATTGTAGGTGGATGGTAATAATATTACATATTGAGGAAACATGGACATGGATGATAAAATACTCCCCAGTAAATACCAAAGTATAAAAAATCTCGGATAAAAATGAGATTGTGATATTTCCCTTACCTTAGGTCCAATTAGCTTTGTACGTGTCCGAAGCTCCTGTATAATGGTTTAAATAATGTTATTGACTTATTCCAGAATCATACATATTGATATGATATCATATATGGTCATATTCTTAGCTTCTTGTTAGTAATATTTCATTGTTACTTGTTACTCGGGTCTTTATTGACTTTTGTTCTTATGCGTGTTTTGCAGAATAAATTATTATTCTTCTTTTAAGGTTATAGATACGTTATATCCAGAATGGTATTAGTGTAACATATATCATATTTATTCATTCAATTCATTTATATAATTAATATGTAATGATGATCATGTAGAACGAGTCACATCACATCGTGGAGACAGTATTCCGTACGTACGCACGAGTGATGATATCGTTCCTATGATCATGGAATTGTATTGGAGTATATATATATTATTTCAGTATCAATATTACTTAATAATAATCATAAATAGTTACTCATTACCCCATTATACCCATCCTTGTAAAGTGATGGTGGAAAATAGATTACACCACGGCGTGGAGACGGTATTCCGTACGTACGCACGCGCGGTGATTTCATTTTTCCGTAGGATGGATAGAAGGTGAATTAGGATTGTTTAATATTTATAATAACATATCAGTATGTAAGTAATACTGATGTTATTACTTTATCATGAAACAACTAAAGGAGAAGAAGTTGAAGAAGAA
This sequence comes from Viscum album, assembly GCA_963277665.1. NCBI lineage: Eukaryota > Viridiplantae > Streptophyta > Magnoliopsida > Santalales > Viscaceae > Viscum > Viscum album. The sequence goes on from OY728164.1 coordinate 20,687,346, forward strand.
AGAAATTGAAAAGATCGGTAACAGATATTACCTCTTCTTTGGAACGCCTCTTTGAATCCTCCACTTAGAGAACTAATATTGGCCTTTGAAGAAGAACAGGACCTCTAGGATTATTCTAGGGAAGTGGAGAGGAGAAAATGACAGGGTTTGGCGGAGCTTGAGTGCTCAAATTGGTGTGAGGAGGAGGGGGAGGAGGTGCCCTTTTATAAGGGAGGAGAGGGCCACCTTAGGAATATCTCAAAATATTATTTTATATTAAAGTCAAAATCGGTTTATAATGGTTCCAAAGGGTCTTATTTCAAATCTAAAGTGGGTAAGGGTCGAAATCCTATCAACCAATAGGATTTAGACAAGTTTAGGGTATTATTTTAACCCTATCAATTAGATTTAACTCTAAGTTAAATAATTTAACTTTTACCGTGTCTTTTTGTTTTCTTTCACTATATGGTTAATACACTTACTATAACATGCCAAACGAACCCCAAATTGTTTATTATTAATATATATATCATTATATAAGTCATTTGGCCAAAACTTAGATTTTTAGGAATAAAATAACAATTAATAATATAATATTTGATTTAAAAACTATTTTGTGTCAATTTTGACACTATTTGATATATGATTTTTTTGAAAGTCATAACAAAATTATATGTTCTAACCAAGTTGATTAAATCAACAATAATATATCCTAGTAACCTAGAAAATTTGTGTAATTCATTAAAAGTCTCAAATTACATTTATTTTGGTTTTTATAACATCAATTATGTCAATATTTCATAAATAAGATAATTACTGCATCATAATTGTGTCATAAATAAATTAAATTATTTAATGTCTAAAAATTATAAATAAAATACCATTATGTAGGAAATCGTTTTAGCTTTCTAATTAATATTTATAGTCGAATTTATCTTATGTATAACCCCATATTAAAAATGATTTACTTATTAAACATTGATTTTAACTATTTTAACCCTTCTTTAAATAAATTAATAATAAATGTCCTAATCTAACCCAAGTGGGCCTAAATGGTCATATTTTATTCATAAGGTTGTTTTGGGTCGAATTACACTTATCCAATAGAATTAGGACATCTGTTAGGGTAATAGTAATATCATATTTACCCTTAGTTACCCTATTTACTATTAACCGCGGTAAAAAAAGTAAAAAGTTACTATTCACCAAAAAATTATTTTTATCTCATTGAACCACATTTTACTTACTGATATCAACTATGTCTGTCGGATTTTCGAAATTCAATTCACAGAAGTGGTAAAATTAAGTTTTATGCAAAATTCAGTTTTTAACCTACCACTTAGTGGTTTCACTATTCATCAAAAATTGAATGTTTTCAGAAAAATACCAAAATTTCACCCTAGGCTAATTTCGATATTCTGAGTCCAAAAATGAAGTCCATTTTGAAAAATAAAATTTATAAAATTTCAAAAAGTGGTTATTACTATTCATAACGGCTAGGTTTAATAGCATATTGTTGTTTAGTGAAACTCGGTATTGCGTACGACGCAAGCTATCGAGGAAGGTCGCGATTGCGTGTAAAGCAAGCCAAGCAAGTGTTGTGTAGAAAAAGATTCCTTTGATGATTTATATAACATAAATGTCTCGGGTGTAACAATGCACATAGCTTGAACTTCTCTATTCACCCAGGTAGCACAAAGATGTATCGACTTCTCTGAGAAAACATTTGGTGGGACAATATGAAAAGGGATATTTCTGAATATACATCTATGTGCCTGGTATGTCAATAAGTAAAGGTTGAAATATAGATGTCTAAGGGGATGATGCAACTACTACCCATACCAACATGGAGGTGGAAGAACATCACCCTGGACATTTTCACAATACCTATAAGGGCATCTCTAGAAAATAGTGATATATAGGTCATTGTGGATCATCTTACAAAGACAACTTACTTTATCAAAATTTGAGAGGACTTCTCATTGGATAAACTTGCATGGATATATATAAAATAAGTGGTATGACTGTATAGATTACCACTATCTATTGTATCTGATTGAGATCCGAGATTCACCTCAAAGTACTGGAAAAGTATCCAACATGCTCTAAGAACTGAACTAAACATCATTACAACCTATCATCCTCAAACTCATGGCTACTCTGAGAGAACAATTGAGAAAATTTTAGATATGTTGTGATCATGTTATTTTAACTTCAAAGGAGGATGGGACCAACATCTTACAGTGGTTGAATTCTCCTACAATAATAATTTCCAGTCAAGCATCTGAATAGCACGATATGAATCCCTTTATGGGAAAAGGTGAAGAACACCGGTGTGTTTGTATGAAGTCTGCAAGAATATGATGCTTGGACCTGAAATGGTTGAAGATATGGTGGAGAAGTTGAAAACAATTCAACACCACATCAAGGCAGCCAAAAATCGACAAAAGATTCATGGAGACAATCATTGTTGAGACCTTGACTTCAACATTGGAGACAATGTATTTCTATGCATATCTCTAGGGAAGAAGGTCATGAGGTTTTTGCAGAAAGGATTTTTAATTCCCAGGTACTTCGGCCCCTTTGAGATTATTGATCGTATTGGGGTAGTGGAATACCGACTGGTACTTCCACCTATCATTTCCAATGTACATGATATCTTATATGTAAACCTCTTAAGGAAGTGTATACCATACTCCTCACATGTACTCTCTTTATAGGTGGTATTATTGGAGGATGATCTTTCTTACGAGGAGCATCCAGTGAAGATCTTGGATCGTAGAGATAATTTTCTATGTAAATATACTACACACCTGGTCAAAGTATTATGTTGGAACCATAAGTACAAAGAGGCAACATGGGAACTATAGGAGGCAATACCCAAACCTATTTATGGCCTAGAATGTAAAAACAATTCGAGGGTAACATTTCTTAAGGTGGAAAGAATGTAACAACCCAATGTTTTATCAATGGAAATTCCTTTTTTATAAAAAATTCCTATAATTAGATGAAATCACAACACAATGAACTACATAGTACTAGGTTTCGTTTAAACATAAGTTTTCTCTTAATTGATTTGAATATCGAAAAATATTCATCTGAAATTATGATCGATAAGTTATTTGGAGTCAAGAAAAAACATAATTTTCAATGAATAGTAACATGACCATATGAATAGTAGCAAACTTTTATGAATAGTAATTGGAAAAAAATTGAAACATCACCCATGAATGTATAAATGAAATTTAGATATCTTAAAAGCGAAAAAATTGTCATAGTATATGAATTGGTATTTTTTTATGTCAAAAATATTATATATATATTTTTAAGATTAAATTAATTTTTTAAAATGGAATTTTATTTTAATAAAATGTAATAATAAATTAATAATTCTTTGTCTTATTTTTATAGTATAAATTTATGGGACCTTGATTAATTTTTCACGGTGTTATAAAAAGAGTTATAATTTTAATGTTGTTTTTGTAGAATAAATTATGATTTTATTTAAAAATTAAATTAAAAACATTTAGAGAAATATTTTTCAAAAATGGAATTATATTTTAATTCTATATGTCGAAAAATGGATGGTGTGAATTTGTGGGATTTTTCTAAAATACTTGAATTTTTTCATGAATAGTAAAAAAAATAGATGTGTGTTTTTGGTATGTTTAATTACATCATAATGATGAAATAATTAAAATAAAATTATAGTATAATTTTTTATATTAAAATATGATATGAGGTGTCCCATGTGTCCTATACCATGGGAATGCTCAGGAATCTTCAAAATCCACTAATGAGATGTCCTATGAAATTAATAATTAACTCTCCCTCTTTTAATATAAATTACCACTATTTAATTCGTTTTATTGAATTCTATATCTATAATAATTGAATCTATGGTTGTTTTACCTCCATAAGAGACCTCCCAAGGTGTCCTCAATCACGCATGGTTTCAACCATCACGTTTTAGGAGTTAATACCCAAGGTAAGGGAATCAACCTCCATTCTCTTTTTCCTGAATTCATTTTTTGTTGTTCTTTTCATTTCAATTGAATTATATTTGGATATATGATTTCATATCCCTATTACTGTACATATAATGTAATAATGATGAGATACCAATTTTTTTGCTCATCAAAATATTTTATGAAATTTTATGAGACACCATTAGGTTGCCAGATTTTGATGAGGGGTCTCTTAGCTATTCTTTTATTTTCAGGTTCATCTCTTTTCTTTTTCTTTCCGAAATTCCTTTTATCAAACTATTGTTATGAATCTAGTACCTTACATGTACTGGAATGTTTTATGATAATGTAGTAATTTTCCATCATCTCTCTTTTCCATTTTTTTTACTAAAAATTAAAACACCATCTGAGATGTGATAATTTACCACATTAAAGGACGATGGGATTTCAATTTCCATTACCATCTTGAATTATGGTCCTAAATCCATTTTAAAGGTTGAAACAGATCATATTATATGTATTATGTCTCATCTATGGCTTTTTTATCTTTGTGTACTTATACTTTTGATTTATAGGGTAAAATGAGTTCAATGTGTTCAAAAAACAGCCAATTAACCCAAACGATTATCATTAAATAATTTATATAATTATTTATCATCACTAAAAGTAATCAAATGGAATTTACAATCATTTATCCTCCAATATTTTCACTATTAACACATAACTCCAACTCTGAAAAAACATCCCCATTTTACATGACTCTCCGAACATGAATATAAGTGAACGGATCATTAGAACCAAGGAAACGAACGGACCCGAACAATGAAATTGAACCTCATAACCAATCAAAAGGATATGAATTATCTAAAATAGGTTTTACTAAATCCTTTTCATATAGAAGTGTCTCTTTATTTATAAATTAATGGACCAAATTTTATTACTGAGGTCGTTAATATCAAGTGGAGAACACAATCAGACTTAAGGTAAGGGATCCTCTCTATTTCACTTTTATCCAAGAATATTATCTATGATATTCCATTTTATGTGTAATACCTAATAAAGGGGTATTATTTCTCACCTCCCCCATACTTCCCTAATTATTTATAAGTGATTATAAACCCCTATTCTCTCTCAATAATCCATCTTAATTACACATGATACGATGTTAGTAATCCCTAAAAAGTCTACCTGAACCACCTTTATTCCATCAGGTTTCTACAAGGTTCTTTTTACCCAAATTAAGTTTTAACTTATTTTTATGTAAAAATTATACATACTGTTTATATTGGCCAAACTCATGTTTTAAGAACCATCCCTAATTCTCATTTAGGGATATACGTGCTTTTATGTGAATCCATACTCAATACTTCCTTATAAGAAAACATGTTTTAAGGGAACTTCCAAATTTTTACCCAATTTCACATGCACTATATCCTGTATTTTAAGCCACCATTGTCTTTATAAAATAATTATTTTTATTATGAAAACCATATTATTTTAATTTGGGGATTATATAAAATATTATCCCATTTTAGGTTTTGAGTTCTCTTTAGTATTTTCCTTTAAACTGCACTTTTTTTAATGCTAAGAATTTATTAAATACACTTTTTACATGTTTCCACTTATGTTTTAGATCACATACCATGATGTTTTCCTATTTTACCTAACAAATGTCAATTTATATTTTAATTCCTTTCTCTCTTGGACACTCTTATGATCCACCCATATATTATGCATTATTACATGAACATGATACCCATTTCACTCCATAGGTCCCCTTTTGATTATGTATGATTGATTATGTATGATTATTTATGTGGAAGGCATTTAATTAACATCTTAAGATGGGTGGACCCAAATAGTTCTCCAATGCATTGGTTGAAGTTTTGTATCATGAGATGTTTTGTGAGACAGTCATGGTTATTCGCCTTGGCTTGTGCTACTATGTGAAATGATCTTGGAGGATAGCCTTGACTCGTACTAAAGACATGTGTTATATTACTTCAACATTACTATGATTACATTATTATATGATACCATGTATTTATGTTATGATTCCATATGTTCTGTGCTTTTTTTATCACTAGGTTATGCTTTCTAATCCATGTCCTAACGCCTTATTCTTATGTATACTCCCTTACTGGGATTTTTAGCTCATCCCTTTATTCATGTATTCCCTAGGGTATCTTGTGAAGATGTTTGAGCACAATGGAATATAGGAGCGCATTTTGGAGTTTAAATAAAAAGGTGTTTTTATATTTTTTGATAATGTACCTATTATTCCATTCACTAGACTTTACGATCATTGTATTGTATTCTGATGTATAATTATGCTTAAAATCACACAACGTTATATGTAAAAGGCTTCGGTCACTATAATCAAACTTTAATAATTAAATAATATTTAATATACGGTTATATATAATATATATTTTATTATAAATACTAATTTTTAATCTAAAATATTTTTCTTTATGATGACAATTTATTTGTAACTTTTAGATAATAAATAATTACCTTAATGACTTATATACTAGGATGACTAAAAAATTAATTAATTGATGAGAAATCAATAAAACAATTTTTATTAAATGATTAATAACCATCAAAAGGACCAAACGCTTGACCAAAATATATTGGTCCTGTATATATCAAGAATAATCATCCAATGGTTTAATTATTGTCCTTTTGGAGGCTTATAGAAGAGATTACGACACTTATATTATTTTACATAAAGTGAAGATAAATTTTTCACATACATTTTTAAAAAGAGTATATCGTTTCTAATGTTTGGTTTGTCAGAAGATAAAATTGACTACATGTACTTTTCTGATATGTAATATAATTATTTTCATCTTATCATTTTATTTTGAATTTTTATTAAACAAATATGTATATTAAATATTTACAAAAAATTGAGGTAGTGATTATTTTATTAATGGAGAGGTAAAATAAATGTTATTAATAATATTTTAATAAATATAATTTGGGATAATTATTATGTAAAATGAATTTTATAGATTACCTTGACCCCTTAGAGATATAATAAAGTATTTTTATCAAGGTTCATATTTCATTTTTATTTTTTAAAAAATCCATGAAATAAATAGTCTTGAAATTGAGACTATTGATATTTAGTTAAAACATGGTTTTCTAATATTATTTAAAAATAATATTTTTTTAATATATATATATATATATAATAATTATGATATGGTCTAAAATGTTATAAATTATTCACATATGGTTTAATTAACTTCTTATAAGTTAATATTTCACCCATTTTATATTGAAATATTATCTACCCTAGTTAAAAATTAAATAGAGTAACTAAGTGTTAGTTAAAATAATAATGTAAAAATTGACATAAAAACTAGTCTAAAATTTATGTTTTATGATATTGAAACCCTCTATCCTCTCATATTATAAATTGTGACATTTTTTAGGTTTTTATGTGGGGTTATATTTAAATATAAATTAATATTTTGGAGGATTCCAAATGTGCCCCTCACCGCAATTATAAAAGAGAACATATTCCCTAAAAAGATCATTCTATTTTGAGCCATCATGCTCAACTATCCACTGCCCATTTACCTTCTCAACTTCCCTAGAAACAATCTATAGGTTTTGGTATTCTTAAATCACCAACTCTAGTGCTCTAATAGAATATTTAGAGAAGGCACATCAAAGAAGAGGTAATATCATTTACTGATTATTTCAAACATCGTTCTTCTTCTATATACACCTCATTAGTTGTTTCATTATAAGTTAATAACTAAAGTATTAAATATATAATGATAGGTTATTATGATTATGAAACTACCATATTACACCTTCTACCCAACTTATGAAAAATAAATTCACCATGCGTATGTTTGTACGGCTTATCGTCTCCACACAGTCGTGTAATCCAATTTCACCACCACATTAAATGGATGGGTAAAATGATAGAATGAATATACATATATATATATGAATAATATAGAATTATATTTATCTTGAGATACTATCTACCATCCTCTTCAATGCCATTGAATAATTATGGGAGCGATATTGTCGCTCGTGCGTACATAAAACTTATCATCTCTACGGTGCAATGTGATTCGTTCTACATAATATTCATTAAACAATGATAATATAAATGAATTTAATGAATAAAAATGATATATAATATATAAATAACATTCTTTAAATTATATAAATATAACCTAAAAAGAGGAATGAGAACTTATCTACCAAATCATGCATAAGAACATAAACTAGTTAATACCTGAATAATGAGTAAGAATGAAATGTTACTAACAAAAATATGAAAATATAGTCATAAATGTTATCATAAAAATGATGATAGTTCTGTAATAAATTAATAAAATTATTTAAATCATTATATAGGAGGTTCCTTTGAAAATTTCTTTGTTATCCGTGATTGTTAATTCGTATGTATTTATTGTTGTATATTTATCGTCCAAATCCATGATTCCTAATTATGTATTTAAAAATATTATTTATTTCCTTCAATAAATTTTAAATGTTAATTTAACCCATTCGTTATATTTTTTTAAATATATTGAATGAAATATTTTTTCATTTTCTGTACGAGGTACATTTTTTCTTTCCTAGAAAAAGTATGAGAAGAATGTTTTTTTAAATTTCATGGAATGAACAAATTTTTATGCTTTAATAATGCCTTTTTTCATTGAATATTCTCAAAAAATCTTACAAGGTTATTTTCATATAAATTGATTTCTTCTAAAATGGTGTGTCATTTGAAGGAAGGAAATCATTTTTGAATAATGGATATTTTCCTCAAGAATTAATTTCAAGTGTTTTCTCAAAATTATTTTCCATCTAAGATGACACTATTTAAATAGTGTAATATTTCTATCCATGTTATTACTATGATTTTATTATGTTTATGATGGAATTTAATTTAGGAAATCCATTTTTTTATATCCATTATTATGGAATGAGGTTTAAGAAACACATTTTATTTCATGTGTTTTGCTATGGTGAATGTTTTTATGTTTTCGTGGAACACGTAGGAATGGATTAATTATAGGATCGGTGGAACTTATATCGCCCTCAAACGCTTTGGGTAATGATTTATATATCATGAGATAGACATGACATGAATGGAATGTAAATCCAGTTCATTTATACATGGTTTGAACAAGGAGTGAACACAATTCATTAATGGACATTGTCCACTATAATGGTTTGTAAATTAGCCTTAACTAATATGAAATGATTTTCTATTCTTATGTGTGCATGCCATGAAATTTCACGTCTTATGTAATGAAAATTTGGAATACATTTCACTTTTATTATTTATCCCATGGCATGATATTATGATCTTTTATATGGACGATAATATTTTCAAATGATATGTTCTTATGATTAGGATATTATTTATATTTAACTTGTTTTCCATTACTAAGAATTTGATCTCACCATTTCAAATGTTTCTCTTCCCCAGGTCATAAAGGAGGGTATTAAGTTAGATATGTCAAAAAATAGTCATGTTATAAATAAATAGGCATGATAGAATATATATTTTTAATGAACCAATTTATTATGTTTCCCAGTTTCTAAAGACAGTAAACCAATATGGACTTAATGTGGTTTTTTATATTTTATAATAAATATTCTTCAACGTTGAAGTAAAATATATATGTATAGTATGGTCTGTTGTATTTGAAGCACGTTCAATACTTGAAGTTAATATAAAACGTGTGAGTCCATTACACGACATGCAGATTTCAAGGATCAAAATCCCTCCAAAAGTGAAATACATAGACAACATGTAGAGATAGTGGGACATGAATGTATCAAATGATAACCCATTCAAATATATGAACTTATTTTTCTTCATGAAATGTGTATCTCAGGTACATGGTGTACAATGAACTTACGTGATGTGTACATGTTGGGACCAAAATCACTTAAAATAGTAGAATATGTGAATGAAAAACATTCTATGTACTTTTTGGGACTATTAACATTTCCTGCACTCCACCATAAACTAGTGTTTCATATAGTTTATTTTTCACTCATTTTTATTCCAAAATTTTCAATTATTTTCATACTAAATTAGATTTATTTCTTTCATTTCATTTTTTATTGGATATTTATGATCCATTAATCATTCATCGCCAATTCATAATTAATTTATATAGCATTTTAAATTCCATTGTCCTTTTCAACAATGCATTCAATTCATCATCAAATATTTCTTCATTATTCATCATTGATCATTAATAGTATGTTCATGGTTGTTTCTTACATATTTTGATTACTGTATTTCACATTATTCACCATCAATTCATATGATATTGGTTTTTGATAAGATTTGAATTAATTTAAATTGTTTGGAATGGATGCTTAGTTGTTTAATCATGGATTTTATTCTGTTATACTGCATTATTATTATACACATAATGCATAGACATGAATACTATACATAGTATTTCCTTGATTTTTATCACCAATGGTATGCGTGGATAGTCCACATAGGGTTAGGGGTTGAGATTAGGGGTGTCTCCAAACATAATTAATCATTATAATTATCCATTGTTACCTTATATATAGTAATTAGGTTAATAATACATATTCATAACATTCAATCACACAACCTTTAACATGGGAAGTGAGAGTGGATGAACCTAACCTTATTGGAGATTATAAAGACTGCGTCCATTAGTCTATCATTATTTGTGCATATAACCCTAGAGTAATGAACCTATGTTGTCGGATATACCCTAACCATGGGATAGTTTTAGCATAGTAATATCCAATCGTTTTTACCAAAACCAATTTTTGATATTTACAATGATTCACATACAAAACCATAGGACTACACCATGTTAAATATGAGATTACCTTTTGTTAAGAGCACTGAATTTGACCCTGATCCCATTTTTTATTATCTGACTAAAATCCAAACTACATAGTTATATTTAAAACACCAAACATGAAGTGTGAAAATGACGAATCTTTTAAAAGGGTTTTATTTGATTTTATGCAAATTTTCTGGTAGTCCACATTGGTTCGGCTTCACACCACGACATTATTATGTACATGTAGTAAGTTAGGTTTTATCCTAAAAATTATAATCTGATATAATCTCATGTGATTTTAATAATGAATGCAGGAGAGTCCAATTTTATCACCATTGGGGGGTATACTATTTTATAAGTGTAGTGACCTTAAAACCAAACCCTGGATTACCTCACCCTCATAGTTTCTTCTCCTCCTTACACATTTCCTTTTTACATTTTCCTCCATTGAACTCACCAGTTTCCTCTCTCTTTCTCCCTCTAATTATTTTCTTCTAAGATAATGCATCTACTAGGGAACCTTGATGCATTTAATGAACATGGGCATACAATAAAAACTAATCATCAATACCATAATGAATATAGAAAATATATCACACCACAATTTTAGAATGACTATGTGCAACAAACTTTCACTGAAAAACCTTCATGACTCCCCAATATTTTCCACCTTTCAATCTGGGTGAGCGGACATCACTACGGTAGTATACCATTATAGACTACATCTTACTATCCATTAGTGGTACCAAACCACTTGTTTCTCCCACTATTTATGTACAATATTTTGAGATAAAACCAAAAAACATTTACATGATCTAAAATATGAGGCAATTCTATGGGAATAAAAGTGAAGATCACTAGAAGAACATTTTTAACATTCTTAAGATTTGAGATACATTTAAAAACCAAGGTGCATTGCCATAAACCATTTTATTAAGAGTTTTATCTTTCCTAATGCACAAACAAGCTAATGAATTGATAAAAATGAAACCATTATAGTCAACATTTACTTGTATTAATTAGAAAAATTAACCTATAAAAATACCTCCCACCAATACAGACATGGATGATCCAGAATTAGATTTAAAACATTTCCTACGTGGGCATATAATCAGTGTGGGAATTTTGGGATAGATTCAAGGATAGGAAATTCAAATTCCCACATAATATACTAGATGTGTGGATTCAACTTCTAAAATTATTTCAATGACTCTAGCTTGCAACATGAACTGTAGTAAACACTTATTCTAATGGAAGATTATTGATCAAGACACAAGAAGTTGTCCAAGAAATTTTCAATGAAGTATATCATAATTAAATTATATAAAAAAGTTATAAGGGGACTCCTAGACATGGAATTAATTAGGTTGAAGAGACCTCCAACCTCATAGAATAAGTAGATTCCCTAAAAAAATAAGTTGGATTCATTTCAGTTTCCCATTGCACCACCACCCCCTCCCGATATTTTAATGGAAATCCATTCCTGTGAAATGTGATTAGGCCCTAATTTATACCATGACTATAGGTAGGTCATGGAAGAACCCCAATAATAATATTGTAATTATTTCAGTAATAATACAGAAGTCCAACAATTTGTGAAACCACAAAAATATTAATAATAGAAAAAATACTAAAAGTGGATATCTCAAATGTTATTTCAACAAATCCATGGTTACGTTCAATAGAGGAGTGGTAAAGTTCCACAAATAAATCATGTACCACATTGGTATCCATCCTAAGGTCCAACTACTCGACCAAAACATCAATTCCAAGTGCATTTTCCTAGATTTCTACAGTACCAACCATCTCCATAGAAACAATTCCAACAAGATCCACCAAGACTACAACAGCAAGCCCAAAACTCCAAAAAAATCCTGAAAACTTTCTCACTTCCATCAGGAAGATAGAATTCCAAATGGTGAAAGCCCAAGATATAGAGATATAGAACCATAAGGCCACACTAAGAAACCAAGAGTATCAAATGGGACAAATTTGATAGACCCTTTATGATCAAATATAATTTACATTTCCTTGTAATGTTGAGTCTCATATGAGGGAACATAATAAATATATAATATATAGAAGTGTAAATGCACTAGATTGTTTGAAACCACCTATAATTTAGTAAAATATGTTAATAGAATTAGATGAATCTAGTGGAATATAATTAATATGATAACACCATATGAAAAAGATCCATTTGAAGAAAAACATTAAAAAGGAAATGACTAAATTTAATGTACACCATAAAATAAACCTCTCCAATTTCATGAATGGTTTCAATAAGGAAAAAAGGAAGGGATGTATAAAAAATCCATGAATTATTTAAAAAAATCATATGAGTACCCCCTTTATAGAAAAAATTTCCCATGTACCTTATTATAAATGACTCTTTAATGAAATTATATTGATTAAAAAAGAAAATTGATGACCTAAGAATCATTTCAATAAATAAAGGGTGATCCACAGTTGTTTAAAGGATATTAACTCTGAAGACGTGAGATCCTGGATGTTTTTAAATTCCATGCACTTTTGGGGTTTGTACTTTTGAAAAGGCATTTTTATATCAAGGTGAAAATATAATTATAATACCCTTTAGTGTCTATAAGAATATGGGGCTTAGATAATTGAAACCACCTAATGTAGAACTCTAACTATCTCACCTAACTATGAATAAAACGTAGGGACTTCTTGAGGATGTATTAGTAAATGATGGAATATTCATTTCCCCACTGAATAATTTATTCTAGAAATAAAATAAGAAGGAAATATTCCCCTCATCCTTGAAAGATCATATATTAACATTGGAAAGGAGATTATCGATGTTAACCTTGGGAGATTAATTTTCATAGTTGGTAAAAAACATTTTGTGTGTGATGTGTACAAGGTAATTAATAAGATAAATGTGCTGAAAAATTATCAAACAATATCCATGCTAATAACAGATAAGATCATGTGAAATGTGAAGGCAAAAAAACACCCATTTTTGGAAAAGGATACAGTGTTCAAAGGAAATTAAAATTTCACTTCAACTCTAATAAGAGATATCATACAACCATTGTTACCATCTATTATCAAGAACCTTTTGACAATAGTGTCAACTCAAAGATAATTTCTTATATAGCTCACCAACCCACTAACCCTTGACCCGATGTCTACTACTATTAAAATGATATGATTACAATTAAATGTATTTAGAAGGACCAATAGTTTCTATAGTATTGGAAAACCAGATACATACATGAGTTATGTAAAAAAATGAATACACTAATTAAAACAAAATTATTTTTTAAGTATAAATTTACTACCACATAGAATGTCTTTTCACATCATTCCCAATAGACATCATACACTCCTAGGGAAATGAGAAAAAATACGGGTGTTCTCAAATTATTAGTAAAGGCTGATTATAGTAGTAAAAATAATGAATCAATAAGAATAATCAATATATAATGGTAAATATCTAAACAGAAATTCCATGTAATCAATAAAATATGAATTAGGTGCGTAAAAAATACAGAAATTTTTATAACTGAATACGCATTCCTTAAAATAACCTAAATGTCACAATGAGATAAGTCATAATCAATATGGAAAGGTAATTTATGAAGAACACTTTTCATTTAGTCAATAAAATAATAATTCAATGCATCTATAGATTTTTTCATAGTAAAAGTCTCATAGATAAAAAATATTAAATAAAATTGAAGTAAGTGATCCACTATTTGATTCAATCTTTCCCAAGTATATGGTACCTTTACCATAATGACCATTCACAAGAGGATTTAGAAAACTAATGTTATGACCTTTTAAGAGAGAGTTTGAACATGCTTGGTTATAAACTCAAAGGGTTTTTGAACAACTGTTTTCATCTCATCATACTACTCACTCATCTAGGGGATTAATTTAAATGGTCCCAAACCCATGTCGTAACAGTCCATCGAATTCCTTATATACTGATATTTTTATTTAATTCATAAAAATGTGTCTTATCAAAATGTGTATGTATTGAGGAAAGAACTGGATTTATTAATATTTTCTTAGTTAATATAATAATTATCAAGTACAAACCATATATATAAATGGTTTTTGTTTTAGGTAATAACCAAATTCATGATAAATGATATTTATATTTTGGTGAAATTTAATGTTCAATGATCACCAGAAGGTGAATAATTCACTAGAAAGTTAATGACCACACAAATGATTAGAGGGATTGAATATTGATATTATCCTTGTTCAAAATAATCATCGTCCATACAAATGAAAGAATAAGGATGGTTTCAAGATGACATATACCCATTGGAGCAGACTAAGGGTTTCTGTCATTGACCAAATAAGAATACCATAGAGAGATATTTAAAAATGTTCTCGAGGAAAATATAATTTTTATTTTGTAAAACATTTTCAAAATCCATTTCACATAAACTAAAATATAATATTCATTTATTTAAAAATATCATTGTAAAATATAAAATGATGCTTAAAATAAATGATGGTTGGTAATTCCATATAAGGTGAAAATAACATTCCTTTTTCATGGTCAAAATGATAAAAAAGTGCCCTGTCTAGAAAGATGTCAGAAGATTCACTTAAAAGAAATTTTAAAAGGAAATAGGATTAATTTTTTTTTAAATAAATCATTTTCAAAATTTTAAAAACATATTATAAAACATTATTATAATATGTTTTTTTGAGAGAGAAAAAAAAATCCAACCGAAGAGTGAATGATTTGGGGTTTCTTAAAAACATTTTATAAAAATATTTATATTCAAAAGAGTGGGATTGTGGTACTATTACATAAAAAATATCTTTAATAAAATAAGAGAATGAAATTAAAGGTTTTATTGAACAATTAATATATAAATTTCTTTAATGGAATTTTGAGAATAAGAAATATCAGTTAAAATGATATTGTGAAATAAACCACAGAAATGACTATAAAGTTGATGTAAGAATTAATAAATAAATTGATTTTTTGTATCAATTATAAATAAATATATAATTTTTTAAAATAAATCAATATATATTTAATGTAATTATACATCTAATAAAGGAATATTAATGAAAAAAATATGTAATATACACCAATGAATAGGAAATGAGTTATGAAATTTCTTCACCACATGGTAACTTTATGTTCAAATCCAATAGAATGAAATAGTTCAAATTGAAACTCAAAATACCATGAATAATGAATTAATCTTGAAATTATAAGTCAAATTGGTAGTATATACACCTTATAAAAGAAACTAGGTTCATAAAATTACAATATTCCCCAATGAAATGAAATTGAAACAGAATCCCTTACCTAAAATCATCTTATGGGTTAATGTCCTTGAAAATAAAATACAATGGGGTTTATCATGTTAATAACATAAAATATAACCATAAGAATAAATTAATATCATATATGATCTTCTTATATTATCTTCTTTACTGTTTTTTACAATAATTAATTATTTTCATCATTTTGGGTGTTAATTGTCATGATTTTGGAGTTTCTTTTGACTTGTTATTTTTATTATTATTATGTAAATCATGTTTTAATAATATGAAGAATATAAAAAATGATATAAATATCATATATAATTTGTATATATGTAATTATAATAACCCATAGTATTTGGAGATATAAAATGAAATGCACCGTTCATGGAGATGGTGGGTGTACGTATGCTTGAACACTAAATCGATTTTCATGTCTTATTTAAAACTTATTTTACAAATATATATATATATATATATGTATATTATCCATAAATTATCATATTTAAGTTATATATATATCAAATATATTTATTAAGACCATTTTTATTACATTCAATGTATAGCGTGAATGAATAACATCGCTTTAAGGAGGCAGTAGTTGACAAATCCACAAATAATGACATTATATTCCCAAAAAACTGAAATAAAGAATTTATGTGTTATATAATAATTAAATAACAGAAAATATATTATAAATATTATATATATCACATATAAACTATAAATATTTCATTATTTACAACATTTAATTATGGTAAAGGATGAACGAATGACATCGGTTCGTGAGGTGGTAGTCTTCCGTACACATGAATGATGATTTTGTATCCGAATTTATGGAAGTTATAATTATTGTAGGTCATACCATTGAAATAATAAAATAATAGAATATTTAAAATACTTAGGTTATTATATGATAAATATATAATAATAATTGAATGGGTTCAGAAATAAATGAAATAAAATTTCTTATTGAAGAGCGTTCCCTCTTTTTCAAGTAACTCCTTCAGATTTATAGAAATAGTATGTTAGGTATGTTGGGATACTATTTTTTCACTGTTTTGATGATCCACAGTTATTGATATTTTTGTATAAGTGGGATGGACGAGTGACATTTTATATTGGACGAGTGAAATTATGGTATATTTTTGAAATATGGAATTAAAACCAAATTTTTTTCAATTTAATGTGGATAAAATATTTAAAAAATTATATATAATTGTGTATATGGTCATATATGGCCATCCAATTTCATTTTGAATTATTTACAAGTCATATTGTCTTATAAGTTTAATGTTTTTTCCCTTCTTAAGCTAATTTTTATCTTAATCACTGTAATTATTTCTAAATAATTTCAATAATATATTTTTAAAAAAACTATTTATCACATATTAGACATTGTAAATAATGATTATTCTAAACATGGAATTATTTATTCAAAATTAAAATCAAAAAATTGGATGGAATTAATTTAAAATTAATCCCATAGTGGGGATGGCAAAGCGAGTTTTTAATGAAAAAATGTCCAAATGTTTGAAATGTTTTTAAATCCAATTTCAATGTTAAATTGATTCTAATTACCATAATTAGATTAAATTATGTATAATTTAATTAATTATACTTTAATAATAATTTAATATATAATTTATCTATATTGTCAAATTAGATGAAATAATGGTTTTCAATTAAAATTCACTATTTTTCATTATTCATCAAAAAATGAAACATCAGAAAAAAATACAAAAAATAAACCTAATATTATTTGGATGATTAAAATTATTAAATATTTTTTTATTTTGAAATATAAAATTTATAAAATTTCTAAAATTTAGTTTTAAAAAAGGTGTTCTATTAAATGCTGGTTAAATTGCCTTTAAAAAAACATAGGTTTTTATGCAAAGAATTAGTTTTGCTCCTATCTTATGCCCATCATACATATTAGATGAATGTACCAAATATATGATTTATTACATAATATATACATTTAATTAATATAATTCTATATTATTAATTAATTTACTTTATTATGATGAAACCCTTTTGAGAAAAAAAATTTCTATATTCAATTGGTTTATATTTTCATTTCTAATAAATTGGTAACTAATGAATTATTATTATATTTTTATAAACCATATATTTTAATTATTTATGTTTTAATATTAAAAATTTCTAATTTATCAGCTTGGTTATTTCTTTTTATGTCAAATATTAATATTTTAATAATATTTTGTTTGGTAAAAGTCAGTATAGAATGTATCAAAACCTATCAAAGAATCTAGTTGTTGTGTATATCAAAAGATAACTCAGTATTTTGTACATTGAAAGATATTGAATATAATATATTTATTTCAAATAATAAATATACAATAAATTCTTGATAGTTAATATTAAGTTAAATAAAATTTACTCTTTTACAATTTTTGGGGCGTTACATTCTCCCCATCAATAATAAATTATATCCTCACAATTTAAACATAATCTTGATAATAAATTGATTGATATTTGAAAATTAATTTATTTAAATCACACATGGTTATATGGGTTGGTAAAACATACACTTTAAAATATATAATGGGAATTAGCAATGTCATATGGAACAACACAAAACAAGGTTTTCGTGTAGGAAAACATCGATGACAAGTGAAGATATGGAATTAGAGGGAATGTGTAAATAAGTATAGTGGGTGATTTATTTAATTGATCACAATGTATTGAATTATAAATGGATTATTTAGGGCCTCGAAGTTATAATTCGGTGGTGATTTCAAAGGAAATCAGTTAAACAAAAATTAAGGTATTAGGAGAACATTTAATTTCTAGATCATTTTCCTAATGTTTTGTAATTATTTTCACACAAAATAATATTTGAAAATATAATTTGTTAACATATTGATATTTCATAAACATATTTTTCATACTTCTTTGTGCTTTAATAAATTTTCAATCCATCCATTAATTTAATAAATGGATATACAAAACTTAACATTATCGCATGAATTGATGGAATACACATTTATCAGATTATAATGCCCATAAAAGAGTGAAACCTTTTTCCATTTATCTCTAAATATTCTCCAAATACAATATGTTTAAAACATTATTCTCAAATCATATAAATTAACATGAATTGTTCATCATTAAAATTTATTCCTCAAATTATTTAAATAAAAACAATGAAATATTAATGAGTACATTGTGTAGGTCAGTGGTTGGAATTAAACACTTATCATCCTTCAGTAATGGGGTCATGTCATGTGTACTTGTCTGAAATTATGGGTTTCCACCTGATATAGATGTCTTCCTTTTAGAAAACGATAATAATATAATCGCTACAACTGTTCCAAAAAAGTATGACGGTCATTATGCAAATTAAATTAATCATTAAGTAACCTTTTTAATACTATTTTCAATACAATTAATGTTTTTCAACAATTTATAAAAATATTATTTGGATATTATTAGAATTGATTTAATGATAACAATAATACAAACAGTTATCAATTCCTTTAAACTCATCTCTCACAAATGTAAATTCATTTCTAGTAAAATAACATTTCCCTTAAAACATTTACTAAACTAATGAGTATCTTTGTCACACTTAGAACTGCATCTTGCAGTCGAAGTGATTTTTTTAAATATTTGAGTCTTTTATTTTATTAAATAATAAAAATATATTAAATTAAATTAAAAATAAAATAAAATAAAATAAATGGAAAATGAATTAATAATAATAATGATGATAATATTATTTTTTATTTTATTATTATTATTATTATTATTAAGTTATTATTAATATTATTATTATTTTGTTTATTAGTGGTTTTAGATTTATTATTACCATTTTTTGTTTTATTTTTTTCCTACCTGCACCTCACCCACTTCCCATTCCCTTTCCTTGTCGTGTTGCACCTACATGACATACCTAGTGGACACCTCCCTTGGCCGCCTCCTCCCATGGTTGGCTGACACCTGCTCCTTGATGTGGTGCCCAACTCTTGCAACCACCGTCGCAACACCTAGACTCCCTCTCACCATCCTTTCTCCCTCACACCACCCATTGCACCGTTCGGCCCCCCATATTCATCCCCCCATCATGGTCAAACCTTCGGTGCAACCACCTTACCAGCATGATCTACTGTGGTGGATCTTCTTACTAGTTTCTAGGGATTTGGTCCTTGTTCATTGGGTTTCCATATTTTTAGAATATAGGGTTTTAATCTTGGGTTTTTTTAAATCATTCGAATTTGAGCCCTATTTGGGTTTATCATGGTTCAGTTGTGGTACGATTGGAGTTTCGCACTAATGTTTTGGAGTTTTCAACACCCGAGGTAAGTGCATCCATATTTAAACATTATTTGGATATTTATTTTGATTAAATAGTTAATTTAATTTGTTTCTTGATTCAAATGTGTGTTGTTAAATATTTTTTTGAAAATATTTCATATGAGTTTAAATTTAACGTATCCTTTTTAGATAAAATTTAGTGTTTTTCATGTTAACTCATATTGGGTTTTTGATTTCAATTTATAAATTATTAAATTAGTTATTTAAATTATATAAGTGTTATGAATGATGTATGGAAATGTTTTTAATGTGTGTTTGATTCTAAAAATTGGATTTTGTGTATGTTCTTGGTGTAAGGACTTGTGGTGTTTCTTTGGGATCCAATATAAAAAGTGTAAATGGTTTATTTAAATTATTTAAATTGTGTGAGTCATGTTATGTCATGGTTATGATGTGTGGTTGGTTTATAGTTTTGTTTCGATATGAAATCGGGTGTTGTTTTTTCTAAATTTGTCTGGTGCTAGTTTTTAAGAGTTTCATAAATTGTTTTATTGATTTATTAAATTATATGTGTATTATGTGGTTCCTGCTATGTCGTTTCAAGTTTTTGGGTATTAGGTGAACCAACTGAGTGTGAATAGGTAAGTATATATATATATATATATATATATATTTGTGTGTGTGTGTGTGGTTTCCCCCATTACTTGTATAGTCATCCGTAGTGGTGAATAAACCTATATGGGGCTAGGTGTTCCCATGTATAGATATATGAAAATGCATTCGTAGGTGAGTGGCGATTAGTATATGCATATAAAAATATATCTAAGGATCCCCATGCATGTTTTCATGTCCATAAGGGTGTATGAATAAGGTCTAGGTGTCTATATATATATGTGTGTGTGTGTGTGTGTGCGTGTGTGGCAAAGTGCATATGATTAGTGGGGGAGCATCATCATCTAGTTAGAAAGTGCCAAGAACTGAATGTTCGGTTTGGTACCAGCCAGAGGTAGGCTCCCTATGACTTGATCTTTAATTAGAATTTCTATTTTTTATTGGCGTTCATTTAAAAGTAAGTCCCTTGATTTTATATGAAATGAATATACAATATATAAAAATATGTATATATATAAATGGTTGTGGTTACTAAAAGTATATTCCTATATGTTTTGAACATGAAACATGTATTTCCAAAGACATGTGGCCTTTTGGTCGATTTTTATTATAAAAGTGTATTGACATGTTTGATTTTCCAAATAAATTCCAAAATGATTTCCAAAATGGGGTTTAGCAGGAACGTGAGATTAAAGGGTGATTTGACCTCCTAAAACAAATTTATAAATTTTATGTGTTGGATTAAGCTTGTTTTAAATATGTAGTACCCTTGTTGTTTAGTTAAACTTTATAACAGTTTTGAAAACCTAAAAGTTATGGATGATTATGTTTTCTAAAATGAAAATTACTCCTTGTAAATAATTAAGCACATTTTTCACTTTAATAATAGTTTTTGAAAAAAACCCCTCTTAAGGCATGCCACCATGTTTTAGAAAATGTTGTGTATGTTGAATGTGTGTATTGTGATATGTGACTAGTAAAGAAACTTGTTCCTTTGGTGTGACATAAAAGAGGTAGAATGAGCCTATGGTGGGAGAACAATGGTGAGGGTTTGAATGAGTTTGGATTAAGAAAGTGTTATCTTCATTTATGTTTTCTTGATAAAACCTCCCCACCATATGAAAACGAGTACATGATTAATCCTGAGTACCTAGTTGGGAAGACATAGACTAGTATGCTAGATGATATTGTGGTGGTTCGTCTTGGTTTGTCCTAGAAGGATTTATGACTAAAACCGTAACTAAATATTTGGATTATGATTGGATACCACTAGGTTATGGGTGTGTTCCACACTAGTGGTTTGTGCATGAGAACATGGTTTGTCATGGTTTCTATACCACATTTACACCAAGGTATGAGGTTTGAATTTCCCATTCTTTCTATCTACCTATATGGATTCACTCTAGTTCTCTCTTATGATATGGTGTTTATGAAATGATTTCCATATTATTTACTTCAAGCTTATTTCCTTAATTGAAAAATCAATGTTTTTAATGTGATCAATTTTCCTTCTATTTTGTAATGTTTATTCATGTTTGGAAACTATTTTAAAATTATAATGTAATAGAAGCAATTTCCTTAAAAATGTAAACTTGTGACTTGAATTTGAAAGGAAGAAAAAAATTATTTTATTATTCCTTATTTTCAAAATAGAATGATTTTATTTCTTATTAAATCCAAAGGCATAGGGTATTTTTATATTTTTTTTATTCCTACTAATCATCTAATTTTTCATTCCTACATTATCTTTTCAGTTTCAGGTTTTTGTTTTGGATAGCTTTTACATCAAGCATGTTTCCATGTTGGGTGGTGACCCACGAGTTCAGTTGGAGGTATGTTTAGGTGACATCATTATTTTATTTTCCTCTGCCAGTATCAATTTTTTTTGATCTATTTAAATTTACTTATTTATTTCCTTATTTGACTTTTTTTTATTGAGTAAATCATTCCAAAATGTTTATTTGATACCTTAGAACTTGTGCTATCTTGTGGGGATTAGGAAATTTCCTTAGGACATTTTTTAGACGGGTTCAGGTGTCGGGTAAGATGCGACCCATCTTGGTTCGTGACAAAATGGTATGATATAATCCGTTTATTATTTAGTTTTTTAGGTAGCTTATATTTTAGGACTATCAAGACATGAGAGGTTGATATTGGAATGAAATCATGAAACCTTTCCCATCCCAAGCGTCGAGTTTCATGGGGTAGTTTGGGATTTGAATTATTGTTTTACATAGTTTTTTTAGATAAAGGATGACAAAGAAGTGATTCGGTGTTATGAGATGAGCTTTCATGGATCAACGACCCATGTACAACCAATGTTAATGGTTCAAGATACTTACCATGGTAGATTCTCTCTTGGAGAATGGTTTTCAAAGTCTTGTTATCAGGTTGGCATATCCCCTAGTCTCTTATTTTTGGAAGTTTTCATGTGAGCTATGTTTGGGCTTAGTTTTGAATGACTTAAGTGGATTTCAAAAAATGAAACCGGTTCATAGAAAATAGTTTTTAAAAAGTAAATGTGGTTTTGGAGTGGAAAATTTGTATTAAAATGGAGATTTTTTTTCTTTTAATGAAAATCGTACTTTTAATGGAATAAATGGGATGAGTTTTGGAAGTTTTTTTGGGATATTGGTCACACTTTTTGGAATGTGAATGGGAAAATGTTTGGGAATTTGGAAATGTGTTTCTTTAATGATAAATGACATTTCCAAATTGCTTTATAATTTTTTCATCACATTGAATAATCTATTTTGAAAATTGTTGTTGTTTCAAATTGAACCATGGTATTTCTATGGGGGTCACATATATGGAGGTATGCATGTTCCATATAGATAATTTGTATGTGTGGATGGTTGCATGAGCTATCACAATGATATATATGTGTGTGTGTGTAACACATCATGGAATATCAATGGTGGATATTTATGTTTTATTTATGGAAAATGGTGTTGAAATTATGATTTGAGTTTGAGTTTTGGTTTGGGATTAAAGTGGGGGATTTCATTTTGTGATGAGTTTTGATTCAGATTTGCAGCTCTTTTTTGAGTATATCGCCTAGAAATGTCTCGACGGGATCTAATGTGTCTCAAATAATTTTTGGTTATATGTGGACTCTTATTGGAGTGGTGGAATTGAGTTCTTTTCGGTTTTTTCCATCTTCCGTGGTGATCATGATCTATTGAAGCTAACAGACTGGATTATTGAATGCATTGGTGTTTTCATGTTATTGGAAACTCCCAAAGCTATGGAATATCATTCTTGTTCATGTTAATTTTAAGGATCAACTTTGGATTGGTGTAGTCAATAATCCCAGTGTCATACCATGATGGGGTGTCTTGGAAGGTTTTTTGACACAAATTTTGCCTGTTGGTTTATAAATAAGGAGGCGATGGAGAGGAATGTGGAAGACCTCGTGAGTGTCTACAAAGACAAAAGAACCGTGAAGTCCTACATTGGGAATCCCAAGGATTTTGCACCTTTTTTTAAATTTAATATCATGGAATCAGCTAATGTTTCACTTGTGTTGGTTATCAATCCATGCTTCGAGGATCGATTCTTCTAGTTGTCCGGGATGGTTCCATGTCCAGTGAAGAGAGTGAACCAGAGGAACCTATTTTATAAAATTCTTCTTGTCAATTTAATATTTTAATAGTTGGGCCACTATCTTGTTTGCTTCAGGTGTGGTCAGTTTGAGTACATTAAGTCTCCTTGTTCTCATCCTTCAAAGGAATTACATCAGTGTTTATTGTTGTTTAGTTGATTGAAATTGTCAAAACTGGGGTGTTTAAGGTTTTGAGGAAATTTAGAATTATTGTTTCATTACGTATTCTCATTGATTACTCTACCAAGACTCTGAATTGAAAGGTGGATCCAAATACATTCTTGATTGTGAACCACACTTGAGTATTATTGGTTTTCACCCACCTTTTCTAGCTGAAAATGAATAATGTCTCATTTGTAGAGGCTTATAAAAATATGTTTCATCCATCGTGGTTTATTAGGTCATCTGAAGTTGGTTTGTTAAGTCCCTCTACCAAAAGTGGAAGGTTTTTTTATAATTATCATCCCCTAACTGTGGGGTAACAGAAGATTCATGACATCGGAGATCTATTTATAGGTCTCAAAGGGTTGATTTTGATACAATCAGTAAATCGTTGGTTGTGGAGGACATTGGTCTGACTTTTGTCTCTAGTTCTAGAAAGGGGAAATTTTAATTTTATTGACTATAGAATTATCATCTTTGAAGGTTTGGTTTTTCTATAAGAGGCATCGAGGTCTCATTATCTTGTTGTGGTCTTCGTTATTTAAATACCCCACTTTGGATGTAATAATGCATGGTGATCTCATTTTCTTGAAATTCTAGTAGTTATGCATCCTAAAATTTGATCCTTGAATGTGGTCTCTTTATAGATGTGAGTCTCGAGATTATTGACTTTCTTGTGTGGTTAGATAGTTTTGTGTCCCATTCTTGATTTAGGGCATGCTCGTTTTAGAGATTCATCTGTCTTGGGAAATAATGAACTGGGGTTCGGTCCATCGTTCAATTTGGGGTCTTTTGTCAGGAACCCCATGTGGTGGGGGTTTGGTTTGTGTTGGAGTTTGTGGTTCGATTTTTGTTTGGCTTCCCATATCATTCCATTCTACTTATCATATGATGGTCGGTTCTTAGAAGGTGGGGAGACCCAACATGGATCTTGTTGAGGTCACTTCATGTGTAAATCTTTCTGGGATTTTTTGTATGTGTAGGGGGTTTTTTATTTGGTTCATATCGGTAATTTTATAGTTATCCAGTGTTGAGAGTATAAATGTTGGCAATGCTAGTTGGGTTCTTATGGTGGGGAAAACCCCCCCTCTTCTACTCGTGATTCTTCTCATTGTGTTATACCTTAGAGATGGCTGGGTGTGATAGGTAGAGGTAAAGGTCACATTTTTTTGTTGATTTCATTGGCCTCGTTTAATTTCTAACATGAGTTTGATTCCTCGTTTGGCCAGGTGACTTTCAGGGGGTAGAATGGTTTTTTGGTGGAGAGAATTTTTAGACCCCAACCTAGCATCTTATGGTCATGATTATTTTTATTTATATATGGGTCATTTTTTTCTAAATGATAAAAAATTTTGTAAATTAAAATCAAAATGAAAGAAAAATAAATAAATGGAAAACTATTTAATAATAATAATGATAATATTATTATTTAGCTTATAATTATTATGTCATTATTAATATTATTAATATTTTTATTAATATTATCATTATTATTAGTGGTTTTAGTTTAATTATTATTATTTTTCATTTATTCTGTTTTTACCCTACTTGCGACGCATCCCCCTTTCCTCACCCTTCCCCGTCATGCTCCACCTACTAAACCTGCCTGGTGTGCAGCTCCTTTGGCCTCCTCCTCCAATAGCTAGCCAGTACCCCCTTTTTTCTCTATACCCTGACTCCTATGACCACCCTCTCCACACAAAGACTCCATTGTGCCTCCCCTCACACCATTCGTCCTCCCTTGCACCACCCCTCACATCATCCGGCCAACCTCATGCCGCACCCCCTCTCTGCTGGACCTCCGGCGCAACCTTTTTTTCTGGCACAATATGCTCTAGTAGAGCATTTTTAATATTTTCTAGGGTTTTGGCCCTTGTTCATTGGGTTTTCCATATTTATAGTGGTTAGGGTTTTAATGATGGGAATTTGTTTTCAATATTACTAATTAGGGTCCAATTTGGGATCCTTGTGGTGCGGTTGTGGTGTGATTGCTTTTCACACCAATTTTTTTGAATTTTTTAGCACCTCAGGTAAGTGATTTTATATATAAACATTATTTGTCTAATTATTACTCTTACTTAAAAAATTTAATCTAGTTCGTAATTAATATGTGTTATTCAAAAAAATTGAAAAGGTTTCATATGTTTTTAAATTTAAAGTATCACTTTTAGACGAAATTGAATTGTTTTCATGTTAAATCATATTGTGTTTTTTGATATCAATTTATAGATAATGAAATTCGTTTTTAAAATTATTTATGATATGTGAATGATGTTTGGAAAGGTTTTCAGTGTCTTTAATTATAAAAAGAGGATTTTGGGTAATTTTTAGTGTAAGGCCTTATGGTGTTTCTTTGGGTTGTTTTATAAATTGTTTAAATGGTTTATTTCAGTTTTTTAAATGGTGTGAGTCATGTTTTGGAATGTCTATTGTGTGGGGATGTTTTTAAATTTGTTTCTTTATATGAAATAGGGTTTTTTGGGTGAATATTTTTGGGGTTAATTTTGAAGTGTTTCATAAATTTTTTTATCGATTTGTTAAATTATATGTGTAGTATGTGGTTACGACTTTATGGTTTAGGGTCGTTAGGTCTACAAAGACTCACATGTGTGTGAATAGGCAAGTATATATATATATATATATATATATATATATATATATATCTGTGTGTGTGTGTGTGTGCGGGTTCCCCCTTTACATGCATAGTCATATAGGGTAGTGAATATACATGTATGAGGTTAGGTGTGTGCATTTATATATATGAAAATTCATACGTAGGTTTTGAAAAAATAGTATATGAATATAAAAATATATGTAAGAACCCCCTTTTCACAAGTTCATGGACAATAAGTTGTTTTCATAGGTGATTGGTGTCCTTATGTGATGTGAAAGTGCATATGCTTAGTGGGGTAGCAACATCTTCTAAATAGAATGTCTCAAGAGTGGAATGTTCAGTTTGGTTCTACCATAAGGTAGGTTCCCTATGCATTG
Organism: Viscum album; assembly: GCA_963277665.1. Taxonomy (NCBI): domain Eukaryota; kingdom Viridiplantae; phylum Streptophyta; class Magnoliopsida; order Santalales; family Viscaceae; genus Viscum; species Viscum album. Next base: position 20,715,050 of record OY728164.1, read on the forward strand.
ATCATTAATTATAATTTATATTCTTCTTGGTGCTATTTTAAAAGTATTTCCCCTTATTTTATATGAAATGAATATGTAATATATATATATATATAGTTTTGGTTCCTTCAAAGTAGCTTCCTAGATGTTTTGAATGTGAAATGGGTATTTCCAAAGACATGTGGCCTTTTTCTCAATTTTATTATCAAAGTGTAATGAAATGTTTGATTTTCCAAAAAAATAAAAAAATGATTTAAAAAATACATTTTTCTTTGAACCTAAGATTAAAGGGTGATTTGAAATCTTTAAAAGGACTGATTTGTTGTCATCATAGTTTGAAACTTGTTTTAAATATGTAGTATGTCATTTGTTTATTTAAACATTCAAATTTTTTTGAAAACATCAAAATGTTGTGTGATTATTTTTTATAAACATAAAATTACTTCATGTAAATAATTATTCTTCTTTGTAACTTTAATAATGGTTTGAGAAAAAATGAAAACCCATCTTGAGGCTTGGCCCCTTGATTTAGAAAATGATGTGTATATTGAATGTGTGGAGTGTGGTATGTGCCTATTAAATATTCTTGTGCCTTTTGTGTGACATGAATGTGGGGGAATGAACTTAATGAGGGATAATGGTGGTGGGAGGTTGAATGAGTTTTTGATGAAGAAAGTTTTATGTTCATTTATGTTCGCTTGATAAATCCTCACAACAATTTAAAATAAATCAATTGGGTAACCTTAGGTACCTAAGTGGGAATACTAGGACTAGTATGCTAGATGATACAGAAGTGGTTCGTTTCTGTTCCATCTATAAATATTTGTGACTAAAACACTAAGTACATATTTTTATTACGATTGGAGACCACTAGGTTATGGGTGTGTTCCCTACTAGTGGATTGTGAAAGAGAATGCAGTTAGTCATGGTTTCTATACAACATTTACACCGAGGTATGATTTTCTAGTGTCCCATTTTTTCTATCTATCTATAGGGATTGACCGTGGTTATCTCTTAGGACATGGTGTTTGTGAAATTAGTTCTATTTTAGTTACTTCGAGCTTGTTTCCTTAATTTAAAAATCCATCTCTTTAATTGGAACTTTTTTCCTTTTGTTTTGAATATTAATACATGTTTAGAATGTCTTTTCAAAATATAGTGGAATATATGCGCATTCCATAGAAATGTAAACTTGGGAATTGAAATTTAAATAAAGGAAAGATATTATTTTAATATTCCTTATTTTCAAACTAGAATTATTATATTTATTATTAAAGGGGAGGGAATAAGGCATTGTTATATTTTTGAATTCTTAGTGATCATGTTGGTGCCCACACCTACTTTATCTTTTTAGTTTCAAGTTTTGGTTTTGGATAACTCTTACAGGTAGCATGTTTCCATGTTTTGTGGTGACTCATGATGTCACTTAGAGTTATGTTTAGGTGGAAATATTTGATTTATTTTCCACTATAAGTATCTATCTAATTTTCTTAGATTAAATTTATTTTTATTTTTATTTATTTTTATTTATTTAATTGAGTAAATAATTCCCAAACATTTATTTGATACCAGGGAACTTATACCAGTTCAAGGGGATTGGGAATGCCCCTTTGGCCTTGTCACAGACCGGGTCGGATGTGATTCATCTTGGTTGGTGACATGTATTGTAATAGATTTATTCCAAAGTATCCTTATTATTGGTAGGATTCCATAATATAAAACCAAAATAAGATTTTCTTATGAATTAGATCATACAATTAACCTTAATATCATAATCATGTGATGATATCTATAACTATTAATTTAATCAAGACATATATACTTATATGATAATCATCAATTTCTATCTTAGGGTTGCGTTCACTAAACTATTTTTCCTGAGTATAGTTCCTATGGTTGGTACTAAACCTCCTTTTGATACCAACTATAGAATCCCAACACTCATTTGCCCAATGTCGGTGTATACTACAAATAAATTGGCATGACTATAAGGAAATTTATCCCAATGGATCAATCTAATTAGTAGTATTGGTAAAACATATACATACACGAGTCTTGTTTTTATGATACAATACACTAACTAGAACATAATTATTTTTTGAGGATATCTTTATCCCCACTAATAAATTCCTTTCATATCATTCATAGTACAATTCATGGAATCATGGGGAAAGGATACAAAATAAGGGTGAGATTAAATTCACTCTAAGGTTTGTGTAATTTGAAAAAATAATGAATCAATGATAATAATCAAAATGTAAAGGTAAATACCTAAACACACATGCCATGTAATAAGTAAACTAGGAAAGAAGTGCATAAAAATACAGAAGGATAAATAACTTAAATCACATACCATTTAAATAACATGACTATCTTGATATGATAAGGAAGATTAATAATAGAAATGTAAATAACTAAAAACACATTCCATTTAATCAAAAACATATAATGAAATTCATACATTGATTTTCTCATAGTGAAAATCACATGGATAATAATAACTAAATCTTAATGAAGGCAATTATGAACTATTAGATTCATTGTTTCCTAGGTACATGGTACCTTTAACATCATGAATATTCACAATATGATTTATGATACTACAATTAAGACCATTCAAAAGAAAATTTATAAGATGCATGGTTTCAAACTCAATGGGATAATTCCAAACTATTTTCACCTCATGAGACCATGCATGTATCATGCAACTTACATTAAACATTCCATAACATGTGTCATACCAGTCCAAATCATTTCTTATATATCAAATAAATGAATTAATTCATAAACAATGTTACAGATCAAAATGTTTCCATATTGAGTAAAATATATGGATTTATAAATATTTACCCAGTTAATAAAATAACTATCAAGTACACAACATATGAAAAAAATGGTATGCATTTTATTTAATAACCATATCAATAATAAATGATATGGATATTTTTTAGAAATTTAATGTTCAACGATCATCAGAAGGTGAATAAATAAAGGGGGTGTTAAAGAAAAAAATGTTTCAAGGAAGAGATTTTCTATACTATCCTAGGTCAAAAAATGCATAATTAATAAATATAAATAATTTTTATGATATAAATATTACATATACCATTTGTAGTATACTAAGGATTTTCTTCCTTGATGAAATATGAATTCCCTAAAAATATCTTTAACAGATTACTTAAAGAAAATATATTTTTATTTTTGAACAATAGTTTAAAAATCCTTTTCTTTGAAAATAACTTTTAAAAAAAATTCTTTATAAAATTCTTTATAATATATAAAAATACTCTTCAATGAAATAAAGACTGTTAATTTTATACCATGTATGTGGAACATTCATTTTTCATGTAAAAATGGTTATAAAAGAGACTTGTTTCGAAAGAGATAATAATATTCCATTGAAAATATTTATAAAAGGTAAAAGGGTAAATTTTCCTTTAATAAATAAATTTGACCATGTAAAAATCATTTTTGAAAACATTTTTATAAAATTTGGTTTTCATAGAAAAAATTTATCCAATCGAAGAGAGAAATGGATTTAAGTTTTTATAAAAGCATTTTATAAACAATATAATGTTCCACAGAGTGAAATTTTTTTTATACTACTTTAAAAAGATCAAGAGTAACGATATTAGAATAAAATTGTAGGATTTATTAAAAAAAATAGTATATAAATTCATTTAATATAATTTCAAGAATAAGAAATCTCTATTAGAATAAAATTTGTGAAATAAACACTTAAAATGATCATAAGGATGATGAGATAATTAAAAATTGAATTAATTATTATTATGTCATGAAAATAGAAATATATATCCTTTAAATAAATAAATATATATTATGAGTCATTTTAAAAGTAATTATATAACATTAAGGATAATGAGGATGTAATATATCCCAATGAAAAGGAATTGAGTTATGAAATTTCTTTACCACTTCGTAACATTAATTTTAAATCCCTTGAGGATAAATAATTAAAATCTTAACTAATAATGAAATTAATAAAAAAATATTTAGTATATTACAAGTAAAATTGTCTACATATACACCATAAATAATAAACTTTGTTCCTAACATTACAATATGACTCAATGAAATGAAATTTAGACGATATCCCTTAGCTTCTATTTCTGTTTTGGTGAAACTACATTAAAATAATATAAAATGAATTTAATAATTTTATTAACTAACAAAATAATCATAATAATATTTTTAATATCATATATAAATTTTTCAAATTATTTTTTTAAATTTATCTAAAATCATCCAATATTTTCATCATTTCAAGGGTCAATGGTCATGTTTTTTATTATATTTTGACATGTTTTTAGTATTACATAGATCATGATTTAATAATTTCCATGTGGAATAAATGATGTATATAGAATATATATTTAGTATATATGTACTTATAATAATCTATAATATTTTTAAATAGGAAAATAAATGCATCGTTCAGGGAGATGGTATGCCTTGCGTACACATGCGTGCTTCTGCCATTTCCTTGTCATTTTTTATAATTAAATGACTTATATATATATTTGAATTAAATTATCATATTTTTCATATATATATATATATAATATTTTTATTATAAAAAATCTTTAATAAATTCCATGTATACCATGAGTTAATCACATCGCTTCAAATAGACGTTAGTCCATACGTCCACAAACGATGTTATGGTTTTCCCACAAAATGGAAAGTGTGAAAGTATTTGTTATATAAGAATTAAAATTTCATAATAAACTATTAAATGTTATATATATAATTTATAAAATATAAATTCATCAATATTGAAAACCTTGAAACATGGTAATGGATGAATGAAGGACATCGTTTTGCGAGACGACAGTCCTCCATACACATGAACGATGATTGTGTATCCTGTTTGATGGAAGAGTGTGTGGGTGTAGGTCTCGTGACATAAAAATATGACACTATGGTATATATAATGTGTTAATTATATGATCTATACATAATATGAATATACATGGTAGAGAATGAATAAAAAAATGGCTCATTGAATAATGTTACCGATTTTTGAGTAACTCATTTTGGTTTATAAAAAAAGACTACCTTGGTTGGATTTATGCACAAAGTGTGGCTTATATAAAGCCATTAGGTATTTTTTTGATCTTATTTGATTATAATTTTTATGATCCAGATTTTTTTAGAGGTTTTAATAAGTGGGAGGGTTGATTTCTGTTTTATTGTAGGCGGGGGGAGTGGGATTCTTGTAAATTTTTGATAGAGGGTATTCCACACACGTTATTTCCCTGTCATCTAGATCCAATAATGATATATATTCTATAAAAGGGATTATATGGCCAAATAGGGGAACCATATAGAATTTTTGATGAGTATTTAAAAAATATTGTCCCCTCAGTTTATGGTTTAGTCATGTGTTAAGCTAATTTTTCTCGTATTCATGGTAATTAATTTTAATTGCATTCACTAATATGTTTAGTTGAAAAATAAGTTAAACATACAATAAATATTAAATTATTGTTATTATAAAAATGTAATATATTTTTCCATGTTCTAATAATATAACTGGTAGAAATTAATTAATAATTAATCCCATAGACGAGACGACAAAGCATGGTTTTTTTGTAAAAATATTTAAAAGTTTTAAAAGTTTTTATATCCAATTTCAATATGAAATTTATTAAAATGAAATAAATTGGATTAAGTGAAGGGTATAATTGATATATATATATACATATATATATATATTAAAATGTAATTGAAATATAATTTATCAATATTAATAAATTATATGAAAACTATTTTCAATTAATATTTAATATTTTTATTTATTCATCAAAAAATATAATATCCCAAAAAAACACCAAAAATTAACCCTAAGAAAATTTTGATGTTTATATTTCAAAAAATACAGTTCATTTTGAAATATTTTATTTATAATATTTCAAAAAAAATTCTAAAAAATGTACCCCATTAAAAGGTGGAAATTGCCTTTAGAAAATATAGGCTTTTGTGTATAATTTGGTTTGTTTTAATCTTATGCCTATAAAAACTATTTTAATAATGTTAAAAATATTTTATTTAATATATATGATATAAATTAATTTTATTTAATTCAATAATATTAATTAATTTAATTTATTTGGATAAAACACCAATGTGAGCATAATAAATCATCTTTATATTCGATTGGTTTATATTTTTGTTTCTAATTAAATGGTAACCAAAGTATTCATCTTATATTTGTGTAAACACATATTTTCATATGTTAGTTAATATTATTCGTAAAAAAAAATTTAACTTCTATGTTATATATTATTATAATAAAAATAATATATTAATAATATATTGTTGTCTGGAAATATTTGGTCTTGCATGTAACAGAAGCTATCCAAGAAAATCATTGTTGTGCATGACACAAGAAAATACTATATTATGTGAATTGTAATATATAGAATATATTAAAATTATTTAAATAATTAAATATACAATAAATTCTTGATAGGTTATACTCAATCAAATAATACTTACTCTTTTAGAATGATCCATGTATTATATCTTCTACTTATGAAAATGTCTCACTCTAGACAACAAATAAACCATAGAATGGGTGGTAACCTAGGGTAGATTTGCACATGATAGAATAATATTTATAATTTTTAATGTGTTTTAAAATATTATCTATAAAAACTTTCCAAAAATGGGAAAAATACACAACATGTAACCTGTACATGACGTGGAAGTGTCAAGTCACTGAAAAGATTGAAAATTTGTGATTTTATTGTCTGATATTCAGTACAAAGTCTTTAAATTTTGAGGTTAATTTTTAAAACCATGAACCTATAGTACAAAAGTTCCACCCCATATTGGATCATGCTCTTTTTCTCACTTCATCCTTCCTTCTGTGAGCATCTACAACTGAAGGTGATGCTCCTCCTCTCCTTCATCAGGAACCATCCATTTCCCTTCTTTTATCTACCATCGTTTTCAACTTACCATACCTAAAAAAATTGATAGAATGAAAAACATTAATACCCCACCATTTGACCTTGAATGCAAGCTTGAGTAAATACCTCCTCTACCCAAGTGATAGAGGGTCACACCTCCTCCACCACCTAAACATTCATCCTCATGTCCCGTATTCTCCATTGCATCTGGTTCTAATTTAGGGGACTAATAGTCATCCAATGGTAGAGAAAAAGGCCCTTCACGTCTTCACATTTATAAATGACTCTATTTTACTGACCCTTCACACCAGGATCAGTTGGTCAATCTCTATGACAAGATAATATAGAATAAAAATACATTTCATTTCAGCATCTAATATTACATCTGTACTCACCATGAGGTCCTTTTCCTCATGGACATCCTACACTAGACCCCATTCAAAAAGGTGGTAGATGAGACTTGTAGCGGTCTCTTCCTTTATTTATTTTCCACATTTGTGCTAGGAATTGACTTTTTATACTTCCAACTCATAGGAAGACCATGGGAGCTTAGCCTAAGTGACATTATTATTGGCCTCTACATTTACTCATTCGAGTTCATCACCTCTCCCATCTTTCCATCATTGAATCTCAATACTCGAAATTTCAAGGATTAATGACATTGGTATAGGATCTCTAGAGACACTCAGAGTATATATAAACTCCCCACAACCAAGATCTCAAATCTCTAACATTACGCCATTTGGATCCTATATAGGACCCTCACACATTCTTCGCAGGACCGTGGGGATGCTAATGGTGGGGTCATCCAGATCGAACTCCTCGTTCTCACATAATCCATGGGCAGTACCGTTGTCAACATGCATATAATGTTTGGAAAGTTCAAGAGGACATTGGTGAAGAGTACACTAGGCACATTTATGGGTGGATCTTTCTATATAATTTTGGATGTGCCTCTTAGTGCCTTTGAGGCCAGTCAACCCCACACACCCCTCAAGACTATGATGGGAATTACTCTTCTACTACTCTATAAGATGGGGATACTCATAAAGGGTGTTGATTTCTAGAACTGGGCACCAGCATACCTATAAGATGTTGATGAACTACCTTCCAAGCATGTATCTGACTCAGTAAACCCATCCTCCCCACCTCATTCTCATCCACCACCCCATTCCATACTACCACAAATACCACCCCTAATAGTTTTAATTTCATTACCATACACATACCCACCTCTAAAAGCACTCATTTTCATTATGTATTGAACACTTTCATTCCCAAATCATCAACTACCCCATCATTACTTATAGACTTATAAGAAATGCATCATTGTATCCTTGAGAATTGGTACCATACTTTCTTCCAATAACACATCCCATTGACAAATGTTACCATTTTTACAACCCATAAATATATTTATGACTCTCACCACTATACTGAAAACAATCCCTTAATTCTGTTGTATTCCAAAACCTTACCCCACCCAAACCGACATAACTTATGACCTGGAAGTCACTACTACCGAGAAATGATTTTGGAAGATCATATTTTGCTGGGAAAGGGGACAAATGTTCAAACATCTACTGAGGTTCTATTAATTGAAGCTACTTCCATGCATATGGACACTATCTGAATCAACCATGTTCTTCCGCTATGAATAGATATCACTTCCACAACCATAAAACTAATTGTAGTAGTTGACCCATAAAAACCTTCATCCTTCTCTGATATCTATAGGGATGGAAAGCAGTAGGAACCTCCATTTATGAAGGGACTCTTGATTAATCCCTTAAAATTTTTGGTTTTAGTGCGTAGTTTCCCATGTACCCTCCCCAAATTTTGTACTTTTGGTAAAACACTCATTATACTTCTTGTATTCAAATAATCATGAATGTATCACTTATCTGTATATATATATGGGATATAAAAATTCTCCACTATTGGTTGGATGATTTTCATTTCATTAATGTGTTATATTAGCTATGTATATCTTTTCCGCCTCATCCAAGTCCATCGATGCACCTTTCCCACCACCATCTAACCGGCTACATTGGATGACTCAAAATATGGCTAATGTTAAGCATAGTCATGAAAGATATATCATAAAGGATCCATGATCTTCAGATATGACCCTATTATGGGAACATATTCTACTTTTACCAGATGATATTCCTATATAGTATACTCTTGAGGTGGTATACCTCACTAATAATACCCACAATCTTGATGACACAACTACCAGTTCATGCAAGAGATATTTTGATTTTGATTAGATTGATGACACTACATGATCCTTCTATCTATATGACTAGATGATGATGTCCTTATTTACACTTTTTGGGAGGAAACCCATATATTTGTTTCGTTTTATGTCATCATTTCTTGTACATGGGATTTTGGTTTCCATTTTGGTAGCATTCTTGTTCTTAGGTTGTCCTTAAAATTCACTGTTCCAGCATTTCTACATGAATCTAAACCTTTTTCCATTACTATTTACTATGTAATTATACCCATTTCACTACCTTAACCCTATTTAAACCCTACGGGCTAATATTTTATATTTTATATGTTTTTTATTTTAACATATTATGAAGGTATCCCAGTTTAAAATCTCCATCCAACAAATTTTGTCATTCCATGTAACTCATTCAAGGGAGATCCTAATTCCAAAAATTGGATATTATGTTTCATTTAACATTATTTATTTTGTATATGTGACATCTATCAAATGTTTCATTCCAGTACAATATAGAAATTTTATCATTTTGAGTGTAGGGGAGTCTCACTTGGGTTTTATTATTGATATCGTTGAATAATTTGTTGTTTTCACCGACCATGCAGTCATATTACAATGAAATCATTATTTATACATTAAAAATCATCACACCCACAAATTAAAAGAAAACGATATATTGGATATTTTTGAAATCCATTTTATATTCATTTTTAAACTATTATAACTTATTCTGAGTTTAGTAATACAATTAAAAATCAAAATTCTTAAAATTGTCATTTATTTAATTATTAAATTATTTTATACCCATAGTGATATTAATTTATTTTCTTATACTACCATTACTTACTATATTATATACCCAAAATTTAATATTATTTTCTAAGCATATTTATTCAGAGAATCTTGGTTAATCTAAACCTATGAGATCTTTTCTTAAGATCTTATTGATACAATTACTGAACAAACAAATTTTTATTGTGTTTTATATATTAATTTTTCACCAACTTTTTGAAGAGATCCACCTTATTTAGTTATTCCTACATCCCATTGTTTCTGTTAATTGTCTTTTTTGCATGGATCCATTAACATCCAACTATCCCTTCTTACCCTTCTCGTGGTATTATCCATGATAATCCGCTGAAAATTATGGGGGAATTTTCAGGTGTTGGACATGTGATATTATGATTGAATGGATATATGATGTCATTTATACTAGAATGATGTGATGTGATACATTATTACTCATGGCATTTTATACCTACCCTATTCCCTTGAAAAATATAGAAAGACAATGAAAGAGAAATAAAAGGATATTGAGTTGTATATTTGGAATGAAAAAAATTTCGATTATGAAACTAATGAATCCTATGATGGATCATATGTTGTTATGGGATTGATGTGAGATATGTCATAAATAGGAATTTTGATAAATTAAATAATAGAAAAATTAAAATAGAAAGGAGTAGAGTATATTTTTGATACATACATGATTTACTCAGGGATATACTTGAGATATCTAGAGTATGGAAAAAAATGATATTGGAGGAGTCACTTGACTACACTTATAACAACATTCATGCAGTAAAAATTAGTGTATACACTCCTTTTGAGTTTGATTTTCACTTTCCACCGACTTACTATCTACTTCAAGGTCATTTGATCCCTGTTTTAGGAAGCCTTGTATTTGATTTTTTTATTTGTATTTATGAATTTATGAGATTGAACTAATGATATCCTATGGTTATGAACATATACTTAGCTTATTGGGATAAATAAAATTATATTTTAACTTGAGTTATGATATAAAAATTATTATGAAGTAAATTCTAATATGGGTATATAATTTAAGAATCTAATATAAATTTTTAATTATATGAATAAAGAATCTGATTAGAGAACTAAACAATTTGGGTTGATTGATTTTCTCTACATGATTTATTCTAGAGGAAATAATCTTTTTTACTAACATGTAGTTATATTTTCCTTGTATTGATGCATGTTTATTATTTAGAATTTTTTTCTAATGAAATCCCTACCAACATTCCTTTTTTGCAGAGGAAAAATAAAATTCATCTGTGGGAGGATTTAATTTTTTGAAAATATATATATTTATATTGGACACATTTATTTAATTTTAATTCATTAATTATTTTATTATTCACTATTATGTGCATTGTTTTTACAAGACATAGGAATTCTATACATAAAGTATGAACAAATGAAAAGTTCCAAAAATTAGCTTATAGAGGTCATGTATCACATATATGGTGTGTAGAATTCATTCATATAATACTTTCAAGGTTGCAGACTAACCCATGAAGAATTTTCATGACATGAAGAAAATATTAAACAATTGAATCCATTACATAATGTGATGATTTGAAATATCAAAATATTGTCAGAAGAAAAATATATACACGACATGCCGATATTTCCTAACGTGCAAGTCATGAAGGCTCACCCAGTCAAAGATATAAAATGATTCTTCCGCTGGAAATATGGATATAAAATACATTATCTGAAACCAACATATGTGACATGAATATGTCAATATTGAAGTCTATTAAGATAGTACGTTGCAAGAATAACCTACACATCATGTACGTGTTGGGCCTATTAAAATATCTAGCACTCCGCTATACAATAGTGCTTCACATAGTTTTTTTTCTCTAATTTTCTTTTGATATTTACTTATGTTTCCATTTTAATTAGACTTATTTGATTCCATGAAATTTTTATTGGATTCTTTTGAGTATTTAATCATTCCTTTCTTATTAATCATGTTTTTCTGTTCTGCTTTCAATCCCAATGATTGTTTCAATTACACTCACCATTCTTCATCAAATATTATATAATTCATTATCATTATCCATTGGTAGATTGTTCATGGTTTTTTCTTAATTTTTTAGATTACAGATTTTCCATTCTTCACCATTTCATCATGTGTACATAGTTTCTGATTAAATTTTCATTTCATTTTTTTGAGTCTTTCTTTTTTAATCTTGGACGGACTTTTTTTGGAATTATTTTATTATTATTCACAACATGCATAATATATTATTTCTTTAGATCAACACTCCCACATGTAGATAATCAAACATGGGTTAGGGGTTTATAAAAGTGTTATTTGAAAATATAATGAATCTTTAGACTTATCCTTGGAAACACAATAGATATTTATTAGGTTAATAATGAATTACGATCACACTCTTTAACAAAACCTTGACCATTGGAAGTGTGATTGGTTGAACCTAACCAAATTGGAGTTGGAAAGACTATAACCATAATCCTATGAATCTTTCTACATTAAAAAAGTATAATTCACCTAAGTTGACTGTTTTACCCTAACCATGGGCCAATTGTAACATAGGTTGATCCAATTGATTTGACCAAAAGAAATTATTGATATTTACACTGCTTATTAGCCGGATCCATATGATTAAACCATGTTAAATATAGGATTATTTTTTATCCATATCCTTGAAATTGACCCAGATCCATCCCTTCATTATCTACATTAAAAACAATCTATATAGTCTTAGTTAAATACCAATCATAAAGAGTGAAATAGAGTATTCCTCCAAAAAAATTAGTTCGGTTTGCTACTGACCTACCACTAGTCCTCATGGGTTAAACACCCACTTCTACTTTTCTATGACCTTATATTAAGTTTTTTTTTAGAATATAAATTCTAAACTGATAAAATTTCATTTTAATTCACTGACACAAGTGGGTGAGTAATTATTCAATTTATCTCATCTAAAATAGTTTTGATCCAATCACATTCTGAACCCATAATAGTATAAGACATTCAATCATTCCATGTCAATGCAGGTTTTCATTAGAGATTCATCCAAATAATTAGTTATATTTCCCTCCCACTCACTCATATACTATAAAATTATTGTACATTCCTTTTATATGTTTCTTAAGACAATGCCTTTCATGAACTCAATGTTGTTATTATATCATCCCCAATAATCCTACCCCCATATATGTCCATACCCTATGAATTGATGTGTGAATATTCTAATAGGGCCATTAGGGACATTCTTGGTCAATGAAGATAAATAATTCATCATTTCGTAAATTATTCCACAAAAAACCGGTGATGAAACTCAATAACACTACACAAAAACTAAAAATTAACATTTATCTATTGTTTTTCGTTGATAAATTTTGACACTACCTATTAGGTTACAAAACCATCATATTTACAAACCATTTATCTTTAAATTTTTTTTATTATGAAATTTTATTTCATGAAAATGCTAAAAATATGGAAAGTAAAGATCCAAGATGCCGACTCTGAGATCAACGACATACCTGGATAAGAAAACACTATTTCCAATCACCTAAATTTAATTTATAATTATATTCCTTTTGAAATAATAATTCCTAAGTTTCACAATAAACATACATCATATATAACTCTTAATCTACCATGATATATCCTATTTTTTAATTTTTTAATTGTCGGTGTTTTCATGAAATATTTTCAAAATAACAAAAAGTGAAGAAAAAATGTAATTAATTTTTTTAGAAGATAATAAACATTGGAAATCCTTGGATGAATTTGTGATTAAGAGATTTTTTTTATGAAGATGAACATTACTCCATCATATAATTATTCAACTCAATTCCAATTGGGTCCACTTTGGATCATAAAGGATCTCTTAAAAGGTCCTTCGTGAGAGATTCTTATATCCTTCACCTTTTAAGGACTCGAATGAGTTATATCATTATTTTACCTCTTTATATATGTTTGGAATAATTTCTAAAAGAAATGCAATTCCCAAAAATACCTTAATCTATTATGATAACTTCTATGTTTAGGGAATCAATTCCATGGGACCCTTTACCCCTTCTAGTGGATTATCTTACATTATTATTATAGTATACTATGTTTCTAGGTTGGTTGAGGCCAAATCAACAATGATATAGGACACACAAATAATGATTTAGGTCCTTTAAACCTACAAATACCATATATTTGGTACTCTACATAGTTTGGTTAGTGACTTACAAACACCTTTTTTAAATTGAAGCATGGATTGTCTTTGGAAGAAAAATGGGGTCATTTATAAAACATAAACTTCATACAACCCCCAAAAAATGGAATGTTTGAACATTACAAAAGATAAGGTAGAAGAGTTTTTGATTGATTTGTTAATCCCCTAAGAAAATTTTAGTCTAAAAGGCTTGGTGAATCACATTGTCCATTTCAAACATCCAATATGACACCTAATAGGATGCATTCATTTAGTCATGTTTTTTAATGCATGTCATTTACTAGATGAAATCCAATATAAGTCATTTTTTAAAATAAAAACATGTAATTTTTACTATGAATAATCCGTTCAAGATATATATTTATAATTGAATGAACGGTAGGGGCATCAAATTGATTCAGATGAGAATTAAAATATATAAGAAGAAAAATAAAATCCACACCATTAAAAAAAATCTTAAGAATGGTTTTCATGAAGGTATAAATTTATTTATCTTCAATTATTTATTTAGGGATTCCCTAGGAAAGATTAATTCTAATTTGGAAGGACCTTTTATTATTAATAATGTTTACATATTTGGTGTAGTGTAATTCTAAGGCGGCTATTGCTAAATGACATTCATGATTAATGGAAATTTTATAATTCAAAACCCTGAGATTTCACACACCCCATGAACCACATCATCTTCCACCAAATCACAATCCTTTGGAGTCGAACAACCATTGGATGGATATGAAATCCCAAAAAATTAATACTATGGGGAAACTCTTTCCCTTTAACTCCCTATACACCTCAATCTCCTCTCTCCCCCTTTATATCTCTATATATCTCTTTACCTCCTATTATTATTATTCCTATATCATTATAACAACCTGTATCAATTTTTTACCACTTTATACAATGACCATTTCATTTTTTCATTCTTTTACGTGGGTGTAAGTTTAAAAAAACCAAAACACCAAAAAAAACTTAAAATAAAAAAGATTCATAATTCTCACAATCCATATTTTAATTTTTTTTATACTTTTTAGTGAATCAAAATACTTCTTTCCCTAGAAATGATTTTTCCATCATAATATTGGATAAAAAATTTATGTTCTAAAAAATAAATTATGAATGGATTTTTTTTAATGGAATATAACTCTTCCCCTACCATGAGAAGAAACATCAATTTTATTCCAAGGTAACCTAGGAACATTTTTCATATTGTTTGTTTTCTCCCTCGATTGTAAGTCTTATGTTTTTTGACCTTCAAGACAAATTTCCTACATTAGTGTGCATTAGTATGACATTTTCCTTTTCTAAACCACATAAAAATAAAATAGAAAAATATATTATTATTAGACGTATATTGATACTCCTTTATAGATCCCCTTCAAACCTATGAAAAAAATTCATTAATTGCCAAATTTCAATAAAAAACCTTATCCCACCCAATATATAAATGGATATTTTTTTCATATTTTTTTTGAAAATTTATTGTGAGGGAGTGGATTTCATTTTGGGTATCTTTTTCATTATTTTCAATGATCCATCATATTCACATGGGTAATCATCCATTTATGTGTGGGGTAGAGTATTTAATATGCTTATGATTTAAAATATATATAAGTTTTTGTTATTTTGTACCAGTATTATTGACAATTTTTCAAAAACAATTGAAAACAGAAAAATAAAACCAAAATAAAACAAAAAAAGTTAACAAGTAATGGGTTGTGTATTGGGTAGTTTAAAAACCCCTATTCATAAACCATTGATCTTTTAAAACTATTACCATTAGTTTAATGAGGAGATCAAACAACAGTTTATATATGAGTGTGATATTTTTTCCATGTAAAAATTATGTTAAAAAAAATAAAGATACAAAAAATACTAAGAATACTAGAATCATAATTTCTTTGGTCATTGGAAGAAATTTTGAATTTTTTTCATATTTAGTCTTTTATACTTCGTTTAATTAACTAATTATCATGTTTTATTGAAACACTCATGTCAATGTAAATATGTGTTTTCTTTTCCTTCTATGTCCCGTATCAAAACTATGTATTGATTTTTATTTATTATTGTTTCACCCCTATTTTAATATATTTCGAATATTATATTCCAACTATACTATACCCACTACCCCCAATGAACTATTGATTCTTGTACACTTTTGATTTGGTAATGGAAGATAACATTTATTAACAAATATAATATTTTCACTTTTTGTTAGTGAATGGGTGAACCTCATCAATAACATGGCATCATTATGAATTGTGTGAGATTTGTGTGATAAAATTTTCTAATTCAAAAAATTTACACGAAAATTTATTTTTTAACACATTATTATTATAACAAATTTTTCTTGAATTCATTATGGGTAAGTGAACTACTCTAGACCCCGCTAATTAATGAAAACAAAATTGTAACGTTTTTTGTGAATGGATGTTTTTTTGTGTTTGTTTTTGTATGACTAAGGACATAAACCATTTTTTGTTTGAGGGAGTTGTTATTACATATTAATTTTTAATTTTATTTAACTCACATCCCTAAATTAGCACACAAAAATGAATAATTTTCAGTCAATGTTCATGTTTTGATCGTAAACATATATAGAGATATTTTTTTGGATTCATTAAATTACAATATAGTTTACTATTTTGATTATATAATTCAATATACTGAAACCAATAATAGGATTATTTTTTTAGAACTCTTAAAAAAATTAAATGAAATAATTCAAATATAGGTTATAAAAATTTTTCCATCTAAATGTACACATAGACCACAAATTAACTCCAAAAAATCATTGGAGAACACTAGAACAACCATGATGATTGAATTTATACCCTTAATAAAAATTCCAAAATATTATGAGACATAATATTATATTTTGATGATACCATAGTACATCTTGGATAAATATTTGAATTCCCAACTTGACCAATATATGACCCAATTGATGAATGAAAGTCAAACGCAAAATTTTAATTGTGATTTAACAAGATTCCATAATTCATGAATTATCTCCCAACTCACTCCCCAATGGAGATGAAATTTTGTGGTTACAAATTCAAAATACCATTTCCCAGCTTTCTTTAAAAAATGGATTATATATTAAGGCATATTCATGGACTAAAACCCATTCATATTTAGGGAAGTAAAAAATATGTTACAAAACTGGGTAATAGAACATGGTTTGTCAAAAAATCTATATCATTGGATAAAAAATTCATATGGATTTGATATTTGGATATTAGTTTGTAAAAATATCTATAAAAAACTTTTAGGAGAAATTGATTTTTGTATTAAACTATCTTCATGGTCAAATGGTCTGTCCAAATTGGAGGGAATTTTTGGAAGTAAAAGGGTCCAATACCTCTAGAAAAAATAGATAGTCATCCTCACATTGAAAGTGGTTATATTATTATAAAATAGGAATATATATTTTAAAATCAATATACATGATGAATGATTTGGGTGCCTTCCAAATTTATCTTTTTAATTAAGAGACCA
Organism: Viscum album; assembly: GCA_963277665.1. Taxonomy (NCBI): domain Eukaryota; kingdom Viridiplantae; phylum Streptophyta; class Magnoliopsida; order Santalales; family Viscaceae; genus Viscum; species Viscum album. The sequence continues at coordinate 20,732,713 of OY728164.1, forward strand.
TTCCTCGATGCTTTATTTTCATGTACATTATGTGTTCTCAATTGTAATTGTGTAAGTGTTACTGTAATTTCAATTGATGCTTAATTAATTAAACAATATCAATATATATAATTCATATCCACCATATATAGTATAGTATCCATTTTATTAAAATAGTAACAATCAATATATGAAAACCCCATAAACATTCTATTTATTATTCATTCAGAAGCACACATTTACCTCTATTCATTTGTACATGTTCAATGCACAATTCTTGCCAAGTCTCATTCCATTATTTATTTTATTTTACCAAATATTTTTAATCATACATGCCAGATAAATAACTATCTAAATGGATTATTAAATCATCTATTAGGGTGACTCGTAATTTGAGGATTCTGAGTTATTAAGATAATTATATTAATTGAAATTCGTTAAATTAATAGTGCATATTTGAAAATTGTTATGCCATGTATTATTTCCACATGGTGTTTGATATTTATATTCCATGTATTATTTGAACCAAAAATACACATGGGTTCATGAAATATTAAAACATCCATAAATGATGATTGATCAACATTACAATCCTCATTAAGAAATTAATTAAATAAAACATATTTGGGAATTACGATCAAAATAATCTTGTGAAGTGGATGTTAATTTAATGAATCATTTTGAAAATGTCTGGGATATAAAATTTTAAAACCCCCAATAATTAAATCTCCAAAATATTTATAAATTTTTTAAATGAGACGTAATCGGTCAATCAATTTAATTTAGAACTGCATACAACCCCTACCCTTATTGAGAATACAAAACAAAAATAATTGATTTCAAAAAATATAACCATCACTAAGGATTAGACCTGGGTGTTACTATACAAATTATATTATATAATTGTACCATTTAATGATCTATAGGTGAAATCAGACACACTTAATCCATTTAAAAAACATTCTATGTCCTTTTTCACCCTAGAGCACAAACATTATGTATATATATCACTTGTTGTTAAGTCCCGGGTGAATATCTAATCTTGAGGAATTTGATTCCCTAATAATTTTCTCAATAATACTCATAGGTACCACCACATAACCTCAAACATAAAAAATATAATTGCTATAAAGAGACCAATCGGATGGAGGTTTTCCATCATCTATACTATCTATCATCACCATAAAGTTTGAATCAGATTGGTGAGTCAATTTCACCCTCATAAGGAGTGAGGTGGTAATAGAAAAAAATATAAGGGTATATTGGCCCTTGTATTACTAAAAATACTTTTTCTCCTCAATAAAACATATTAATCATTTACCACTCATTGCTCGAATCATGTACCACACGACTACAAGTCTTCCTACATTGCACATCGGCTCCAATGTTCCCCTTTACAGGGGTATACAATACCTAAAAATAAAACAGCTATGGCTATTGAACCCAAAATCTATACTAAAGTCCCAGTCATGTTGTGATAAAATATACCTCAAAATATTATGCCCAGTATATACAAAAAATCTCTCATGTGGAAGATAGTTCCACCAACACCATCAAACTTGCACCACCACTGCAAACTCAAGATTGGGCATCAGGTAGTTTCACTAAGGTCCTCTCAACTTCATTGAATTTAACACCCCAAAAATTTTCTAGGAATTTTATAGATATATTTTTGGTTGATACATGAGTATCATGGTGGTTTTGGGCAACTGGGGGTTCCATAGTAGTTCGAGAGTTATTTCAAGTGGAATAGGATAGACTTGTAGCTACAAGAATGTTTAAGGAAGGGATTAACATTGTGAATAAATTATTGAAATCCTAATATGTTGAGAAGTTATATCGGGGATGGTTCCTACCACTGTTATTGGTATGAACCTATTTTTACACTATGAGCGTCTCATGGTAATTGTTTTTGGGAAATGGTATAATTTTCCCTTGGACACCATTTAGTTCTCATTCTCTCTTATCACATGACCCTCATTTGAACTAGGTGACGTTGTTTCTCTCCTTTAGAGATTATAGATTTTCAACTCTCATTTCATGGGAATTTCAAGTACCACTCGTTGAAATTGGTTGCTCTCGGTCAGTAGGAACCCATAACTACTTAAATTCACCTTATTTACTATGTTCATGTTTCTAATTATTTTAAACACAAAATTCAGAAATTTTAGGGATAATTTTAGGGATTTGACATGATTATATTGGTTTGGGTGCTGATTCATTATAATTATGATCCCTGATTCTTGAGGTAGGAAGTCATTACCATGCTATAGAATTTTAGTGAATTTGTTTCCATGACTTTCATGAGGGTGTGTCTATATAACTATCAGACCAATTCTATTATTATTAAAGTGAGTATGTAATCTTTTGTTAATTACTACCATCAATGGGGAGGGTAAATTTTTTCCCTTGAAACTTACAAAATAATTCATTATACTAGTGTTATGGGTAGGGTTTATTTCTTGGGTATTTGGGATTTGAATGTTTTTAATTGGTTTATAAAGGGTTATAATAACTTATATAAATTTTTTAGGGGATAATATAGTGAATTAAATTTCTTATGTTCCTTGAAAATGAGGAACTATAACATAATAATCTGTGCAAGGGTAGTTCTGTCCACATAGGTAAATCATCTTAAAATGATTCATTTTGTATAATTTAAGGCCATATTTGTATTGTTTGATATGATTAGGTTGAGAAAATGTTTTGCGTTGGTCATGAGTGATATGTATGATCATGGTATGGAAATAGGGGCTGATCATGATTGGGATATCTATGTCTAGGATGGTGATGTGGGTGAGTCATGAGTGATATGGATAAGCATGGAATTACATGGGGCTACTAACGAGTGCGATAGATATATTTAAGAAAATCATAGGCTAGACATGAGTGATATGTTTGTGCTTGATGTGTGAAATGGAAACCATGAGTGAGGTGGTCAGGCCCATGATGTGAAAAGGTGCATTTTTGTTATTGATTCTCTATGGAGACTTGATAGGGAAGTTACATCTCAAAAGGAGATTAAGTAGGTTGGTTTGGGGTTCATGATAGCATAGATAGTATAGGATGACCCAACAGGTAGTGTGTTTTCTTTAGTACTTATTTTCTATTATCTCATACACTTTTATACGATTACTATACTTATTCTAAGGATGTTTTGGTGGTGACCTACTTATTTTATTCTCACACCTTACATGGAAATCTTGGTGGGAATGAAAAGACATTATGGATAGGGATTTAGATGTGGGAATGATCCATAATTAGCGTTCTTGATCATGTTATATAATATGGTTGAGGTCATGTTCGGGTAGAATTATGGATCATATTATTGAGATACCGCTTTATTAATTCTACTATTTTAATTTTTGAATATAGTTCTTCTCCAATTAAGAATATTTCTTTGACTTTTGTACTGGGTATTGGATGTAATTTGTTATATAATAGGTTATTGTTATTGTTATCTATTATACTATATGCTATTATATTGTTTCTAGTTATTGTGATTTATTTCTCTATTTCATTCATACATTATTGTTTGTAAATTATTGAAGGCATAGCCTCTCCATGGCCTTTTAGGCCTTGACCACTAGTCTAAAGCCTCTTGCATATGGGGGGAGGGGGTGAAAATGAGGTATTATAAAACCATGATATGTAAAAAGAAAATTTAGATTGGGTAATTATAAAAAGGTATCAGGTCTCTTTATTTTGTTTAACTATTTTTTCAAGGTAAAGATTATATATTTATTTTTCTGGACATTTTACAGAACTCATTATTGGGATTAGCTATTCCATGTACTAGTAATGTATATGTTTCTTGGGATGGGTTTCTTTTTTGGTTTATTGTTGTTAATGTTGGATAATTTCACACTGAGTGAATCTTGTGATTTTTGGTATTTTTTATTTATAATATTTTTCTGTTAGAAAATTTGAAAGTGGTGCATGACTCCAAGAATCCTGGATATGATGTACGTTTACTTTTCATGTTATTGTTTCCAGTCATTAATTGTGGTGTAAATTAATTAAATTCAATCAATAATATATATTTTTTTCCATAAATACACTATTTTATGAATTTAATTATCTTAACCATAGAACATTGTGATTTTTTATATATATGTTACTATGAATAACATTTAGAAGTTGATGACATAGAATTTAGCCTTTCATTATTATTGTTATATGTTCCTTCCCATTTCTATGTCTCATGTTTCTCTATTTCAATGTATTTTAAAATAGTAAATTCACATGTCTTGAAATGTGTTAAGTGATTTTCAATGGCATTTTGGTCTCAAAAGGGTTATGTGAGTTCTATATTTTTCAAATGGGGTTTCTAAGGGTTTTCTAATTTCAAAAGTGTTATTTAGGTTCTAAGTGACTATGGATATATTTAAATGGTTCATATTCAATGGAAATTCATGTTTTATTTTGTATTTAGACCCTTATATACAATGAAACTCGTAGAGTAATTGTTTTTAAAAAAATTATTTCAAATTGAGGGAATGGTGGGTTTTCCATAAATTATTCTAAATGAAAGGGAATTTTTCTTTATAATGGTTTGAATGTGGTTTTCAAATTTTCTAGTTAAATTAGTGGATTAAAATTATATATTGAAATGTGTAAATGGATTGATTTACTGATCCATGATTTTTTTACCTAGTTTGGAACTTTTCAATTGAGGATTTGTATGTGTATATAAGACTCTTTAGATACCCTTTATTGTTTTATTTTGTTATATATCATGGTCTAGGGGAAAATTTATGTTTTTATGAGATGAATGTTATGGTTGGGTTTGATTATTGTGATGGATTTTTACGTTGGTTTGTTTTGAGTTTCTTCATGGAATTATATGTTTTTTAATACATTGTGATATTATGGTTGTGTTGGTTTGGTATTATCCACCCATTACGGAATGGGCTCACTAGTGGTAGGCCGATTGTTATAGGACTTTTGGTTAGCGATGAACCATTGATATGGATGAGTTGGTATGGGAAGTCTCCTTATGACATATTTTTTTATCTCTATATAGTGATTAATATTGGGATATTAATGAAATATGGTTGTGTGAGAGCCATGTTAGATTTATACCTTCTAATGGTTTGGATAGCGGTGTATTGTTTTGGGTGGAAACCTATTATATAGATTTTTTATTATCTATTGTCCCCTAATTTGATGAAATGTGACTCTATGTTTGAGATTCAAGGGAGTTTTAGTGAAAGAAAAATGGTTTTTTATTACATCCATATGTTCTATATTAGTTAGTGAGATGATTAGGTTTCAAAGGATTTGGTGGGTATGTGAGTGGGTTGTTCTCCTCACATTGAGCATTTCATGAGTTAGTTGTTATGATTCTTGGCGGATGATAGGGGAAAACCCTAGTCGTGGAGACCATTGATAGATATTTCTGATTGGTATGATACTATGAATTTGGATTTTTTATGGTTTTTAGGGCCTTGGGAGCTTCTTAGGAGTGAGTTTCATAAAATTAAACCCTCTAACAACTGAAATATAACTACCTTTAGGGGTTCATAGTGAAGACCATGTGCTTAACCCATGAAAATTCAATTAGGATGTCCTATAAGAGGGTCAAAATGGGTAAGGTGGATTTTTTATCCTATAGATTCTACATGGAGACAAAATACGAGACTTATATTTTTACTAGGTTGTCAATGGTTCTATAAAGTAGTAGAAACCACATCATCATGGAATGTTTTGATGTGTGATAAGAGGTTACATGCTTGGGGAATCATGTTATAATACCTTTGGGGACCTTAATTTCAAATTTATAGGGACATTGGGTTTTTTAAATGGTTATAGAGACTGGCCATCAGGTGAGTAGTTGAAATTTTCTTGAAGTTATGGTGGGAATTTTCTTCTAGAGCTTTGGGTGTACTAGGTTTTATCCCTGATGGGTAGGGCCTTATTGAACTACAATGGGATTCAGAGTGTAATGGGTATTTTTATATATTCTAGGTGTGTTATCATAAAGGAAGCATCAATGTTTTATTTGGTTTACAAAGGTCATGGGTAACGTTCATGAAGGAATGTGAGATTTCCATGGTGATCGTTGATAAATATATAGTGATGTAGTATGGATCCATATAAGGGTAGAAATTATGGTGGTATTTCAGAGATTAGAATTTTGACAATTTTTTGGAGGAGTATCATCAATTTATGTTGGGTTAAGAAGATGTTCTTAGCCAAATTAGGCTCTAATGATGATGACCCATGTTGTTTTCTCTATGGTTGTAGCATGGTTTATCATTGTGAGACATGGGATGAGTTAGATGTAAATTGGTGGATGATATGGAAATTTGGTTTAGATTTTTGGATTCATATTAATGATCCATGGGAGTGGGTTTGTTTTATAGTTTCATAATGATGACCTAGGATCAACTAACATGTGTGAGTCAGGTTAATTAATCAACGTTATAACACCTGATATTCACTCCTTAGGCTAAGGCTATCATGTTTGATGTGCAAGGATCTTGTGAGGTGAACCTTTTTTGAATTTTGTACCTGAGTAAAATGATTTATCGTGAAAATTAATTTTGAAAATATATATAACATATCATTAAAGGAATATACATTTCATAACATTATGATAAATTCCACAATTTTAATAGCCTAGTATCTTTCCAAACAAAGACACCTAAATTACTTGTTCATAAGATTCTCTCATTTTGTTTTTCATTACTCTCAATATTATTAGACTTATCATAAATATAATCAATATTCATTACATGGAGAAGGAAACATAATAAGGGGTGAGCTATGATTCTCTGTAAGGGTAAAAAATGAAGATTTCAAAGATCACATGAGCATAACATAAACATAAGGGTATATGAACATGGTAATAACATTTCAAAACCAAACCCTATGTATCCATGTTCATAATATTGAGTCATTGTATATATTTTGATAGTTCATAAGACATGAATCATATTGAAATCGAAGAACATGAGTCATAAGAGCATAACATTATCATAATACATTATTTTATGGGATACATATAACACTAGAAATTTTTTCTCATAGTAGTCAAAGATTATAATAATGTCTATCATAGTGGACTGGGTTTACTCCCCATACCTACATAGTTGTCATGGATTACTCGCAAGACTATTGTAGTGGGTATATTTACTTTTTGAATAGAGTTCACTCCCTATTTTAGTCGTATTTATCTTATGAGATATCTATCAATAGGCAACACATTAGAGGGACATATTATTCTTGTAAAACTCATTATAGAAATGGGAATAATACGTATTTTTTCATAGGATAATAAAATAATCATCCTGTCAAAACCCAGGAAAAGAAATGGGTTTTATAAAAATTTCATTATAAAATAACCTCTAGAAGAGAAAAGGCTTTAGTAAACATTTATTTATTTCATCATTTCATAATCCATGGAAATGGAATGATACTCATAAAACTATTTTAATCATAAACATAAACTATATAGATGAAGAACAATGAATACACTCTTGGATTATTTCACCAATAAATAATAAGTGAAATCAATGGTTTTGTATTTGTGGAATGAAAATATATTTATAAGATAATTACATTTTTGGTTTGATAATGATAAAATTTCCACATGAAAATCAATTTTTAAAATAATAAATTTAAATAATGTTGTGAAATTCCTTTTCTAATGAAATATCCATATATACTTGTAAAGGATTATTTTGAGTTGAAATGTACCAAACCCTCCTAGCCCATTACATTGACAAATCCTAATGTTCAATGCACCCTAGGGACTGTTAGTAACCCATTGATGAGATTCCAAAATATCAAGTTGAACGAATGGTGGAACCTATTAGAATTGGTTTCACCGATGGGTGTCGGTGGCACTAATGGGCGTCGGTGGCAACGATGGGTATCGGTGGCATCGATGGGTGTTGGTGGAACCGATGGATGTCAGTGCCACTGAAGGGCGTCGGGGGCACCAATGGGCATCGGTGGAACTGTAGTACTTTAGTGGAAATGATGGGCATCGGTGGAACTAATAGGAGTCAAGGGAACTGAAGGGCGTCAGTGGCATTGATGGGAGTTGGTGGCATTGATGGGTGCAGTGGCATGGAACGACCATCAGTGGAACTGATGTTCCATTAGTGGTACCGATCGACATCAGTTCTAGGGAGATAGTGTTATTATGATGGCGCCATGGCTATGTTTACTCACCCATCAGTGAGTCATTTCTAGTTTCTCTAGGACTATCCATTTTCTCTCTATTGACGTATATTTTGAAGTAGAAGTGTTTTTATACCCCTTTAAAAGAGATTTAAGACATCTTAAATATGATTTAAACCAAAAAGAGTCATAGGACCCTTGATTTACAAGAAAGTGTGGCTTATCCCACCCTTTATCGTGTTTTCCTGCATCTTATGTTTTCTACTTTTCCCCTTGTTACTTGTTTTTCTCAGTTTGATGGAAATCTATCAACTCACATCCATCCTTGAGTCTATCTCACCTGTTTCTAAGGTGAATTATTTAATATAAATTAATCACAATGTTTTAAACCACTGATCCACGTGGTCAATACATAGTAAAATTTTCAAGCACTTTGAGATTACACATCCTGTAACTCTAGGATCTGGACTTTTAACACACTACAATCTTTTTCTTCCTTGGTAAATTATGTTTCTCTATGTGCACCTAGGGACATCCTCCAGAGAAAAATTGTGTTCCCATGATGGAGCCCTTTCTTCTCAACCATGTCGATCAACCTGCATTTCAATCTTCCCTAGATCTTGCTGAAAATGGAAAACATTTATCCTTGATCATCCGAGTAGGGGTTTTTCCTTTTTCTCTCTTTTCTGTGCATCAATCTCTGTTGGTATGATGATGTTCCTGTAGGATGAAGATGAAACCAAATTTAATGAAGATAATAAATAGACATTTAAAGAATGAAGGGATGGGGATGTTCATAATGATACTATGTTATACCTTTTTTGTTATGTTGTAAATTGTATGGGCTCATGTCCATAGATAATTGTGACCATTGGTGGTCCTTTCTTGAACTATAATGAAGATTTTTTTTTCTAGACAATCATGATTGAATGACTGTAACATGTAAAATGACTAACCTCATAAACTAGGATGATTAAATTGATTCTTGATAAATAATAACACTTGTTTGATCACCCCAGTTAACCAAATAGAAGGAAGGAACATAATGAATGGTGTTGAATAAATCTGAAAACATACTTTCTTTGTTCTGGTGATATGTATGGTAATTCTGTTTGATGCCTTGTGGAGTGAAGTAGAGGGTAATGTAATCTATCGTTGAGAGGATTTTAGTTTTAAAACCAATAGCCTTGTAGAGCCAATGGTAAATGTTCTAGACCAAGTATTTTGGGTCTTGGTTTGGTTCCTATACTTTTAGGGATCTCAAAGATCCGTTTTTATGTTAGTATTTACAATCGATCCTAGAACAAATTCTTAAACGCTTGCTTGGAGGTTTCATCCGGTTGTTGTTTTGGAGTATGGTTATTCTTGTTAGTATCCTGATATTGAAGGATTATTGTGAACATGATAAAGGGAACTGGTACAATGGGGGATTTTTTTCCAGAAATGGTTTGTTCTCTGGTTGTGGATGTCGTGTGCTTGTGTGTGTATGGATAGCAGTAAGAGTGGTTGTGTATGGTATTCACATTGGTTTTGGGGCCCTTAGGCTGGGACAATTTCTTGATTGCCAATATGTATAAAGTTTAGTTCTTGTTTTTCTTATATGCACCCCAACCATTTTGAGCACTTCGTGTCGAACACCCCTATTTCTTGGGGGATTTCTTTCCCAACCTCCCTATGAGTGGCTCGTTCTTAGCTCCTTTATGCTCCCTCTACATGGTTTCCCAAGACACTCAAGGCAAGATATGATAGATTAATGTTAAATATGGACAAAGACTCTTCAGATAGAGTGTGTTACCATGGTTGGCCTTACTGTGTGAGAGAAGGTTTGTTTCCCAAGTGTCTATGGTATAAGGCCCATGTGTCTTTGGGCATGGAAGAGGTTGTTATGGCCCATGTGTCTTCGGTCATTGTAGTGGTTGTTCTGGCCTATGAGTCCTCAGGCGTGTAGGTGGTTTTTGTAACCTATGTGTCTGCGGGTGTGGTTATGTGTGGTTGCAGCATCCTAACTGTTTGTAGGAATGAAATATGTGTAGTTGGGATGGACTATCGGGTTGTAGTTAAGGTGGTAGTGGGACGTCATTATAACTTCGGGGGAGGTATGATGCATAAGATGTCCTAAATAACTAGTGGGAAAGCAATGTGGGGAACCCAAATATTGATTTGTTATTACTATTACCTTACTTGACTTGGGTTATTTGCAGAGTGTGGCTTTATGAGGCCAGGTGGATAGCTATATTTCTAGGTGTTTTGGTTACCTCTAATTTGTCATCATGAATTAGAATGCCTCCCCACTTGTGCATTATATATTTTGGTTTTCCCTACTAATTATACATGTATACTAACCCAACATATATTAAATTATTTCCACGTTTTTGGGAGGACTTTGAGGAACGTGTTAGACCTTAATAGCATGGGCATTGGGATAGTTATCATTGTTGGATTTCTTTTCTTTTTGTACATTCCGTTAGATTTTTTCTTATACTTCGTATCCGTTTATTTTGAATATGCATATGGGAATGGATTTTAGGTTTATCATTTATCTTTATTCATTGGTTTTTTTTCGGATTTACCATCTTATCTTTTGATATTGTTCTATAAAAACAGTAATTCCTTACATTTATGTGAGATTATATACCATTGATTCTAGTTGCAACTTGGTGGCATACTAATGGTGAGACTCAAGGGTTATTGTCACTTATTGGACTTGAAGAAGGAAGGGTTTGGTATATCATCCTACCTACCCCCATCATGTGGAAGGTGGTTCATGACAGAATGGTATCATAGGTGATGGTTGGGTGATAGGATACAGTTCGGGGTTTGACATATTGAGGATATATAGAATAGTAGGGAATCTATTTTAGGAAATCATGGTTCGTGAAATAGGCCAGTGAAGACTGGTTAGGATATTGGATTTTAGTACCTCCTGTGATCCAAAGAAAGGACTCTGGACTTACCGAACGACCAAGTGAGGCTACACTATTTGTAGGTTAGATATCCCAGGAATGGTAAATGAATTATAATTACTTGTGTTCTTGCGTGAATTGGTTGTTTAGGGAATTCAAAATAAATAAAATTTAAAAAAAATTAAAATTTATATTCTACACTACTCAGGATTAGGAATTCCTTGTTTACCTTACAACTATGGAACCTGACACAATCCATGAGTAGTGAGAGAATTCGAGGCCTAGAAGGTTGATTTGGTTGACCAACAGAGGGATGATCGAGAGGAGGAGGATGACCAGTGGAAGAAGTGCTTCATGTCTTCTAGCGGCAGGCCCTAGGGAAGTACGAGGGAAACATCTTGGTATGGATACAGAGAGCTGGCTCGAGGAGCTAGTGATATATTTCAACTTGATATGGGATCCAATGGAGTATTGGATCCCTCTTACTATGATCCAGATGTAGGGAGAAGCACATCATTGGTGGATGCTCTATCTCAGGGAGAAGAAGGAGTCTTAGGTTTAATGGTGTGACTTAGAGAAAGAGTTCCAGGCAAAATTTCTTTCTTCCATGGTGAAGGTCTATAAGAGACAAGATCTTGTCTCTCTCAATAAAGTGAATATGTTGGTAAGGGATTTGGGGATCACGATCAAGGATCACCATCGGTTCACTCCAGAACTCTTCCCAGATGTGGATTCATAGGCATGACGCTTAGAGGAGGTGCATCAACCTTCTCTTCAGTATGTTGTTACTCCCTTCACTCTACCGATGTACATGGAGGTTCAGAAGAATAATGATGTGGTGGAGAGGATGAACATTCTGGGAGGTGTTCCGAGATAGGGTAGCTAGTTGAGTTCTCTAAAGGGGAAGGTCGTCAATAGTAGGCCTCCCGCATTAGATCCATCTAGGTTTCGGCCAGCAGGGAGCATGCCTCAGTAGTTACAGTTCCGATCTCTCAGTCCTTTCCCTTTCTCCACGAGCCTAAGACTGAGGTTATTTACCTAAGGAAGTTATGCGATCCTTCATAATTAGTGCCTTATCTGAAAGTAGTATAGTGGGGGTCAGAAGGTTTAGCACCCACCTCAATCGCACCAGTTTCCGGCCAGACCCTTTCAGTAGCAACATCAGGGATGAAAAGCTCCCTCTCCACCAAGGGTGGGTGGTGCCTAAGGAGGCCGACCTTACTGCATTCCTTAGGGACATAGAATGGGGCGTGTTTGGCAAGTAAAGCGATAGCTGAGGGGTAGGGGAGTTGGGTGAGGGGTTTTTCAAACCACAGTGGTAGCAGTTACAACACTGTTAGAGGTCATTCGAGGAATGATTAGTTTGTTTAGTACTGTTTCTTGGGCCTTGATTGATTTTGGAGCTTCCCATTCATTTCTTTCACCCCATATATCCCATGAATTCGGTCTATATGTAGTAATACTTTACATTCCCTTGTTGTTAAGCACACTAGTTAGAGGAAAACCCATCCTGTTTGATGTTTTTAGAGGATGTAAACTGATGTTGGGGCCACATCAGTCCATTGGGGACCTATTTCTGCTACAAATGAAGCCATACAATATCATCCTACGCATCAACTGGTTTATTTATGAACAAATTGTTATCTATTACTTCTAGAGAAGATCATGTTCATAGGTATGGGTGGACAACGTCTAGCTTTCGTCAGCGAGTTGGGTTCTAAGAGGGAAGCTGGCATGTGGAGCCCCTTATTTCCTTGTTATCCATGATATTGGTGGAATCATCAGACTTAGCGATAGTGGATGTTCCAAGGATCATTAGTGAGTTCCTGGATTTCTTCCCCGAATAGGTTGTGACTCTACCCCCTCAATGAGATGTTGATTTTAGGATAGAATTACGGCCCGATGCCCATCAGATTTTGATGTATCCCTATTGGATAACACCTTCTGAGTTTTGGGAGTTGCAGATTAAGTTGATGAACGGATGAAGATCATTTTTTTCCAACAAAGCGTGTCACCATGGGTTTCTCCATTCTTGTTATTAAAGAAGGAAGACAGTGGTCTCAGGATATGCATATAATACTAAAGATTGAATTAGGTGATGATCAAGAACTATTACCCCCTCCTGAGGATCGATGACCTTTTCAACCAATTCAAGGGAGAACGTTAGTCCTATGAGATCAACCTGTGTTCAAGATATCACCAGTTGACGGTGAAGGAGGGTGACATTCCAAAGACAGCTTTTAGATGTAGATATGAACACTTTGAGTTTTTTTCATGTCGTTCAGAGTTACGAATGCTCCAAATGTGTTCATGGGGCTCATGCACTCCGTTTTTCATGAGTATATGGACTAGTTCGTGGTCGTGTTCATCGACGACATCCTAATCTACTCAAGGTCAGAGGAGGATCACACCGAGCTTCTAAGGACAATTTTGGAGATCCTATGACACCACAAGCTATACGGGAAGTTTTCCAAGTGACAGTTATGGACATGATAGGTATAATTCCTTGGAAACATAGTGGATTAATGGTGGACCTATAGAAGGTCGTTGAGGTTGCTTCTTGGGAAGCACCCAAGAATGTGGCAGACATTCATAGTTTCCTAGGTCTGGAAGGTTACTATCGAAGGTTCTTTCCTGATTTTACTTGAGTTGCAGCACCTTTGATGGCCTTGACCTGAAAATACCAGGATTTCATATGGATTGAGAGTTCAAGATATTTCAGTTATCTAAAGTGGAAGCTGGTAAGTTCCCCAGTTCTAAGGTTTCCAGAGGAATGGGTTACATTTGATGTGTTCTATGATGTTTCTAGAATAGTCTTTGGTTGTGTGTTGATACATCAGTGGGGAGTGATCTATTATGGGTATAAGAAGTTATGTCCTCATGGAAATAACTATGCCACACATGACCTGGATCTTGTAGTTGTGGTGTTCACACTGAAGTTGTGGTGGAATTACCTCATCGAGAAACACTTTGTGGTCTTCAAATATCACAAGAGATTGAGGTATGTAATATCCTAGAAAGAACTAAACATGCGGTAGTGGAGGTTGAAGGAGTACCATCAGGACCAAAACATCATGATCTCCCACCCCACAGGAAAGGGGAACATGGTGGCAGATTCCTTGAGCATGAACTCATAGAAGGGTGTGGTTCAGGAGTCAGTAGATACTTCTAAATAAATAGAGGAGTTGGCTACTTTACATATGGGAATGAGAGTGGAGGATGGTAGAGGCTATCTATTTCAGATGAAAATGTTGTCTTCCATGGTATTTTAGGTGGAGGAGTCTCATTGGGAGACTTAGGGGCTAAATTGATGTGTGATCATGTTAGCCAGGGTGATTCTTCAGAAGGATGGTTTGAGGATGCTCAGAATCAGATGCTTTTCTGTGGGGAGTTGTTTTTCCTAGATATGATGCATGAGAGAGTACATTATAAGTTCTATATCTCAGCCATAGCGGTACACCAAGGAGTTTCCAAGATTTACTGGGGATTGAGATATTAGTTTTGGTGGCCAAGAGTGAACAGGTGGTGGTGCAGTTTGTGGAAAAATGTCTCGTGTGTCAGCAGGTGATGGTTGAATATCGTGTTCCCAGTGGTTTGTTGCATCCCTTAGATGTTCCTAAGTGGATGTTGGGTGACGAATCGATGGATTTTATCGTAAGACTACCCAGAGATGAGAGAGGCTATTATTATATAAGAGTAGTGGTGGACCAATTGATGAAATCGTAAAAACTTCTTAGTAGTTAAGGAGTCAAGCTCCGTGGATGCCTTAGCACAAAAGTACATGATTGAAGTTGTGTGGCTGCATAGGATTCATATAACCATCATTTGGAATTGGGATACATGATTTACTTCACATGTCTGGATGTGACTTCTTGCATGATTTTGGCACCCATATTTTCCTTAGAATTGCTTTCCCCCCACATACAGATGAAAAGACAATGAGGACTGTCTATATATTGGAAGATATTCTACGAACGCGTGTTCTAGATATTAGAGGATCATGGGTATGACATTTTCCACTGGTATGGTTTCCTTATAGTAATATCAATCATTATAACATAGGTATAGAAATATTTGATGCCTTGTATGGAAGACTGTGTCACTCACACATGTTCTAGACAAAGGTTAGGGAGGTAGGGGTTCTTGGCCTAGAGGTGGTGCATAGCATAGCAAAGAATGTTAATCTTGAGCAAGAAAGGATAAAGGAAGTTTAGGACCATAAGAATTCATATGATGATCATATGAGGATACCCTTAGAGTTTGATCTTAGGGACCACATGTTCATAAAAGTATCCCATCAGCATGGATAACATATGTTGGGAACAGGTAGTTAGCTTTCTCCTAGGTTCATCAGACCCTTCGAGGTGCTGAGGCGAGTCGGTGAGGGGGAATATCATATGGAGATACCACCGCCACTGGAGAGGATCCAAAATGGATTTCAGGTATCTCAACTCCATCTATATCTACACGATGACTCCCATGTCCTCGACTGGGGAGATTTGGATATCAGTGATGATTTGACATTTGTGGAATGGCTAGTGGTAATTAAGGATAGTAAGGAGATGGTGCTTCGAGGATGGAACATTCCTTTTGATCATGTGTTGTGGAGGCACAGTGGAATTATGGAGAGTACTTGGGAGTGGGAATCTCAAATTTTATCCCAGCACCAAGAGCTATTTTGAGTTGTTTTTATCAGTTTTCATGTATGTTTTTTATTTTTTTGCTATGCAGTGATGTGATGCTAGATGTTATTAACCATGAGATGGAATGTTTCATTTCACACTAAGTGTTCATGAAATGTCATGACTATGGGGAGGGGATAACCTGATCCCTAAAAAAGACGCATTATTGTGGATGCAATTAAGCACGTGCGGGCGAGTTAGTTCCTGCAAAGAAGATAGTATCTGGATAAGGAAGAAGGAGCTTTATAACCCATATTTCTGGATGGTGTGGCCTTTTTGTGATTATGTGGTAGAATGGGGAAGAGGAGTGGTAGTGATTCCACGGTTGTTCAAGAGATAGATGTGAGAGAGGTGCTCTTGGATTTTGTGGCTTGTTCCAGATTTCAAACAACTCTAGGGAGGTTTCTCCCTAATAGGTATCTTACGAGGTGGTTGTTCGGACCCCTCTCTTTCTTTGGGATTACACTAGAATTCTAACGGGAAAGAATTGTTTGATAGCTATCTGATGTAATGGATTGAAAAATTTTAGACCATTAATTTTCCAAATCATGATTGTAGAGGAACCCATTTGACCCTTGATGACTCATTAAAGTGTTTTAAAAAATTCACATTGAACGATCGGTGGAATCGAGAGACGTCATTGGCACCGACGGACATCGATGGAACCGAGAGACATTGATGGCACCGACAGGCTTTTGTGGAATCAATGGGCGTTGGTGGCACCGATGGTCCATCAGTTGCACCGATTGACATCAATTACAGGGTGATAGTACCAGGAATACTATTCCTGGGCGACAAGACCAGGGTGACCATGCTAGGGAGATGGTGACTCACACATCGGTGAGTCATTTCTAGTTTCCCTAGGACATTCTAGATTCACTCTAGTAACATATATTTTGATGTAAAAG
The DNA here is from genome assembly GCA_963277665.1 of Viscum album. NCBI lineage: Eukaryota > Viridiplantae > Streptophyta > Magnoliopsida > Santalales > Viscaceae > Viscum > Viscum album. Next base: position 20,749,318 of record OY728164.1, read on the forward strand.
TTTTTATTACCCCATTCAAAGTGATTTAAGGGCCGTAAATGATCTTTTAAACCACCAAGATTCGGGAGACCCTTGATTTGTCCAAACGTGTGGCATTTCACACCCTTTTTCATGTTTTCCAGCCTCTTGTGTTTTCAATTTTCAATATTGTTACATGTTTTTCTTAGTTTAAAGGAAATCTATCTATTTACAGCTATCCACAGGTATATCTCCAAAATTGTTGAGGGAAATAATTAAATCATAATTAATCGCAACGTGTGAAATCATCGTGTCGCATGGTCAAACCACGATCCTTTTTCAAAGAACATCGAGATTGCACATCCTGTGACTCTTGGATCTAGCCTTTTAACACACTAAGATCTTCTTCTTCCTCGATATATTTTATTTCACTGTGTTTTCCTCGAGTATTACAATGGAGATGAATTGTGCCCTCGTATGGGATCCCTTTATGCTCAGCGTTAGAGTTCTTCTTACAAGTCGTGTTTCCCTAGTTCTTAGAGCAATGTGAAATCTTCGATCCTTGATCGTCCAAGTAGGGGGGTTTTCCTTTATCTCTCATTATAGTTCATCATTCTGGGTGGGTATAATGATGTTTTGTTGGGGCGTATATCAATCCAACTTTAATGAAAATAATAAATAGACTTTTAAAGAAATAAGGTATAGAGAAGTTGTTAATGTTGATGGGTTATACCGTTTTGTTATGTTTTTAATTGTATGGTATCATTTCCACTAAAAATTGTGACTTTTTGTTGTCCATTATTGCGCACTAATGATGCTATATTTCTTTATATAATCTTGTTATTGAATGACTGTAACATGGAAATTGACTAACCACATAATCATGGTTGATTAAATTGATGAACGATGAATAATAATTATTTTTTGATCACCCTAGTTAACCAAACAGAAAGAAGGAACATAACTAATGGTGTTGATTAAATTTGAAAAATTTCTTTCTCTGTTATGTTGATATGTATGGATGTTCTGTTTGATGACTTCTGGAATGATTTAGAGTGGAATAGAATCTATGGTTGATATGTTATTGGTTTTGGAATATGATGCCATGTGGGGCCGGTGGTAAATGTTCTAGAACTAGTATGATGGGGCTAGGTTTGGTTCCAGTACATCGAGGATCTCACGAATCCCTTTGGATGTTTTTACTTATGGTTGTTAGTTTCCTAGTAGTTAATGAATATTTGAATGGAATATTTGGAAATTATAATGAGAAATGGTACAATGGGAGAGTATTTTTCAGAAATGGGTTGTTCTCTTGATGTGGCTGTTGTGTAATTTTTCATGTAGGGATATCAGCAACAGTGGTTGTTTACGTGATGGTTGTTGGTTTTGTGATCCTCAGTTCGGTATGAGTGCATGATTACCTATATGTAAAAAAAATATTTCTTGTGTTTCTTATAATCACCCCACCCATGTTGATCACTTTGTGATGAACACCCTAATTTCATGGGGGAGGGTGTTTTTTCCAACATTTATTTTAGTGGGTGGTTATTATCATTATTCTGTTCCTTTTCCCAGGTAGCCCAAGACTCTTTAGGTAGGCTGTGACGACCTAAGGTATATTATGGCTAAAAACTCTTCGAGTAGGGTGTGTTCTTGTGGTTGTCCCAAGTGTGTGTGTGTGTGAAGTTTTGTATCCCAAGTGTATTCAGGATGAGGACCAGGTGTCTTTGGGTGTCATAGTGGTTGTTCTGGACCAGGTGTCTTTAGGAGTGGAAGAGGTTGTTCTATCCTAGGATTCATTGTGTGTGCTGGTGGTTGTTGTGTCACAGGTGTCTGCGAGAATGGTTATGTGCGGTTTTCATGGCAGAAGTGTTTTTAGGAAGGATAGACGTGCAGTTGGGATAGACTATGGGGTTGTTGTTTGGGAGGTTGTGGGACTGTAGTAGAACATGTGGGGGATATCCGACGCAGAATATTTCCTAAATAACAAGTGGGAAAAGCAGTTTGGGGTACCCCAATATCGATATGTTATTACTATTAAATTTCCTAACTTGTCTTATTTGGGGAGTGTGTCTCGGGGAGGCCGGGTGGATATCATCCTTTCTATGTGTTTTTTTGTAACCTCTACTTTCTCATGGGTTATTATAATTCCTCTCCACTTGTGCATGAGAGCGTTTTATTTTTCTTACTGAGTATACCTGTACATTCACCCTACATATATGAAACTCCTTTTCGGTTTTTTGGAGGACTGCGAGGACTGTACCAGAACATACTAGATCAAGCGTTCGGATAGGTGTGGTTTCTACATTTCATTTCTTTTGGTACTTTCATTCATTGGATTTCTTGTACATTGTATCAATTTATTTTTAACATGCATATGGGAATGGATTTTTGGCATTACTTTTATCTTTATCCCTTGGTGTTCCTAGGATTTACTATCTTATCTCCCGATCTTGTTCGATAAAAAGGGTAATTCCTTCAATTTAAGTGAGATTTTCTACCCTTAGTGATAGTTACCAATTTGGGGCCACTACTACAAAAACAGGCTTTATCAGCGCTAAAAAAGCGATGATAAATGATCAGTTTATCATTTTTAAAAGATCACTGATAAAGGAAGCCTTTATCAGTGCTTTTTTAGCACTAATAATGGCCTAATTTATCAGTTCTAAAAAAGAGTTGATAAATTCCCTATCTATTGAAAAATCAAATTCGGCAGAAGCACACCCAAACAACACCTGCAGATAATTCAGCATCTCGATAAGTATACCCGTACAAAATTAACACATAAATCATAAACTAATTACACCATGTATACCAATACATCATTAACACATAATTCATAAGTTAATTAAATACATAAAAAATTCTATTCAGAATTCAAGGGGTTGGGGTTGTTTAAGGGTTTCAGGTGGTTGTCCAAGGGAGGGTATGGGGTGTCTGTGGGGATGGGGGTGTCTAGGGGGTGGGGGCAGTTCAGGATGTTTGGGGGTTGTCCAAGGATAGTGGTGGTGTCCAAGGGGTGGGGTTTCTAGGTGGTGTGGTGGTGTCAAGGAGGGGGGTGTCCAGATGAGGGGTGGGGGGGCTGTCCAGGGGGTGGGATGGTGTCCAGGGTTTCGGGGGGGGGGGGGGATTTTTAGGGGATCAGTGGGCTTTCCGGGGGGTGGGGGTGGTCTGGGAAGTTAGTGGGGCTATCCAAGGGGGTGGGGTGGTGTCCAGGAGGGTGGGATGGGGGAGTCTGAGGGGATACGGGTGTCCAGGGGGTGGGGGTGTCTAGGGGGTGGGGGGGTCCAAGGTGTTGGTAGGGTTGTGCAAGGGTGGTGGGGTGGTGTCCAATGAGGGGGTGTCTAGGTGGGGGTGTCCAGGTGGGGGGGGGCTGTCTATGGGGTGTCCATGGGGGGGGATCTGGTGTCTAGGGTGTTAGGGGGGGCTTTCTAGAGGGTGGGGGGTCCAGGGGGAAATCCAGGTTGTTGGTGGGGCCGTCCAAGGGGGGTGGGATGGTTTCTGGGAGGGTGGGGGTGGTCGTCCATTGGTGGGGGGTGTCTAGGGGGTTGGGGGTATGCAGGTGGTGGGGTGGTGCCATGGAGGGGTGGGGGTTCCATCCAAGGGGGGTGGTGGTTTTCCAGGGGGTGGGGGTGTCCAGGGGTGAGGGTTCTTTCCAGGGGGTGGGGGTGTCCAGATGGGTGGGGGTGTCCAGGGGGTGGGTTGGTGTACTGGGAGGGTGGGGTCGGTCCTGGAGGTTTGTGAGGTTTACTCTTACACATCAAAAAGGACCAATAGATCATTCTCATAAAGGATCAAGACAATCCGAATGCATTTGGTCGTATTTCCGTTGGTCATTTGTTGTTTTCACTTAACATTGTGTCGATTTAAAAAAAAAGAGACCCTTTAAGTGATACCGACCACACCATGCCTCAGATTAAGGCGAGGATAACTCATACATGTCAAAAAGGACCCATGGATTGTTCTCCAAATGGATCAATACAATCTTAATGCGTTTGTTCATATTTTCATAGGTCCGTTGTTGTTTTCACTTAAAATTGTGGTCATTTTTAACAAAAGAGAGACCCTGTGTGTGATATCGGCCACACCATGCCTCGGATTGAGGCAAGGATGACTAGTACACATCACAATGGACCCATGGATCATTATCATAAAGGATAAATAAAATCCAAATGTTTTTAGTCATATTTCTGTAGGTCAGCTGTTGTTTTCACTTAAAATTGTGTCCATTTTAAACAAAAGAGAGACCCTTTGAGTGATACCAGCCACACCGTGCCTCAGATTGAGGCAGGGATGAATCATACACGTTACAAATGGCTCGTGGACAGTTCTTCTAGAGGATCAATTCAATCAGAATTCGTTTGGCTAGATTACTCTTGGTCAGTTGTTGTTTTCACTTAAAATTGTTTCCATTTTAAACATAAGAGAGACCCTTTGAGGGGTATCAGCCACACCATGTCTCAGATTGAGTTGGGTATGACATGGACACATCCCCAATGCACCTGTGTATTTTTCTCTTAATGGATCAACATAATCTCAATGTGTTTGGTCATATTTCCAAATGTTAGTTGTTGTTTTCAATTAATTTTTTTCCATTTTAAACAAAATATAGACTCTTTGAGTGGTACTGGCCACACTATTCCTTGGATTGAGGCGGGGATGAATTTTACACATCATAATGTACCCACAAATCATTCTACTAAAAGATCAAGACAATCTGAATGCGTTTGGTTGGATTTCTGTAGGTCAGTTGTAGTTTTAACTTAAAATTCTGTCCATTTTAAACAAAATTGAGATCCTTTGAGTGGTACCGGCCACACCGTGCCTTGGATTGAGGTGGGGATCAAATTTACACATCATAAAGGACCCTTTTATCATTATATTAAAATATCAATATAATCCGAATGTGTTTGTTCATATTTCCCTAGGACAGTTGTTGTATTCACTTAAAATTGTGTCCATTTTAACCAAAAGAGAGACCCTTTGAGTGGTACTGGCCACACCGTGTCTCAGATTGAGGCGGGGCTGACTCATACACTTCCCAAACGCACCTTTGGATCATTCTCTTAAAGGATCAACACAAACCGAATGCATTTGGTCCGATTTCCATAGGGAATTTGTTGTTTTCACTTAAAAATTTGTCCATTTTAAACCAAACAAAGACCCTTTGAGTGGTACCGACCACACCATGACTCAGATTGAGGTGAGAATGACTCATAAACATCAAAAAGGATTTTTGGATTGTTATCCTAATGGATCAATACAATCTGAATGCGTTTGGATGGATTCCCATTGGTCAGTTGTTGTTTTCACCTAAAATTGTGTCCATTTTAAACAAAAGAGAGACCCTTTGAGTGGTGTCGGCCACACCGTGTCTCGTATTGAGGTTGGGTTGACATGTACATGTCACGAATGCACCCGTGGTCATTCCCTTAAAGGGTTAATACAATCTGAATTTGTTTGGTCAGATTTTGATAGGTCAGTTGTTGTTTTCACTTAAAAAATTTTCCATTTTAAAAAATAGAGAGAACCTTTTAGTGGTACCGGCCACATCGTGCCTCATATTGAGGTAGGGATGACTCGTACATGTCACAAAGGACCTGTGAATTGTTCTATTAAATTATCAATACAATATGAATGCGTTTTTTTCTGATTTCCATAGGTCAGTTGTTCTTTTCACATAAAATTGTGTCCATTTTAAACAAAAGAGAGACCCATTGAGTGGTACCGGGCACAATGTATCTTGGATTGAGGCCGGGTTGACTCGTACACTTCTCCAACGCACCTATGGACCATTATATTAAATCATAAACACAATCCAAATGAATTTGGTTGGATTTTCGTAGGTCACTTGTTGTTTTTACTTAAAAATGTGTCCATTTTAAACAAAAGAGAGACCCTTTGAGTGGTACCGGCCACATCATGCCTCGGATTGAGTCAGGGATGACTCATACACATCAAAAATGACTCATGGATTTTTAAACTAAAGGATCAATACAATATGAATGTGTTGGTTTGGATTTCTATAGGTTAGTGGTTGTTTTCACTTAAAATTGTGTCCATTTTAAACAAAGGAGATACCCTTTGAGTGGTAACAGACACACTGTGTCACTAATTCAGGTGAGGTTGACTCATACATGTCCCCAACGCACCCATAGATTGTTATCATTGAGGATAAACACAATCTGAATGATTTTTTCAGATTTCTGTAGGTAAGTTGTTGATTTCACTGAAAACTTTGTCCATTTTAAACAAAAGAGAGACACTTTGAGCGGTACCGGCCACACCGTTCCTTGGATTGAGGAGGGGATGACTCTTACACATCATAAAGGACCCTTGGATCTTTATAATAAATGATAAATACAATAAAAATGTTTTTGGTTGGATTTCCGTAGGTCAGTTGTTGTTTTCAATTCAAAATGTGTCCATTTTAATCAAAAGAGAGATCCTTTGAGTGGTACCGGCCACAACGTACCTCGGATTGTTATGGGGATGACTATTACACGTTCCTAATGCACCCTTGGGTCTTTATCTTAAAGTATCAACACAATCCGAATGTGTTTGGTCAGATTTCTGTAGGTCAGTTGTTGTTTTCACTTATAATTGTGTCCATTTTATACAACTGAGAGACCCTTTGAGTGGTACCGGCCACAATGTGCCTCCAATTGAGGCGAGGATGACTCTTACCCATAAAAAATGACCCTTTTATTGTTTTATTAAAGGATAAAGACAATCAAAATGTGTTTGGTCAGATTTCCATTGGCCAGTTGTTGTTTTCACTTAAAATTGTGTCCATTTTAAACAAAAGAGAGACCTTTAGAGTGGTACATGCCACACTACGCCTCGTATTGAGGTGGGAATGAATCTTAAATATCATAAAGGACTCATGGATCACTATACTAATGGATCACTATAATCAAAATGTGTTTGGTCTCATTTTAGTAGGTTACTAGTTGTCTTCACGTAAAATTGTCTCGATTTTAAACAAAAGAGAGACCCTTTGAGTGGTACCAGCTCCACCATGCCTCGGATTGAGGAGGGTATGACTTTTACACATCCCCAATACACCTAGGGATTGTTCTCCTAAATTATCAACACAATCCGAATGCGTTTGGTGGGATTTACATAGGTCAGTTGTTGTTTTCACTTAAAAGTTTGTCCATTTTAAATAGTAGAGAGACCCTTTGAGTGGTACCAGCCACACCATACCTCAGATTGAGGCAGGGATGACTCTTACACTTCCCCAATGCACCTGTGGTTCATTATCATAAAGGGTCAACACAACCCAAATGTGTTTGGTTGGATTTCCAAAGTTCGGTTTTTGTTTTCACTTAAAATTGTGTCCATTTTATACAACAGAGAGACACTTTGAGTGGTACCGACCACACCATGACTCAGATTGAGATAGGTTTGACTCGTACACGTCCCCAATGATGTCTTGAATCATTCTCTTAAAGTATCAACACAATCTGAATGCGTTTGGTCGGATTTCCGTAGGTCAGTTGTTTTTTTCACATAAAAAACTGTCCATTTTAAACAAAAGAGAGACCCTTTGAGTGGTTCATCATTCATGCATGTTGTTGGTGCATATCATTTATTAAAATGGAAAATTGAATCATTGGAGAAAGGATGTTTTATTTATTAACAATTAAAATATTCCAACAAACATTTACATACAAAAATTGGTCATATTTTGATACACTCTACCCCTCTAAAAAATGACTGCCAATTGTACACATCCGCAAGTCAGATCTTCATGTTATTTGTCTACAATATTCCATCAAGTATGTGTCCCACTCATTTTTTAACATATATATATTGTCTTGTGAGTATAAGTCTTTTCGGCAGTCAGAGTAGTACTAAAAAATATAAAAATAAATAGTTAATAAATAAATTAAATGAACTAGTAGTTGTTTTTTAAAATACCTCTTTAGGGATGCTTGTTTGTTGATGAAAAATGACATTTTTCACAAATTTACAAACATAATAACCATAATCATTATCGTTTTTTTGTTTTGGACACTGCAAAAAAAATTATCAATAGGAGAATAAGTAACTTGTGTTGAGATGTGTTTGGATAGTGAAATTTTATTATATATACTCTGATATTTGTCCAAACAAGTACTTGCTCGCCTCATTATGCTTAGCCCCAGTCCCCATTCCTTTTTTTAGATGATAATTCTACACCACTGTATCATAATATAATGCTCAGTAAAAGATAATATAAATTACAATATTTTTTTTTTAGACCTAAAACGTTGGACGTAGTGTCTTATAGATTCACAAACTCCATCATGTGTGGTTGGTTTGATGGATATCCTTGCTTTGAATCCAGAAAATAAATCTTTGGAGTATCCAAGTTCAATGCAATTAGCATCCAATGTTGCCTAAAAACACAAAAAAGAATAAGTAGTAAATGAAGTCAATATATAATTTATTTGCTTCAATCGTATAGTTTTACCCCTGCATGGATTGTATTAAGAAGATTCTGTCATTAGTAATCTTGCTTTCAAATTTTTCTGCAAGCCGTTCACTATTTCAATCTTTTTTGATGGATCTATTTTTTTTAGATGTGATGATGTGGTATGAGGACTAATGAGTCCAAATTTTGTCTCATGGGAAAATTCCTTCAACTATTTTTCATATATACGGCTGTCAACAATATAAAATGCATTTAGTCATAATTTACACATTAGATCAGCTTTTAGAAAATCAATTCATAGAAACATACCTCATATATATATTTACAAATGTGACACCTAGCCAACCGTTTTAAAGGATCTCATTTACATTTTTAGTTGCAACGAAATCTTGACTTTCCTCTCTATATATATTCTCTTCGAAAACCACTATATGACTACTACCACCTCTTAGCTTCGTATCCACATGAGTCTTCAATACTAGTAAATGTGGATAGAGGAAAGGTGGTGTTATTGTGCTTTCAGTATCTCCTTGGGATTAGTTAGTCGATCCTTTATATGGTTTTGAGCCGACTTTTGTCACCCCCATCCCTTTCCCTATCTATAATAACATTCATTGGTTCAGACCCTTTTTTCGAGAATTGTTAATGGTTTAGCTTGAAAAAAAGGAAATAAATTCCTCTTTGGCTGCATGTACTCTTACAAGATGTGACATCCATGCAATGAATGTCCCAATATCCTTTTCGACCATATGAATATCATTGTCATCAATTGTAATAGGTAGCTCTACATTTGTCGGATGAGATACAATGATCATTACTTTCAGATGATCTTTCAGAAGTGGTCTATAATGCAGCGTGTCATCTGGGATATTGACCACAATAGCCTTCACTATAAGGTGATAGGTGGGTGTTGAAAGATATAAATCAAAATCATTATCACCCTGTAGAATATTAGTATAGGAAAACTATCATTGTTTGTCTGATTCAAATTTCATGGGAATAATTATTAGAATATTGATTACCAAGGCTGAGACAGCTCTTGGAGGGGAATAGCTCTTCTCAATGTAGGTGGGGGTGGGGTGGGATCTTCACGCACTGGTTGTTCCTACGTTGTGTCTCCTACTTGATTCCCATCCATAAATGTTGCTATCAACTATCCCTGCCATTGAAATCATTCTTCATGGGCTGCTAGTTTTTTGCTCATTTGATTCAATGTTTCATTTCTATCATCCGTTTTTTCTTCTCAAAATATACTCGGGGTGTCACCCCAAACCCCGTACCATTGACACGGACATATTTATCTGGACGCTCCAAAGTTTCCGATAATAGGTTTGTATCCGCTATAGGAGTAGCTGATTCCAATGACTGTTTAATATAGGAAAATAACTAATTATTTGTATGTAATAGCAATTTAAAACAATTCATTTTATCGTCAAGTCATACTTACACAAATTTCCACCAATTTTTGTGTGTTCTCATCTACAAGATTCCCTTCCTTATTTACACGTTCCTCCTTCCAATGCACATGACATGGGATGGAAGTGTCTTTGGTTATAGACTCATCAATCTACATATAAACATAGAAGGATAATTATGATGTTGTTTGTTGGCACCTAACAATATTACTATAAATTTAAAATACATTCCATTTTCTTTTCTAGTGAAGAGTACCCCATCAATAGTTTACAATAGGGGTATGTTGGTTTTGATGCACGTTCATTATTTTCATTACAGAGTTACTATTTCATAAATGAAATATTGACAATGAAAGTGATGAATATATGTATCCTCAAACAACAGATTATCACCCACAATATACCAGAAACCTCTCATCACCACGGTAGCCAATAAATGCAGCACATGCTTCATGGGATATCAGGTGAGCGTAGACAATGTGTGGGTGAAGGTTTATTTAACCTTTGCAATGTTCCAGGTGACATCTTGTTAAAATATTGCAAAAACCATTATGAATCCTTCTTGCAAGCCTTAGTATATAATCCTTGTGTGAATCATCTACTATAAATGTACTATGTAAGAGATTGAGAAGAGTAAGACATTGTTTCATTATTTTATTTTCTAGTAAATTAAATAAATAAATTCATAATGTCACCGTAATTTCTTACCTGAGGACAGCCTTCAGCCCGGACATAACATGGTGCCATGAATCTATGTCAATCTACACGCATTTCCGAGTGACAACTCCAATGTAACTACTAAACACAGCATTGTTGGGATTCACATTTTGGCCTCGTGCATTCCATCTGACATCAAATTTTATTCCTTTTCTTTTCTCCTTAATAACTTTGGCTAACACCGTCAAACTACGATGCACATGTGTTTTCTGCGATGTCGATCTTTCATTCCCGACCATTTCATCGATATCAAAATCATCTATATGTTCATCTAAAATGGTAGCAACGACATGTGTTGATGGTTGTTGGACCTCAACACTAGGAGTAGCAGGATCCACAGTTGTAGGAGCAGTAGGAGCAGCCAGAGGAGCAACAGGAGCAGCAGGAGCAGCAGCAGTCGTAGCCGCAGCAGCAGCATGAGAGACTTGTTCATCCTCAAGGTTAGGAGCATCATAATGTACAGAAGTCATTATCTACAAAAGTGGTTAAAAAATTAATTTATATTATATAAACTCAGTAATGATAAGATAATAAAATGAGATAACAAGATCTATATTACAAACAAAACATAACCTGTTTATGGGACTCTCTTTCTTTTTATCAATGGCTGAAGGGATTTGAAACCTCTATCGATTATCCAAATCCCTTCATTGTGGTCTCCTATAACATACAAAACATCATCTACATTGGGACCACTCCAAAATGATTGTGACTTACCGTTGAAGGGATCGCCCTCAACTGAATTTTCATTGGATCCTTTAGTAGTTTTAGATGATAACAGAACAATCGACAACATTCAGTTTGCAGGATCTTGAACATAAAAAACTGGTACTTCCTGTGATGCCATTATAAATTGTTCGTCTTTATACCGTTCTTTACTAAAATCCACATTAAAAAATCCCCATTCATCTATTTTAACACAACTGTTGTTATCAACACATTTTCATTGAAAAATCTGTAATTGGAATGTTGTCTAATCCATCTCCCATATTAGTTTGGTAATGCCAAAGTATGACATATTTTCATAAATTGGATTTTTTTCCTTACTACCAGAAACATGCATCGCTTTAGCCACTAGTGTAACTCCACTATTTTTCATGGTACTATATTCATCATGTTCATTTGTATAGAATGTATAACATTAGTGGAGATGGTGTTGCGCGTTTTTCTGAACATCCATTGAATGATGTCATCCAAGATCGGTATTTATGCCGATGAGGTAAAAATCTATGATGTCCTAGAACCACATATTTAAATGAATGTTTCAACCTAATTGATTCTCTATATTCTTCTCACATGATACACCCTTGAGTTCCTTTAATTCTATAGCCTAAAAAATTTCCAAATGCAGGGAAATCATTTATTGTCCCATAAAACATCACTCTCAATGTGAAGTGTTCACTTTTATAAGCATCATACAACATAACACCAGAATACCACAATAACATCAAATCCTCAATCAAAGGAGCCAAATAAACAGAAATATCATTACCTGGTTGTTTTGGTCCTGATATAAGAATATATAACATGATGAATTTTTGCTTCATGCATAACCAGTGTGGCATGCTATAATTTACCAACATAACAGGCCATGTACTCTGAGTGGTGGTTTGAAAACCAAAAGGATTTACTCCATCTTTAGATAATGCAAGACATAGGTTTCTCAGATCTTTTCCAAATTCATGATACTCATGATCAATTTTCTTCTATTGAGGAGAGTCATCCAGATGACATAATTTCCCATCATTATTTATTTTATATGCATTCTACAACAGTTGTCTTATTGTTTCTTCACTTACATATAGACGCCTAAACCTTGTAATGATTGGAAAGTACCATACAACTTTAATAGGATTAGATTCACCTCTCTTGTATTGAGAAGCACCACACTTTGGGCATTTGGTAAGTGATTTTTTATCCTGGAGAAACAATATATAGTCTTTCGGGCAGGCATGTACTCTTTCAAAAATCATACCCATCGAGCGTAGCATTCATTTTTCTCTATATTTACAGCTTGGGAGCTCGTTATCTTCAAGGAGAATGTCATTAAAGAGAGAAATTAGTTCTTTAAAACAGACATCACTCCATCCATTTCCTGCTTTCAATTTATAAAACATCAGTACAGTTGACAATGTTGTATACTTGGGCCAACCAGTATAAAATGACGTCTTTGCATAACTCTTTAACTTCTCAAACAACTTTGGGCAATCACGGAGTTCATCTTCAATTGTCTTTTTCATTTCCTCAATATTATCTTCATCATCATTGAAATCTGTAATCACATCCTCTATACGGTCTTCTTCATTATCCATATTTCTATTCATATCTGATAATCCACAAAACACAGTTTTATCCCAACCAGTAGCTACATTAGATTTTTCTCTGTGTTTATTCCAACATTTATAACTCCAAACTATTCCGTGACATATCAAATGTTATTTCAACTCCTCTGGAGTAAGTAGTCTAGAATAACAATAATGTACACAAGGAAAAAGTATTTGAGAAGGATCCTATGCATGATCCTTTGAAAACTTGAGAACTCTTTCACTTCGTTCTCGTACTCTATTGTCAAACGATTAACATCCATCCATTCATTATTCATCTTTATCCTATTTGAATATCAAATATTAGTATTTATGGTTCATGTACACAAAACAAGACATCCAAATATAGTAGAAGAGAACCAATTCCTTATAAAAATAGAGATTTATAGAGAGTAACTATTTATAATAAATATTAGTAAAACAGAACTAGGATAGACCCCCCATCAAAATCAACACAGTTTCCAAACACAAAGGGGATCGCGGGGATAGTCACATGTGTCATAGATGGTAAAACTCACATGACATCATCCTTTATGGCTCATCCGCCTCTATCAGGTCAACCCTTATATGGTCAACTAGTCCATCTTTTTATACCACACCAACTTAAAATACATATGGATGAAAACCAGTATCCAACTCTATAAGTAACGAAAGGATTCTCATAATCTATACAATATGAAATTCATTAAATATAATTACTTTAGATTAATTTGAGTTTCCTCAAATCACCCCAGTCTAAACACAAGAATAATCATGAATGATACATCTACCACTCCTAGGTCTCTGCCCTAAATTCAATATCATCATGCCTAAATACCAATATATCCACACATACACATGTCACAAACACCTAGAAAACCATATCCACATCCGAACCAAAGTACCCATATGGATTTAAATCAGGTTACTCAACTCAAGTGGGGGTGTGTAAGAAATAATAAGAAAATATAATATGTATATAGTCACACATAAATCTAAAACTGGTGTTAATAATCCAATAAACCCAAGGTATCATTCCATCTATCAGAATACTCTGAAGGAGATCGTATGCGATAGTAGTCCCAGGTGGTGAAGGTTCCTAAGGGGGGAGGGGAGAACACACACCAATCAGGGTTTGAGGTCAGGTCACTAAGGTTGAAGGTGGCCCCAAACTCTTACAAGGGTCCATTCCATATTTCACAAACCATGTCCTGGTACCCTAGGATGTTAGCCCACTACTAGTGGAAGTGAAACTGTTCCTGATGATCATGCCAAGAAGAAATGGAAACCAATAGGGGGTAGTGGTTCGAAATAACTCAAGCAATATGAAAAAACAAGGTATTTGAGAATAGGTTATTGTCTTTCATGTTGGCTTGAAAACTATCCAATAGACTCCACAAGCTATGACGACCCCTGTAGTTGTCACACTAGGTGAAACTGTCACCTGAGAAGCTGAGATAAATGTGGTCCTTCCCAGCCATGAACCAAACAAGCTCCATGATGGCCTTCCTCTGGAATGGGCTTCTTCCTTTCCATTACTTTGGGTTGGAAATGAAATTAAAGTCACCCCCAAAAATCTATGGATGGTGGCCAGGATCGAAGGTATTTTGTTCACTCTATAGAGATTCCATTTGAAGAGGGTCATAGCTTCCAAATAAAAAAGTCATAAGGAAGGTGCTATCACTGTTGGACACCTTGGTAGTGATGAATTTATTTCAATCTTGAATTGTATAAACAAAATATTTCATGTTTCAAAATACCCATTTATATCTGTTGGAGGGGTCGGAGTGTATAAATCCATAAAACATAATCTTCTAGGATTATTCTATGATTATTATAGGGTTTTTTGTGTTATTTGACAACAACAACAATGACATTATGCCTTAAGATTTCTATGGTGAGGACTTCTGATTTAACATGGGCACTAATACTATGATCATTACATATAAAGATAATAATGATGGGTATGACAGGGCTATGGAATTGAATCTATAGCTAGTAGCCTTATTGAAGTGGGAGGATGATCTCTCATCGAGGTCCCTTTATTTTGAACATGTTCATAATCACTTCTGGTAGGTAAGAATCATATGAATGGGAGATGAGGATCCAAAGGCTTAAGTGAAGGATGTGTAATGAAACATAGTCATTGGTGAGAGAGTTCTCTATGGATACATAAGTATTTGGAGATGGATGACAGGCTCAGAGCCAAGTGAGACAGAACTAACACTGCTGGGAAGGGGCCTAGCCACATCAGAGAAGCTATCAGTAACCTCAGCGAGGGAGATGGAAAGAGATGGAGGTAGGGGTGACATGGCTAGAAATCTTGGTGGTATGGTCATCATGCCATCCAAGTGAACTACGAGACAGAGTCACTTATATAGCATGAAGGAAATAAGGGGAACAATTACACAAAACCAGAAGGAATGAAACTAATTTGGAATAGAGAGGACAAGGGCTTGGTAGATTTACATGGAATCAGTGTGAGAGGAGGGGGAAGACATCTCAATGGATTGGGTGGGGTCTGAGGGGAAAACCATCATTGGAGCAACTACTGATGTCGGGGAATCCATTAGGGAGACATCCAAGAGGGGGATACAACTTATCCATATTGATCAAGATCTTAGGGGGTGGCGCCAATCCCCTTGGTGTCACCTTCTACAAACCGGAATAGAATTCCCATAGAGAAGATTGTGGGAGAAAAACCTAGGGATGATATGGTAGATGATCTCCTGAGTCTAGCAGATGACATCCTATACCTAGAGCATGATCTTGCAAGGCAGGGTAAGAGAGGTGTCCAGCTACAAAAGATTCAAAAATACAAAAATAATAACAATAAAATATTCATGTAAAGATGAATAACTATCAAAATTTCCTCTCACTAATAGATATTTCATTTTGAATATAGAAATTCAAAATTACACATATTCCCATTTCTAATAGTTCATACAATCATGAGGGACCCCAAACATAAAGGGTATGTCAATGATGGGGAAATATTTATTATCATATATAACGACCTAAAAAATAAAAGAACACCTTGACAAAAAGGTCTAAAACAAAATAACATGTAGACAGATTCTAAAAAAATATCACTACATATTGACCCTATGTGTTTTTAGGTGGAAAATCATAAAATAGGTTACTAAATAAAAGATACTCCTCCGAATAAAAATGATGAAACAAAAAAAACAATAAATTACTAACACAAAAAATGAAAACAATAGTGTTTACCCAATGTATTATAATTCCCTTAATATATTAATATTATAATGAAAAATATTAATCCAATATGTTATCATGATTAACATCATCAAAATGAAGAGCAAAACTCATAAAAATATGTGAAAACATGTCCTTATATGGAAAATTATTATTAAAGCACATTTCCAAAATTCCATATGTAACATAATAAGTCACTATCACTAAGACCAGAGATAACCCATTGTCTCAAAAAATAAATTCCATAATGAACAAATGAGGAGGAAGACGAAATTATAGTTTTATCATATGATACTTTCATAAACAAGGATAACAGATGATATCATTTTAATAGAGGTAGAATAAGTGGTAGCATGGGGTTCCATTATAAAAAGACTAAATTCATAGTTAACCCATTCAAATATAAGTAGTTATAGCATGACTATAACATATGAAACTAAGAA
Organism: Viscum album; assembly: GCA_963277665.1. Lineage (NCBI taxonomy): Eukaryota > Viridiplantae > Streptophyta > Magnoliopsida > Santalales > Viscaceae > Viscum > Viscum album. Next base: position 20,765,795 of record OY728164.1, read on the forward strand.
AGAATATCAAAATTATCTAATAATGTAAAATTATTGAATCACTTACCACACACATGGAAACTTCCAGAGGTAGAGGTGCGCAAGAGGAGGTTAACTGGAAGAGCCGCCAACTGAAGAGAAATGGAGGAGTAGGGTTCACGGGGAGTAGGGTCGAGCGAATAGGACGATAAGTAGGGTTTTTGGGGAGGATGATTTGCCGAAGGGGTTTAAGGGGGAGTATTAGGAGAAGGTATAGTAGCGGAGGTCCAACAACACGAAGATCAGGGGTGATAGAGGTCCGGAAACACAAAGGTCAAGGGGCAGTGGAGGGGAGTCACAGGGTTTCAGTACATCGAGAGCTTTTGGTCGTGATAAAACTGGGACACTGTGTGACCAATTTTATAAAATATGGGTCTACGGTTTTATCAGCGCTTAAATTTTAGCATTGATAAAGGCAGCCTTTATCAGTGATTTTTTAGCGCTGATAAAGGTCCTCTTCATCAAAGCTAAAAAAGAACTGATAAATCCTCCTTGTATGAGCGCTAAAATTTTAGAGATGATATATGCCTTATTTATCAGCACTTTTCTAGCGCTGATAAATGGTCTCTTTATCAGTGCTTTTTTAGCATTGATAAAGGTTACCCTATATCACCACTAAAATTTTAGCTCTAATATAGTGTTTCTTTATCCTCTTTTATTTGGCGCTGATAAAGAATACCATTTTCAGCGCTAAAATTTTAGTACTGATACAGGGTTTCTTTATTAGTTGTTTTTTTTAGCGCTGATATAAGGTGGAGCTTCCCTTGCCCGTTTTTGTAGTAGTGGGCCTACTAAAGGAAGGACTCGGGGGGTCATTATATCTCCACCATCTTGAAGATGGAAGTTCATGACATCTCACCATCCCTTCCCTCATATTATAGAAGTTGGGTCATGATGAGAGTACTGAGTGGTCATGATAATGGGAAATTCATTTTATTTTTTATATGTTAAAACAAAACATTCCATTCACATTTGTTGTAAAAAGTCAAAATGTACCTCATTTAGAAAATGAAAAGAGTGTTTCTTTGAAACCATTTAAGAAAAATTATCTCATGTATAAACAAATATTTAAACAATCATATTATAATATTAAATATATTCATGAAATCTTTTTCAAGTACATATATGTTGGAGAAAAAGGGTTTTCAAGAAAAGAGACTAATAATGAAGGTTTTCATTAATGTTGTTCTTTTAGCCTCCTGATTACATAAATGATGAAAATGATAGGAAAACATGTATTCAGAATAAATTACCATAGGAAAAGAAAATAAATTTGTTTCCTGATAGGTATACAATAATATTTTCACCATCAGAATCATAATCATAAACAACCCCGATAACAGTGAGATTTTAATAGAAAATCTATACCGTTATCGTAACATTTTAATCATAAGACCTATGAATGAATAACATTAAATGAAAAATTAAATACCCTGAAAATAATTATTATCATTAAATTACATGTTAATTTTAATTATAAATTACTCAAAAAATAAAATATTTTCCTAACATAACATATTTACAAAAGAAGATAATTTGAGATAAGAAACATTAACTCGAGTTTTTCATACTCTAGATTCACTCTATACTCATGTATATGAAATTTTAATTTATTATATTTCAATAACATAATCATATATAGACTTATAATATCATATATGATCCCTTTATAACATTTTAACAACCATATATCAACAATTCCTTTTTAAAATTGTCATTCTCTAGTGTTAACTATTTTGTTTATCAAGGGTAGTTTAGTTCAACAGTTCATATACATATACATTGATCATTGTTACATAATATATATATTTTTAATAATTATAAAAATATAATATATATTTTGTATATTTATATTTGAATTCATTCATTTTATTTGTAGATAGAAAAATGAATTAAAACATTCTTAGAGAAACTAGGTCATATATACACATGAACACTGTTTTCACTTATCGATAGAAGGGATGAGAGAAAGGTAACTTATATTCTACATTTAAAAAGTAATTATTATGTTATATATATCCTATATATTAATTAAATTTATCCGTATTTTTGAATTTTTTTTCATTGGAGCAGACTTATGTAAGTGTTTTGATTTCCATTACATGTATACAGTTTTATATATACATGTGTTTATCATACCAAAATAGTGTTGACACATCTGAATGCACTATATTTATGTATATTTCCATATATTGATTTTCTCATCCATGTTTTATGGAAGTTCCAGCCTTTAATGATAACCTCAAGATATAATAATATTAATCATAAACATATGTCATATTGTCTAAATACAACTTACTAACTAGAAACAATTGTTTTCTTACTATATAGACTTAGGGATTCATAATCAATAAGAATTATTTTCATGATGTTGAAACATAGTGATATATAGTAGATGAGATCATGAGGAAAACCCTCTTATAAGAACACCACATTTTTTGATTTCATTGGTGGTTCCTATCTACGAACATTTTTAATGGTCTTCTGAGTTGAGACCATTATCAATGTTTCCATTAGATCGTGTACATTGTTGGTTGGGATGGTATTACCTTAATTTAATCCATTTCCATGGTAGTTGATGCTAAATCCATCCATTAAGGTCAAAATACAATAAATAATGAGTGAATGATGACATGATATGTAAATCCTAAATTTTGAGATATCGAATGAAAAAGATATTATAAAGTAGAGTGCTTGTTCATAGGATGGTTATCATTACTATGATGATTCCTTGTCTCTCTAGGGGCCTTAATGAGGTCCTAGACTCCACTTCTGGTCTGTGAACAATATTTTCTGTTATACAGATATTGGCCTTGAGGTTCACACATGATGTCATATTCAAGAGACTTCCCTATTTTGGTGAATTTGTATATATGACAAAGTGGGTCCCTCCATGGGGTACGTGTATAGTCCATGTATTATCAAAAACCAATATATTAATAAATTCATTATTACATGATTATATAATAATTTATTTGAAATTATTTAATAATAATGTTTATAATAGTTTCTTAAAATTAGTGGAATTATATTACATAAATGGATATTATTTTAATATTTGAGGATTATATAATATTACCAGTGTTGATTAGTTGAGTTAATGACATGGATATGTCATGTAATATATTTAATAAATATTAAAAGTTGGTGATAAAATATTTATAATATTTATGATTTCATTAGTTTTTCATAACTCTTTATTTATTTCTTATTTATTTTTCATTAAATATACAGGTTCCATGGAACCCTATCAGGGTATTTCTAACATCTGCCCTATATGTCTGTAGGAGTTCTTTTCTATTTTGATGTTCACATCAATTGATTGAGTTATCCTATATCCTCCTATATCCTATATAGATAATGGAACTATCCAAGAAAGCGATTTAAGAACATCTTCATGGATCAAAGGCACATGATTGAGGTGATCATCACGACATCAAAGGGATCATCGACACTCTGTTATAATGCCCAAATATTGATGAATGGTGTGCGTGAGGAATCTTGAATCCTGTGTGGATGATATATAGGGGGTTTGAATTCAGATAATGTGTGTGAAAATAACTGGTGATAAGCTATAGTCAAATGTGTTTCAAACCAAATGAAGTACCTATCATTTAATTTATTGTTCTTTGAAATATTCACAAGAGATCCATATACATACAATGAGGCTTAGATAACTAGAGAGAATGAATTTATCTCTCCTTAGATATGAAATTTTTTAAATACGCATACCATCATCTTCCCATCACACCCTAGTAACTTCAATTTGTATCAACGATATCATGTGAATTTTCTATGCTAATAAAATTGACTTTTATTAAATTAAAAAGGGATATTTAATTCATTCTCAATGAAATAGACTGTGTATCCATCCGATTATAGATGGACATGTTATGGTTTTTCTAATTTTATGGTCCAGAAAAAAAAACATCTGTTAACGATTAAAAAATGATGAATAATATAAATATAAATCTGTTTTTTGTTTCCATTTTTAGGTGGTCCATTTCTATACAGAAAATTTTCCCCTATGAGTTCCAAGTTGTCATGGAATATTTATTATTAAAATATATATAAATTAATTTGTGTCATATCCTTTTTCAAAAAAATTATGTAGACAAGGGAGGGGAGGGGACATCTATCTAAGGTTGAAAACCCAAATAAATTAAATTGGTTGGCGTTAGAAGGATGCCATACCAAAACCGAATGCACGACCCCCCCCCATTTAGTATCTCCCATATGAGGCAATATCCTATATTTATAACCCTAGCCGTAACCCTTCTATATAAGTCAGCCAGTATCGCTCCACCCTAATTCAATTCATTGTCCCTTAGAAAGCCCTACCAAGGCCACTAGCACCCATAAATAGGATCACCATCATATCACTATGAAACCCTCCTCTCGTCGAATTTCTCCACTTCTAGGCTGATTTCCCATGTTGAATTCACCACCCACTTTGCTCCCTTGTTGAGGCTGTTCAGCCTCAACATCTAAGCCCTCAATAGTGACACCACATCCTTGCCTTGTCGAATGGCTGCTACACTACGTGACTCTTAAATCTTCTGACCATATTGGTAATTCCTCTGGTAGTGGTTGAACCCCATGGTTACTACTCTATCTCACCAATATAACTTTCTCCCACAGGTACACCACCTTGGATGGCTAGATGAGGACCAATCATGCATTTCTTCTCCCTCCATAGAAGCAACTATTTGAGATGATGCAAAAGGACTAATGGTTCCCTGCATAAACCTCTATCATACGGGCTAACAAAAAATGGGTGAAAATTGGTCTATTCGACATGGATCCAAATCGTATGAGGTAAACCCAGCCTAGGAAGGCCCTAGACTGTTTCTGTCATACCCAGAATAAGCCTACGTGGGTTCAGCCTAAACTATAAAGAGATTTGATAGTGTTTTGGGCCCCAAAAAAATTTAATATAAAAAAATGAATTTTATAGTTAATTGTATTAAATAATAATAATAATTTTATTATCTAAGGTAATTACATTAATTTTTAATTTAATTAAAATTAATTGATTAATTTAATTTGTGGAAGAGATATTAATTATTTTTAAGAATGAAAAAATTAAATTTGATGAATTTTATAATTCATCTAATTTATATTTATTCCCTAAAATGAAAATTTATTGCAATTCAATTTTATAGTGTATTTATATTTCATACTGACTACTGTTGAGTAGTGACAAACCTCTTACATGAATGGGTTTAATTATTTACTTTTTTAATAAAACTGTGTGTTAAATCTATAATAATTAATTATATATTGATGGTTTATAAATTATCTTCTTTTTATTAAATATGTATAAGGTTCTTTTGTCTAATCATATCTATATGAATATTTCACATCCTTGGACCCCATCTCCTATGTGTGGGAACATTTTTACTACTGAATATGATGATGTAAGACAAGAACCACTCAAAGATGACGTTTTATCCCATTTGATAAGTAAGAACACTAGATCAAGGACAAGCTATGGTGTAATTCAGGATTCGAATCTAGTATGAAACCCCTATGTCATATTCTAGAAAAAAAATTTAAAGGATAAACTGTAACAGCCCGAGATTTTATGAAAACTATTATTTTTAATTTTATTAATGTCTTGTGTTGTACGCTACACCAAAAAGAGCTTGCACAACACGCATTCTTGACTTTCCTTCCATTACACGCAATCGCGACCTTCCTCGATAGCGTGTGTAATACGCAATACCGAGTTTCACTAAACAACGATGTGCTATTAAAATATTATTAAAACTAGCCGTTATGAATAGTCATAACCACTTTTTAAAATTCTGTAAATCATATTTTTCAAAATGAACTTCATTCTTGGATTCGGAGTATCGAATTTAGCCTAAGGTGAAATTTTGGTACTTTTCGGATAACTTTCATATTCTGATGAATAGTGAAAATTACTAAATTATAATTAAAAACAACTTTTTTAATCGAAATAATTAATAGTGATAAATTATTAATTTTAGTGGTTTTAAAGTATATTTAGAATATATTTTTACAATTTAATACAATTTTGGTCATTGGTTGTAATTTCACATTTAAACCAGACATAATCAAGTGTCAATCTTTTGATATACATTGTTTCCTAAAAACACGCTATTTATTTTAACGGCGGGATTTAATTATAAAATTAATTAATGCAACTTCTATGTTATGAATTTGGTAAAATAGATTTCATTTTTGAATTCGGAATATGAAATATAGCTTAGGATGAAATTTTGGCATTGTTCTGAAAAACATCAATTTTTGATGAATAGTGAAACTACTAAGTGGTAGTTAAAAAAACTAAATTTTTCATAAAACTTAATTTTGCCACTTCTGTGAATGGAATTTCGAAAATCCGAGAGACACGGTTATTATCAAGGACTAAAATGTGGTTCAATGGGATGAAAATAATTTTTTGGTGAATAGTAACTTTTTACTTTTTTACCGCGGTTAATAGTAAATAGGGTAACTAAGGGTAAATGTGATATTACTATTACCCTAACACATGTCCTAATTCTATTGGACAAGTGTAATTCGACCAAAAACAAACTTAGGAATAAAATATGACCATTTAGGCCCACTTGGATTAGATTAGGACATTTATTATTAATTTATTTAAAGAAAGGTTAAAATAGTTAAAATCAAAGTTTAATAAGTAAATCATTTTTAATATGGGGTTATACATAATATAAATTCGATTGTAAATATTCATTAGAAAGCTAAAAAGATTTCCTACATGATGGTATTTTATTTGTAATTTTTAGACATCAAATAAGTTAATTTATTTATGACACAACGATGATGCAGTAATGAAATATTGACATAATTGATGTTATAAACACCAAAATAAATGTAATTTGAGATTTTTTATGAATTCCACTAATTTTCTAGGTTACTATGATATATTAATGTTGATTTAATCAACTTGGTTCTAACATTTAATTATGTTATGACTTTCTCAAAAATCATATATCAAATAGTGTCAAAATTGACACAAAATAGTTTTTAAATAAAATATTATATTATTAATTGTTATTGTATTCCTAAAAATCTAAGGTTCGGCCAAATGACTTAGATAAGGATATATATATTAATAATAAACAATTTGGGGTTCGTTTGGCATGTTATAGTAAGTGTATTAACCATATAGTGAAAGAAAACAAAAAGACACGGTAAAAGTTAAATTATTTAACTTAGAGTTAAATCTAATTGATAAGGTTAAAATAATACCCTAAACTTGTATAAATCCTATTGGTTGATAGGATTTCGACCCATCCCCACTTTATCTTAGAAATAAGACCCTTTGGAACCATTATAAACCGATTTTGACTTTAATATAAAATAATATTTTGAGATATTCCTAAGGTGCCCCTCTCCTCCCTTATAAAAGGACACCTCCTCCCCCTCCTCCTCACACCCATTTGAGCACTCAAGCTCGGCCAAACCCTGCCAAAATCTCTTCTCCACTTCCCTAGAAACATCCTAGAGGTTCTGGTCTTCCTCAAAGACCAATTCTAGTGCCCTAAGAGGAGGTCTCAAAGAGGCACTTCAAAGAAGAGGTAATTACCGTTACCAATTCTTTCATCTTTATTTCTTCTTCCACTTCTTCTTCTTAGGTTGTTTCATTATGAAGTAATAACATAAGTATCACTCATATACTGATATGTTATTATAAGTATGAAACAACCCTATTTCACCATCTATCCATCCTACGGAAAAAGAAATCACCGCGCGTGCGTACGTACGGAATACCGTCTCCACGCCGTGGTGTAATCTATTTTCCACCACCACCTTACATGGATGGGTATAATGGTGTAAAGAATAACTATACATAGTTATTACAACATCATATTGATTATTATATATTGTATAATTCACTACAATTCAATTCAATACTTATAGAAATGATATCATCGCTCGTGCGTACGTACGGACTACCGTCTCCACGACGCGATGAGATTCATTCTCCATGTTAACCATTTAAGAATGATTATAAAGTATATATAAGAAATAATAATGAAATATATGATATTATAAAGCTACTGGATTTATGTATATATATATATATGTATGTCATCAACTTACTTCCATTCAATACAATAAGGAAAGGAAAACAGCGTTCATGCGTACGTACGGACTACCGTCTCCATGAACCGTGTTTTTCATTTCATTTATCTATCTTATATATATATATATATACTGAATATATATGATATATAAATCATATTTTATATTATGGAAGTAAGTAAATCATTATATAAGTAATAATAATGTCAAGAACAACAAGTGAAAACACCTACGATAAAATGAAACAATTTTACTCAAAACGCTTCTTTAACGTGGAATTTACAAAAGAACGGGTAATATAAAGTCATAAGTGAACCATATATGATATCATAACAGTGAATATGATTCTGTAATAAGTCAATGATATTATTTAAATCATTATACAGGAGGTTCGGACACGTACAAAGCAAGTCGGACCTAAGGTAAGGGAAATATCACAATCTCATTTTTATCCGAGATTGTTTATTCGTAAGTATTTACTGGGGTGTATTTTATCATCCACATCCATGTTTACTCAATATGTAATATTATTTCCATCCACCTACAATTGTTTAAATCCATTTTTACCCTTCGGTGAGTTTTTAGTAATATGTATGAAAGGAATCTTTTGTCGTTTTTCGTACGAGGTACTTTTTGACTTTTCCGAAAAAAGTACGAATAATGTTTTTTTTAACTTATACGGAATGAATGGATTCTTAAAACATTATTTCCAAGAAGCTTCCTTTACAAGTTTTCAAGTTTATTTTTAATCAACTTCTTTTATTTTAAAGTTGTATGACATGTTATGAAAGGAAAAGTGTTTTTGAAGTAGAAAGGATATTTTCCTCAAGAATGATGTTCAAGTATTTTATCAAAATTATTTTCCATCTAAGATAATAAAAGGGTTCTGTTTTTATCCCTATTATTACATGGATTTGATTATGTTGTGATGGAAATATTTTTATGAATTCCTTTATCTTATATGAATTGTTTTATGATGTCATGATGTTTCAAGAATCCCATTTTTGTTACATGTGTTATGCGATGATGTATGATTTATGATTATGTGGAACACATAAGAAAGGATTCATTATAAGATGGGTGGGACCTATATCTCCCTCCAATGCATTGGGTAAAGATTTTATATCTCATGAGATAGACATGGATGGAATGGTAGGTTATACCGGTTCAGTGAAACAGGACTGAAACGAGGGTTACTCGATTCAGAAAGGGACTTTGTCCACTAAGATAGTCTTGGCAATGAGTCTTGACTAACAAGAAATGATTCTCTATGATTATGTGTGAATGCCACAAAGTTTCATGTTATAATTTATGATTATTGTGATTATATTTCACTGCCATGATTTATCCCATGTTATGAAATTATGATCTCTTTTGCAGGTTAAGATTTCCAAAATGTTATGTTCTTATGAATATGATGTGATTGATATTTATTTTGTTTACCCTTACTGAGCATTTGAGCTCACCCTTTTATGTTTTCTTTTCCCCAGGATATAAAGAATGGTTTTAGGTATAAAAAAAAGAAGATCTTTATGGGAGATGTTGAAGATCTTTCACCACGATTAGAAGATTTTATTCCGAGTTTCCAAAGACACTAAACTATTACGATCCTTGTGTGTGTGTTTTTGTTATGTACTAAGTATTCCGCGAAAGTAATGTAAAGTCCATGTAAGTCAGGCTTCGGGTCTCTACAGTTGGTATCAGAGGAAAGGTTTAGTCAACCTTTGGAAACTAGGATGCGAAAACGTTAGTGATATCTCTAGAGATATTTATAAGGTATGTCTAGGTATGTCCCTAAGGATAAGTATACGTATAGGATACAGTCCTAGAACTACGGTAACGATCATAGAATTTAACATAAGATGTTAGATATTGAGGATACTCCCCCTTTGTTATGTTGTTTTCCCTAGCATGATTTTTGCCTCTCACACTATTCTTTTTGGGTTTTAGAAAATGGCTGGAAACAAGGTGATTCACGATAATGGAGGATATGATGGACAATGGAATGATATTTTTCATGAGAAACAAAATGAAATGGGATTTGGAAGTCCAAACATCATTATTATGCCGAATCAGTAATCTCATAATATGATCAATAAAGTAAAATTTGGTAAGTTTCCTGACTCGGCTAATAAGAGAAAGATGGAGTTTCATGAAGATCATAGAGGAAAGAAAGTTCAATTTCCCCTATGTAATTCATGTGGGAAGAGGCATCAAGGAGAATGTTTCAAAGGAACTAGAAGATGCATTGGGTGTGGAAAAGAAGGACACAAAGCAAGTAAGTGCAAAGGAAAAGGTTCAATTAACACCATGGATGAGGATAATGGTATTGCTACGACATCAACAATGGTAAAATGCTTTAAATGTGGAATATACGGGCATTATGCAAACCAATGCCCTAAGGGAAAGTCTCATGAAGAGAATCAGTATGGTCGTATGGGAAGTATTTATGTTGACGATGATGAAGAAACTACAAATGATATGTGAGATGAAAGAAATGTTGAAGCTCGGTCAATGGTCTAAGAATGTAGTGGAATGATTACATGTTTATCATGTGTAGTGTTGGAATAAGGAGACATCTAAGGATTGTTACATTGTTGTCTTTCCTTAAGTGTATGATGAATGGTACTAGAAACCATGAAAGGTTATTCAGATACTTTTGGAAAGTAGATGATAAGTGCATAATGAAAGGATAAGAAGACAATGAGATGTTTGATTGTATTCATGAGCTCATGATTGATATAAGGAGTAAGTGATATCATGGTTTGAGTATAAATAATTTTGAGGATTTTGGTATGTGGAAAGAGTTAACTTTTAACAGCACTCATGTTTTCAATAAGGTTCAATGGGTATTCAAGAGAATACATGATTAAGGACTTTGAATGTTTGGAATGTGACCAAAAAAACATATCTTATGATATATGGGGATCAACGATGGTATTAAATCTCTGGTAATCGTTTTCACTATGTTATGAGAGTGGACTGGAGTATTATGGATAAGCCTAAAGATTAGAATGGATTATGTTGGACATAAGTTATTATTGTTTAAGGATAGAAGTTTTTTCGATATTATTGATGGGATGTTATAGTAATATAGTTTTATAAAAAGGACAACCTGCAGGACGGGCGACAGCCCATCGCTTCGGACAAGGCTGTAGGAATCGAACCCACAACCGAAGTGCGACTGGCCTTTATCGCCTACCACTGACCTACAAGAGGTCCCTGTTTAGTAGAAACTAGTTTTATTATATTAAGCAGTATGATATATGAAGTATAAGTCCATTTTAGGAACCGTATATGATTAATCTCAGTATAGAATGACTTATGTATATTTAATAACTTTTGCTAACCTTTTGTTTGAGACAGATGGAATGAACAGTCATTCTATCACATGATCTGCTAACACTTCATGAATAACAAATTCAACTTCATTTATTTAAGAGATGAAGTGGAAATTGTTCAAGGCACGAACAACAGTGAGATTGTACCAAAATAAAGTAAGTATTTATTCTAAGCAAATTTTCAACTTTAGGGAAATGATCTTGAAAACCAAAAATGTTGTCCTAGTGATCTTATACCTGATGAATCAGATGGTACCTTATATCATCACAAATCTATGGATTTGTGATTACTGTCTTTTCCATAGCCATGTTCTCTACCACTCTCCATCAGAACATGATGGTTATATTTTTCTTCCATATCCATATTTTCACCTATGTGGAAACCCAGTGATTAGTTTATTTGGGTAATTGTTACATTTCATACTTTAGTTTTCAAAGCCATGTTTTGGTATTCCTTTTTACGATGTGGGTTTCTATTAAAGAAACTTTCGAATAGTAAACTATTTATAACCCCGACGAATTTCGAGGGCGAAATTCATTTTAAGGGGGGTAGACTGTAACAGCCCGAGATTTTATGAAAACTATTATTTTTAATTTTATTAATGTCTTGTGTTGTACGCTACACCAAAAAGAGCTTGCACAACACGCATTATTGACTTTCCTTCCATTACACGCAATCGCGACCTTCCTCGATAGCGTGTGTAATACGCAATACCGAGTTTCACTAAACAACGATGTGCTATTAAAATATTATTAAAACTAGCGGTTATGAATAGTAATAACCACTTTTTAAAATTCTGTAAATCATATTTTTCAAAATGAACTTCATTCTTGGATTCGGAGTATCGAATTTAGCCTAAGGTGAAATTTTGGTACTTTTCGGATAACTTTCATATTCTGATGAATAGTGAAAATTACTAAATTATAATTAAAAACAACTTTTTTAATCGAAATAATTAATAGTGATAAATTATTAATTTTAGTGGTTTTAAAGTATATTTAGAATATATTTTTACAATTTAATACAATTTTGGTCATTGGTTGTAATTTCACATTTAAACCAGACATAATCAAGTGTCAATCTTTTGATATACATTGTTTCCTAAAAACACGCTATTTATTTTAACGGCGGGATTTAATTATAAAATTAATTAATGCAACTTCTATGTTATGAATTTGGTAAAATAGATTTCATTTTTGAATTCGGAATATGAAATATAGCTTAGGATAAAATTTTGGCATTGTTCTGAAAAACATCAATTTTTGATGAATAGTGAAACTACTAAGTGGTAGTTAAAAAAACTAAATTTTTCATAAAACTTAATTTTGCCGCTTCTGTGAATGGAATTTCGAAAATCCGAGAGACACGGTTATTATCAAGGACTAAAATGTGGTTCAATGGGATGAAAATAATTTTTTGGTGAATAGTAACTTTTTACTTTTTTACCGCGGTTAATAGTAAATAGGGTAACTAAGGGTAAATATGATATTACTATTACCCTAACACATGTCCTAATTCTATTGGACAAGTGTAATTCGACCAAAAACAAACTTAGGAATAAAATATGACCATTTAGGCCCACTTGGATTAGATTAGGACATTTATTATTAATTTATTTAAAGAAAGGTTAAAATAGTTAAAATCAAAGTTTAATAAGTAAATCATTTTTAATATGGGGTTATACATAAGATAAATTCGATTGTAAATATTCATTAGAAAGCTAAAAAGATTTCCTACATGATGGTATTTTATTTGTAATTTTTAGACATCAAATAAGTTAATTTATTTATGACACAACGATGATGCAGTAATGAAATATTGACATAATTGATGTTATAAACACCAAAATAAATGTAATTTGAGATTTTTTATGAATTCCACTAATTTTATAGGTTACTATGATATATTAATGTTGATTTAATCAACTTGGTTCTAACATTTAATTATGTTATGACTTTCACAAAAATCATATATCAAATAGTGTCAAAATTGACACAAAATAGTTTTTAAATAAAATATTATATTATTAATTGTTATTGTATTCCTAAAAATCTAAGGTTCGGCCAAATGACTTAGATAAGAATATATATATTAATAATAAACAATTTGGGGTTCGTTTGGCATGTTATAGTAAGTGTATTAACCATATAGTGAAAGAAAACAAAAAGACACGGTAAAAGTTAAATTATTTAACTTAGAGTTAAATCTAATTGATAAGGTTAAAATAATACCCTAAATTTGTATAAATCCTATTGGTTGATAGGATTTCGACCCATCCCCACTTTATCTTCCAAATAAGACCCTTTGGAACCATTATAAACCGATTTTGACTTTAATATAAAATAATATTTTGAGATATTCCTAAGGTGCCCCTCTCCTCCCTTATAAAAGGACACCTCCTCCCCCTCCTCCTCACACCCATTTGAGCACTCAAGCTCGGCCAACCCCTGCCAAAATCTCTTCTCCACTTCCCTAGCAACATCCTAGAGGTTCTGGTCTTCCTCAAAGACCAATTCTAGTGCCCTAAGAGGAGGTCTCAAAGAGGCACTTCAAAGAAGAGGTAATTACCGTTACCAATTCTTTCATCTTTATTTCTTCTTCCACTTCTTCTTCTTAGGTTGTTTCATTATGAAGTAATAACATAAGTATCACTCATATACTGATATGTTATTATAAGTATGAAACAACCCTATTTCACCATCTATCCATCCTACGGAAAAAGAAATCACCGCGCGTGCGTACGTACGGAATACCGTCTCCACGCCGTGGTGTAATCTATTTTCCACCACCACCTTACATGGATGGGTATAATGGTGTAAAGAATAACTATACATAGTTATTACAACATCATATTGATTATGATATATTGTATAATTCACTCCAATTCAATTCAATACTTATAGAAATGATATCATCGCTCGTGCGTACGTACGGACTACCGTCTCCACGACGCGATGAGATTCATTCTCCATGTTAACCATTTAAGAATGATTATAAAGTATATATAAGAAATAATAATGAAATATATGATATTATAAAGCTACTGGATTTATGTATATATATATATGTATGTCATCAACTTACTTCCATTCAAGACAATAAGGAAAGGAAAACAGCGTTCATGCGTACGTACGGACTACCGTCTCCATGAACCGTGTTTTTCATTTCATTTATCTATCTTATATATATATATATATACTGAATATATATGATATATAAATCATATTTTATATTATGGAAGTAAGTAAATCATGATATAAGTAATAATAATGTCAAGAACAACAAGTGAAAACACCTACGATAAAATGAAACGATTTTACTCAAAACGCTTCTTTAACGTGGAATTTACAAAAGAACGGGTAATATAAAGTCATAAGTGAACCATATATGATATCATAACAGTGAATATGATTCTGTAATAAGTCAATGACATTATTTAAATCATTATACAGGAGGTTCGGACACGTACAAAGCAAGTCGGACCTAAGGTAAGGGAAATATCACAATCTCATTTTTATCCGAGATTGTTTATTCGTAAGTATTTACTGGGGTGTATTTTATCATCCACATCCATGTTTACTCAATATGTAATATTATTTCCATCCACCTACAATTGTTTAAATCCATTTTTACCCTTCGGTTAGTTTTTAGTTATATGTATGAAAGGAATCTTTTGTCGTTTTTCGTATGAGGTACTTTTTGACTTTTCCGACAAAAGTACGAAGAATGCTTTTTTTAACTTATACGGCATGAATGGATTCTTAAAACATTATTTCCAAGAAGCTTCCTTTACAAGTTTTCAAGTTTATTTTTAATCAACTTCTTTTATTTTAAAGTTGTATGACATGTTATGAAAGGAAAAGTGTTTTTGAAGTAGAAAGGATATTTTCCTCAAGAATGATGTTCAAGTATTTTATCAAAATTATTTTCCATCTAAGATAATAAAAGGGTTCTGTTTTTATCCCTATTATTACATGGATTTGATTATGTTGTGATGGAAATATTTTTATGAATTCCTTTATCTTATATGAATTGTTTTATGATGTCATGATGTTTCAAGAATCCCATTTTTGTTACATGTGTTATGCGATGATGTATGATTTATGATTATGTGGCACACATAAGAAAGGATTCATTATAAGATGGGTGGGACCTATATCTCCCTCCAATTCATTGGGTAAAGATTTTATATCTCATGAGATAGACATGGCTGGAATGGTAGGTTATACCGGTTCAGTGAAACAGGACTGAAACGAGGGTTACTCGATTCAGAAAGGGACTTTGTCCACTAAGATAGTCTTGGCAATGAGTCTTGACTAACAAGAAATGATTCTCTATGATTATGTGTGAATGCCACAAAGTTTCATGTTTTAATTTATGATTATTGTGATTATATTTCACTGCCATGATTTATCCCATGTTATGAAATTATGCTCTCTTTTGCAGGTTAAGATTTCCAAAATGTTATGTTCTTATGAATATGATGTGATTGATATTTATTTTGTTTACCCTTACTGAGCATTTGAGCTCACCCTTTTATGTTTTCTTTTCCCCAGGATATAAAGAATGGTTTTAGGTATAAAAAAAAGAAGATCTTTATGGGAGATGTTGAAGATCTTTCACCACGATTAGAAGATTTTATTCCGAGTTTCCAAAGACACTAAACTATTACGATCCTTTTGTGTGTGTTTTTTTTATGTACTAAGTATTCCGCGAAAGTAATGTAAAGTCCATGTAAGTCAGGCTTCGGGTCTCTACAGTTGGTATCAGAGGAAAGGTTTAGTCAACCTTTGGAAACTAGGATGCGAAAACGTTAGTGAGATCTCTAGAGATATTTATAAGGTATGTCTAGGTATGTCCCTAAGGATAAGTATACGTATAGGATACAGTCCTAGAACTACGGTAACGATCATAGAATTTAACATAAGATGTTAGATATTGAGGATACTCCCCCTTTGTTATGTTGTTTTCCCTAGCATGATTTTTGCCTCTCACACTATTCTTTTTGGGTTTTAGAAAATGGCTGGAAACAAGGTGATTCACGATAATGGAGGATATGATGGACAATGGAATGATATTTTTCATGAGCAACAAAATGAAATGGGATTTGGAAGTCTAAACATCATTATTATGCCGAATCAGCAATCTCATAATATGATCAATAAAGTAAAATTTGGTAAGTTTCCTGACTCGGCTAATAAGAGAAAGATGGAGTTTCATGAAGATCATAGAGGAAAGAAAGTTCAATTTCCCCTATGTAATTCATGTGGGAAGAGGCATCAAGGAGAATGTTTCAAAGGAACTAGAAGATGCTTTGGGTGTGGAAAAGAAGGACACAAAGCAAGTAAGTGCAAAGGAAAAGGTTCAATTAACACCATGGATGAGGATAATGGTATTGCTACGACATCAACAATGGTAAAATGCTTTAAATGTGGAATATACGGGCATTATGCAAACCAATGCCCTAAGGGAAAGTCTCATGAAGAGAATCAGTATGGTCGTATGGGAAGTATTTATGTTGACGATGATGAAGAAACTACAAATGATATGTGAGATGAAAGAAATGTTGAAGCTCGGTCAATGGTCTAAGAATGTAGTGGAATGATTACATGTTTATCATGTGTAGTGTTGGAATAAGGAGACATCTAAGGATTGTTACATTGTTGTCTTTCCTTAAGTGTATGATGAATGGTACTAGTAACCATGAAAGGTTATTCAGATACTTTTGGAAAGTAGATGATAAGTGCATAATGAAAGGATAAGAAGACAATGAGATGTTTGATTGTATTCATGAGCTCATGATTGATATAAGGAGTAAGTGATATCATGGTTTGAGTATAAATAATTTTGAGGATTTTGGTATGTGGAAAGAGTTAACTTTTAACAGCACTCATGTTTTCAATAAGGTTCAATGGGTATTCAAGAGAATACATGATTAAGGACTTTGAATGTTTGGAATGTGACCAAAAAACATATCTTATGATATATGGGGATCAACGATGGTATTAAATCTCTGGTAATCGTTTTCACTATGTTATGAGAGTGGACTGGAGTATTATGGATAAGCCTAAAGATTAGAATGGATTATGTTGGACATAAGTTATTATTGTTTAAGGATAGAAGTTTTTTCGATATTATTGATGGGATGTTATAGTAATATAGTTTTATAAAAAGGACAACCTGCAGGACGGGCGACAGCCCATCGCTTCGGACAAGGCTGTAGGAATCGAACCCACAACCGAAGTGCGACTGGCCTTTATCGCCTACCACTGACCTACAGGAAGTCCCTGTTTAGTAGAAACTAGTTTTATTATATTAAGCAGTATGATATATGAAGTATAAGTCCATTTTAGGAACCGTATATGATTAATCTCAGTATAGAATGACTTATGTATATTTAATAACTTTTGCTAACCTTTTGTTTGAGACAGATGGAATGAACAGTCATTCTATCACAAGATCTGCTAACACTTCATGAATAACAAATTCAACTTCATTTATTTAAGAGATGAAGTGGAAATTGTTCAAGGCACGAACAACAGTGAGATTGTACCAAAATAAAGTAAGTATTTATTCTAAGCAAATTTTCAACTTTAGGGAAATGATCTTGAAAACCAAAAATGTTGTCCTAGTGATCTTATACCTGATGAATCAGATGGTACCTTATATCATCACAAATCTATGGATTTGTGATTACTGGCTTTTCCATAGCCATGTTCTCTACCACTCTCCATCAGAACATGATGGTTAGATTTTTCTTCCATATCCATATTTTCACCTATGTGGAAACCCAGTGATTAGTTTATTTGGGTAATTGTTACATTTCATACTTTAGTTTTTAAATCCATGTTTTGGTATTCCTTTTTACGATGTGGGTTTCTATTAAAGAAACTTTCGAATAGTAAACTATTTATAACCCCGACGAATTTCGAGGGCGAAATTCATTTTAAGGGGGGTAGAATGTAACAGCCCGAGATTTTATGAAAACTATTATTTTTAATTTTATTAATGTCTTGTGTTGTACGCTACACCAAAAAGAGCTTGCACAACACGCATTCTTGACTTTACTTCCATTACACGCAATCGCGACCTTCCTCGATAGCGTGTGTAATACGCAATACCGAGTTTCACTAAACAACGATGTGCTATTAAAATATTATTAAAACTAGCCGTTATGAATAGTAATAACCACTTTTTAAAATTCTGTAAATCATATTTTTCAAAATTAACTTCATTCTTGGATTCGGAGTATCGAATTTAGCCTAAGGTGAAATTTTGGTACTTTTCGGATAACTTTCATATTCTGATGAATAGTGAAAATTACTAAATTATAATTAAAAACAACTTTTTTAATCGAAATAATTAATAGTGATAAATTATTAATTTTAGTGGTTTTAAAGTATATTTAGAATATATTTTTACAATTTAATACAATTTTGGTCATTGGTTGTAATTTCACATTTAAACCAGACATAATCAAGTGTCAATCTTTTGATATACATTGTTTCCTAAAAACACGCTATTTATTTTAACGGTGGGATTTAATTATAAAATTAATTAATGCAACTTCTATGTTATGAATTTGGTAAAATAGATTTCATTTTTGAATTCGGAATATGAAATATAGCTTAGGATGAAATTTTGGCATTGTTCTGAAAAACATCAATTTTTGATGAATAGTGAAACTACTAAGTGGTAGTTAAAAAAACTAAATTTTTCATAAAACTTAATTTTGCCGCTTCTGTGAATGGAATTTCGAAAATCCGAGAGACACGGTTATTATCAAGGACTAAAATGTGGTTCAATGGGATGAAAATAATTTTTTGGTGAATAGTAACTTTTTACTTTTTTACCGCGGTTAATAGTAAATAGAGTAACTAAGGGTAAATATGATATTACTATTACCCTAACACATGTCCTAATTCTATTGGACAAGTGTAATTCGACCAAAAACAAACTTAGGAATAAAATATGACCATTTAGGCCCACTTGGATTAGATTAGGACATTTATTATTAATTTATTTAAAGAAAGGTTAAAATAGTTAAAATCAAAGTTTAATAAGTAAATCATTTTTAATATGGGGTTATACATAAGATAAATTCGATTGTAAATATTCATTAGAAAGCTAAAACGATTTCCTACATGATGTTATTTTATTTGTAATTTTTAGACATCAAATAAGTTAATTTATTTATGACACAACGATGAAGCAGTAATGAAATATTGACATAATTGATGTTATAAACACCAAAATAAATGTAATTTGAGATTTTTTATGAATTCCACTAATTTTCTAGGTTACTATGATATATTAATGTTGATTTAATCAACTTGGTTCTAACATTTAATTATGTTATGACTTTCACAAAAATCATATATCAAATAGTGTCAAAATTGACACAAAATAGTTTTTAAATAAAATATTATATTATTAATTGTTATTGTATTCCTAAAAATCTAAGGTTCGGCCAAATGACTTAGATAAGGATATATATATTAATAATAAACAATTTGGGGTTCGTTTGGCATGTTATAGTAAGTGTATTAACCATATAGTGAAAGAAAACAAAAAGACACGGTAAAAGTTAAATTATTTAACTTAGAGTTAAATCTAATTGATAAGGTTAAAATAATACCCTAAACTTGTATAAATCCTATTGGTTGATAGGATTTCGACCCATCCCCACTTTATCTTTGAAATAAGACCCTTTGGAACCATTATAAACCGATTTTGACTTTAATATAAAATAATATTTTGAGATATTCCTAAGGTGCCCCTCTCCTCCCTTATAAAAGGACACCTCCTCCCCCTCCTCCTCACACCCATTTGAGCACTCAAGCTCGGCCAAACCCTGCCAAAATCTCTTCTCCACTTCCCTAGAAACATCCTAGAGGTTCTGGTCTTCCTCAAAGACCAATTCTAGTGCCCTAAGAGGAGGTCTCAAAGAGGCACTTCAAAGAAGAGGTAATTACCGTTACCAATTCTTTCATCTTTATTTCTTCTTCCACTTCTTCTTCTTAGGTTGTTTCATTATGAAGTAATAACATCAGTATCACTCATATACTGATATGTTATTATAAGTATGAAACAACCCTATTTCACCATCTATCCATCCTACGGAAAAAGAAATCACCGCGCGTGCGTACGTACGGAATACCGTCTCCACGCCGTGGTGTAATCTATTTTCCACCACCACCTTACATGGATGGGTATAATGGTGTAAAGAATAACTATACATAGTTATTACAACATCATATTGATTATGATATATTGTATAATTCACTCCAATTCAATTCAATACTTATAGAAATGATATCATCGCTCGTGCGTACGTACGGACTACCGTCTCCACGACGCGATGAGATTCATTCTCCATGTTAACCATTTAAGAATGATTATAAAGTATATATAAGAAATAATAATGAAATATATGATATTATAAAGCTACTGGATTTATGTATATATATATATGTATGTCATCAACTTACTTCCATTCAAGACAATAAGGAAAGGAAAACAGCGTTCATGCGTACGTACGGACTACCGTCTCCATGAACCGTGTTTTTCATTTCATTTATCTATTTATATATATATATATATACTGAATATATATGATATATAAATCATATTTTATATTATGGAAGTAAGTAAATCATGATATAAGTAATAATAATGTCAAGAACAACAAGTGAAAACACCTACGATAAAATGAAACGATTTTACTCAAAACGCTTCTTTAACGTGGAATTTACAAAAGAACGGGTAATATAAAGTCATAAGTGAACCATATATGATATCATAACAGTGAATATGATTCTTTAATAAGTCAATGACATTATTTAAATCATTATACAGGAGGTTCGGACACGTACAAAGCAAGTCGGACCTAAGGTAAGGGAAATATCACAATCTCATTTTTATCCGAGATTGTTTATTCGTAAGTATTTACTGGGGTGTATTTTATCATCCACATCCATGTTTACTCAATATGTAATATTATTTCCATCCACCTACAATTGTTTAAATCCATTTTTACCCTTCGGTTAGTTTTTAGTAATATGTATGAAAGGAATCTTTTGTCGTTTTTCGTATGAGGTACTTTTTGACTTTTCCGACAAAAGTACGAAGAATGTTTTTTTAACTTATACGGCATGAATGGATTCTTAAAACATTATTTCCAAGAAGCTTCCTTTACAAGTTTTCAAGTTTATTTTTAATCAACTTCTTTTATTTTAAAGTTGTATGACATGTTATGAAAGGAAAAGTGTTTTTGAAGTAGAAAGGATATTTTCCTCAAGAATGATGTTCAAGTATTTTATCAAAATTATTTTCCATCTAAGATAATAAAAGGGTTCTTTTTTTATCCCTATTATTACATGGATTTGATTATGTTGTGATGGAAATATTTTTATGAATTCCTTTATCTTATATGAATTGTTTTATGATGTCATGATGTTTCAAGAATCCCATTTTTGTTACATGTGTTATGCGATGATGTATGATTTATGATTATGTGGCACACATAAGAAAGGATTCATTATAATATGGGTGGGACCTATATCTCCCTCCAATGCATTGGGTAAAGATTTTATATCTCATGATATAGACATGGCTGGAATGGTAGGTTATACCGGTTCAGTGAAACAGGACTGAAACGAGGGTTACTCGATTCAGAAAGGGACTTTGTCCACTAAGATAGTCTTGGCAATGAGTCTTGACTAACAAGAAATGATTCTCTATGATTATGTGTGAATTCCACAAAGTTTCATGTTTTAATTTATGATTATTGTGATTATATTTCACTGCCATGATTTATCCCATGTTATGAAATTATGCTCTCTTTTGCAGGTTAAGATTTCCAAAATGTTATGTTCTTATGAATATGATGTGATTGATATTTATTTTGTTTACCCTTACTGAGCATTTGAGCTCACCCTTTTATGTTTTCTTTTCCCCAGGATATAAAGAAAGGTTTTAGGTATAAAAAAAAGGAGATCTTTATGGGAGATGTTGAAGATCTTTCACCACGATTAGAAGATTTTATTCCGAGTTTCCAAAGACACTAAACTATTACGATCCTTGTGTGTGTGTTTTTGTTATGTACTAAGTATTCCGCGAAAGTAATGTAAAGTCCATGTAAGTCAGGCTTCGTGTCTCTACATAAACCATTATTAGAATCTCAAGACCAGTATGGAAATTTATCTCCCTTATGTATTTTTTAATATTTAATGACTTTTCATGTTTTTAAGAGAAAATAAAATAAAAAACATATAAAATGTGTGTAGACATGAAAAAAATAAACTATTAAATTAATTTTGAGTTTAGATTATGAAAAAATAGTGTAAAAATATTTAATAAAAATGGATTACATTCATTGAAAATATTAAAAAACCCATCAATGAAATATTATGTCATGAATGCCTTTCATAACTCAAATTTGAAAAAATCATAGTGTATGGGGTCCTCATCTACCAAAGTTGAGGGTTCCTCCTACTATTGAGGAGTTATTATCATGGTGAAGGGTTGACATAATTGAATTTGGAAGTAATGAAGCAGTCAAAGGTATCTTGTTAAATTTATAGAGACCATTATTAAATAAAGTATGATTATGATTTGATATGCTAGTAATTAACTCAATAAATCAATTATTTTTGAGTTAATGTGGTTATCCAGTAAAAATATTACCTTGAACACTCTTAGAATTGGTGTAGCCTAATCTTGTAGACAATGATGAGAGGTTTTTCAGGTCACAACCACTAGAATAATAAAGCACCAGTGTATTCTGATAATAGGAGTGTGATCTCCTAGAGTTCAATATCATAGCGTGAGAAATTAAAGTATTTAAATTAATAATCTATACAGTCTCTAGGATAAGTGGAAAATTAATAACTACTAATTGTTTTATCATAAAAATGGAATTCACCAACACCACTAGTACATTATCACTATGAATAATAGTTGATAAATAAAATTTCATGATAAACCATAACTTCTTTTAATTTTACTGGTTTTTGAATATTATAATACACCATGAAAAAAAAAATTTATGTACTAGAATCCTCGATTTTTATTGATCCCCCTCATTGAGAAATCAAGTAGGATAAATATAAAAGGCATAGAGCTTATGCACCTGATGTAAAATTGTTCATGTTGTAATCTGCGTCCCATAAATTGTAGAAAATAATTGAGAATGAAGATTCCTACAAGAATTTGACTCATATCTAATACTTATGTCCAGAAAAATCATGATATGAAATGTAAGAGATATCTTGTACACTATATAGTTGTAGTCCAGAAAAAGAGAATAAATCTTCACTTTATGTACTCAAGATGAATTGTTACATTGTGAGAGTTTATGCTGTTGGATTCTAGTTGAGATGGTAACTACATAATGGTATCATTCATGCCTCTATACCTCTAAGAATCTCAAAATTTATTTCTAATTATAAAAATAAAAACATGAAAAATTCACTTAATGATATTTTGGATATAGTTCTCCAATTACATTAGGAAAATAAGAATAAAAATTCTTCAGTCTTCATAGAGAAAAAGAGGATAAATGGATGGAATAAGGTAACTAAGGTTATGTACATGTCAAATAAAACTAAATATATTCATTCAAAAGTCCAATGATACAGAGGGAAATCAATAATCTGGAGGCCTTTTTCATTCCATGTGGTAGGAGAGGTCACTGGAAGAAGAATTGTAGGGATGAGGAGAAGAAAAATGGTGACACCAATACTTCAGATATTTTGTCATTGAATGTAATCTATATTTATTTACATTTTGGGTATTGGATAATGCATGTGGCTCACATTTTTTTATTAAAATACATGAAATTAGTAGATTCGAGAAGATATAAAAATGTGGGTGGAACTCTGAGGTACAAATAGTGATAGTCTATCAACATTTGTAGTCAGAGATTATCATCTATCTTTTCCCCAGGGTTTAGTTCTTGTATTGAATAAGTTTTATTGTGTTCCATTGGTTATCAAAACCATAATATTATTGTCATGTTTGGATATAATATGAGTTGATTTTTTTTGTAAATTAATGTTGTCTCTTTTATTAGGATATAATATGTTATGGTATAATTCATAATAATTTCTTATATATACGTGAACTAAAAAACCCTAAAATGAAAATATATGATAAAATGAGAAAACCTGACTCATATAACACCTTTGTATGGATTTTCATTATTGGTCATGTAAATTAGAAGCGTTTTTAGAAATTATATCAAGTAGTTCATTTATACTCAAATAGGTTAAAGCCTCTGGATGTACGTCAATCATTTTTACAAGGTAAATGACCAAATAACCCAGAAATCATTAATAACGATATAATTACATGAAATTGATTCATACTTTTGTTTATACTCCATTTCTAATAGAGGTAGTGTGTGGGTTTTAATATTTTATTATTTTTTGATTACTATAGTAGGCATGACTATATCTACATAATGTGGTATAATTCAGATTACGTTAAGATGTTTATGGAATTTAATCTTGATGAAAACAACCATATTGGAAGGAGTATTAGGGCACTATACTTAGAAAGAGGTCAAGAGTATCTTAACCATTCTTTTATTGATCAAGTAAAAGAGTATGAGATGGAATCTCAAATAATTCCCTATACACTTTAGATGAAATTGTGTTATTGAAAGGAGGAATCCGACCATCTGTGACATAATTAGATTAAGGATGTGTCAAAAAACACTTATATTTTCCATTTAGGGATATGTGTTGTAGATAGTGGAATATATCTCTAACTGAGTACAAACTGATGTTACATGTGGGATTATATACAATTTGTTATCTGAAAAGAATCCCCATTTGTAACATAAATGTGTATGAGGATGCGATTTTTTTTTTCAAGACAATACCTAGTAACAAATAAGGAACCATTAGCATAAAGTTAATCTATATAGGTAATCCAAATGAAACCAATGACATTACTATATAACACTTATGATAAAAAAATTATTATGGAAGGAAATGACACTTTTCTAGAATGGGAACATGTTTCTAATGTTAATAGTGGAAACAATGTTGAATTTTATGATGTTAATTCTCTAGAAACACAAGAGTTAGTATGGGAACATGTTCTATAAGAGATAGTGGGAGATAATGAATTTATCGGGTCATAATTACTATATAGGTCATCTCAAGATGATTGATATCTAGAGAATTATGGTTTTCCAATCACTGAGTTAGGTGATACATTACTCATTGAAAATGATGAAACTATAAGATAAAACTAATTATTAGAAAGAAAGGTTGCTGGTAATTGAAAATAAGATATGAATTCTAAGATGGATTTTATATCTCAAAATTAGGTTTGTATTTTGGAATACACTCAATCTAATGTCAAACACATAGGGTGAAAATGAGTATTCAAAATAAAGGGTAGACATGGATAGAAATGTTGATACCAATAAGGAACAACTCTTAGAGAAGGGGTTCTAGTAACATCAAGATATACACTACAACAAAAACTTATCATTTGTAGAAATCCTAAAATACATTGAAATATTGCTTGTAATAACAACTTTCAATGATTATGATATTTTCTTAATGGAATTAAAAACTAATTTTCTAAATGATATGTTGGCTGAGGACATCTATCCGACTCAACCTAATGTATATTTTATGTTTGTGAATTCCATAAATGTATGAAAGATACAGAGATCGATTAATGGGTTTTCGAAGGCATCATGGTCATCGACTATTAATTTTTTATCAGGCTAGAAGAGAATTTGGTTCTGTCAAGAATGAAAGCGATCTATGTGTTTACAATAATTTTAGTTGAAATGAAATCATTTTCGTTTTATTATATGTTGATAACCTGTTAAATATTGGAAAAAATTGTAAGTCTTACATTCAGTTAAGACATGGCCAAATGAACTCTTCTTCATGCAAGACATTAGTGAGGCAACATATATTCTAGGGATAAATTTATATCAAGATATTTCTCAAAGGATTCTATGTCTATGTCAGAGTGAATATGTTTAAAAGGTACATAAAAGGTATATTATGTAATAATCCAATTGAGGGTTGTTTCCAATTCAACATTTTATCACTATCTAAAAGAAAATGTGTCCACAAGAAACATGTGGAGATTGAAAGAACGAGTATAATTTCATATGTCTCAATAGTGGGATCTATCATATATCCCATGCTATGAACAAGGTTTGATGTTTCTTTTTCTTTAAGAATTGTGGGAAGATATCAACCTAATCTAAATGAGCTGCACTAGGATGCTATAAAAACTGGCATAAAGTACATAAGGATATCAATGGATAATTTACTAGTATATAGAGGATATGAGGAACTATAATTTTGGGGATAAACCAATTCCAGTTTCCAGAAAGATCATGATGATCTGAACTCATAGTCAGGATATGTATTTTTCCTAAATGTTGTACAATGAGATGGAGAATATCACTCAAACTTGTGTTCACTAAATCTACAGTAGAGTTTTAGTATATAGATTCTTTTAATGAAGCTAAAGAGGTATTCTGGATATATATCATTTTATCAAACATTAGTTTATTCCTAGTAGCGTCGATCCTGTTCAAATTTATTTTGATAATACAATGTGTTGATGATTTTCAAGGACACTCGGACACAACCTCAGAAAAAGAATATACGTTGGAAGATTCATCTCTTGAGGGATTTTACCAGGAGTGTTGAAGTTGTGGTTAGCAGATTATCCATAGAGGATAATGTTGTAGACACTTGACTAAACCCATATATCATCAGAAGAATGATTCTCATGAGAGGGCTGGAGTATTGATATATGATAGCAATTGGATCTATAACAAGTGGGGTGCAGAAAGATGGTTCCCTAGACCTGACTTATGTATGAAATTTTATTACCATTACATGTATACATATTGACATATACATGTTCTTATATTAATAGTATAGTTTTGTTACTGCTACACAGATGATATTCATGAGAATTTCCATATATTAATTTTTATATTAAAAGGTTACATAAGTTTTCAAGATATAATGATATCCTAGAGATACCATGAAATTAATATTAAACATATATGAAATGGTCTATATACATCCAACAAACCATAAATTCTTTGTTTATTACTATTAGTTGTTAGTGGTCATAATCATTGAGAATAATATTCATGAAGTTTTCATTTGGCGATCTATAGAATATGATATCATGAGGATAAACATGCTAATAAGAACACCACATTTTTAATGTTTCATTAGCTGGTTCTATATACAAAAAAGTGTATTGGTATCCTAATATGATATCACTATCAATGTGTTTCATTTCATTGTGTACATTAATTATATGAAAAATCCATGACACTGAATTCTTTGAGACATTTCTTGTACTGTGTGCATCTTCGGTGGCGTGGCGTTGGTTGAATGGTTGGGATAGAATTTTTCACTTCTGAGTTGAGAAAGTGATATCTCGGGCCTAATTTATCTGGAATGTAGTAACTTCACTAAAACCATGGACATGGTAGTAAAACTAAAATCCTTCCATTAAGGTCAACAAATAGAAAATTAATAATGGATAATTACAAAAGTCGTTCATCCTAATTAATGACATATTGGATGAAAAGGAGATTATTTTACACAATGTGCGTTCATATGATGGTTTTAATTTCTTTGATTATTCCTTATCTATTTAGAGTCATTGATGATTTTCTAGAACCCACTCTTTGTCTATGAGTAATTTTAATTACTATATGGAGAAGGTCCTAGAGGCTCACACACATTAGTTTATTCAAGAGACATCTTTATTTTGGAGAGTAGGTGTATATGATAATATGGGGACACCATGGGGTCTGACTGTTGTACAACTATTAATAATCACATATAAATAAATAAGATCAATATTATTCAATTATATAATACATGAGTTGAATTTATTTATTAAAATTATTCATTTTTTTTTTGAAAAACATGGAAAAATATTATATATAGGATTATTATTTTTAAAATTCAGTGTTCAATTAATATTACTAGGAATTACGAGTTGAGTTAATGACTCAAGTTTATCACAAATTTAATTAGAAATATAATACACATAGCTGATGAAATATAAATGATATTTTATATTTATTTAGTTCAACATAACTATTTATATATTTCTTATTTAGTATATATTAAATATATGGGGGTTGGGGAAGCCCATTTGGGTATTTCTAACATCGACTATATAAGTTCTTATAAGAACCTTTACATTTCATTATTCTCTCTAATGGATAGATCTTCTTATATATCCTAGAATGATAGTGGGTTTATCTAAGAGATCCATCCATGAATTCCTTCAGGTATTGAACGTGTGGGATTGATGTGATCATCGTGTTGTCGAAAGAACTATCGACGCTCCATGAAAGCACCCCGACGTCGATGTACAGAGTACATGTGGGTTTTGGATGTTTCTATGGATGATCTAGAGGGGTATAAATTTTTATGCTTAATTCAATAGTCTACAAATATGATTTATATTTGGATTCTAGACAAACCAAAAGAGGTATATTTTCATTGATTTTTTGCGCTTTGAAATACTCATAAGAGATCATAAAACCGTTAAGAAAGCTCGGATAACCAAATATGGTGAATTAAAATCACTATAATAATGAAAAATATTAAATATCTTGACCAATTAATTCTACTATATTCCCTGGGACCTTCATTATTACCATCAATGTAAAGAGTAAATGAAAAAAACACATCGCTTCATTGAGGTACATGTTCACACGTCCAAACAAGTGAGTTTATCATTTTCTAATGGATTTCAATGTGATAATGTAGTAATGATATTATCATTCTAGAAGTATAATTATTTCATAAATATCATATATAAACATTAAACCCATCAAAATAAAAATCCTTATAATATAGGGATGAATAATTAATTGTATCTCAATGTGTAGATGGGAAGCCATATGTATGCACTAGCAATAACATCACTTCTCATTTTACATGAAAGAAGATAGATAATGGTGGTTTAATAATTAAAATAAAATATTAGAATATTTAGTATACTGAATTTATAATTTTTCGTTAAAACCAAAAAAATTATAGGAGGTATAAGAAGAAGGAATAATAATGTAGTGATGGGTTATGGTGATTACATATTCTTTGAATAAAATCTTCTAAATATCCCATTAAGGTTCATAGGGTTAGGGTTTTGGAAGTAAAATAACCTATATAATGATGATATTGAGTATTAGAATGGATATTTTTATGGTATGGTTGATCTAGATAGATCAATGTGTTTTAAGGAAGAGGAAGGTGGGGTGTCCTTTTATAAGGGATGGACATGACACGCATAGAGTTTCACAAGATCTTAAAATACAGTGAAGTCATTTTGAAGTCAAGTGCTTCCATGTTTCTTGGTATTCAATGTTGGTATTGGATGTTTTGAATATACCATAAACCAATAAAACATTAATAACTCTGTTTTATGAACCTTTTCTATTTGTTTAACCCTTTATTTAACCTATTTTAAAATATACCAAAGTATCCTCTTTTTCACTCTTAACGGATTATTATTTTATATATAAGGTGACAATTGGATCATAAATTTGTAATGGATAAAAAATTCGAAAATATATTATCCACCTTGCCCTGTTTTAATTATTATATTATTAGTAAATATATTAATAAAATATAATTTTGATGAATTTTCATTGTTTTCAATTTTAACATTATTCATATTATTATTCTTAAAATAAAAAACATAAAAAAAATTGAATTTGAATATAATCCTACTAAGCCATAATAATATGAAATATTAATCTATAAAATTCATTAAACACTATAACTAATTAAAATTTTATAATTTTTAATATTTTTAATATCATTTATTTTATTTTATATTAATTGAATAAATACTATATTACCGTTTCACATGAATTTTAGGTAATTATTAAGTCACTAAAATAAGAAATACATTTCCATCATGAATATAATTTAATTATTCAAAAAAATTAATATTAATCCATTACTTGATTTTTTTACCTTATGTGATCAAAAAAGATCTATTTAGAACTATGAGTGTAAAAAATTTGAACTTTCTTTTATTTAAATATTATATATATCATTTACATGTAAAATATTCCCATAAAAATTAATTTTTAAACATAGGGGATAATGGTTGAATTACTTTCATAAAATAAAAAATAATATGAATAATGGTGACATTAACACTTAGTTTTAACTTAGATTACCCGATTTACCCATTACCAAGGTGAAAATGTTTACCAAGGTTACATTTCGTATTAACAAAAAATGGGGTTGTTTACAAAATTTTAACATCTAGATTAAAAATATTGGAACAATTTTTCAATATTAAATTCTTATAAGTGATAAAAATTAATTTTACATCATGTTTTCAAAATATGATGAAAACTATTGTTTAGAATAATACACTTTTATGTATAAATTATGATTTATTTGTATACCACACAAAAATAATGTTATATAAATGCTAAAAAACATTTAAGGTAATAGATATTTATCTTTTAGTGAAATAATTTACCAGTACTGACAAATTTTATTAATTAATGTAAAAACACATTGTGTTCATAACAATAGTTTTTTTCTGAAAAAATGCTTTTTATGTAAAAACATGTTTTTATAATAAATTCAGAGGTAAAATTAATTTTAATGAAAATAATTGGATTATTACTAATATATTAAAACTAAGGTTACATTGAAATAATATTAAACAAAATATTACTCTAAAAAATCATTAAAAAAACAAAGCTAACAATGAAAATAAATATGTTCCACTATTCATAAAAAAAGCCAATATTTTCATCGAGTTGTCAAAAATTCATCCAATGATATTTTTGATATGATTATTTCAAAAATAAAATGTATTTTTTCAAATAAATTATCTATAAATTTAAAAATTTAAACACACACTTTTCTTAAAATGAAATAAAAATAATTTCCAAAAGAAATGTATTTTTGAAACATAATATAACATTACTAAAAATTGATTACTTAATTTTTAATAATTAATAAATAAATTGGTATTAAGTATAAAATATCTATATATTTTATAATTGGGTTATTCTTATTCATTCCTTTCATTTCAACTGATATGTTTTATTTTTCATAATAATTTTTAATAGATGATTATGCTCAGTGTTGTGTGTCGTATATGATATCGAACATAATTTCCTTTTATGATATCAAGACATTACATTCCTCATCCTTTAATATATTAAATCCTGGAATTTTTTATTTTTTGATATGTAATCAAGTGTTTGATATTTGAAAATCCCTTTTTTGAAAACCCAAATCTTAAAAAGGGTTAATAAAAATCCTCTTGAATGGAGGGAAAAGGAAATATGAAAGTCATCTAGAATAAAACATATATTGGTATCACGATAAGATAACATTAGTATGAAGTGAAAATATTGAAATTTAATAAAAAAATAATATTCATATAATGATGTGGAGTGACAGAAAACATTGACCATAATAAATTGAGTGATCATTAGAAGGCTAATGACTACATATCAATAAATCGATTAGGTGTGAAAATGGAAATTAAATATTCAAAATTAAAGGTAATAGGATTTTTTTAGATCCATTAACTATAGTTAAGGAATTAATTTACCAACTAGACTACGATCAAATGGGAATATAAATACTTAACAAGTAAAATATAATCTATTAATCAATTCAAACCATAATCTAATATATTTATCCCAAATAATGAGTATTTGATATTATTTTTACATAGGTGAAGAACTGAAATCTAATTATAATGGGTTGGAAATGGATATCAAGATATCCCCAATCATTAGGAATTATAATGATCAATAAATAGTTAACACAAGTTAAGATAATTACCAAAATTAATAAACCTAGAAATAATACTTCTACCTCCAAAATTTATATAATAACAAAAATGGTTCCACTTTGATCATTTCATAAATAACCATACATTTTATTTTACCAAAATAATCTCAACACTAAATAATTTTATAATCATATTAGTGATCTCATACCTTTCATATTACATCTAAAAAATCCTAAGGTCATTCTTTGTGAATAATCAATTGTTAAACCTAAGGGTTTTATTTTATTCAACCCCATGAATCGTATTGAAAAATATCATTAACAACCATGATAAATCACTATATAATTTATAATTTATTTAACTTCAAAAAATTATCACTAATGAAATTTAGATACTAACATAAAAGGTAATCCTTAACTTAACTCTAAATATATTTGAAAATATAACAATTTCGATGAATCACTTTTCAAAAATAGATATTATCTATAACCCACTATCCAATAGATCGTACATAACTTACCATTATATAATATACTATCAATAAGAGTTATTTGATCCTTAATATATTATTCTTTCTAACACCCATTAGAAGATTAAAATCACCTCAAAATTCAATCACTTAAATCCTCAAAAGGTGTGTCTAATCCTATGATCTTATGATCAACCATAAACTAATAAATATATGATGGTATCCATATATCATAAGGTAATCTCACATGAGAATATACAATATTCCAAAAATTATAAATGTCATTATTCCTTAAATAAAGGTATATACCATTTAATATTTTCCATAAATTCAAAAAAATGAAATAAAATTCCTCAAAGATAAACTAAATTATTTTATCATCAAATAATTAACTAATTTCATGGTCACCAATACTATCACATAAATTTAAATCATATATATATCCCAACAAATCATTATCACTTTTTTTTGGTTCCTGGTACCATTCAACGTACTTTTTCAAATCCTTAATGAAAAATTCTATGGATCCATCAATAGATGCTTCATGATTATCATATCTAAAATATCATTGATATAATAATTTAATCCAAATAAATAAATACTTAAATACATTCACTTCAATGATTGGAATAGAACAAGTCAATACTTGTTCTAGATGTTAACACTTGGATTAGGGTGTTAGTTTAGATAAGGTCCATACTCCCCACACATGGGAAATTGAAAAATATATTATACCTTAGGATGGATTACACTTTAATCCCTCAAACTCTAAATTTTTCATTGTAAACTAATTTATCTATTCCCTTAATTTCCATATAGAATAATTATTTCCATTCGATTGAGACTTTACCTTGAGTTCTTATTCCCAGTTTATCAATATATAGTAAGATGAATCTTCTTTCCACTATGTTATTTTTGAAACTATGTCTTCCTCTTTTTACTTGTGTTAGAAAACTCAATTATTAATATGTTTTTAATTAAAAACTATGATAGATGATTAGTCCAAACCATGAGGTTTTTAATTCCATATCCAATTTCCTTTGATTGGTCTCAAGTAGAATCACACATTTGATTGTTTCCATTAAAAAAATAATCCCGGTTCTATCCATTCACTAAAACCAAAAATAATTATTTGGGAAATAATATTCATAGTGATTAATCACAAAAAATAATTTATAGGATGTGTAAATCATGAAACGTTTGGTAAAGACCCCAACCTCGGTAGCCCAGTGATGGTGCCTTACTTTATTAAAATGGTACCAAGTGCAATTGATGGCATACCAATGTACCAAATAGTTTAGATTCATTTTAAAAATAGATAAAAACATAAGTTTTACAATATTACATGAAATGGAATACATAAAAGGAATCCCTATTGGAAACAACCATATTTTCCTAGATTATCCCTAATTTTCAATCATAACATACTTCCTAGAATCCTATGAAAAAATAAATCATAATAATGTGATGAGATATGATGATTATTATAGGTAATATCTCAGTGGAATATATCATAAAAACATTAATAATAAGTATTTATTAATAAAAAATAAAAAAAATCCATTAAATTATAATATTTAGAATAATATTTGAAAAAACGGGTCAAATAATACCATATAAACAATCACATGAGAATGAAAATTAACCATAAATATTATAATAGTTGAATAATCCAATGGATTATTAATAAATAGTATCCTAATGAGGTAATTCATAACACGAGACTTCATAAACATACCAAAATGGCCTTATCCAAGAATTTTACATAAATAAGTAATTTCTTGGCCAAAACTCGGTCTAGTTCGTCTCATGATACCTATCGATGCATTAAAGGGCTATATCAGGCCCTGGAAAACACTTAATAATTCCAATAAACACATTCTATATTTTTTTTAAAACTTAATCAATATATAATTTAATATTTTATCAACTCTATGAAATATAAATAAATTCCCCAATTAGTAAACATCAACATAATCTATCCATAGTAATAGAGGGAATGGTATCGAGATAATAAGGCTTAGTCAAATTGATCATAAAACATTAAATAAAATATGTTATATGGTATCATAATATTTCATCCTCAATTAATCATAATAATCAATATATTTTGTTAACAAATATGAAAACACTCTAATAAAATCATTCAGAAAATATGCAAAAAAATACCACTTTATATTGAAATACGTTTTAAAAAAAGTAGATAAATTATAAAATAAAATAATTTCCTTGAATATAAAATTGTAAAATTTTAAATTATTCCAAATAATGTTAATTCGTAATGAAAAAGTTTAAATAAACTATTTTTTATAATTTTAAAAAAACATTCCTTTTAAATTTTGAAAATAAAGTTTTAAAAGAGTATTTTCAAGAGAAAGTCTGAGGGTTAATAGAATGAATCTATTATGTGTATCAACTGTATATATAAAAAAAATGTTTAAATACAACTTCAAGTAATAAAAATTAGTTTTAAAAATAATGATAACATGATATAATAAATGGTGTAGAGTCTCAACCAAATGATTGGATGTTGGGTAAATAATTCTCATACCACATTCTAAATAGTCCGATTTTATGCCCCATAAAAAATAATTATCAAATGAAAGGCTTAATAACTTGAATATAAATTTATTAATTATATTATATATAAAATGAAATTATACATACACTACACACCTATAACAAGAGGTGAATAAGGCATATGTCCTAGAAGAAAAGAGGTTTGAGAAAATACTTAACTTATGTAGAAATGTGTTCTATAGTTGTACCTAAAATCCTATATAATCAAATTAGATTTAATAATCAATTAATTAATAATAAAACTAACATATATTTATTTTATTAAAATAATATTATGATAATTGATGGCCATTTCAATGGGTTATAAAGTTTAATTTCATTTTTCCAGGAAGGTTCATTCCATTGTGTTATGTTCAATTCCATTGAGTATAAATATGGGAGTAATTTTCAAATGGGAATAACATATCCAATAGTGAAACTATTTAATATTAATGAAATTACTTAATTTAAAATTTTAACATTTATTATTTGGTTATATTGTGCGAGGATGATTTATTAGAAATTTTCTTTATGAAAATATCTTAATTTATGTTGGTGGTTTTTACGACCATCATGAACTTATGTCATTTTATTTAATAATATGTTTATATAATTGTTCCCAGATATGATATAACATATAATATATATTTTTAAATCTAACAAGACCATAATAATAATTTTATTTCCAGAAGTTGAAAGTTGTAAGGAAAAATAAAAACTCATCGTCCATGAAGGCAGTGAATCAACACCTCATGGACAGTGTTTTCATTTTTAGAAGAAATTGATATGAGAAGAGATTAGATTATGGATACACAATTAAAAAAATATTATAGTATATATATGAAACTATATTTCTCATGTTAATTTTTTTTGGGAGGTTAGGGATTTACAATAAAAGAAAAGAATTTAAATTAGAAAGATGGAGGGTTTACGCCATGAGATTCGTCTCATTGAGGAACTTCTTAATGAACATAAAAATAGGCTTTTGTTGAGAAATGAAAGACCAAAACGTGGGTAATTTGTTTAGGAGAGTAATTGGACTAAATTTAATAAATCTAAAATTCTTAGAATGTGTGATTGTAGAGGTGGTGAAGGTGGAATTTATAGGGGAGGAGAGTGGTGTTTTTTTGAATGTTTTATTAATTAAATTATTATTCTGGATCAATACAATAATTATATTTGATTATTCTAAAAATTATAGTATATAGTTCATGTGATATCAAAAAAATGTGTTTCTACATCATTAATGACCCAAATATTATTTTATTTGGCATAAAATGTCAAATACCATAAATTACAGTATTTTACTATTCACAAATAAATCAACTACTTTAGAAAAAACTAAAAATTTCACCATTAACCATTTTTCTACAGTTAATTTTTTAAAAATGGGATTTTTTCATGAAAATAATTTTCAAAATAAGATAAATTTAATTTCAAATAGTAATTATAATTTATTTGAAAAATATCGATTTTATTATTATAACTGGTTTTATGAAACATTGAAAGATTAATTATGGTCTCATAAAATTGCATTATAATTATAATTCATTATAATATTAATTCATGAATAAATATTATGAATATAAATTTACTTTTAAATTATTATATAAATTATAAATATTTAATAAACATTTATGTTTAATAAAAATATCAACAAATAATTTATCATTTTTTAAGAAATATGTTTACTTATTCTGTGATATAAATATATCATATTTTCCTTTAGAAGAAACATAATTTTTATTTATAATATCTTAGCTGAGTTAATAGTTCTAATAACCATATTACTTTTTCTAATAGTCACATAAATATTCTAATAGTAATGTTAAAATTTACTTGTATATAATAGTTTGTTTAAGCTCGGTGTTACATGTAATGTAAGCTATTGAATATGTCAAATTTAAAAGAGATGTACCATAAAATCATGGGGTGTAACATTACCCCCTCAATCAAAAATTTCATCATTGAGATTTCCATAATGTGTTCTACTTAAATTATTTGGGTAGATCTTTATCATAACTTCTTTTGGATCCCACATTTACTCTTCAATTATATGATTTTTCTAACATACATTTACAACCGCATTCATCCGATTTCCCAACACCTATTCTGTAGTGCCAAAATCCGGGATAGGCTCTTCAGAGTTTAATTAATTAGGTTCTAATTCTATTTTTTCATAAGTTATTACATGTGATGGTTCATTCCTATACTTCCTTTAGGATAATATGTGGAACACATTTTAAAAAATCGACATAGTTCAATTTTTAAATGGTAAGATACATATCAAATTCTAACCAGAAATTCCAAATGAAAAATGTACATGGGTATTAGTTTCCCTTTAATTACAAATCTTATACCACCCTTCTACGGTGATACCTTCAAGAAGACATGATCTCCTACTTTATACTCAATATCCTTTCTCTGGTAATCGGCATTACTCTTTTTCCAGCACTAATTGTCATTGATATGATCATAAATAGTCTTTATATTATTTTTTTGTCCTAAATAAATTTTGGGTGTACATGCTTCTTTTCAACAACTTCATCTGAACAAGTTTTTGTATGAAATCTATTTCCATATAATGCTTCATACCCTTCCATTTGAACACCTAATTGAAAATTATTATTATAGTAGAATTATACGAAAGGTAAATATTGATCCCAAACAACTCGAAAGTCATGTGAGCATGATTTCAACATGTATTTTAAAGTGTTAATAGTGTTTTAAGGCTTCCAGTTGGATTGAGGGTGATAAAAAGTACTCCAATGAAGCTCAGTATCAAAATCCTTTTAAAGACTATTGCATAATTTTTATATAAAAATATGATCTCGACTAGAAACAATTTATAGAGGATAACCATTAAGTCTTACAACTTCATTGATACTGAGGATTGTAAGATGATCTATTGGAAAATCCTCCCCTATAGCGAGGAAATTTGATGATTTGTTATGTCGATCAATATTTTCCCATATTACATCAATCTTCTTTAGGTTATTTGGCAATATATTGACGACACTACAAAATATTTCAATTTTTCCAATAGGGACATATCTATATGTAAAAGTGAAATTTTTGTTACTAAAATGTTTTACCAACATATAAGTCTCTGTCACTAAACTATGGGTAAAAACTTTGTCGCTAAATGTTTTTTCTATAGATAAAATTGCAATGTTGCAATAATAATTATACCAACAGATAATATATATGTTGGTTAATGTATTTAGCAACATGTTACTGTGAAAAATTTATTTGTGGCGAATAATATTACCAATATATAATATATATTTATTTATAAATTACATTTGAATAAAAATTTGGAATTTTTATTACGAGTAAAATTTCATATTATATTTATTATTTTATCAAATATAATATGTAGAATACAATTTTAACACATTTTAAAATTAGAAAAAATTAATTATATTAATAATGAAATATTTTATTCAAAACACTGTATATCCCAATCCCCCCCAATACTGGATCACCCAATAAGGTCCACCCCCTTTAGGAGACTCATCCATGTCATCTAGTCAGCTCCAACGCCAGTGCCCCAACCATGATAGCCACTCATCCATGTCATCTAGTCAGCTTCGTCTCCAGTGCCCCAACCATGCTATAAACTCATACAAGCCATCTTGTCTCCTACAACTCTAGTGACTAGCTATAGATAAAACGAAATTTAACATTGACGGGAAACATATGAGGTTTTGATAGTCTCATGCACATCCTGACCCACCACCTTGCTGGAAGGTCTATGCTGCTTGTCATACTCCTCTAAAATCCATCCATGGTCTTCCAACATCAACCTACTTCCTCAATAATTCTACAAAAAATCAATACTTCACCAAATTATAATCAAAACAACACAGACAGAAAATAAATACCCAAGTAGTACTTCAAGATGTACATTTGAAACAGAGACTCAACCTACTAAAAAAATAGAAAACCAAGCCGCATCACATACTCCTCCAACATCCATCCACGATCTTCAAGCATCGGCTATCACTATAGTGATTCACATAACAAAACTATTTCTCTCACACTCCCAGCAACGTTACCTTCACAATTTCCAACAGCAAACATCTATATACCAATGGGATATCACATTCAATCAAAATCTGATTTCATTTAATTTAAACTGTGGGTGCTTGTGTGAAATAAGACATAGATTTTTTGTATGTGTTGCAATACCTAAAAATTAAAATGGCTATTCCAAGATAGAAATATCATTTTCAATGTTAATTAATTTTTATAAGGAAAAATATGTTAAAGACTAGGTGACAGATAAAAAAATATGCAATACTTAATGAATGAAATGAAAACCACGATGAGTGTAGTGGACTGGAGCTTGAAGCATTCCAATAATGAGAAACCATAACAATGTGATGGAATCATATAAAAACCCCACAAATAACAAAATACTCGACCTCCAGCATCTTTTTTCCATCATTATCATCACAAGGCTATCGAACACTCTTCCACCATATATCAACATAGATTTATATGAGCAATAAATTAGAAGACATCAAGATAAATAGTTACAAAAATACAATCAACATTCTAGAAAACACACCTCGCACCACTCTTAACACATCAAAATTGAGGCCACAAACATCCATGATGATAAGATTGTACTCAGAGTCAAGGATCTTCAAGATTAATCGATCAAAGAAACATGATAAAATAATGATCAATCCTACAAACCATGATGACATTACCTAGGAATGTAAAATATAAGAAAATACCTCAATACCATGACAATAATGGGTTCAATGGTGCATCCAAATGAAGTATTGACCACGAAACACTCACTCAACCTTTATACCCAAGTATAGATAAATTTCATATGCACCTCAGGATTCCCTACTACAGCGATGATAAAAAAACCACACCCCTGAGGTAAAAAATATTACTATCTCTTTTATTTCACCTTTCATCACAAAGATTCAAAATCCAAGCCACTAGTTTCCACACAACACCACATCAACAAACCTAGAATTAATGAATACTTCAAATAACAGTCATACCTCTATCACCACTCACCCTTGAATAACAATTTTGAATCTGGTGCTGGAGACCCACCACAAACACTTCATTACCCCACTAATAGTCATCCATGAAAGTCAAAGTACCCCTGAAAAACCATGAATTGAACCATCAATTCATAAATAGAACAAGAAAGGAAATGAAAAAACAACCTTTCATAAACCATAAAAAACAAAAACACATCTTACATGTGAATCATTAGAGATTTATCAAAGTGAATTTCATCTAATGTTTAAAACAATCAGTAAATGAAAAGGGAGATCACAAATAACCACTTTGTCTCTAAACTACCACTCTCACGAGTAAAGATCACAAGGTAAACATCCTTAATCTATTCACATCATCACTAAATGACCAAGATACAATGATTATAGAAATGATGTGATAAATCCAAAAAATATGGAATATCTAAATTATTTATTATGATCATTTTATTATTCAGAAAATAAATAATAAGTAATCAAATTATATAACATATTCCATTCCATAGAATCCAAAAGATAACCAGCGAATACTAGAACAAAATTATAATTTAGTTATAGTATCAATTAAAAAACATGCATGATAGATTCATTTTTTAAAAATAAAAATTTAACACATTATTTTTAATTCATTAATATATTCAGAACAATATCAAAATAGTTACGATTCAATAAAAAACTGAAATGGTTTAAAAAATATTGCAGTGGTCAAAACAAAACAGTTTTTGGCATAAAACAAAATCAATATTATCACAATTACAATTCAAAAACATTATCATAAGCATAACCAGTTCAAGGAAAATAAAAATATAGAGATGATTATAAGTGATTAACCATGAAACTAAAATATATATAATTCCTCACAAATCAATGCCACAGAGCTAACCGAATCATGATATATCAAAATATACACCCAAATTATACTGAGTCACTCATACTGATATCAACATATACACCCACATATGATTTCTGATACTGAATGATCTAGTATTCAGAATATAATAACAGCCTTCAAAAAATTGGAATTGAACTGGAAAAAGATCACTAGATCGATAGAGAACTTCACTAGTAAGTATTCACCAAAGACAGATTATGATTAGGGAAGTAAATGGATATATAGATACTCTCAAGATACTTGATTTTATATCACATGAAATATTTGAGTCCCAATTTTTATTAATCTTGATCTTTAGATAATCGATAAAATCATCATTTTGAACATAAATAATTTATGATGTCATGAACATATTTGATGAGTTGATATTTTAAGATATTAATTAATGTTAATACATATTTATTAGTTGAAATCTATTTAATTTCACAATATAATTATGGATATGTATTTCCAATTTTTTAATGTGTTTATATATAATTTACAGAATCAATCTTCATAAAGAAAGCTTGAATAACTCAGTTTAAAATTTGAATATAGTTCAATCTTAAAAGTCATTATTTAATCTAGTTTTAGATGAGTTTCATGATTAAACTGAAGAAATCTAATCTATTTACATTACTTGACTAAATTTTATTACAACACTTAATAAGGATATTTAACTCAATTTGAGATATCAACTTATACACTCACTTTATACTTATTAACTACATATAAATTTTCATGTTTATATGTTCTTTATTTATAATTAAACTAATAATGCCATTATTTTCTTTTTAAGGGAATATCCTTCAAGTGGGCTCACATAAGAGCCAAATAAGCATCTTTTTAAAATTTATATTAAGGTTGATAAAAATTTACATAAATGTTCAAAATATGAATCTGTCAGGGGAGGAGTTCGAGCATTAGGTCACGCAGCTAAAAAACACTGTGAAACGCAGCTTGGGCCGGTGGGTGATTCTGTACATAGGTGATCTGAGTTGGAGGAGTGAGTTCTAGGTGATTCATTTATAGAGGAAGAGTCTATACTACTACAGATCAGTGGATCACATGGTGATGGAGCTTCGGAGAGTTGTCCATGAGTGTGTGTATGGAGGGGGAGGGCGAGTCTGGCACATGGGAATCTCGACATCCAAGACCTAAATGGCATTCAAAGCGGGTAGCCTATCTATAGAGACTATATTGGTAGATCCATCCCATTTTCATTCCTATCGGTAGCCTAGACTTTAGCCTCGACTTCAATATGTAATTAACTAACAATGTCCCTCTTTAATATCATAATATTCTCAATATTATAATGTTTTCTTCCTCTTAACCTTAATATTCTTATTCTTTCATAATGTTCACCCTTTTGGAATGGGAAATAAACGATGATAATAAATATATAGGTCGGTGTAAAGAGTTCTTGGGTTGTTCTGAATGAGAAGATAACAGTGGTTAAAATAATTAAAACCCCTCCACCACCACAAACCTTCCCTTCTGGCTTCAATAATTATTTACAGGTTCTATTGAGGAATAATAATAAATATAAAATATTACACGATCCGTTTAGGAATATTACTGAACAGACTATATTAGAATGGGAAAGGGGGACATCTATGAAAAAATCCATTATAGGATATTTTTAGCAATATTACTGAAAAGAAAATATTAGAATGGAAAATTGGGATATCAATGAAAAAATCCTTGACAAGATGTATTTATACTATAAAGTTATTACAACTTTAAATAGTCGTATAATACAAACACTATAAAAACTAATACTGGGAATAAATAATATAGTAAAACATTGTTTATACAAAGGATAAAATCTCATATATTGGTTTTTCTAGTAAATGTTCCCAAAAACTGCATAGAACATGCTTTCTATCATCAGGATCCATAAGTGGTAAATAGATAAATGAAATGGACCAACCCATACAACCGGTTGATCCCTATGAGAATGCATTGATTTAGTACCTACTTCAAGGACATTGTTAAGCATGTGGAATGAACCATCTTTAGTTATATCAAGAATGGTATATCTCTCAAATGTAACACCATGAGTTGATCCTCCCTTTTTTGGGAAAACATTAAATTATTGACAATATTCTTGGTAGGATTCTTAGAAACCCCATGAAAATTTTTAAATCTACTTACATGAATTGTGATGGCTTTAGGACCTTCAGCACTCATCTATTTGGGTAAAAACATGTGAAGAAAAATGAAATTCCCTATTCCCAATGCACATGCCTGCAAAAATCTGCCTCCCAAAACACCACATCACATGCTTTCAAGAACAATAACATAAAAGTACTAAAATAAACACCCATAAATAACATTCAATGAAATATGTTTCCAATAATCATGTGATAATTGTAGATGAATCAAAAAATTAATGGGTAATTTATGAACAAAAGAACAAAAAAGTATAATTTGATTATACGAAGAACATACAATGACTAAAAAATTATGATGGCTTACAACGAAAACAATAAAATGAACTAAATCAAATTCTTAGAGTATGGAGACTTCATGATCTAATAAAAGAGTGATCTATCTTCATTTTTTGAGGACGATGAAGTGGGATTTGAAAAAAATAACGAAAATGTCAGAGTAATTAAGAGGAAAACGAATGATAAGGAAAACTGGGATCAAACAACACCATGGAACTCACACAAACAAATTCACCAAAATGTATCCTTCTTCCCATTTTTAGACTTGATGGTAGTTGTGGAATATTGGTGAATGGTTACCGGATTTGGGGGAGGAAAAGGGGATAATGGCTAGTAGATGTGAGGTGGGGTGGTGGGATGTGGGGTGGGGTGGTGGCGAGGCCAAACACGGACAGGGGGTTGTAGGATGTGAGGCCGGAGTAGGGAAGGGAGGGGCGGAGGGTTGTGAGGTCGGAGTAGGTCAGGGCGGGTTGGTGGATGTGAGGCCTGATGTAGGGTGGTGTGGGATGTGAGGTAGGGTGGCGGCGATGCCGACACGGATAAGGGGTGGCGATGGAGTCCCAATTAGGGTTTTAATGATGTTTTTTCACAAAAAATATTTAAATTTTTAATAGATAAATAATATTAAAAAACATCAAAATACTTAATATTTAAAAAAAATTGAATAACTGTGTTGAGAAATAT
Organism: Viscum album; assembly: GCA_963277665.1. Classification (NCBI taxonomy): domain Eukaryota; kingdom Viridiplantae; phylum Streptophyta; class Magnoliopsida; order Santalales; family Viscaceae; genus Viscum; species Viscum album. Next base: position 20,810,117 of record OY728164.1, read on the forward strand.
AAAAAAATTAATATTTTGAGAAAATTAAAAAATAAAATCAATTATTAGATGTTTTTAATAGAACTCCAGGATATAAATATGATCATAAATATATTTATATATACATATAATGTTTCTATTCATTGGTTATGGAAAAAATATTTTTTTGTTTAATGGTTTACTATTACATTTTTTATTTTCGTCAAAGGATTTGTTAGTAATATAATTATTAATAATAGATCCCCATGTTACTAAAACAATTGTTGGTATTACTATTATAATGAAATAGATTCAACTTTTGGAAAATGATATGTTGGTATTGAATGATTAATATCAATAGATATATCTGTTGGTAAGAAGAAGTGTTGTTATTAAAAATTAATACCAATAAATCTTATTATCTGTTGGAAGTGATTATTTTTACCAACATATATATTATCCTTCATTAAATTTATTATTGGTAAAAGTCATTTTGTATAGCGTGAAATCCATAAAAAGGTCATCAGATTTCCATGTAGGAATATATAGATGTTGCATGAGTCCTTTAGTATGTTCTTTTTCGTCCTTCACCTGTAGAGAAACTAATCGTATTTATTAATAATCATCAATTTCATTCTTCATATTATCCCACTAAAAATGTTCATTCAAATATCATCAATTCTTAGTGGTACCATGGTGTACAATGAATTTTGAGCTATGTAAATCCTTGAATATTTTATTTTTTAGCTTAAGAATAAATATAACATTAATCCTCTTCCTGGGTTTCAAAATTCCATCATCATATATGAATTCATACCAATTTCCCATCATTCATAACTTCAATTTTATTTTTAAAATTATAATTTTTAGTCTAATAAATTTTCATCCTTTTCTTTAAAGATGTTTTGGAAAAAATTTGAAAAATTATTTATATTTAATCTTCCTTGATGATTCCCAAATTCATATTTACATGATCCATGTATAGATGATGCCTGTCAATCCTCATTTTTTAGAACATCATTATCTATCCTACTCAATGCATCTACTACCTTATTTACCTTCCTTGGGTGGTAGTTTATTGAACAATAATAAAATTTGAGTCGCACAATCGATCATATTTTTCTCTTGTTGAGTTATTTCTATCAAAATATTTATTTCAAACTCTTCGTATTTGTATTTATGTCGGATATTTCAACATATATCTAGTTCCTATTTATCTTTATAGAAAATATTAAAACTGCTAAATCAAAATCATTTTTTGGACAGTTTTGTTCATGTGTTTTTAACTACCATGTTGTGTAGGAAATAACACTATCATTGTACATTAGTAAAAATAATTTTCCTTCTTGGATTCATCACTTTAAATCACAAATCCACCATTTTCTAGTGGTAGGGTCAAGATCATAAAATTCACTAACCCCCTATTCATTTATTTATCGAATTATTTAAAATTCATTTTCCAAATAAACATACCCTTTTTATGAGTAAACATGGATAATAGGTTAGCAAATTAGGAATAACTATGAACAATCCTATGATGTTAACCTACTAAATCAATGAAACAAAGTCCCTTAGTTAATTTTCATTTGTGTAGGCCATTCCGAGGATGCCTATTTCATTGCATGATCAACTGGGATTATATCCTTGGACATAATATGGAAATGAAATGATACTCATTTAATCCATAATTCACACATTATAAAAATTCCATAATACTCTATTCATATAAGAGTCTCTGTACAAATCAATAATTTGTTCTCATAGTGATCATATCTTCTAGATTACACAACGTTATCATCAATAAGCACCACTAATGTTTTCCAATATATTATTTGATTAATTTTTATACTAGATCCATAAAAATAGATGGTGGATTAGCTATTACAAATTGAATTAATGTAAACATGTAACGATCATACCTTGTTCAAAACAAATTCTATAGAATATATTCCTTCTTCACAATAAAAATTATTGAAATCTAGATTGATGATCATTTTTTGAAAAATATCGAGTTATATGAAGTTGGTCAAATTAGTAATCAATTAGAGGAATGAAATAATTGTTCCTTATAATAATAATATTTTCCCTTATATAGTCATTGGACAGCCTCATAAAACCATATTTCTTCTTAATTAAGAGAATAAGAACCCCACAAGGTGAAACACTAGGGAATTTAAACCCCTTACCAATATATTCTTGTTTTTGTTTATTTAACAATATTAAGTCTACCATGGTCAATATTCAGGGAATATTTGATATAAGTCTTGCATCAGGGATTAAATCAATAGAAAACCCAACTTCCCACTTCGAAGAATGTCTAGGTAATTCCTATAAAAAATAGTTATTTACTATTGTACAATATGAACATCCTAAATTTGAAGATGACATTTTACATTAGTAGGTTTTATATGCTATTCTTAGAGAATAATCTCATTTAGAATAGCCCCTAGAGGTGGATCAAAATATGAATAAGCTGATGAAGTATTCCATATAATGAAAAGAAATTCCATAAAATCATCACAAATCATAATTTCTCTATCTTTTAAATAAAATGTTATAGTACATTTTTTAAGCCAGTCCATAGAATGGATTATATAAAAATAAATTATAGGTATGATAGTATAATGATCAATTAGAGCATGTTTATGTGTCATAGTAGGAATTGGTCAACACATATTTGTTTTTATAAAGATTCTAATAGGGTTTTTGACAGAAAACTAACTTATTAATGAGAATTTAAAATATCAAATTTTTATAGAAAACTAGAAAGATATATATGAATGAGATGATCCATAATTAAATAAACATTATCTAAAATAGAGGAGATGATTAATGTTCTTTTTTCCAGATCTTTAGAAATATCATTCTCATCTATTATGAATAAATAAGAATTGATGTGTTTACTTGGAATTTTCAGGGTGACATTTTCTTGATGTATAAGACCTTCATGTGCATAATATCTCATCTTCATACCACTAATGTATTTCATATTTATGAATTTTTTCCCCTTGGAATCATTGTCTTCTTGGAATTTTTCTACATATTTGTAAAAAACTCTCATTCCCAAAATAAAAGTTCCCCAATGTTTCTTTCCACATTTTTTGAAATTTGGAAATTTTATTATTCTCTTTTTCCCTTTATACTTTTTTGTTTTCAGGTATACTCATTATCCCTCTTTTTATCTGTACTCCTTTATAATCCATATGGTTTTCAAAATTCATCTCCCTCTTGATGGATAATGATATTATATCCTCATATTATGAGATTTTTTTGAGACTACTAAACTTCTTTGAATTGGTTTAATACCATAAAATGAATGATCAATCACTATTCTTGTGATATGTTTGTATTCCGTGAAATTACTTGATTGAATTCTAAATATAGATTCATATTTTCCACATTTTCATCTTATTTATATCACAAACTCATGAATTATCTTTCCATATTCACATTTAACTGGCGATGGAAATATTTTCCCAATAAAAACATATTAAAATCCAACCAAACCATAATATTAATTTCATCCTCCATATTTGAGTTTTGAATTAAAGACCACCATTGATATGAATCTCATATGATAAAATAAAAATATATGATAACCTTCGCCCTTTCATTACTTCCAAAAAATATAAATATACTCTATAAATATGGTCTCCATTTCTCAGATAGAAATGGGTTCTTTTTCAAATTTAATGATGGAGTTTATTGTCTCACTATGTGGTCAAACATTGTAACACTTTGTTGTGGATAGAGCTGCTCTATATGAGTAAGGTTATTGATGAAAACACGATTCAATTTTCCAAATATAGTTATATTTTTCTCATATCCAGTTTCATATCTTGCCCTAATATCATTATCTTATATAAGAGGTAAATCCCTACATAAAATATGTGTTTTTATAGGATTTCAATTCCTTCCACTAGGATCCAGTTCTAAATAATGGCATACACTAGAATCAATTATGATACTTTAGAACTACAGGAACACATAATGTAAAACTAATATGAAAATAATAATTCTTTTTACCTTGTGAATTTTATCAATGTTAGTTATAGGGTTTTCATTTCTTTAATCCATGTTATCCTAAATCTAGTTTAATTTATTATAATAAACATTCTCTGATACCAACTATGAGGACCCTGAACCTGGTATCCCGAAGCAAATGACATACTTTAATACATTTGTTCTGAGTTTGAATTATTTCTACCCAAAGGACCAACTAGTTTAGTATCTTAATAAAATCAGACACAAGAATAATTTTTACATTAAATCTTCGTTTGAAATAAAAAATATAAACTACATTGATAACATCCATATTTTCCTAGATTATCCTTTCAATCCAACCATTATATACATCTTGGAATCCATGGTAAAAATAAATCATAATAAATGGGTGGACATAGATTATCAGTATGGTTAAAAATACAATGGAATCTATGATAAACTAATATGGAAAACAAGTAAAGGTGACTAAATAATAACATGTTCCAATAAAATATAATCTTGAGCATAATATAGAAGGAATAAAACATGATCAAATAATTCCATTTAAATAATCAGATGAGAAGGAAACTTACCCATGGATATTATTTGAGTAAAATTATCACATGGATTGTAAATAAATAATTTAACAGTGAGGGAATTGATAATGTGTTACATCATAAACAAACCATCAAGACGTCGACCAAGAAGTCTACATAAATGGTTAAGGCCAAAACCAAAACCCAGTCTAGTGTATCTTATGAGACATACTAATGTATCAAGGGGATATAAAAAAACCCAAATGACACTTACTAAGTGAAAATAATTCCTCATATTAAAGGGGTGAATAGTAATAAACATATACATTCTTCTTAAAACTATCATATGAAATGAAAATAAATTTCTCAATCAGTATACATAATCATAAACTAACTCGAGTAATATGGTGAATATTATCAAGATAGTAAAACCCTAGTTAAAATTAACACAAAATATTAAATAAAACATGATAGATGGTATCATAAGATATCAACCTCAACTATGCGTAATATTCCACATTGGGTGTTGGAATAGTTGAAAATACTCTAACAAAATCATTGGGATTTTTTTTAGATATACCACTTTACATTGAAACTATTTATTTAAAAATAATCACAATTATAAAAGAAAGAATTTATTTGAAATTAAACTTGTAAACATTAAAATGATTCCCCAATATTTAATGGCATCATGAAATCATGAAAATACACTCTTCTTGGGTATGTTAAAAATATTCCTTTTACATTTAGAAAAGAAACATTAAAATGAGTTCCTGTAAAATAATGTGTCATATTTAACCGAATGAATCGATTATGTTTAATAGATTTAAATCAAAATAAAACAATTTTAAATAAAAAATAAGATAATAAAACTTCATTTCACAGATAATAAAATAATAAAATAATTAATGGTGTATAATCTTAACATAAGGAATAAAAATTTGGATAAGAATTCCATAACCACTTTGTAAAAAGTCAGACTGTATGCCCCATAAAAGTAACTATTACCAAATTTAGAATTGAAAAACATGTAGATAAATGGATTCATGATATTATAAATCAAACGTAATTATACATAAACCATTAAAAAGTAATAAGAGGTGAATATGGAATATCTCAAAGTTATAAACGTGAAACCAGAAAACCCCTATCGTATGTAAAAAAACATTATGCTCATATACATAATGTCCTGGAAACTAAAATTTGATTCATTAATTGCATAATTATGAACCAAATAAACATATATTTTATTTTAAAATTTATTATTAAGTTCATTTTATTTCCATTTATATGGGTTATAATGCTTAATTTCATTTTTCTGGTAGTGTTAGTTTCATGGTTTTAGGGTTGATTCCCTTGAATATAAATATTGGAGATTTTATAAAATCAGAATAGCTTATCCAAAATAGTTATTATTTAGTTTTAATGAACTTAATAAAATTAAAATTTTAACATGTATAAATTGGATATATGGTATTATTCTTATTTATTAGTTAAAATATTGATGATAATGTCTAAATTTATTTTGGCAGTTTTTATGACCACCATGAATTTTTGAAATTTTATTTAATATTGTGATTATATTTTTGTTCTTGAACATGATATAACTTATAATATGTATTAAAAAATATAATTAAACCATAATTATTGGTTAATTACAAAACTATGAAGGTGGTAATGAAAAATAAATACTCTATATCGATGATAGTTGTAAATCAACACCTCACAAATGATGTTTTCATTTTTAGAAAAAAAAGAGAGGAGAAGAGATTTGATTTTGGATATTCCATTATCAAAATAAAATTAAAGTATATATTGGATAATGGTGTTATTATGTTACTTTGTATAGAAGGTTTTCGAGACAGATAAGATGAGAAAATAAATCAAAAGTGAAAGAGGGGGGGTTTTACCTCTTCTGGGTCGTCTCTTTGAGAACATCTTTAAGGTACATGGAAATTAACATTTGGGGATACAAAAACTACTAAAAATTTAAAAAGTGGTTTGAGGGAGTAATTTTGAAGAATATAATAAATATAATATTCTTATAAGGTGTGATGATAAGAGGTGGTTCGGGGCGGTAATCATATAGGGGTGATGGTTGTTTTTTTATTATTTTATTCATTAATTTATTAATTTGGCTCAAGATAATCATTATTATTGATTCATGTGACTAAGTATAGTAAATAGTGAATATTATTTCAAACTAATCAGTTCATACATAATTAATTTCCGAAAAATTCATGTATTTGGATGAAAATGGTAAATACTGTAAATTACCGTATTTCACTATTCACTAAAAATTCATCAATTTTAGAAAAATCTCAAAATTTCACCCTAATTTTTTCTAACATTTAGAATTAAAAAATGGAATGAATTCAAAGAAAATAATTTCATATATATTGGAAATATATTTTATAAATAAAATATCTATTTATTCCAAAAATACTGATTTTAATATTATTACTAATTTTACGACACATTGTCAAATTAATTTTTCCCTCATAAAATTATATTATAATTTTAATTAAAAAATATTAAATTAGGAATCAATATTATGGAAATAAAATTTCCATTATATTTTTATATTAATTATAAAATGTTAATATATACTTAGGTTTAATAAAAATAACAATACTTAGTTTATAATGTTTTTAAAAACATTTATTTACATATTCCATGCAATAAATATATCATATTTTCATTTAGGATATATATATATATTTTATTTATACTCTCACAGAGGAGGATATTGTTCTAATGGATAAATTATTATTTCTAATGGTCACATCACAATTATGTTTCTTATTTTCATATTTAATAGTATGTCATGGTTTGTTTAAGCTTATTCTTTCATTCAACGTATGATATCGAAGATGTTAACATTAAGGGATACATACCATAAAATATCGGGGTGTTACATGTTATTCTTAATTTATGACACCTTAAGTTAAGCCTAGGTCAATTATGGAAAAAATATTTTCACATCATATATAATAGTTAATGAAGAAGATCTGAATTAATGAAATCATATCCCATGGTTGTGTCAAGCTAGGTTCATAGTAGGGGCATACAATATGTGAACCAGAATGATGACTAAGATATACTCAACCAAATATTTTCAGGATTATCATCACTTGATTAATCTATTCCAAAACTAAATCCACTTATAGTATCTACCACGTGATGTATTTATAGAAAAACTACACCATCTATTCCTTATAAAAAAGGATGTTATCCTATATAGATATATATCACTACGGGTTTCACTAATGTTTTATGATAATAATCTATAAATATTAACTAAAACTTGTAATGATTCCAACAATAGAGACCCATGCATTTCATAAAGAGATAGTATATATTATTAGATGAATATTCATCAAATAAAATTTTAATACAATGCCAAAATAGTACAGTTATATAACATTTAGAAACATAGACAAATAAATAATGTGTCCATAAGAGCCTCCCATTATGTTATTCATAACGTATGAAAGGAAACATAATAAATGGTGATCTTTAATTCTCAATAATGGTAAAAATTTATATACAAATGATTACAAGATAATAACATTAACATAACGGTCTATAAACATGAGAATAACATTTAAAAACCATACCATGTATATCAAATATTTTATTCATAAGTTATGTAATATTTTATATTAGTTCATAAAACATTAATCATATAGGAATAATATAAAATAATTTATAAGGCATTACCTTTACATAAGACATGAATTTCTAGGATACACATGAGAACATAAAATCATTTAAATAATAGTAAAGGATCAATACCTATACTATAAAAGTGGATTGGTTTCACTCCCCAAAAAATATTTGTAGTCATGGTTTACACCGATGATTATTATAGTGGAAAAATCAAAAAAATGACATGGCTTTTCTGTTCATTGTAGTATTATTTATCTCATCAGATATATATCATTACCCAATGAATATGAGGAAAAAAATAATCTAGGCCTAGCCTTCAGATAATGAATCTCATACATATGACTCACACAAGACAACAAAATATTCATCATATCATATCCCATGACAATAAATGTTATTAAAAACAATTCATTATATAACAACTCATTTAAAAAGAATATGTTTCATAAATATTTCCCCATTTAATCATATCATAACCCATGAAAAAGGAATGGGTTTCAAAAAAATCTTGTCATAATAAACATAAACCATACATATAAATAATAAGGATGGTATTTATGCATCATATACCAAGTAAAAAATAAGTGAAATTAAGAGTTTTTTCATTGAAAAATAGAATTACCATTACAATATCATTAAAGAATTTTTGAAGAAAACACCCCTTTCACTTTGATAATTAATTTTTAAAATTTATAAATTCAGCATATATTATCAAAAAAAATCTAATTAAAATTAAACATGGATACTTATCATAAAAATTTAATTAATTTATTGGTAATGAAAGCGATAATTTCTATTCATGCTATATAAATTAAACGAAAACATTCGTTTTACATTTTAAAAAAAATCAAAAAGTACCTTTATTAAAATTTAAAAATAGATTCATTTTAAACCATATTATAAAAAAATCATGGTTAAAAATATCCAAAAAAAATTTAGTTTGATATGAAAAAATTTATTGAAATTATTTTTTGAAAGATGTAAATGAAATAAGAAAAGACTAAAGAGAGAAATAACATTTTCTCTCCGTAAAAATGTCCCTTCAGTAACTTTATCACATAAAGTGAGGAGGATGAAATAAAAAAATTTATTCTAAAGATATAATAATTATAGAATAACATTCAAGGGATTATTGAGAGTTAGATCATAATATTTCATCATTTAAAATTTAATTATAATCAATCCTGATAAATAACATGATTGTAACATAAAACCAAGACTACTTTGGTAACATTTAAATGCTACTAATAGTGAAGAATTATTTTCAAATAAAACACTACATATCATGAAAAAAGTTTGATCATGATATAAAATTTAAAATTTAACTATATAAACATAAAATAATAATATAGATTCACGACATTACATAGGTCCCCAAGATGATAATTTGATATGGTAAACCCTCACCTCGAGTACACTAGCATTAGAAGAAATCTAAAATGATGTATAACAAATTTAAATTTAGAATATTTATATATTAATATATTGTAAAAAACATAAAATATCATATATTATCCCTTTATAACATTTCAATATCCATTTATCAACAATTCCTTGTTAAATTTGTTGTTTCCATGTCATAACAATTTCATTTATCAAGAGTATATCAGTTCATTATTTCAGAAAAATATACATTATTCAAGGCTCCACCATCTGAATAAAGTTAATATTTATATAAATATTATATATAATCATTATATGTATACATATATTTAGAGTCATTATTAAAAATTATTGATAGAAAAATTAATTACACCATCTTTAAAGATAGTAGGCCTTACATATGCATGAACATTGTTTTTCACCATTCGAAATATGAAATTAAATAAATTTAAATATTAATTAAGAATTATTAAATCATTATTATATTATATATATCATATATATTCATAAAAATAATCCTGATTACCATCATTGTAAAGAATAAATGAAAATGAATCGAATAGCTTCGTGGAGGTAGTAGTAAACACGTACACATGAGCGACCTTATTGTTTTCCAACTGATAGAAAGGTAAGATGATATATATATTAAAGGATTATTCAATAATAATAATAATTTCATAAATATTACATATAAACATTAAATCCATCTATATAATATGTTTAATAAAAATGAATTGTTTTGCTATGTGAATTTAGTATGTCAGACGTACGTAGTGGGAATACATTCACTTCAAATTTAATGTCAAAGCGGATGGATAGTGGTTTTATAATAATCAGAATATAATATCAATATAGTTATGATAATAATGTTTTTATTTTATTACAAGTACCATAAATTTAGAGTAGGTGAAAAATAATTACAAATAAAGTGATTGGTAAAGGTAATTACCATTTCTTTAAATGAACTCATTTATATCTCATCTTAAAGACTATAGGGGTTACCTTTTAGAAATACCATAACATATATAATTTGATTAAATTAGTTTATAAGGTATTTTTTAGGTTATGATAAATCATTAACGCTCAAGTCGTTGTATGTAAGATCAAGGTGGGGTTTCCTTTGATAAGGGATATAGATGACACATTTCAAATTTCATACAAGATTAAAATAGAATAAAGTTATTATCAAGTAAAATGATTCAAAATGGACTGGTATTTGAAGCTAATTTAATATGGGGTTGAAATAACATCATATAATGAAAATTGTTATTGTTTTAATTGGTGTTTTAAACCATATCTTATGGTTTTCCGATTTATTGACCTATTTTAACATTAACTATTGTAACATCTTTTTCACTCTTAATGGGTTATAAATTTTCATATAAGGTGAAAATGGGATCATAAATAGACAAGTTATGAAATTTTAGTTCATATATTATGAAATTTATCATATTTATATATATTTATAAATTTTAAATTATTTAATAAAATATTCAATTTCTAAAATATCATTAATGTGAATTTTGAATCTGCTGGTTTAATTTGACTTAAAATACATAAATAAAAAAATTGAATTAGAATATAAAACATTAACACAATATTAATATATCATAATTGTATATAAATGTTGTACAAAACTGTAATCCATTAAGGTTATTTTTATTTTAATATTTTAAATATCATTTATTTTATTTTTCTTTTAATAGAATTAATATTGTATTAGCATTGTGAAAAGGATTGAGGTAATTATTTTATCACAAATAATAATTAATAAATTACCATCATGAATATAATTTATTTGTTAAAAAAAATTCCATTATTATTATTTCACCACTATATTTTGTCCCAATGTGAATACAGAAGTGATTTTGAAAACTAAGGGAGTGATATTTATAGCATTCATTTATTAAAATTTAATATTTGTAATTTTCATGTTATTTTTTCCATTAAAAAATTAATATCTTTGTTAATTTTGATAATGGTCTTATTTTTATCATCCAATATGAAATAAAATGAAGAATTGTGATCTTAACAATTAGTTTTACCCGAGATTATTCTCGACTTACCCTTTATTGAGGAGATAAATTTTACCAAGGTTACTATGCATAATGAAAATAAATAAAACATTCCCATTCAAAAAAAAATTGAACCTAATTATTCATAATATCTAATCATTTTTTCAATTTTTTGTTTCTATATGTTACAAAAATAAATTTTAAAATAAGGGCCCAAAACTCTATGAAAACCTTTTTTTAAAAAATTTTATTTTTAAGAAAAAAACTAAATTTATTTTTATTCCAAGAATAAATAAATTTTGATTCATTTTTAAAAATTTTAATGAATGTTTAATATATCTATATCTCTATTATTATTCATCTACATTGATCAATTTTATTTATTACGAAAAAATGACACTGTGCGTATAAAAATAGTTGTTCAAGAAAAATTTCTTTTTATGTAATTTTTTTTTATACTAAATGAAAATATAAAATTATTTATATTGAACGTAATTGAATTATTTATAATATAATATATATAATTTTACTTTTAAATATATTTTTTATAAAAAAATATCTTTTTAAATGCTTGAAAAAATATATTTTTCAATAAAAATCAATATTTTTCACTATTTGTAAAAAATATATTTTTGAAGAAGAATTTATAAAAATAACCCTACGATAATTTTGATATTCTAATTTTTGTAATTATGTTTAGATTTTCTAAATAAATCTTCCAAATTATTAAAAAATTATATATAATACTTACTTAAAAGTAAAAATATCACTTTTGAAGAAAATATATTTTTGAAGCATCTTATAAATTTAATTAAATAGAAATTTTATTTGTTAATAATTAATCAATATATATGTATTGAGTTAGAAATTTATATATATTCCATAATTTTATTTCTCATATTCACACCCACCAATTCAATGGCATGATTTTACTGTTCATAATAATATTTCATGGACATTTATGATCACTGTTTCCTGTTGAAAGTGATATCAAATAAAATGTTTTTAATTTAAATTACATGGTTTTCAAAGGGTTTTTGTAGGGAGGTGGACGTGGTGATCCCTTGATAGGAGGCATTCCTATGGATGGTTACAATTAGGTAAGAAAGCCAGATATCTACATCAATTTGTGTGATGTCGAGGTTTCCTAAAGGGAATGTGCTTGTAATTTGGTCCTTAGAAGTGTACTCTTATTAATATATTGGTGGGATATGTGAATTAGATCTATGGGTTGAGTGGTTGGAAGATTGGGGATCGATTATACTACTTTCTAAAATGAGTTAGATGTGTAATTCAGTATGGTTTGACTGATAAGATCTAGGAAATAGTGTATGATAGATGCATTAAATGGGGCATTTATGAGGTGGTAAATGAATCAACAAGGGTTCATAGTGTTTTGGTTGTGCATGGTGAACAATGTTTTTTATGAATAAACTATGGTCAAGAAGGACTGGGTATTGTGGTGAAGGTAGAATTATAAATCCATTATGGTTCTGTCAACTCAACATGATAGTTTAGTGATCTGAGGTGTTCCCCTCTATGGTGTGTCAGGTAGAAGAATAGTTTATGTCTGTTGGTACGAAACTAGGGTTTTTTATTACTTGGAGTGTGAGATTAATGTGATGGTGTGAGAGAATGTGGTAGTTGAGTTTGATTCATTTGGGTTTGGTGAGGTCTCTCTAAGTGCATCTACGACACCCAGGTTCAAAACCAGGCAGTGGAATATTTCCATGTACTATAGTAGTACAGTGTTGGCACTCTAGCCATTACTATTCTGTACTGTAGTAGTGGGAACTACTCAACTGGGACCACAAGTTTGGTCTTGATGTACTTAAGGACTTCAGGCCAACCATACCTTCGGGTTAATAAGGCTTTTGGGCCACATTTATGGCCTTTGGGACACCTCAAGGCCTTCGGGACACATCAAGGCCTTTGGGACACATGATCAGTGTAGTTTCCCCAAATAGACTCAACAAAAAAAGAGCATCCCCAAAAAAGGATTAAGAGTAGGTTCACTCACCAGAGCAGAACCAATGGATTTGGGGGAATGATAGGGTAATTCTACGCCATCAAGAATAGACCATTCTTGCACGAGAAGTTTATCCAGACAACCATATGTAGGTGGAGAGCAACCATCACGATGCAAAAGCTAGGGGGTGGTTTCTTGTAGTTAGAGTCTAGTTGAATTCCCTAAGCCCATCAGGTCATGTAGTGTCTCTTAATCCTATGGTCTATGTAATATCTATGCCTATGGTCCTTTTAAGGTCTCCCCATCATCCCTTGATACGGGGTTATCAAGAATCAATAAAACTGTAGTCCCTCCCTTCATTCGATCATACAGTAAATGTTATAAGATGTCACATGCTTTGACATGAAGGAGTGACATATGAGAACTTACTTGGTACACATTGAGAGTTACATATAGGTAATCATATACTTTATTAAGATGAAATGGTAGATCCATGTTCATGTAAAAATGTAGGTTACATCGAGAAATATGTGATACCCATGTGTGGGTATTGATCATAGGTCCTCACTTGTGATCTTATGAAACTGAACTGTGGAATGAGGCATGTGGAATTTCGAAGCCCGTCATTGGGAGTTAGTGTGGTAATAACATAATTCATGTGGTGAAATATGATTTGATATGTGTCATATAGGGTTTAACATGATTCATAATGTGTTTTATGTGGGTGAACCATGTTATTAACTATAGTTTAGTGTTGGTTTTTGGTAGCTATTTCGTCCTAGTGGGGGGGGGAGTTGTACTGAAAACATTTAGGTTTTAACCAAGAGGATCCAAATACTGATAAATTCATAAAAATGTCATTATTTTGCACTTATATTAGATGGTTTTGATATTATGACTAGAACCTACAACCCTTGGAGTTTACAATTATTTATTGGTAACTCTTATGGGTATCACTATGGTTAGGGAATCCACGTATAGGGAAACATAGTATGATGGTTTCATGGATCGTGGGTATGAGTGGGAAACTATGCATGGGGTCATTAGCGAGATGGTTTGGATGGAGGTTGTTGTTTCTTTTGTGTATATTCCATCATGTGTTGTGGAAAAAACCATGAAATGGATTATGGGGAAAGGTAATGCCTCTTGCTCAAGCTTTTTATTTTCATGGACATTTTTAGAAAAATACACGAGAAAAGGTGTTAGATATTTAGGCCTAGAGGATGGGATGTTTGAGAGAGAGACCACTATACACATTTCATAAGGATGAGAAATAACTAATTTTTTTTTGAATTCCACGTAGATTTTTAGGCCAGTTCCCGTTAAATTTATTTGACCAGACATTTGTATCATGGTGGTTTTGGGATTTTAGAGGTTTTGGGATATTTTAAGAGGAATGAGCTAGACCTATAGTTGGTGGAAGTTTCGTGATGGGATAAATGGTGTAAAGAAATCCATCATTCCCAAAATTTGTCTATTAGGGATATAGGGTGATTTTCTAACCATTATTCATGGAAGGAACATATGTTCACACTGTGAAATTTTCATAAGCTAGTTTTTTAGGGAAAATAGTTAATTACCCCTTGAAACCCCTTAATTCCCCACCTATATTCTCATATAGCCCCCATCAAAACAATTAAACATTAGGGATATAGAGAACCATCAATGGTTAACCTAACTCATCAAATAATCCAACATGTTAAAAATCTTGAAGGGAATTCCCAATAGTTATGAGCAAGAAATAAAACAAAAATGAATCACAAATTACCATTTGAGAATGTTTTCTACATTGATAACCCAACATAACCCATCCATGAATTGAGATGCCATACCAACTATTGAAAAATAATAAATATAAAAAATATCTAATTGGATAAAATATTGTAATGGATAAACGTTTGTATCATTAACAACATCACATCACCAAGTATAAAGACTCATAAATAAGAAATATTCATCATATCCATAGTAAAATTCTCAAAACTAAAAAATTTATCAGAACCCAATTGATTAATACATGTATTCAAAACTATATTAATATCAAAAGATATATTCATAATGTACACCACATGATACCATCTCTCCTCCAACATAAAAACCCAAATATATTGGAAATCAAGAAGACCCACTAAAATTAATTTTTCCCTTACCATTATTTATTTTTTATGAATCAAGGTCAATATATACCCAAAGGAAAATGTAGGGTGTCACGACCCGTCCTCGGGGCCCGTGCTGTGACTACGCCAAGCCCGCCTTCCATAGGCCAGGGGCTGGCGACTAGCACCAAGGCGTAATTCCCGATAAAAAGAGAAGGCATTGCCTTTGTAAAGTAAATAAACACCACAGAGAAAGAAAGTAGTATAAGTTAACACTAAGTAAAAACTGGGTACAACAGTAAGTGCGGAAAAGTAAGTGGGCCAGAATAGAAACCCGAGCTGAAAGTAAAGTACAACTGGAAAAGGAAAACAACAACTGAAAGTAAAGCCACAACGTCGAGCCATCCACTAGAAGTCCCACCTGAAGGGTGAGTACAGATAGCCTCCACATCTCCTCGGGTCCATCCATCCGCTCCGAGTACGTCCCGCCCAGTGGTCGACCTCCAGGTACTGTCCTGCTCCACAAGCCTCAACCATGATCAGCGATGTCCGTTGTATTCAACCAATAAAACGTAGTGCGGGCATAGCCCATGCATGGGTGAGTATAAGCTACTCAGTAGGGACACCGAGACCCCCGAAGGTCACCCAAAATCCACAAAGAATAATCCACAATGGAAAGATACAATCATGAAGTAACATCCAACACTACTTAGGTATATGCCCATACATATACCTAAGTCATCAATTCCAGTTCGGCTCCAACATCCGAGCTCATGTACAACCCAGTCCACATAGGAAAACACAACGTAATCCACACAGGATAGCACAACACAATCCACATAGTAAAGCAAAATAGGATTCAGCTCACACAGGTATACTTCTTCGTATGATGATAGAGATCATCAGATATTTCCACTAATCCATCTAAGCCATTGGACCCACAAAGGATCGATAGATACTAACCCCCACAATGACCCACAAAGTATCGATAGGTACTAACCCCCGGAATGACCCACACAGGATCTGACCCACACAGGATCGATAGCTAACTAACCCCCGCAATGACCCACACATGATCGGACCCACACAGGATCTGTAGGCGCTGGCCCACACCGAACCTCTGAGCGCTGACCCACATAGGATCTGACCCACACAGGATTAGTGGCACTAATACACGTAGGATATCTGAGTGCTGTTGTCGTCGTCGTCGAATCCACAGAGGATTTCTGTACAGTCGTCATCGTCGTCGCAGTCGCAGCCAGCTCTAGGGTTCCCGCACACAGCAAGCTCATTTCAGAGGGTCCGCTCCACGAGATGAAGGGATGATACATCAACTCACACATAGTATGAATTTGATGTATCCAAAAGTTTTATATTGTCAATAGGAACTCAAAGTAACAGACGGCGCGTCATTCGGACGCCCTGTCTGAGTGTTATTCGCTTTTTCGTCCTAGGGGCCCGGTTAGTTTTTATGTCAAAACCAACCCGACCATACTCCAACTACATCCAAACCTCGAGCTAAGTAATCCTAATGGTCCGTCTCACTTATAGGAATCCAAAAAAGTCGACGTCACATCAATTGGAAGTCCGGAGGTCAAGTTATAAGTGTTTCCGCTCCGAGGGCCCGATTGGTTTTGTGTATGAACCAACCCGGCCGAACTCAAAGTACTCCGAAATCTTGAGTGTAATATACAGAAACGACCGTCTCGATCCAAGGATAACTATGCAACTGACGGTGCATCGATTGGAGGTCTGCATACCATGTTATGGGCAAAAGACCGTGAGAGGTCCGAAAGTGGAGGTTTCGGGCCTGAGACCGACCTGGCCCGAGACCCCCTGGGTAGGCCCGAACCGGGTCGACCTGACCCTGCTGGCGCGACCCGGCCTGGCTGGCGCGGTGCGGCCTGACCTGGGCGCGGCCAATGGCCAGCGGCCAGGTGGCTCGGCCGAAACGGCCGAGCGGTCGAGGGGTGCGTGGGGGGGGGGGGGGGGGTTGCCCCCCCATGGTTTCAATTAACGCGGCCCCCACATTGGGGAGGGGGCACTGCTGTCCGGCCAGCCAGGGGTTACGACCCCCGGCTCCTCCCCTATCCGGACGACCCGCTCCGGCCGGCCAGCTGCTGCCGCCATGGGACCAGCAATGGCCGGTCCCTCAGCTCCGATGCCAGAGGCCCGAACCCGGCCGCCAGTTCTCCTGCTCTGCCGCGGCCCAGAACCGGCCGCGACCTTCGTCCGTCCCGCCGGCACCGCGCCCCTCCATCGCGGCCCCACTCCATCCGTGGTGCTTTTTTGGTTCCCTGGCGCGGCGCGACGGCGCCGTGTCTCTAGTTCGTCTTCAATGGCGTGGCGTGACGGCGCCGCGTCTTTGGTTCATCTTCAACGGCGCGGCGTGACGACACCGCGTGACGACGCTGTGTCTTTGGTTCGTCTTCAACGGTGCGGCGCAACAGCACCGCACTTCTCCCCCTTTCCTTATCAATTCTCGCACGGTGCTTCGGCAACGTGTTGCCTTGCTCGTGCTGCAACAAACAAACCAACATGGGGGAGGAGGGTCATCCGTGTTTGTGCAGTCCGACCTCCTCCCATTATTGCGATAGAAGGCAGCTCAAAAGAAAAGGAGAATGTGACAGAAGTATTCACGAACTAACAAATAAAATAAATCCCTACCTCAAGCATAGCTTGAACGGTGGTTCGTCGCGGAAATAACCATCGTGGAAGGAGGATTCGTGAAAGGAGAATCATAGTGGAAGAAGGAAAGTTGCGGAAGAAGTGTCGTGTCGTCAATCACATATTATCTAGCGTTCTTCGCATTCATCACATTCTCTGCGTTCTTCATCAAAGAAGAAGGATTTTTTCCAAATCCTCTCCATGCAACAAGTTTCAACCCAAATAAAATAAGATTTGTCTTATTTTATTACCACAAAATCCAACTTTTTAATTTCAAAAAGAAACGAAACGAACAATTAATTGAGGAGTTTAAAACCGCCCACATAATTGGGGCGTTTATTATCCAGATTAAACGTAAGAGTTGACTTCATTTAAAAGGGGGTGCGGGTGCGTTACATAGAAGAAAAGAAATGGTGGAGCTCGTGTGGGCCCCACCTTACATATATCCTACCAAGAGGGTAAGATATTGTGGGTCTCACATCATCCACTTAACTTAAGTTAAAATAAAATAAAAATCGGTTGTACCACTTTTATTTTACTTCATATCTTAACCCCAAAAAATTAAAATCCACACCCGAGAAAACACAACTCCGGAAGAGGTGTTTCTAAGAAAATACCAGTGCTGAGATTCCATCAGTGCCCTCGGAATTTGATTCTGAGCACCAGATCAAAAGTTAGAAAAACCTGCTTGTTCGTTCACTGAACGTACCTGTGCAAATCTTCAGAAAAAGATTCTGGGCACACCGGGCCTCGGAATCAGGTGCCGTCAGAAACTGTGTTCTTGTAAAATCCCAAAGAAAATTAATAAAAAAATTCCTTTAATTTTTCGGGTTTAAATCACTCCCACCTCAAGGATTTACGTCCCCATAAAGAAACATCATAAACTAGGGAAACAAATGTGGGTACTGAGCACGCATCTGAGCTTCCCGCTCCCAAGTTCTCTCCTGTAGGTTCTCGTGCTGCCATATGATCCGCACTAGAGGAATCGATCATCCACGTAGGACCAGCTCATGTCGATCCTCGATCTCCACCGGAACCTCCGCAAAAGTTCCCCATCATCAATTTCTAGCTCCCCATGGTCAGTGATATGCGTCGGGTCGTGCACGTATCTCCTCAGTTGGGATACGTGGAAGACGTCGTGCACTCGGCGCAATTGAGGTAGTAGAGTCAGGCGATAAGACACCTCGCTAATCCTGCTAAGGACCTGGAACGGTCCGATGAAGCATGGAGACAACTTGTCGCCTCGGCCAAATCTCCGTAATCCACATCGAGGTGAGACCTGCAAGAAGACGTGGTCGCCATCCTCGAACTCCAGTGGCCTACGCCTCCTGTCAGCATAAGACTTCTGCCGGCTATGAGCTTTCCTCATCTCTTCCTGGATGACCTGGACCATCTCCGTCATGGCCTGGACCATCTCTGGTCCCACAAGTGCTGACTCCCCAGGGTTTGTCCATCACAACGGTGATCTGCAAGGTCAGCCGTACAACCCCTCGTATGGTGCCATCCCGATGGTGGTGTGGTAGCTGTTGTTGTACGTGAACTCCACCAAGGGTAGGTGGTCCTCCCAGCTGCGACCAAAGTCGAGGACACATTCACGGAGCATGTCCTCGAGAGTCTGAATGGTCCTCTCCGTCTGACCATCTGTCTGAGGGTGAAAGGTGGTTCTCAGACGTAGCTGCGTCCCGAACGCCTCCTGCAACCCCTTCCAAATCCAGGAAGTAAAGCAAGCATCTCGATCAGAGACGATAGATGTTGGAACACCGTGAATCCATACAATCTCCTGAACGTAGAGATGTCTTAATCTCTCTACTGAGCCCTTCTCTCTGATGGGTAAGAAGTGAGCTGACTTGGTGAGTCGGTCGACAATCACCCAAATGGAGTCATGACCTTTGGAAGTGCGTAGAAGTCCAGTCATGAAGTCCATAGATATCCCGTCCCACTTCCACTACGGGACCTCCAAGGGATATACCAAGCCTGCTGGTACCTAGTGCTCTGCGTTCATCTACTGGCAGGTGAGGCATCGAGAAACCAACTCTACCACAGCCTTCTTCATGCCTGGCCACCAGTGCTGTCATCTGAGATCCTGGTACATCTTCGCCATGCCTGGATGTACCGCCAAAGGGGAAGTGTGAAACTCTTTTAGCACCTCCTCTCGTAAAGCAACTGGTACGAAGGTACATCCTCTGAAAAAGGCATCATGCTCTCCTCCCATGGAGAATCCATCAGGTGCCTGTCCTGAGGATATCTGTACACTCCGCGTCTCACAGTCGGCGTCCTCACGATGTACCTCTCTGACCCGCTGTAGTAGTGGAGGAGTGACGATGAGTGACTGAAGGAATGCTGCTCCATCTCTATCCACGAAGGATATCCGCAAAGCGGCTAGCTGATCTGTCGCCTCCCCAAAGAGTTGAATGCCCATCCTCTGGCTGAGAGCATCGACTACTACGCTCCCCTTCCCAGGTGTATAGACTATCTCAATGTCATAGTCCTGGAGGAACTCGAGCCATCTGCGTTGTCTCAGGTTCAGGTCCTTCTAAGAGAAGATGTACCTGAGACTCTGATTTTCAGAATAGCCTGTAAATCACTCTCCCATCAGATAGTGTCACCACATCTTCAGAGCGAAGAACACTACTACTAACTCCAAGTCATGGGTAGTGTAGTTCTGCTCATGCGGCCACAACTGACGCGATCCATAGGCGATCACTGCCCGCTCCTGCATCAGGACACATCTAAGTCCGGTCCCTGATGCATCGTAGTAGATTATGTACCCTACTCCCTCCTCCGGTAACCTCAAGATAGGTGCGCTGGTCAATCTCTATCTCAGCTCCTGGAAGCTCTGCTGACATCTGTCTGACCACACAAAGGGTTTCCCCTTCTTCGTCAAACCATGCTTTTTAATGTAAACCAACTGTAAAAGAAAAAACCAAGAATAATATCTTTTCATAGTGAGTTAGACTTCCCTTATATGTGGGTTTTTTATTCCCAAAACCAAAATATTTTCCACAATTTGACAATATCCTACCTAATGTAAAAAATTAATAAAAATTAATATTAAAGAAAAGAAGAATGGTCATTTTTATCACTTTTCAAATGTATTAACATGAATCAGTATACAGTAATAGAAATGGAGCACCATAAAACCTCAGACATTTCTCTCTATATACCATATGTTTATAACATGTAGCGAGGTAAAATATTACATGGGGAAACTATATCCCTTGGATAATGTAAACATAAATAACATTAAAATTACAAATAATTACAATCATCCAGATAAATAAGAGTAAAAATAATAATAATAATATACCAATAAAAAAATATAATAACCCATTATATACCAATATGAGTAATTTAAAATTTCATAGAATAAAAAATACATGAATAGGATCCCCTAGGGGATGATTGTGTACGTTATTTTCAAAAATAATAAAATGTAATCAAAACAGGGAAAGGCCAAAAAAATATCCAATGTCCTTGCCTAGTCCCATAATCCAATCCCCATTATAGATAACTGAATCAATCATCAATAGTAGTTTCCATGTCCTTATCACAACCTTCAAAAAAAGTAGTCTTGGGTACTAGTAGTAGAATTATATGGGAGAAAGTAAAACTTATTTGGCCACCACTATTGGTGGCCCAACATATATTCAATCAAAACAACTATCATACAAACTTTTTATAACTAATAATTATGAATTAATATAATAATTCATCGCCAAACCTAGAGTTCTGTGGTGACTCCCAGAAAATAACATACCTGATCCATCAAATTCTGAATATCTCTAAACATAACACATCATAACCTAGGTGTAAAGACACATCACCATATTTTCATCCTAGTATTGTATCACCGGGTGGAAATAACACCATGCCCTAAAAATCTCAATTCCATCACAATATTGTCCGGAATAGTGCTCCCCTCTCGAACAATATCATCATTATCACCAAAAAAGTGGAATAAAACCCAATATTATAACTATCTATTAATAATCTCCACTAATGGGGGAATAATAACTCACTCTAGATCTATCTTATCCTCATCACCACTTAGGGGTGACAACGATCCTTTTTGAAATTATCTAAACATCATCCCATCATAAGGGGAATAACATGTCAGCCTAAGATCATCTCATTAACATCACCAACATTTATAGAAACCACCATTGGCCAGAAGAATAGAGGAACAGGGGCCTCCTGGGATTTCAGGAATGGATGAAGAAATAAGCACTCCTTCAAAAATGATAAATTTCGTGGCTAAATCTTGGTAGCCATGGGCAATAACTGGCTCACGCATCCGCAGACCAGGGTGGCCGAAGAAGGAAAACTCACTAATCATCCCGATTATGTCCCTTTACATATAATGATGGGTTATAATAACCAGAACTATTTTTTCATTAAGGATATCCTTCATGTAACGGTCGACTCTAGGTAGCTGACATTAGAATGTCTCCTAGAACAAGTGGAATTCATAACCATTTCCCATTCATAGTAAGAGGAAGGTCGTCAGAAAGTTCCTACTAAGAAAGTATAGTGGTTTGATAAATGCATGGCTCATAAAATAGTTTACCAAGCTCATGTCACCCTAAAGGCACTATTGTAATAACTCACAACAACTCCAGCACCCAAATAGGATAAGTTTGATCTTCCTCCTAGGGTTAGGAATGGAAAATAGAAGTTAGAATAAATAGAAGAAGAATAAACATATTCTCAATAAAATTAGACTCTAAATATTATAGATTTCCTCCCTCCAACATCAAAAGCATGAGAACCACCCCACCAAACTGAATCATTATCTTGTGAGGATATCATATTCAGTTATGTCAAGAAAATACACATGATGAACCCCTTCTATGATGATGTGTGTGCCCCATAATATGGGTTTCACCCATATAATATGGGAATAGGGGTTCACGCACTAAATTAGAGGATACATGGGAAATCACAGATATGGATGAAGTTAGTATCCTGATCATATCCCCACAGGGGAAAAACATGTAGTCGATACATGTGGTCAAGCATTCAAGCAAGCTCAAAGGAAGAAGAAAGGTGTCGCGGAGCCCTCCAAAATTTAACTACACCCGATTTTCTTTCATGACAACTTAGTGGTGGTTCAAAATGATCAGCCCAAGAAATAGTGATGGTCAGTGAAGCATGTTCCACTAGAAGTACATACTCCCACAACCTCTATTCATGCCTTGGCTCAATCGACCTCATCTTCCCTAGCTCCTATGTCGCACACCCCAGATTAGCCACATATTAGGAAGCGATGACCTTTTCCACAGAAGTACAATGTTTTGGAATAAATAGGTATATTATTATCTAGTCTATCAATCCATGATAATCTTGTTCTTTCAATAGAACTAAGGGAGGCACTTTTTAAAGTCCTTT
Source organism: Viscum album (assembly GCA_963277665.1). NCBI lineage: Eukaryota > Viridiplantae > Streptophyta > Magnoliopsida > Santalales > Viscaceae > Viscum > Viscum album. Next base: position 20,833,785 of record OY728164.1, read on the forward strand.
GAAGTCCGTGGGAGTTTGAGATAGAAGTCTCTATTTCCAAGGTCTATCAAGTGGAGATCATGTCCCTAGGTTGACATGTACCCATATCATTCTCTGATCAAGATTAGGGAGAGGCCATTTAGGGACATATCATAACTTTTTATGTCTCAAGAAGACTCAAAAACATCAACATCAAAAACATGAAAATATATAATGGATCTGGGATCAATCTGAGCATGGACCTAACTCTTCATTGTTTGGTGTATAAAGAAGGGGACCTATCCCCTAAAAAGATGACCATCTTAGGTTATGATAAGAATGAGAAAAGGCCCCTCCAGATGATTAATCTAGAGACCCAATTTGGAAAGCTCACATCTGTGGCCCAGTTCATGGTCATCCAACAAGACACCACGTAAAATGTCATTCTTGCAAGGCCCTGGCTTCATATCAACTCATCAGTACCATCAACATTCCATTAATGAACGAAGTATCCCATAAATGGAAAGGATAGTATATTTCATGGAGACAATTCACCCTTAAAGACTTTAAGATCCATATATCTTGATGTAAACATCTATAATAAGGGAGACAAGAAAATGATCGCAGATGATGTTATACAGGTTGTCTACCCCAATAGTTTAGGGACCATCCCAATAAATCCTTGCAGCTTGATCGATGAGGATAATGTTCTCCGCAAAAACATGGACCAAATAGAATACCTAGTCATAGAGTTCAAGGCCTCTCCTATCATCAGAGACAATCATCATTAGCATGTCCCTGCTGCATCTTAGATGACAGGAGATGATGATATTTATTCTGATGACCTCTCTCATCTTGATAGGGATGGAGTGGCCCCCAAACATCCATCATCATCTAAAATTATTAATATAGACTAAAAATGTAATATAATGGGGATGATCATATAACTTCCACTCCAGAATTTGATGAAGGTGTTTCCAACACTATATATGATCTCTAGCAGATAAACCTGGGGACATATGAAGACCCACACCCTACCATGATCAGCGCTACCATGCCTCCCAAATAGCAGGAGATGTATATTGCATTACATAAGCAACACCTAATTTATGTTACCTGAGTATATAGCGATAGGCATACATTGAATCTAGATGTGGATACACACCATCCCAGACTACCCGAAGAGAGTCAGGACACCATGAAGGAAACCAAGAGAATGCACCCCTCGCATGCTACAAACATGGGGGTGGAAGCTAACATTAAATCCAACTTCATCCAAGAAGTGAAGTACCTGAAATAAATTTCCAACATTATCCCCATCAAGAAAAATAACATATAAATGAGGGTCTAGATTTCTTTTAGATACCTTATTCACCATTTCTCGAAGGATGAATTCCCATTGCCGATCACATAACTCTTGATCAGTGTGATTGTTGATTTCCAAGAAATTTCCTTTAGGTATGGGTATTTGGGGTACTATCCAATCAAGGTGGCCACATAGGATGAAGAATAAACCACCTTCAAGGCACCCTAGGGTATTTTACACTTCCTATTCATGCCCTTTGGATTAAATAATGCTACTGCCAGATATTAGTGTTCCATGCATCACATCTTTAAGACATTTTTAAGAAGAGTAGCTGAGTGTCATGTTGATGACATGGTCATAAAATATTTATAATAATGTGACCAATTCATGGTTCAAAATAAAATATTCTGAAAATTATGACATCATCATTTGAAGATGAATCCAGTAAAGTGTGCTTTTGGGGTAACATCAGGAAAATTACTTGGTATTTTTATATGCCAACTTGGTATAGAGGTGTACCTGAGGAATGTCAATGCTATACTAAAAATTTCTCCACTAGGAATATGAATTAACTAATGGTAATCTTTAGAAAACTCACCTACATTCATAGATTCATATCCATCCGAGTCAACAAAGCTATCCCCTTCACGAGGCTACTGAAGAACGGAGTAACCTACCAATGGGACAATACGTGTCCAAAATCCTTCCAAAATCTAAACTAATACCAGTTGCACCTAACAGTTTTGATTTCTCTAGTGCAAGGGATGTCAATAATCTTATATGTAGCTTCCATGGAATGTTCAAAGTGTTCCCTTCTTGGATAGATGAATATTGATGGGAGTGATAATATTCTCTACTAGTTCAGGTGGACTATGTTGGGTAATGAGACCAGATATTCCGATGTCTAAAAGAACTTCCTATCAATGATAATTATAGTGAAATAGTTGAGGAATTACCTTCGGCACCATGAATTCCACCTGGTCTCTATTTTTTAACCACTAATGTACATCCTTGGGATCCCAATGTTGACTGGGCATCTGGCTCAATGGGCGGTCATTCTGTAACAGTATGACATCCAGTTCCAATCCCAGAGATCAGTAAATGAACAAGATCAGGTTAAATACCTAGAGGCACCTCCCACACTGGAGAATACAATATAGGACACTAAGCTCCCATAAAAAGAGATATTCTATTCCTAAGATGCTCATCGCACATGGGAGATGTATTTTGATGGTCCCTCCGGAAGCCCTATCAACAAAAGAATGGAAAAACCAAAACTTAATATTTTTGGTATGGGGATTATATTTGCCTCTATAGAAAAAGAATTTATATCCTACACTTTCTCACTATCCAAAGTATTCATGAATAATGATGATGAGTGTCAGTCACACATCGATTGGTTGGAACTAGCTCAAAAGTTGCACATAGCCTACCTGAACATAAAAGGGTATATAGAATCGGTGATAAAGAATATCAATGGTGAATATTATATCAAGATGGAAGAAATGACCCCCCACACTAGATATGTCAGGGGACTGATGATAGAGTTCCCCTTTGAGCCCTCCCTGCATTAGATCCCCTGATCACAAAATTCTTATGGCGATGCACTGTTTAATGAAACTGCTGTCGTAAATGACCCTAATCCAGAGGAAGATACTTTTTTTATAGCATATTTATGAATGATCTTTTCAATCATTCTATGTGATACGTAGTAAATAAATTAGGTCAACACTTCCCCAGAGTGTGACGAAATAGTAATCACCCATGGATGGATGGATCCAATAATCGAAAATCTGCAAAAAAAAATGGGTCTCTCCAAATAGACAGAGTCTGATGGGAATAGATTCACTACTGGGCAGAAAACATCATGTTGTAGGATATCCCAAATGATCAGAAAGTACTTTGCAAGTTTGGATTCAATAAAATTACTTGTATGTGTATAACATAAGGAGGAGTTCTTACCATAATGGTTGAAGTCCATATAGACGCCTGGGTACCCACAAATCTGGGATCAGGCTCTCCCACAAGATCAGAAGGTTGTTATATTAATGGATTACCATGATAGAGTATTGTGTGGAATTCACTAGGAAATATAATGAATTATTTATTCAAGCAATATTCATCCATCATCCCGCATATTTACTGAATACATCTAGATATTTCGAGCCATTTATTTTATGGGGGATGGATGTTGTGGGGACATGTCCCCCATCCACAACAAAATAGTTCAACCACATCATTAATGATACTAATTTTTTTTACCAATGGTATGAGGTGATACCCCTCAAGGATATCGGAAGAAATAATATGACCATATTCATAAAATCCAATATCCTTACGAGCTATGGAGTCCCTCACCTAATATTGATGGAGAAAGAATTAAACTTCAATTCTGAAGATCTAAAGAAGTTGTTCCAAGTGTATAATATCAAATCAAATCACTCATCTCACCATCATGAAGTAAAAAAAGGTCAGATATATGCATACAATAAGATCTTATAGATTATACTACCAAAGATGGTGGAAAAGGATAATAAGTCATGGCCGGACAAACTCTTCCATGCTCAATGGGCCTACCGTAAAACCAAACATACTGCTACACAAGAAACACTATAATAACTGGTGTATGGGACCATAGAAGTGTTACCCATATAGGTCCAAATACCATTACTTTGAATATCCATTTATATGAAATTTTCATATGGTTATCATGTAAAGAAACGACTGGATGAGTGGGAGTGACTGGATGAGAAGAAGTTACGCACACTACACGACCTCGAGATCCACCAGAACTGGATAGCATAGGTCTTCAATAAAAAGATTTGCCTCCATTCATACCTTCAAGGAGAACTAGTAAAAACTCTCAAAACCCCAATGATATCAAGTAAGAAGCCCCCAGACTTAGAACATAAGTGTGATTGACCTTATGTCATACATAATATCAATAATAATGGATCTTATTCGTTATCCACCATGGATGGGGACTGTGTCGCACCACCCACCAATGCGATATTTCTCAATAAATACATTTTGTATATACCAGAAATAGGGAATCCACATTGGTGTACGTCCCATATACATCCTTACCGCTGGATGTTAAACTGCACAACCATCATCCTGACCACATGATGTTAAAATATATGAAGCCAACATGCTTACTGTAATACATTAGACTGCCAAGACAACATCCTTACCTTATGATGTTAAACTACATATCCCTAGTCCTAACCACATGACGTTAAACTGTACGGATCCATCATCATTACAACATGATGTCAAACTACAAGTATATCTATGAACTATGTGTAGCTTGATTCCTTTCTTCACAAGATACGTAGTGACACGTGGATATCCTATCATAGGCTTAGCTGCAACTATCACCATGATATAATGACCACCTCTATTCATGGGATAGACCTATGTAGTGCATCTACATCTCAAGAACTCTGTGGAATTTGATTCCCAAATAGAAGGGATATGTAGGAAACCCCCCATGGATCAAGCCCGACTCTTCATGGACCAAAATTTTTCTCTCATCTTCATGTAAATTCATATTAGTACTCACCACTTGGTGTCAAAATTCATGGTCATCAAGAACTAAGTTTGACTTGATTATCATTTACAATGGGATATGTAGGAACAAATTTATCCTACATATTTTCCATGCACCCCCCTCAAAAAAATACTCATATCATATCCTCCATTTCCTCTAAATGTTGGAATGGACCCCTGTCATTCCTTGTTTCTGAAATCGATCATAGATCACATGAGTTTAAGACATTCAATAAGGGTTTACCTATAAAAAATATGGAATTAAGCCTTGGGGTATACTCATACAATGAAATAAGTTGTATGTTTTGAGTCCTCAGTACATGATGTTATACTTCATGGTAAATGTCCCATACATGACATGAAACTGTACGCTCATGTGGTAGTCATATTAGTGGAACACCATCACGGATGTTGTTATCCTAGCACACCAGCATTATATGAACTATGTACGGCTTGATTCCATTTCATATATAATATGTAGTGATCCTTTAACCCTTAATTATTCACCCAACCATATGATTATCTTCCTTTAACATTAAGTGGTCCTATGTACTTACCGCATGACATGAAACTGCATGGATTCATGATATCCACCTCCATTCACATCAAACCACCTTTATCCATTCAGCATGATGTTAAACTAAATGGAATTATATCCTTACCACAAGATGTTAAAATGCACAATCATTTTCCAACCACATGAGATTAAAAATTACAGATCCAACTTCTTTACCGCATGACGTAAAAATTCAAATTCATTCAAGGAATATGTATGGTTTTATTCCGGATTTCATAAAGTATATAGTGATGACCAAACGTCATACATTAGGACCAACCATAATACATTCACAATTCACGTCTGTCCACCTTCATCCTTACTATATGATGTTAAGCTGCCTGGAAGTACGTCCTTAACTGTATGACGATAAACTAAAATGACCTTCATGAACTACATGTGGTTTGATTCCTTTTGGCATAGGATACATAGTGATTCCTGAACTTCCACCTTCAGGTCCAAACACAATATGCTCAAAATTCATGTTGGTCCACCTTTTTCCTTACTGGATTATGTTAAACTGCATGGAAGTAAGTCCTTAATTTCACGTCTTTAAAGTACATGGAAGTACATCATTACCTCATGACATTAAACTAAATGGAATAATGTCCATACATTATTATTTTGAACTGCATGGATGTACGTCCCCACTACATGATGATAAACTATGTAGGTTATCATTCATCCTACTTCCGTATCAATGAACCGCAAGAGTCTTATAATGGAAAAATAGAAAACAGAGTGCTTTCACCATCTTCTAAAGGACCCCAAACCCATAAGCCACACATCATGCTTGGAGTGTCTCAGATCACCATAATCATTCATGGACCTTGGATAGGATACCTGGCATTAATGAACTTTTTCTTAATTGTGCATAAATGATTATGTCTCCTGCATACACTCTTAAAACCATCAATAAAATGTGTCCGTATGAAAAAGTAAATTCTAATCCCCATGACTGTTGACATCATCCCTATAGAATCACTCAACATCTTAATATGTCTTAACTGCTCTAGGTATGGTTTTCTCATATTATTTCTCATGATATAAGGAACTCAAGCCATGATTTACAAAATTTACACCACCCACACCGAAGAATATTAAATTGCTCTTTACCCTGGGTATCCTAGTGAGCCTATTGTGTAACATATCCCATATTAGTTCCATGTACGTAATTTCCATAGACTATTTTCACATTTTCCATTGATGCTTGACCTAAAACTCAAGACTATGATGGTCTAAGATTCAATACATTAAACTAGTAGTGAAAGTGGGACATAACTCGTTAGGCTGAATACCTGCAAATGGAAACCAATGAAAATGTCATGTAATAACCCGATAAACTCTATATATCCAATTTTTAGGAAAAAATAATCACCCTAAGTACATAATTAATAAAAATTATAGGGTCTATTTAGTATCTATAGCAAATGATAATCTATTTTCATTGGAACCCATGGTCTAGGAAAAATTAGTGAAATAATTTACCAAATATTCTCTCTATGAGAGTATATTTTCAAAGTGGTGACACAACATTTAGGGTACTAAAACCCTCCTATGATCATAAACATTCTAGAAACCACACTTCATGAATTGTGGTTTCATGAAACAACATAGCCTTCCATAGCCTCTATAATGGACATCCGACATTAGTGGAACTTTTCTATGACTATTAATAAATTCCCAATGGATCTTGCATATATGCCTATGGAAATCAACCATATATGACACTAAGAAAATGGAAACTCTTATTCTCACGAGAATTAGAATCATTTGGGTAGCACAGAACATCTCAGTTTGTCCGAACTGCTCCTTGCATGATTGTCGCCTATCATTCCCCTGACTCAAACACACCATGTCGTGATTTAAATTCTCCATATTAGACTATCCAAGTGGATATTATATCCTCAATGTTTCATCACCATATTTTTTTACCCCTTTTTAAAGCCGGAATGATGCCATTCATTCATGAACCCCCTGAAAAACAAAGGCCAATGAATTGAAGCATTAGACCGTAGAGATCAAGCATCAATTATGAGCTATGTTTCCCTAGGATTCCATAACCCTTCCTGGATACCCTCCTTTGGATACCCAACTTCATCATCTATATTTTTGAGCATGTAAATATTTTATATCCCATGGAATAGAAAAGAGACCACTCCACTTGTCCATGCCACCGATGCACAAGGTCTCAGACCCACCTATTGGGGATATCTTGGTATAACATAAAGGGTATCATAAGAATTGTGAGCCTAAACATCACTATGGTATAACAAAACACCTCATAGGGTCAAGGGACATAACTGGCATGTCTACCCCATTAAATTTCACTCTGATCAATCTTTCATGTTGTGAATTACATCACCCACATCCCAACTATCCTGGTGGGCCTATCTTCCCTAGAATTTCATCATCAACCATATTTTACCCAATGATCTTCCATATCCCTTGGAGAAGAGTAGAGATAAACTCTTCTTGTCCAATCTACCGATGCATAAGAGAATTAACCTACCAGTTAAAGGTATCTCCCCACTTTCATATAAGGAACTCTAATCCTTGTAATCCATATCAGTACTATGGTGAAACTCTACACCTCATAGTGTTTTGAGACATCTATGGGTTTTCAGCCCCATATTGTTTTATGGTATGAGCTAAATGACCCCAAACTAAAGAAAAATTTGTTTCAAGATAAAAGGCCCTAAAATAAAGAAACAGATGGTCCGTTCTAAAATACCCTAACCTAAAGCAACCAATTACTTGAGATAAAATACCAAAAACTAAAGCAACACATTGTTCAATCTAAAAGAGATTAAAATAAAGCAACATATGATATGAGCTAAAATCCCATAAACTAGAGAAACAGATGGTCCAAATTACATGACCGTAAATAAAATAAATAGATGGTCCAAGCTAAAAGTACCTAAACTAAAGTAATAGATGGTCCGATCTAAAATACCCCGAACTAACGAAATAGATGGTCTGATCTAAAAAACCCCAAACTAAAGCATCATATGGTCTATGATAAAATAACCTATACTAAATCATATCAGTGTTTTCATGTGGCCCTTTATATAGAAATATAATGTGCAAGACACTTCCCACTAATATGCAAATAAGTCATCCTTCAAGACATAGCTTCTGACATGAATATCTCTCCGCACATCAAACATTATAGCTCATGTAAAATCATCATACAATGAAAATGATTTGGAGTAAGATAAACTCATCCATTCATAGTATGGAAAGGAAAGAGAAATATCTACATTTTAGAGTCTCTCTATAAACCTGAGAAGAAAATGGGATGTAGTGCAAAAGTATGGGATACAATGAAATAAAACTGGATTTCATCAAAACATGATCAGCAGAGCTAGAAATACTGGAAAGGGATTGGTAGGATGAATCAATTGAGCATTGAAATGCTGCCATCCCCACTTCCTGCACCTTTAAAAAGGATAATGAATGTATTCTAATGTTGTTAGCTCCCCAACCCTCCTTCGATAAATGGTCAATATAGCATCCCGTCTTTTTATAACCTAACATTCATTCCATTACACGGAACTGAGGATCTTTAAGGTTTAGTGTCTTGGAAACAAGGAATATAATACATGAAAACAACAACAAAAACACACTCTTCTTAAACACTTTAGAGGCGTCTCTATAAGTTCATCCTAGGTTCATTACTTCATCTCATAACTTGGGGACATACATCAAAAGAAAGGGTGAGCAGAAGGCCCAGTAAGGGAAACAAGAGAAACATTTTACATGTGAACTTGAGATACTTCAATAAGGACATGAAAATAACTTTAAGGCATGAGAAAGGAATCATAAGATACATCATAATAAAAATAACATTTTTCATAACATGAAGATGTGGCTACGAAATTTAATATTGACAATCGTTTCTTTTCACCAAGGTCCATCCACAAGGTGTCGTTAAAAATTACCAAGGTTATTCACCAAGGCGTCGTTAAAATGGTCATCTCTAGAGATTAAGTCTTTACCCAATGCATTGGAGCGCAATCAGGGAGAACCCATAAATTTTCCTTTATTATCATGAGATCCACATATATCATCATCAAAAAATTCATAAAGAACCCATATAGCACAAAATAAATGGGTTTCATTTCATAATCATAACGTTTTAAAAACTGCTTTAAAGACATGATCTTAATGTCACTTTAAAACCACGGAAAGGGAAAGCGGGTCTCATGTATGTAAATCCCAGAATTTCAAATAGAACATTTTGATATATATGTGAATAACCTTGTAGAAATAAGAGCTTTGAGTATTCACTTTATAACATAAAATAATTTTGAGAAAAGAGAGAGGCATTTTGAGACGAAAATTCTGCAGCATAATGGCTATGTTACAAGGTTTTAGAAAACATTGAAAAGAGAGGGAACATGGGTCACCCACTCATAAATGATCCATAAAACAGTATGGGGACAGAATATAAGGGATTTAAGAACATGTTAATGAAATTTGAACGATATACCATATGAAATGAAAAACATTGAAGTGAGACAAAAATAAGATTTCTCTTAGGAAAATTCGGCAGCCTAACGGCGTCACTTAAACTTCAATAATAAAAAGATTTGACAAGATAAAATAGGGTCTCTCATCATATGATCATAATAGATCAGTATGATAGATATAGAGATCATACCCCAACATAATAAAAAGGAACTTGAAATACTTGACATGAAAATAGAACTTGAAAAATGAGAAGGGTGAAAGAATCCCTTAAAAATTCGGCAGCCTAATGACGTCACTTAAACTTTCATAAAATGAAATGATGAGAGTAAGAGGGGATCTCTCATCATAAAAACATGAAAAGGGAAGTAAGAGGAATATAAAAGAACATCCTCTCACATAAGAACATGGAGCATAAAAGGAATGACATAAAAGAGATTACACAAAAAGAAAGAGAGAGGTCGGATCCCTTACCTTAAAACGTAACTCTTAAAACTAAAAGGTTTGGACCTTGAGGGATTGGGGGCACCTTGGGAGGACTCCGTGGGAGGTAAGGAGACCATAAATTCGTTGGGGGAGAGTTGGGAGTGAAAACTAAAGGGGGAAAGGGTGGTTATTTATAGGGAAAGTGAGGGGACAAAGCAATAATGGCCAAGGGACACCTCACAAGTGCTTTTCTCAAAACCATGTGCTCTCCCTTGGCATTTACCATGGAGTTAGGCCACATGGGCCCCCCCAAAACAATAATTAATCACCCTTGGCCGGAAAACCCTTAAAATATCTCATTAAATCATCATGACACAGTTATGATGTCATTAAACATACTGAAACCCTAAAACTGCATTTTTACTATTCAATGAAAAAATTCATCTTTCTCAGAAAAATCCCAAAATTTCACCTTAACCAAATATAGATGCTCTAATTACATTTATGAACTCCATTTTATAAAAATCTTTTTCTAAACAATTTTAATTTAATTTTAAAATAAAAACACTATTCATCGAGAATTCGTTTTTTTCAGAAAAATCCCCAAAAATTACCATAACATAATATCGATGCTCTGAGTTCAAAAATAAAGTCCTTTTTATAAAAATAATTTTCTAGTTATTTTTAATTAAATTTTTAATTAAAAAACACTATTCACCTGAAAAAACTAATACTTGGCTAATAATTTATGAAACCGTTATTTACCCATTTTATTGAATCACATTACTTAATCTAGGTGTCTAAATTATATTAAAACATTATTTGACTGAAATTACTAATCCATTTTTTCACATTACTAATTCTAAGCATTAAATCACTATTCATAATTTACTATTCATCAAAAATTAAGTTGATCTTATTAGACTCCAAATTCATTATTGAACACTTTTGTAGAAGACCATTTTTTGAAAATCATTACACATCATTAATTATTTAGGGTTTACATAAATATTTTAAAATATCTTTTTTTCAAATTTCATCAATAAAATACATCCTAAAAATATCCGGACATTTGAAATTTCACAAACATCACTAAAGGAAGAAATCTCAATTCATTCATCCCAAAGGATTACACAAAGAAGCTAGGGTCTCATCACATAACCCCTTATAACACCGGCATATGACCTAGGTGTAAGGTGTGCTATGGTGAGAGAATCTGAGGGAGGCTCAGATAACATTGCCCTAGTAGTAATCTCTACTAACTTGAACTTCTCCCACCGGCGTTTCCATTCAAGCTTGACACGCTGGAGTTCGGCTTTGGCTTGGTCCAAAGCGAAGCCCACAGATGCTACCTCCTTCCCAAGCTCTGATAAGTGGGCTTCATAAGGATCGAATCTGCTGGATGAATCCATCGACTCCTCTTTCTGCATTAACCATTAACATCTTATTAAATCATTAAGAGTAAGTTAATATACTACGCAAAATATTGGGTCGTTACATTCTTCCCCCCTTAAGAAATTTCGTCCCTGAATTTTATACTTGAGGCCTAGTCGAAAAGTTGAGGGTATTTTTGCATCATTGTTTCCTCAGGCTCCCAAGTCGCTTCTTCATATTTATGATTCCTCCACAACACTTTCACAAGGTGGGTAGTCTTGTTTCGTAGGACCTTGTCTCTACGGTCTAAGATCTCCACTGGCTGCTCCTCATAAGAGAGGTCATGTTCCAGTTATACAACCTCTGGGTTCAGTACATGCGAAGGGTCGGGTATGTACTTCCTCAAGATAGATACATGGAAGACATCATGAACTTGAGCTAGGTTCAGTGGAAGTGCTAGACGATAGGCCACTGCTCCTATGCGATCAAGGATTTCGTAGGGGCCAATGTACCTAGGGCTGAGCTTCCATTTCTTCCCAAACCGCATGAATCTCTTCCAGGGAGAAATTCGAAGAAAGACTTTGTCACAAACACCAAACTCCAATTCCCTTCGACGATTGTCAGCATAGCTCTTCTGCCGACTTTGAGTAGCCTTTATGTGTTGTTGGATGGCATGAACCTTTTCTGTCATATCTTGCACAAGATCTGGCCCAAGAAGCTTTCTCTCACCAGTTTCATCCCAACAGGTAGGAGTTCTACATCGCTTTCCATACAGAGCTTTATAGGGTGCCATCTGAATACTCGAATGGAATTTGTTGTTATAGGAGAACTCAACTAATGGGAGGTGTTGATCCCAACCACCTTTAAATTCCATTGATCTTAATCTCATCATGTCTTCGAGTGTCTGAATAGTCCTTTCAGATTGGCCATCAGTTTGAGGATGATAGGCCGTACTAAAATTCAATTCAGTATTCAGGGCATGTTGAATACTTTTCCAGAATTTTGGTGTGAATCTTGGGTCACGATCAGACACGATGGATAGTGGTACCCCATGCATCCTTACCACTTCCTTCACGTATATATTGTCAAGCTGATCCAGAGAGAAATCTTCCCGAATAGAGATAAAATGGGATGTCTTGGTGAGATGTTCAACAATAACCCATATCGCATTGTTTCCTTTGGATGTTTTCGAGAGACCAGTTACAAAGTCCATAGTGATATTATCCCACTTCCATACTGGTATGGGTAGCGGTTGTAATACCCCCTTAGGCAGTTGTCATTCTGCCTTTACTTGCTAACACACCAGGCACCTTGTAGTGTAATCAGCAATCTCCCTCTTCATGTTATCCCACCAATAATGATCACGAAGGTCTCTATACATCTTAGTGCTTCCCAGATGTATAGAGAAAGTAGAGCTATGAGCTTCATCCATATGTTCTTTCTTTATCTCCAGAATAGATGGAATACATAGTCTTGTACGAAATTTCAATACACCTTCTTGATCAATATTGAAATCAGGGAACTTCCCATCTTTTACAGCCTCCAACTTCTCCTACAGCAAAGGATCTTATTTTTGAGCCTTCTTGATCTTCTCTAGTAATGAAGGTTGAGAAATCATTTGGGATATGGTTGATGATGTCCCTTTTCTTATAATTCCCATGTCCAGTTTTACTAGATCTTTAATCAAGGGATCTCCTAGGATCCTCATTGTTGCCAGAACAACAGGGTCTTTCCTGCTTAACGCATCCACGACTTTATTTGCTCTTCCAGGGTGATAATGAATTGAACAATCATAGTCTTTAATAAGCTCCAACCATCTCCTTTGTCTCATGTTCAATTCTTTCTGTGTGAAAACATACTTTAGACTTTGGTGGTCAGTGTATATATCACATTTCTCCCCATAAAGATAGTGCCTCCATATCTTTAGAGCAAAAACAACTGACGCCAGCTATAGATCATGCGTAGGATAATTCTGCTCATGAATCTTCAACTGTCGAGATGCATAAGCAACTACCTTGTCATTTTGCATGAGGACGCACCCAAGCCCTTTCAGAGATGCATCGCAAAAAATAATGAATCCTTCTCCGATAGAGGGTAGTGTTAACACAAGTGCAGTAACCAATCTCTTCTTCAGCTCTTGGAAACATTCCTCGGATTCCTTTGTCCAGATGAACTTAACCTCTTTTCAAGTCAACCTGGTAAGTGGATTAGAAAGCCGTGAAAAGTTTTTCACAAACCTCCTATAATATCCTGCTAAACCAAGGAAACTACGAATCTCAGTTACTGTTGTGGGTTGAGGCCAGTCCTCCACAACCATTGTCTTTGCAGGGTCAACCGAGATTCCTTCATTGGTTATGATGTTCCCCAAGAAATCCACCTGTTGTAACCAAAACTCACACTTGCTGAACTTTCCAAAGAGCCTCTCCTTCCGTAGAGTTTTCAAAATAACCCTCAGATGATCTTCATGCTCCTTGCGACTTTTTGAATATATCAAAATATCATCAATAAAAACTACCACAAAGTTATCAAGGTAGTCCTTAAAGACTCTATTCATCAATTCCATGAAAATAGCAGGAGCATTAGTCAAGCCGAAGGGCATAACAGTAAACTCATAATGCCCATATCTTGATCGGAAGGCAGTCTTTGGAATATCTTCATTCTTCGCCCTCAGTTGAGATAACCATATCGAAGGTCAATCTTAGAGAAGAATTGAGCCCCACGAAGTTGGTCAAGTAAATCATCAATTCTTGGAAGAGGATATTTTTTCTTCACTGTGATCCCGTTCAGTTCTCTATAATCAATGCATAGCCACATTGATCCATCCTTCTTCTTCACAAAGAGAACTGGTGCCCCCCAAGGAGAAACACTCGGTCGGATAAACCCCTTCTCCAACAAGTCTTGGAGTTGTTTCTTTAACTCTTCTAGCTCTACATTTTCCATTCTATACGGAGTCATTGATATCGTTTGAGACCCAGGTACGAGTTCAATGGAGAACTCTATCTCTCTTTCTAGGGGAGGTCCAGGTAACTCCTCAGGAAATACATCCATGTATTCCTGAACAATCGTAACATCTTCTATTTTTATCCTCCCTTTTCCTTCTTCATCATCACTGATTAACTCCATAAAGAAAGCTATAGGAGGTGCTTCTAGATAGGGATCAGTTCGGGATATCTCTCCCTGGAAGATAACTATAGGCCTTTCATTCAAGACTACTGAGATTTCCTTACTTCTGCATTTGATCTTAGCATTATACTTTGAGAGCCAGTCCATCCCTAGTATAATGTTGAATTCCATCATGGGAATGACTACTAGATTTGAGATAAGATTGTGCTCACCAAAGTAAACACTAGAGTCTCTAAATACTGTTGATGCAAGGATAATCCCACTTGGATTCTTGACTGACAACTCTACCTCTAGAAGTTCGTGGGTTGATTCTATATTCCTTGCAAACATGGAATAAATAAAGGAATGTGTAGAACCAGAATCAAATAAAGTACTTGCTAGTTTTGAGAGGACAACAAGAGTACCTTCTACCACATCGTTCGGAACGTCAACTTTAGTTGTTGTGATAGCGAAAGCACGACCTTGCTCCCTTGGCCTCTACTGAGGTTGATGGTGATTTCCCTCCACCACCCTCGGATTTGGACATTGATTAGCAAAGTGCCCAAGCTGTCCACGCTTGAAGCATGTGACGTCGGGTAGGGCCAGAACCATCTTTCCTCTGTCGTTAGTGTTGGGGAGTTGAGGCTTCTCCTCACCATGACAATTCCGAGCAATATGGCCTCCTCTTCCACACTTCTAGCACTTGCCACTTCCGTTCAAGCAGTTCCCCATATGGTTCTTCCCACATTTATTGCATGTGGTAAGTTGAATTTTCTTCCCACCTCTTCCCTGGTCAAAATTCTTCCCTAAACTGGGCTCCAAAGATATCTTCTTTTCATTTGATTTATGAGACCACTGCATCTCACCAAACTCCAGCTCGACTTTCATTGCACTCCGCATGATCTCCTCATAGCTATCGTAGTCTCGGTTGGCTTAATTCTTCCACAGATGAGGTCTCATCCCACCGAAAAATCAATCAACCTTCCCACTTGGATCCATGACAAAGCTAGAGGTATATCGTGAATGTTGGGTGATGTTCATCTCATAGCTTCCGAAAGATTCGTTCTCCTTCTGCTTCAGCTCGAGAAACACTTTCTCCATTCTCGTTCTCATGGAACGAGGGATATAATTGTTAAAGAATATTCCCCAGAATTCTTCCCACTCCATTGCTTCCATCTCTCCTCTAGGCTTTGTGTTTTTGACCAGTGACCACCACTGGTCAGCTTCTCCCTCTAGGTGATAAACAGAAAGGGTGACTTTTTCTTGTTCCGAACAAAGGAGTACAGAAAAGATCTTTTCAATGGAGCTTATCCATTGTTCCACAACCAAAGAGTCAGTAGATCCACTGAATGTTGGTGGTTGTTGACACATAAAGGACTCAACAGAAAGTTGTTCCCTTCGTGGTGAGATCAGCCTCTCAGCTTGATTCATGTTATTACTCATAACTTGAGTCAGTTGGTTCATCATTCACATGAATTTTTCCATTCTGACTTCCATCAGAGGGCCCTCAGCACATGGTGCATTGTGGTCACCATCGGCACAGTTCCTCCTATTGCCTGCCATTTTCTAAAAGAATAAAAACTTAGTGATAAAGTTATTTCATTTATGAATCTTTTAACTAAGACTTCATGCTTAGACAATTACACTTCTCTATATTTCCTTAATAATGATTCATAAAAAGCTTGTGATTAACCAAACATATCCCCCGGGAGTGTCGTAACAAAGAGTGCAGCAAGACCTGTTATCGTGCACTAGTTCTCGTTCGAGTCTAGATCAAAGCAGTGTTTTTAGGTTTTACCCCTATGTACATATGTTCCAGAGCCGCCTCTACCTGCTCGTATCCAGATAGGGATGTATTTTTTTGATAAACCACTTACTCAATACTTACCAAAATACCAGGAAGTTTTCCTATATTTAAACTTTTCTATAGGGTTCTTCCTAAAGTTTTTATATCCTAATTTCCACATATAACTAAAGAATCCTTTGATACCAACTATAGCATCTCGTCTTTTTATAACATAACTTTCATTCCATTACACGGAACTGAGGATCTTTAAGGTTTAGTGTCTTGGAAACAAGGAACATAATACATGAAAACAAAAAAAACACTCTTCTTAAAGAATTTAAAGGATTATCCTTAATTTCATCCTAGGTTCATTACTGCATCTCATAACCTATGGACATACATCAAAAGAAAGGGTGAGCATAAGGCCTAGTAAGGGAAACAAGAGAAACATTTTACATGTGAACATGAGATACTTCAATAAGGACATGAAAAGAACTTTACGGCATGAGAAAGGAATCATAAGTTACATCATAACAAAAATAACATTTTTCATAACTTGAAGATGTGGCTACAACATTTAATATTGAAAATTGTTTAATTTCACCAAGGTCCATCCCCAAGGTGTCGTTAAAAATTACCAAAGTTATTCACCAAGGTTTCGTTAAAATGGTCATCTCTAGAGATTAAGTCTTTATCCAATGCATTGGAGCACTATCAGGGTGCACCCTTAAATTTGCCTTTATTATCATGTGAGCCACATATATCATCATCAAACATTTCATAAAGAACCCATATAGCACAAAATAAATGGGTTTCATTTCATAATCATAACGTTTTAAAAACTACTTTAAAGACATGATCTTAATGTCACTTTAAACCCACGAAAAGGGAAAGCGGGTCTCATGTATGTAAATACCAGAATTTAAAATAGAAAATTATGATATATATGTGAATACCCTTGTAGAAATAAGAGCTTTTAGTTTTCACTTTATAACATAAAATAATTTTGAGAAAAGAGAGAGGCATTTTGAGACGAAAATTCTGCAGCATAACGGCTATGTTAAAAGGTTTTAGAAAACATTGAAAAGAGAGGGAACATGGGTCACCCACTCATAAATGATCCATAAAACAGTATGGGGACAGAATATAAGGGATTTAAGAACATGGTAATGAAATTTGAAAGATATACCATATGAAATGAAAAACATGGAAGTGAGACAAAAATAAGATTTCTCTTAGGAAAATTCGGCAGCCTAACGGCGTCACTTAAACTTCAATAAAAAAAGATTTGACAAGATAAAATAGGGTCTCTCATAATATGACCATAAGAGATCAGTATGATAGATATAGAGATCATAACCCAACATAATAAAAAGGAACTTGAAAGACTTGACATGAAAATAGAACTTGAAAAATGAGAAGGGTGAATGAATCCCTTAAAAATTCGGCAGCCTAACGACGTCACTTAAAATTTCATAAAATGAAATGATGAGAGTAAGAGGGGATCTATAATCATAAAAACATGGAAAGGGAAGTTAGATTAATATAAAAGAACATCCTATAACATAATAACATGGATCATAAAAGGAATGATATAAAAGAGATTACACGAAAAGAAAGAGAGAGGTCGGATCCCTAACCTTAAAACGTAACTCTTAAAACTCAAAGGATTGGACCTTGAGTGCTTGGGGTCACCTTGGGAGGACTACTTGGGAGGTAAGGAGACCAGAACTTCGTTGGGGGAGAGTTGGGAGTGAAAACTAAAGGAGTAAAGGGTGGGTATTTATAGGGAAAGTGAGGGGACAAGGCATTAATGGCCAAGGGACACCTCACAAGCGCTTTTCTCAAAACCATGTGCTCTCCCTTGGCATTTACCATGGAGTTAGGCCACATGGGCCCCCCAAAACAATAATTCATCACCCTTGTCCAGTCAACCCTTAAAATATCTCATGAAATCATCATGACACAGTTATGATGTCGTTAAACATACCGAAACCCTAAAACTGCATTTTAACTATTTACTGAAAAAATTCATCTTTCTCAGAAAAATACCAAAATTTCACCTTAACGAAATATCGATGCTCTAATTACATTTATGAAATCCATTTTATAAAAATCATTTTTTAAATAATTTTAATTTAATTTTTAAATAAAAACACTATTCATCTAGAATTCATTTTTTTCAGAAAAATCCCCAAAAATTACCATAACATAATATCGATGCTCTGAGTTCAAAAATAAAGTCCTTTTTATAAAAATAATTTTCTAATTATTTTTAATTAAATTTTTAATTAAAAAACACTATTCACCTGAAAAAACTAATACTTGGCTAATAATTTATGAAACTGTTATTTACCCATTTTATTGAATCACATTACTTAATCTAGGTGTCTAAATTATATTAAAACTTTCTTTGAGTGAAATTACTAATCCATTTGGTCACATTACTAATCCTAAGCGTAAAATCACTATTCATATTTTACTATTCATCAAAAATTAAGTTGATCTTGATAGACTCCAAATTCCTTACTGAACACTTTTTTAGAAGACCATTTTTTGAAAATCATTACACATCATTAATTATTTAGGGTTTACATAAATATTTTAAAATATCATTTTTTCAAAATTCATCAATAAAATACATCCTAAAAATATCCGGACATTTGGAATTTCACAAACATCACTAAAGGAAGAAATCTCAATTCATTCATCCCAAAGGATTACACAAAGAAGCTAGGGTCTCATCACATAACCCCTTATAACACCGGCATATGACCTAAGTGTAAGGTGTTCTATGGTGAGAGAATCTGAGGGAGGCTCAGATAACATTGCCCTAGTAGTAATCTCTACTAACTTGAACTTATCCCGTAGGCGTTTCCGTTCAATCTTGACACGCTGGAGTTCGGCTTGGGCTTGGTCCAAAGCGAAGCCCACAAATGCTACCTCCATCCCAAGAACTAATAAGTGGGATTCATAAGGTTCGAGTATACTGGATGAAGCCATCGACTCCTCTTTTTTCATTAACCATTAACATCTTATTAAATCATTAAGAGTAAGTTAATATACTATGCAAAAGATTGGGTCGTTATAGTCAACAATGTAGATGATGTCAAAAGATTATAATTCATCTTAGAAATAATCTCTTCAAACCTCCATATCTATGCCTTCCAAGCATACATTTGGACATGAAATTCAGATGACAGATGAAGAAATTTCTCCAATGCCTATGTCATATATTTAAATTGATTGGAAAGTGATGCCACATTTTTAAAATCAGTAAAGATCCAATCCTATGTAGCAATGTCTCACAGGGTCAGGAAATCTATTATATAATATCAAATAGAGGGTTCAGATCAAAACCATCTTCCCCCATATCATGGAATAATTGGTGAAGCCACTCCCATTGATGATAGAATGCCTCCAGATGTTCCTCATTAATCATTCCCTAGATACTCTCCCAACTCAGCCTACGATGCGACCATGCCAAAGTATCTGAAGAAGTAGGTATGGAAGAATTATTTATAACCAGTCAAATCAATGATTCAATAAGAGAGGAGGCCCCATTAACCCTATTTCAATAGGCAAATCACTATTAGGCAACACAATATAAATAATCTCCCCAATAGAATCTAGTCTGTTTTCCAAAAAACTATCATTCAAGAGAATTCATTTCTAAGATGCTTCTCCTGAATCTTTAATAAGATACATTGATTCCATAGATAGAGGAATTGACAATGCAAGAGGCTTGTCCATATAACGAACTACCTATCCCAACACACCATCAAGACAATTCATCATACAATCCCACAAATTGTCCTACGTGAGGAATGCAGGAGCATAGATGGGTGGGAATATAATCATGTAAGAACCCGGATCTTTGTTTCAGGTATGTCTTTCATTTTTTAATGTTTTTGAGAATTTTTGGAGATTCTGGAAATTTTTGAAGTACACGTCATGTACTTTCTGAGTACACACCCTGTACTATTCTCTCGCTCAAAGCCGTGTGCTGGCCATGTCCGAGCCACTCACACTGTGTGTATGGGTGACGTGGAGGACGATTTTGGTGGAGTACGGAAAAACCCACTACACGTCGTGTACTTTAAAAATACACTCAGTGTACTTTTCTTTTTTTCAATAAATGGACTGGGGTTGTTCCTAATCGCCATAATCATCTTCTTCTAGGTCTGGTTCGTTTGAGAGTGACCCGTACGGTCGGATCGTCCCCGAGCTCGCGCATCACCGTCTGTTCCCTGATTCGAGCTCTGTCGATTGCGTTGGAAGCACAGCGGTGAGTTCTCTTTTCTGCTTGAGCCTTGTTTTCCAATTCTTCTTCCTCATCAAGTTATCTATGGTTGAAGTGTTTGTCTCTTTTATCAGATCTACGAAGTCCTAGGCAGAAATATCCATCTTGGTTTAGGTTTATCGATCTCCTACGATCGAGGTAGGTGGTTTGTGCCTTACCGTTCAATGTCTATGAGCTTTATGTGTGAATTTCCACCGATACTAGTGAACGGGGTATTGAGTGTTTACTTTTTTTGCCCTTGTTGTTTTCCTACCTTGCCTATATGCTTGTGTAGAGGTAATTTGACCATGTTAGAAGATAATTTGTTGTGATTGGATTTATTTTCCCTTGGTTTTTTCTGTTTACGACCTTTGGGTCTCGTTTGCCTTTGGCTGCTACACCTGTTTTCATGCCTTTCAGTTATAGGTTGAAGTGAAATTCATGACATGCATGTTGCCTTGTAGACTGTTTAGCTAAGTATTTCTATAGGTCTAAATTTGTTAGCCAAGTAGATCTATAGGTGTACTTTGGCCTTATAGAATTATTATGCACAAACTGGCACGAGGCCGAGAGAACCTGGTGCTGTAGACTATAAGGGATAGACCGAGTGAGCTTCCCAGAGAGTCATAGATATTACAGACTACAGAGGGGATGGATTGAGTGAGATCCCAAAGTGTCTTGGATATTATATACTATAGGAGGGTAGAACGAGTGAGCTTCCTCAGATATTCTTACCTTGTTTGAATCTCTTTAAGAACCTTCCCAGGATATAGGGGGAATTGACTGAGTGAGCTTCCTCATAGAGTCTGTGGTATACCTGAGGCTATAGGAGGAATTGACCGAGATAGATTCCTCAGAGAGTCTCTAGACCTTGGGGCTAAGAGGGTTAGACCACGTGATCTTCCTTAATAGAGTCTCTGACTACCCTTTACTATAAGGGGAATTGACTGAGTGAGCTTCCCTAGAGAGTCTCATTAATTCGTATGACCAATCCATAGGGGTTAGGCTGAGCGCACTGCCCAGAGGGTTGTAGTACTTCTTGGATAGGACCAAAGGGGATGGATGCGAGTACCTTCCAAAGGGTTTATGGCTTGTTAGATTCTTTTTTAACTACTGTTGATTGGTTGTGGATCTATTGCTACTATGTATCATGCTGTTTTACTACTTACCGTTTACTGCCTTCTGCTTGCTGTTGCTGTTTACTGCTTATTGGACTTTTACCTGCCATATACTCATTGACTGTGAGGCACATATCTTCGGGTGAATGCCTACTGGGATTTTATCTCACACCCTGTTTGGGCCATGCTTTTGGGCCCAAGCAGACTATGTTGTTGCAGGTATAAACAAGGGAAAGCGCCCTTTGGCTTCTGGAACTTGATTGCATGGAACAGGAGAGCATGGGACCGAGTTTTGGCTCGCGATTATGAGGAGATGTTTAATTTTATTTTTGTAATTTTTTTGTTACTGTAGTGTTTAAATCATTGTGAATTGTTTGGTTGTTTTCCTAGTTATGTATCATGCATCATTTCATATATACATATGTGCTCCACTTTGTTGATTTAGTCTTCCTCTGTTACATTGTTGGTTATTACTGATTTTGCTATTGTATGTTTATTCTTCTTCCGCTGTGTACTCTTCCAATGAGGTCATTGTTTCCCCACTATCACTCCCTAGGCCCTCGATGCTAGTCAATAGCCTCTGGCGTTTGGGGAAGAGCGCTTGAGGCCGTGTGACCAACCGGGTACGGGGCGCCTCTAGGTGGCTTCTAGAACCGGGACGTTAAAAAGTGGTATCAATATGATTCTTTTCTCTCGCATTACTCTCTGGTGACTTAGCCAAGGATAGGATGTATTCGATACTTGGTAATAAGATGTTCCCATGAGTATCTAACTCGTGTACAAGGAAAAGACAAACTACCTCGTTTATTGCAGATTTTTGGTTTTGAGATTTTACGGTTGATATGATTTCACCTAGAGTGATTCACATGCCTTGTACTGTTATTGTTTTGATATTACAGTTCTATTTCTATCACAACCCAATGAGATGAGGTTATTCCATCTCATGAATCATATAGGCACTTGTAGAAATCACAATCCATGCATTCTTGCCATGCCATTTATGGTGCATTTGTGATTGCATGCTGTTGTGATAGACGGTGTGTATATTATTCATGTTGTTGTGATAGATGCTTGATAGAATCTATTCTGCTTGTTAGAGAATTTTTTTTATCATACATTGTTTAAATTAACACCAAATTTTGATTCTTGAGGTGTTATGGGCCCTCTTGAATCAGAAATTGGGGGATCATGATCCTGTTTCCTCTTATACATGACTGTAGGGGATTCCAAGCTTTGATTTGCGAGGAGTATGGACCCTCACGGATCAGAATTTGGCACCTCTTTGTCTTGTTTTCCATGTTTCTGGGATTCTGTGCAGTATCTAAGCTCCTACCCAGAAAAACCCAGAATACACGACGTCTACTTTCTGGTTACATGCAGTGTAGTTTTTAGGCTGTGTTACTGACTGTGTGTGCAGGAACACGGTGTTGTGAAAATAACTTCAGGAACACATCGTGTATGGTATGTACACTCTCTGTAATGTAGAGCCTTGTACCCGGCCATGTCACTGACAACATGGGCTGGGGAAGCTCTAGTAGAACACGTTGTGTTGTAAAGGAACACGCCGTGTAGTTCTGTCCAAGTACCCAACCGTGTCACGAACAACACGGGTCGACGTGACCTTCTCTAATACACGTCGTGTTGCTTTTGGAACACACCGTGTAGTCTTTCCCATGTACCTGACCATGTCACGAACAACATGAGACGGTGTCACCTTCTCTTATACACATCGTGTTTGTTCGGAACACGCCTTGTAAGGGCCAGCCGTGTAGACGGCCGTGTAACTAACAACAACATCCGTCGAGTCTGTGTCTAGTACATGCCGTGTCCATAGGGAACACGCCATGTAGTCTGAGGTTAGTTTGAACCGTGTGAGTTAGCCATGTAAAGAGACTCAGGCAAGGGAATAATATTCAAATACACGCATTGTTTTTGGTCAACACGCCATGTAGTTTGTGGTGTTACACAACCTGTAGGGCAGGGGTACACGCCCATGTCAGTTGATTAAGAAGTCACACTGTGTAGTTTTTATACACGCCGTGTAGTTGTGTTTTGTAAACATGCGTGTTTTCTTCCCCTGTTCTTATTTTGTACTCTTGTGTTCTTTTTCCTTATATTTTAATCTAAGGTATACTTTTGATCTTTTAGAGTTATGCCTACAAGACGTCCTTCAGCTGTATATTTATCGTCAGGCAGTGATCAGACACCAGATATGGCTGATCAGGGGCTTCCTGCCGATCCTCTAGTCGAGCCAACATTGGCACCGACTGTCATACCAATTTCCGGTACCGAGGTGCAGTTCATGGAGGAATTTTTGAGGATGATGCAGACCTTCTAGGGAGCGCCGCCTCCTGCCCCATTGATGGATTAGTTGATGAGGGTTTTCCCGCAGCAGCATCCTCCTACTTTTTCAGGGGATGGACGACCTCAGGCTGCATAGTCGTTGATAGAGGCCACACTGACCATCTTTGAGCACCTAGAGATCCCTCCAGAGAAAAGGGTAAGGCTGGATACTTATATTCTCCAAGACACCTCCATGAGGTGGTGGGAGGTGATCTCACGGTCAGGGTGTCAGCACAATAACTCTTGGGATGAGTTTCGATACACCTTCTACGAATACTTATATCCGGAGACCCTGAGGGACGATCGAGCCCTGAAGTTTATGAGTCTGCAGCAGGGTACTCTCACTGTTATGGAGTAATCATATTGCTTCACTGAGCTGCAGTGTTTCACACCGATCCCAGCAGGTGATGAGTTGTTCTTTACATGGAAGTTCAAGGACTGTCTCAGGCAAGAGATCTGTTCCCATGTGAATATCTTCTAGTTGACTTCGATATCCTCCATCATCAACTAGGTGCTGATCATAGAGCACAATCTGAGAGATTCTGGAGCCGTGAGCCAGAGCAGTTCGATATCCAGAGCTAGTGTTCCTCCAACGGACAGTAGGAAGCATTGCAGAGAGTCTTATTGAGGAGATCGAGGTTCACGAGATGCATCTTATAGCAGCCAGGTTGTATGCTACCAGTGCGGTATAAGTGGATACACTAGGCCTCAGTGCCAGAGAGATCTTATGGAGTGCCGATCTTGCGGAAAGATGGGCCATCTTCAGCGTTTCTGTCACATCTTCTCACCTTCAGCTGGTGGAAGGGGCTCCTCTATGACCCCACGTTCTGGAGATACTTCACCAGTTTCCCACTAGTCAGGGAACTGGAGTTCTTCCAGCCATTCAGGCCAAGGTGGAGGTCGCGGACATGGTGGTCAGTCACCAGGTCATCAATGATAGTAGACTGGATTAGCTCAGAGCGGTCAGCCAGGGGAGCAGGGTCGAGGCGCATGACAGTCCTTCACCATGGAGAAGACCTATCAGGAGCAGGATCCTGACCCTTCTATAGTTTGAGGTATGATCCTAGTATACCCAGTTTTGTCTTCAGCTCTTTTTTATACTGGTGCTTCCCATAGAATTATCTTTGTTTTAGTTGTGGAGAGCCTTGGGCTCTGTATCTTTTCGTCTACTGAGATGTTGACTCTTGACACGCTGTTGGGAACGAGGAAATCTTGCGTACGTCAGTGCATAGAGTTCCCTCTCGAGGTTTCAGGGTTTCATTTCCTATGGGACGTCTATGTCCTAGATATGATGGACTATGAAGTCATTCTTATTATGGACTATTTGGTTCCCTTCCAGGCAGTTGTTGATTGCTATCGCCACAGGGTGAGTTTGATATCACCAGAGGGCGGGTCCTTCCTTCATATAGGTGAGTGGGATGTCCAGTAAGGTAGAACTAGACCAGATCATCTTGGGATAGTGGAAGTTATAGCCCATATTTCCAGTCATTATCTGGACGACCAGGGGACTTCACAGTTAAACATTCCTCCAGTGCTGGATAATTTCCGGGATGTCTTTCCAGAAGACCATTCAGGTTTTCCTCCGGAGCGTGAGGTAGACTTCTCGATTGAGCTCATGCCAGGAGCAGCACCTGTGTCCGTTACTCCTTATAGTATGGTTATACCTGAGTTGTAGGATCACATGAAAAAGTTGGAGGAGTTGCAGGTGAAGGGTTCAATCCGACCCAGTACGTCTCCTTGGGGTTCGCATGTCCTGTTTGCAAAGAAGGAAGATGATACCCTTCGGCATTGTGTGGATTATTGGAATCTGAAACAGTTGACGGTCAAGAACCAATATCCCTTGCCAAGGATTGATGCCCTCTTTGATCAGCTTCGAGGCACCCAGGTGTTCTCGAAGATCAACTTGAGGCCTGGTTATAATCAGTTGTATGTTAGACCACCAGATATACCTCTGACACATTTCAGGACCAGGTATGGTCTTTACGAGTATACAGTCATGCTGTTCGTTCTTATGAACTTGCCTGCAGTTTTCATGGCACTGATGAACCGAATGTTCCATCCGTACTTGGACTTCTTTGTCTTGGTCTTCGTGGATGATATCTTGGTGTACTCTCACACTCAACACGACCATGCCACACATCTTGAGATTGTTCTGAGTACACTGTGAGAGCATCTAATTTATTCCAAACTCTCAAAGTGCCACTTTTGGAGGGACCAGATTCACTTCCTGGGTCATGTTATCTCGGAGAAAGGAGTGTCAGTGGATCCATAGAAAGTGAGAGTTGTAGTTTCCTTGGAGCATCTGGAGAGCGTCTTTGAGGTGCGGAGTTTCTTAGGGTTGTACGGATACTACAGACGCTTCATTCAGGATGTCTCTTGCCTAGAAGAATCGTTGACAGGTCTGAACAAGAAGGGGGTGAAGTTTTTATGGTCAGATTCTTGTGAGTCTGCCTTTCAGGAGCTGAAAGGGAGGTTAACGTCCAAACCGATTCTATTCTTGCTAGAGCTGGGAAAGGGAAACACTGTTTACTAGGATGCTTCATGTATTGGTCTAGGACTTGTGCTTATACAGGGAGATGGGGTCATTGCTTATGGGTCTCAGTAGTCGAGGCCACATGAGAGGAACTACCCGATGCACGATCTGGAGTTGGCAGTAGTTGTTCATGCCTTACGATGGTGGGGACACTATCTTCTAGGAGAGCACTTTGTGGTTTTCACCGACCACAATAGTATCAAGTATATTTTCACTCAGCATGATCTGAATCTAAGACAACACAGGTGGTTTAAGTATCTTTAGTCCTTTGACTTCAAGTTTGCCTATGCTCCGGTAAAGGGCAATGCAGTGGAAGATGCGTTGAGTAGACGAACTCAGATTCAGGCAGTTGAGGAGGCCAGCAGTGAGTGGTAACTTATGGCTCGTTTCTCTGAGATGCATCTATTGGTGCATGACAGGAAGGGACATACCTTTATTTCATCTATGGATGTTACCTATATATTTCATTATCAGGTACGAATTATTCACCTATCAGACTCAGAGGCCTTGGTCTTATTGGAGAATGTGTCAGGAGGGGACCCTCTTCCTAGATGGACAGTGGTCGAGGATGAGATCTTGCATTTCTAGGGACGTGTATGGGTTTCAGCAGACATATGTGAGGATATGTTGTAGGATTTCCATTCCTCAGTGTGGACAGTTCATCCTGGCGTCACCAAGATGTATTGGGATCTTCATCTCCATTACTGGTGTCCAGGTATGAAGAAGGATGTTGCTGGTTTTGTCATGAAAAGTTCTACTTGTCAGCAGGTGAAAGAAAAGTACCAGTGACCATCATGGCTTTTACAGTAGTTACGCATTCTAGAGTGGAAGTTGAACGATGTCGTGATGGAATTTGTGACTGGGTTACCGAGGTCGCCTCGGGGAAGTGATATTGTTTTGGTCGTCGTCGACAGGCTTATGAAGGTTGCACACTTTTTTCCAATAAAGGAGACCTTCAGTGTTGATGATCTGGGACGACTGTACATCCGAGAGATTCTACGTCTACATGGATTTCCACAATCCATTATTTCAGACAGGGATGCATGCTTTACCTCTCGGTTCTGGGAGGGACTTCAGAAGGGTTTGGGTACACAAGTACTTTTGGGTACAACATATCATCCCTAGACTGATGGCCAGTCCGAGCGCACAATCCAGGTGCTTGAGGATATTCCTGGCTTGCATTCTAGACTTCGGTGGTTCTTGGGAGAATCTTATACCTCTTGTGGAGTTCTCCTACAATAATAGTTTTCAGGATACCATTCAGATGGCACCATATGAGGCTCTCTACGGTAGGCCATGCCGATCACCCTTATGATGGCTTGAGGTAGGAGAGGCAGCTTTGCTAGGACCTCTTCTTGATTCGGAGACCTCTG
This sequence comes from Viscum album, assembly GCA_963277665.1. Lineage (NCBI taxonomy): Eukaryota > Viridiplantae > Streptophyta > Magnoliopsida > Santalales > Viscaceae > Viscum > Viscum album. The sequence goes on from OY728164.1 coordinate 20,861,967, forward strand.
ATCAGATAGAGCTGATTCGGAAAAGGATGGCTACAAAACAATCTCGATTAATGTCTTCTGCTGATCGGCAGAGATAACATTTGGAGTTCGAGGTCGGGGATCGGGTTTTCCTGTGTGTCACACCATGGTTGGGACACAAGAGGATTCAGAGACAGGGTAAGATTTCACCGCGATACATCGGGCCGTTTGAGGTTTTGGAGAGAGTTGGGCCGATTTCCTATCAGCTTTAGCTACCTCAATGGTACCAATCCATGCACGCCGTCTTCCACGTCTCTCAGCTCTGACGTTACTTTTCAGAATCGTCTCATGTCTTTCAGCCCGAGGAGGTTGAGCTCTAAGCGGATTCGTCATTTGAAAAGTATCCCATCCGGATAGATGATCGCGTTACAAAGGTTCTCCGTGGCTGGTCTATCCCTTTGGTACAAGTGCTATGGCAGCACGGGCGAGTACAGGATGAGACTTGGGAGAGGGATGCCGAGTTTCGATCTTAGTGGCCGGAGCTGTTCGATGTTTCTTCTTCTATGCCCATTTAGGGAAATTCTTGGATGAATTTCATTAAGGGGGGGAAGTGTGTAAGTACCCGGATCTTTGTTTCAGGTATGTCTTTCCTTTTCTGGAGTTTTTGAGAATTTTTGGACATTCTAGAAATTTTTGAAGTACATTCCATGTAATTTCTGAGTACACGCCGTGTACTCTCCTCCCGCTCAAAGCCGTGTGCTGGCCATGTCCGGGCCACACACACACAGTGTGTAGGGGTGATGTAGAGGCCAATTTTGGTGGAGTACGGAAAAACCCACTACACTCCGTGTACTTTACAAATACACGTCGTGTACGTTTCTTTTCTTTTTTCAGTAAACGAACCGAGGTCGCGCCTAATTGCCATTATCATCTTCTTCTAGGTATGGTTTATCCTACAACAACCTATACGACTGGATCATCCCCGAGCTCCTGCCTCTCCGCCCGTTCCCTGATTCGAGCTCTGTCGATTGCGTTGGAAGCACAACGGTGACTTCTCCATTCTTCTTGAGTCTTTTTTTAATTCTTCATCCTCCTCACGTTATCTAAGGTTGAACGTTTTGTGCGTTTTCTCAGATCTATGACATTATAGGGAGAATTAGCCATAGTGGATCATGTTTATCAATCTCCTAGGATCGAGGTAGGTGGTTTGTGCCTTACCGTTTAATGCATCTGAGTTTTGTGTGCGAATTTCCACCGATACATGTGGACGGAGTATTGCATGTTTACTTTTTTTACCTTTTTGTTTTCCTGCCTTTCCTATATGCTTGTGTAGAGGTAATTTGACCATGATATAGGATAATTTGTTATGCTTGGATGTATTTTCCCTTGCATTGTTCTATTTACGAACTTTGGGTCTCATTTTCCTTTGGCTGCTACACCTGTTTTCATGCCTTGCAGTTATAGGTTGAAGTGAAATTCATGCTATGCTTGTTCCCTTGTAGAATCTTTAGATAAGTAGCTCTATAAGAGTACCTTGGTTATACAAGTAGCTCTATAGGTTTACTTTGGCCTTATATCATTATTATTCACATACTGGCATGAGGCCAAGAGAACGTGGTGCTGTAGACTATCAGGGATAGACTGAGTGAGCTTCCCAGAGAGTCTTAGATATTACAGACTACAGAGGGGATGGAATGAGTGAGCACCCAGAGATTCTTGGATGTTATATACTAGAGGAGGGTAGATCGAGTGAGCTTCCTCAGAGCGTTTTATTATGTTTGAATCTCTTTAAGAACATTCCCAGACAAGAGGGGGAATTGACCGAGTGGGATTCTTCAGAGAGCCTGGGGTATACCTAAGGCTATTAGAGGAATTGAATGAGATAGATTCCTCAGAGAGTCTCTAGAACTTTGGGATAAGAGGGTAAGACCACGTGATCTTCCTCAAGAGAGTCCCTGACTACCCAAGACTATAAGGGGAATTTACTATGTGTGCTTCCCCAGAGAGTCTCATGAATTCGAATGACCAAGCTATAGGGGTTAGGCTGAGCGCGCGTCCAGAGTGTTGGGGTACTTCTGGGATATGACTAGAGGGTATGGCTATGAGTACTTCCCAGAGGGTTTCCAGCTTGTTAGATATTTGTTTCACTACTATTTATTGGTTGTGGATTGATTTCTGCTATGTATCATCCTGTTTTACTGCTTACTGTTTACTGCCTTCTGCTTGCTATTGTGGTTTACTGCTTATTGTACTTTTACCTGCCATATACTCACTGACTGTTAGGCACAGATATTCGGGTGAATGCCTACTGGGATTTTATCTCACACCATGTTTGGGCCATGATTTTGGGCCAAATCAGACTATGTTGTTGTAGGTATAGACAAGGGCATGTGCCCTTCGACTTATGGAACTTGATTCCTTAGAGCAGGAGAGCATGGGATCGAGTTTTGGAATGTGATGATGAAGTGTTGTTTACTTTTATTTTTCTACTTGTTTTTGTACTGTAGTGTTCTCCTGCATTGTGACTTGTTTGGATATTTTCCTAGTTATGTATCATGCATAATTTGATATATACATATGTGCTCCAGTTTGTTGATTTAGTATTCCTCTATTATATTGTTGGTTATTACTGCTTCTGCTATTGTATGTTATATTCTTCTTCCGCTGTGTACTCTGCCAATGAGGGCATAGTTTCCCCACTATCAAACCCAAGGCCCTGGTTTCTAGTTGACATCCTCTGTCATTTAGGGAAATGCACTTGAGGCCATGTGACCAACCGGGTATGGGGCACCTCTGGGTGGATTTTGGAACCGGGACATTACAAATCACAACCTCGGTGTTTTCATGACGAAACATCTTTTAAAATTTGACGATGACATTAGGATTCCATTACGCATGAAACCGGGACAATGGAATGGGGTAAAACCTCTACACATATCAAAATTTTTGGACAAACTAATGTGGTGAGTATAGTTCATAGATAAAAATCTCTTCTACCCTGTCCAAAAGGGCATCATCCCAAAAAGATACCACATAAGATCTCTATATGAGAGATCCATATCCACCATCAATTATTGAACTAGGTGGTATAGGTAGGATATAGAAATCAAAACTATTAGACCATCATAACACACCTTTCACCACTATAGAGGTTAGGGACATATGCCCAACTCCAAAAACATATAGAAAAATTGGGTGGGTTATGGGGTCAAGAATCTGGGATGTGTTGTAGTAGTCATTGAAATTAATGTGATCCCCTATATATCTAAAGAGGAACTTATGAGGACTGCAAATTTTATAGGAAGTGTTGCCTTGTTGGATATGTACCAACATATAGTAAAGATGATCAAGTGATGGTACTACCAAGATGATATGTTTACCCTCATTGAGTAATGGAACCATCACTAGGTTTCTTACATAGATTCTAGAACGTACATCCCAAACTGGGAAAAGCCTCCCGTTTCAAAACATGGAAAGAAAATCCACTAGAATAAGATCTAGAGAAAACTTCTAGTTTCACTTGATATCCCCATGATGTATAATCTACAACCTCCATAATGGACCAATATGATCCAACATCATCGTGAACCCACTGGGAGGGACAATGATGAGGGATAAGGATTATTACATTGACCACACTACTACATAGGAAAATTATAATCCTGTTAGTGAAGGAAACAAGTGGTCCCACTATTAACTCTCACCCTAGTTACATGTTTTCATGGACAAGAATATACTTCTCTAAACACAGAGTCTGCAGAGGATTATCCCAAATGTTTTTAGTAGGAGGAAACTTTTCATTCCCACTCTCCAAGGAGAGGGATTCGGGAAAGCTAATAGATATCCCACATGCTGGTACCCACTTCAACATGGGGATGGTGGAATGTGTCTGTCACATGGCACCAATAACTTATCATTTCCTAGAGATGTTCAGGGTGGAGTTAGACGGTGAAATAGGATATCCACAAGTCCTCATGATGTTGAACACCATAATAATCATTGAAAAATTCCAGAAAACCTTTTCAAGAATAGAATTTACATGCCCATTCATCAGAGAAATTACCACTGAGGCAAGGTCCCACTTTGAGTACCAGCCACCACTATGAGTTCCCTAATAAGAATAAAATATTCATGAATAACAATAAGAGATAGGTTGTTGGAAAATATCATTGTCACTCAGGCATAGGGGGGATTTGGACAGAAGATCGGACAAGCCCTGTGATTGGGTAGTTGTCAGGTGACTTTCTTCGGTAATCATCATCTGAATGTAGTTAGATGAAGAAATCACCCAACAAACCAAATAAAATAAATTTTATTAGAGGTAATAGCTACATTATTCATCAGGTCATACCCATACAATAGAATCCAGTCAGATAGGGGATAATCCTGGATGTCGGGCAAATGGAAAATCCACACAATCTTGATATTAGTACGGACATGATTTCTAGGATCCACATTGTAATTCCTGGAAATCAGGGACCACTTATTACACACAATTCAGGGTCCATTATTGGATCTAGAATAAATATGAAATATTAGTAAGTGGCACATGTCATATGAGGAATATAAATTTTGGACAAGGAAAAAGTATTGAAAATTCCCCAATAGAATCATAGACATCTCATGACCAATCAAAGGGTTCACTAGAGACATAAAGGGGTAGGTGAACCACCTGGTCTCTAAATGAATCAGGGGGTGCACCTTCGAGGACCTAAGAGCAACACATGACCCCCTTGGAGGCTCTCGGTTGTGTGAAGTGGACATGGTCACATGGATCGATCGAGAGAACAAGCTGGAATAACTCCCGGAATTCCACATGACAACCACCTATGTTTAAGTAATTATCAATTCAAAGTCCACCATCAAGAAAAAATTGTGGATAATAAAGAAGAAGCCATGTGAAAGATCAAGTCTTGCAATCAGCACACCAGATGAGGACTCATAGACAATGCTCGTGATCAGGGTTCATGACAATGTCCGGCAAAAGAGCAGCAGTAGGAGTTCTCTGGAGAAAGTGGTAGCATGTAGAGTCAAATTACTTCCAGTCCTCCCCCAATATATATCGGTAGTTCATGAAATACCAATGGTCACCTTGTTGATAGGGAGTCACAAAAAAGAACAGGTTTGCAACACCACCAATGACTCTGGAAGAGATTTAGTCATCTTTTGGACTGTCTCTTTGTTCCCTCAGATGTCACTCCTGAGTGGGGGAATTTTTTAATGCCAACCAAACACGAATCCGAAAAATGATAATGGATGAAACACCCTTGAGTATTATCTTTCCCATGAGATAAAAGAATAAATGGATAGTCGAAGACTTGCAGAGCCTCTAAAATAATCATAATCACGTGAACATATCAAGGTGATGTGATTTCTCCATTCATGGAGTCTATCCCATGGAAATTCCTACAGAACCCTCTCCAACGATAACCCTTTCTCACTAGTGGCCAAACGATAAAAGATGGTTGTGCTCCTGCCAAGACACGTAGTTTTTCATTGGAATGTGTATGAAAAATCACCCAAATTCCGTTAAAAATATAGGAGGGGAAAAACTCAATTGTAGAGACCTATGGTTCTCATAGAGATCATATGATAAGTCATAAAAGGGAAGAATAAAACCCCTAGATGGTTTCTAATCCATATTTCAATAACATCAAGACTTCATAAAAAATAATTAAAAAGCTAACCAGGGGAAGGAGAGGGGGTTAAACTATCATTAAATGACATGTGACATTCTCTTAAAGACACACGATGCAATTTAACCTATCTGGTGCGTCCATTGAAAACCAATAGGCTCATCACCAACCTTCATGGAAGTATCTGTGCATGTCATAACAACTCCATGGTTCCCTATGGACAAAAACATGGGTTTTTTCCAAAATATAATTGAGAACACTAAAATGATCCATATTAATCACATGAGACACCATTTTAAAATCGAGTAATAATCATGGATATTACTCAAGAAAATTCACAGGTACTCCAACTCTTACCTCATAAAAAAGGGAATCCAAATGGAGGAGGCGAGTGGTGTCTGTGGTCGCTGAAAGACATGCGATGTGTGCCCTAAGTGACATGTGATTCACCATGAGTCCCTAGAGATATATCTAGTGCATCTTGAAAGGTCCCTCTAGTTTTTAAGCCCTACTATATGGAAGGACTTGCACATGTCTGGGAAGCATCGCAGTTCTCTAAGGACAGACAGATATATTTTACTATTGAATGTTCACACAACACCATGAGATTCATATTGGTCAGGCGACACATCTCTAGAAAATAGAGGAAACACTCTCAAGACCATATATGTAATCTTTCATAACTTCTGATATTCATAATATAAAGAGAAGATGTTAGTAAAGGTGGAGTCGAGCTTTCTTTGTGGTCACTTATGGGTGTGTGATGTGCCCAACGCACCTGCAGTGCTCTTCTGTGAGAACTCGAGAGAAGCCAACGAAGGACTCAAAAATGACTTCTAACAGTTATTTGGATCTCTAGAAATCCATTAGGACATGAAGACATAATGAAATGAAATTACTTCTATTTAAAATCCCCCAATAGTTGAATATAATTTGATAAAGGAGGGTTGAACTTGAAACCCCCTAAAAACAGGAAGCACCCTTATCATGTTCCACCATAAGAACATGCAAAATCACATTATTCCAGATCCCACATTGACTCCGGCCTGGACTCACCCCATATTCCCCACACTAAAAGTATTGTACGCCAATGGCTACACCTATAAATTATCTACTCCAAATTGGAAAAAAGGTTAGTTGGTTGGTTGTTTTTGGCTAGTTCGACACTAGAATATTGTAACCAAGCCACTACTATGCCCATTGGAATTCATACTATGGGCTTCAGAACACCACCGATCATGAAACCAATTGACTTTCTTCTAGGTAATACAATAGTAGACCACTGGTGTAGGAATCTTCCAAGCATAAATCCCTTTGTGTGATCAATCAATACTCACAATGAGGACTTCTAGTGTGACATGAGAATACCCTACCACATGTCTTCCAGATCATTTGAGACCTAAACAAAATAACATTGAACTAAACTTGTGAACTATAAATAAAAAGAGAAATTGCAGTATTCAATGTTGAAGATTAATGTTGAAGGCATGATCATAGACATATTTTTGATTCATGGGTGTCACTCAAAGATATGAGATAGTACCACATCGCGTCACCCAGATCTCATGATAGCCCTTTGGCATGTTAGTGGGGACATGTATAGTACTACAGACATATCAGGGAAAAAAATTCAAACAAACTGCGAGCACCACAAATTTCCCGTGAGCCCTATTGCCGATTCCCCCAGGACTAGAGAAGCCCTCTATATATATCTTATGACTTATATAATGGTGCAAAGTCATGTCAGTTGAGTCTTGCAAACACATATGGACTTGAAAACCCAGATCTCGTAGATCCCCATGGACAAGTCACCCAAAACCCACGACATCCATTGGACATGTCTTCTTTTTCTCGTGATGTCTCCTGGAGGTTTCATCCAAGGCACGGAACACCTCTCCTAGACATGTCAACCTAGTCTCATGATGTACCCCAAAGGTTTTAGCGAATACTTGAGAAAAACCTCGAGGACATTTCAGCCTGGTCCTACGATGTCTGCTAGAGGTGTCTGCAATGAATTGTGACACCCCTTGGATCATGCCACCATGGACCCCATGAAACCATGCACATGTTTTGACCCATGTCACATGATGACTACTAGGGCATGATTTTTGGGTCATGTGACACCTTCAAGATAATTAGGACGACTCATTAGTGAATCCATAGTGTGTAATCCTGAACACAACTAAAATATGAGAACTGTAATTCCCACCATAACCTAGATATGTAAGATGCCTTCATAATGGATCGAGCTCCATATCAAACACACCAAGGAATTACTTAATACACAGATCCAATATCCATATTCCATGATGTTGATAATGCACTCCCCCTTGGTTCTCACAATGAGAATAGATCACATGAGCTTAGGGTGATACAGAGAACACATTATTATGCACTGGATGTGTAATCACAAACACAAATGAAACTATATAGACTCTGATTCCTACCATATTCAGGATACACAGGTTGTCTTTTCGAGGCTAGATCTCAAATAAATGGTGTCTCAGTACCCAAACATAGTCTCCTCCACGTGGAATTAAACTGGGTGAGGCAAACAAACTATGTGGGATTTTATTCCTACAATAACTAGGATATGTATGACACCTTATAATTGATCAATCCCATCCTTGAGATATTCACCACTTCTATAAATGGGATTATAACCTGAAACAATTGGTCATATCATTTCAACATATAACCAACCACTCATTAACCGAAAATGATGAAGACACTCGAATAAATACCAACAAATTCCTTAAATAAATCCAAGTCAGTTGAATATAAGATAAGATTATCCCACAGTTGTTTTGTGAGGGTAAAAGGTCTCGCACTAGGATTATGAAGTGATTCATGAACATGCCTTCAATATATAAGAGATTCCCAGAGTAGGCAACAATTCCCTCCAAAAGGAAGTGACGAACCCAACCTCCCATTCTCTCGACCAATGTGAGTCCCCATGATTCGATGGGCCTAAAAAGATAGATGAACTCTGTCATATGGATATTAGGATCTTACATAGCTATGGATAAGGGAACCATTGGGTGTTTCTGGGAGAGGTGATTCATATGGTGATCTCGATGCATGCGATTGATCAAGGTCTTAAAATACACTTTAATCAAACCCTCAAGGGGAAACCATTCCAAATCCCATCTAAAACCTAATGAAAAACTATTAAAATAACATTTCATTAAAAAATACATTAATTCATTAAAAAAAATCTTTAATTGAAATTTTATATTACACAAAAACAAAATTTATATTTTATTAAATCAAAATCATTTATAAAGTAACAATAACATGAAATAAATATTAACATTATTATATTGAAAATAATGTACAAACTCACATTAAAATGGTATTCAAACATATGACATTATTACACCATAAAAATTCCTAAGGGTAATGTATGTGATGGTTAGACATTCATGGGGTGATTCAGTGTACATGTTTTGGGTTCTGATCTCGATGGGATTGAACTTCTCTCATAAATAGCTTTACTCATGATTAAGTTGTTTGATTTTATCTTAGTCTTAGTCATGTAAAAATACCAGATATGTTATCTCTTGTGGATGTTCTGATAAATGGGATCCATAGGGTATGATCCTACTAGTTGAGTTCCTCACATACCTTGTCTGTTTCAATTGGATTTATCAAAAATATATATTTATACTATTCATATGATCACTGTTCCACCACTATAATATCAATGATATTGATTCTTAATGGTATTTTAAATTATATAGAATATAATAAAACCAAATTAGCAGATTTTATTTATATATCGATAAGGCATGTGACTATAATGTAAGGGAAATTTTATTTATAAAAGTTCAGGTCATCACAATCTTTCCCCCTTCATAAATTTCTCCCATGAAATTTCATTTTCCTTCACTAAAACAGATTAAGGAAATTTTGTTTCACCACCTCCTTTGGATCCCATGTTTCTTAGTCAAACACGTGTCTTCTCTACAACACTTTAACAGGGTTCATTGTTGTATTTCATAATACTTTTTCTTGAGTATCGAATGTCTTCACTGACTTGACCTCATATAAGATAAAAATATCCAATGATACCACCTCTAAAATGAGTTCAAGTAGGGGGTCTAATATGTTCTTCAAGAGAGATAAATGGAACAAATAATGTGATTAATATAGGCTATTTGGGAGTACTAGTTGATAATCAATCACTCATATGAGGTCAAGGAACTCAACGAAGCCGGTTTATCATGGAATAATCTTTCCCTTCTTCCCAATTATCATGAATTCCATCCATAGGGATATGTAGAGGAATACCATGTATCTAGCAAAAAAATCTACTTATGTTCGATGATTTTTAGAATAGATCTATTGGTGGCTCTTAGTATCCTTGATGTGTTTTTAAGGGTCTTTACCTTTTCCACCATTTCCTCAATCATTTCAGGACATATGAGTTTGTGTTCCCCAATATCATCTAAACATGAAGGTGTTATTCACCTCTTCCCATAAAGGGATTCATAGTGAATAATTTGGATTCTTGAGTAGAAACTGTTATTGTTTGAGAACTCGATCAGAGGGATATATAGATCCCATCCTCCATTGATGTCAATTGATCATGCTCGCAATAGGTCCTCATGTTTCTAGATAGTACACATAGATTGGACATTAGCACGATGGTGATAAGTCATGATAAATTTCAACTCAATAATTAGGATATATTGGAGACTCTTCCAAAACATGGAAATAAATATTGGGTCCCGATCAGATGCAATCAATAGTGTTCTTTCATACAGACATTCCACTTCTCTAATGTATATCCTTTTATATTGATTGAGTGAGAATTATTATCAAATTGAAATGAAGTGAGACGTCTTTGTAAGATGATCCACCACAACCCTTATAGCATTATTTATTATTTATGTATTTAGAAGCCTAGTAAAAATTCCATGGTGGTGTTTTCCCATTTCCTTTTAGGTGTGGTTAATGGCTGCATCATTCCCTTAGAGTTCTACCATTACACCATTACTTGTTGAGTAACAAGACATATTACTTTATATTATGTGATCTCCTTCTTCATATTGTCCCACCAATACATCTCTCGGAGATATCAATACATCATTGTGATTCCTAGGTTATTAGAGAAGGTTTATCTATGTTAATCGTCTAACATATCCATCTTATACTCATGATTTTATGGTACAAAAATTAGTGTCTTAACTCTATTCAAATATATCTATTTTTAGAGGTTTCAACAAGTTCCACTAAATGTTTTCCAGAAAAATGTTTAGAAAGACATTTTTATTGGCGGTTTCAAAAACCACCGATTAATGTTTTTTAAATATTGTTATTTATTTTTGAATTTTTTTTGAAACGGTTCTTTAAAAAAGATCCTGGAAATATCATTAGTTTTAAAATACCACCGCTAAATAAAGAAAAAATTAAAAATATAAATTTAATTATTAGTTATTGTTTATTATTTATTATTTACTATAATATATAGTTCTTTATTAATAGTTTTAGTAAATTATAATTTTTAAAATAATAAATATGTATAATTATTAGTTAAAAGTAATTTGAAAGTTAAAAAAATGTTAAATAAGTAGAAAATAATACTTCGATATCAATTGACAATAAATTTTGATCCGAGATTACATTATAGCTCAAAAACTAGTAAAATAATATCCTTCCAAATGAATAAAATAAATTATATTTAAATTTTGAAATTATTAATATAATTAAATTTATTCTAGTTTCAATAAATGTAGGAAATCTATCATGAACTTAATTGACCATAAATTTTGATATGGGTGTCCGTTTGGGTTCTTCCACATATCAAATAGAAGACTACGACTAGATATATGCCTTATTTCATTAGGTGTTCCCTATTAAATGTTTTGTCTAGGGTCTAAATTGGACTTGAAGGACTCCAAAACATTGTTCTTATTTGAGGTACCCAATTTTTTAAAAAAAATTATTGGATTTTTTTTTTCTGATTTAAGGAAGTCTTAATTTTTTTTGGTGAAGACGTAATTAATTCCCAGGGATTAAATTCACATTGATGTTATGGATGTGAAATTTTATTAATTTTTCACAATGTTTTTTATTTATAATGAAATATATGAAAATTATATTACTTATAATTTTAATTATTCACTTTTATAAATACATATTTACATAGAAATGCATTTTTTAACATTTAAACCAATTAAATATAAATATATTTTTTTCATTTCATAATAAGTAAATTATTTTATATTTTATTCACTTTATAAAAAATCAAAAAATTACATTTATATACCAATATAAGTAATGTTTATATATAAACATGTGTGTGTCAATAAAATATCTATATTAATGTGTATTTTCTAATACATATAATTAAATATATACATATGTAATTATATTTCTATATTTATATACATTTTCACATTTTTATACAAATTTATGTTTATATATTTTTATATCATATATATGTAAATAAATATATATATATATATATATTTACCTCCTTATATATATATATTAGTATTAATAAAAAATTGTACATCTGATTGTGTTTATATATATTTATGAAACATAAATGTGTGATTATATATATTTATGTAAACTTTCTTATATGTATATATAACCAAAAGGTTCAAGAGGCAGGCAAACCTGCTCTTAAAAATTTTTATTAAAACTTTAATGTACAAGAAGATTATAAAAAATAATTACAATGGTGGGATTGTAAATCACCAAAATAATATGCCTCAACCAAACCAGAAAATAAAATTGGTAAAACAAAGGACCATCTTGAACTAACCTATAAAATTTCCCTCTTAGAAAGAGAATCTAAAACCTAGTTTGTCTCTCTATAAACATGGTTCACCTCAAGAGAAATTGAGAAAATATGATAATGAATAGAAGTACAAGATGTCAACATGATCCATTGACCATTTCTGGACTGGCCTTCGAGAATTTTCACAGTAATATAAGAATCTAAATCTATACATAATGCACACCAACCATAATTTACAACATACTTGATCACCTTTATTATTTATCAATTATTTTTTTATTATTTATTTAATATTTATTTTTTTATTTATTATCTATTCTCATTTTTATTATTTTTTATTAATTTAATAATTTTTTAGTTTTATTAATTATTGATTAATTATTTCGTATATATTTATTTATTAATTATTCATTTAATATATAATTATAATTTATTGAATTTTTAATTATAATTTATTTATTACATATTTATTATTTATTTAATTTTAATTTTTAATTTTTATTTATTTATTTATATAATGATTATTTATTTATTATCTCTTTAATATTAAATTAGTATTTATTTATTACATATTTATGAATTATTTCAATTTTTTATTTATTTATTTAGTTTTTAATATTTATTTAATATTTATTTATCATTTCATATTTTTTGAATAATTAATATTAATTAATTTTTAATTTTTATTTATGTAGTATTTATTTTTTTGTTATGTAATAGTTAATTTTTTTATTTAATATTTACTATTTACTATTTATTATCATTTATTTTATATTATCATATATTATCATATAATAATATTGTTCATTTATTATTAGTGCATTATATAATTATTATTTAATTATTATGTATTTATTATTTAGATACTAATTAGTTATAATATTTCTATTATTTAACAATTTTCTATTTTGTATTAGTTTTTTATTTGTTTATTTCTTCTTTATTATATATTCATTATATATACATTATTTATTAATATTTAATATCAATTTTTTTTATTTTAATATATATAAGTATATTACATACTATTTACTCACCAGATGAGGAACTTGTTAGAGTGGTAGAATCATTATATTATATTCACGATTTAAGGGGTTCAAATCTGTCCGAGTGCATATATTTTCAAGATTTATGCATGGAATGCATGGAATATGAATGCATTGTCGGATAAATAGTATATAATAATAATAAATAAATAATAATTATTAAATAATTAATCAACAAGTAATAAATAAATAATAAGTAAAAAATATTAAAGAAATAATAATAAATAAATATTAAATATTAAATAATGAAATAATAAATTAATTATTAAAATAATAAAATAAGAAAACAAAAAAAACTGAGGCCAAACAAATCACCGAGAAATAAAAAACACCGCATAAAAAGTGCCATGAAATAATTCCTGAAACAAAAATACATAGTTATTTTCGAAAGCATCACAAATCATTTAGAGGTAGTTTAAACCACAACTAAATGCCAAAAAACTACCATGAAACACTATGTTTTTTTGGTATTGCTAATATCAAAACTCTTTCTTCATTAACATTAAACTCTAAGGATTTCCCATCATTTATAGTTTCCACCTTCTTTTAAAATCACACATCTACAATTTAAGTACCATTTATCTTTATGAGAAGGGATGAATGGGGAATAATTTGTGGAAGGATTGATTGTGTTCATTCATTTATGATTCGCATGTCCATCCATTCCAAATCTATGAAGATCATATCCTCATCAATTCTAAACAATGATAAAATTACTTGATCATTTCTACCTATATTATCTTCCATATTATTCTCCTTCCCAGGATGGTAGTGAATTGAGCAGTCATAGTCCATTATCATATATAACCATCTGTGTTGGTGCACATAAACTATTTGTTTTTGAATATATACTTTAGGCTTTTGTGACTCATATATATTTCATAATTCTCCCAAAATAGATAATGCTGGAATATTTTCAAAGATAATATCACTGAATCTAAATCCATATTATGCATCAAGTAGTAATTTTCATGCACATTCACCTTCCTTGAATTATAGGCTATCACATTTTCATTCTGTATTAACACACAACACAATCCCTTCTTCAATGCCTCACTGAATACAACAAAATGTTCTCCAATTGTGGGTAGTATGAGTACTACTATAGTGATAATACTACTTTTAAAATTTAAGAATATCTCTTCATAATCATCATTCCAAGAATACATGACTCCCTTTTGAGTTATCTGGGATATAGGTTTTAAAAATCATGATAAATTTTCACAAATCAACTATAGTACCCATCTAAAATAAGAGAACTATGGATATATATCTCAAATGTTAATCTCAACCATCATTTAATTACTTCTATCTTTAAACAATCCTTAGATATCCTATTTATTTGGATGATATTCTTTATGAAATAAACATACTTCAACCAAAACTCCAAATTGATGTAATTCACATAAAGATTATCCTTTCATAAGGACTTTAGCATAGTGATAAGATGTTCTTCATGGCCCTCTGTGATTTTATAGTATATTAAAACATTATATATAAATATTACCACATATTTGATGAGGTAATCTCGAAAGACTCAATTCATTAAAAACAAAATTATTTTTATAGCATTAGTGAGCCAATAATATAGTACTATGAACTCATAGTTCTCATATATTTTATGAAAAGTTTTTGTGGGGATATCCTCTATATTCATCATAATTTGATAATATCCTTACCACATATCCACCTTGGATTAGTATTTTAATCCACATAAGAGATAAAAAAGACAACAATCTGTGGTGGATGATACATTTTCTTTATCTTGATCTTATCGAGCTAACTATAATCAGTGAAAAGGATTATTGAACTATTCCCTTTTTTAATGATGTGGAATAGAGCCCCCAAGGAGAAGCACTTTGTCATATGAACACTTTGTCTATATTATCCGTTAGATGTTTCATCAAATCCTCATTTTCCAAAATCTCCCTAATATTTACTGTTTTTGATAATGGTAATGCCTCATGTATATGATCAATTAAAAATTCATCCTCTCAGCTATGTGGAGTACCAGGAAATTCCTCAGGTAACACATAAAAACATTCCCTCATAATGGGTATGTTATAAAGGATGATTCATTATAAAAAATTAATCATTTTAGCTGGATATTATTTATCATAGAGAAATAATATCCATGATTGAGATTTTGGTGCTAAATAAGATTCATCATCCTCCTAAAACTTGTAATGAATTTGGGGATTATACTTAATATAGAGAATGATTTCTTTCTCATGGAAATTATTGTTGGATCTATATAGGGAAATACAATAAATAACTATAATTGCATAAAATTCCACTAAATGGAGTATCACAATGTTCTATAGGAAATATAGAATAAATATTTTGATAGAGGTGGAGTTATATACTCGAGATGCAATAATTTCCCCATTTTTCACTTTCATTAACATCTCTACATCCATTATTTATGGTGGTGTTTAAATAGTTCTTCTAATATTTAATGACATAAAGGAATTAATTGAATAGAAATTAAAAATTATATTTTATATTTTTTGAATTAATAAATAATTTACCTTTCACCACATGATTTTCAAGATCCACATCAGTGGTTGCAATGGAAAATACTCACCCTTGTAACCTTAGATGTTTTTTGTTGTCATAAAAACCCTTGGATTAGTGAAATGGTTTGAAAAAGATCCATGGTTCCTTGTAGTTAATGTAATGAATAATTTGTTGATGGTTTACTGGAGCATTTATTTCCTCCACCACATTGTTTGGGTTCACTTATTATAAATCACTAGTGAGGTGGTTTTCCTTCTCACACCTAAATCATTTTCTCACCCCCTAATGGAATCTCAAGGGTTCTTCTTTCCACACCTTTGACAAGTGGGACATTTAAATTTCTTAGCACCTTTATATTTTTCCATAAGTCTACCATAATGAAACACCACTTTTCACTTCATATAACTTTGATTCCCTTGCACTAATACAAAATAACCTTTAAACAGAGCTAAAATGGACATCATCAGTGATATAGAAGTGCTCAATACATGAGTGATATTAAAATCCCCATTCTTTTGTCAGCACTAAAAAAACATAGATAATTGGGAATATTGTAGTGTATTATAACAACACATTGTATCACCAATACAATGTTTTAATATATTACCCCACATCACCAAAAACACCAATACATCAACAAAATCATGTTTGAAAACATAAGTTAAATGAAATAAAATTTACAACACAAATAGAAACACTTTATTATAGACATTTTAAAAATTGGATTATAAAAATATATAAGTTAATAATATTAAATACATTCAAAAACAACAGTCTTCATATTTAATTCGATCCAAACCATTGATTGATAAAAAATAACTTATAGAATTAAATAATTCATATGTTATTAATAAAATAAATAAATAAATAACCAGAAAGTGTTACTTTTTAACTAACTGTTGAGTCTTATACGAAACATTGTGTATCAGATTGAGTTGTGGTTGGTTATTTTACATCACACCATTTATTTTCTATATTCAAGAATTATATCTTTGAAAATTAATAAAATAAGAATAATATAATAATGATAAGGAAATTATTATGTAATAGAAGATAGATTGATGTGAAAACAATCTTGTCTTTTTTTCTCAGTTTTGGAAATGTGATCTGTGTTTTAAACTAAAATGATACTTATATATTGAAAAGATGCATATGGGGTCATACCAGTCATATCATGTATCATATTGAATTTTGGATGATTCTTACACATACCAAATGACTTATGGATATTTTTTCAAAAGTATCAAAATATTCTGAATGTGTTTCCTCTGTTTGGAGTACGTCGCATGCCTATTTTACAAAAATTTCATTCTAAACTGGAAACATAGACATTGACTCATACTAATCATATCGTTTTTTAGTTTGATAGGATACTGATTCCTACCAATAAAAAATTACTTATGAATCATTGTCTAAAAATATAAAGGCAACAACGGAACATTTTCTTAATTTTGAATGAGTGATACTTTTTGGACTAAACTTTTGATTTTAAACTGATAGGGGAAACATTTATTCATACCAGACACATTGTGTATCTAATTGAGGGAAAAATGACTTCTTCAAAAAAATATTACCGATTAATAATTTTAATAAATTATTAAAACAATCTGAATGTTTTTTCTTGATCTTGAGTTTGATAGTTGTCCTTCTTAATAAAATTGACGTCAATTTTAAATAAAAAGTCATAGTTGGAGGCATATCGGTCACACCATTAATCATATTGAGTTTTAGATAATTCATAAACATCCTAAACATCTTATAGATCATTTTTATAATGTATCAAAACAATCAAATTGTTTTTTCTTAGTTTTGAGTAAGTCCCTTTTAATTTTTACTAAAATGTCATTTTAAAGAGGAATCATGCATGCTGACTTATTAAGATCACATCATGTATCAAAACGAAATGATACTGATTCCTACAAGTCGCAAATGGCTTAATAATCTATCTTCTAAATTATCATGAAAATCAGAGCTTGTTTTATCATCTTTTAGTGAGTGAAATTTTTTGAACTATACTATACTTTTTTAACTGATAACGGATATAATGAGTCATACCAGAAACATAGTGTATTGGTTTAAGGTGAGAATGATTTCTATACAAACCAAAAATGAATTATGAATCATTTAAAAAAATTATAAAAATAATTTGAATGCACTTTCTCACATTTGAGTATGTCAGTTGTCCTTTTTACAAAAATTTATGTCAATTTTAAATAAAAGGAGGCACATTGAGTCATATTGGTCACATCGTTTATCACATTGATATGTGGATGATTCTTACATATCTCAAATGACTTATGTATATTTTTTTCCAAAGTATCGAATTAATATTAATAAGTTCTCTTATTTTTTAGTACGTCGCTTATTTTTTTACTGAAATGTAATTTTAAATAGGAAACACGTACTTTAACTCATTCCGATCACATCATGTATAAATTTGATGTGAGACTTATTCCTACTCATCACAAATGTATTATGAATCAATATCTTAAATTATCAAGAAAATCACAGTTTGTTTCCTTTATTTTTAGTGAATGGATATTTTTTGACTAAACGATCGATTATAAACACATAATGGATACATTAATTCATAACCGTCATAATGTTCATAAAATTGAAGTGTGGAAGATTCCTACATGTCTCAAATTAATTATGGACCATTTCCTCAAATTATCAAAACAATCAGAATACATTTTCTTGGTCTTGAGTCATTCATTTGTCATTTAAAAAAAATTATTGTCAATTTTCATATTAAAAAAAACTTGGAGTCTTATCAGTCTCACCGAGTGTTGGATTGAGGATTGGATGATTCCTACATCAACCAATGTCTCAAAAAATCTTAACTACCAATGTTTCCAAGATTCCATTATCATTCTACGGAGAACTACCAACAATGCATATTGACTTGATGTGTATAACTAAAAAACCATTCCCGTTGTTGAGAGTCAAGATAGTTGAGGAAGATCAGGTGGTAATTTTATCATGAGAATTCAATACAATGGTAACATGATCGTCCTAGACTATTCATGATTTCAATAATAATATTGGTTTTCAGTTAATAATATAAAATCAATATACATTGTTGTTATTTCATAAAAAATGGAAAATAAAATAGAAAATATGGTATCATTAGAAGAATGGATAATTTATTCTATTTTGTGTCTTATTTTAAATAGTTGAAAGAAAAATATGACTTCCCAAAATAACTATGAAAATAAATCTAAATAATTATTAAATAAAAATGATAAGGAAATTATCTTCTAAATTGCAGATCAAATGTTGAAAAAATTAATTAAATAAGTAGTAGTAAATCATCGGTTCATGAGGGTTGTTTGCATTCTTGACACATTTACTTATTTTAATTATCTCATATGTAAGCTTAATGTATAATCCCTCATGATAATGATAATCATTTTAAAAAACCACCCCAACTTGAACAAAATAATCCACTTTTACAAGAAAAAAATATTATATGAGTAATACAAAAATTAAATAAATAGAACCTAAATATGAAACTATAAATTAGTTATTTGGATATGTATATTAACATGAAAACATTATTTAAATAGGAAATTTATTTGTGGTTGTGAAAAATTCATCATAAAAGGAAATTAAACAATAAAATAAATAGCTAAAATTGGTGGGTTTAGATTTTTTCTGTGATGACCAGATAAAATTGAAAGATATTTTTAACAAAATAGAATGGGAAGAACGTTATTAATTAAAATAATGATGAATCCTTGAATGAAATTAATGTTGAATTGAGTATTATATGGGGGAGCACAGTGGGCTGAAGTAGGCTCAAAATAAGACATTGTTTTTTATGAAAATTAATAGGGATTAATAGGTGTAATAAATAAAAAAAATACTAAAATCAATGAATAAAATTTCATTGGTGATTAGATAGTTTTAGTAAAACTCATAAAAGAGTGAGACACTAAAAAAACCTATTTTTTTCACAACTAGATTCTAAATCAATTGGAGATTCAAGACAAGATTAATAATTGGATATATTACATGCATTAGGAGATTGATTTGAATAAAAATAATGTGACATGGGAAAGAGTTCCAAGGCTCAAGGGAAAAATAGTTATGAGAACAAAGTGGGTGTTTAGAAATAAACTCATTTACTATAATAAATGGACTCAAAATAATGAATGGATAGTGTATAGGGGAAAATAATAGACTAAAGGATGCTATATTTGTGATAAATTTATTCTTCCATAGCCCGGTTCCAAATTAATTGAATATTTTTTGTTATCTCAGTGAAAATGTAGATAAAATTATACTAAATGGATATAAAATCTATGTTACTAAATGGAGATATTAAGGGGGAGTTACCATTAAGAAACTGTATGGAATTATTATGGATGAAAATTAGGTAATGGTGTTCCAGTTAATGAATTATTCTTATAAGATAAATAAATCAATGAGGGCCAAATATTTAGGGTTAGATTACTATCTATGAAATCATGGTTTTTAGCGTGCTAGATTTTATTACACATTGTATCTAATGAAAGAGAATAATGAAAGGATGTTGGTACTCATATATATCGAAGAAATAATATTTGATGATTTGAAAAAAGAACAATGATTTTTTTTATCATATGACGTATGATATCTGGATGTCTATCATTGGTCAAACACTTCCCCTTATTTAATGTTGAATAAACAAAATCATATCACATTAATTTCTCAATAAAAATATTGAAAAGGTGGTTCACAAGGTATTTTCAATGGAATATTCCAAACCGATGACAACACTTACAACTATATGGATGAATTTTTAAAACATTTATGAGTGTATATATGTATATTCCAGAAAAAATAAGTATTGGGACCCTATGATACCTCACAACAACATGAATAATAAAACTAGTGCATGCATAAAAAGGTGATGACATAAAGGGATGATTAATTCAAAACACATACATATACATAAATAATAAAACAAGTTCATTCATGTTATGTCACAAGTTAAGATGATGGCCATGTCTTATATTAAAAATGACATTCTGGATTTTATTTCCACATTGCAAGCATGAATGTATAGTCCAAATTATTTAAAACATACTATCAATAATAAAAAATAAATGATAATAAAATTTATTTATTATTGATTCTTAAAATACTAAATTTTCTTGTTTGAAATATAAAAATATATTTTGATAAAGTCAATTGCACTTAACAATAACACAGAAGAATTTATTATTATTATATATTATAATTTAAAAATAAAAAATATTGAGTGAATATAAAACATGATTTATAAATATGAATAACTTGAAAATATTTTCATATACATAATTAAAAATAATAAACATATATCTACATGATATTGTAATTATTTTTGAAAAATATAAGCCTTTAAATAATTCCAAAATAATCACTTGCAATAACATAATCATAATAAATAAAAAATCAAATTTAATTATTATAATTCGAAAGAAATATAAATATTAGAATAATAATTATTATAAAAAAAATTAAAATTTGATAATAAATTCCCTTATAAAAAATAATTAATTTTAAAATAAATTAACAATTAATCTCTTTAAAAGATTATAATTCTAAAAAATATCATCTTGAAAATGAATCATTAGATTAAAATTAAATTTCCTTACTATTATAATCTGAAAAAAAGGATAATCTCACAAAAATGATTCCAGAATATTTCTTTTTATTCTTCAAGGAAGGAAAACTCATTTGAAAAACTCCCCTCTCTCGGTCTCACTGATATTTGGGTGCAGCATACAAGTAAGATGAAAGAAGAACATTTATCACTTAAAATAATTTAAAAGGGAAAGCCAAACCATTGAGCTGGACTCGAATTTATAACCTAATGATAAAAATTAATTATATTTTATTCACTCAATTCATCATGCAACTTGCCGATAATGCTGCTAGTATGTCGGCATAAATGCATTTTTATTTTTCATTGACATTTACAAAATAGAAACAATGAAGAAAACAACATAATGATAAAACTAGATACAGATATGGATTGCAAGTGTAAATACTATATAATTTATTATCTAAAAAACAAGGTTCTTCAAGAAGCTATAACCTCATTAAAAATAAGAAACAATGAATTCTGGGTTGTTTTATTATAGGATAGTGGAATTGAATTTGATGGGATACAATGATGTGGGGTGAGAAGGTTCAGCAGATAACTAAGGGAAATCATAGATATCAAAAAACCTGGAATTCATTCGAGCCTTGGTTTCGTTCAACACTTGTATTTTTGAAGCCTTAGATTAAAGCCCTCTAATAGTGGGAGCTTGGGATTTATCATACATTTGACCTTGGATTCAACAACAAGGAGCACTGATAGTAGGTCACTTTCACGAATATCTTTGGATATCACAAACTATTTTGCAATGGTTAGGGTTCTTAAAATAGATCATGAAGAATTTATCAGTGCTTCTAAGTAAGCACTGATAAAAATACATTTAATCATCACAATGTTAATAATCACTGATAAAATGAATCTTTATTAGTGCTTTTTTTATCAATGATAAATATCAATATTATCAAAACTTTTTAGAATTGAAAATTTTATATTTTTATTAGCCCAAAAAAGCACTAAAAATATCTAGAATACTATATAATTTTTTTTAATAAAATTTTATAATTATTATATATATTTATAAAACTTATAATAATATATTTTAAAAAATATTTAATTATTAATTTATTAAATATATAATTATTTATTTATAATTAAATAGATACATTTTTGAAATTAATATTTATATCCTTATATATATTTTTTAAAATTATATATTCAGTAAATATATACATTATTTAAATAAATTTATTATAATTATATAATTATTTATTTATAATTATATAAATACTTTTTAAACAAATATTATTTATTAATTTATAATTAAAAATGTATAAAAATAGTAAAAATTCATTTATATAAATATTTATTTATAATTTTTTTACAAACGCATTTTTAACATTATAAATTAATATTTAATCATAAGTGCGTGAATGTTGAAAATGGGTTAAACTTAATAATTACTGTACACCATTGAAAAGTTGGATAACTAGTTAAATATAAATCATTTTAAAATAAATATATTTTTATATAATGATTAATACATATTGAAAATATTAAAACACACTAAACACATAAATATAAAATAAATAATAAAAATTGATTAAATTCCCAATTTTTGTGTGTGTGTGCCTATATATATTAAAATGAATTAATTATGTATATGTGATATCAGTACAATACGGTTGATCTATGTTAAATTGAAAAGTAAAATGACAATCAATTATGTTCATTACTCGATGCAATTAATTAGTATTTATAACTCATATTAATTTTTTAATTATAATCCATTATTCCCTAAATATATTACAATTTAATATAAAGAATAAATACAATTTCAAATTATATAAATCATGTTTATATAAATTCATATAAATCTATATATTTAATATATACTATTTTTAAACATTATCAGTGATTATTTAATTAAAAATGTTTAATTTTTTCTCAATTTACATTTTTTGAAACTTTTATTTATTTAATTCTTATTTTACATATACTTATAAATTTAATACACACACATTATAAATTATATATAGTATAATCAATTTATTATTATTTTTAAAATATTTATTTAATTAATTAAAATAATAATATTTTTTTAATTAAACCATTTTTAGATTTTTTATTCAATTATATCATTTTATTCGTACATTTATCACTGCTAAAAAGGACTGATATATAATTCCATTATGGGTGATAAAAATAAAGAACTTATAAAGAGTTTCCTTTTTCAACGCAAAACATAAAATACTGATAAAGGATACCCCTTGTCACTGCTAAAAAATACACTAATAAGGGTTTCATTTTATCAGCGCTAAAAATACATAGATAAAGTGTGCATTTTATCAAGATTATAAAAAATAGCTGATAAATGTTACCCATTATTAGTTTTTGTTTTAGCACATACAAAGGGTACCTTTATCACCTATTTTTTCTTATACTGATAAAAGATAGCGCTATTAAATTCTTGTTTTTTAGTAGTGTTGAGATCCTTCAATCTCTCTATCTACATTGAGGGAAAATTAGAAAATTTCCTCATAACTGTCAAAGTCTTGGATCATCCAAGATTTTCATAGACTATATTTTAACCCAGAAAAGAAGTGTTCAACCTAGTATTCAGGTGTAATGATAAAGAGAGGGGAATATAATGCATGTCTTGTGATGTTTTCCACGTATTCCCTAACAGATTTGACATCATTTGTGTTTTACGAAAAGTAAATCTATTACCATTTTATATAAGATAATTCATGAAAAATATTTATTGAAAAACAATTTCAAAAATTTCATCCACCCCATTATATTGATCTCTTTTTTAGGATTAATATTCTTGATCAATTTCCACAACTGATTAGATTTTACATCTATACAATAAACACTCAATAGAACATTCTCTTTCTCAGAATATTTGAAGGTGGAGATTATCTTCTCAATGGATTTGATACATTGTCCTATGGTTAAGGCATCAAATGATCCACGGAATGTGTGGCCTTTTTTTCATAAATCTCTCAAATTAATCTTGTTATTTCATAGAGGGATATGGGTGCTCCTCCTCATCCATGATTCTATTCAGAACCTGTGTCAGCTGAGAGATTGTCATCACAATGATTGTGATTCCCGCTTCTATCGGATTGGGTATCTTATTGAGGGAATTCATCACATTTCCAATGACATCAATTATTTTCCTGATTCCTCTTACTTTTTACCATTGTCTAGAATTAAATTAAAATAAGAGATGATTATTTTTAAACTAATAAATCAATATAAGGTAATCAAATGATATAAAAGGGTAAACGTATAAATTACATGTATTTTCATAACTTATGAGTTTCCAGGCTTTAATCTATGTTAACAAAGATCTATTTTCTAAAATATATTCTTATGAGCAGTTTTTCCCTTAATAATGATTTGTTATGAGATTATTAATTAACAAAGCATATCCCTTATGAGTGTCAAACTAGGTGTGCATGAAGTACTATTTTCATGCACCAGTTTCTGTCCGAGTCAAGATCAACCTATTGTTTTTAAGGTTTACCCATATATACATTTGTGCCAGACCCACACCCAATTATAGGATCCATACAATGATGAATTTTATTGATAAACAACTTAATCTATACTTAATAAATTTTTAGGGAATTTTTATTTTTATTATCATCCCTAAGGCATTCTCTATGGTTTTCTAATCCTAGTACAAAAAATAACTAAACTTTTCCTTCGAAACTATCCATGAAAACCCTTATCTTTATTACATATTAATTCATGATTTTTTATATATTCTAACACATAATAAAAACCATAATATTTAGTATTCTAGTGTGTTTTTGAATTAGGTACATTACATAAGAACATAAAATAGAAAATACATCATGTTTATTGAAAACATCCTTAACATGCTCATACCACTACCACAAATGTTGGCAAGGGATGCACTCGGGTTTTATCAGCACTAATAGAAATGAACTGATAAAAGGGGGACTTTTATCGGTGCTAGAAAAAAGCACTGATAAATCTACCCTTTATCAGCAATAATATTAATGCCGATAAAGTACACCCATTATCACCGCTAATAAAAAGCGATGATAAAAAGTAAGCATTATCATCTCTAATAATAGCAGATATAAATGTTTTTAATAGATAATATTATTAATTTATATAATTTTTTTAATATATTCAAAAATAATTTTTATATGTATAAAATAAATAAAAAATGCATGTTTATTATGTTTATGTTCACTATTTTTATTGTATGTAGTTATATCTTTTGTCACACCAAAACTTTTAAGATAATATTATTTTATTATTTTATTAGATTTTGAAACATTCTATCGAGCAGTGAGCCAATCCTATTTGAAATTTTTTCATTTTGTTGATGAATGAATGCTTCTCCCTTGACATCGTCCGGTGCATGGCCTGGCGTATTCAAAGCTACGCGACTTCGCTTGGGTCACCGTGCGGCCAACCTTATGTTCAAGACAAATAAATAAAATGAGTTTTAATGATGTATTTTAAAAATTATAATTTTGGTAATTATTATTATTTTTATTATTTTCACCAAGTTTATTAATATAGGGTTGTTATAATTAAGTTATTATTATTAACTTTATATTAATTTTGTTAAGTATATTTTTTTATTAATATCATATTAAGTTTATTATAATTTTTATTATGATTATTAATAATAATATTATTATTGTTTAGTTTATTATAATTATTATTAAGTTATAATTATTATTATTATTATTATTGAGGTTTATTAAAATATTTATTATTTTTATTATTATTATTATTTATTAAAGTTTTATTTAATTTTTTTTCTTTTCTTTTATTTCTTTATTTTCTATCTTATTTATCTCATTTTTTTCTTTCTTGTTTTTTTCATTGTTGTTCTTCCTCCCTGGGTTTTGCGCACAGTGACCCCCCTCTTCATCCCACTCGCACTACCCCCCTCTCCATCATGTTCATGTTACCCCCCCCCACCAGCCAAGACCCAATGATGCCCTTTCCTCCTTCCTCCGGCGGGCAACCCTCCTCTGGCCAGACCCTCCTTGTGAGATCCCTCAGTTGAATCCCTTCAGTGCAACCCTACTCCATGAAACACCCCCCTTACAGTCATTCGGTCTGCAATACGCACCTCTCGGACTTCCTCTTCATTTATCGATCTCACAAGACCCCTTCATGTTTTGCATCTGATTCATCAAGGTATGGTCCCTACATCCATCTCCTCCCTCTCTTTGAAAGATTTATCATTTCTCGACACTCAATTTGAGTCCGGAAAAATATTAGGGTTTGGATAATTCGATTTTTGTTGGTTTTTTCCATCGTTAGGTTATGCAGAATGCCACCCAGATTGACTTCATGTGTATTTCAGTATCTACCGACAAAGGCGAAGTTGAATGGCTCATTTCGTCTCATCAAGGCCGCTCGGGGTAAGTGGTTTATTCGGTTGTAGTGTTTCACACATTTTATTTGGGTTCCTTAGTTTTTTAAGGTTCCTAGAATTATTGTAGGATGCGGATGGATTATTGACGTGTCACAATGCAATTTGTTTCCTATGAAATTCTGTTATTCTTGTGCTTTATTTACCTTTTGATGCAAGTATAAATGTATTTGTTAGCCTTGAGTTTATTTTAACCCATTTCAGTATACCTAGGCCTTGACATAAATGGTTGATTTGTGAATCCTTGTATTATGAATCAAATTGGAATACTTATTCTTGTTAGGCTTTTCATGAAATTAATTTGGGACCTTTTAATGGTTTTAAAGTCGGGACGTGGGTCTTGGCTGATTTGGTTTTGATTAGGTGAAAAATGAAGTCTTAAAAAGGGAATTTGGTTTTAAATGGAGGTGAGACATCAAATGATTTCAAATGGGGATTCCAATTTTATTCAAAATGGTGGATTTATTTTCACAATTACAACATGGTTTTGAAATGGGGTTTTATGCATTCTTTATGTTTGACAAAAAATGCCAAATAAATGTTTTCAGGATGAAATACACTTGATTATTGGATTTTAGGCCAAATGAGTTTTAGCGTGGTTTGTCATTGTGTTCGATGCAGTTCCTTAATTTAAAAAGGGTGTTTGGATTTATAAAATGGTAATTGAGTTTCCCTGGATTTATGTGTATATGCTTCATTTTCACTTGTGATGTGATATTTATTTCCCTTATTGAGTCCACTTGTTTTAGGTGACGATTAAGATTTATGTGATTGATTTTTGTGTTATAATAAAATGGTGTGTCATTAGAGCAAACCCATATGTGTTATTTTGAAACGTTTTGTAGATTTTTAAGTGTTTAATTGTATTATTGAATTATTTTTATAGCACTTTGAACTCTTCTATATGCTTTCAAGTTGCAGGTGTCAAGAATGCATGTATGTGAATGCATAAGGTAAGACATATATATATATATAAATTCCCTCTTTGTAGATATTCCATCATGGCGTGAGGAATATGTGAAATATAGCTAGGGGTAATTATATATATATATATATATGTATAAATGCATGTGCATGGAAGTGCGCAGGGTCAGTTCAAGTGGTCGTGGACTAATAACGGCATTTTTAAGGTAAGTCCCCTATGCCCATGCCTTTAATTTAAATTTCATAATTACTTTCTTGTTTTAAAAGTATGTTTTAGATTTATGCTATATACACATGCCATGAAATTTTGTTGTGGTTGCTTAAAATGATTATGCGTTTGTTTGGAAAATTTAAATGTATTTCTAATGCTATCGGTCTTAAGTAACATTTTCTTGATAATTGATTTTTAAGTGGTTTCGAAATGATAATGTGTATTTCCAGAGGTGTTTGTATTTTTTGGCCAGTTAATTTTTAAAAAAGTGTTCTTTTATGTAATTGAGCACGTTTGGAATCTTATGAATGCTTTGTGAAAAAGAAAAAACCTCTCTTGAGGCACACCCCCTTTGGTTTTAGAAAAAAATGATTTTTATGTTAAATGCGTTATTATGTGCCAAATTTAATGCTTATGCCTTGTGTGACGTGGAAGTGGGGGAATGCACTTAAGGATGGAGAATGATTGTTAGAGGTTGAATGATTTTTAAAAAATAAAATTGTTATGTACATACATGTTTTCTTATTAAAGAAAACTCACCACCACTTGAAATAGAGCAAAATGGGAAACCTAGGTATCTAGGTGGGTGACTAGGACTAGTACGACAGATGACACGGAAGGGGTTCATTCCAATTTATCTACAGGATTGACGCACAAACACTAACTAAAAAGTTTAATTTATGAGGATCATGGTCTTCTAAGCCACATTTTCTGAGGGTTGTGTTCTTCTAAGACAAGTTTTTCTGAGGGTCATGGTTTTTAAGCCATGTTTCACCATGGTACATGGTCTCTAGGTTCCCACTTGTGCTAGATACCTATAGGTATTACCTATGGTTTTCATTTGCGACATTCTTCTTGTGATGTAGCCTTCTTTTCAGTTGTTTCATACTTGATTTACTGTTTTTGAAAACCATATTTTAATCCAAACTGGTTTCTTTTCATTTTATAAATTTTAATGCATGTTTAGAACCTATTTTGAAAATGTAGTGGGAGTGAAATGATTTACATGAAAATTTAAACTCATTACTTGAATTTGAAAAGAATGAAAAACATCATTTTATTATACCTTATTTTCAAACTGGCATGATTGGATTCCTTACTAAAGGCATGGTCATAGGACATGGTTATATTTTGGCATTCTTATTGAGCATCTCGATGCTCAGGCCTGATTTGCTTTTCAGTTGCAGGTTTCAGTCTTGGATTGTTTTTTGGAGCGAGTGTAGTTTACCTACCGTGGTGACCCACGGGGTCACCTGAGGTATGTCATCTTGCTTTATTTATTCCTTTTTCCACTGCCACGTTGTTCAGTCTATTTTCCCTTATTGATATTCTTGTTCAGTTTATGTTTATTTATATTTTTTATGGGCCAAATCTTTCCCAACTGCTTTGTTTTGATGCTCGACACTAGTTCCCTGCCCGTGGGGTTCAGGAATGGCCATCGGGCCCTATCTCGGACTGGGTCGGGCGCCGGGTCGGATGACGAACCGGCTTGGTTCGCGACATCAATGTTATATAATTATTATACTATTTGTTTATAATATTATATATAAATAAATTTTAATATATATATATATACACAAACACTTATTAAATATATATATATATTTAAATAAATTTATGTTTCCAAATGAAGGTTTCAAGTGATGTTTTTTAAAGGTTGGGGTTAAAGCCTTATTTTTATTATTAAAGCAAAGAAAACACCTCTTTAACTGGGTAGAGGGAGACCCATTACATAGCCCAAAGTCCCAGTGGGAATTTAGCCCATTACATGACCCGTAGGCCCATTATTTTGGCCCAAAGCCCATTCTGTGAATAGTACTACTACAGTACCCGCGTTGCGACAGTTCTGCACAGTTCTGCCGCTACTACAATGCTCTGCCGCCGCTACAGTGCCTGTTGTTGCTACAGTGTCGCTGCTGCTACAGTACCTGCACCCAATGGGTTTTGAACCCCCATTTTTCATGTAGATTTAAGGGGTGCTTACCACTAAGCCAAACCCCAACTACGAATGTTTCAAGTGATGTGTAAGTTCTTCTAATGAATATATGTTCATTGTTTACCCTAATATTGGCAATAAATACTATAGTACTTTATATACTTGGTGTATTGATTCATTTCTTATCTATATAATGCTTTATCTTTTCATTTATATTTAAAATCATGATAAATATATATAAATAAAAAATAATTGAATTTATTATATTTAAATATATAAATATTTAGTTATATAAAATTATTTACTTTTTAAATATATTATATATACTTATAATTATATATAACTAATTAAATATAAATTTATTTAAATAATTACACAATTAAAAAAATTCTAAATGATGAATATATATTTATGAATACCTTTTGAATATATTTATTTCTAAATATATGTCTTTAATGAATATATACATAGATAGAGAAATATATATATATATATATTTAAAATTTATTAAATTAAAAAAATATATCAATATATATATATATAATTAATATTTATAATATAAATATATTCCCTTATTAAATATATTTGTTCTAATTTTATAATTATGAATAAATTGTTTGTTTTATCAGTGCTAATTAAAAAGTGCTAAAAAACATCCATTTCCAGTGCTTTTTTAGTGCTGATAACGACCGACCATTATCAGCGCTAAAACAATGTTGGCAACGACATGTTTTATCAGCAGTTTAAATTATAGAGCTGTTAAAACATACATTTATCAGTGTTTTTAGTGTTGATAAATATGGGCTTTTATCAGCGCTAAAAAGCACAAATAAATGGATGTTTTATCAGAGTTTTCAATTTTAGCGCTGATAAAACATACTTTTATTAGTGTTATTTATCTAGAGGTGATAAAAGTGTTGTCGGGTGTTATAAATTAACCCTAACTTTTTCCACCCTTCCTCGCACCCCTCAAGAACTCATGGAAGAGGATCTATACCACTCCTGCTACTACCGTTACTACCACCTCCTCTACTCCATCCTTTCCTCCCCTCCTCCATCCTTTCCATCCTTCTCCTCCTCCTCGGCTATTGCCTCAAATCGAGCTTTTCCCCATAGTTCTCCCCCTCGGAGCCTCTCCTCCACCATTAGATCTCCTCTTCCACATCTCTCCTTCAACATGTCTCTACACCTCCATTGCCTCTACTCTGTGGTGGCTCTCCACCGTCCTGTCTCTTCTACACCACAAAAAAACCTCTGCCACAAGCTTAACCTCACCACCATGATTAAGTTTTCCTATTTCTCATTGGGTTCACTTAATATAGTTTGATATTGAAGGTGATTAGTGATTTGTTTGAGCTAAACGCCCCACTGAAAATCATGGTCGTTGGTGGTCCTTGTTTTCACCCTAGTTATATTTAGTAAAATTCAATTTTCCTATACCATATTTTGTATTGGATGAATTAAAAATCATCAATGAAATGTGGTTTTTTATCATTGTAGAATATAAATATTGTTATTTCTTGAATGTTATAAATTTATGTGGGTGAAATATATTGTAATGGTGTTATTATCCTATTATTTTGTTTCCTATATTAAATTATGACACAGTTGAATATATTTTTTGATTGTATAATTCTATGTGGTAATATTACATCATAATTTTTTTTAGGATTTAGTAATATTTGAGGAATTTTCTTAATATTGAATCTCAAATTCAGAATGTTGTTAAATAAGTGGAGAATGATATAGATGTTGCCATATTCATGAAATTTATTGTAAAAGGGGTAGCCTATCCACTATGGGAGATGAAATATCAATATTCGTGAAAATGTTAAAGGGAATATAGATAATTCCAATTATATATAAGATTTTTTAATGTAATGGTAATAGTAGACACAATATGAGGAGAATGTTAAAGGGTTATTCATTTCATAGGGAGTTTAAACATTTCGTGAAGGGGCTTAGGAATACCTTGGTGGTTCTACCTACTTTGTGATTTCCATGACATATAGGACATATTGATATGAATGATTAAGTATACTTAGAGTTTATGTGAACACACTATGATGGAGAAAGTCATGTTGTCATGTTCTAGTAAAAGGATAATTAAGATATATTATACATAACATGTTTTTTGTGTATGAGATATGAAATTTTGATGTTAACAATTAAAATCTATAATAAAGAGTATCACACAATGTAGTAGATTATTCTTGAGCCTCTAGTTTCAGAATAGATCATGATTCATATGGTGATGAAAATGATCATTCCAAGAAGTATTAAAGTGAATATATGTAACAACCTAACATGGGTCGACATGAAATGTCACCAAATATGGATCGGTACAATGCCTTAAGCCCATTCCAAATCACCATGGGTTGGCAATAATGAAATTGGTATTGAAATACATAACTATGGGAATGATTTAAACCTAAAAGATAATAACTAAAATAACTTAAATGAAACGATGGAAATGAGGTATAACATAACTAGAAAGTCCAATTCCAATACAATCTCCCCTATATTGACTTATCAACCCTGAGAAGTGTCTCTAGAGGTCTTGCTCGACTATCCTGGGCCACTGAGCCTACAAATCAGACCGCTGATTCTAATATTCTTCTTGAATAATCCCACGATTCAAAAAACTCAAATGTTAGGAACTATCTTCCTTCTCAAAACCTTTTCAATATATTTAATAATTCATAGTATATGTTTCTTAAACAATGTCTAAATAATGCCACATTTTCTTAATTTTCCAATTTTAGATGTCTAAATAAATATTTATTATGATATGTAACATGATTCAAACTATGAACTAAGTGACACACCATACAAGCTCCCATAACCAAGTTCCCCTAAAAACCCAAGACCCGCTCTGTAGGATGACATCATTGATTCATTATTTATCTCCTCCAATTAGTACCCTTACATGAGTATCTATCATATACTAGTTCAACTCATCCCCTTATGCACACACACAAAACCAACCACCTATACCTATGGGTTAAGTAGATATACACACCACTCCCTATGTGAACTAAGAAATTCCATCACTACCAGAACATAATTATGAATATATCTCATTTTCATCTGAATATTGACACTCACAGTCATTGACAAAAACACCCATACATGATCACATCATTGAACCAGATAGAATAACTCAAGGACCCATCAACTTACTCAGACATGAGTCTTACAGTTTTAATCTCTACATCCTCACATGGGCTTGTAGTGATAGGAAATTCTGTAGTATTTTCATTAACCACAAGTAATTATTACTCAAATTAAAAACTATCATGATGAGATAATGTAACACCCGAGACTTTTATGTTATATAAATCATCAAAGGAATCTTTTTCTACACAACACTTGCTTGGCTTGCTTTACACGCAATCGCGACCTTCCTCGATAGCTTGCGTCGTACGCAATACCGAGTTTCAATAAACAACAATATGCTATTAAAACTAGCCGTTATGAATAGTAATAACCACTTTTTGAAATTTTATAAATTTTATTTTTCAAAATGGACTTCATTTTTGGACTCAGAATATCGAAATTAGCCTAGGGTGAAATTTTGGTATTTTTCTGAAAACTTTCAATTTTTGATGAATAGTGAAACCACTAAGTGGTAGGTTAAAAACTGAATTTTGCATAAAACTTAATTTTACCGCTTCTGTGAATGGAATTTCAAAAATCCGAGAGACACGGTTAATATCAAGGACTAAAATGTGGTTCAATGAGATGAAAATAATTTTTTGGTGAATAGTAACTTTTTACTATTTTTACCGCGGTTAATAGTAAATAGGGTAACTAAGGGTAAATATGATATTAATATTACCCTAACACATGTCCTAATTCTATTGGACAAGTGTAATTCGACCAAAAACAAACTTAGGAATAAAATATGACCATTTAGGCCCACTTGGATTAGATTAGGACATTTATTATTAATTTATTTAAAGAAGGGTTAAAATAGTTAAAATCAAAGTTTAATAAGTAAATCATTTTTAATATAGGGTTATACATAAGATAAATTCGATTGTAAATATTCATTAGAAAGCTAAAACGATTTCCTACATGATGGTATTTTATTTGTAATTTTTAGACATCAAATAATTTAATTTATATATGACACAAAGATGATGCAGTAATTATCTTATTAATGAAATATTGACAAAATTGATAATATAAATACCAAAATAAATGTAATTTGAGACTTTTTATGAATTCCACTAATTTTCTAGGTTACTATGATGTATTATTGTTGATTTAATCAACTTGGTTCGAACATATAATTCTGTTATGACTTTCACAAAAATCATATATCAAATAGTGTCAAAATTGACACAAAATAGTTTTTAAATCAAATATTATATTATTAATTGTTATTGTATTCCTAAAAATCTAAGGTTCGGCCAAATGACTTAGATAAGGATATATATTTTAATAATAAACAATTTGGGGTTCGTTTGGCATGTTATAGTAAGTGTATTAACCATATAGTGAAAGAAAACAAAAAGACATGGTAAAAGTTAAATTATTTAACTTAGAGTTAAATCTAATTGATAAGGTTAAAATAATACCCTAAACTTGTCTAAATCCTATTGGTTGATAGGATTTCGACCCTTACCCACATTATCTTCGAAATAAGACCCTTTGGAACCATTATAAACCGATTTTGACTTTAATATAAAATAATATTTTGAGATATTCCTAAGGTGCCCCTCTCCTCCCTTATAAAAGGGCACCTCCTCCCCCTCCTCCTCACACCAATTTGAGCACTCAAGCTCGGCCAAACCCTGCCATTTTCTCCTCTACACTTCCCTAGAATAATCCTAGAGGTCCTGGTCTTCTCCAAAGACCAATCTTAGTTCCTTAAGTGGAGGATTCAAAGAGGCGTTCCAAAGAAGAGGTAATATCCATTACCGATCTTTTCAATTTCTTTCTTCTTCAACTTCTTCTTCTTTAGTTGTTTCATGATGAAGTAATAACATCAGTATTACTTACATACTGATATGTTATTATAAATATGAAACAACCCTAATTAACCTTCTATCCATCCTACGGAAAAATGAAATCACCGCGCGTGCGTACGTACGGAATACCGTCTCCACGCCGTGGTGTAATCTATTTTTCCACCATCACTTTACAAGGATGGGTATAATGGTGTAATGAGTAACTATTTATGATTATTATAAAGTAATATTGATACTGAAATAATATATATATACTCCAATACATTTCCACGATCATAGGAATGATATCATCACTCGTGCGTATGTACGGAATACCGTCTCCACGATGTGATGCGACTCGTTCTACATGATCATCATTACATAGTAATTATATAAATGAATTGAATGAATAAATATGATATATGTTACACTAATACCATTCTGGATATAAGGTATCTATAACCTTGAAATAAGAATAAGAATTTATTCGGCAAAACACGCGTAAGAACAAAAGGCAATAAAGACCCGAGTAAACAAGTAACAATGAAATATTACTAACAAGAAGCTAAGAATATGACCATATATGATATCATATCAATATGTATGATTCTGGAATAAGTCAATAACATTATTTAAACCATTATACAGGATCTTCGGACACATACAAGGCAAATTGGACCTAAGGTAAGGGAAATATCACAATCTCATTTTTATCCGAGATTGTTTATTCGTAAGTATTTACTAGGGTGTATTTTATCATCCACATCCATGTTTCATAAATATGTAATATTATTTCCATCCACCTACAATTGTTTAAATCCATTTTTACCCTTCGGTGAGTTTTTAGTAATATGTATGAAAGGAATCTTTTGTCGTTTTTTCGTACGAGGTACTTTTTGACTTTTCCGACAAAAGTACGAAGAATGTTTTTTTTAACTTATACGGCACGAACGGATTTATACTGTTTTATAAAGCCTTATTTTCATGAAGCTTCTTCTAAAAGATTTCATGACTATTTTCAATAAAATCTCTTTCTTTTAAAATTGCATGATGTTTTGTGAAAAGAAATTGATTTTGAAGAAGAAAGGATATTTTCCTTAAGAATTCAATTCAAGTGTCTTATCAAAATTATTTTCCATCTAAGATAATAAAGGGTTCTATTTCAATCCATATTTTTACATTGATTTTACTATGTTGTGATGGAATTATGTTTATGAATTCCTTTATCTTATATGAATTGATTTATGATGTCATGATGTTTCAAGAATCCCATTTTTGTTACCTGTGTTATGCGATGATGTATGTTTTATGATTATGTGGCACACATAAGAAAGGATTCATTATAAGATGGGTGGGACCTATATCTCCCTCCAATGCATTGGGTAAAGATTTTATATCTCATGAGATAGACATGGCTGGAACGGAAGGTTATTTCGGTTCAGTGATACAGGACTGAAACGAGGAGTGAACTCGGTTCAGAATGGGACTTTGTCCACTAAGATAGTCTTGGAAATGAGTCATGACTAACAAGAAATGATTTTCCAAGATTATGTGTGCATGCCACAAAGTTTCAAGTTTTATGTTATGATTATGGGGATCTCATTTTTACTTCTATGATTTATTCCATGTTAAGATATTATGATCTCTTTTGCAGGTTTTTGATTTTCAAAAAGATATGATATGATTTTTATTTCCTTTATTTGCCCTTGCTGAGCATTTGAGCTCACCCTTTTATGTTTTCTTTTCCCCAGGTCAGGAAGATGGATATTAAGTAGAATATGATAAAAGGGACCCTAGATATGATGAAATAAATGGGAGACACTGTAGAAGATTTATGAACCAGTTGTTTATGTTTCCCAGTTTCTAAAGACACTATACCTATACGGTCCTTTGTGGTTTTGTCATATGTTGTAATAATTGTGCTTCAATTTTGAAGTATTAACAATGTATGTAAAGTATGGTTCGTTATAGTTGGTATCAGAGGAAAGGTATAGTCAACCTTTGGAAACTAGGATGTGAAAGACTTAGTAAGAACCCTAAGGATAAGTCTAAGAATAGAACACAATCTTAGAAATGGACATGAATAACCTAGGATAAGACCTTAAGCATGAAAATTTTATTCTTGAATTATGTGGTTTCCTATTATAATTAGTGTTGCTCACACTATTCTTCTTGGTTTTAGTCAATGGCTGGAACCCGAAGGAACCGTGTTAATGCGGAATGCGATGGGCGATGCAATGATTGTCCCCCTGAGCAACCAAACGATATGGGAGCTGGAATGCAAAATCTTGTAGCCATGCTCACACAACTTTCTCAAGCTATGAATCATGCAGGATTTCCAAACGATCAAAGGAGGGAGCAACATTCTGTTGAATCCTTCATGAGGCAGCGTCCACCTTCTTTCAGCGGGTCTACTGATCCATTAGTTGCTGAACAATGGATTAGTACTACTGAAAAGATATTTTCAGTTCTTCAATGTTCTGAGCATGATAAAGTCATCCTAGCAGTGTATCGTTTGGAAGGAGATGCGGATCAATGGTGGAATCTTGTTAAGAATACGAGGCAAAGGGATGAAATTGAGTCTATGGAATGGGACGAGTTCAAGAACTTATTTTTCAATAAGTACTTCCCTCGTATTCTCCGAACAAAGATGGAGAAAGAGTTCCTTGAACTGAAGCAAAGGGATGATGAATCTGTTAGTACCTATGAAGAAAATTTTACAAGACTTGCAAGGTACGCTTCTGGTATTATTATCCAACCTGAGAGTAAGATCGATCGATTCTTTAGTGGCTTAAAACCAAGTCTTCGAAGGGCGTTAGCCATAAGGGACTTCAATAGCTACGAGGAAATCGTTTGATGTGATCTCAAAGTCGAGATGGAGATTGGAGTAACCCATCAGTCACATGGGTTTGATAAGAAGAGGAAGATGGAATTCAAAGAAAAATCTAAAGAGCACACGGAAAAGAAGATGAACTTTCCCTTATTCTCAAAGTGTGGAAAGAAACATGGAGGGAGTTGTCTTAAAGGGACAAGTAAATGTTTTAAATGTGGAAAGGAAGGTCATCGGGCATTTGAATGCCGTGATAATGGGAAGAAGATGTCTAATGATGCAAACAAAGGAAGGGATACACAGAATGAACCTACTACACT
This sequence comes from Viscum album, assembly GCA_963277665.1. Taxonomy (NCBI): domain Eukaryota; kingdom Viridiplantae; phylum Streptophyta; class Magnoliopsida; order Santalales; family Viscaceae; genus Viscum; species Viscum album. The sequence continues at coordinate 20,900,069 of OY728164.1, forward strand.
TCAATGTTTCAAGTGCAAGGAGATGGGGCATTATGCCAATCAATGCCCAAATCCAAGGGTTGATGATGATGGTCGACGTCAACAAACTCTTAAGGCTAAAGACAAAGGAATGTCACATGCAATTTCTATCAGCGATGTGGAGTACGATAACGATGTGGTGAAAGGTACACTTACCATCCACTCTAAAGTAGCAAATGTTTTATTTGATTCTGGATCCACCCACTCTTTTATTTCTGAAAAATTTTCTAAGGGTATCACCGTATTACCTCAACAATTAGATGTTGAGTTAGCTGTGACAACACCTAATGGCACATCAATCGCATCAAAAGTTTATAATTCTTCTCCGATCGAAGTTTGTGGGAAAGTGCTTCCTGCAAATCTTGTGATCCTTCCTTTAGTGGAATTTGATGTGATTCTTGGCATGGATTGGCTTTCTCTACATGGAGCTCATATCAATTGCCAAAGAAGGGAAGTCACATTTCATATTCCAGATCAATCTACGATCGTCTATCAATGCAAGGATGAACATAACCTTCCAGTGGAAATTCCTTCCATCTTATGGGTCATGATTCCACTAAATGAAGGTTATTTATCTCAAATGGTTGGTGAGAAACTCACGATTAAGAATATGCCCATTGTACGGGAGTTTGATGATGTCTTTCCGGAGGAATTACCGGGTCTTCCACCAAATCGTGAAGTTGAGTTTTCAATAGAACTCGTACCGGGTGCTTTGCCTATTTCAAAGACACCTTATAGAATGGCCCCAATTGAGTTGCAGGAATTGAGGAAGCAACTCCAAGAGAATCTTGATAAGGGATTCATACTCCCTAGTGCGTCACCTTGGGGAGCACCTGTTCTATTTGTTAAGAAGAAAGATGGATCAATGAGACTCTGCATTGATTATCGAGAACTTAACAAGATCACTATCAAGAACAAATATCCTCTCCCACGCATTGATGACTTATTTGACCAACTACGCGGAGCTCAATACTTTTCCAAGATTGATCTTCGTTCAGGGTATCATCAATTAAGGGTCAAAAGGGAGGATATACCAAAGACGGCTTTCCGTACAAGGTATGGACACTATGAATTTATAGTGATGCCATTTGGTCTTACTAATGCCCCTGCTATCTTCATGGATCTAATGAATAGAGTCTTTAGAGACTATCTTGATCAATTTGTGGTAGTCTTTATAGACGATATTCTTGTCTATTCAAAGAGCAAGGAAGAACATGAAGATCACTTGAGAATTATATTGAAGACCCTGAGAAAGGAGAAGCTTTATGCCAAATTTACCAAGTGTGAATTTTGGCTTCAAAAAGTTGCATTTTTGGGTCACATAATCTCAAAAGAGGGGATATCTGTGAATCCAGCAAAAACAGAGGTTATCGAAAGATGGTCGAGACCAACAACAGTAACTGAGATCCGAAGTTTTCTTGGTTTGGCTGGATATTATCAACGTTTTGTAAAAGATTTTTCACGATTATCTAATCCAATCACCAAGTTGACTCGGAAAGGAGTTAAGTTTGTCTGGACAGAGGAATGTGAAGAGAATTTCAAGGAGTTGAAAAGAAGGTTATCCAGTGCACCTGTGCTCACACTGCCTTGTAGTGGAGAAAGGTTTGTGATCTACAGTGATGCATCCAAGAAGGGATTGGGGTGTGTTCTTATGCAAAATGATATGGTGATAGCTTATGCCTCACGATAGTTGAAAATCCATGAGAAAAATTACCCAACACATGATTTGTAGTTGGCTGCGGTAATCTTTGCATTAAAGATTTGGAGGCATTACCTTTATGGTGAAAGGTGTGATATTTATACTGATCATAAAAGTTTAAAGTATATTTTTACACAAAAGGAGTTGAATATGCGTCAAAGAATATGGTTGGAGCTGATTAAGGATTGTGACTGCTCAATCCATTACCACCCTGGGAAAGCAAACAAGGTGGCAGATGCATTAAGTCGACAAGACCATGCTAGTTTATCCATGATGAGGATCACAAAAGATACAATATTCATGGATTTACAAAGGATGGATCTTGGAATTATAATGGAAGGGGAAAAATCTTATCTTTCTCAAATGAATGTTCAACCATCTATACATGTGAAGATTAAAGAGGCACAGAAAGAAGATGTCGAGTTACAAAAGAAGGTGAGAAATGTTCCTGAATTCAACCTTGATTGTGATGGGATAATAAAGTTCAGGAATCGGGTTTGTGTTCCTTCCATCCCCGAATTAAAGAAGGAGCTGCTGGATGAGGCTCATAGTTCTTCATTCTCTATTCATCCTGGAAGCACGAAGATGTATAGGGACCTGAAAGAGTACTTCTGGTGGGATGGCATGAAAAGAGATGTTGCTGAATATGTCTCTCGATGCTTGGTTTGTCAACAAGTTAAAGCTGAGAGACAGAAGTCTAAGGGGATGTTACAACCATTACCCATACCCGAATGGAAATGGGAAAACATCACTATGGACTTTGTCACAGGACTTCCTAAAACATCCAAAGGCAATAATGCTATCTGGGTCATAGTTGATCGTCTTACAAAGTCTGCACACTTCATTCCTATTAGAGAGGATTTCTCTCTAGATCAGCTTGCCAGGATATATGTAAAGGAAGTGGTAAGATTGCATGGAGTACCACATTCTATTATATCTGATCGGGATCCGAGATTTACCTCGAAGTTCTGGAGAAGTCTTCAGCATACTCTGGATACAGAGTTGAGTTTCAGCACTGCTTATCATCCCCAGACAGACGGTCAGTCTGAGAGAACAATTCAAACCCTAGAAGATATGTTGAGAGCTTGCTCTATGGATTTCAAAGGAGGTTGGGATCAACACCTACCTTTGGTGGAATTTTCTTATAATAATAGCTTTCCCTCCAGTATTCAGATGGCTCCTTATGAAGCTCTCTATGGAAAGAAATGCAGGACTCCAACTTGCTGGGTTGAAGTTGGGGAAAGAAAGCTATTAGGACCTGATCTCGTTGATGAAATGGCAGAAAAGGTCAGATCTATTCAACAACACATAAGAGCAACTCAGAGTCGACAGAAAAGTTATGCCGACAACCGAAGAAAAGACCTAGAGTTTTAAGTGGGTGATAAAGTGTTCTTACGAATATCTCCATGGAAGAGGGTTATGAGATTTGGAAAGAAGAGGAAGTTGAGCCCTAGATATATCGGTCCTTTTGAAATACTGGATCGTGTTGGGAAGGTAGCTTACCGATTGGCGCTTCCACCGAATCTCTCTCAAGTTCACGATGTGTTCCATGTATCTCTCCTGAGAAAGTACATACCAGATCCTTCACATGTACTTAGCTCAGAAGTTGTACCGCTGGAGCAAGATCTTTCTTATGAAGAACAGCCGATAGAGATTCTGGATCGTAGCGAAAAAGTCCTACGAAACAAGACCACTCGCTTGGTGAAAGTTTTATGGAGAAACCACCAACTTGAAGAAGATACATGGGAGCTTGAGGATATGATGAGGGAGAAGTATCCTCATTTGTTTGTTGCAAAGTGACGAATTTCGAGGGCGAAATTCTTTTTATGGGGGGTAGAATGTAACACCCGAGACTTTTATGTTATATAAATCATCAAAGAAATCTTTTTCTACACAACACTTGCTTGGCTTGCTTTACACGCAATCGCGACCTTCCTCGATAGCTTGCGTCGTACGCAATACCGAGTTTCAATAAACAACAATATGCTATTAAAACTAGCCGTTATGAATAGTAATAACCACTTTTTGAAATTTTATAAATTTTATTTTTCAAAATGGACTTCATTTTTGGACTCAGAATATCGAAATTAGCCTAGGGTGAAATTTTGGTATTTTTCTGAAAACTTTCAATTTTTGATGAATAGTGAAACCACTAAGTGGTTGGTTAAAAACTGAATTTTGCATAAAACTTAATTTTACCACTTCTGTGAATGGAATTTCAAAAATCCGAGAGACACGGTTAATATCAAGGACTAAAATGTGGTTCAATGAGATGAAAATAATTTTTTGGTGAATAGTAACTTTTTACTATTTTTACCGCGGTTAATAGTAAATAGGGTAACTAAGGGTAAATATGATATTAATATTACCCTAACACATGTCCTAATTCTATTGGACAAGTGTAATTCGACCAAAAACAAACTTAGGAATAAAATATGACCATTTAGGCCCACTTGGATTAGATTAGGACATTTATTATTAATTTATTTAAAGAAGGGTTAAAATAGTTAAAATCAAAGTTTAATAAGTAAATCATTTTTAATATAGGGTTATACATAAGATAAATTCGATTGTAAATATTCATTAAAAATCTAAAAAGATTTCCCACATGATGGTATTTTATTTGTAATTTTTAGACATCAAATAATTTAATTTATATATGACACAAAGATGATGCAGTAATTATCTTATTAATGAAATATTGACAAAATTGATAATATAAATACCAAAATAAATGCAATTTGAGACTTTTTATGAATTCCACTAATTTTCTAGGTTACTATGATGTATTAGTGTTGATTTAATCAACTTGGTTCGAACATATAATTCTGTTATGACTTTCACAAAAATCATATATCAAATAGTGTCAAAATTGACACAAAATAGTTTTTAAATCAAATATTATATTATTAATTGTTATTGTATTCCTAAAAATCTAAGGTTCGGCCAAATGACTTAGATAAGGATATATATTTTAATAATAAACAATTTGGGGTTCGTTTGGCATGTTATAGTAAGTGTATTAACCATATAGTGAAAGAAAACAAAAAGACATGGTAAAAGATAAATTATTTAACTTAGAGTTAAATCTAATTGATAAGGTTAAAATAATACCCTAAACTTGTCTAAATCCTATTGGTTGATAGGATTTCGACCCTTACCCACATTTTCTTCTAAATAAGACCCTTTGGAACCATTATAAACCGATTTTGACTTTAATATAAAATAATATTTTGAGATATTCCTAAGGTGCCCCTCTCCTCCCTTATAAAAGGGCACCTCCTCCCCCTCCTCCTCACACCAATTTGAGCACTCAAGCTCGGCCAACCCCGGACATTTTCTCCTCTACACTTCCCTAGAAAAATCCTAGAGGTCCTGGTCTTCTCCAAAGACCAATCTTAGTTCCTTAAGTGGAGGATTCAAAGAGGCGTTCCAAAGAAGAGGTAATATCCATTACCGATCTTTTCAATTTCTTTCTTCTTCAACTTCTTCTTCTTTAGTTGTTTCATGATGAAGTAATAACATCAGTATTACTTACATACTGATATGTTATTATAAATATGAAACAACCCTAATTAACCTTCTATCCATCCTACGGAAAAATGAAATCACCGCGCGTGCGTACGTACGGAATACCGTCTCCACGCCGTGGTGTAATCTATTTTTCCACCATCACTTTACAAGGATGGGTATAATGGTGTAATGAGTAACTATTTATGATTATTATAAAGTAATATTGATACTGAAATAATATATATATACTCCAATACATTTCCACGATCATAGGAATGATATCATCACTCGTGCGTACGTACGGAATACCGTCTCCACGATGTGATGCGACTCGTTCTACATGATCATCATTACATAGTAATTATATAAATGAATTGAATGAATAAATATGATATATGTTACACTAATACCATTCTGGATATAAGGTATCTATAACCTTGAAATAAGAATAAGAATTTATTCGGCAAAACACGCGTAAGAACAAAAGGCAATAAAGACCCGAGTAAACAAGTAACAATGAAATATTACTAACAAGAAGCTAAGAATATGACCATATATGATATCATATCAATATGTATGATTCTGGAATAAGTCAATAACATTATTTAAACCATTATACAGGAGCTTCAGACACATACAAGGCAAATTGGACCTAAGGTAAGGGAAATATCACAATCTCATTTTTATCCGAGATTGTTTATTCGTAAGTATTTACTAGGGTGTATTTTATCATCCACATCCATGTTTCATAAATATGTAATATTATTTCCATCCACCTACAATTGTTTAAATCCATTTTTACCCTTCGGTGAGTTTTTAGTAATATGTATGAAAGGAATCTTTTGTCGTTTTTCGTACGAGGTACTTTTTGACTTTTCCGACAAAAGTACGAAGAATGTTTTTTTAACTTATACGGCACGAACGGATTTCTACTGTTTTATAAAGCCTTATTTTCATGAAGCTTCCTCTAAAATATTTCATGACTATTTTCAATAAAATCTCTTTCTTTTAAAATTGCATGATGTTTTGTGAAAAGAAATTGATTTTGAAGAAGAAAGGATATTTTCCTCAAGAATTCAATTCAAGTGTCTTATCAAAATTATTTTCCATCTAAGATAATAAAGGGTTCTGTTTCTATCCATATTTTTACATTGATTTGAATATGTTGTGATGGAATTATGTTTATGAATTCCTTTATCTTATATGAATTGATTTATGATGTCATGATGTTTCAAGAATCCCATTTTTGTTACCTGTGTTATGCGATGATGTATGTTTTATGATTATGTGGCACACATAAGAAAGGATTCATTATAAGATGGGTGGGACCTATATCTCCCTCCAATGCATTGGGTAAAGATTTTATATCTCATGAGATAGACATGGCTGGAACGGAAGGTTATTTCGGTTCAGTGATACAGGACTGAAACGAGGAGTGAACTCGGTTCAGAATGGGACTTTGTCCACTAAGATAGTCTTGGCAATGAGTCATGACTAACAAGAAATGATTTTCCAAGATTATGTGTGCATGCCACAAAGTTTCAAGTTTTATGTTATGATTATGGGGATCTCATCTTCACTTCTATGATTTATTCCATGTTAAGATATTATGATCTCTTTTGCAGGTTTTTGATTTTCAAAAAGATATGATATGATTTTTATTTCCTTTATTTTCCCTTGCTGAGCATTTGAGCTCACCCTTTTATGTTTTCTTTTCCCCAGGTCAGGAAGATGGATATTAAGTAGAATATGATAAAAGGGACCCTAGATATGATGAAATAAATGGGAGACACTGTAGAAGATTTATGAACCAGTTGTTTATGTTTCCCAGTTTCTAAAGACACTATACCTATACGGTCCTTTGTGGTTTTGTCATATGTTGTAATAAGTGTGCTTCAATTTTGAAGTATTAACAATGTATGTAAAGTATGGGTCGTCATAGATAACCCCCACAACTAATTTCCATACATGGATTTTATCACTACACTACTCATCCATTGATAAGTCATATATAATTCCCCATACAAACTTATATTCTCACACACCTACAAAACCATGACTTATGGGTCTCTTATTTACCACATTATAGAGGCCTTTCTACATGAATACATTTTTTCATTTTCAAATTTGAATTATTAAGGATTATATTAAATGTAAAAAAAATTGATTGAATTTTTACCACACATTTATAAAACCATTGTGTCTAATTAATATATTTTTATTAGAAGGTATTTATAAATTTTTTTTCAATAGTAATCTATTTCCCTTCAAAAAAAATTTAAATATAATTTTCACATTAATGATTTAAAAAAATGAAAAGGTTTTTATTTTCCCATATATTTATCTTATTAGGATTGTTTTCTATGTATTGATATTTTAGTCACAATTTATCTGTTATTATGATATGATTTATTTTGGAAAATGAGAATTATAACATTCTATGATTACATAAGTTCATGTTATGAGATTTTGTTTGAATTATTTATGAAATCAATTATTTTTTCATTTCAAGTATTGTTCCCACTATTTATCTTTTATCTCCCCCATCCCTCTTCTCATCTATATTTCCAATAGGTTTCTCCATCTCCCATGAAATGAAATTAAAGGTTCATGAGGATTTATGGATTTTGGTTTTTTGAGTGTTTTACATGGAAGGTGACATGTTGTGTATTGGTTACCATTTCATTCAAAGTGGGAGTTTCTTTTCTCTTACTTTATTTTAAAATTCATGGAAGGTGAATACTTTATAAATTTATTTTCAATTATTGTATTGTAAGGAATGTTTTCTTGGGTGAAATTATAAATTTCATTCTTAAAATCTATGCTTTGAATCAGGTATTTTTTTCATAATAATTTCATCTATTGTTTTTAAATTAGACTAATTCTCAAGAAAAGAATATTTGAAAAGGTTCATAGGGTTAGTTAAATGTTTTTAATAGTAATTTTACGTCTTATGCATGTTTTATTTTTTAAAGGAATTTTCCATGTTCTTAGAGAATGTTTTGAAAAGAAAAATTGATTTTTTTTGAAGTTCTTTAAAAATATTTGAAATGACGATACTTTAATGAAGGGGAGTGAGACTATACATACTATGTTAGTAATTAGGTGAAGACCCTTTTTTCACTTTAAAATGTAAATGTTTTTTTTCTTATGTGACACTAAATAATTTCCCCTATACATGTTTCACCAGTTATGGGTTATAGATTATTTATATTATGAATGTATAATGTGAAAAGGATATTTTATATGTGATGGTGTTGGAGGTGAGGTGCGATACATTTTTTTGGTAATTATCTTTATTTATTTCTCAACTCCATTGTTGTTTGTTTAGGTAAACTTGGGTGTCTAGGTGGTAGGTCCTGATTCATGCTACACTTGTTGATATATAGCTAGTTATGTTGTTAAATTATAACATGATACCGTGGTTATTCATGAAATAAAAATACATAATGTTATTTGTGCTTATGTCATGATTAAAAAACTAGGTAATGATATTGATTTTTATTTGGATCCATTGATCTAGGAATTGAAATTATTTTATGATTCAGGTGTTATGATATGTGATGCTTATAGAAATGAAGGTTTCACATTGAGAGCCATGTAGTACAAGACGATATCTTACTTTTCTACTTATTGATATTTTTCAGGATATTGAATTAAAGGAACTCTTGGATGTCCCGTCTACGAACAAAGTACAAAATCAATCAGGTTGAAACATTCACAAAAAACTGTGTTTCTAGGATATCACATATTTTTACCCAGATGACATAAGTACAAATTTTGGAGGGAGTCATTTGATGGAAGTTCAAAATAACATACACCAATGTCTCCACTAATAGGTGATCAACTGTTTGATAAAGATAAATATGTGTACACTTCTTTTGAAAAACCATTTTTGAAAAATCTTATGAAAACTAGTTGAAAAAAAAAGAAATCAATTTTTTTATGAATTACCATAATGGAATTGTCTGTACATCATAGATTTTCTTGATGTTATGCATGCTGAAAAAAATGTATGTGATAAGGTTAGTCGACACGTTTCTAAATTCACATAGTAAAAAAAGGATAGACTTGAGGCTTGGTTGGACATGGTTGACGTGGGAATACAAGAATATTTGGTACCGGTGAAGGGTGAAAAACAAAAGTTTCTTCATCCTACTACTTAAAATTTTTTATATAGGAGAGATAATAGTTTAGAAACATGTTTAATGACATAAAGTTTCTAGAGGGGTATTCATCGAATATCAAGAACATCGTTTCAATGCATGATATATAGTTAAAAGGACTGAAATCACATGACTACCATGTTTTGATTCCAGATATAATACTATATGTTTATGTTGCATTTTCCTCATTAATTTACTTCATAAATTAATGAAGCTATATTTCTTCTTCAAATATATATCTATAAAATATATATAACTGACGATATTTCTTACTATAGAAGGAGAAATTGTCATAATATTATGTGAATTGGAAATTTTTTTCCTATTTACATTCATTGATAAGATAGTTCATTTTATGGTTCTCATGGTGAGATAGATTCAGCTATGTGGTCATATTCACTATAGATGGATTTACACTATTGAACAGTATATGAATATCTTGAAAGGGTATGCCAAAAATTGATGTCGACCATGTGGTTGTATTACAGAGAAATATATTATTGAGGAAGCCATTTAATTCTATAGAGAATATCTATATGTTGTGCAATGCATTGTTCTAATGAAATATCATCCCACTGGGTGACTTGTGGGTGATGGAATTTTTGGAAAAGAGGTTGTCACAATCAATATTCAAAATCAGTGGCAGGACCACCATTACATTTTTCATAACATTTTGGGCATTTAACCATTTTTTGTAACTCACAAAGAAATTATTAGGCATTCAAATCTATCAAGGGATGAATAATAGATATTAAATAAACATAATAAAAAGTTTATAGGATGGTTTTCAGACTATATTTTTAAGGAGTCAAATGAAAATCCAGACTCAATTTCAGAATGAATTCGATGGCTAGCCGGAGGACCAAGTGAGTAAGTATTATCTTACAATGCTTATGTAATTAATGGTTATACATTCAAAACTAATGAACATGATGAAAAAAGTACCAAATAGAATAGTGGAGTTACACTTTTGGCTGAAATGGTTCATGTTTCTAGTTCTAAGGACAAAAATCCAATTTACGCGTATATTTCATATTTTTGCATCATAAAAAAAATATGGGAGTTGGATTATACGACATTCTGAGTGATAATTTTTTAATGAAAATGGGTTGATAATAGAAGTGTTTTTAAAATAGATTAGTTTGGATTTATGAATGTATATTTTAGTAAGGAAGGGTACAATGGAGAATCGTTTATAATTGCATCACAGGTAGTACATATATATTATGATCAAGATCCTGCAAATCAAACCTGGTCAATTTTTCTATTGTCTACCAAAATCACTGAAGTGTTGAAAAAAATTCAATAAAGGAGGACCCTTTCATTGGGACGTCGTAATAATTTAACAGTGGTACCAATGTAGACGGTGTTTTGTATTTCAGTGGAGACCACAATAAAGGTATTTGGATAGTCGATAGAGGGGTCAAATCCCTTGACCCATAAAAAATAGAGTTCAAAAATCTGGTTATATATTTTTTGTAATATACATTGATTTACATTATGTTAAAATATGTTCCATATTCATTTTATGTCATATAAATTCAAATTTAAACCACTATTCGAGATAATGAATTTTACACGTGATGATACTCCCAATCCCCAGGCACAACAGGTTTCCCAACCAGTTACTACTTACAGTGCAGATGAACAATAGGTTTCTCAAACAATTTCTTTATGTTAATATCTATTTATTGGTGATTTTATGTTATATAAATTAAATGTTAAACCAAATTTTCAAATAATTACTTTTACATGTGATGATTCACCCAATACCCAAGCACAACAGGTTTCCCAACATACTGTTGCTCATAGTTCATATGAAAAATAGGTTTCTCAACCTTTTCCTGCTCCCAGTGCAGAGGTACAACCACCATCTGTACATGCCAATTCTAGCCCTCCGGAGCTGGAGGAACATATTGACGATACTGTATCTAAGGAAATTAAAGGTGAAAAAATACCAATGACACATAAAAAATAGGAGTGGTATAGTTTGAAGGTATAATCAAAAATCATTGAAGATAAATATAAAATCATAAATTATGAGATTGGATGGAATAAGAGGTTCCAACAGGTTAAACCCAACAAGTCCATGTTCAGTAGTTACATTGGAATAATCAATTAGAAACGCATAACAATTTATTTAAATTCATGGAACCATGTTGTGGAAGAGAATAATACACTAATGTGGGGAGATATTATGGTAACATTGTGATATCATTTTTTAAGATTAGTAAAAATTAAATAATGAATCATTGACTTACACATCATCATCTCTTGCAGAGTTCATTTATATTAGATAACTCACAAAAAGATTATGCAATAAGGGATGGCAGAATAATTCATAGGTGTTTTCTCACACTTTTAATTAAATTTCATCTTAAATATGCTGAAGGGAAAATAAAATCACACCCAACTCTTGTTTATGCACACCTGATAACACAGTCATCGTGAGACACGTTTACTGGTTGTCGTGGGAAGCAGTATTTTCAGGTACATTGTGTCTGGTAATAAGTTGTGTAATGGTAAATGTATTCCTCAATTTGATTGATAGTGTTTTATTTATGAAATAGCAATGAAGTGCTAAAAATAAACAACATCAATAAAATTCAGCGTAGCCCTACTATAAAGTAAGGATGGGGTACGAGTAGCATGAATAAAATTTGGTATGTATATTAAATCTACTGTAATACATTTATGTGACCTAAAACAAAAAAATAACTATGTCTTTTATTTAGATGAATGTTGAAGATTCCAAATCCACATTAACTTCCATCCCAAGCCATTTTAAATATATGGAGGCACGTGTAACTAAATATGGAGAACATATATATGGAAACACACCAAAAGTGTGAGAAACATGTATAAGTATGAAATAAAAAAAAATTGCATTAAACCACTATTACATTACAATGATTATGTATTTTCCTATATTTTCTATCAAACATAGTTAGAAGAATAAAAAACACACACACCGGATACAAACATACTTTTAGTGGCCCTGAAGTAGCCAGAAATGTATAGTCACGTTAGAGGTGCAGGTTTTGGTGTGACACCCGGAATATTTTTTGAGAAAAAAAAACAAGAAGATGATAAAACTGAAGAAATGAAAAAGTGTATAGAAAATTTAGATATTTTTCATGAATAATTACAATACCAGAGAAATATTATAGAATGTTTTATGGGGATTGGGCAAGAGATTAAAAAACCTCGAGAAAACCCATGCATAAAGATCCCACCCACCCCTACCAGTTTTGAGGCATGCCATTCACATCAAAAAAAATTATTAATTGAGGTATTCAATTTTATAACAATTGTTAATGTGAAATATAAATTAGATGAAAATGAGACACTGATTCCTTTCGTGTCTTTATATTCTACAGGGTGAAAATGACTACGATTTATATATATAAACACCCACCCATCCCGTTGTAATGAGGGTTATAGTTTTCAATATCCAGAACAACATGATACAAAATAGACCACTTATAACAGATAATGTCTGAGTGTCAATTACTGTATCCCTAGAGATTATTTCCATGATACCTCGTCCAATTAATGATTCATATATTCATGTGGTCAAACAAGCTCCTGGAACATTCATCGAATGGCCGTCATATCTTGTAAAAAACATTTTGAAAATGATGTATTCATTCCCAATTTAATATTCAAGTTGAAACTTAATCATTTATTGAAAACATGTTTACACTGATTTAATTATTACAGGTAGACAAAGGGAAGGGGTGAAGTGAAATACTGGTTGAAAACTATCTCAAGGATCAACCAATCGATCAAAACGATCAACCCAAAGAACCTTTACCCCCTGTTCTATATCCACATTTATTATCATTGAAGGATCATGTGGTTATGATGTTGAAAGATGGTGGTAATAACATAATTGATTTCAAAGAAAATATATACATAAGGGAATATCCATACATCATTGGTTTTGGGAGTAAAACTGAAATCCTCGACTATGATTGGTTAGGTGGATCAATTTTAAATGTTTACATGATATATATTTTCATGATTTTATTATCTAAAAGATGATATACTATGATAATTATTACTAAATAAATTTCATAATTTTGGCAGGCATATATATGAAAAACATTTGAAGGGATTACCCCATGAATTTTTTTTTGGACTTGTTAGTCGTCATTCCATGATTAGAGAACAAGAAGACATAACTTCCAAGAAAGAGGGTGAAATGGTGGAAGGACTACTGAAATTGTTTAATCGAAAAATTACAGATGATAGACTCTTATTAATACCAACGATGCAAGGGTATAACGTAATAATTTAATCATATCAAGTATATTTTAATTTCATTCATTAATTATTTTTTTTGTGTTCTTAGGTAGAAATGGATGCTAATTCTGTTCAATTTGGATAATCTATAGATTTATTTTTTGGATTCAATGCATGGATATCCAATATCCTTACCGTAAATGTTGGTGGTTATCAACTTGTAATACACTACATCAAACATTTTAGAACTAAACATCTAGTTATATAATTTATACTATTTTTTAATGAGGATTCTATAATGATAGGGCGGTGCATGAATATCTGCTATATCATGGAATAAGGCTTGGGGGAAAGGACAAGAATCCTGAGAAGTACTATGACTGGATAAAAATCAGGGTATATATAATAAATATTTCACTATCTAAAAAAATAAAAAATTACTTATTTTTCACAATGTATTTTTACTACCTAAAATAAACAAACGGTAAAGACAAGGGTTATTATGTTTGTAAAATTAGGAAAGATATCTTATTCCATGAACAAACTAGCAACACTAAAAAGGTATTTTCAAACATAATTGGTATTTCATATAAAATAATTATTAATACATTGTATATTTTTATTTTATCAGAACTACCATCCCTTCTGAAAACAACCATATTCAAAAGATGATATAGATATGCATAGAAACAAATGGGTAGCATACCTAATGGAAGAATATAAAAATATAGAATAAATATGGTAAAATTATCAAAATAATTTCAACTTTAATAATCTTTTCTACCTTAAATTTCTCTTTATTTGATGGTGATGATGTGATTTTTACAGGATAAATTCCCCGATGAAAATCATTGATGTTGGTGGTCCTTGTTTGCACAAAAAATGAATTGAAAGTTTATTTTTTTCAAAGAAATTATTGGTCCTCATTTATAGGGTATGTTTGTTATTGATAGATGAAAAAAGATAATTAGTATCCCTAAGGGGGATCTCCATCCCTTGAGTATGTTGTGCTATATTGAGACTTAATGGTCACATGAGCTTACTCCGCCCTTTATTCGACCAAGTGAAGAAATAATTGTTATATATTCATTCATATGTTTTGAATATAAGAAAGTTGGTTCTTCATTAGACTGACAAAATCTATGTTGCAAAGGATGATTTTATTCATATGTAAACTGTATAAGGATAAAATATGTCACAATAAAATCAATGGATTGGGAAACCCCTTCTAGATACTTGTTATCATTATTAGTATATCAACAATGCACATACCTTGTAAATGAGGACCCCCAATTTCTTTTAAAAGACCACTCAACATGCAACTCATTTAGCGAAAAAACAATACTGACATACTGAAAATTGTGGAAATTAATTCCGATTGTTTTAATACATTAGGAAAACGTTCTATCATTCACTTGTGATGTGTAGTAAACAACCACACCTCAATATGACACACAATGTCACCAGTATGATTCCAAATGTGCCTTATTATTTTAAATTGACATTAATTCAAGTAGAAAAACACAAATGACATACAGAAAACAGATAAAAATAATTCAGATGGTTTTGATAAATTTTTAAAATTATCTATGAGTTAGTTTTGATGAGTATGAATTAACCCCATCTCAATTCAATGAACAATGTGAACAGTAAGAGTAAAAGTGATCGCTATCAGTTTAAAATTGTCATTTTAACTCAAAACAAGTCAGTCCTTGAAAACCATGAAAACAAACTTTGATTGTCTTCTAAATCAAGGACAACAATTTTTAAGTCCTTTGTGACATGTATGAAGAAGACTCCCGTCATAGCAACACACGATGTGACCAGTATGACTCAAATTGCATGTTTTTAGTTTGAAATTAAATTTTAGCAAAAAACACAACTGGAATACTGAAAACCGAGGAAATTAATTTTGATTGTTTTGATACATTAGAAAATGATCCATAAGTCATTTTTGTTGCGTAGAAATTAACCGCCCCTCAATCAGATGCAAGGTGTCACTGGTATGACTCTAAATGTGACTTGTTATTTATAATTGACATTAACTCAAGTAAAAAACACAACTGACATACTAAAAATAGATAAAATACATTCAAATTGTTTTTATTCTTTAGGAAAATAGTACATGAGTCCGTTGTGAGGTTTAAGTTTCAACCGTACCTCAATCCAACGAATTGTGTGACCGATATGTCTAAAACTGCCCGTTATCATTTTGAAATTGACATTTTAACTCGAAAATCATCACTCAATGAAAACCAATAAAACACACTCCGATTGTCTTCAAAATTAAGGCAATCAATTCTTATGTAATTTTTTACATGTATGATGTAGTATCACATGAAACTATTGCACGATGTGACCGGTATGACTCAAATTGCATGTTTTAGGTTTGAAATGACATTTTAGTAAAAAAAACATTTGGCCCACTTAAAAACAAGGAAATTCATTTCTATTATTTTGATACATTTTTTCAATAATCCATCAGTCATTTGGGCTGTTTAGGATTCAACTACACCTCAATATGACACATAGTGTCACCGATATGACTCCAAATGTGTCTTGCTATTAAAAAATTAAATTAATTAAATTAAAAAAACACATCTGGCATACTAAAAATAGTAAAAACACAGTCGGATAGTTTTGATATATTATGAAAATAATTCATGGGGATATTTTTACATTTTGGAATAAACTAGACCTCAATATGACAAACAGTGTGATTTTTATGACTAAAAGTGTCCACTATCAATTTAAAATTGACATTTTATCTCAAAACATGTCCCTCACTAAAACCAAGAAAATACACTCCGGTTTTATTTAAAATTAAGGACATAGATTATTATGTCTTTTGTTACATGTGTAAAATAGTCTCATGTTAAAATGATGCACAATGTTACCGGTATGACTCAAATTGAATATTTTCAGTTTGGAATGAAATTTTAGTAAAAAAACACAACTAACATACTGAAAATTGAGTAAATGCACTCTGATAGTTTTTATGCAATTTTAAAATGATCCATCAGTTATTTGTGACATGTAGGAATCAACTACAACTCAATACAATGCATGATGTCACCGGTATGACTCCAAATGTGTCTTGTTATTTAAAATTGAAATTAATTCAATTTAGAAAAACACAACTGTTATATTTAAAACCAAGATTATGCATTAGTATTGTTTTTATACTTTAGGAAAATAATCATTGATTCAGTTGTGACGTGTATTAATCAACCCCACCTTACTCCGATGAACGGTGTGACCAATATGACTAAAATTGTCCGATATTAGTTTAAAATTGACATTTTAACTCAAAAACATGTCATTCCCCAAAATCCAAGAAAACATGCCCCGATTGTCTTCCAAATTATGGAAAATTATTCTTAAGCCCATTGTGAATTGTATGAAGCAGTCTTACATCAAAATGACACACGATGTGATAGGTATGATTTAAATTTTATGTTGTTGGTTTGAAATTAAATTTTAATTAAAAAACAAAACTGAAATACATAAAACCAAGGAAATGCATTCCAATTTTTTGATACTTTAGGATAATGATCCATCAATCATTTTTGACATGTAGGAATCATCCCCACATTAATATGATGCACGGTTCCACCAGTATGACTCCAAAATTTGTCATTTTTATTATTAATTGGAAATATTTAAAGGTATTCATCATATTAATGTTTAATTTATTTCATTATAGTATTAATAACATAATATTGGTTTTCATATATAGGTGGAACCTTTTTATCGAGTTTAGGTTATATTTTCTCTGACTATTACCATCAAAGGTCATTTTTTAGAGGGGACCACAAATGTCAAAATAGAAAACATTAATGCTTTTAACTATTTGTTTGATATTTATAAATGTAATTTTGTAAAACAATGTTTAAAATATATATAGTTCTTTTTTTGGTATATTCCATGAGTGAATATTTTTTTATTTAGGATACAAATAAAATGTATATAGCATTGTTTGACAAAATTTTGTGTACATTTCTTATTTCTGCATCATTTTCATTGTGTATGTGGTTCATTTGTATATATATATACTATGAGTCAATATTTTTTAGAAGATTTTTTCTGGTTTGTTAAGGTAATTTTTCCTGATTTTATTATTTTGGTCGGCTATTTATTATTTTGGAATTTGTTGGGTGTGCTGTTATATAAACAACATGCCCAGTTTGAGAATACTTTAACATCGCTAGTTGAAGCGCTGATAAATGGGGACATTATCAGTTCTTTGAAAAAAATTTGATAAAGGGCATACTTTATTAGTTCTTTTCTGAGAAATGATAAAGAATGCAACCACTTTTATAATTGGTTAATTGACAGTTCTTTTTTAGTGCTGATAAAGTCCTTTTTAGCCTTATAAAAAGCCTATTTTGTGGTACATTACTTCAAACTACATGAAATAACCTTGGAAATTACATAAGAAATGGGTGATCTAAAAATCTTAGTTAGTGAATAAATGTTCCCTAACAAGAAGAAAATAATAAATTTTTGAAAATATGCATATTAATGGGAAATAAATGGAGTGAGAATCATAAAAATGAATAATTATACAATATATAACATGATGACACAAAGATAACATTTGAAATGTTGAAACAAATTAAAAAATTGTATCATAAATTAAGGTTGAGGATAAAAGCCAAGAATTCATGATGGGAAAAGTATTATTAAGGAATCATTTTATCCCATATCCCAACGTGATGTGTATTGAGACTAAACATTACCCAATGCATTGAAGTTATATATAATTCATGGTGCACCCGTCACATTCATTTTCATCTAATTCTTAAGTGTACCACATAGATTATACAACATGGATTCATTCATAATCATATTTTGATTCATGATCATGGAGTGCAGATTACGTATATGTAAGTCCCATTTCAAATAATTATAAGTGTATAATGTTGAACACCCTTGATAGGAAATCTGTATTTTATTCACTACACAATTGTTTTGGCATGTAAAATTGTTTGGAAATTTCGTCAACATAACGACATCACTTAAATATTTATAAAATGGGTTAATTCAAGTTCAAGGGGTATATCATAATTTTTAAATAAAATGGGTAGTAATAGAGATATATAAATACATTTCCTGATATTAATAATTTTAAAAATAATTAATAATATAATAAAGAAAAATTATTAAAGAGGAGAATGAGAGGATCCCTTACAAAGTTTTGATATTGTAATGTGTGTAGATAAAGGATTATGGGAGGGATTAAAGAGAGTGAATAGGGTATAACATATAATTTGCACAATTAATGTAGTAAATCGTATATATAAAAACATAGCCCAAAAAATAAAACATAGTAATTAAGATGTATAACATAAAATAGGTTAATTAATAAAAATGAGAGTGGAAGACCCCTTATGAAATTTCAGAATGGTAATAGCTATAAATAATGGTTTATGGGAGGGATTAAAGAGACTGGAAGTGGTATATAATAACTTAGGCACGAATTGGATCATAATTTGGATATGGAAGAACATATCTCACATTTATGAATTGGAAAAATGTCATAAAATGAGGAAGATTCTTGAATTGAAAAATGAGAGAGGGGTCCCTTACCTTGACAGTGTGACTCCAAATGCTAGGGAGTGGATTCTTGAGAGAATAATTGTGACCATGGAGGAATCTAGTGAGTAGATGTAAGAGTACTGATGTGATCTAATGATTTTTAGTTATGAAAAATGGTAACTAGGGTGGGATTATAAGGGAAATAAGTGGGGAATTCTTTATTATTTCTCAAACTTAGGTTTCAAAGTCTATATAACAAAAAACCAAAAAACAAAAACATAATATGGTTTTTTCACATGGTTTCTTGTAATTTGGGTTTATTTTCATTATTTTACAGGTAAATGAGGCAATAATAATAAAATAATACCCTTGGTGACGTGAATTTGTGTCATAATCTTAAAGAAATTATTTTAAACCCAAAAATATTTTATATGTTTTGAATGATTAATAATTAATTTACAAAATTAATCACAAAAACATTAAATCAAATTATTTTAAATTAAAAAATATATTTGGTATTATATACCCTTTTTAACATTTATTACATCACTTTTGGGTCATTATGATTTCATAATACACATTATATAATCATAATGAATTTATTTTTAACCAAAAAATTCGACATTCATGGGAAATTATGAATAATTCAGTTTTGGATAATTTCAATTTTATTATTTCATGACTAATATTTATTTTTACCGATTAATTTTCTAAATATTTTAATTCTCACTTTTTAAATAAAATTTATATTCCTTGAGAAATGATGTGTTTTTAGAGAATAACAGCTTTCAAAACCTTATAAAAATTACAATTGACTTTACAAGAATTGTATGAGTATTTATATTTAATAAAAAATATTTAATAATAATAATTTATTAAAATATTATATATTTTAAACATCAATTAATTATTAAAATAAATTCATAGATAAATTTAAATATTACCTTGAAATACACTGTGAATTTTATTGACTAAAAAAACTCATTAATAATGTAATGATAATAAAAAGTTAATATAACCATAAGTCTATTGAAAAGAATGTACATATTCACATTAATATGATTTTGATACATATCCCTTTAATACACATGTAAAATACCTACTGGTAATTTGTGTGACAGTGAGACATTCATTGGGTGGTACAACGTACATGTTTCGGTTTGTGATCTCGATGAGCTTCAACTTGTTCTATAAAAGGCTTCTATCATGATTAAATCATTGTATATCATCATGGGATATGTCAAGTGAATTGAATAGATATTTTTTATCTCATGGAACCTCTAATAAATGGAATTCATAGGGCATTATCTTATTGGTTGAGGCCATCACATACTTTTATTTATTCCAATTGGATTTATCAAATCCCTATACGTATACTAGTCATATGATCAATATTAAATTACTATATTATGAATGGTAATGATGAATAATGGTATTTTAAATCTGATAGGATATACTAGAACCAAATAATATCATGTGTTTTTTATACCAATAAATGATGTTATTGAAATTCAGGGGGAATTTGTTTTATAAAAGTTTGGGTCATTACATATATAGTTTGAATTGCCTGAATATTTTGAGAGATTAAGAGATAATAGTAGAACCATAAGTAGTGAAGAATGATTCCAATGGATGTTAAGTGATGATAAAATGTTCAGTGACTTCAGAAAAATATTTTTATGATACGGAGATGGATATTCAAATTTTGAAATTCATAAAAGAGATTTTATAAATCAATATGTTATTTTTGGAATATGTTAATGTAAAGTAGATGTTAGATATTGTAGATATTTTTATTGAAACGTTGATTTTAGAATATTTCATGAATTCTTTGAAAATATAAATATATAAATACTTTTATTTTTCTAATTTCAAATCAGTAAATCCTTTTGGAAATACAGATATCATAATAGTGTTTGATCTTCTTCTTAATTTATTATCGAGCTTCGGAGAGGGATACCGATTGCGAGAATTTGAGAGAACTTACTAGAAGAAGATAATAAATTATAGGGATATATTTAGTGGTGATGAACAAATGTATAGTTGGGTAAATGTTTTAAAAAAATAGAAAATTTAGTTCCAAACAAGCGGAGTAAGGTCACTAGATCAAGTTGGCCAGAATTTGAGATCCAAACCATTATGAAGAGCGTCATTTCAAAAGATCAAGACAATAAATATCGTTATAGTGAGAACACCATAATTATTTTCCGGGATGCGTGATATAGGCCCATGTGCATGGTAATTATATAAAAATATCACATGATGGTCATATATTAATTCATGCATAAGTTCATAGGGATGAATTGAATACTAGTGGATAAACTATAAAATATGCATCTATTCCTACTAAAATTTTTGACGATCTTTTCGGTAGAAATGATATCCACTATTGTAATATAGTAGGATTCGAGTTCATGTTGATACCTTATCTTAGGTAATGGATATTAACTTTCCCCATTATAACACTTATGAGAATACTGAAAACCTATGGATTGGGATAATAATTAGACATAGAAAGGAGTATGCTTCCCACATTGGGATCAAACCATTTAAAAAATATATTTTTCATATCCTTTACATTATATTAATTTCATTTGGGATTAAGTGTTGAAGGAATTATTTAAATATCCATTCATTCTAACTAATAATAGAGGATTTATAATCATAAATGAAGAAAATGTTTATGTTGGAAAAAATTGATAAAATATGTTCATCCCTAATTCACCCATCCCCCTCTTCCTATTAGGGTGGAATAATGGTCCACTAGGACTAACAATATCAATTTGAATATTGTAAAATTGTCCTAATGGCACAAAAAAATATATCCTATTAAACTAGACTACCATAAAACTCTTCTAAAGGCCAAGTGTTATAATTTAGGTTTTCTGATTTAACCCAACACTAAAGGATGGGTATTGAAAAACCCATTATAATACATGGGCTTTGTCCTTTTTTAACTAATAGGCCTCCACATTCATGTCTTTTACTATATGGGTTCATTTTCTTTAAAATATATAGAACAAAATTCTCCTTGGCACACAATCATAGATAATATTTAACATTCTAATGATTATAGCATCTTTAATCAAGAATCACACATCTCATTCCCTTACTAGGAATCATTCCACTATATAGAATCATTAACTACCTGACACCCCACCTATCGTTTCCATCTGATAACCTTATCGTTTGTATCCAAACTAATCAACTCAAGATCATTAGACTCACCTTGAATTCCAAGAACACATTCCCCCTTTAATATATTTTTTAATTCCATCACATACATCTCCACTCTCATGAATAAATATTTGATTCATTATAATATTAATATGACATCATGAATCTAAACAAAAGAACACTTATAATATACATGAGGATTCGTTTAGGTATTGAACTCCCTTATTATTTGAATGTAAATATGTAATTAGAATCTATACCACAATAAACTAGTACATTATAATGATAATTATGATGATGATGAGCTTGATAATTATGATGATGAATATTATTGTTATTCTTATCCCTGTTATTATTATTAGTATTATTATTTCAAACAACATGACCAATGGATTTTGGGAAAAAACCCATGGTCTACAAGGTTTATTAAAACACACACACATTAGTCATGAAGAAAAAGTGAATGGGAAATAAAATACATTATATGTCTAAATATAAAACCAAAATTTCATGAAATAATATAATCTTTTTAGTGAGTGATAACCTTCCAGAGTGTCATTCTAAAATAAAATTGAATCCATAACCTACAGATCACCTAGAAACCATCTAGGGAACATCCAAATATATATCATTCTTAACAAGTCATTAAAATATAAAAATCAACTAGATTTTTTATTTTAAAAACATCATAATTCCTATGAAATGCCAAAAAACATGATTCCCAATATTTTCATTTCAAAAAATAAAATATTAATAATAGGTAAAACCCATATCCAAGGTTAGATGTAATTTTCATACAATGGCCTCCATTGAAACCTCAATATCATTATATCAAAGACTATCACACATGATCCTGAATTTAATTCTATAAATTCTGTAATCTAAATGTGTCTATTATCCAGTATAAAAGAAAATATTTTTTCATAAGAAGGAATGCATTTTTTGAAATACAAAAATGTATATCATAATATGAAGACATCATCTTATAATTCCTAGTCAAAATTAATCCAACCATAAAATAAAATACAATTACATTTATCATCCAATACAATATTAATTTTAACCGCCTTATGGTATGAAACTTCATTCATACCATTGTATAATTATCCTATAAAAGACTAAATCTAAAAAACATTATTTCATTGGTATTGGATACAAAGTATTGAGACAATACAAAATATTGAAGCAATAAATATCAACCCCAAGTATAACTGTCCTTAAATACTCTCTGTCTAGATAAAAATACAACATAAAATCAACATAAAATAAATCACATATTTTTGAATCATTCAAGTGAAAACCCATCTTACACCACATCACACTTCAACCAATATAGATGAAACTCTTTTATATGTTTTATTTATTTAATAGTAAATATTTTAAGAGATTTTAATTTCACATATGAAAACACCAGTTTCTATCCTGAGTGGAAGATTGATATATGGATAGATGTCTAATACAAAATCAAATAATGACACGGTCAACAAAAAATGGCCCCAAAATGAAAAGAAAAAACCAATAACCCCATCTTCAAAGACTCTTGAAATTCAAAATATTACACAAAAAACCCATTTCTTGAAAATAATATTTATATAATTTCGTTTACTAATAAATTTTTTCATTTTCAACAATATTAGAAATCTTTTTATTTCTTATTTTACGATATTTATCAACATTAAACATAACTTCCTCATAATTTTAGAAGGTAAAAAAATAATTTAATTTTTTCCATCAAAAAAAATTCACTAAAAATTGAATGAACCTAATGATAATCCTTCAGTTTTTCAATTTCATATATAGGGGATATATTTGGAATCTATTTAAACCTTATACCATATGATTTGTTTATCATTTTCTTTTATAAATATGAGTAATCTAGGAAACTCCGTTAACTTTATGGTTTCATAGTGTAAAATCCATTTATATCTAGAACATGGGTTTGAAATTTTATAAAAAATTAATGTAAATGTTGTTCCAATTTTTCATTATATTCCATTTGAGTGACTCTAAGTGATATTATATTAGAGGTGAAAAATTCATCTTAATTCTCTTTCATAGAGGAATAATGATTCCATTTATTATGAATTTCCACCAAGTATTTATGATTATACTCTTAATCTTATTTATGAGTAACTAAATTAACTTATATAATATAACACTATAATGACTAATTAAGTTGGTCACTAAACATTTTAGATTTATATTCTTTAATTAGTTTCCAAAAAATCATCTGATTTGTGTTAATAAGCCTTGTCCCGAAATCCCTACTGAGACTACCTAATGGCACTATCATAACCCACTCTAATAACAAGTTTCTCATTATAGATTTATTATTTATATGATTATACTTAAGGTTCCATAAATTCAAATTCAAATAAATTTCCTATGTGTTTTTGTTTATATCCCACCATTATTTTACCACTATCAAACACATTTAAAAGGAATTTTAATTGGCCCCATTTATTTTCCTCCCATATTCCTCCTATTTATATGTAAGTATTCTTTTTAAGGTTTTAACTTCATTTCATGTTTTTTAATAGTAAATTAGAAGCCCCATGAATATTAATAATAATAATAATTCAAAAAATTAATAGAAGGGCTATAATTTAATGGAAAAAACACCAACCTGAGACCACACTGCACCAAGTCACACACCATTACAAAGACATATTGTGTGTTTATTATACCCTTATGAATTCGACCAACATGCTTGACAAAAATGAATATCATAGAAATGTAATTACATTGGATCTGTTGGAAGTCTATTTTTCATAAATTGTGTTCACATCATTATCCAATCCTTAAAGGATGTGTATTACAAAAACCATTTCCTTATAAGGGTTTCTTCTATTTTTATTTTTTAACCTACCCATGATCATCTTGTAGTGTAGGGGTTCGAACAACCTCACATATGTACCATAATATTCATCCAAATACTCAATCACATACATACTCCCATAGGTGAACACCATTAGTCTTTCCTTCATAGAATCATCCTTCTCATTCCATTATTATGAATCATTTATCCATCCAAAAATATCTCCGACTAAAAACCCCACATACTACCATAATTTGATCATGATTTACATGTGCATACCCTTTCCAGTAATAATTTCACTCAGACTACGAATTATATTATGATGTCACCATAGTTATAGAAACATTGTTATGTAAAAATAGCTATTTCTTATCATAAACAATTATTTTCCTTTATAATTCCTGGTAGACACAATTGGATTCTTAATTTTTTTCATTTGTTGTAGTACCATATATTAGATTGTATTATAGGATGATGATATGGTTTTAATGGAATAATTTTCACAAATAATATCAAACCATGGATGTGGAAATAAATCATTGTTGAACATTGATTTGATGACAAGAAAATGATGTGAATCGTGATTTGTATCTAGTAATATGATTTAGTTATTTAAGTTAAAACCCGTCTTGATTATGTATCTCTTAATTTATTGATTAAATAATGATATATATGTGGATGATCCATGTTTGGATATTGGTTGAAATTTAATATAATATAGATATCCCTTTTGTGATTTCAACTATCATTGAAAAAGATACTAAGGATAGTCCTCACATTGTAAGCATCATTCATGTATTTAAGAAATATTTCATTCGGATTCAGACATATAATTTCATTTATTTCCCCATAATCATTCCCCATAATAAAGTGTTTGTGTGTGCATTTAAATAAACCATGGATAAAATGGGTTTGGTTTTCCAAATCCATTGTTAATATTATTTTAAATCCTCCTCCTCCTCATCATCACCATTATTTAGTTCTAGTTAGTGATGGAATGTATTATAGATATAGATTTTCGATGAAATCATTTGGAGAATCAATCTAAAAATTCCCCATCAAGTATATTTACGGGGTCCATTTGTTCATTTGATGTATAGAGTTGGATTAATTATTAAATTTATGTAGTGTTCATATGTGATAGTGTATATTGGGTTTATGGATTCAAAAAATAGTGTTAGTAGGATGGGTTCACTTTTTATTAATAGTGGGGCCAAGGATAATGAGGTGATTAGATAGCTTAGATAGGGAAAATAGGACCAAATGATATTGATAGGTGCATTTTTTGATAGTCAATGATGCTAGATGGTGGAATGTGACTAATATTGGAAGAGGCAAAAAGATTCAAGGCATTTGATGAAAACATCATTGGGATGTGAATTTATATCTATGATTTATTAATAAGGAAGCTCTTATGTTATATATATAAGAGAGAATGAACACCAACACTACATGAAAATATTGGGGAGGCCTATGAAAAAATGAAGGATTGATAGTTTTGTGATATGTTTTGTTTTGATAGAGAGCCTTTATGTTTGGGTTATATAAAAACATAGGAATTATAAAACATGGTTTTTTGAAGAGCATTACTATCGAGTCTAACAAGTGAGATTTTTATTGATATTTTAGGTTGATTTCACTAGGGTAAACTGATAATATTAGTCCTAGTGCACCTTACAGTCACCCTAAGAGAAATACGGGGAATGGAAAATTAGGGATGACTAAATATTACCACTATAGAAGCAATTAAACTGGTTATTCCATTAAATATATTTAACCTATATTATTGGATAGAATTTATGAAACATTGGTTAATTATATCAAAACATACTCCCATATGAAAGGAATATAAATTGAGTGGTCTTATTTCATAGTTTTTTATAAATAAAAAAAAATATTTTTAACAGTTGTTCTTGATAATAGATATAATTGTTTTTAGTTGTACAACCTTTGAGTTTACTACATTAGATGGTTCAGATATATAATTACAAAAAACCAATACTTGTAACCCATCAATAACATATGTGAGATTTTTTGGTTGTGTATGATGATAAAATACAAATACCACAGGATTGTGAATTTCAAAATAGAAAAATAATAAAAGGATTGAATTTAACTTCTTCTCAAATCACATAACCCTTTTCTATTGTGTTTTTAGGCACTACCATGCCTCTAACATTAAAAAAATCTCCCCAATGGTTATGAGTATAATTCTTTTATCCACTTTTTCATGTTTTAAAATATCAATGAATTGTTATAAAATTATCTAAAATTTATTGATCAAGATCTTGGTGCATTACAATATTCTATACTACTCATAAAAACCTGCTGGAGTTCTACACCTCTTCCTATACATAGACCCCAAATGGGTTCCATTTGAATAATAGAATAATAGTTTTTTATATAATAATTCCACCTTGGGAATGTGTTAATCCCAAAATCCTTTTATATCCATTGAATAGGATATCATCATATTTTCTAGAGGATGAATATTCTTTGAATATTTTCTATCATTTTAAGGATGATAAATGATGCTAAAGATCAACTCTGTATTTAGTTTATATTGAAGAATTTCCTAGACCATCAAGATAATCCTTGAATAATGATATAATATATTCTAAATTGGAACACCATGTAGAATTACTATGTTATTTATATATATATTAGAATTTTTATAGGGTGATAAGTATTTTTCAATGGAATTAAAATGTGTCAAATTCACAGGTTGATAAACAAAACTCAAATGGTACTTTGTAATTTATAAGTATTGATAAGGCCTATAAAAATCAATGGTAATGATCTACCATTTCTATATATGTATGAGTAATTGTTACATAATTCCCATAGATATTTTTCATTCCAAATAAACTTGTTGGTATACCAAAAATCAATATTTATACTCATCAATCACCAATATAATTTTGTCCCAAACGGAACGATTCATGAGATATCTATACATATTTGTGATTCATATATGGATAGGTAATGATGAGTTGTGTGTCATCCAATTGGTCCATATTGAATTATAATATTTAAAGGACATATATTCATTTACTGAATATTATAATTCCACTACTTTTAGTGATAAACATGGGAATATTTTTTTACATTATTTTGCTTCTCTATATCATCCTTATGTGTTTCCTTGATCTTCATATGGATGGATGATTGAGAAATAAATTTGTGAATATAGGCTAATCCATTAAAATATTATTTCATGTTTCATCATCCATGAATTAATGAGTATTGTGTCTCTTTCAATCCTCATAATGGATAATATAGAATGATTCTTCTTTCTTAGAGAATTGTCCAACATTTTCACCTACAAAAGATGGTAATATATTAAATAATAATTATCATAGTTAAACTCATTCCATCTCCGATATAACATTTTCAACTCATTTTGTGTGAATATATATATTAAGATCTTATGATTGGTATATGTATCACACTTTTCATTATTGAGATAATGAATCTCTATCTTTTAGGTAAATGTTAT
This sequence comes from Viscum album, assembly GCA_963277665.1. NCBI lineage: Eukaryota > Viridiplantae > Streptophyta > Magnoliopsida > Santalales > Viscaceae > Viscum > Viscum album. Next base: position 20,928,748 of record OY728164.1, read on the forward strand.
CACTTCTTTCTCTAAATAATGTTTAGGAAATTTTTTCTTATAAAACATTAACTAAAGTGAGAAATATTCTACCATTATTTCATTTTTAATGAGGAAATATCTTAATACACTATTTAATGAAATTTTTTTATATCAAATAACCTTCTCCAATTAGGCAGTACGAGTATAGGTTTTGAGACAGACCATCTCTTGAGTTACTTGAAATGTTCTTCACATTCATCTTTCCAGTGGAACATCCCTCTCTTTTGGGATAAATTTGTTTGTTGAATTTTATAGTCTTGAAATATTTCTCACACAACATAGATAATGTCTTTCCAGCCAACAAAAATATAAATCTCTATTACTATGGTTGTTATGGTTCATTAAACAACAAGATATATGTTTGAATGATTCATAGATATACCTTATCCTTTGATTTAATTACCTAAGAATAATAATTTTTCCTAGAAAATTCATAGTTGATAAATTTGGCATATAATTTACCCTTTCTCAAGGTCTTTATCACCATCCTAAATTGATCATAATGTTATTACTTACTTTTCGAATATATGAGAATATCATCTATTACGACTACTAGAATATTGATTATTTTAATCCCTAGAAACTCTATTCATCATTTATATGTAGATAACAAGATAATTTTTAAGTATTAATGGCATCACTATGAATTTATAGTGTACATATCTTATATGGAGGCCTATCATTTATATATTCACCCTTTTATCACTTAATTAATGATATCTAGGTTAAATGTTAATCATTATGCATTATTTAAACCCTTGAAATTATATAAAAAATTGATAAATATATGGTTGAGGACACTTTTTCTTGATCATGAATATATTATGTTCATAATAATCAATACATAGATATATTTATCCATATTTATTCTTAACAAAGAGGACCAGTTTACTGCATGGTAAATCACATGGGAGTATAAAACCCCCATCAAGATTCTTCTAGAGTTTCTCCTTTAATTACTATAATTAAATGAAGTTAATTATATATATAATGGAAACATATTTTGTAAGGACCGAGCCTTAAAACAATAAATAAAATTGAATTAAATGAATAATTCTCATTGAGGATCTTTTCAAGTTTAGAGTTGTAGAGAATTAGGACATAACAATTACATATCAACTTGAAAATTACATGTACACAATACTACTCAATATCCATTTTTTCATAAAATAAAAACTCTTAAAAAGAAACATGTCCAGTTCCATGTTTTAGATAGCATGACTTTTCCTTGATCCTATTCTAGACCCTATTCATCTTTAAATCATTTGGTAAAAATTTCAAAAACTTAGGATTAGCATAAAAAGCTCAGTAAGGGTTATAAAATAAAGAGGGAAAACATTATACCAACATTAAATACAAATCAATGAAACCATGCTTTTCAATCATAACATACCTTATGAAAACATAAGATTTATGAATAACACACACAAATAATAAATAATAAAGCTATCTTATGGAATTCATAAGATACTTACATTGTAGCTATCACAGCTACATAGGGAGACACATTTGGAATACCCATCATAGTATATTCCCTAAATCTATTAGGATAAACATGAACATTTACCTCCGTCATGTTTCCCAATGAATTTGAGAGTTATCTCAAGCTCACCTACCCTAGGTTTATCATAGAACCAACCATATTCATAAACAATGCCCAACAACCATAACATATCCATAACACTTAAAAGATCATAAAGAAAATGTAACATTTCCACATTGAAATCACAATATATCATTTCAAGATATTGACATAATCAAGGCATTATAAAACCCTTTTCAAAACCATTTAAAACATTTAATAAAGAGATTTTTGAATCAATGTGTGACATACGCCTTTGAATCTTTTAAAGGAATTAACATTTTAAAACATTAGTGTCTGTATAAATAAATCTTAAAAACCATTTTGAAAACATGGAAATTAATGAGAAATATTTAGAAGAATAAATCATTAAAACATTTAAAACGATACTTTAGTTAAATATTTTTTAAAAAAAATGAGAGACTCTTGAATACAAATAAATCTGGAATAAAATTTAATCAGAACTTTATAATATCATGAGAATATAGGTATTCATGATATAGTATGTCAAAGGACATTATATACACCATATAAGAGTGAATTGGTGCATAAAAAAAATGATGTCTCAATGGAATGTAAATTGAGACGAAGTCCCTTATAAAGAGAGTATCCTTAGATTAAGGATAATTAAATTACATAATACTGTGTGAAAAATATAAATACACAAAATATTATTTGACATTAAGTGTAAATCAATCCGAGGACATTAACAGATGTTCATTTTATGAAAAAATCAATGAATTGGATCTTTAACTCAATGAATAGAAATTGAGTTAAAATTACTCTTATGAAGTTCATAACTATCACTTGAGAATTTATCAATGGAGTGATTATGTGTATCAAAAGTATATAAACACAAAGGGGAGTATAAATTACAACATAAATAAACAAACAATGATTCCACACATAATCATTTCATGACATAATTATGAATTAGAAGATTAACCCAAGGAATGAAATTTCTTTTAAAAAGTCCCATTACTGATTTGGTATCTTATGAAACATACACCAAATGAAAGAAGGTACATTCAAGGAATATTTAAATACCCATAAATGAAAGTATATTACACATATAGTACAAATCATGGGTAGTACATGAACCACACAAAAGGAAATAGTTGCAAATATAGCATGAATCTCATGGGAATAAAAGGTGAGATGGAAATACCTTACCACATTGAAATCAATTGAGTCGTATGACCAAAATTTAATAGCCACCAAATTATTCATAGAATAAAATTAATATAAAGAGAATCATGATACTATATATCAAATGACAATACACAATACACCGCATGCAATGAATAAGTGGCGAACAATATAAATCTCACAAAATTATAAGTGAGATAAGAAATCCCTTACCTCATGTACGAATTGACTCATTTATTCCTTATTCTTCCTAAATAATAAACTAAAGTAAATTTATACTAGCTTAAGAACCATTTTAAAGTTTATTATCCATTTTATATCACTTATTAACATGTTATAAACATTATTTAATCATTTAAGTTAATAATGATTGTTTTGTCTATATTTGGTACTTGAGTCAAAAATGGACTTCTTATAATTACAAGTTGTTCACATAGTCAAAATTGCATTATATACAGAATGATATTAATGATTTAGATATAAAATATATCATATATATCCAGTATATACATGTTTTTATAATAGAACATAACATTTGAAGGTAATAAATGAAATGCATCGTTCATGGAGACGGTATGCCATACGTACGCATGAACGCTACTCTCATTTTTATTTCATATGTTAATGGAATAAAAAATTAATGATAAATAGTTATATTATAACTCTAGTATAATATTATATATAATTTCAATAACTCTATCCTTTATATGTTCCACGTATGGTATGAACGAGTCATATCACTTTGAGGGGGCGGTAGTCCACACTTCCTCAAATGAAATTATCATGTTTACCCATAATGAAAACCATAATAGTATGCTTTAAACTACTGGAAATATGATTTATACTAATGGGTTTCAGAACACCATTTTTATAGGCCACTAATTTGGACCTATATTAATGGTTTGGCCAAAACCGTTGGTATAGGTCACTTATATGGAACTATACCAAAGGTTTTGGACAAACCGTTGGTATAGGGGGGACCTATACCTACAGTTTGGCCAAAGCAGTTGGTATTGGTCCATTATAGTGAACCTATACTAATGGTTTGGCCAAAGGGTTGGTATAGGTCCCCCTATACCAAAAGTTTGTCCAAAACCGTTGGTATAGGGCCCAAAATCAAATAACCTATAAAAACGGGTCTCAAAACCATTGGTATAGACCTATACCAATGGTTTTCAGAACCGTTGGTATAGTTACATGTATTTTTTTTGGAATATTCTTACTGAGAACATTAAATAAATCATAATTTAAAGTAATTATGATAATACATTTATATATTTATGAAATTATGTTCAAAAAAGTCATGTTAGGTTAGTGGATAGGTCATTCAATAATAAATTACAGGTTTCGGGATCAAAACCCATCGAATGAATATTTTTTGAAATACATATACCAACAGTTTTATATAACAGTTGGTATAGATTTTTCATATTACTTATACCAATGGTTTTGGGAAAACTTTTGGTATAGAACTATTCTCACTACTTACTTGGCCACAGTTCTCCAAACGGTTGGTATATGCTATACCAACAGTTCCAAACCATTGGGATAGGGTAATTTTCCAGTTGTTTTAAATGAAAATATAGAAGCATAATGAAAAGAAAAAAATATTATATATCATTTAAAAATACAATTCCATCTTAATGGCCACCATTATAGGCGGTAGGAGATACTCGTACAATCATCATTTCATGAGGCGTTAGTTTTCCATCTAAAGAAACAATATGTTTATCACCCATTAGATAGAGGTGTGTGTAAGTGTAGTTCGAATCCTTCTCATAAAAACATACTAGTATATTGAGGATACTAGTGTTGTTATAAAAGAAAGTAATAAAAAGAGTTTAGGTGTTGGAGATGTAAAATAAAATAAAATAATTTAAGATAAACTGTTACCTTTAATTTGGGTAACTCCCATAGGTTTGAACCAAATGGATTTTATGAAGTGGCTTATGCCTATGGAAATGCTTCTATGAGGAGGAGAGGAATCTTTTGATCATTCAAATGTTATGTAATAATGCACTGACTATGGGTAACTAGGGTTCCAGTGTTACATTATTAAATTGAAAATATAGACAAGTGATCACATCCCAAAGGACCGAATAGATTAGTAGTCGTGGTAAAATAGATACATACATGAATTTCATAGAAATTTAAAAACATAAAAAAAATAATTTTTTTTAAATCATCTATAATAATTCTACCATTTACCAACATATCAATAAATGAAATATTCATAACATCTTGGGGAAAGGAAACATAAGAAAGGGGTGATATCTAATACTCAGTAAGTGTATGTGTAAACAGGAAGCTATCCTGAATACATAATACATAATCAATGTGGAAAGGTAAATAAGTGAAACACATTAAAGTTATTTAATATATTTAATGTGAATAATAATATTACAGGAATAAAATATGATAAAAAAATTCTATATAAATAATATCATGAGCTAGAAAATCAACCATGTATATCTTAAGAAATAAAATAATCACATGGACATCAATGACTGAATTAAAAATTATGTAATTAAGATATTTGGACAATTGAGACATAATTTTGAGGCCTTTTCCATATACATCTAATATACATTTGATCCCTTATTCCATGGAATCTATATAAATTGGGAAATTATCTTCCAAAACTTGAGAAAGTTTTCTCATGGGAACTATTGATGCATCAAGGGGCTATAGTGGGTCCCTCACATATCTTACTCTATCCAATTAACTCATTATATTAAAGGTATGAAATAGAATCAACATAAAAATTCATGTTGAAGACTAGAATAAGAAATTTTAATACATTCCCCAATCAATATACATAATCATAAACCATTTAGACTATTATAGATAATTGTTTCAAAATTATACATCCCTTGTAATCTAATTAGAAACCATCAAATTACAAAATTAGGATAGTATCATCATAATATATTCCCAGTGTATCATACATTAAATAAGGGTTTTTTCATTAATGAATTGAAATATCATAAATATTTTGTTAAAAATCATTTGAGGAAAATAAAATTTTTACATTTAATATCCCATTTAAAAATTGAGAAAATTAAAAATATTTTGGATAAAAATTCATCAAAAAGAAAATTTTAAACATGTATATAAATCTTAAAAATAATGATGGTGGTTAATTCCGTACATATCATATATGGAAAAAAAATTCTTTTCACACTGTTGTAAAAAGATTAATAATTAAATCATTCATAAAATGAAAATAATATTCCTTTCAAATAATGGTAGATATCAAGCCACACATAGTTCTTAAAAGGATATATTCTCTATGTTATATTGCTCAGACAAAGGGATGAGGGAATGTCATTTTTGATTTTTCACATATTTTGATAATGTGTAGAAGACGGAATGTTTTGTGACATTCTCCATGTATTTTAACATGATGCAATAAATGTTTAAGGAACATTGATGTTTATAGTCTTACATTCAAATAATTTCTTGTATAGTTTAACATAATGTGGTAAGGATGTATATATCATTCAGTTTAGCATCACATTACAATAACATTTTCCTACTAATTTTACATCAATGGGAAAGATGAATTGTAATATTTGATTCCATGTGATCAGGATTCTAGAGGATTGATAACTATTGGGAAAATTAATTTCTTAGAAACCCTTCATTGGTGGGGTGCATGATGTATTCCACATCCATTGAGAACAATTATTTAGATTCATTATAATATACCTATTGTATGATGTATGGACCTTCTCATTTAGGATCTATATTTAGAGGATTCTTTCCTAGTATCATTCGGTTTAAAACAGACAATACTAGTTCTACTCTATGGAATTAGTGGATATGAACATTTTTCTTAAAGTTTCATTCTATATGATTCTGATGGACATTGATATTTTGAATTGTGGCCAACCCTTTCTAATAAATATGTTTCAACACATTTAAAATATATTATAATTTCTCTTCATCTTAGAGTTAATTTTATGTAACTATTTGAAGTGATGAAAACATGAATTATATGTTAAACACTTCATTGGTTTTATACAATAATGATTATACAGTATCATATATAGAAGTGTGTGTGGTGGTATGCTAGCCCCATAAATCAAAAATGATATTGTCAGGGAAGGACTTATTGTCCTTACACACTATCATCTGGATTATATAAGGAAGATAATTTTTTAAGGTCTCTATTTTTTCATTTTTTAGTACGTGATAGTAGGATAAATGGTGGGATTTGATGTTGTACTCGTGCTAAAATTTCATTAAATCGTTAGAATAGAAGTTGGTGTGGTTTTCCATCAATATTACTTAATGGACACTGAATCTGGTGATGATATTGGACTTCATGATATTAATGATATTCATTGTCTAGATTCCATGAGGTGTATTTCCTTATCCCATTTGGAATAAAAGTTAGATGTATTAAGAGTATACTTAATATTCTTATCTATAGATGTAGTATATGGCCCCAGAACATCTATCCCTGTTACAAAAATGGAAACAAATAATTAGATGTATATAGAAATTTTGTGGTCGACTGATGAAGATTACATGAAACAAGCCTAGATTTCATTTTCATGTGAATTCCAAATAGTAATGTATCATAGTTTAATAGTGAAAACATGTATTCCTAATTTTAATGGGAGATTCTTGTCCAAAATTTATTATTTCCACAAGTTAAACCTTGTAATTAATTCATACTGGAAATAATATATCTTTTAACATTGTATCCAATGAGGATTCCAACATTACGTTGTTTTTTGTGGTTTTTTAACATTTGTACATTATAAAGTACAATTTTAATTTCTCAGTATGATGTCTATTCCCTTTCTGGATTGGTTTAATTTTAGATTCCCATTTTGGTCGTATCAAACAATGTGTTACATCCACTCATGGGTGGATAATGGTTCATTACACATTGGGAAGGTTTTCAATTGATTGATTTACACCATGTCATGGATGATGAACAATGATACCATCCTTCAATGCATGATGTTGAATTAAACATCATTCTTATAAATGTTATCCAAAATACTAGATGCATTAGATAGCACATCATCCCACAAATTTTTTGATCAATGGACATGATGAAATTTTGTTTCAAAAGGTAACTCGGCCATTAGACTTATGATACAAAAAATTTCATGGTCAATTATTCCTTCATAATGGAATTTTATTCCCTAATTTTCTTGATCAATATCTCTGAATATCCTTGGATGTTTAGGTAGTACAACCAAATCTATATGGCCAGTTCAATGACAATGTTCAAGGTTTGGAATTATGCCTCATTATTAGTGTAGCCTTTGGAAAATGTGGTGGAATTGGAAAAAAAATGTTTTATACAAGGAGATATAATCAATTACTAGACCAAAATGATTGATCCTTGGGTTTTTTAATCCTATTTACTATAATAAATTGGGTGTAACTATCAATATACATCATTCATGTTTGGGGAATTTAATGGTATAAAAAATCTCTTCATGTTGATGTTTAGTGTCCATCGGTATTCTGTATAGTGTGGGATGTTCTACAAGGTAATCGATCATGGATTTCCATTTATCTATATTCTACAACATGAACTGGAATTCATATTGGTATAGAATATGTACCCATTGATCCAATTTCCTTGTCACCACAGGGTGTCCAAGGATATACACAAGCATTTCAATAAGGGAGACCAAGTGGATTTAATGGTACTGCGAATAATGTCTCATATATTGTATTGAAATATTAGAGAAAGAAATTTATTTTCAACATAATATTATCATTTATTAGTACCTAGCATCATTCTATTGTGATATTAGAGGTTATTTTCATTCTATGCATCATTTTTTTGTTTGAGGAGAGCACCAAGTGATTCTTCCATGGTAGTCACAAATATGATGGAAAGATTTCCTTTCACTGGCAGTACCATGATAAGTTGCTATAGTATATACAACATGATATTCTAAAATGATTCTCAGTAATTCTATACCTATTGGTATTCCACTCTAATTTTCATTAAATTATAGAATTGATGAAATTTTGTAGACAACTTATAGAATATTTTTTGATGATATTTGAAGTGAACACACAATTATCAATATTTTACAACCTTATCATCAATGGAAAAAAATATTATTCATTAAAATATGGACTTAAATATATGATGCATGGAATGTTGGAATATAGAAACAATGTTTTTTAATCCAAAGGGAATGACTAGAGATAAAAATATCCACTGAGGTGCTTAGAAGGTGGTGGCTTCCTCATTTTCAATTTCCATCATTATTTTATTATACCCTGAATACCTATCTAAAAAGTAAAGAGCTTTGAAACTATTAGTTACATCAATAAAGAGTTATATGATCATAAATGGGAACTAATATTTTAAGAAGATACTATTAAAATATTTGAAATCGACGTAGAACTTAATCTACCCGGTCATTTTCTTTGAAGAGACGATTTTGACGAGCAATCTAGGGTATTAGACATCCAGAAAAAGTATGATTTGATCAATTTATCACCAAAATTTTCAACATTAGTATCATGATAGGAGTGTATCCTCTTGGATTCCTACAAAAAACCTCAATAGTCAGGGGTAAGCCTAGGTGGTGCATACCCACATCAGGGTTCATCCCGAGCATTTTTATTTAAATCCAAGAGAACACGTATATATGCAACTATTGAAATGCACTATAAATAGACTCCTCCCCATGGGTAATATTGAAACTAATAAATATAGGTAGATGGTATTCTTCTATACCCATGTTCTCCTACTTTATCTCATAGATGGTGTTAGAGATTCTTTTCTCAAATGTGAGTGGGGCATTCCGAAAGATATCCACTTCTTCCACCATCTTCAAGAATATGGAGGAAATGTAAATAATGGAAGGTAATATTTGGAAATAACTATAATTTTATAAGAAATAGAGGCCATATGAAGTTACATTATCATCCCAAACTATTTTTTTTCTTCACAAAGAGACTTCAAAGATGATTATTTAATTTTATGTTGTCCTTGATGATAGGACGATCTTTGAACTCTTGGTTTAATTCTACTACCACAATCAGGTTTCTGGGTAGCACGTACTAAATATCAATAATAATCCATGGATTAATTATGGTGGCCCCAAATACATTGAGTTATGTAACATTGATATCATCATCCACCATTTTTTCTGGACACCTTTTTATAGACCCAACCTCACCATATATGATTTATAAGACTCAAAGGGGGTACCTTCACCATTATTGGATGTGGGTTTCCTTGATACAACTTTTATATATACATTACATACCATTGTATGTATATAGTTTTATATTACCATGTGATTATCTTACCATATTAGTGTTTATACTTCATCATTCAATATATTTGTTATAATTTTTATAGATTACGTTCCATATAAAAAGTTATATTAGTTCATCGGAAATAATAAAAAACTAGACACACAATGTTATTAAATTTATTGTTATTTACTGTGGTCTAGAAACATCATACATATATGACATATATGATGGTTTCATATCAGGTGTTGGTGAATCATAAGTATTAATACTTATACTTATGAATTTCAAACTTGGGAATGTCTAGTAGTTCAGATATTATAGAGATACCAGCCAACAGAAACACCACATGTTTATGTGCCATTGTTTGTTCTTATCTATGTAAATGTTTATTGGTATCCTGACATGATATCATTATCAATGTTTTCCATTGGATCACATACTTTTATGTCGGGAAAAAACCACAACAGTGAAGACATAGAGATGTAGATTATTTTGGGTGTGTCATTGGTGGTATGGATTAAGTTTAATGATCAAGACACAATTTTTCACTTCTGAGTTTAGAATGATATATATCTAGCCTAGTTTATTCATATGGTGGTAACTTTATAAATGAATGGACATGGTAGTCAAAGGTATGTACATCCGGTGATATAAAAAAATAATAATGAAATAAAGGATGACGACACAATTATCCATCCATCTTTATGAGATATCATATAATAAAGAGATTATATTACATATTTAATGATTATAGGATGGTTTTTGATACTATGACAATACCTTATCTCTTTAGGGGACTTTATGGGGTGTTAGACTCTACTCATGGTCAATGAATAAATTTCACTACTATCGATATAAAGTCCTAAAGTGTCACATATAATAGCATATACAAGAATCTGAAAAATTCTATTGAATAAGAATACAGGACATGGTGGGCCACACCATATGGTATGAGTGTTACTCCAATGCTCTAGATCATAGATAAACAAATAAATTCATTATAATTTGAGTATAGAATACAATGGTAGAATTTATTTATTAAAACTATTTAAATACATTTATGTAATTACAAGGAATATTATTTTATAAATGAATATTATATTAATATTCAAGGATAATTTAATATTAATGGTAGTTATGAGTCGATTTAATGAATCATGTTTTATGTGATAAAATATAAATATTAATTATGACATAGTTAGTTCATCATCATTTATTATTTATTACATATTAAGTTGACAATAACTATATGGGGGTTGGGGAACAATTACATTTTACTTTGAACATCCACTATATATGTGTAGAGAGAAGCTCATTCATGGGACTATTCATTAGTCAGAATTGAATGATCATCTCTCCACCTAAATATTACAAATATTATAAATCTAAATAAAAAATCTATAAGAGACTTCATGGATCAAAGGCATGGTATTTCTAGATCATCGTGGTGTTGAATATACAGCCAGAGCTTCATGAAAACACCAATAATCTGACAAACGATGTACATTTAGATTTGAGCAGTATGTGTGGAAGATTTAGAGGGGTTCGACATTAGATTGTTCAAGAAATTCTTTCCATAAAATTTCAATTGAAATATGTGATTCAAATCTAATTAGGTACTAATTTAAATTTATTTTCAATTATTTGATTAAACCATGGAAGATCCTCGGACTGTAGCGGGTCAAGGATCATTAGATGTGATTATGTTTCATCTCTCTAGTGAATAAAATTTTGAAATCTCTAACCCCCAGGCTTCCACTATTCACCTTGGTACAAACACACATATATTATTATTAACATCACATTGATGGGGTATATCAATTATTTATGGATTGTTGATGGTATATCCATATGGCTATGAAGTCAATGTCCTCCATGAAAGACATTATATGTTGTTTTATTATAGATAACCATGAACTCGGTGTTACATGTTAGATACTAAAACTAACCCCTATGCTTTATCTTACCATGTGTACTTTTATCTTTATTATCTTACCCTTTAATGGTTATACTTGTTAGAGACAATCCCCGTTCATTATATCTGAAACATCAAGTGTTATGAATCGGGATATGGTTTATTATAGAACCATTTTAAATAGGATACCTTTGGTTGTAAAATTTTTTGAGATTGAATAAAACATATAGGGTTATAATTTTTTCCTAGGTAATATTTTCATGGTCATGTTCTATGAATATGTAGAGAAATTGCATTCTATTTACATCTTATCCACTCGATAAAACTAAGATCCATCAACTTCTATTGTGAACACGTATGGGATTTGGAGGGCTTTAACTAGGGCCTCCATAATTTCATTTGAATGATATAGAAAATCTAAGTTGATTGTTTTCCTAGGATAACCACTGAATATTTCAGGATTTTATACTTTTGTTATAGAGAGTGATGCTTCACAGGGTTAGGTTTCTCTGCATTATGTGGTTCATGAGTTGAGGTGTTTGTGGTAGATGAACCTGGTACATGAGTATAGGTTGAGGTAGATTCTAATGCTAGTGGTGTATGTTTCACTAGCATTATATTTTTTATATTCATATCGGAAAATTGCACCCCCACTAGCCGGTTGTGTAAGATGAGTGGAATTGAATGATCACATGAAGTCTCTAGGGAACCTTTGTGTTTCTGTGGGATTTTCTAAAGTTCATACCCTTAGGACTTGGAAACAGATATTTCATCCATGGGTATGTCACCGAAATATTGGTTTCAACAATTCCTATTTAAGCCCACATATCCTCAGATGTTGCATTATAAAGATATAGCTCCCTAGCCATATATGGGGAACTCATAAATAGATGCATATTCATCACTGGAGAAGGGACCTATTAATCTAACTATGTTAATAGAACCAAAACGGGATATTTTTCTGATGAAGTTTTTCTTTGGTGGGTTGGTTCCCATTCTATGGATGTTGAATGAATGAATTCCAAAATAGTAATAATTTTTAGAGGACCTTTATATGACTATTCATATTCTACTTATTCTTGTATTTGATGATTACATTATCCTATGGGATGTGTATTCAATGTTACCTCCCTATGAGATGAGATGATTATTTGTTTTTAAATATGATCTCTAAGGGGGCCATGAGACCGACCAAATATATTTTAAATCGTCCAATTGTTGAACTTGTATCTACGCTGGAAAAAAACTATTTCTAGATACACACATCATGGGAATGAGTGATAGCTACAGAAGTAACCTATGTTGGGTAAATTTCCATCATCGTCTCTCCAAAATAAATATTTCTTTTAATAACCTTTTTAAAGATGATGTAATCCATGATGATTTTAACTACCCTTCTATGGAAAGGGAAATAGTAAAGAAGATGACTGGTCTTGAACTCATAGAATTTCTTGGGTTTTAGTTGTTTGATTAGGTTATTTTGAATTGATATAAAGATATAATGAGAGACCTATTAATTTCAAAAGGTGTATGATTTATTCCTCTGTTCCTCAATGAACATGCAATCAAGATTTTTTTCCCCTAGTTTCGGGTGATTTTTTTGTTCTACCGAACGAAGGGTGGTGTTGGCCTATATTGGGCCATTTTGAGTTTTTTAATGGCCACATCCACTTTTTTTAGGGTATCAACAGTATTATGTACGTTACAAACTATTTTACCCGATGTCAAGGGAATGGGTTGAAATTTAAATCTGGTATGCTAAATGGAATCTTATAAGAGTTATTTCATTTCTTCAATCTCGCATAATTTATCTAGGTAATTCATATGGATCAATGGTGTTTGAAGATGATTATAAATATTTTCAGTACAAAGTACTAGAAATCAATATTGTGAGAGAGGGATACTGAGTAAAAAGGTAAAACCCTTCGATCTAGAAATGATGTCAGAAACACTATCAATTTTTCATTTCCTTCTCTTTTTTAGGACAAAATTATTCATTTTATTTATCATTGATTTTAAATTATAAAGGAATTAATGATGAAGGTATTCCCATCCATCAATGGATATTATTTTTAGGCTTCTATAGCAATCTAAGGATATAGCTTTTATTGATTCTGTGAAACATCTCTTCTTGGTATCCTCCATCAGATCTCAAGGTCGCTTTATAAGGACACATTTGGACATGCATTTTATGATATTTTATTCTATATCTCTTATCCCATAAATTTATAAGAATTTAGGATTATTAAAAATGGGGGAGGGTGTAGTTTCATCCATTAATTTGGGGAATTAATTCTTCTTGAATTTCATAGGTGCATGCCACCCTTACATGGATTCCATTTGAGAAAACATGGATTCAATGTCACTTAGTAGTTATGTGGTTACAACTATCTTGGCCACCTCCCATATACAGAGATAAGGTGATGATTTATGGGGGGTACATTTTTTTATCACACTATTTTTTATTTATTCCTATAATATAAGATTCCCCAAGGTGGGGAGAGGTTGTTTCCATAATGGATAGAAGTCACAATCATCTTCGTATTTCTAATTTATATAGACTAGCTTTCAGGATCCAAAGCTAGATTGAAACTCATATTTTTCCCATTAAAATGGATTAGATTAATTTTTTTGTGTAGGAGGAGGGATATTATTCTCTATATGAATACAATAACTAGTGGGAATGTTAACCTTGAGTAAATTTTCATTGATGTGTTTGATATTTTTCATCTCGTTGTCATATTGTGATAGATGTTCCTCCATGGATGGAAATTTCAGATATTTTGGGTGGTGAGTGGGATTTATCCACACCTATGCCTTCTTTATTAGTGGTGTTCCACTGTAGGTCTTGAAATTCATTGTTCGATGGTTCCATGTTCTATATCCTCTTATGATTTATTGTAATTTCATCCTCAATTAGTGCATCCAGATCACCCTCATCTCAAGGCATGGTTTCTATATTGTGTCCCTCTTCATTTGTGACAGTATCCATATAATATGTTGTCTTTATTGTAATAAAATTATCTAAGGAATGTCATGCAATAGAAGTTATCCCTTTACATTCAACACAATAAGGCGATTCATCATCACATACTCCTCCTTTGAGGGTCGCATCAGGGAACTTTATCTGATACTTTCACATATTGGACCATTTTGTCTTAAAACATTATGAGATTAGGTTGATTTCATGTTATGTTCTGCCTCTAATGGTCTATTATTAATTCCTTAAGGGTGTTTCTGATCATATTTTTTAGAATGGGTACCAAATAGAATTTTTTTCTTATGGTTGGAGGAAGATAGGAACATCGACCATTTATATTAACCTCCAAACCTAGAGAGGATTGATTCCTTATGAGGTGATGATAATGATAAAAAATACCCCATCATAAATATCAGAAACCATTCATTGTATTCATTTAAATTTATTGATCGTATAATTGAGGATTTTTTGTCTCTTAAGATTGAAATTGAGATATAAATTCCCCCATCACTATGTGATGGGGTTGATCTTGATTTTCCATGGATTTCTTTAGGGTCCTCTCTAGGTGTGATAAACCATGTGATGAAAATTGAGTAATAAGGTATCCCATTTCTGTGGGATGGGGTTGATCTATAGGTATAACCAACACATCATGGAGTCTCTCATGGACTAACGACCCATTGGGTGTAGGTGATGGTAAAATATACCCCATCCATATGAGATGGGTTTTATCAAGTACATTTACTATGGAAGCAACTATTGTGATTCATTTAATTTGATTAAATTATGCTTGTGTATGAGATGGGAATAATGGAAATCCATGATGGGGTCATTTTCTATTGGATGTTGTTGGGTTGGCCAAAACTCTAGATTCCATTTTTGAAATACATTCCATTGCTCCAAGGGGTAATACTAAGAATCTTTTGTCATCCCTCTCCCTCCGTTCATGATTTATTTTCTCTTTTAATGTGAGGAAATTTCAATGTATTGACTAACTAGATCACATGTTACTCGATAACCAAATTGATTATATGAATATGACATTAAAGGATGTTGTCTATGGGGAATTTTCCATTCTAGGGATATAGTGTAGAGTAATCCCCAACAAATTCCCCATCCTCAGAAACTTATGTATGATGATGCTCTATTAATTAGTAAATAGAGAGTTATTATGATATGGAAGAAAATACTATAAAAGAATTCGTTATGCTCTTCCATCCCAGCGTGCTGGAATATAGAGAACCTAGCCACATCCATATAACAATATCATTTATTTATACTCTAGTTATCACTTGCACAACCTTGATAAGTGAGGTGTTTAGGCTTTAGGAACTAATTTTTTTTTTCAAAATATATTGGTTTATATAATCACAAACTTCATCAAATCTCATTTGGGATCTCATAATCTGATGTGACATGTGGTAAGATCATGGTTAGGATGGGTTTTCTGAATAAATCTCTCCATATTCCATTTTGGCCTAATAATCATATGATTTATACACCTCCACCTAGTCATACAAAAAAAGTTTCTTCCCTAGTTCATCTTGTAAACATGATGAATTGCTGGTGATAACTGAGGGGTATCTATATATGGTTGACCTCAGTGTTTCAAGAAGCTATCAATATAAAGGTTTTTATGTTTTGAGAACATCAATAAAAAATGTGTTGTGATAGGGGGTGATTTCCTTGACCGAGGGAGATATTACCATTGGGAGGTTGACCCCTGTGAATTTCAGGAGTAGAGTAACTAAAATCCATCTCCACAGTACCACGCAGAGGAATATCAGGTTAATGGTCTCGTTCTAATTTAGTTAAAGGTTTGACAAAATCTTCCAGTTTTTTAGATATGCGTTAAAAAACATAATGACAAGGGTACTAAAAAGACCATGGATATGACCATTATTATGCATCATCGTCGGAATATGATGTAAATACTTTTGGGGATGTGCAAGTATATGACTAAAATACATCATGGATACATGATATATTGACAACAATAAGGTGGTATGTATATATAAGCATGTGGATGAGAAATTAAAATAGTGTTACGGGGAGCTTATGAATTTTTGGTAGTGATATAAGCTTTCTTATAGGTGGCTTCTAGAATAAGGTGTCCAGTTCTGGATGAAATAGTGATATGATCTGAGTTCAAATATGTATTCCCCAATAAAATATAAAGATGGATCATGAAAATGAGAGAAGGGATATGAGTCTCCTCTTATATGGCCTTTAATTTATTCTGGTGCAATTATTTATAAGAAGAAGAAGCGATACGAGATAAGCCTTCGAGATCTACTAAAATATTATGAGTAGCTCTAGTAGTAGGTATATGAGAATTCTCTGAGGAGACTACCATATTATATTGATGGGCCGACATTGGAATGGGGGTATGAATTTGGTCAAGTCATTTTTAAGTATTACACTTTTCTTTTTTGATAAGAATATGATCATATACTAAGTCATATACTACTCTCACTCAATGAGACCCATATTGAATAGGGATATGAGCCTAGTATTATGAATTTGGATTATGATGTTGGTAATTTATTATCAAAATGTGTTCTTATTCTGAGGCATGTTCCACTCTTTCTTGGTTTTCCTAGTTAGAATGGGGAAATGAGACCCATCTTGTGCCTCATACTTTACCAATGTATACTGATTATCCTTATAGAAAGGATCAATAATGTGTTCTTTCTACATAATAACAACATATTCATATTGAACATGGTGATATGCTACTCTAGCTATCAGTATAATAATATGTTCTTTTCCCTATATCTTTAGCAGTTCTAGGATATGATGGTGGACTAATTTAGCTATTTCTATAATGTAACGAAACATTATCTAGGTGTGTATAGGAATGTGTTCTTGTACATTTTCAGTCACCATCATGTACATGTTGGTATCTTCAAATAAAGTGGATATACAATCCCACTTATAACCTCATTGTTCTATTAGAACATTTTAATGGTATTCATTCATAGTGGAAGTGATATGTGCCTCTACCATAAGTTTTTTATATAATATGTGAGAATTCTTATCCCGATTGAGTAGTGATATGATCATTCCCACCAGCTAACTGAAGAATATACTGACTAGATTCATCAATTGATGTAGGGATTTGATACCACTATCATTTATCAAAACCCTTACACACCAAATTAAAATTAGTGAGAACCCGTGCATGAGTGTTGATGGTGGTAATTTGTTTCGTGGTTCCCCCAGTAGATGAATGAGGGGATAATTTGAGATGGTATTGGGGAAGAATGTTGATAAGATCCATCATCTGGAGCTCATGAACTGGGATGGAGTCATATTTATCATATTAATCATTTTTCCTATGATGCAAAAGTTTACTATTTAATTATATTTGGTATAATCTTCTGAAATGAATGGGGATGCAATGAGTGCCACTAGTTTAACTATATATTTCCCTGAATGATATGAAATCATCGGCATCAACATATGGAGTCTATTATGTGCATACTTGAGCGTCATGATCATATGATGTTGGTGAAATTCTTGAACCATTATGTTCATCACCTAAAGAAAAAGATGTTTGGTTGGTAATGTTTTTTGGTGATTCATAGGGGTTGAGGTCGTAACAGATGTTACAGAAAATTCACTTGATAAATACATGATCTTGATGCAAGGAATTTTTTGTGAGATAATTATCTATAATCATTATTAAAGAATGGAATATTGTATGAGAATCCTAATTACATAGGATTTTATGTTGGTTGGTGAATTTTTGTATTAATAGGGGACTGAAAAATAAATTCCATATCACATCATTAACTAATCATTTTTATTAATTGATATATTCATGTCAGGTTCAATATTTTTTTCGCTAAAAAATGTGGGGTTCCATGGCTTTTTGAGACATGTTTATCGGCACCTATAACGATTCAGTTATTTTGTTATTACATACCATCACACAAGTCTAACCATTTTTGTTTTATTTTTAGGGTAATTGTAGGGGTTGAAATATGGTATCATAGTCATTTACACCTAGTTCACCATTTTAATCTCTTATAAACAATCAATGCCCCCACATTTATGAAAAGGTATATAACTTATTTCCAAAGGCATGCATATAATTGGGGTTTTAGAACCAATGGTACCTAGGAACTCACATTGGTTGGGAGGATGAGACGATAGGCTTATCATACCATATTTGGGGAAAATTACTACCTCTTATGGGAATTCCTTGTTGATTTAAGATATGTTTTTCAATCTCTTCTTAATCCTGATATGAAAATGATTACCCTAAAAATGATTCTGTGTTGAATCCTTATATTTATAAAGGGGGTTCTATGAATTAAATCATTTGTGTATATCTATGATTGTTCAACTTGTTATAGTTATTTAATAGTAGTTGGTAGCTATTTATGTAGTTCCCTAACCCCAGATAGCCAAGAGTCGGTGTCTCATATAAATTAAATTAGCAATATTACAAGGAATAAAACCCCAAAGACCCGATCAATTTATTAGTCTTGGTAAACCGGATTAAAAAATGAGACATGTACTACAAAGGAAAAAACTAATAACAACATAAGTTTTTTCCTCTTTCTAAATAAAAGAAATTAAATATAAATCAAATCCATATAGTAAAAACCAAATTATTTTTCATAGTACGCTCCTTAGATTCCTAGGGAAGGAAAAATATTAAGGGTGAGATAAAATGCTTAGTAATGGTATGTAATGTGGAAGAAATAATGAATCCATGAGAAACAAAATTACGGTATGGTAAATAAATGAACAAACATACAATAAAATCAATAATCTAAGAAGAAAGTTTATAAAATTTATGGATTGGTAATAACTGAAAGCACATTCTATTCAAATAACTAGGTAAGGAAACATAAATATAGAAATGAAACATACTGAAACACATTACACTAAAATAATGAATTTTAAATAAAATGTATCTATATATATGTCGATGAAAAATCCCATGGATGACTAATAAATGAAAATAAATGATGGAAACAATTTATTATTTAATTCCATATTTCCATTGTATATAGTTCTTTTTCTATCATGTACCTTAATAAGATGGTTTACAAAATATCTAGTAAAAACTCATATAAGGTTTCTATCCAAATGTCTCATCTCATGATACTATAGATGAATCGAGGGGATATCAATAACTACGCCCCACCCTTATCATACTAGAATAATGAATTCATCATATATCACATAATGAATTCAAAAATGTGCCTTACCAAATATATAAATTGGATAAGAGATATGAATTTATCAATATTTTCACAAAAAAATCAAATAAAATTCAATGTGAACGCAGTATAAATATGATATATAGTTTAAGAAATGAACATATCCATGATTAATGACTGGGTAAAATCAATATTTATTTAGCATAGGATATTAAATATTTCATGGGATAAAATTATTTAAGGAAGTAAATGTGAATACTATCCTAGTCCAAATAAATAATAAACAATACCGAAAAATATTTACGATTGATTCAATACAACATAACCAATGTGAAGTAAAATTGATGGGTTTGACACCGATGAATAGAAATATTATAGGAATATTTTTAAAAAAAATCATATGGAAAATATCCATTTATTTTGTAAAATATATTAAAAAACATATTTATTTGAAATTATCTTTTGAAAAAATTTTATTTTAAAATTAACCATTTATACATGATAATGGATCTTCAAATAAATTATGGCGGGTAAATCTATAATTGATGTAAGAGGTAAAATAACATTCATTTTTCAAGGTAAAAAGAAATGAAAATTAATTTTCGATAAAGTGAAAAGAATATTTCTATGAAAACATTGATAAAATAAAAGAGAGGGTAAAAATGTCTTTATAAAATAAATTTAAACTCATTTTTTGGAATATTTTTAATAAAACTTCATTTTTAGATGAAAATAGGTTCTTTGACTAAAGAGAGAAACAAATTTGGGATTTCTTAAAATGATTATCTTAAACATTTTAAATACCAAAGACTAGAAAAATGTTACTAATATAGGAAAATGGTCATCATTAATTACATAATAATTAAAGGGTTTACTGAATAATAGTTATATAATTTCATCAAATGGAAATTATTTTCAATGATGATTATTATTATTCTTGAGAAATATAATCTTTTATCACCCCAATGTGTCCCATACAACATTCAAACATATTAAGTCATAAGAATAATTACAGAATAATATTGAATGAAACATATAATATCATGAGAAAACTGGTATTTGTGATATAACATTTCAATGGAAGTATAAAGACCATATAAAAGAAACTAGGTGTGTAACAACAATAAAGCCTGAATTGAATGTAAATTGAGATGAAAATATTTTACCTAGCATTTCATTTTTTTCGAACATCCATTAACATCCAGTATAACAAAACTATATTAATTTTATAATTTATTGATTTTTTTTTTCATTTTTTTAATTAATTTTATCTCACTTTTTACTATTTTTTATACAACTACTTTAATAATTTTGTTTGTATTGGGTTTTTTAATAAAAATTAGAATTATATGTGAAAAAAACTATGGCTCGTCGACTATAGTAAATGGGATCATTATATAACATATAAAAAATAAAAATCATTACATAATTACCATCTTTATAAATAAATTATACTTTGTAAAACAATAATTACATTTGGTTAGGAAAAAAATAATTAATGTTTCGATCATGATGATGATGGACTGTATACATGCATGAGTAACATTCTCATTTATCAATGATTGTTTTGGAAAGAAGTTAACAATAATTATAAAATTTCCATAATTTTAATAATATAATAAATACCATATTATTTATTAATATATAAATAAATATATATAATTAATTTTATGTTAAGAGGAATCACATCATGTCAAAGAGGCGGTAGTCTACACATACACAACTGACATTTACACTTTTTATTGTGTGGAAGGATAATAAAAAAATTAATATATATATATAGAGAAAATTAATTATTTCATGAATATTTTATAGATTTTATTCATGTCTCATATGATTAATTATAATCATCCCTTTTGAATTCAATGGATCATATGAATGAATCACATCGCTTTGAGGGGGAGGTAGTCTACACTTCCTCAAACGATGTTTTCATTTTTACATAAAGTGGAATGATAAAAGATATTTGTTCTAAGAGAATTAAATAATTATAAAGTAATTTTAATTATAATATATAATATATATAATATATAATATATATAATATATTTTCCATCATAACGACAACAATGAGTGGTGGAAATGAAAAATGAACAATCATCGTTTTGTGAGGTAGTAGTTTGTCGTACACATAAACAGTATGTTCATTATTCATTATATGGACGTGTGTGTAAGTGTAGCTCGAAAAATCAGAATAACAAAAAATTAGTATATTTAGTATACTTGTTTGTTTATATTATAAGGTAATAAGAATAGTTTAGTGACTAGATAATGGCAATGAAATTAAAAATATTTACCAAAGATATTACCTCTTAATCATGTAAATCCTTTTGGTTTTCACCAAAACACTTACTTGGATTTCCTTCATCCAAAAGTGGATATTCATGGATTAAGGGTGAGATGTTTTTGAGTTAATTTGAAAGATTTTTTCTAACCCTATGTATATTGACAGGTGTGAGGATGTGGGAGGGAATGAGGACATTTATAATGGAAATGGAGTGGCTCTCTTGGAATATATTAAAATAAAGGAACCCAAGCCTTGTTTTTTATTTAATGTGAATAAATAATTTACAAAATTATATAAAATGGTGTTTATGGAAGAAATATGGCCATATTATGTGTTTTTTATGTGTTTATAGGTAGTTATGGGCCTTACGGTTATGATTTAATTCCTTAGGAAGCATAATTTAACTTTAATCATTGTAATTAATTTTAATTACATTCACTCATATTATTCTTCAAAAACTATGTTCTCCTTAATATATACTATAAATTATTCTTCATTAAAATATGGAATCCATTAATACAAATTATAATAATATTAGTGGAAGGAATTGAATTTAAATTAATCCTATAGACGGTACGACAATGCCAGTTTTTAATGTAATGAACACAGAATGTTTTCTTGGTTTTTAGAGTTAATTTCAAAGTGAAATTGATTCAAATGACCTTTATTGAATTAATTTATAAAAATTATACCTAATTAAACTTTAAGACAATTTAAAATTATTATTTAATCTTATAAATAATTTATACGAAAACACAGTTTTGAACTAAAATTTAGTATTTGTAACTATTCATAAAATAAGATATGTTTATGAAAAATATCCAAAACCAACCCAAAATTTATTTTAATGTTTAAAATTTAAATTTTAAGATTATGTTGACATATTAAGTCAATTAATTTTTTAAAATTCAGTTTTAAAATGTTTTTTTCATGAAAAGGCGGTAAAAAATGCATAATAAAAATATAGATTTTTATATATAAAATTTGGTTTGTTCTTATGTTTTTTTAATAAAATATATTTGATGAATATAAAAAATATTAGACTAAATATATTATATATATATTTATTTAAATTAATTCAATAATTATAATTAATTTAATTTATTAAGATAAAACACCTTTGTGAGAAATAAATAATAACATTTCCTTTATCTTAAATTTGTTTGTATTTTCAATTCTAATTAATTGGTAACCTATTAATTCATTTCATATTTGTGAAAACCATATACTTTTATAAGATTTTTTATACTATTCGTAACCACTAATTTAATGGTCATGATAATAATTATTATATGAAATAATAATATTTTAATAATAAATTTTTATTTAGTGAAACTATATCTTCTGTGTAATGCAAGCCATCGAGGGTGGTCACCCTTGTGTTTAACATAAGCTATCGAGGAAGGTCACTCTTTCAGGTAACATAATCTAACTCAGTGTTTTATTCATTAGAAGATATATTATATATATATATTTTAAAATATTTAAATATATATTTGAGTCCAATGATATTATATTCCCTTAGGCGCTAGGTGATGTATGTTATACACACTATCGAATAAAAAGTGGTATTTTCGAATTTCTGGGTGTTAAATTCAACACACCTTAATTAAAATCCATCATCACAATATAAAATTAATCTTAGTGATATATTTATTGATATTTCCTATATTTAAATCCCATGTCATGAGAAGGTTTCATAAATTATCCCCTATAAAGTAGAGAATGGGAAGTGAAAACTTCACATGTACTAAAATATAAATAGGTATCTAAGTAGAAGAACATCTGTTGAAAGTGAAGATATGTTATTAGATAAAATGAATAAATATTTATAGGGTATGAATGAGGTCATAAATCACAAACATGTGAATGATCAAGAGAAATTTTAGGGCCTCAAATCCATAAATATGAGTTGATTTAGAAGGAAATTGGTTAATTATAAATAATTGTATAAGGATAAAGTTTTATTTAAAATGCATTTTCTAAATGTTTGATAATTATTTAACCCTTAATGAATGTAATTAAATATTCTAACTTGATATGTTAAAATTTCATTAGAACAAACCTATTATTTGGTTTTCCCCCAATCAAATTAAACATTATCCTTTTACTCCCAGATATTAATTAAAAATAATGAATTTTGTTATGCCTTAGGCACTAAGGACATTTAAAGGATCCTAAGGCCTATAACATAGTGAAAAGTATAACTATTTTTCTTTTAATATATTCTAAAGCCAATATGGTTAACAAATTAATCTATAATTTTCAAAATTGATACTACTGAATCATCATTAATATTTACTCATAAAATATTTTAACTAAAAACAATGAAAATTTTACCCATACATTTCATAGTTCAGTGGTTGGGTTGATCCCTTATCATCCTCTAATAATGGGTTCAAGACTCATGTCCTTTCCAGACATGGTAGGTTATGACTAACATACATGTTGTCTTTCTCTAAATTTTTATTAATATAATTTGAAAAATAAATCTAAAAAACATCTTTGAAATTTAATCTTTTAACAGACTCTAAACTAAGGTTTTTAATATATAAATGTCATTAGTAAGTATCATAATTTAATTTTTCTATGAGTACGAAGCCATCACTAATCTTAGTAACTATAAACGTAATCAATACCCTTAAAATTAAATCGATATAAATTTAAATTCACTATTCCTAAAATAACATTTTCCTCTTAAAATTATTCCACTAAAATAAACCATATTCCATAGATGATTCATTATTCATATATTTAAAACACCCCTAGTAAAATAATTCTACAATTTAATTTTTGAATCCAAAAAATATTTCTTCAAAATTGGTCATTCATATGTATTAGTTTGAAGAATAATATCATCTATTGGATTTCTAAATAACACCATCTTATATTAAATCTAAAACTCATTAGGTTTAACCTAGGTTTCTTATTCTATATCAAAATCCTTCATAATGGTTTGTCAAGAAACTATGAATTATCCTAAGCATATCCCCTGGATGCGTTAAACTAGGTTCATAGTAAGTCCCATTTTAATATACCATGCTACCCTGAGTTAGGCCTAGAAAACCTTTCTAGGGTTATTAAATCTAGGTACATATGTACTAGAACCATGTCAACAATTAGTATCTTGTCAAGGATTTATTTTTTAAAGAACCACATAATCTATAATTTACCAAAATTATATGGTATTATTCTACAAATATCCCCAAATTATACCATCAGGTTATGTTTCATAACATGTTTTTTCTTAAATCTAGTTCTCATGGTTTCTACTAAACATCCCTTGATACGAACTATAGTTCCCTGAAACCAGATATACTAGATCCAGTGTCTGCTATCAATTACATTTGCATGATTATGAGAAATCAACCCCCAATGGACAAATCAGTTTATTAGCCTTGTGTAAACCATATAAATATATTATAATAGTATTATAAAACAATACGATAATTAAAATATAATTTTTTTCTTCTTTCTAAATAAATAACATCAAGGATAACTCCAATCCATCTAATAAATTCCTACATTTTTTTCATAGTACACTTATTGGATTCTTGGGGAAAGAAACATAACTATGTTGTGATAAAATGATTAGTAAGGGTATGTTTATAAGAAGAAATAGTGACTAAATTATAGCTGTAATGATGTAATGGTAAATAACTAAACACATATACCATGTAATCAAAAATCTGATGTGGAAGTTCATAATCAACATAAAAAGGTAATAATTGCTAACACATTCTATTCAAATAACTAGATAAGGAAAAATAAATATGGAATGGTAAGAAACTAAAGCACATGTCATTTACTCAATGAATAGAAAATGAAATGTATCCATAGATATTTAGATGAAAAAATTCATGGATGAATAATAACCTCATCTAAATGAGGGAAATTCTTGATTATTGGATGCAATGTTTCCAATTTGTATGATACATTTATTGGGTAGACCATTCACAATACGGTTTAAAAAACTCAGTTAAAAACCCATCTTATGCTGCTATCAATGTGACTCATTTCATGAGAATACCATTGCATCTAGTGGCTATCAATAATTAGGCCACACACATTTCATACCTGTATAAATCATTAATCATTTATTGAATAATTGATTTCACAATGTGCCTTTTCAGATATCCTTATGGGGTAAGAGATACATATAATTTAATATTTACCAAAATAATGACATAACGTTAAAAGTGATCACCATATAAATATGATATATAGATTATTCATTGAACATATCCATAATTATTTTTTGGTAAAATTCAGCATTCATTGATTATTAGAAATTGAATATTTCAAAAGACAAAAGGAATCAACTAAGTGAATGTGAATACTATATTTGGCCAAATCAATCATAAACCATCCAGAATGACATTAATTATTGTATCAATACAAAATTCCCAATTTTAATTAAAATAAATTGTTTTTTCATTAATTAAGAGAAATATTATAAAAATATATTTTAAATACATTCTTGATGAAAATATGCTTTATTTTGGAAAACCCATCCAGAAAACATATTCCTTGAAATTCACTTACTGAAATATTTTATTTAAAAATTAAAAAGTTATAAATGATAAGGGAGCATCAATGAAATGATAGTGTTTATATAGTTACTTTTCATATGAGGAAAAAGAACATTCATTTCTCACGGTAAAAAGGATTGTAAAATTAATTTTTTCGGAAAGAGACAAGAAGTTTCTTTTGAAAACCAAAGTTAATGAAGAAAAGGTTAAAAATGAAATTAAAAATATTTTTAAATAAATTTATGAAAACATATTAATAAAACATTGTTTTTAGAAGAAAACATTTTATCTAACTAAAGAGAGAAATAATGTCAGGTTTTTTTAATAAAATTTCTTAAAACATTTTCATTAAAAAATAGTGGAAAATAGTATGAATACATGAAAATTGTAATGAAAAAATAGAGAAAAATGAAATGGTTTATTGGAAAATGGTAATATAATTTTTTTGAATGGAAATTCCATTGAATGATCCTTAGTATTAGTGTTACATAAAATAATATCTAAACATCCCAAATATTATCATAGAACTTTGAAACATTTTAAGCCACATGACTCTAGAAAAAATGATATTAAAAAGCATATAATATCATTAGAATAAATGGATTCATGATATCTTATTTCAAAGAAAACATATACATCATATAAAAGAAACTAAGTGCTTCGTATAATTATGTCCTAATGGAATGTAAATTTAGAAGAAAATACCTTACATTGAATTTTATTTTGGGTGACCATACTTTAATTTATTATATAATAAAATATGTAAATTTTAAACATTATTGAGAAACTTTTTCATGTTTATCATTAATTTTGACTCACTTATTACTATTTTGAATACAACTACTTAAATAATTTTGTTTACATTGGGTGATTTGACGAAAATTCAGTTTATGTGTTAAAAACAAATTTGGTAGGTCAACTATAGTCAAATGGGTTATTATATAACATATATATAATAACAATGATGACATAATTATCATATTTATACATCAATTAAACCATAAAAAACAATAATGAAATATGGTAATGAAATGTAAATCATTGTTACAATCTTGGAGACAGTGGATTGTATGTACGCATGAACAACATTCTCATTTAGCAATGATCATTATGAAAATCAGTTATGTAGAACTATATATTTACATAATGATAGTTATATCATAAATACCATATTATTTTTTAAAATATGAACATTTATATAAATTTTTTTAATTTAAAATGGAATTACATCAAATCAAGGATGTAGTAGATCAAAAATCCAAGATCGACTTTTTTACTTTTTAGTTTGAGAAAGGATAATAAGGAAAATGATATATATATATATATATATCAATAAAGGTAATTATCTAATGAATATAATATATGGTTTTTCATTTTTCAAATTTTTAACAATAATCATCCTTTATACATTCCATGGATCATAGGAACAAATCACATAAATTTGAGGGTGTGGTAGTTCACACTACCTCAAATGATGTTATTATTTTTACATAAAATATAAATCAAAGAGATATGTATTATAAGAGAAATAAATAAGTATAATGTAATTTTAAATATCATATATAACATATATAAACACAGTTCCCATCATAATTTCCACCATGAGAGGTGGTAGATTAAAAATGAATAATCATCATTTTATGAGGTGGTTGTTCACCGTACACTTAAACATTATTGTTGTTACCCATTACATGGATGTGTTCATAATATGAGGTCGAAAACATAACATAACAGCATATAATTATATTTATTATAATTTTTTTGTTATATTATTATGGAGTAAGAAGATTTTAGGGCTTGGAGAATGTAAATAATATTAAAGGGTTTTAGGAAAGTAATCACCTCTTAATCGAGTTACTCTATTGGTTTACACTATGAGACATGAATGGATTGATTTATTCCTAAATGTAGGGATTCGAGGAAGAATGGAGGGTTTTTTGGAGTTAATTGGACACGTTTTGTCCTATCCAATTTGGCATGAGATTGTGAGGAAGTGGGAGGAAATGAAGCCTTCTATAATTAATGAAGAGTAAGTATCTTATAATATTTTTATTGAATGGAACCCCACACATATTTTTAGTTTGAAATTGGATCAATGATGGTGAAGTGTATATAAAAGGAAGCATAGGGTCTATATATGGCCATAAACTATATTTTTGACAAGTTTATAGTTCGTTATGGTCCTTAAGGTTATGGATTAGTTCCTTATTAATCATAATATAACCTTCGTTTTTGTAAATACTTATAAATAATTTTGGGAAACTTTTTGGTAAAAATAATGTTGAAATTATTAGGCATTATAAATTATTTTTATTCCAAATATTCAATCCATTTTTCAAAATTTCAATAATGAAGTGGCAGAAATTAAATTAAAATTAATCATGTATACATGATGACAATTAGGGTTTTTAAATAAAAAACTTCTGAAATATTGCTAATTTATTATAGTTAATTTAAAATTGAAATTGTTTCTAACAACCTAAATTAGATTAATTGAAAAAAATATTATCTAATTAATTTTTAAACCTAGTTAAAATATAATTTAAACTTATAAATTAGTTATTAGAAAAATTAATTTTGAACTAAAATTCAGGATTTTTTACTACTTATTAGAATAATATGTTTCCGAAAAATATCAAAAATTAACCCTAAATTAATTTACTATTCTCAATTTCAAATATTATGATTATTTTGACATATTAAATCAATTAATGTGTCCAAATTAATATTTAAAAAGTGTTCTCCTTTAAAAGGTGGTAATGTTTTTTAAATGAAATATATGTTATTATGTATAAAATTGAATATATTATTATATTATTATTATCAAATCTATTTCATGAATATCAAAAATATTTTCATGAATAAATAAAATATATATTTCTTTAATTATATTAACAAATTTTAATTAATTTAATTTATTAATAAAATATGAATTTATGAGAATTAAAATAATTATATTTTTTTATATTGAATTGGTTTGTATTTTCATTTCTAATTAGTTGGTAACGTATTAATTCATTTCATATTTGTAAAAACCATATATTTCAATATGATAGTTAATACTATTTATAATGGCTAATTTAACTGCTAGGTTACAAATTACTATATTCAATAAAAATATTTTAACAATATTTTTTTTTGTGAAACTATGTCTTGTTTGTATTTCGAGCCATCGAGGAAGGTCGATCTTTCGTATATCAAAAGTTATCGAGGAAGTTATCTCTTGCATGTAACACATACTATCTCAATTTTACATTCTTTAAAAGCTACATCATGTTTTGAATTTAATTAAAATAGTAAATATACATTAGATTCTAAGGATATTATAATCCCTTATGCGCTAGGTGATGTGTGTAAAAAATTCTATCGAATACAATTGTGTAATTTTGAATATATGGGTGTTAAAGTTTATATTTTGAAACCATTTAACTTGGAACCCCGGTTTTTTTAGAAATCCAGGGAGGTGATTGATGTTTTCAGGATGTGATTGAACCTTAATAAGGTGTATTATGTATCCTATTTATAATAGGAATCAAAACACATGACATTAATTTAAGTTTGTGTGGTTCGTTTAACGTCATGTAGAAAGGACATATATGGGTCACGTAGGAATATTTTATGGATCTCCAACCTTGAAAATGCATCCTACATATCCAATTTATAACTAGAATATGATTCATCAAATTTTAATCATCCTTCAACCTTATGATAAGAAGTAACTGATAATGTATTCTCATGAGGTTTATTACCACAGTGTTTAACCTTATACGTATTCCTTTAGGGCTTATACTAAGTTGATTTACCTTATGTGGTTGAAATCATATCATCTCACTGAATGGGAATTACCCTCTAATGTTTCCTAGGAAGGGGAATATTTATGATGAAAATTATATGATCACTGTAATTCCCAATTCACATGTGAGGCATTCCCTGTGTGATAAACAAGGTATAACAAGCAATCTGTTTCACTGTGAATGGATACGGGACTTATGTAATGGGGAGAACCAAAAATGGTGCTTAATATTGATCTTTTCCCATAGTAAGAAATCCAATATATCTTTTTTATTGTATAAATACGAGTTCATATAGTTCCATTTTCATCTCAATCAACTGATGGATTAGAAAGGATGATAAACCCATAAGAGAGTTTGGGTCCCATTAGTTTGGAGTATCTGATATGTGGAGAGACTTATACTGAGGCAGAATCCAATTAGAACCTAGGCCATAAGGAGGAATCCTGGATATCATGTTTAGACATGAATTAGAGTAATTATGGTTTAGATAGTTTTATGTATGATTGTGACTAATATTCAAGGCTATCATTTCACCATGTGTATTCCTAGAAAACTAAACATGTGAGAGATTCTATGACTAACATATTTTAATTATCTATCTAAAATATCTTGAGTGCCAATGTGGGAAGGTTGACAAGTCATAGGGTGCATATCATTATTTCATTAGACATGTCAGAGGTCTATCGCATGATCTGGTTGGCCTGTCTGATAGAATCTCATATGAATCAGTTGAATTGTTTGAGGGTATTCACATAATCATTATAGAAATGTAAAATGGTGTCACCTGATCAACAATGACTAGTCAGAAGGATATAATGTGACTTGGAGAACATGTTATAAGGCTATCATGTACCTTGTCTGACATGTTTGGATGACTTATCATGGATTGGGAGACATGTTCAGAGGACATCTGAAAACTGAGGTGATATGTCCGGATAAATTATCAAGACCTAGGTAACAAGTATGATGTACTTCTTAAGACATGGGAGACATGTTTGGTTAAATTTTCAAGACTCGGTAGACATTTCATGGAACATTCGCATGTTATTTATAGGTCAAGTGAATTGTATGATGTCATCGAATGAAAATTAGCATATATGTCTTCACATAAGTCTTCTATATTTTTTAGTATTTATTTCATATGTCCCAAAACTTCCATCAAGAATTATCTTATTGAGATTTCAAGTGACCAAGTAGACATGAGGAATCTCCATTACATAATTTGGCTAGCCAACTGGAAGTGATTTACGTTATCTATAGGGTGATCACATTAATTGCATATTCATGTCCCGTGATCCCTTTGGTCAATACATAGATTTATACCTTTTAAAAGACCACTGTGATGGCTATTATCTCAACTATCGGATGCCCTATCCTCTGTGATCTTGTGTACATTCCCTGTGTCTTGTCTGTGTGGGTGTATTTATAAGGGGGATGAATTTATAGACCTCTCACCCATGTTATACACTGCCTTGTATGGAAATATGAGATGGTGGTAGTATAGGGGATATCACATCACACACTACGCATGATTCTACAAGAGGTTATCCAAGGCATCACTTGATAAACAATGAACATGAAAAAACCTATATTATCACCATATTTATTGGACTCGATCTTTTCAAATGGATTTGGAATAATTCCATTGACATGTAAAACAATATTTACTCCCCTCAGCTGATATTATTTACAGTATTAACGAGCTCAATATGATTACAAAAAGGTTTATTGATGATTATAGAGTACTTTTCTAGGGGACCTTTTAGGAATAAGACATATTATTAGAGTCATTTCATGAGATTATGACAACTTTTCTGAGCACTCATTAATGATCATGTTGTCTTGTTAGGGGGCCCTCTCATTATCAATGGTGATTACAAAAGGCGCATAAATTTCTCGTGAAGATTAGTGTTTCATTCCATAATGAGAGGATTATTATTTTTTTCATATTTTAATTCTTAATTTTAAAATGATTTTGTGATTATACCATTGGATTTCCATCAAGTAATAAAATTATTAATAGGGGATCTCACAATGGCATTCAAAAATGTTCACTGACATTTTTTTGGCATATCAATGTGTATCATGTGATCAATATTTGATCTCATTATAGTGTGTGGTAATATTCAGGGAGAATTCTTCCAATTTTCTCTATATCAAAAAGGGGGATCACATGACCGAGTGTATATTTTTAGGACCTTTTCATGATGAAGGTGACACACCAGCATTATCTCGCGTGACAATGTTGTCATGTCACTAGGTGGCTCCATGGTGCCTTAAAAATCTTTTAAGTACATTGCATACATTCAATGTCACTCCCCATAACATGAAGCTTATCCCCTTTTCCACATTTATTTTATAAATAGTTTTGGTTTATTTGTAGGTGTTTATCCATTGAAATGTCTCATGATTTAAGAACCTCATAAAAAAATACTCATGATCATCAACACTTTTTTGGACATCATCACAACAACTGGAGGATTTATCATAGGGGCTTCACATGACCATTAACATATCATGTAGAACACATTATCTATTCACATGAACTTCCAAGGGTCATGAGATCAGATGTCCTATAGGAGGATATGTGATAATCATAATTTTTGTTTCAAGATATAATGTAGTCATGTAACTTCTTCCTTCTTTTTGTAGAAAAAATAATACCCATTCTTCGAGTATTTCTGCAATTAAAAATATTTTGATGCTCATTTTTAGGTAATCAATAGTATTAATCATTAATTAATAAATAAAAGTAAACAGATAGAGAGTCATTATTATATTTAAATAAGGATAGTAAAATGAATGGCAAAATTTGTTTCTTTTAAGAATGAGTAGTTTGTAGATTATTCTGTGGAATTTGAAAACTTAATTTCCATTATCAATTTTTTTTTATTTTTGGTGAAATTTAAATATTGGTATAATGAAATTATTTTGAAATATTTTTGATATTACATTCTTGAGGATAAGAAAGTTCTATGTTTGGGGTAAGTTAGATAGTCATATATTTTAAAAATATATGATTATAAAACACAATATTTGTATACATTAATAGATTATTCATTCTAATGTTTAATTTATTATGGTAGGAAACAAAAAAATAGTGAAAAATAGAAAAAAATACATTACTAGAATGAATCTCGGGGAATCATTATAGAAAAACATATTTCACATCATGAATGTAATTGATGACGCAAACCATGAAATATTACATGATTCGAACCTATAAATATTTCATAACATGAAACCATGTCGTGAGAAGTTCATCCACATAAATTACATGTTTTTAATATTGTTCATAATGTGAAACCCTATGGAAGACCTATAAAATCAATGATTTATGAAGGAAATTTATGGATGAAATACCCTTTGAGGACCTAATCCCACATATACCCATTTATTGACACAATTAATGTAACTCAAGGTGATTTGTACCTATAAATACATGGTTAGGGATATGGAGAATATAATCAGTCCCAGATGTTTTATAAATACACTATGATATAGGGATGTTGTTGCTGGGATTTTTATTTTTTCCTTTTATTTTTA
This sequence comes from Viscum album, assembly GCA_963277665.1. Lineage (NCBI taxonomy): Eukaryota > Viridiplantae > Streptophyta > Magnoliopsida > Santalales > Viscaceae > Viscum > Viscum album. The sequence continues at coordinate 20,962,990 of OY728164.1, forward strand.
GTTCCTTTTGTAATGTAATGCATATTCATATATTTAATTTAGTTTTATCCCCTTTTTTCATCAATCCATATTTCTCTTACAACCCAAATCTCATTCTCTCTCTATGTCATCTCTTTCCATTGTGATTTATTATTCAATTCTCAGTTGATTGTGACTAATATGTGGCTTGGTCCCAGGGGTGGTATTTTGACACACTTAATTATTGAACATTTTAATATTGAATGATTTTATTCTTTTTATGTAGGTTTAGATTGAAATGAATGGGTGCGGAAAATTTCCACTATGATATGAATACCAAATCCATTACTACATTCTATTGAAGGATGGGAACCATTATTGTGTTTAAAAGATTTCATTATGGAAAAATTTATCACTCAAGGTTGTGATTAGAAATAATTTTAAGATGTAATAGGATTATCAAATTGAATGTAAAAAAACATGTCCTGACTCAAGTATTTGGTTTACACTCTTTTAATTTTCATTATACTGAGTAGTGTACAGAAGTGTCCATGATAAAATTTTCTGTATCTTCCTTTCTAATGAGACAATTTCAATAGAACCTAAATAGACCTCCTTTTCAAAATAAATAACCATAATTTTTTTATAGATGAATTAGTAACATAAGAACCCACATTTGTATAAACAATTTTACCAAAAACCCTTTCACCCACTACCTTTTTTCAGAAGTCTTCTGATCATCCATCAACTAGGGAACCATCAGATAAGATCCAAAAACTCTTTTATTGTATTGATGGGTGGAATGAATCATTGAATGATTTATCCAATAGTATAATTAATTTTCTGACCATGAATATTGGGAAGATACTAGTCCAGATAGTTCCATAACCCATGGAGAATGGAAGTGAAATTATAACAAAAAGAATTAAATTTATACATCCACATGAAAAAATCATTGATGATGATTCCCAACATAATTAGGTTGTCCCACCCACTGATAACAAAGAGGGAACCGAGATAAGGGTTTTGAAAGAATGAGATAAAACACCATTATAGAGGAAACAAAGTGTGAAGAATGATATCTAGGAACCATCCACTTCTATATTGGTGGTGTCAAAAAAAGTGGAAAAAATATATTCTATTTCTAATTGATACTAGAAAAATAGAATAATTTTATAATTTTATCAAAGATATATAAATTAAATTGAGGATATTGGAGGAAAATGAATGAATCATCCAAGGGATGTGTGTATCGGAAAATATCACCCCCTGATACGAAAAAATGTCAAGATCTTGGGACCTTATCTATTTATTACCCTAATAGCTTTTTAAATTTCACTAATTATTTTATTGATTTATGTGCATCAATAAAACTATTTACTCACTCTGTATTTAAATATGTTACGATTGAAATATTAATGCACACAGGGTAGTGGCCCAACCAGAAAAATAAATCCATGGTATTACCAACATGATTTTTTGAAGATGTGCTTGTTAATGTCGAAGACCTAATTTTCCAAGCTGAATTACATGTGATGATAATAGAATATGATAGTATTTTTTCACAGTCACCCATCATTTCATGGTGAAAAATCTGACAAATATAAAAAATCTCCATCAATATTCAGGAAAGTACACTTTCAATGGAACATAGAGATAATCAAGTTTATTTCAACATACATGACTCCAGGAATATTTCTTCTATAATTCACTCAATAAATGAAATCTCCCATAAATAAGGAATATAACCAACAAAATAAGCATGTATGAATCACAAAAAAAATATCAAAAGAGGTAAATTTGTTTAATTGAAAATTCCAGTGAACATATAATCTCTCTAAAATATAATAATTTTGTTTTCTTAGTTGATGAAGAGATAATATCGTATATTTTTAATATTACATTAGAAAAAACTGAAAAATTGAAATCAATATTAGATTATGAGATTGAGAAGTACAAACTAAAAGAAGATAAATTTGAAAATATTATCACAAATATTCAAAAGAAACATGTTTAAATGTAAGAATAATTGTCTAATATGAACTTCATATGTCTCACTATGAAATATGAGTTAAAAAATTAGGTGAAAATATCATTAAATATATAGAGGTATTTGTAGCATTATATCATAATAATGATAATAGTAGCTCATAATAAAAATGCAAATATTCAACATTAGAATAAGGGATGGATATTATATGGAGTTCACAACCCCATAGGTATAGTAATGTTTGTGTTCAATAGAACAATAATATCATAACACTTGAAAAATTAGGAACTAGATCGGAAGAAAAAAAATCATTGATTTTTCTAGGGTTTTGGTAAGCATGGTAATAAATTCTATTCATATTGGTATTTACCAATAAAAAGTAAACCTGGAAGGGGGATATGTGGTTATGTGTGCCAACAAATTATAGAATGTGAGGGTACCAATGTTATGAAAGGGATGACATTTCAAAGGGATGTAAGTGATAAGAATATCCACAAATATTGCCTAATTATTTGGACACATAAAATAAAATGGGATAAATAATTATAGGAAGAAGTGACCATGAGTCAAAAACCAGTGGATGAGATTCCACTTTTTTAGCCATGGTTTCAATGATTTCCAACCACTTTGTTTCTTTAATTTCAATTATATTAAATGTAGTAATTTCAGCTTAAATATAATTATATGAAAAAGAAATTTATATGAACTGAGGAAACTATATTAATTAATTTTGGGGGATAGAATCTTGTTATATTGATATTTTTTCAAAAAACTAATTTTTAGATGATCAAAACATGTTAATAAAAATTGATTTTGGGAGGTAACCCGTGATTTCATACCATAGTCTACTCTTACACTTTGTCCTATTTGAGAAAGATTGGACATTCGAAAACAATAATTTATTTTTATTCATATTTATGAGGTAAATAAACAATGTTGATGTGGTGATGGAGGAATATTATAGAATTCACACCATGATAGAAGAATTATTGTCATAAAATAATACATATCAAATCTATGAAATAAAAATTCATTGAATGAAAATTTTACACATTGTGAAAATGCTAGAGAATATAATTAAAGGAACCTGACCTACAAAACCCAACAGAATCATCATTACTAAATAGATATTTCTTTTACATTCAATATCATTTCAATTCCACATGATTTTAATAGAATATCAATTTTTAATCTTTAAAAGAAAACTTCATACCCACAATTAGCATTCTTACTTTACATGGATAGTGTAAGAGATTTGAATTTTTACAAATCCCATGATTCCATGTTTTATATTTTTATGATAATGAGATGAAATGATTAATATTTATAATTGGATTATTATATCAAAGAAGGTATATTTATTTTAAGACTGATGATTTTATGGAATTATTTTATTTTGTAAAATTACATTTACCTAGCATTTTCAATCATTTATTTTCTATAAATTTATGTGGATTGTTTTTTTTATTACGGTATACCAAGAGTGATTGTTCAAAATTATATTTTCAATTCACGAGAGTATTTCTAGAAATAATACTTTTTATTTATTATTTGGTATATTTATTGAGTTATCATGGGGCATTATACATTTAAATAATTGCATTCAAACTTTTCAAGGACATGACTATGATAATTACCCATATGCATTATATTAGATTGAAAAAGAAAAAGAATAATCCAATTTAGTGGTCATCAATTAATTACCTTATTTTGGTTGTGTTATTGCGTCTATAAAATATACTAGGCCAGTGACCTAATAACTGATATGGTAATATTTAGTCACAATAGAATACAAATCTAAATGAATAGTTTTGTTAGTAAATAAAGATATAGAAAAATTTGGTATGCACCTGTTTGAAATGATTCAACACTCCCAGGAAGATGTATCCAATTATTATTTTATGATTTATAAGGAATAATAAACAAAAATCCATACTGTATAGATTATATTAAAGGGAATGAAGGGGTTATAATAGAATTAAACTATATATCATCCAAAATTTACTGTGGAAAATTAAAAGATAAAGTAGAAAAAAACCTATGAATGAAGAATAGTAGGTCGGAACCCTAAAGGAAACCTATTCGTGATAGAAATGTTTTCATTCCATGAAATTAATGGGAACCACTTCTTACTAATTTTTTACCTTTACATCCCACACTTTGTTCACTCCTTATAAAAAGATCATGCCCTCAAATTTGATTAACGAGGATAATTCCTATTTTCCAACTTCAGAAGCTTTTCTTTCACTTATATATTCAATTTCAAGCCTTAGAAACATCTCATTTCTATTATACATTGTGGGAAGTAGAATTATGATACAAAAAATGATCTTTTTTAACTCATTTATAAACATGGAATAATTTTCATTTTCTAGTGTCTCGTCGAGCCAATTATTACAAATATTTCACCTATATTAAAAATTAAACAACAAATGAAATAAGGCATGCATATCACATTAAATAAATTATTATCATTAAACTAAAATTAATGTTACAACACGAAGAAATATTTATACAAAATAGGGATATATCCCCCCTCACAATCAAATAGTTTCTCTTTATTGAAAAAAACCTTTACATCAAAACACAAAGGGTCCAAACATCATTATGTGAATTTTAAAATTATAATTCTTATAGAAACTAATAATAACTATATATTATAATGTCATTTATAATACCCAATAAATAAATAATAAAACATTTTTCATTTATAATATTAAATTTATGATCCCCTTTTCAATGACAGATTTCATATTTTTTCAATTCCCATGCCTTTTATGATTTACCTAACATGAATTTTTCCTCCTATCACTCAAGGTAAAAATTTAAATGGCGTTTTTCTCAAAACTCATGTAAATTAACATATCCATAGGGTTTTATTGAATATACCTTCTACAAATTGTAAATAAATATATAAAATTAATCATGAGTAATTATCAATTAGGTTCATGTTTACATGAGGATGACGACTAGTAGGTGTTGATGTTATAATATTGAATTGATAAAAAAGGTGGATAAAATCTAAATTAAAATTCATAATATCAAAAAAAAACAATCAATAAAATTCTCCACACCGAAAAAAAATCATCTCACACACCCCCAAAAAGCAATGTAATGGATCACAATCCATGTCCTCAAAATGAAAAATGTCTTTCTCTTATTTTTGTCATTATTTTTTTCTTATCCATTTTTCTTATTTTTTAGATGTTGTGCCTAGGATAAATCTCATATCCACCACCAAACCATATATTATTTTGATATCATGTATCTAGAAGTGTTTCTTATGGAACAACCTTAGAAGGAAAATGAAATTATTACTATTATTCTTTTATGTTGTGATTGTAATGGACCTCATAAACACCACCATACCACATATGAGAAAAATCATTGATCTGTTAGTGGATATTTTTTTACCTCCCATGTCTGATCCAATTTTCATTATTACTATTTTTATTATTATTACATAAAGTGGGATAAAAAATGAATTTACATGAATTTAATTATGATCATTACCCAAAATGCCCATGGAAACACCATATGCTCTCCTAAAAAGATAAAACTTCTGATATTCAACATGAATAACCCTTACCCCACACTAATTTAATTTAATATCATGTAAAATACAATGAGTAGGGTTGAAAAAGAAATTAATCGAATGTAATTCGGATCAATCCTAACAATTTATTACATAGATTATATGAGATAAAAATGTTAAATTAGTATGGGGTTTCAAGATAAATGGATCATTAATAAAATTCATCAATCATTTAAAAAGATAATTTTTTTAGTCATATCTTGTAAAATATAACAATTAATGTTCTAGTATGCTGGAATATGTCATGTACCAGTCAATAAATATGTATAGACCAATATGAATTATTTTTTGTATAATTATTTTGGGAATGAGAATATAAATATTTTCAAATAGGTTATATATTGGTCATCAAAAATTAATTTAGTCAATGCATGATTCTAGAAATCACCATTGAGAAAATAAAATAATTTCATCAATCATTTTTTAAGAAAATCAAAATTGAAGCATGAAGGTGACTCTTAAAATTTCAATTGATATCATTTAAATTTATGGGAATGATAATTCCAAATTTTAAATATTCCAAAGTAATTATCTTATGTGATGATTTCTCCATTATCATGATATTATAATAGAAAAAATTCAATCGAGTTTATTAAATAGTTCAATTATTATTTTCTTTGTTTTTTAATAACATGGGAGTAAAAACTAGGGATGTTAAAATATTAGTATATGAAATATTAATCCCATTCCATTGATGATTTTTAATTTTCTTCTCAGGTTATTTTTTTCCTAGGTTCACAATATAAATTAGAATATTAAAACATGAATTAAAATCTCATTGTGAATTTGATTCATAACATGAATGGGTGTTATATGAATCACTTAATTTTCTTCCTTATTCATTTTTTAATGGTCATAAAAAATAAAACTAAATAGTGAATGTAAAGTCCCTTTAAAAATATAATGTATTTGTCTCAAAAATATAAAGAGGTTGACCATAGGAAGAGTTTTTAAGATAATAAAATTAAATAAATATATACCCTAGAAATATATTTACAAAATATTGTTCCCTCCCATTAGGACTAATTGATGTTATTTAACATGTAATATAACTTAGTTATCTAATTGTAAAATTATATAGGTATAAACATCATGGATTTGGAAAATTCAAATTGTTTTTTCAATTTATAGTAGTTATTCACTTTCTCCTTCATTGGTTTTTATTGACTAAAATAAGTGATGGGCAACAAATTGGTGATAAATTCAATGAAATTTCAGGAAAATAAAAATATGGCTAGTTTTTGTAGCTCACATTCTTCATATCAACTTATTAATTTGCATAAATAGGTTCACATTATGGAATGGATTCTTATGTTGGGACTGCCTATTTAATCCTCTTATTATTGAAATTTTAGGAGGGTGTCCCATTTTCCATTAGTCTCTAGAATTCTTACGAGGGAAACACAGGTATATTTTTTCCTACTTTAATCAAATTTTGTGTTCTCTTTTATTATATGTCTATTACTAATTAATCATCCCACTCGTCTTCCTATTTAAACATCCAATACAAAATTTCTATCATGTTTATTTCTTCTTTTTCTTAGAGTTTCTATAGTTATTTTTTTGTTCTTCTCAATCTTTTTTTTGTAGGGAAGCTATACATCATCTTACAATAATTATTCTAAAAAAGAGAATCATATTATTTAAAATTTTCAACATGATCCAAGTATTTTTATTTATTTGATACCCCCTATTTTGAGATATTAATTCATTCCATGTTAATGAATTTGTCCACAGTTGAATCTTATTCCTCTTAAAATAATCATATCTTTACTTTATAAATTGCTGGTATGGTTCTAAAAGGAGGATTCAAATTCTAATTGATTTGAGCATGGTGAAAGTAAATTATCCCTATTTATTGAGTTGGGCATTATGATTATCCATACTATCATCCTTTCAATAAATTTATATCATGAGATACCTAGTTATTCCCTCTTATAGATTCTTCTCTAGTGTTTTCTGAAATAATGAATCTTCATGAGTCTAAATATCATCCCAGTGGTCACCATGATATCCTTGACTGTTGAGAGATCCACCATAGGGATGGAAATAGGTTTCATTCCATAATGACCACCCAACATAACCATTTTTTGTGATTTATGGAATAACTTGACAAATGTTTTAAAAATAAAAAAGTGAATTATTGATGATAAAGACAGTGCATTCCATGGAATGATGATACATGCACATAATTAGTTTATCGAATTTCACAGATAAAAAAATATTGATTAAAAAAATCTTGAGAGTTATTAATTCTATAAAATTATATTTGTTGGAGAAAAGTGAGAATTCAAGGTCCAAGCCAAAGGAATCAAAGTGATAAACCAGGATGAAACTAAGAAAAGTTTTCTAGAAACTAATATTACTCCTCATGATTAATATTCACAACATTTAACATAAAGGATGAAAAGACATGAAACATGCCTTGAGAAAAATTTCATCCCTGAAAATTACAGGTCCTAAACACTATTCACAATATGAAAAAGCATAACGAGACCTAGAAAAGTTTATTTTGAAGGATTTATAGTGGGTGACCTTTTTAATTACTTTTTTCGAATCGAGGTATATTTTGACCCATTATGACATCATTGTGATACTTGAGGAGTGTGATAAAGTCTTATAAATAGAGTCCTAGGGGAGGGTGTAGATGATTGGTTCCCAAGGATCTACCGATGTACTATGTTTTTGGGATACTTCTTTTAGTTATTCATTTTTATTTTTAATTTAAATTTTTTTCCCATGTAAAACATTAATATTTTAATTAATTTGTTCTATTTTCTTCTAATCGTAATTTATTTCATCTATCTTTCAAAATCTCCCTTTATTCCCTCTTTCCACGATGATCACTTTTCACTTAGTAATGACATGTTACTATACCGAGGATTATAATTGTGAGAGGTTTCACAATATAGTAAATTATTGTGCCTTAATTTCAAATTTCATCAATTTTTGTCTTGGAGGAAATATAATTGAACGATTATGGATGAATTCCTCCATGGATTAGATCTCAAGTTAATTTCTATTTTATACCAAGGGTAGGTATATTTTGTTTTCAATGTGATTTCCTATTCCATCTAAAAATCCTACTCATCATAGAGAATAAAATCCATGTATGAAATGTAATGTATAGTAATATTAAATTCAATAATGAAGTATATCAAAAATCTCTACCATACATCAAATTTTATTTTAAAATTCATTATTAATGTTCATTATATTTGAAATTTACCATACATTGAATTCATTTTACTCATAACTGACGATAAAATGACCATGAGGCTTGTGGTTGGTTGGTATTGATGTTTAAACCTAAATCTCAAAAAGGTTTTAGAAATCCAAAGAATACTTCATGGAATCTAAAAATATGTTGAATGAAATACTCCTACAAAAATTTCACTTTCCAACCCCAATTATCATAGTAGGGACCTGATAATAATCATCCAATTGAATGAATAACTATCTCTTTATCTTTTTTTCCATTTCACTCTATTTTTATTAATTTTTAAAAATTTATTCATAAGTGAAATATCACATCCACCACCTAGACACATACAATCCTATGATCAATGGTCTACAAATTATTATTATTTATCTTAAAAATATAATTTTGTTTTAATTTATTATTATATTTTATTTTTTAGGAATACAGGTAGATAATAAAGTAAAATAGAAATGTGACCTTTCCCAAATCGCATTAAATTTTCCATTAAAATGAAGTACATCCCCAAATATCATGGAAAAATGCTCATCCATATATAGTATTTAAAAAATCATGAAATATGATTTGAGTTGGGTATGAAATGATATAATATTATTGCACCATGGAACATTTCCTAATAATATCAATCTTGGATTCTGTAAGAGAAAGTAAGGTAAATGTTAAGGTGGGTCCAAGGATAAAGGGATAATCAATAAAAATTCATAAATCATGTTAAAAATGATTCTATTCAATAATTAATTTTATAATATTCTAAACATATTCTAGAATAAAAAATTCCCTAGTATATAAACAAATATTCAAAATAAATAATAAGAAATATTTTGTTTAAATATTTTCTTATTGGTGATAAAATATTTTTTGGGACAATTATGTATGGAAATGAACAAAAATTAAAATAAACTTCATGAATTTTAGATATTCAAAACCATTAAAATATGTGAAGCATTTCATCCAAAAAATCCATTCATTCCAAAAAATAATGATTCATAATTTTTTTCCCATCCTTCCTAACATTACATATGAATTTTTCCATTTCACTCATTTAATAGTGTCAATAAATATATTTAAAACCTAGAATAATTATTTTCCAATGATGCTTATTCCTCTAAGAGCGATACTAGAGTACAAGTCCTCAATTGTGGCATGAAATTTTTCTTTTAAAGATCATAATAAAAATAGAAATTATGATAGTAACATAAAATATGAAATTAAAAATCATACCCCCTCACAATTATGATACACTTTTTGTTTGTGGGTCTATTATGTTATTCAGCGGTTTCATGATGAAAATTACCTTTAGGACGTGAATATGATTCATGATGTGAATTTTGATATCTAGAATCCCTAGTTTCCTCCAACCTCATTCAATAATGATCCTTAAAAAATAAGATTTAACATATAATTATATGGTTCATGTGAACAAATTCTAATAAATATATAGGTATATATTTCTTTTTCCTATTTTATTATCAAAAAATTAATAATTTATTTATGTTCCAAGAAATAATGTAAAATAATGGAAAAGATATTTCATTATTTAATCACCCATGTGGTCCTTTGGATTTAAATACCTCTAGATTTGATGTATCAGTTATTATACAAAGTCTATTTTCTGGTGGGATTTCTTGGAATAGAACCATCTAATGTTCTACTTCATATATAATACTTCTCGTTTTTAGTCATGAAAGATTCAATTAAGAAAGTACAACATGTCCACATCCTTCATAATAAGGTATAGATTCCATTTTTGTAGTATGATGAAACATGGGTCCTCCATCTTCTTTTCTATATGAGCAACATCTTCTTCTTTTTCAGTGTCAACTCCAGATATTCTATATTAAAAGAATAATGAAACAAAAATTTGTAAAGTAATTTAATATTAAAAAAATTTAAATTAGACAAATTAGTTTTTAAAATCATTCCATTTAATTTCATTAGTTTATGCCTCTAGTTCATCCAATATAGACACTGGTATCTCCTCTTATGATCCCTCCAATAAATGTTCAATCTATAGGGAGCTCCAATTGTTCCTGAACTGGTGCACCCTAATTTACATTGTCATCCACCATTGAAAAAATGAGTTCTCTGAATTTTTAAAATTAAAATAGTAGTGGGTGATACTCAATCTAATATTAATAAAATTTATATAGAAAGCATTCTAGAAGGGTTCAAATCCTTGATTTGGTTTTTTTTATTCATTTAATTTATTAAAATATCCTCTTGGAGTTGATTGGTAGCAGGTGGAGGCTGGTAGATAGGATCCTTGAGTCATTATTTTAATTTCACCACAATGGTGGTTTATTCATTCTTCAATGGTTGGAATTATTTAATTAGTTGATTTATCAATATTGTAGAGAGTGAGATCTCACTGTATTTCATCTTATTCCCATTCAACTAGAATTGATCTGAATATTTTCCCATATTACATTCAACATGTGAGTATTAATCTTCACTCTATAGCTTTTCATACTAATATTGAATTTGGATCTCCATACGGTTTGGCTAGGGGTATTCTTCGAGTGTGTCCTCCAACCATATGAAAATTTTAGAAATATCAAGAAAATCGATTGGTTCTTCTTCTTTATAATTTAGCTTATGAATATCTACCATAACTTGATTGACCATGGCCAAAATTTCTTAATGTGAGACACTTATTTCATTACAATTAAACATATAATCAAATAGATAAGAGAGGTCAGATATACTTCTATTTTAGAGGGATTTTTCTGCATTTATATCTAATTTTATTTAATGTGAGTATAATATATTCATTCATTTCAAATGTTTTTTTTCAAACACCATGGAAAAAAATGTTTCTATATTTTATTAAAATATGGTAATTATTTTAAAAAATTGAGAATAGAAATAAATTATTAAAGAATTATTAACTCCCCAACAAAGAATCTAGTTATGAAACATTTTTTTATGATTATACATTAGATAATTTATTTTCCTAATACAACATAAGGTATAACCAAGGTAGTCTCAAATGAAGAGCATCACGTTGGTTCAATGAATAATTATACTCCACCTAATATAATATTTTGGTTGTTTTTATTATTTATGAATATAAAAAAATTTGGTCATTGGAACCTTTATTGAATAAAAAAATTAATGATAAATGAAGATGTAGAAGTATGGTAAGTTATAAATAATGTTCGTGGTCCTAGGGTTTAGTTACGTGGGTTATTTTAGTAGTGAATTAAATTTTAAAATACATTACTTTTTGAAAATGTATTTCTATTATCTAACCTATGTGGTATTTTTATAATTCTTAAGAATCCTCTCCAGAATAAAATTCTTCTACAATTTATAGAGAATAGAAATAAAACTAACATCCAATCCATATTGTAGTTAAAGTATTTAATTCTCTTTAAACCACCACCAATAAAATTAATAAAATTTGAAATTAATGTGTGATAAATGAAGAATTTCATGAATCATGATCCATTTCCAATCCATGAGTTAGTAAAATTTCATTTTTATGTGAAAATAGATCACAATGGAAAGTAGGAATAAAGGGTGATTGAGAAAATGATAGAGAGTGTAACAGATGAAACAAATTGGTATTTGAAAAAAATAGAACACGTGAATAGAAATATTAATGTTTTACATGGGAAAATAAATTAGAAATAAAAATTGATTTGAAAACCTAAGAGGTAGTATCTCTATAACACATCATAGTGAAAAATAATTAGGAACTAATAATCTCATTTATATCAATCATAGGAATGTATTTATAGGATATTTATATGTTTGTCATATCATAAATGGGCCAAAATTAACCCTAAGACATCTTGTGGTTATTAAATAGTTCATCCACCACAATTCCTATCAAATATTCCATTTTTGATAACTTCGTGACTTTTCCCACCATCAATACTATTCATGAAGTGTAGCATGTGGGGATATGAATCTTATTACTAATTTCTTTTATATATTTTATTCATTCATGTTTCATATTGTGAATGTCTTTCAAGTCATGTAATGTTATTTTTCATCAAATTTCAATCTGATTCAGCCTAGTTCTTTGGTTTGAAGCTTGAAACTTGGTCCTTCAGTTTTTATGTTGCATAATATCATATTTATGTTGAATTAACATATAAAATATTTAATTTTATAGAACAATACATTTTATACATGGATTCATACTCTTTACTTTGTGTGAGATTTTTCGCATTACTAAATAACCATTTCAGAAAACCAAATCACCATATAACATGTTAGAAAATTGAAATGAAATTGAGATTCAAGATGTTGTTGACTATCAAAAAATCCATGAAATTATCTCACATACAACACAAATTATATTGACATATTTTTAAAATAATGCGCAATAATTAAGAATACTGAGAAACCTCCCTTAAGGCTTTTTTATAAGTTAGTAAAATTACATTACTAACTAAAAGAAGATCACGATTGAAAGCAGTAACATAGATTGATTAAAAGAGATATATGAAATAAATTATGATTGGAAGAAAATATGACAATTTAATTAATATATTAATGTGTTACATGGGAGAATAAATTGAAAAAAAAAATAAATCCTAAAAATTAGAATCTCTACAGTGCAGTAAAGTAGCATATCATTGAGAACCGATCGTATCCTTTCCATCCAATATATTCCTATATTTATTAGATTTTTAAATGATTGGGAAATAATAAATGTTTCATAATAGAACATGGTCTTTCATGTTGTTATAAAATATGACATCTATTATAATTCATGTCAAATCATCCTTTTTTAATCATGTAATTACTTTTCACATTGTGAATACTTTCATGACATTTAGTGGTTGTAGCATTGAAGCATGTAAAAACATGCCTTCACATATTGTATTCCTTTATGTTTCATGCCATGAAACACTTTAACAATGTATAATGTCTTTTCTATATATTTTTACTGTGATTCAACCCAATTCATTAGTATGAAGTTTGAGACATATTCTATAACCTACCATATTTTGTGGGGAATAATTTTGATTATCAATTATTTTATTATTTATTCTATCATCAATATCATTGTATCACACCATGATGCTTCATGTCATGACAAATATTTTATTTAGAATTCAAAATTCATTCATTTTTTTCTAAAAAATGGTTTTATATTTTCATATTTCATAAAAAAATACCAGTATGAATGACCAATTAATGTAGAAAAATATTCTATTTTATAATCAAATAATCAAGAAAATTATGATCCATTTTGTTCCACCACACTAAGAATTGTTTTTTACTCATGCATGTAATATTAACAACAAAATATTATAAATTCATTATAAAAATTTTTAAATTTCAAAAGAATAAAAACGAAATGATTTGAAATCGAAAATAAACATTCAGATTGTCACAAAAAATAATTCCTTCAACACCTCATTCTTTAAAGAGAGAAATAAATTATGGATTTTACTTTCCTTCTATTAAAATAAAAATTCATATAATTACATCCACTTTAATTTATTAATTCATAATTAATGTGAATTCCAATAGAAATTTTGCTCACATTAAATTATTTATAGACATATTTCAAGGTAAAAAATATAACTAGAATTTTACTGATTCCACAGTTACATATGAATTAATATTGGATTTTAAGGAATATTGAATCACCACTGTGTAATGAATGAGATCATTTTTAATTGTGAGGGTCTTGAACTATGGTTCCAATGTCTCTGAGGATTATCATCAGTGTGAAAAATGATTATAAATAATCTAAAAGCCGATGTTTGATACTTTATCTTACTACATGATATCAAAATATATGCCTAATGAAATACTCCTAAAAATTACATCTTACAACCCTCAAAACACATAGTAGGAACATGGTAAAAATCACTATAATGAAATAATCTCTCCCTATTAGTTTCTTTTTTCTTTTACTGTATATTTATTCATACTATTTCAATTGTTGGTCTTATGATTGTTATCAAATACACCACCTAAACACATATGATCCTAAGATTGTTAGTCTCAAAAGTCTGATTCTTATCCTCAAAATACAAATCCAATATGCTTTCATTTCCATTAATATTTCATATTTTTCTTTTTTTTATAAATATTGGTGAATAATAAAGAATAATGTTGACATTGAATTCCCCAAATCTCATTAAAAACACCAACAAAATGACGTACATTCCCATTTACCCTAACAATCACTCCCCGTAGATTAGTATTATAAATATCATAAAAAATACTATGATTTTGTTACATATAGATATAATGGGTTGGAAACATGGATCAATTATTTTAATATTCATTCATTTCTTCTATGTAAAAAAGTAGGATTGATGTCAAGGAGGGTATATAGATAAAGGAATAAAATAACTAAATCAAATTAAAATTGATTATGTTCAGTTATTTCTTAGAAAATAATTTAGGAATGTTCAATAAGGAAACATTTCAAGGACTCTCAAGAAATAAAATATAGAAATAAATTAGAAATATTGATTCATAATTTCTCATATGGATAAGAACAATTGTTTTTGGATAATAATAAATAGAAATGCACAAAAACAATAAAAAAAATAATGTTTTTAGAAAAAAATCCAAATATAAGTTGAATTTTCATTATATAAATCATAACATATCTGAATAAATATTGATTTATTGAATTATTCCAATATTCCTTGACCTTGCTTATTTATTTTACAATTTCATTCATAAAATCATTTCAATAAGGAAATTTAAAACATATCATAATAATTTTCCTGAGTAAGGTATGTTTCTCAGATAAATACAATATTATATGGGTTTATGTTTGGAATTTTAATTTTATGTTAAATCACATAAAAAACTTTAAAATAAAGATACTAGAATTAAATGTGGAATTTAAACTCTAAATTACCTTTCACTAAAGATTCATTCATTTTTATACAGGTTCATTTTTTCTATTCTATATCATTTTATGGAATTAATTCCCTTCACATTATTTATTCTTGTTTCACAACCAAGTCATGAATCTTTTTTCTGGATATTAATTATTTTAAAATCATGTGTCCAATTCAAAATGCGAGTTCATTAATGTTTCGCGAGTTTCATTCTACATCCACTTTGTTACATATGGACCTATTAAATAAAACAACTCTTGTTATTATAAGGACAATGGCATGTAATGTCAAAAAATTTATAGGTATTAGGATAAATCATAATATATAAGTAAAATAAATTTAAAAGAAAAATTAAATTTAAATCCTAGAAATTAAATATAATAATTAAGTGTAAATCTGACATTGATCACCCATGGGGGCCATGTGATTTGACTACCACTAGATGGAAAGTAATAAATCTTATCTTTATTATTTTAGAGGATGAGTTTATTTTTCTGGAACCAGCGCATATATTTATATCCATCATCGACTTATTATTCATTTTTGAGGAGTAAACTTTTGATACTGTACACCAGATTCATGCTCTTTGTATTGAGGTACAACTTGAATGGAATGGTGAGGATAAAGTATTATTCCTCATTATTTGGTGCTATATATGAAACTTCTACTTATTTTTATAGTATTTTCTCAAGATATATTTTATTGAAATAATAATAAATGTTATATTTAATGTATAGATTAATATGAAAAAATTATATTTGAATAATTTATACTGAAATATTTCCTTTTAATTTTTCCAGCATCTATCATTGGTTCATCTGAAAGATCCAATAGGATAAATTCATACATTCCCTTCAGTTAATGATCAATGTATACTGGGATCTCCAAGTGTTCTCAATAAATGAAATTTCATTTTCTTCATCTTCCTCTAGGATATAATACCAGTTATCCAAATCTGAAAATTCAAAATAAGTAGAAATTATAATCAAATTATTTTTAATAAAATTAAATTTTTTTCTTTTAAAGAATTTATAATCTCCCTGAATTGGTTTGTATTAAAAATAATATTCAGTGGAAATAAAATATTTTGGATATTCTTCAATGGAAACAGGTTGGTAGTCATGATCCTCTAGAATTTCTTCAAATTCCACCACATGGGTGGTTTCTTCTTCTTCTCTGGAGAGTAATTGGTTGTTATATTCTGATTCATCCATCTTGTACATGAGTATATCTCTATTCATTTCATCATCTTCTAATTACCTCCAAAAATGATCTGATTATTTTCTCATATTCATATCAACACATGTGTCTTTATCTTTAATCTATAACTCTTCATGTTAATATTTATTTTCCATCTTCAGATGGCTTGGTTGTGGGCAGTCTTCAAGTGTAGCCTCAAAATCTTGAATGTCTTCAAAAAAAAATAGTAAAATATAAATGTAGGGACTTCTTGTAAAATAAATATTTTATAGAATTGTAGAAATTAATGGCAGAACACCATAAGAAATTGGCCAATTTATAAAAAAAAATACTTGTTCATGACCTCTCTTAGGATAGGTATGAATTCTTTGAATGCAAGTTCCTCATTATTTGATTTAAAAAGAAAATGACTAATCTAGAAATAATATAAAAACCAACCTTCATACACTAGGGTGAGTTAAACATTTATTTTAATAAATGTTGTTTTAAAAAACTAAGATAATTATTTAAAAAATCAAATTAAAAATAAGTGAAAGAAATAATTTCATAGCTCATTGGTTATTATGATAGTTTTTAAAAATGTCTATCTTTATGAGATAAAAAAGATAATTTATTTTCATATTACATCATAGAGGCTAACTAGGGTTCTCTCAATTGAGGTGCTTTGATGTATGTTTAATTAATAATTCTATTCTACATATTACTTTTTTTATTAAAAGAATAATTTTGGTTTTTTGATATAGTAATGCAACACAATAATAAAATTTAAATATAGATGCATAAAAATTGATGGTTAGGAAGAATGTTCTTGGTCTGAGGTTTTAGTTATGTGGGTTCCTTCATTATTGTATTCAATTTAACAATCCACTACATTCCATAAATGGATCTTTATTATCCATAATGAGTAAGAATTTTAGAATTCATAGAAAAGAAATTGGCAATCCAAATCTCATAACAATTACTTGAAGAAAGAAATAAAATTGTGATCCAAATCATGGTTGACTACCACTACACAAATTAAATTATCTCACATCTATAACAAATTAAATTGAAACAACTTGAAATTATGGTACAATAATTAATAATACGATTAAATCTACACCATGGATAAGGCTCAAGTAAGTCAAATATCATTTCTACGTGAAAATAAATTATAGTGGAAGAGTTGAAAATGGTGATTCATAGATATAGAGAAGAGATAACTTGGGATTTGAAGAAAATATGTAACATGTATCAAAAAATGAATTTGTTACAGAGGAAAATAAATAGAAAATAAAAATAGAAATTAAAACATAAGTAGAAGTATCCCTACAACATAGTATGGTAGTAGATACTCGGGAACCAATTCTCCTTAGATTGGGTTGGGTTAATAATTACTATTATTTGTTTTTCAAAATAAATCGAATTATTTACAAAAATTTTAAATTAGAAAAAATTGAATGAAATTAAAAATTAACACCATGGAAGTAGAGACTAATATTACACACAACTATTGTATGGTGTGGGAAAAGGAAATTTATTTTTTCTTAATGAAACAGATAGGATAAATAGGTACATCTCACTTAAGAAGAATCATGGTTAATCAAATAGTAATTCAAATTCACCTAATCAATTTTTTTTGAAGAAATAAATATTTGGTTTTTTTGGAAAAATAATGAAATATAGAATACAAACATAAATGTAGATGTAGGGAAGAATGATATTAGGGAAGAATAGATGTTATGTTAAGATAGTTTTCTAGGGATCACCTTCATTGTCCAATTTCAAATATACTTAATGAGCATACTTTATTATAGATGTGAACACATTTATCTACCCAAATATTGATTGCAATGGGTATGTGACATTTTCATATCATGATAAATATTCATATCCTAAATTGAGGGAGAATAGTTATAGAATAAGAGTTTAAACATTAGATAACCACAGGGAGTTTTACACACAATTTAAATCATCCTTGGATTAACCGAATGTATTAATAATACATTATCTCAATATTATGAAACACATTACTCTATAGGGATACTTCTTAGTTTATTTTCACATCATTTTGAGAGAAAGACTATATAGTGGAATAAAAAGGAAGAGTGAAATAAACAGGATTGAAAAATGAACAAACACTTTTATTAAACAGATAATATGAAATTACATAGGAATGAAAATAAAATGAATAAAAAATAAATAAACAACTAAATAAAAAATATCCCTACAATGCAGTGTAGTGGACGGTCCTTTGGAACTAATCATTTATTCTCGGAGCTCTCCTTGTATCTATAAGGCTTTGTGGTACTCAGATAGTCATTACAGAAATCATAAATGGTTCTTTTTGGGCCCCTATCATCATATTAATTAAAAAGGGTAAGCTCATATATATTCATTTAAAGAATCGTTTATAGTGCATGTCAGTCCTTTTCACAATGTGAACAGTGTTCACGATGTGTAACATGCAAGACCCTGAATCATCTCTTACTTTTTTTTCAAAATATAAATTATTCAATTGGTCTGGTGGTTTTAATTAAATTCATAAAATCCAATATTGTTTTTTGACCATTTTCTCCTCGTTTCATCCTAGTTCTTAATTTTTATGCATTGTAATCAGTAATTCAGTTGTACATTATCATGGACCATCATTTGCATTGTAATAACCCAGGTATTTCAAGAATAATACTGTTTGATTTATACTAATACTAATGAATAAGATATTGATTTTATGTTAAAGGGGATTTTTTGTACGATACTTTACTCAACATGCAAAAATAGATTTCTACAAAATCTTACACTGCACACAACATTGAGTTACACCGAAAAATAATTTTATAATATTATTAATATATGGTAGTTAACAACTTGTCGTTGTGTTGGTAGTAATGAAAATAAATAACTAAAATATGAATATATATGTTTTTCAAATGTCTTTATATTTATCCAAAAAAATTTAGAGGCTTAAAATAAGAATGAATCTGATTTTAAGCATAAATACTCTAATATTCCATAAAATGTTGATTTAATGACTTTTGATGGAGGTCCCTTTTTAAATAATGATTATGTAAATTTTATATATTATATTGGACAAAATATAATTTTTCTTTTGAATCGGGACATAAAAAGTTTCTTTGGATGAAATTTTTTGTATTTATCTGATAAAGTTCATTTTTTATTGAAGAGTGAAAGATACTGCATTTTAATTCAAAACATATCTTTAATAGAATTTATTTGTATAGTTATATTATATTTTTTATTTTTTTAATGTTTATTTAGATTTTATTTTTACCATTTATTCTAATTTTGGTCAATGGATGTAATTTTACTTTGAAATTGGACATAAACATGTGTCAATCTTTTGATAGTTATTATTTCTTAAAAACACGATTTTTGTTTTGATTACAGGAATTAATTTAAAATTAACTTCTCCCACTTATATATTTTTAATTTTAAAAAATGAATTCTATATTTGGAATTAGGGGGTCAAAAATTTATCCGTATGTAACTTTTATTTTTAGACAATATGAATATTCACTTTAGTAAATATTTTATTTACCATGGTTAAAGAGTAAATATAGAAAATAAGGGTTATAAAATAATATTATGATAATATTGAATTACCCAAACATGTGTCCTAATCCTATTTTTTGATACATGTCCTAACATGGTCATCCATAGGTTGATTTTGGGACCCCATGGAGCCACTTTGGTGTGATAATTACACTTTATATTAATTAATATAAAGTAAAGACAAAAATGACTGAAACATAAAACTTCTAGTAAATAAATTTTTACATGGGTTTATATAAGTTACCCCTTAGACTATAAATATTCATTTGAAAGAAAAAGATATTTCTTACATCATCGTTTTTTTCTAATTTTTAGACATGAAATAAATAAAATTATTTATTACATAAGAATGATTCTATGTTTACCTCATTAATGAATGATTTAAATAAATTAGAATATAAAAATAAAAAACAATATAAAAAACAAATAAAATTCTTATAGGATGATTTTATTCTGGACAACAGTCAACTTATCTTCAACTTTAATTAGTTTTGGATCTTTTGAAACCGAATATAAGTTTATAATAAAAGAATACATTCTAACTTTTCTAAAGAGGCCTTCCTCCCCCATAAAAAAACCCCGCAAATCTAACCCATTAATCACAACCATCACGATCCTTGGTTCATCCAAACTCTGCCCAATTAATATCTCTATATCCCTATCTTCTTTCTATAAGCCTTCCCTTAATCTGAATTCAATTCAAGTAAACCTTTTGGTTTAACCCAAAGAGAGATACCCAATTTAAAGGCAACATCTTCTCTTATGTTATTTTCTTTTATTTTACTTTTACAACCCCCTAAAATCTACCTATACCTATCTTTTATAACAAAACATGTCTCATCAATTTAATAGGTTTTTTATGAGAAGTATTCTAACTACACTTCTACAGACCACCGTCTAATTGGTAAAGAACATATTGTTTCTGTGGATGGTGAACTACTGCCTCACGAAACGATAATTGTTAAATTATCTCCTACCACCTCTTATGGTGGACATTATGATGGCACTATCTATATGTAACATATAGTATATTTATATTTTTTCTATTCTTATTTATTTCTTTACTCATATAATATCTGTATGGTTTCCATAATGGGTAAATACAATTATTTCATTTGAGGAAGTGCAGACTACTGCACCCTCAAAGTGATATGACTTCTTCAAGCCATATGAGAGATGTATAAAGGATAGAGTTAATGAAATTATATATGATATTATATGGAAATTATAATATACCTATGTATCATTAATTTTTCAATCCATTAAAATACTAAATAAAATAAAAATTGTGTTCATATGTATATAGGGCTTACCGTCTCCATGGACGGTGTATTTCATTTCATATCTCCAAATGTTAGGTACTATTATAAATACATATATATAATTGATATTTATTATATATATGATATTTAAATTATGAATATGATTCTGAAGATACTATAATTTTGACCACATGGACAATTTTTAATTGTAACAAGTTCATTTTTTAACTCAGGTTCCAAACATCGACAAAATGTCTGATATGAACTCATATAATTAACTAATTGTTATAGAAAGATAATAAGTTATATAAAAATAATAGAAAAAATGAAAAAGGTTATTAATAATGTATAAATTAACTTATGTTTGTTATTCAGGAAGAATAAGGAACATGCACGATTGGTCAGACTTGAGTTAAGGGGTTTTAATCTCACTTTTTATTTTCGTGATATTCATGTTATATTTTCCACTATTTTACTTTTTTGTTGTGTATTTACATACCATTATTTTATTATTTATATAATATACTTTAATTTATGGGTATTTACATCTTTTTTGTATCATCTTTCTTTCATTGGGTGTGTGTTTCGTAAGTTATGAAATTTGTATGAGAAACTTTCAACGTAATCTTTTAGTCAAAGACTTCATTTATGTTATGTATTTTAATTTCCATTTTCTTATATTGGGATAAATTATTAAATATCCATATAGATTTAAATTTTATGTACATGTGATGAGATATCCTTTTATCTCTCATCAACTCATTTTTTGAATTTTAAGGAAATGCGGTTAGGCTGTCGAATTTCTGTTATATAACTTCTTAACCCAATTTAAATTATTTGGGTTAAACTTATATTTATTGATTATGTTGTGCTATTAATATCTATGAATGGAATCTGATGTTTTTAAACATAATATCCAATTATATTGGGTGTATTTATATTTTTCACACAAAATTATGTCATCTATGTATCCTTTATTTAATGGTACATTCATTATAAGGGACATTGTCTCAATTTAAATTCCATTTAGACTTATTTTTTTATATACAGCAATTCACATTTATATGGTTTATATACTGCACTTTGACATATTATATCATGAATCTACTTATTCTCAGGATATTAATGCTTTGTTTGATGTTATTTTTTTAATATTTTTTATTCATGTATTTTCTCAATTTGTAAGGGACTCTTTAAGAAAAAATTTATTTTAAATGTTTTAATGATTTAATATTATAAGTATTTATCATTAATTTTCTTGTTTATAAATTGGTTTAGAGGATTTATTTATATGTACATTAATTTTTTAAAATATTAATACCTTTAAAATTTTCAATGTGGTATGGGACACCTTGATACAAAAATCTCTTCATTAAATATTTTAAATGATTTTGAAAAGGGTTTGATAAGGCCTTGATTATGTAAATATCTTTAAATGATTTTTTGTGATTAAAATTCCGAAATGTTATCTTCCCTTTATGTGTGTTTTATGTGTTATGAATGTTTTATAGTTATTTGGAATTTATTATTTATATGGGTGGTTCTGTGATAATCCTAGGTCAGGTGAGCATGAGATAGCTCTCAAATAAATTGGGTAACATGACAGTTTTAAATGTTAATGTTTCTCCGAAGAGATTTTGGGAATATACTTTTATAGGTATTCCAAAAGTAACTCCCTATGTAGTAGTGATAGATATAATGTAAGTATGGTATGTATTGAACAAGTAACCTTTATGATTTGTGATTTCTATGTGCTATTTATAAATATTATGATTTCATGAGGTACATTATGATTGAAAAGTATGGTTTCATTGATCTGCATTTATTTATGGGCTAATGTTTTCATTCCTTATTTTATTACCTTATTGATATTTTTATGCTCATCCCATGTTTTTGAAACATTTTCCACAGGACATAAATATGAATAAGTGTTAAGGATGGGATAAAGGAAAAGTCATGTAGTCTAAAACATGTAACTAGCCATGTTTCTTTTCAAAAGATTTTATTTTATGAAAAAATCGTTACTGAGTAGTAGTGTCAACATGGAATATTCAAGTTGATATGTAATAGTTATGGCTTAATTCACTAAAAATATAAACTTGAAATGTTCTTCAATGTGAATTCGTTATTTAACTCAATATTATTTACTGTTTATGGTCAGGTCCTAATAGATGTTATAAAAGGTTGGTTTAAGCCACTTTAGGGATTAGGAGTTTTCATTAAACACATGGTTAGTCCCTATGTCTATTATTTCAATTTAATCCTTATTTTATAACTTTTCAAATCAAGGAAGTTTGGTTACAAATGGAAGTAGGAGGATCTCAAACAACATTCCTATCTCTTCCAGATGACATGATTGAAATAATTATTGCAAAGTCTTGTTCATATGATTGGGAAAGTTTTTCAAGAATAAAACTAATTTGCAATAAGTTGTTTTAGATATAAAACACTTGCACTATACATTGATATCATCTTGGATAATGTGTTGTGTTTAATCTAATCCCTTTTTTCATAATATTCTCATATTTTCAAGAATAATAAATATTATCAAGTCATTTTCAAATATTTTACCTTTTCAAAAAATTATGAATCATATTATGATTTTAAAAAAGGTTCTGAATAAGGTGACCCTAGAGAAACCTAATTATATTTACTTTAACAATATAGCCTCTTTGAACATACATATGGTATATTAAAATAACCATTGATTGAAAGTTTCAACTCACACTCGGTCCGATTGTATAATAAAAATCATGTTTTATCAGATGTTTTGAAATTAAATATCATACATGATTATTTTACAAAACTATTTATATGAAAACACCAATATTATGGAAGTTGTACAATGTGTATTTGGATGAAAGATGAAAATGATTTTGAAGGATCTATAAATCATTTTTCAATGCATGGACCTTGAACCCATGTGAACAATATGATGATAAAACCATATAGACACCATGATCAAGGTATGATGTTCATTTTATTAGGAATAGTTTTATTTTATCATACAGAGGTGAAACAATAAATGACAATATATAATATGTTGAGGTATTAATGTGTTGGGATAAAAATTAAAGGTATAAGAAAACCATTGAGGTTAAAACATGTTTGGGAATTTTTTGAGTTTTATAAAAAGGAAAACCTGTAAGATGGGTGACAACCTGTCACATACAGTAAGGCCATAGGAATTTAACCAACAACTGAAGGGTGAAAAGGTTACATCACCTACCACTAGCCTACGTGATATCCCTAGTTAGTATAACATATTATTTTATTTAAATTATATTATAGATCAAGAATAAGTTGATTTTTGGAACTTATGTTTTATAAAATGGATATCCTTAGTATAAGAAAATAATTTGGTAATTAAATGATTAAGGTTATTTTAGAATATGATTTCTATTTTGAAACATTATATGCTAAAGGGAAATAAAATACTATGGGATCTCATTTTTGGAGTAATGGTTGAAATTTTATTTTGGAATAATCTATGTTTTTATTGTGAACATATAGAGATTTTGGTTATTTATTGAAATATTTAACCTATCATAGAAAATATGTGATGAGGTTAATTAAACATCAGTATGAGACTTTAAGAGTAGTCGATGTTATTTAGAGGTAAATTTTAATATTTATTGTGGAATACTATGTGATCAAATTCATTTGAGATTTGGGTTTAAATCATAGTTTATATTATATTGAATAATTTTAAGGATAGTTTTGTATTGAATGGTCTTTATAGAACTTGGGTAGCTTTTTATTTAATTTTTGAGATTAAGAGTAGTATTTCTTTTTATAAAAGATTATCCTTTTTGGATATTATCTGATCTCGTAATAACCATATTTGATTTGGTTGATGTCTAAAGACAGGGGAAATATATCTTTCATCTTTTTTGGATTATGTAATACTCTAAAAGTTGATTTTAATGATTTTGAAGTGACCAAGTCAGTTTTAACACTCATTATTTTGAGAAAAGATGAGTTTGTGTGGGAATTTAGTAAAGAATGAAATAATACATGACAATTTAGTATGTTTCATTATGTTTTTAGTTAATATCATAAATAAGTTCCTCAAAATTATAAAAATAAAAATAAAAAAAACATTTTTGCTAAATTTTCTTACTGGGGAATCAAAGAATGATTAACACAACACAATTTTGTGATTTTATGGTGGTTAACTTTCTCCAAATCATGTTTTCTATCACTCTCCATCAGAACATGATGGTTAGTTTCTCTTCTTTGTCCATTTTTTCCTACAAGGAATCCCAATATGGGTTGTCTCGGGTGACCTATTTATTCTCTTTATTTCATTTAATGTGATTGTTTTATTGACTCTTTTTCTAATGTGGGACTTTCAATGATGTTTCAGAGCCCAATTTTAAAACTGTGAGGACAAAATTCCCAAAAAGGGGGAAGGATGTGACGGCCCCTGTAAGATATTATTTTATGTTAAATGCGACTCTTTTTCCGATACCTTACTCAATGCATAACAAAATTTTTCTCTGAAATCTTACACTACACACATTGTTGAGTCATACCGAAAAATAATCTAATAATATTATTAATTTAAATTATAGTTAATTCCTTGCCATTGTATTAGAGGGAATAAATGGATCTAAATAAAATTTGATTACAAATTTTTTTTAAATGTCATTACATTTTTCAAATAAATTGTACAGGAATAAAATAAGAATTAATCTTATTTTAAGCATAAATACTCTAATATTCTTTAAAAGGTCGATTTAACACCTTTTGATGGAGAACCCTTTATAAATATAGTTTTTGTAAATTTTATATGTTCTATTTGAAATAATAAAATTCTTCTTTATAATCGGGTCATCAACATTTTCATTAGATGAAATTTGGTATTTTTCTAATAAAGTACATTTTTTAATTAATAGTGCAATATACTTCATTTTAATTCAAAACATCCTTTTAATCTAATTTATTTATATGGATATATTATTATTTTTAATTGGTTTTAAAGTTTAATTAGATTATATTTTTACCATTTAATACAATTTTTTTCTTTTAATGTAATTTCATTTTGAAATTGGACGTAAACAAGTGTCAATCTTTTGATAGTTATTATTTCATAAAAGCGTGCATTTTGTTTTGACAAAAGAAATTAATTTTAAATAATTTATGCCTATTATATGTTATGAATTTGGAAAATGGATTCCATATTTGGAATCAGGGGGTCTAAATTGTGTAAGTAGGTATCTTTTATTTTTATAGATTATTAATATTTACTTCAATAAATAATTTATTTACCACGGTTAAAGGGTAAATTTGATAATAAGGGTAAAATAAATAAACATATAATAATATTAAATTATCCTAACATGTGTCCTAATCCTATTTGTTGATACATTTTCGAAAATGGGAATACTTGGGTAGATTTTGGGACCCCATGGAGCCACTTGGGAGTGAGAATTACACTTTATATTATTTAATTTAATGTAAAGACAAAATTGGATTAAACATATATCTTTAAGTAAATGAATTGTTACATTGAGTTATATAAGTTATTTCTTCAACTATAATTATTATTTTGAAATATAAAAATATTTCCTACATCATGGTAATTTGTTTTTAATTTTTAGACATCAACTTAAGAAAATAATTTTTGACAAAATAATGATGTAGTGTTTACCTCATTAATGAATGATTTAAATAAATAAGATTATAAAAATTAAAACAATATCTAAAACATGTCCAATTATTATTGGATGATTTTATTTAGAACAATTGTAATATTATCTTAGACGTTAATGAGTTTTGGACCTTTTTAAACTGAAAATATGTTTATTACAAAATAATACATTATAACTTTCCTAAAGATCCACTCCACCACTTATAAAAATCCCTCACATCTAACCCATTAATCACACCTCTCAAGACCCTTTTCTCATCCAAGATCATCCGAATTAATCTCCCAAAATTCCTATATTCCTCATAGAAGCCATTCATTAAGAATAAGGCAATTCAAGCAAACCTTATGGTTCAAACAAAAGAGAGAAACCCGATTTAAAGGTAACATCTTCTCTTAAGTTATATTCTTTTATTTTACTTTTACAACCACAAAAAAATCATTATTATTTTATATTATAAATAAATCAGTAAATTAAATATACTAGGGTGTTTTTATGTGGTGTATTCGAAATAAAAATCCACACAACTCCGTTTAATGGGTAAAGAATGTATAGTTTCTGTGGACGGTGAACTACTACCCCACGAAACAATGATTGTTCAATTATCTCCTACCACCTCTTATAGTGTCCCTTATGATAGAACTATATTTATTTTTTATATATATTATATTTATATTGTTTCTATTATTATTTATTTTTCATTCCTAGAATACCATTTACATTTCCATAATGGGTAAATACATTAATTTCATTTGAGGAAGTGCGGACTACCTCCCCCTCAAAGTGATATGACTCGTTAATTCCATACGTGGGATGAATAAAGGATAGGTTTAATGAAATTATATATTATATTATAATTTAATTATAATATATCTATGTGTAATTACTTTTTAAATCCATTAAAATAAGAAATCGAAGTGAAAGTAGCCTTCATGCATACGTACGACTTACCGTCTCCATGAACGGTGCATTTCATTTATTATATCCCAATGTTATGTAATATTATAAATACATATATATAATGGATATATAATATATTGATGATATTTAAATCATGAATATGATTCTGGAGATAATATAATTTTGACCACATAGAAAATTTTAATTATAAGAAGTTCATTCTTTTACTCGTGTTCTGAACATCGACAAAATGTCCGATATGAACTCAAATAATTAACTAATTGTTATAGAAAGATAATAAGTGATATAATAGGAATAATAAACATAAAAAGGGTTCTTAAGAAATTATAAATTAACTTATGTTTATTATTCGAGAATAATATGGAACATACAAGACAATTCAGACTTGAGGTAAGGGGTTTTCACCTCACTTTTTATTTCCGAGAGATTCATGCTATATTGTCCTCTATTTTCCTTTTTTTTGTGGTGTATTGACTGAAAATTATTGTATTATTTCTATAATATACATTAATTTATGGGTATTTAAATATTTATTGTTTGATATTTCTTTCATGGGGTGTATTTTTCATAAGATACCAAATCAGTAAAGGAACCTTTCATCGTACTCATTTAGTCAAAGACATCTTTAATGTTATGTATTTTAATTTCCAATTTATTTGGATATGTTCTTATATATATCCTTATTTTTGTAAATATTATGTCAATGTGATGATAGACCATTTTATCTCTCATTAACTCATTTTCTGAATTTTGATGCAATGTCGTTAGGCTGTCGAATTTCTGTTAGAAAACTTCTTAACCCAATTTCAATTGTTTGGGTTAAACTTATATTTATTGATTATGTCATGCTAGGAATATGTGTGGATAAACACTACTTGTTTTACAATTAATATCCTCTTATATTGTGTGTATTTATATTTTTCACACATAATTATGTCATTGATGTATCTTTAATCTAATTGTACAATCTTTGAAAGGGACTTTGTCTCAATTAACATTATATTGAGACTTATTTGTTGTTATACACCAATTTACTTTTATATTGTCTATATACTTCCCTTTTGACATATTATATCGTGAATCTCATTATTGTCATTATATTAATGCTTTTTTTAATTTTATTCATTAATTACTTTTTTAGCAAGTATTTTCACAAGTGGTAAGGGACTCTTTAACGAAAACAGTATTTTAAATGTTTTAAAGATTTGATATTCTAAGTCATTATAATTAATGTACATGTTTTAAATTTTTTTTTTTTTTGAGAATATATTTTAAGGACATTAAGGTTTTAAAATATTAATACCTTTAATATTTTCAATCTAGTATGGGACCCCTTGATTCAAAAATCAAATTATTAAATATTTTAAATGATTATGAAAATATATTGTTAAGTCATTGATTATCTCAATATCTTGAAATGATATATAGTTATTGCAATGTGTAAATGTTATATTTCCTATATTATTTTTTATGTGTTATGAATATGTTATGGTTATTGGTCATTGATTACGTATACAGGTGGTTCCGTGATAATCTTTGGGCGAGTGAGCCCGAGATAGATCTCTAATGCATTGGGTAATTTAATGGAGGTAACTATTAAAGTTTATCCTAATAGATTTAGGGAATATACTGTGATGGGTATTCCAAATGTAACTCCCTATGTACTTGTGATTGCTACAATGAAACTATGTTATGTATTCCACATACTACCTTTATGATTTATGATTTCTGTGTGTTATTAATAAATCTTATGATTTCAGGATGTATGTTATGATTGAAATGTCTGGTTTCATTGATTTGTATTTATTGATTGGAAAATGATTTCTTGCCTTATTTTATAACAATTACTAATATTTTTATGATCATACAATGTTTTAGAAATTTTTTCCACATGACTTAATATGAATATGGGTCAAGGATGGGATCACAAAAATGTCATGATGTTTAAAACATTCAACTAGACAAGTTTCTTTTTAAGAGTTTATATTAAATGAAAAAAAATTGATACTGAGTAGTAGTGTCTACATGTAATATTCAAGTTGATATATAATAGTTAGGTACTAATTCTTTAAAACTATAAACGTGAAAAGATCCTCAATGTGAATTTATGATTTCACTCAAGATTACGTAATTTTTAAGCCTGGGTCCTTATATACACAATCAAATCATGATATTTTATCTTATTTTTAATCAAATATATTCTAGAATCCATATTAAATATTATACTATCACACCACATTCTAAATTAATATTTCATTGGTTTTGTTATATTTACAAACATTTGAGGTATCTATCCATAAATCCAAAACACAATTAAATATTATAAAGAATAAAAAATTTATGTATAAAATCATTATGATCTATAGTCAAATAATAATAAAAATTATGACTGCTTAAATATGATAATCCTTATATATAGATAAAATAATACTTACCTCTATTTTATTGTGATTGTTGACAAATAAAAATATCATTCATGCATACAAATGACCTACCGTCTCCATAAACACAATATATTTCACTTTTTAAATCCATCATTCATGATTTGTTTTAAAAGCATAATTTATGAATAAAAATGATGATTAATTCATGATTATTTTAATTTAGATGTTTATATAATAACCACTTTGACAATATCCATCCTACTAAAGTCATTTTTGACAAATTTATTAAATAACATCAAAACATATGATGTAAAATTAATTGAATAAGAAATCATATATTATATTGTAATAAGTAAAATAAATTACTACCAAACTATAAAAAGGTTCTTATGAAATGAAATCATTAACATATGATTATTATTCAATAAGATAAATAAAATACCTAATGAGTCCGACTCAAGGTACTGGTCATTTTTTTAATCATATTTTAAAGTTTCTCTTACAACTCTCTATCTTCTATATCGATATTTTTATGGATGTATTTATATTAAAATAAAATAATTATAAATATATTTTATTTCAATTTTTCCTTTTTAAGTGGTTTTCAAAATAAATATTTTTATGAGTTTTGTATGAAACATTTTGAAAAAAATGAAAATGACTATTTTATGTTAACATATACAGAGACAATGTATTTCACCACCTCCATAAATATTTATTCCCTTATTATTAATTTATAATATTTCATGATTTATTCAATGAAAATCCCTATATCTCTTTTATGGGTTTTTTATTAATAAAAATGATATTTAAAAGGAATGTTCATTTTAATATCTGAAATTCTTTTTTATATGGGCCAAAATGTTTTTTAAAAGGGTTTTATGATAAAATGGTGAATAGATAAAATGGTTTACTCATGATATGGTACATTATAGATATATATATAAAATGGGTGATCCCGATATTTCATACATGATGGGTTAATACCCATTATAGCTCATGGGTAAACCAAATATATCGTATATGATGGTTGAACCACATTATAACTGTCTTAATCATTAAAACTAAAATATTTTTGGGAATATAAGAATTTAGGTTATAGTTTAATTTCACTAGATTTTGTAATGTTTATTTCCATGTCATTACATGACCAATAAATGTTTTAAAACATCCATTATAATTTTCAAATATAATTATATTCAATGATTAGGAATTTCATAATGTTTCCAAACCATTAATTTTTAAAATTTTGATTTTTAAACTAAAAAGGTTATATTAATTATGAAATTATCAAAATGATATTTTAAATTAATTTTCCATCTATAATGAAATTATTTTATGTTACATAAGATTTACTAGGGATATTATCCAATGATACCAACATAATTCTTCTCTAGATGGCTTATTTTTATGACATAAACATGTTTATGAAACTCATTCCTTTTATATAGGTTATGATATGATGAAAAATGAAATGTTTATGAATCCTATTACATTTTAATCAGTTTTTTTTATAATGAATTATATGTGAAACCCATTCATTTTTATGGGTTCTAATATGATGAATGTTTTATGATCTTATGGAACACATATGTACAGATTATGTGACATGTGGGACCTATATGTCTTTCCAATTCATTGGGTAAACATTGATATATCATGAGATAAACATGAATGGAATTGAGTGTAAACACCATTTTGTAAGGGACTATGTAAACTATGATAGTATTGGGAGTAAACCTTGGAAAATACAATGGATTGGGGGGGGTGAAACTATTCCACTATGATATACTTGTTATTATGTCATGAATACTAATGATGTGATATTCTATGATTACATGTATTACATCAAATTATGTCTTATTTCAATGTTATTCTCTCATGGATCATGTTCTTTGATTCAATTATGATTTATGACCTTTGTATAGAATGATTTATTCAATGACTCCTGTTTATGATCTATGATATTCAAGATAATATTTTCAAATTTTTTTCTCATGTTATCATAAACTTATGCTAATTTTATGTTTATATATCAATTTTTTATCCTTACTATGTATCAAATATAACAGTTCCATATGCTTATATTCCCTGAGATATGAATAATGGTATTATGTAGGATATTTCTACAAAGGGAACTACTTTTTAAGAACTTATAGGGAGATGATATTGTTCACGTATGAACCGTTTTTTTATATATATCATGGTTTTCAAAGGAACTATTACTAAATGATTCTAGTGTGTATCATTATGTTATGTAATGAATATTCATATAATAAGATGTGATATCTATGTATGAAAAGTGTGGGTCATTATAATTGGTATCAAAGAGAAGTTTAGTTCAACCTTTGGAAACAAGGATAAGAAAAAATTAGTATAACCCTTTGGATATGTCTATGTATGTTTCTAAGGATATTTATAAGGATATGTATAAGGATAATTTCAGGTACAAGAGAATGAACTAGAATTATGGTGAAGAATATAGTAACTGGATTCTAATAAATCACATCCCAATAAAGATTCTAAAAGTGTTTATAGACCTGGAATTGTTAATCCTTGGGAAAATAACTCTAAAAAGGGAACATTGAGCAAGAATCAATCATTACCTGATGCATTAAAATTAGACTTACTACAAAACTAGTATTATTATCCTTGTGTATATTCATTTAATATTCAGAATCACTTTATGAACCATCATGAATGATTTGAATATACAATGACCATGAATGAACTAGATTAAAACAAAGGTATCATACATTAAATATAAGCTCTCGTGATTTAGGAAAACCTATAAATGGATTTTTATGATTATTTAGTTTCCCACTATGATTATTATATCTCACACTATTCTCATTTTTTTAGTAAGTGGTTGAAACATAGATGAATCATGTAAAGACAGAATATGATGGAAAATTTTGTGATTATAAGAAACGAAATTGGATGATGACTAGAGAGTAATATATAAAAATTATTTCTAATCATATACCATGATATATGATTAAAAATTTGATCATAAATTTGATAAATAATGAATAAAATAAGAATAAGACAGACTATTATGAATATTCATTAAATAACAAATATAGAGGAATGAATATAAGGTTTCATTACAAATATGGTTAGAATCACCAAGAATAATTTATCAATTGGAGGGAAAGATGTATTATATGAATAAAT
Organism: Viscum album; assembly: GCA_963277665.1. Taxonomy (NCBI): domain Eukaryota; kingdom Viridiplantae; phylum Streptophyta; class Magnoliopsida; order Santalales; family Viscaceae; genus Viscum; species Viscum album. The sequence goes on from OY728164.1 coordinate 20,996,733, forward strand.
TAAAGTTATAGGACAATGAATCACCAAGGAATTTTGTGTCTTGTATGAGAGGTACTTGGGCATTATCAAATTCAATGCCATAAACAAAGGGTATTTACCTAGACAAAGGGAGAACCTTTGTTATACCAAATCATTGATGTAAAATGTTCAAGTATTTATGTATTTGGATTCATGAATTTTAATGTAGAATTATTTTACCAATGGTATATTATTTAAATTTATCATGAAACATATAATTATTGTGTTAATAATGGAAGGATGATTGTCTTCATAAAATATTAACTTAATATTTATCAACATTAGAGGGAATTTGTACATTATTTTTACAATGTAATGATGGTAATACATAAATACATTGTTAGATCCATCAATGAAGAAATAATCCTTCAAATTTTAATTAATTAATTTATCAAATTAAATGTAAATAATATGTGATGATCATGTATTTTAGTTCTGATTATTCTCTCATCAATAATATTTGATTTAATTTCATTTATCATGATCATTATCATCAAGTAAATTACTTATTAATAATTTATTATGAAAAAAATATATGTTTTCATGACTAATTTGGATATTTTTCTAGTCCCAAAACCTCTAGGATATTTTTGATAAACAAATCTATTGGGACATAATCTATCTTTGGAAATGGTTGAGAATGTTTGAGACATTCAACAACACATCAAGGAAATATAGAGTCGATAGTAAGGTTATAATGATAATCATAGGCATGATATAGTGTTTTATGTTGGTGAGAATGTTTCTATAATAATCCAATTTTTATTAATAATATTTCAATAAATGTGTGTTGTATTATATTATATTATAAAATATGCATAAAAATAATAAAGATAAAAACAAAGACATTATTTCAATAATATGTACAATTACATAAGTCATTAATGAAAGTAATGTAAATTAAAAATATTCCAAATTGAAAAAAATATAAAATAAAAATGGTAAAATGAAAAAATATGGATCGCCCCAATATAATATAATCATCACCCCACAACCAAAACCATTGAAAAGAAACAGAATATTATTAAACCAATCAAAATCATAGGGAATGGAAATATATAATGATGAGATAAATTGAGTTTAATATTTAGGGGAATAATTAATGATTTTATATTGGATGAAATGGTACTGTTGAATAGTAATTTTACTGTTGGAATAGTAAAATGACCGCTGGGAATAGTATCCTAACAATTGGGAATAGTATCATAACTGTAGGAAATACTAACATGAGCATTGGAATGGCAATTTTACATAAAAATATAAAATTGTGATGTTAATAGTATTTATTATTTTATATTAAGTATATATAATTATTATAATTCCAAAAAATAAATATTATGATTACAAAATTGAATTAAATATAAACACATTTCAGATAAACTTTAATTTAAGGTATTTCAAAATAGACATGATTTTTATACTAAAAATAAAAATTATCTATTATAGAAATTTATTTCGATAAAATGAATGCAATTTTTTTAAGTTAACACATAAAAATAATCTTTGGGTGATAATTAGGTAATTTTCTAAAAGAATTCAATTTTTTAATGAATATTGAAAATACAATTTCCCACATAACTATTGTATCTAAAATTACATCATTCCTAATTTAATATTGACATAATCTATTCTAGAACAAGTTTTTTTGTCATGATATATTTTATTTCATATATGATTTATTAAAATACAAAAATATAATTTCCAAACCTAAAAAGAACATTCAAAAACCTAAAGTCAAATTTTATTCCTTAAAATAAAACCTACCCCTTTTTACACTTTCATTTCAATAATCTAATGAATTATAATGATAAAGTATCTTTAAATAAATAAACACAATATATTATAATCATATATGATTTATAATTTCAAATAGTTACTATTACATGTTAAAATTTTGATATAATATTTTATTCAACATTTTATCTTTAAAATAACCCTCTCATTAAGTATAAATACCCATTTCCATCCTCTTGGAAAACCACTCATACCTTACCTTTCAGATTTTATCAATAGAAATTGTCCTCCCTCCCAATCCACTTATGAATACATAGGTATGGTATTGGTTAAACTTATTCTAATCATCAATAGATTTATAGTGGCACACAAGAGAAGCTACATAGAGGAGTATGAATGTTTCGATCAACTCGTCTTCTTTATGTTTATTCTTCATATTTTTCTTTTTTTCATAACCCTTTTACAAAATAATCCATATAATATTAAATAAGTGTTATGAAAACTTGATATTAATGATCATAACATAATAAAACTACAATATTTACTATATATATCCCAAAATCATCTTTCCCGCTCTCTTGACAATGTCACATCAATGGTTGGTTAACCACGTATGGAGGAATTACCAAGTAAATTATTATAATAACCTTCATGTATGGATATCATGAAATGTAATAATATATAGAAATTTAATAATATTTATTATTTGATTATGGAAATAATTATACAAATGTATAAAATACAATTAAAAAAATGGTTAAACTGAGGCAAAACATGAAATTTTAATATAAAACATGATATTAGGGTGACTACACTGAAACCAAGGAAATTATGAAATATAATAAAATTAATATAATTTAAATATTGTGATAAAAATTAAAACTATTAATTTATGGATCCATGTATTAATAAATCAACTTTTATTATTCAAGAGTCACAAAAGAGATAAATTAAAGAAAAAAATAATGTTAAGGGGATTCTAGAACCCAAACCCATTTTCATGGGTTTTCAAAATTTCACAACAAATTTAGTATGGATATCCTTTAAAATTGCATAGATTTATTTTTTTTATTCTTCCCTTTTAAATTTGAAATACATTTTTCTATCATTTTTTTAAGCCAAATATTATGGTTTGCCAAATTGACTCTTCTTTCCAAAAAAATCATCAACATGTCATGTGTTGTTTCTTATACAAGGAAAAATGGCCATTAATTACAATTTTTTATCACCCATATTCCTTAGGGTGCCCCAAATTTTATTCATGAATATATTTTTTAATAAATCCACATGAAACCCATACATTAACATGGGTAATTTCATGACTATGATTATTAAACATTCAATGTGGCATTCATTATTATGTAAATATTATTATGTGGTTGTTGGTATGAGAATTATATATCCCTCTAATGAATTGGGTAATGTGATGTATCTCATGATATAATGTTTATTATCTACAAAAAGGATGCAAGATATGTTAAATACGATTATTTTATGATTATGGACATATGTTATGTTTTAACATGATGCTAGATTTGTTCCCTACTATTTATGGTATTTGACTATAATGAAATTATGTTTCATATTTTTCATTTCATCATTCAATGCCTTTACTAAATTTTTTCCTCAAGATATTGATAATGGTCATATTCTTATGGTATGATAATGATTATTCTCATCCATGTTATATTTATTCATGTACCTTATTTATCCTTTTATTATGAATTTATCTCACCTACTTCTTTGATGTATATTCTAAGGTTATTAGTTGAACTATGGAGAACAATGGGACATTAAGAAGATAAGGAATAATTAAAAAAATATTTATGTTTTATTATGTAAAATTTATGTATAAGAATAATTTTACCAAGACACTAATCTTTTTGATCCATGATTTTTATCTTTATTATGATGTCTATATTAAATGTATATAATTCTTAGGTAATAAAAATTAGGATCATTGTAGTTGGTATTACAGAACGGTTTAGTTAAATGTGGAATTGAGATTAGATATAATTATTTAAAACCCATAGTATAAGACTCTATAAATGTAGACATCTAGGAAACTTATTTTTGAAAAATACTAAACATAGGGATCCCATAATAAATTCATTTTGAGATAATTTCACAAAATATTAAATTATTAATTCCTGAATTTTTGTGTTACAATTTGGTCAAACCTTTTCTATAATAAAAAATAGTGTGAACCCGATGAAACTAGGACATCAACTCATGTGAGGGACAATGCAATGATTTCTTAAATAACATCCCAATTCTATGTGAGGTAGAATTAAAAACATCATGTATTTTCTTAAAATGTTGTATCAAACTATGGATAATAAACTGAACCACATGGAGAATCCCCCTTCACCAAAGAAGGATCAATTGTCTTGTGAGTCTTTTATATGGAAACGACCACTAATGTTTAGTGGATCTTCTGATCCACTTTTCCATGAATAGTTGGTCAACTCAAAGGAGAATATTTTTACTTTTATCCCCCATTATGAGATGGAGAAGGTGACTCTAATTGTTTATTATATAGATGGAGTAGCTGATCAGTGTTGGGATTTGATAATTAACACTAAACTAAATGAACAAATGAAAGATATGGAGTGGGAAGACAATAAGAAAATATTTATTACTCGGAATTTTTTCAAAAAACATCGAAGAGAGATGGAGAGAGAATTAATAGATCTGAGGGAAAACGAAAGGGGAATAAATCACAACCTATGTGTAAACCTTCATAGGACATGGAAGATACACCCTGGGGATTGTTACCAAAAATGATATAAAATATATAGATTATTTAGTATCTTAAAACCAATCCATAAAATGTCACTAAATATATGATACATTTGGATTTATAAATAAAGGGTTCAGTGATCTATCAATGTATATATTGACTTTGGGGAATGATCCCATAGTCATGGAGATAAGATGAAAAGAATGGAGATTCAAGATGGGGGTTGAAATGAAAAAAGAGGAAAGATGATCCAATTACCCACATGTAAAAATGTGGGAAGAAGAATCATGGTAATTATCTTAGAGGGATTGGTAAATGCTTCATGTCTGGGAGAGAAGTCCACCAATCTCAGGAATGTTGAGAAGAGATATATATGTCAACCAATATAATGAAGGAAAGGATGGAACCTCAAAATTCACCACCCATGGTTCAATGATTAATCTATAGAGATTAAGGTCACTATAAAATAAATTTCACTAATCCATGGGTCCTTGAGTGTAATCAACATCACCCACCACCAAATAAAAAGGAGTATGGGAAATCATATTCTATTAGTATTGCTAAATTGGAGAGTGAAAATGAATTCATTTGAAGTATAATTCATATTCATCAAAGATTTGAATTTTTTTATTTGATTCTAGTTATACACATTCCATAAAAAACAAATATGTTATCTATAAATATTTAACCTACAACCTGATACATTGAAGTAGAGATATATATCAAAACACTAGTGGGTATATCCATACAACCCAAGTGTTGGAATATTATTCAGTAATTGTGTGCGGTAGGATTCTTCCAGTGAATATGATAATACTTCCCTTAGAGGAATTAGATTCTATATTGGGCTTGGGTTGGATACCATTATATATAGAACAGACCAAAATTCATTAAGGGGAAATATCTCTTCCTATTTAGAACAATCAAATTCTCCTTTTAAATTACAAGAAATATCATTACTATTTGATGGAAAATACTTCAATAGTGTGGGTGTTGATACCCTATGGAGAACAATGCCTTCTTTAAATAGTTGATTCAATGAAAAGTATCAACCTAGAAGAAATTATCATTGTTAGATAATGTAGTAATGTATTTCCTGAGAGTTTCTTGGGCATCCCCCGTACCATGTGGTCGAGTCATTAATTGAATTTATACTTATAGATACCCTATCTCGAAATTCACTACATGATGGACCCAAACGAACTAAAAGAGTTAAAGAATAATTTGTAAGAAAATTTAAACAATGGGTTAATATGTCGTAGTGCATCACCATGGAGTGATATAGTGCCCTTCGTCAAGAGGATGTATGGATCATTGTGGATATGAATCAATTATTAAGATATTAATAAGATCACCATAATGAAAAGGAATCCACTATTTAGGATTAGTGATTTTCATAACAAACTATGATGATATTATTAATTATCAATAGTAGAGTTTTATTCTAGATATCATAAATTTCAGGGTGAGTAATGAAGATATTTTGATGAATGATTTCTGTACATGGTATAGGCAATATGAATTTATAACAATTCCCTTAAGACTTATTAATTTCCATGAAATCTTCATAGATTTTTTCAATAGTCTCTAGAGAATACTTTAAAAAAATTTGTAGTGGTTATTGATAAAATTATCACTTACTCCATGTTAATGGATAACATGAAGAGCATATAATTCTTGTGGTGGCAACATTATGGAAATGGAAAATGTACAAAAATTTTATTAATTTTGAATTTTTGATGTTGCAAGTCACATTATTGGGGAATGTGATAATATGTGGCAGAATTCTATTAGACCCTTGAAAAACAATGGCAATTGAGGAATGACCCAAACAAACTAAATTCATGGAAATTATTTTTTCCTTATATTTGAATAAAAATTCTAATGTTTTATGATAAATTTATCAAGATTTTTTATCCTACTAACTATGTCAATAAAAATAAGTAGTAAAGTATCATTGGATTAAATAATGAGAGGAAATATAAAATGATCACAATAAGAGACTAATAACTACAAAAATACTCAAACTACCAATAAGTGGAGAAGGTTTTATGGTATAAATTGATTCTTCAAATAAAATATTGGGTTGAATAATCTTGTGGAATGATAAAATGATAGCCTATTCCTCGTGAATGTTAAATATCAAGGAGAAAAACATCCCAACACATGATCTAGAGTTAGCAGATGTGATCTTTCCAATAATGATTTTTAGGAACAATATCTATATGAGATGCATGGAATATAAACTAATCATAAGAGTCTAATGAATATACTCACATATGAAGAGATTAACATGCATCATAAAAGATTTTTTGAGCTAATAAAGGACTCTAATTTCTCAATTCTCTACCATTATAGAATGTCAAATAATGTAGTCCATGATCATAGTAGAAAATAAACATATAATTTTTCCATGATATAGATTGATGAGGAACATATCGTTTTGGATATGCAAATTATGGATATGAAAATCAAAACATCATGAAATATGTCTGATATTTCCCAAATGGTTTCTCAACCATCAATCAAAGGGAAGATCAAGGAGCAACAAATGGATAATATAGAGATACAAAGGATGGAATGATTAGTAATGGAAGGGAAGTTTCATGAGTTACATAATGATGATAATGGTGTGATTTAGTTTGGAACAAGGATTTGTGTTCCTTCATTACTTGAGATAAATAAAGATATATAGGATAATGAGTATAACTGACCATTCCCCATCTATCTTGGAAGTACCAAGATGTAGTGTGAACTTTTACAACAGTTTTAGTGGGAGATATAAATAAAGATATGAAAGAGTATATCTCACAGAGTTTGGTATGTAATAAGGTCAAATAAGAGTGAAATAAGTCCAGAGGGATGATGATATCTTTTCATATATCCACATGGAAAAGGGTTCATTTCAATATAGACTTTTTCACTAGTGTCTCGAAAATATCCAAATTAAATAATGTGATATAGCATGTGGTGGATCGACCCAAAAAGACTTCCAACCATATAACTATTCAATATGGTTGTATACAGAAATACATGTATATATGTATGTGAATCATTTGGAATGGGTGAATGGGATTCTACTTTCAATTATCTCTGATGATGATCCAAGGTTCACATCTTAATTTAGAAGAAGACTTCAAAATTGATTAAAAATTGAATTGAATTTCAACAAAATCTATCACACAAAATATGATGGCCAATCATATTGAATGATTCAAATTATCTAGGTCATGATTAAATTAATATAAAGGTAATTTTATGGTTGATGGGATCAACATATCACATTGGTTGAGTTATCATATACCAATATATTCCACTGAAGTATTAAATTAGCTCTATATGAAGCTATGGTGTGGAAATGATGTTGAACTCTAAATTTTTGGGATGAGGCTGGGGGATGAAAGCTACATGGATCTGATCTTATGAAAAAGATGATAGAGACGTTTTAATCTATACAACATCATATTAAATCTACTCAGATATGAAAAAATAACTTTGTTGACCACCATCTATGTGACTTTGGCATCGATGTCGAAGGGAAAACATTCATTCAAATAACATCATGCAAGTGGGTTATATGATTTGTAATGGAATGGAATCTTATACCGATGTAAATTATCCCTATTTATATCCTTGATCTCAGAAAATCAATGACCTATCAACCTACACTTCCATGAATTCTAGCTGAGGTTCATGAAGTGTTCCACCTATCGCTCATGATGTCGTTCATACATGAACCATCACATTCATTGAATACAGAGGTGGTACAGATGGGGAATGATATCTCATATAAAGATTAGTTTGTGAATATCATGGATAATAGAGACAATTTATATGAAACCAAACAACTTTGCTTATAAAATTCTTGTATAGGAACCATAAGTTTGAAGAATCGTCATGGGAACTAGAGGAAACAATGAAACTAAAGTACCGTCATCTATTATCAACTGAGATTAGGAGCTGAAATTTTATGTATAAAATTTCTTAAGGGGGGAATAATGTATAGACCAAACATTAATTAGTAATATTTTCATAAATGTGTGTTTTTTTAATATATGAAATTATACACATTAAAATATAGAAAAACCAACAAAGACATTATTTCATTGCCAAATGTTGCTAAATTAATCTGTAGTGAAACCAATAAAAATTACAAAAAAATACGACTGGCTGAAAATGTAAAATTGAAAATAAAAAAATAAAAAAATACAAATCTTCCCAATATACTTGAATCATCACCACCACTAAAAACACTATAGAAATGAAACAAAATATTAGTAAACCAATCAAACTCATAGAAAATGGATATATAGAGACGTCAGAGGAATTGATTTGAATATTTGTAGAAGGAGTCAAATGGTATATAAAGGAGGTAATGTGACTACTACAATAGTAATTTTATGATTGTAATAGTTTCTTGAATGTTGGAATTACAAACCAGACTATTTGGAATAGTAATATAACCATTCGAAATAGAACATTGACAATTGGAATAATAATTTTACCTCAATAGAATAAATTGTGAAATAAATAATATATATATATTTATTATATTAATTAAATATATAAATTATAATCACAGAATAAATATTATTACTAAAAAACATGAAAAAATATAATCACATTTTTAATAAACTCCACTTTAATGTATTTCATAAAAATCATGATTTTTATATTAACAAATAAAATTAACTATTTTATAAATTTATTTTGAATAAATGAATATCATTTTTTAAATAATCATGTTGATATTTTCCATGTGTGATTTTTTGGTAATTATCTAATATACATATATTTTTGGGTGAATAGTAATGACATAGTTTTTCTCATAACCATTGTATCATAAATTACATAATTTATAATGTAATAAAGACATAATAATTTCTATAACATGAGTTTATTCCATTGTATATTTTATTTCAAAAATTAGTCATTAAAATACAATAATTATTATTTAAAAACATAAATATCACTTTCCAAAACCTAATGTCAAAAGTGATTCCATAAAATATAAATTTCTATTTTTTAAAAAATTAATTTAAAAAAACTAATTAATTCTAATTTTAAAAGAGATTTAAAGTCTTAAAATAATTATATTATATTAATATATGATTTATAATGTCAAAATATTATTATTACATTGTATACATTTGACATAATATTTTATTCAATATTATATTCAAAATATACTTATCTACTCAACTATAAACAACCCCTCTCCATCCCCTTGGAAAACCATTCATACCTCACATTCCAAAGACTAAAATCTAATAAATCACTCCCTATCAAACCCTTTAATAATAACTAGGTATTTTTTTGTGTAAACCAACTCCAAAAATCAAGGAATTTTTAGTGGTGTACAAGATAAGGTACACCATTGACAAAGTATGTTTTGATCAACACTTCTTCTTTATATTTATTATTCTTTTTATCATTTTCACCACCCCTTTCACATCCAACCCATGTAATATTAACTAAGTAGAAAATTTAGATTATATTAATGATTTATAAATACTATAATTATCATATTTAGTATATATATATTTCATAATTCCCTTTCCCGCTATTTCGGTAATGTCCAATCAAAGGTCAGTTAACCACCTACAAACAAATTTGCAATTAAATTATAATAACCACCTTAATGGATAGATATTATGAGATATATATAATATATAAACATTTAATTATATGTACTATATGATAATATAATTAATCATACTAATATAAATATTATATTTAACAAAATAGATAAATCGATTAAAAACAGAAAATTTTATGTAAAACATGATATCAATGTTACTACCCTATAACAAAGAAAATTATGAAATATAATCAAATGAATATAATTTAAAAAATATAATACAAAATATTGAAAATAAATTCTATATAAATGTTTTAATAAATCTAGGATTATTATTTAGGAGGCACAAAAAGTGACAAAATAAAAAGGGGATAAAGATAAGGGCATTTTTGAACCCAACTCCATTTCCATGGGATTAACCTATTTCAGAAAAAATATGTTACGGATATTCATTAAATATTCCTAAAATATAATTCCATTATTTTTAACTTTTTCATTTATGGATATACATGTTTCAAAAAAAATTTGTTAAGCCGAATACTATTATTTTAAAAAATGTATTTAATTTCAAAAAAATCATTTACTCCACATGTGTTATTTCTTATGTAAATAAAAAAGAGATTCCATTCCAATGTATAACACACCATTTGAATTTGTGAACCTTCATTTTTAATAATGAATATTTTTTTTATGAAATCCTTATGAAACCCATTTTTTCATGTGTTATTATAGACCTATGATTATTATATGTTCTATGTGGTATGGAGGATTATATAAATTTAATGATGTGAAAGGTGAGATTAGAATTATATGGCCCTCCATTTCATTATATTATGTGATTTTTCTCAATTTATTATGTGTATTATCCGTGAACATAATTATAGCTTTGTTTATAATTATGATGTAATGATTATGCACATATGTTCTGTGTGAACATGATGCTAGCTTTATTCAAAACAATGTGTAGTATTTGACCACTATGACATTAAATTTCATTTTTTTACATTTTCATACTCTTTTCTATTATCACATGTTTCCATTATGATGTTTATTATGAACCTATTATAATGATATAAATATTATAATTATTCTCACCCATTCTATATTTATTTATTCCCCTTTTTTATCCTCTTATATGGATTTTATCTTACCATGTTCATTGATATATTTCATTAGGTGATTACATGAACTAAGGATAAGACAAGGTCCACAAAAAATATAGAGAAAAATGAATTAAATATTGTTGTTGTTTTATTATGTAAATGTCATGTGTGAGCGTTTTTTTCATAAGACACTAAACCTTTTGTTAAAGAATTTAAACCTCTATTATATTTTTTAACTTAAAAATGATTTATTAAAAATATAACGAAAATTAGGGTCACTATAGGTGGTATTAAATAATTGTTTTGTTAATATGGGAATTATGATCAGAAAAATTTTGTGAAACCCCATAGGATATGACTATGTATATGTTAAATACAATAAAATTTATTTTAGAAAAATTATAAACATGGGTATCCTAAAAGACATGCTTTTATATTTACTTTTGAAGAATAATAAATTTTTTTTTTGATTTTTGAAATGTTTTTTGTTCAAACATTTTATATTTTAGAAAATTGTTGGAATAAGGAGAAACCCAAAAAACAATCCATATAATGGAGAATGTAATTATTTAAGGAATCACTAATTCCCTAGGTGGTATATTCCTACAATTTATGTAAATGATTACCTAGTTTTCTCAATCTATTAATAATAACCCGAAATATAGGTAAAATCATCCTTCACCTAAGAAGGATCGATTATCCAATTAGTCATTTATACAAAAACAACCAATATCATTTAATTGGTCTTCTTTACCACATGTAACTGAACATTGGGTTTACACAATGCAAAATTTCATTTTTTTTCTCCACTATTCTAATAACGAGAAGGTGCATCTGGCTATTTTTCATTTACCTGGGAAATCTGAACAACATTTGGTGATGAAAAATAACACCAATGTGATGGTTGATATAGAAGATATAGATTTGGATTACTGTATGAAAATAGTTCTCACTAATTGTTTCCGGCATCATATTCAAACAAAGGATAAAGAATTCAAATATTTTTAGAAAAAGGTATGTGAATCTATCACGTCATATGAGGAAAACATCACTTGTATTGTAAGATACATCACAATTTATTTATCAACTATTATAGATAAATAGATAAAATCTTTAGTGGTTTAAGACCACACCATTCAAAGGCTCTATCTATCCAAAACATTGGTAGTTATGAGGAATTGATTAAATGTCCTCTCAATGTAGAGATGATTTTTGGATAATGGGATTGTAAGAACCTGTGTATTTTTTTACTACAGTTTAGAGTAGAAATTTGATTTGTTTTTCTTTCAGATGCTTGTAAAGGAGTAAAATGGACTTTTCACCCTAGAAGATAATCCCAGATATTTTTTCCTACCATTTTGTTGCTCCCAAACTAGGGTGCTTACCCTAGGAAAATAGTTTGGTTGAAATGGGAACAACTGGAATTTTAGCAGAATAATTAATATTAAATATTATTAATTTAAATATTAAATTATTTACATAGGTTCATTCAGACACATATTTTTAATGGAGTTTTAGAATGAAATTACATCTCCATTTTTTGAGTCTTTAATGACAAGTTTATCCTAGTCGAGGCCTAAACTTTAGTTGGGCATTGGGGATTGCCTGAGCCCCTTTTTGTTTTAATTTATTATCTTACTTTTCGATCTTTTCATTTTCCTCTCTCTTCTTTCCTCCTCCATCCTATGCACACCTATTTGGTGAATCCTCCTATGTCGTTTGACCAAGGTTGAAAAGTTATATCTAGAAATAGAGATATTGGTAAGGGAAGAGGGGTGCCATAGTAAAGCCCTCAATGTGCTGGATCGATGAGAAATAACAATGGATGGAGAAATCATCCACAGCTTCAGCGTCTTCCACTGAAAGGTAGTCCATTTTTAAAAAACTTCACAGAAACCCATTAAATTTATTTTTTTTATAAATCTATTCCTCTATTATGGTTTATAATGGATCCTTGATGCCTTATCTTTTTCTTTGGGGGTTTAAACAGGTGATTTGGGTGATATGAGGGTTTTCTATTTAGGGAAAGTGGGTTACACGGTGTGTAGTTAGGTGTGACACACCATTTGTTCTTCCAATTTAGATAAGATATTGTTTAATGGAGTACAAGTTGTGTATGGGGTATACCTATATTGTACTAGTACCAAGCCATGTCGATGAGTACCCAGACATGCATAGCCATGCAGTGGTACATAGTCGTGTGGAGTACGCGGCCAGACCACATGTGGGTTTCACGTCGTGTAGAAGGATGCAACTTGGTTAGGTCAATTCCCAATCTGGTTTAGGGACATGGCCATGTACCGCATGTAGGGTACTTGACGTGTACTTGTGTAACATAACATTTACCGAGGGTGTTATATGCCCAGGCCGCTGAGAGAACAAATCCATGTGGTGATGTGGGAGTACATGATGTGTACCAAGGGTGACACAACCAATATCGACCCTTTTCAAACAACTGATGGGTTTTCATGTCTTTTTTAACTAAAGTCATAATTCGACCCATGAGTAGTCCATTTTGAGTTTTTTCTTGTGTAAATAATAATGGTGACACCTGCTGACTAGTTTGAGGACTCCTGATGAGTGTTTAGGGAATTCTATCTAAATGGAGAGGTTCTTCCCCCATTTATTGAACTTAGTCATCTCTTAATGGATAGAGTTGAATGTGAGAGATTAGTTGGGTTTTCAAACCAACCTAGTAGAGACCCTCAATCAGAGATGAGCTATGAGTTATCTCCTATGGTGTTTTTCGTTGAGGAAGTTCTCCTTAATAGATGTTCCCTTATGAACTATCAAGTTGGGAGACATGCTTCTTATAAGGATCCCATAAAGGATTCCCTTGCTTACATGCTGATCTAGAGTGTCTCGTGTAGGACCCATGTACTTGCATATTGTTCTGAGGATCCCATTTATCATACCATCGTTTTCAGGTTGTTCAAGTGTCCTGGGTTGGATTCCTCCATTACATTTTTATCTAAGGATCCCGTGTATGATGCCTTTTAGTGTTTGACATGAGGGAACCAGAGGGTGCCTGTTATTTGACTGACCATGATCTATACGTCATGTTTTTGTAGAGATGGTGTTCAGGTGTCACCTAGAACCTTTTCCAAATTGGTACACCCATGGTGATGTGGACGGATTGTTAGTTTTGGCGTTCAGGACGCCCTTACTCATATGTTTATATCTGACTTGGTTTTTATGATGTAATATTTTTTTCCAGAGGTGCCTCTTAGTTGGTGGATATTGATCCTGGCGTGAGGTATCATTATTTATAGGTGGGATGCTCTGAAGTTCTCTCTATGGATCTGTGTTATGAGCAATGTTTTATGATGTTTTACTTGTACAATATTCTGGTACCATAGACCTAGATTTTGAGCCTTATGTTTTTTTAGGACTTGAGTGATACTAGGATTCCCTCATGTAGGAATGCCATAGACAGAATCATTGGATTCTAATTTTTTGTGGGGATGATTTCTCTCTTATCGGACTGTGATGAATGGTTGGGTATAAACATGTCTTATGTTGAATGATTTACATGAGTGGGTATAATCATGTGTAATAAATGAATGGTATAATTACTTGAATGGTTTGATAGATTGCATGGAAAAATATCCATGGATATGGAATGTCGTAGTGGATGCCTTGGTTGAGTATTCCCCATGGGTCTTGATTTAGAGGGACGCCTCAGGCCTCGCTACCCCATGGATCTATCTTGGTTGGGATTTTGTAGGAAATGTGACGTAGACATGCCCTTAGGACCCCAACAAGTTCCTAGAAAATGTTTCCATTGGGATACCCATGGGACTCGATGTGGATTCCATGGATGAGTTCCTTGGATATGGCCCTTCGTGGTCTGGACATCTAATATGGAAGCCTTGGATGAGTTTCTTGTAAAAATCCATTCATGGTCTACATTTTCATGAGGATTCCTTGGACGATTTCCATGGATCCAACCCCTTGTGGTTTTATTCTTGGTTAAATGGCATGGTTGTGGTGTATGAGACGTGTTTACATGGCATAGGTCATAGTTGGTTACAATGATTTTTACTGTAATGACCATCAGTATACAATATTATTATTTATTGGACTGTCCTTTGGTATACAATATCCTTTTGGTGATTGCAGGAAAGTAAGGATGAACCCTGGTAAGACGAGTATCCCCTGTGATGATGTAGCTTTCTCAAATACATTTTGGCATTGGCCGAAGCAGGTACATGTTGACGTTAATATACACCCAGATATCAACTTAATGGTATATGGATTGAGTGGAATGACATCCATCTAAATGACCTTGTACAATATTTCTAGGTGGTTGGGATTAAAGACCCAAGGATTTACTACTAATGTGGTTTTATGTTATTTGATCCACAAGCCAATGTACATTCATATCGATGTATATGTTTCTAGGTATGGGACTTTACATGTGTACATATATACGTACAGACCTCCATGGTTGAGGTTTCCCAGGTGATATAGATTACAGACCTTGGGTTTAACTATGGGTTCAGGTTTGTATTTACTTATTTTATTTGTGTCTCATTGAGGCTGAGCAGTTTCCTTTTGTATACACATATAGAAGTAGATTTATATGTTTCATGTTTGGGTGGCCTACAGAGATTATTTCTCACCCCTGCACATACAACTTAGTGTACATGTAGATCTTATTTATACTTATCAGCTTGGGCATGAGTTTCATGGTCAATAGGGTAGGGGCCCAGTGCTACATGATTGAGCAGAGATGCTTGAGTTTTTCTATTGATCGGGCTGATGCAATTTGACAGTGTTTAGAGATCTAGTATGTGGTTTGTCTCAAATATAGTGTTAGAGCCATGTATTTTCATTTTCAATTTCTCTTGTACTTGTTTTTGTATGGTCGGCCTTGTGTGGGATCAGTTTTTTATTGTATTTCATGGAAATTTGTGATTTTACAACATTTATTTTAATATTAATGCATGTTTTATTCAGTTGTTTACTACTTCCACACTATGTTTACTTTTCAGTGTGTGTGATACATAACTATTTTTTCATTGTTTCTTACTCTAATATGAGGTAATAGTCTCCCCACTATCACAAACTAATCCATCGCTGCTAGTCAGCAGCCTCTGGCATACAGGGTGGAATGATTGAGGCCTTGTAACCCACAAGCTCATAGCACCAGTTTAGTGTCATCTGGGTCGGGATGTTACAAAGTTGTATCAAATCAGTTATTTTCCTGGTATTTACTGTTTGGGATATGGTATATAGTAGTTTTAGGAATGTGTTGGATCCTATGATGGATATCGGACCGGTGCATCAAGAACACATGTTCTGGTAAGAAGTCATGGTTTCCAATTATTTGTGATTGTTGTTTTGATCTATGATGTCATAGTTGTATATGACTTCTGTTTAAGTGACATAGATGTTTTGTGGATGTTAGGATTATTATGGATCTCTAGATCTTGTCCATTGGCAAGAGGCTAGAGATGAATTTTGACTCTTAGATGATAAAGGAAATAGACCTCTCATGCATTATACTATGCACATAGGATTCAATTCATATAGGCCTACTAGTGGGTGATTAAATTGATGACTAAGGCCTTTGGGTCTTCTAACACACATGTTTCACATTGTTGGTAGCTTATGTCGATCTACTTTGAGGAGTTTTGGGGAGTCTGATGAATCATTCCTCATACATAAGAAGTGAAATGACCCAAGACGGTTGTTATGGAATGTGATTGCCATTTTTGTAACCCTATTTTGGTGTTGTTTCTCTAGTATATGGTTATCTATTCGGATTTTTGAGTAAGATGCTGACAGAAACCAAGACTTTTCTTGTGAACTTGACCTCTATGAGGTATTTCTACAAACAAATACCCGATGAGTGTCAGTTAAAATTCCCCTTATGCTTTGTCTATGACCTCTAGGGAGAAGTTCCTTCCAAGGATTATCAGAGAAGATCAGGTCATTTATAGGCTATGACTTCAGTTTTTTCCCTTGTAGGTAATTGGGATCAATACCTACTTTTGAGAGATTAGATCATTTAGGCTCGATGGTTAGACCCAAATATTTGTACATTATACTCAGACCCTTGTAGTTCAACGTATGTTTTGTTGAAGGAAATCCTACATGGGAGGTTTCCCGGTGTTTGAGGATTAATTTTTAATAATGTGAGATTTTTTTTACCCTCATTTTGGGACCGATTCATGGTAGGATCTCGACATTCTATTAGGCATATTGATACCTTTAGCTTTTCACGAAGCACCATGAGTCCTTTTTTTCATGATCGGCTTTGATGAGCATGACTATTTGGGTGCATGGATTGGTAGACCAATGTCTCTACTATTGATAACATAGTCAGAGCGTGTGTAGATTCTCATGATTGGAATGAAGGCATGTGACTGGCATTCGGGAAATAAATAGCAGAACAGATGAGGTGCTCGATTTTGAAGAGGAGTTCCATGGGAGCTTCAGGCATAATGAAATAGACATTCTATGAAGCATGGTAAACATAGCCTTGTCATAATTACTTACTATAGTATGAGTCAGGTGATAAAGATACATGCTTGTTGTTCATGGTATCATTTAAATCTAAATTAGGTAGTGGTCGGGTTCAAGATGAGGACCGATTTGTTTCAAGGATTTTAATGGGATCAGATCTTGAACGTTGTGTTTGAATATCTCTCTGTGGTAGAGGGAAAATCAAAAAATTATGGGTTTCTATGATATTTTTGAACCATGGATGAATCCAAGATAGGTATTCAATAGGTTTTGAGCATTGCATGGAGGGACTATTACATGAATTTTGTGGAATCTTGGTTTTCTTTTGTTTGTAATGATAATTCGCTATCTTGATTCACCTTGATTATGATGAGATAACGTCATCCCTATTCCGAGCTCCTTTCCTTATAAATGTTCTTTCCTATTGAGGAAGGAAACCTATTGTTCTTGACATCAAGGAGTGTTTTATGGTAATATATATGGTGTGGAGTGCACCATTGAATATATGAGGGTGGAGACCATCATTTTCAACTGAACTTTGGTGTTTTTGGTATGATATTGAGCGTGGAGTTTTGTTTAATATGACAATATGGGTATTACTATAGTGTGGAGTACTAGATCAGTTGTAGTTAAAATGTCTTCTGTGTAGAAGACTGTTGTTGATGTTATGTAACTAGTTATTTAGTAGTCTAGGTAGATTCATTGTGCCTATACCAAGGCTGAGAGCATGGGTTTTTGTCTTCTCATCAGGCTTCTCATGGATAATATAATTTATGGTGGGGTGTTTATAAGAACCCGTGTTTTTTCGGACTGTAGTTTTGAGAAGAAATTTGAATTTTTCCTTTTGGATGTTTTTAAAGGTATAAAATGGTATATTTTACATAGAGGATGATCTTAGATAGTTATTCGGACCACTACGTTGGTCCCAAAATATTGTGATTACCTAAGGACATGAGTCTGGTGGAAATATGAGTTGTTTAAATTTTATCGGAATTATTAATATTAATTTTATTATGTTAAATACAAAATTATTATCATAAGTTCTTTTGGTAGTATCATTTGAAGAAAGCATCGGATTGAGATTCTGACTCTTCCATTGTGTCTAAAATAACATTTTTTGCCTAGGTGAAGCCTTAACTCATGTCGGGAATTGGGACCAGCTTGAGCCCCCTTCTCTTTGGACTTCTTTTTTCTTTTTCACTCATTTCATTTTCTATTCTCTTCATTCCTCATTCTTATGACGTATTCCTCCTGTATAAATCATATTATGTCGTTCAACATATATTGAAAAGGGAGCGGGATAAATAGAGATAGATTTAAGGGAAGATAGGTACCATCGTGAAGCCCTCGACATGTTGGATCGACGTGCAATGACTATGGATGGAGAAATCAGCTGAAGCATCGATGGTATCCACCCAAAGGTAAGATGTTCTTAATATTTTCCACAATATACCTTTAGATTCATTGTTTTCTAAATATAATCCCCTATTATGCTTGCTAATTCCTCATTAAGGCCTAATATGTTGATTTGGGGGGTTTAAATGGTGATTTTGGAAATCCGAGGGGATCTCGTTCGACAAAACTAGGTTAAATGGTGTGTAGTCCGGGGTAACAGGCCAATTATTATTTTTGTTTAGGGAAAGTGATGTTTAATGGAGCACACTCTGTGTATGGGTCATACATGTTGTGTAATAGTACTTGGTCATGTGGCTGAATACATGGGCATGTCAACCGGTGTAGGGGTACATGGATGTGTGGTGTACATAGGAAGATCCTATGTGGGAAGAACATAGTGTATAAATACACTTATTAGCTAGGTAAATGGATATTTCAGTTGAAGTACATGGTCATTTCCCCATGTAGGTCCTAAGTTGGGTACCCGTGTAATACTTTACATACCTAGGTAATTACATGCCAATGCTACTGAGAGTACACCCATGTGGTTTTGTGGCTGTACACACCATTTACCAAGGTTGTCATGCCGTGTACCACAATTTTTCAACCATTTGAGGGGTTTTCATGAATATTCCCTGAAGTCACAATTGGACTCGAGAGTATTCCATTCTGAGTAGTTTTCTATGTAGACCATGATGGTGAAATGTGTGGAGTAGTTCGGGGACTCCTGAAGGGTGTTTTTGGGTGTGTATCTAAATGGGCGAGGTTCTTCCCCAATTTATCAAACATTGTCATCTAATGGGGTGAGACTTGAAATGTAGTGATAATTTGGGGGTTCAAACCAACATAGTAGAGACCCTCGGTTTGAGGTGAATTATGATTTATCTCCCTTGATGTTTTTCATTGAGGTTTCTACCCTTGTAAGACGTTACTTTCTGGCCTATGAGGCCATGAGACATGTTGCTTCTATGGATCCCCTGAGGGTTTTACATGATTACATGATGATCTAGGGAGTACCTTGAAGGACCACTATACTTTATTATCATTATGTGGATCCCATGTATGACAACCCTTTTTTCTAGTCTTTCAAGGGACCATGATGGATTCCTCAATAACCTTTTTATCTTAGGATCTCAAGAAGGATTCCTTTTCTCGTGGTTATATGAAGGATCTTGAGTAGGATGCCTCTCAATGTTGGGCTTGAGGGACCTTGAGGGTGTCAATCGTTTGACTGACACTGAGCTATATGTAGATTATTGGTAGAGAAAGAGTTTTCCTATCACCTAGAACATGTGCTGAACATGTATGCCCATGGGGATGTGGATAGAGTGTTGGGTTGGGAATTTCAACCACCCTCACTCATTTTTCTATATCTGACATGGTTTTTCTGATGTAGTAGTGTTTACTAGAGTTTATTCTTGGTTAGTGTCTATTGATCCTGGTGTGAGGTGTCTTTCTTAATTGTTGGAATTCTCAGACGTGATCTCTAGGGATCTGGCTTATGAGCCATGTTTTTTGATTTTTTAATGGTATACATAGGTGGTACCTGAGACCTTGCTTTTGAGCCTTACATATTTTTTTGTACACCACGAGTGAAAATTTTATTCCCCAATGTTTTAATTCATTGTAAGGACTCATTTTCTTTTGATTTGTGGTGGGTATGATTATGCTCTCCCTGGTTTGGGATGACTATGTGGGTATACCCTTGTCATAAGATGAATGGTTTACATGAGTGGGTGTACTCAAGTGTAATAAATGAATGGTATGATTTCTTTAATGGTTTGATAGATTCAATGGAATTATATCCATGGATATGGAACATGTTAATAGATGCCTTGAGTTGAGTATAAATATTGGGTATTGATTCTGTGGGATTCTTCAAGCCTTGCTACCCCATAGATCCAACTTGTTTGGGCTCGCGTAGGACATATAATGCAGTAATGCTCCTAGGACCCTAAACAATGTTTACATTAAGTTTCCACTATGAATCCCATGGGACTAAATGTGGATTCATTGTATGATTTCCATGTATCCAAACCATCATGGTCTAGACTTGTGATGTGGATTATTTGAAAGATATCTTTGTATCTGGCCCTTTGTGGTCTACACTTTTCAAGAGGATGCCTTGGACAAGTTCTTTGGATCTATCCCTTCATGGTATGATACGTGGTTGTACGGTGTGGCCATGGTGGATGACATGTGTTTAATCACCATAGGCCATAGTGGTAACATCACTTTTTATAGTATTAACTGTCAGTATATGGTATTCTTATTTACATGAATGATCATCGATATACGATATCTTTATTGTGATTGGTGGTGAGTGTGGGTGAACCGAGGTAGGAAGAGTCTCCCCTATGGTGATTTATCTTTATTAGAGGATTTTTAGCATTGGAAGAAGAAGGAATATGTCAATGGGATTATGGTCCCAAAGATTGAAATAGTGGTAAATGACTTGAGTCACACAACATCCAATAAAATTCTCTTTCACTGGATGTCTAAGAAATTCGGATTATAGACCTGATGATTTAATGATTATGTGGTTTCATGTTATTTGATTCACAAAACAATGAACATTCATATCTATCTATATAATTATAGGTATGGGACAATATATTTGTGTATATATAGATATAAACATCCATGGTGGTACTTCCCCAGTTGACAAGGATTATGGACCCTGGGTTCGACTCTGGGTTCACATTGGGTTTTACATACTCTAGTTATGTATTACTGAGGTTGACTAGTTTCCTTTTGAATACAAATATAATAGATAATTTATATTTTTCATTTCAGTGTGGCATATCGAGATTGTTTCTCACCCGTACACATGAAACTTTGTGTATGTGTAGACCTTTTATCTGCTTTTTATATTGAGAATAAGTTGCACGGTGGATAGGGTTGAGGCCCTATGTTGAATGATGAAGTGGAGTTACTCGAGTGGTTATACTGATTGGGCTAATATAGTTCAACGGTGTTTTGAAATCATGTACATGGTTTGGCTTAAACTGGTCCATTAAAAATGATATCAGATCATGTACCCATTGGATGTGACAACAAGGATGTTGGGCCCTTATAGGGGGCTGGATTATGGAAAAACCACATCGTAGGAGGATGAGGATGAGTCACCCATTTATATGGTGGTTTGGATACCTCTCCCATTATGAGGCCTTTTCCCGGGGGATGCATGAGGGCTAGGGCCTAGGGAATGAAAAACTGTTTGGTCTAGGCCCACAAAAAAATATCATGATTGTGGGATGGACAGGACAATCACAAAGCCCATTTTTGTGGAGATA
Source organism: Viscum album (assembly GCA_963277665.1). Classification (NCBI taxonomy): domain Eukaryota; kingdom Viridiplantae; phylum Streptophyta; class Magnoliopsida; order Santalales; family Viscaceae; genus Viscum; species Viscum album. Next base: position 21,019,077 of record OY728164.1, read on the forward strand.
TGAAGAGAATAATTGAGTATTAACCTGGTCATTCAAAAAGAAAATTGGTAAATAGGATCTTACATCCCACATATTAATAATTTGGGAAGAGGAATTAGGTGAATATTCTCAAAGGGATGGGGAAATGCTTCAAGTGTGAGAGATAACTCCACCAGGCATATGAATGTTGAAGTGACATGACGATTCTGGACAATATGATGGAGGAAAGGAAGGATCCTCTTTATGAACCACCCATATATCAATGCATAGTCTATAAGGATATAGGTCACTATAAAATCTAGTGCACTAAACCATAGTTCCTCTTGGGTAATCAGTGTCTGCAACCACCAACTCCAAAGGTATCAGGGAATGATTCTCTCATCACTACTATTGAAGTAGAGTGTGGAAATTATTTCATACAAGGTAAACTTATTATTCACTCACGAATGTTAATTTTTTATTTCATTCTAGTTCTAATTATTTTTTATATCCTTCATTTTTTATAGAACTAAAAAATAGAATACCTTATACTGTGAAGTATAAATATTTGTAAAAACTCATAGTGGTGAAATCACTATGACTCAAGTGTTGGACACTTATCCTATACACATATGTGAAATGATTATTCTAGTTACTCTCATAATATAACGCTTGGTAGAATTTTATTCAATTATGCACATGGATTTAAACTCATTAAATAGAGAGAACATAAACTATTAGGAAAAGGAAATATATCTTCATATTATAAACCATATAATGCTCCTTTACTAATGAAAGGAATATCATTAATCTTTTCAGGAAATTCCATAAATGGTGTAGGAGTTGATAAGCTATGAAGAAGGAAACCTTTACCAAATGGTTGATTTAAAGGAAGTTATCAACCTAGATGAAATTCCCATTTTTAAAGAATACACTAATGTATTTCCAAAATAGATAACCAAAATTTTCATAGATCTTGAGGTAGATTTCACAATAGAGATCATACTCAGAGATACTCCTATCTCAAAATACCCCAACACGTTGGAACTCAATGAACTGGAGGAGTGAAATAAGATAATGCAAGGGAATTTTGATATAGGATTCATATTCCCGAGTTCATCTTTGTGGGATTGGGATATTATTATTTTTCTAGATTACGGATGGATGAATGCAGTCTTGTATAGATTATAAGGATATCAACATGATAACCATAAATAAAAGGGATACATTGTCAATTATTGATGATTTATTCAATTAACTATAAAGAGACCAATACATATCAAATGTGGAACTTCATTCTGGATATCATTATTTGAAGGTGAAGAAGAAATATATTCATATTAATTCATTACAAACATGGTATGGGAACTATGAATTCATAGTGATTACATTTGACATACTAATTCTTTTAAATTCATTAGGAATTTCATGAATTGACTATTTAGAGACTACATTGTAAAAAATTTGTTGTGTTTACCAATGATATTTTCTGTTACTCCATGATTAATGAGGAACATGAATAATATATATGGATTTTGTTTCCAATATTAAAAACTGATAAAATGTACACTATGTTCAGAAATTATATCTCTGGGATATATAAAGACGCATTCTTGGGGAACATGATCACAAGTGTGGTAATTTCTTTGGAACCTTGAAAATTAAGGAAATTAAGGAATAAGACAGACCAACTATTGAGACATAAATTCGTAGCATTCATGGATTATAAGGGTACTAACAACATTTTCTGATATGATTCCCATGATTTACTAGCCTTTTAACTAAGTTAACATTCAAATGGGTAAAGTATGTATGGATGAAATATTGTGAATAAATATTGAATGATATCAAGAAGAGGCTAAACACTATGCATATACTCACACTACCAACAAGTGGAGAATGACGTGTGATATATAGTGAGACATCAAAGAATGTCTTGGGTTACATACTCATATAGAATTATATAGTGATAACCTATGTCCCAAGATGGTTTAGGATCCTATAGTATTACTACCTTTTATGTGATCTAGAGTTACCATTTTTTATCTTCACCTCAATGACTTGTTAGAACTATTTCTATGTTGATAATTGTTACATATATATAGATCATAAGAGTCTAAATTATACATGAACACATAAGGATCTCAACATGAATAAAAAAATATGTTTATAGAGAATCAAGTAATATAATTCTTCTATTCACTACCTTCTTGTAAAAGTGAATAAGGTACATGATTATATTCATAATAAAATAATGATCATGTTGTCAAGCACATCAAATTAGTTGTTTAATATTTATTTGAATTTCTGGAGTATAACTGAAACCCTAGTTCATCTCTTGATGGAGACTTAGATCATTAATTCCAAAATGTGGTTCTGATTATGAAAGTAAAAAAAATTGGAATGGAGTTCTATAATAATTGGGTTTGATGATTAAAGATGAAAAAATAAAATGAAAGCATTAAAACAAAGTATAAGTAAACAAGATTAATTAATCGTTATCAACCCAGGGAAGTATAATGATTATCATCCTTCATCGCTTCAAGAGAAAGGGTATATATATTTTAATCCCTATATTGTAACAACTATTACCAAATTTTTACAGAGTCTTTACTAGGATACCTTCTAGGGTTCAGTCAAAAACACACAATGATTCACCGGACACTGCCGATGATTGGGTTATTTGTGTTCGACTTCATAACCAAAACTGACCAAGGAAACTCACGAAGAACTCTATGTCCTATCCAGGTTTGTATGTTATTTATTTTTGATACCCTGAAAGTAATTTTCACATCCTTTTAGGTTCTTATGTAATTTAAATTGAACAATATGAACCACAAAAACACCACAATTAAATGAGGGAGGAAAAAGGGATGAACGGTGTGTGAAACAACACATGAAAGGGTACCCCCAAACATGATCATTTGAGTTTGAGTATAACATACCAGTATATAACTTAGTTAAATAAAAATATAGTATGAAGAAAAACAACATTCAACCTAGAATTAAAATTATCATTCAACATAATACATGTATAAAGCTCAGAATTACTTCACGTTCATCCCCTAGTGATCACAAGGGGTTTAGAAACCCATGTGAGGGGAGGAAGAAAGATAATGTTGAAGTAGCACATCCCATATCCTCCATAACACCTTTTAATGATAGGGATACAACATTCGGACTCCAAAATGGCAGCTCCTTTCCTAATTGGAGAACTCCAAAATGTGGTGCCCAACATGCCAATTTATAGGGAAAGTGGGAAGTGGTTTTGGGAACCTTGATTTCGTGAATCCTCTTTGTCCATGGTTTTGACTGGTCAAACAGTCTTTAATCACATTGTAAAAAACTAATGAGTTGTTTCATGACACCTTTTCTACTTCCATGTCAAAATTTGTGGCCAGATATGGAATATAATAAGAGATAGTTCCAAAATACAACGACCACATTTTGACCCCGTGCAAATCCATTTTATTGGACATATCAGTTTGTATGGGCCCATTAGTGGATGAATTGGACTTCAGTTCCTGCATATGAAGTTGATATCATTAATATTAGGACCACCCCAAAACGTTTCATCCCATTTGAATGTAAGGTTCACTAGAATCATTCATTTTAGTCTACTGGTCTTCTTGGATTATGTGCTGATTTTCCCATTTCTCTTGAACTTCATCATGGGTCCTCCAGATGACCTCCACCTACAAATAATTATCAAAATAAGTAACATTTACCTTTTTATCATTGTTAAACCAAAAATAATTTAATCCAAAATGTATTCAAATTTTTTATTATACTAGAAATTTTCAATAAAAAACCAATTTAATACATTGGTATAAGGGTGAAATAAAACAGTGAATCATATTACGATCACACTCCCACACCTAAACATTTTCACTCTTAGGAAATGTATAATATCATATTCATTTATCATTCCAAAATAAAAGGTGTGAAAACATCCATGATTCTTTCAAATGTAATTCATCATGTCTTGTTTATGGAATCAATTATCCAATCATTTTTCGTTTCTCACATTCAAATTTGTTCAACATCATTTGTTCCCCCATGCAACATGTCACATCCCACCTCATCTAAAAATTTTCCCGCTTCACTCAATTAATATATTAAAGTGGATTTATGATCTTTTCCTATAGTTCATGTGATATATCATATAATTTCCAATATTATCAATTCACTACCGGAATAAACTATTGTTCCGCTCAAGAGTACTTCTGACAGGTTGTTCCGATGATCAAGGATTAATAGGATTTATTATTTAAAAATATGAGGCAAAAGAGGAGTGTCAGATCTATTATGTACAAAAAATGTCAAAATTCATCAATTTTTAACAATTAATTTTCACACTCAACCCATCACAAAGTTTATCACTTCCAACTCACTGTCCTCATTGTATATCTTTGTGGGTCACAACCATGTAGTGAATAATAATGAGTAAACATTCTCTTTTCTCCATATTTTTCTTTTTTTCTGTTTTTTCAATGTACAAAACTATTTTTTTAATGTATATTTATTTTTTGATATAGAAATGGAAACATGTTTAAAACAATGATATAATATGTCTTGTGAACCCATTGCCCAAGGAAAATGTAGGCACACTTTATATCTACCTATAATAATGATTCACTCCCCATAATTCCGATAGAAACACCCTCCCACCCACACATGATGGAAATAAAAAAGAATATACAAAATAGATGGGTATTTAGGGATAAATTAGCTTGTAAATTAGATACCTAAAAGGCATTTCATGGTCTTTAAGGATTAAGAAGGATAAAATGTAAAGGTGGCTGAAAATAGGGGATAATTTTACAAAGGTATTTTCAATGAAAGATTGACTCTATCATGAATGTATAATTCTTAAATATTATGGATTTAAATAGAATCAAGTATAGTTGAAGTTTCTCTAGATTACCGAAGACTCTTAATAAAGTGATTAAAAGGAAGCATATGAAATAATGGGCTTAGAATGTCTCTCTGGTATGGGATTAAAATATTGGTCAGTGATAATGAGGAATGGGATTATAAATCCATTTAAAAACCTAAGAATAATTTGTAAATATAAATTATAGAAAGATATTCTACATCAAAATTCATTTGAAAATAATTCTTCCAAAAACAATTCATTTTTACACACAATCAACTCAAGCATGAAAAATGATTTTGACATATTCTATTTTAGGTAAATTTTTATCTAAAAACACAAAATAAGGTAAAAGAAATGAAAAATGAAAACACATTTTTTTCATTCCCTACTATGAAATGTCATCCTCCCCCCACACCTAAAAGATACATTGTAATCCATGATAATATTTTATATAAATAGGGATGTTAATAAAGGTTGGGAGAAAGTACATCCTACTAAGTGGTGTCATATGTGGAATCTATCAGTTGGATTCCCTCCACGAGATGATTTGGATAATCCTCATAGAAGTGTTTGTGCCTCTGACCATTGAATGTAATCCTCTTTCCAGTCATCTAATACAAAACTTGTATGAAACCAAAAGGGTAAACATCAGTAAATGTATAAGGACTAAGCCATAATGAATGAAGCTTACCTCGGTGGAGCTTTAGAATGGAGTTGTACATGAGAACCTTCTCACAAATATGAAATATCTGCTAATGAATCATGCTATCATGGATAGCCTTTGTCTCCTCTTTATTGATCTAAGAGTTATCATATGCATCACATAAAATTTCATTTAACTCTTGAATATGTAGCTTTCTATACTCACCTACATAAAAAAGATTCAAATTACATTGTTTAAAACCCCAATATGCACGGTGTTCTACATCCACTAGGAGGGGAAAACCCATTACAAACACAATTATTTATGGTGAAATTCTGATTGAGGTTTTAAAAGCTATACGGTACACCCAATGTGCATCATCCAAGTGAAAACTCAAATCATTTTGTTGGCTTGTACGGTTTTTTTCAAGATTCTCATAACTTCCTGATTTGAGATTTCTACTTGTTTATTAGTTTTGGGGATGATATGATTTAGAGAATTTACAAACAACCCCATATAGACGAAGAAATTTATTCATGTTTCAATTCCAAAAATGGGAACCCTGATCACTAATCATGAATATAGGTAAACCAAACCTACTCAAAATTTGGGAACTCACAAAATCAATAACCACTCGAGAGTCATCGGTCTTGGTGGCCTTTTCTTCCACACATTTAGAAACCTATTCAACAGAAAATAAGACATAAAAAAAGCCAAATGAATTTTGGAAATGTCCCATGATGTCAATGCCCCATGCATAAAAAATATCACGGAATATCATGGGATTTTTTGAAATGTCATTCCTCTTGGAGATATTCCATGTGAATTAAAAACAACTACATGACTTGAAAAATATATGGGAATCCTTATACAATTTTGGACAATAATTTTTCTAGTCAAGGAACTTTCAATCAATACATTGAGAGACAAAGTGGCCCCCACATGCCAATGTGTGTCAGAAGGTCAAAACAGAAGTGAACTCATGGTCAAGAACAAACAGACGAACTACATGGTCCCCACAAATTCTATAAAAACAAGGGTCATCACAAATATTCTACAGAGAATCATTATTAAGTATCTGTGATTGTGACGTTCTGAAATCAGTGGGGACCCTAGACATTTCTAGAAAATTCACAATGTCTTCATACTAGGGTGTAAGGTCCTTAACATCACAAATGTTCTCTTGACGGAGGAATTATCCAATGGGGAGGGGTAGTCAACATAGTGGTCCAATGGTGGTTAAATCCTACTAATGTGGTATGCTACCTCATTTTCCACTCCTCTCAAATATCTAATCTCAAGTTCAAACTCACAGAGAAGGACCATCCACAGAACGCGGCATCGTAGAGCTTCAATTTTCTTTAAGAGAAATCAAAGGGCAACATGATCAGAAAAGACAATTATTTTTTCCCCGATAAGATATGAACAGAATTTTTTCAAGGAAAACACAATAGAATGAAGTATTTTTTCAGTGATTTTTTAGATTTACTGGGTCGGGTCAATGGTATGTGAGGTATTCACAATGACACGAGGAGCCTTCTCCACCCTTTGTGATAAAACTTCCCCAACCAAAAAGTGAGAGGCATCACACATAAGCTCAAAGGGGAGATCCCACCTTTGTGGTTGAATTAAGGGAGGTTATTATAGACTTTTTTAGTGAATTGAATGCATCCTAACAATTTTTATCAACAATAAACTCATAATCTTTTTTAATAACCCTACCAAGGGAAGTGCAATCTTATTGAAGTCATTAATGAATCGGCGGTACAAACCAGCATGTCCCTAAAAAATATCACACCTCATGATCACATTTTGGATATAGAAAGGATGAAATTAATTCCATTTTTTATTTATCAACTTGAATTCCATCATATGAAATAACATTCCCATGAACAATCCCTTGTTAAACCATTAAATGGAATTTCTCGAAATTTAATACATGTTCTTTTTTTATGAAACGAAAGAGGATGGAACCTAGGTTTGATAAAAATCCATCAAATGAAGTTCCATAAACTCAGAAATCATCCATAAAAACATCCATCCAGTTATCAAGGTACTCTAAAAATATACTCAACATACAACGTTAAAAATTTATAGGATCATTAAAAAGACCAAAAGGAATTCATATATATGAAAATGGGCCAAATGGACTGGTAAATGTTTTCTTTTCATGATCCTCAGGGGATATCTAGATTTGAAAATAACCCAAATAACCATCAAGGAAACAATAATAGGACTTACTAGCCAATCGTTCTAACATTTGGACAATGAAAGGTGGAGGAAATATTTTCTTCTTCATGGCTTGGTTAAGTCAGCAGTAGTCAATAGAGACTCGCCAACTATTTTTTACATGTGTTGGAACCAATTCATTCATTTTATTAGACAAAACAGTTATTCTTGTTTTTAGGCACAATTATCATAAGGCTAACCCATTTACAATTAGTTATAGGATAAACGATTCATGCATTAAGTAATTTACTAACATCCAATTTTACCACTTCATAGAGAGTTGGATTCAACTAGCATTGAGATCCTCTTACGGTCTTAGCATCATCATACAAAATATGTGGTGCATAAAAATAGATGGTATAATCCCAAGAATATCTACCAATTTACACCCTATCACCTTTTTACATGCTCTCAAAAGGTTGAGCAGTTTTGATTTGTAATTTTGAATGAGTTTAATAGAAATAATGATGGGAAATTGGTCAATACACTCAATATGGGAATAATTTAAATTAGATAGAAGTGGTTTTAATTCCAACACCAGGGGGTTTTGAATTGAGGCAGGGGATTTAGAGGGATTGAGTTCCATGAAACTGTCTTTCTACTCATGTTTATTCCTTAATAATAAATAATTTATTAAAATGATATTTTCAGAATCATCGACTGTCATGGGCACCTTAGAATGAACACACTCTTCAATTAAAGCCCAAAATTTACACTTTTAAGAACCCAGATAACACTCAAAACATGAATCAAAACTCAAATCAACCAGGGGTGAAGAAAATGAAAATGATTCAGAGTATGGGTTCAGGAGAGAAATTTGTGTGTGTGCATCGTTTTAGAGCACATACATTGAATAGAAAGGAAGAGTGGAGTTCTTTTCAATGGGGTGTTTCATATCTCCAAGGACATTAAAACTTACCTTTCCTCTACTAAACTCCATGGAAAACGTACCAATGTGAACATTGATGATAGTATTTGCGGTTTTGAGGATTTTCCTCCCATGTATTATATGGGAATGTCCATGATTTTCGGTAACCATCATCTCAATAATGTAGAATTCGGAGAGGAAGATGAGAATATTCACTTTTACATGGACATCCTCAACCACTCTTGATGGGTGTGTTGTGCTCCGATTGGCATGTTGCACTATAAATAATGTCAGTTGAAGCTATCCAACCTTCAGAAAAGTGTACACAAAGTAAGGAATTACATTAATTGAAGAATATAAATCTAGTATAGCATCATAAAAGAATGTCTCCCCTATGGTACACGGTATTGTGAATGTGCTTGGATCCTTGAATTTTTTTGGAATTTCTGGTTGAATCAAGGCTGAGACATTCCTCTCCAAGTTGACTCTCTCATTCCTCTTCATCCTTCATCTGTGGGTCAAAAGTTCTTTAGGAAATTTTTAATAACTAGGAAATTTCTTGACCTCATTCAATAAAATAATATTAACTTGAACATTATTAAATGAATCCATTATTTCATTAAAAATATCATTATCAGAATTTTTATTAGATTTAGAGAGTCTTTGAGGGAATGGAAGAGGAATGGATTGTTCATTTGAATCATCAATGATAACATGATTTCCCTTTTTATTTTGGTTTCTTCATTGAATTATTCTATGGGTGGAGAAAGAGTGTTTTCAAGAGGGGTACATACATGTTGCATAGAATCAGTTGAAGGAGAAAATTATTTAACACTATGAAGGGTAATTTCACATACATTACCTTTGTCCTTCAGAATGGAAATGGTTTGGGATGGTAGTTGTCCAAAACCTTTCATCTAAAGCTCATCGATGGTGTTCACCAATTGTACCACTAGAGTTCGTAGGTCTTGAATTTCCGATTATGTTATCTATTAGAACTAGAGGTTATAAGTTTCAATTTTTTTCCCCATATCCTTGATTCATCGTTTAAAATTGGGAGGAGGAGGATGACTTTTTTGGGAAGTTGAAGGATAAAAAGGTTACATACCTAGACCTTGTTGATAATAATTATTCTGGGGTATCTTGAGTTTCCTCCTTATCGGTACTGGGGTTGTGCTTGCCACTCCGAATTTGGATTTGACCTGAATTTTTCTTTCTTAAATGGTGGTACTTTTTTGAATGGACACCCTAGGAACACGGCTTTACAAGACTCGGGTGAATCTTGATGTTGTGGAACTATTCAGAAAAAAGAGTATTGTCAGAAAAAATACCACAATGTAATGGAACTAGAGAACATTGTGAGTTACATTGTTCTTGAACTAATTTCCTTAAAAGGGTATGAATCTCATCAAGCTTGTTATCTACCTTTTTATCTATATATGATTGACTTACCTCATGAACTCCTCAGGTTTGAGCAATTTCTCGTGTACCAATTTGTTGGAAATTTTGAGCCATGTGGGCTATTAAGTAATGAGCGGCGGAAGGAGTTTTATCAACTAGGGAACAACCAGATGCACCATTAATCATTCCATGATCCATGAGGATAAGTTCCTCATAGAGGTATTGGATTAATAATTATTAACTAATCTGGTAGTGGGGGAACATTGAGAAAATTATTTTCAATCTTTCCTAGTATTCATGAAGGGTCTCTCATTGTGATTAACTAATTAAACATATTTATTTTATAATTGATGCAGTTCAGGAGGAAGGGAAGAACATCTCTAAAAAGAGTCTTTTAAGGTCATTTCGGCCCCCAATCATGGTAGAAAAATAATATATCCAATCTTGTTCGACACCATCAAGGGAGAAAGGTAAGGCCCTAAACTTAATTATGTCCTCCTACATATTTTGGGGTTTCATGGAGGAGAACACTATGTGAAACTATTTAAGGTGTTTATGAGGGTCCACATAAGGAAGAACATATAATTTGAGAAGTAGGTGGATTGTGCATGATCTTAGCTCAACGTTGGATGCTTCCTCTGGATATTGGATATATGGAGGTTGGTACTCCACATCCAAGGTGGAAAATTTCATTTAAGGTTTGATTATTTGAATCCATATTTTCTTGGGTTTGATTGAGTTCAATTTTTTATTGGTTTATGGACACATGAGCATCTACAAGGGGTTACTTAGTGTTACTTGATTGATCTTCTCAAGATTCCTTGATATTTGTGTATTGTGTCATTTCAATTTGAAGGTCAAATTCATGAAGTATTTCTTTTTCTGATCGGGTCATGAAAATAAGTTGTGAAGTTTTTTTATTGAAAATCGAAAAAATCACTTAATAAAGATGAATGGATAATATAATGTTATACTACATAATTATAGAAAGAGATATGGACAATAAAAAGAGATATAGAGAGAGAGATAGAGAGATAAATATCACACAAAAGAACTAAAAATATAAACAAAATCTAAAAAAACAATCATGTGGGGGTGAGGTATTGAAAAGAGTACTAATTGACAAGTAAATTAAATAAATATATGTAAATAAAAAAATGATCTTATATCCCTGAAAATGGTGCGAAAATATGATTGCATTGTCGAGCACATCATATTAGTTGTTTAAATTTTACTAGAATTTCTGCAATATAGAAACAACCCAAGTTCATCAATCGATGGAGCCTTAGATTATTAATTCAAAAATGTGGTTCTGATTATGAAAGTAAAAAAAATAAATGGGGTTTTTTAATAATTGTGTTTAATGATTAAATATTATAATAAAAAATGAAGGTGATAAAAAAAGTAGAAGTAAACAAGATTAATTAAATGTGATCAACCCAGGGAAGTCTTGAGATGCTCATCCTTCATCGCTTCAAGTGAAAGGGTATAGATATTTTAATCCCGCAATTATAACACCTATTAAAATAATTTTAATGATTTTATACTTGGATACCTCCTATGGTTCAGTCTAAAACACACTATGATTCACTGGACACTGCTGATAATTGGGTGATTTGTGTTCGACTTCATAACTGAGACTCACCAAGGAAACAGATGAAGAACTCGATGTGATGTCTATGTTTTTATGTTATTTATTTGTGATACCATGAACTAAATGTACATGGACTTGTCAATTATTATGTGAGTTCAATTTAACAATATGAACCACAAAAAGACCACAATTGAATGAGGGAGGAACAAGGGATGAATAGTGTGTGAAACATCTCATGAAGGGTGCCCCCAAACATGATCATTTGAGTTTGAGTATAACATACCAGTATATAAATAAATTAAATAAAAAGATAGGATGATGAAAAAAAACATACAACCTGGAATTAAAAATTTCATTCCAAATAATAAAAGTATGAATCTTGGGATTACATCACGTTTCTCCCCTGGTTATCACAAGGGGTTTAAAAACCAATGTGAGGGGAGGAAGAAGAAGATGTTGGAGTATCATTTACCATATCCCCCAAAACATATTGGAATGATGGAGAGACACCTTTGGGAATCCAAAATGAAAGCACCTTGCCTCCTGGTTGAACCCCAAAATGAGGTTCCCAAGGTGCCAATTTATAGTCAAAGTGGGAAGTGGTTTTGGGTACCTTGATTTCACAAATCCTCTTGGTCAATGATTTTGGTTGTACGTATAGTCTAATTTTTTTTTTGAAAAAACTATAGCGTTTTTTGCAGACATTGTGTCTACTTCCGTGTCAATGGTAGTGTATAGATATGGAATATAATAAGAGGTATTAACAAAATATAGATCCAATGTTTTGACCTCGTGCAAATCCACTTTATTAAACATATTAGATTGTATGGGTCTTTTAATGGTTGATTTGGGATTTGGTTACTTCAGATGAAATTGAGCACATTAAATTCTGGACACGAACACAATGGTTTAGTCAATTTTAATGTACATTTTAGTAGAAACATACATTTTAGGCCACTAGTATTCTTGGATCATGTACAGATTGGCCCATTTTTCTTATAATTCATCATGTGTCCTCCAAATCACCACCACATATAATATAATTATCAAAAGAAGTGACATTATCATTTTTAATAGTGTTAAAAAAATAATTGAAAAAAAAATTGAGTAAGATTTTTTATTATATGTTTAATTTTCAATACAAAACCAATTTAATACATCGGTATAAGGGTGAAATAAAATAGTTAATCATGGTATGATCAAATAACATGTTATTTTATCCATGATACATATTTATAAATACGATATATAATTTGATATGAAAAATTTGGATCCAAAAATAATAATGATAGGGAATAAATCCTATATTACCCAAATGATTTGTCAGTTTTTTTATCCCAGATAAGATAAAGGAGGAAAAATGGGATGATTTAGAGCCACAAAAGAAGGTGAAAGTAGGAATTGATATGAATACATATGAGTTCCTCATCAATGATGATGGTGTGATTTTTTATATAAGGAGTCTTTGTGTGACTTAATTACATGAGATAATGATGTATATATTTTAAAATGCACACATTTCACCATTCACCATCCATCATGGAAGTACAAAGATGTATTGTGATCTTCGAGAACACTTCTAGTGGTTCAACATGAATATAGAGATTGTGTATCATATATCATGATGTTTGGTTTGTCATCAAGTTATAGTAGATCAAAAAAATAATAATGTGATTATTCATCAAATAAATTTACCCATGAGGAATTTGGAGAATTCCAATGTATAATTTGTTATTGTAATCCGAACAAATGCAATGAAAACAATGAAATATGGGTTATAGTGGATCACCTCCACAAGACTAACCACTTTATCACCATTTGGGGAGATTTCAAACATGAACAAAAATCCATGATATATATGAGGGAATTAGTGAGGCTAAATTATGTTCCACTTTATATCACCTCAAATCATGATCCAAGGCTCACACATAAATGATGGAGATGAATTCAATATGCTTTGAGTACTGCGTTGAATTTCATCTTCTCCTATCACTACCAAACGGATGTCCAATATAAAAGGACTACTCAAACTCTATAGGACGTGTTAATATCCTACTGAGTGGAATCCAATGTTGGATGTTATCAACATATCCCATTTGTTTAGTTCTGATATAAAAATATATTCCACTATATTATTGAAATGGATCCATATGATGATATGTGTAGGAAGAAATGTTGAACTCCAAATTATTTGAATGATGTTGGGTAATTAAAGATACACGGACCTAATATCTTATAATAGATCCTTGGGAAAGTTCACAATATCCAATAATATATAAAATATTCTCAACATAAGTAAAATATATACACTTACAATCTCTAAATGGTCTTAGAGTTCAATGTTGGTGATAATGATTTCATTCGATTATCACTAAGAAACATAGTCATGTGTTTTAGAAAGAAAGGGAAGCATGGTGAGTGGTACATTTCCTATTTTAGATCTTTGATCACATAGGGTCAGTATCCTATCAGCATGAAATTACAACAATTATGGATCATTTTCATGATTTGTTCCATGTATCACTTCAGAGGAAGTATATATTCAATCACTTATAGGTACCAAATCCAGAGGTGTTACAATTGGAGAATGGCCTATCATATAAAGAATATATGGTCAATTTCTTGGACCATAGAGATAATGTTATACACGACAACACAACTCACTATTTTAAATTGTTTTGGAGGAATAATAAGTATGAAGTGGTGATAATGTAACCAATGGAAATAGTGAAATAAAAGTACCATCATCTTTTATAAACTGATTATATGAGTTGAAATTTCATGGCTGAAATATATAAAGGGGGGAATTTAACAACCAATTTTTTATTAGTAATATTTGAATAAATGTTTGTTTTAATATATTATATATTATTATACACATACAAAATATAGAGAAACTAATAAGAGATTTATTTAATTACTATATATTTTTATGTAAATAAACAATGAAATATATTATAATTCAAATCATAATAGATTAAAAAATACATATATAAATGAAAATCTAAAATTAGAAAATATAGGTCACCCCGATGTACTACAGTCATTACCCCCAATACCAACACTATATAAAAGAAACAAAATATTAGTAAATCAATAAAAATCATAAAAAATTGAAATATTCAACCGTGGGAGGAATTGACATGAATATTTAGTGAAATAATGAAGTGGTGTCAATATGATTTTATCCAACCATTGTAACAGAAATGAGACTATAGGAATTGTAACATGATTATTGGGAATTGTGATTTGACTATTTGGAATAGTGTCTTGACTATTAGAAATAGTAACTGTACCATTATAATAGTAATTTTAGCTCAAAATAATAACTTTTTATATAAATTATATTTATCAATATTTATGAAGTAAATATAAAATCTATTATTCAAATAAAATATAGTATGACTAAAAAACATGAAATGAAATATAATAACTTTTTTAATAAACTATATTTTAAATTATTTTCTATGTGTCAAAATTTTTATATTAAAAATTGAAATTACCCATATAATAAATTTATTTTGATAAAAATTATTTCACTTTTAAATTCATCATTTTAAAATATTCTAAGGGGTATTTTTTGGTAATTTTTTGAAACACTACAATTTTGCGTTGAATTGTAAAAACATCATTTTCATCTAACTGATGTATCTTAGAGTAAATAATTCATGTATTAATAATGGAATAACTCTTTATATAAAATGATGTTATTCCATGATATATTTAATTTCAAAAATTATTTAATAAAATACAATAAAATTATTTTGTTAATCAAAATATAACTCTCCAAAACCTAAAGTCAAAGTGATTATTTAGAATAAGGATTTATATATTTTCTACCATCCTTTTTGTTAAATAATTAAGTAGGATTATAAGGTAGATTTGAAGTCTTAACCACATTATATTATATTCATATATGATTTACACTGTCAATAATTTATAATTACATGTTTACCTTTGATATAATATTTTATTCAACAATTTATTATAAAAATACCCCTCTCCTCATGTAAAAATAACCCCACACCCTCAACATGGAAAACCAAATATAAATAATATTACAACGCCTAAAATATTACATAATAATCCAAATAAATAACTTTAATAATACATATCGTATTTCTTTGGTAAACCAACGCCAAACAACAAATGGATTTTTAGTGGATTATAAGAGAAGCTACACTGAGGATTAAGATATTTTTTTCTACTCTTCTTCTTTTTTATTTCATCATCACATAATCATTTTTCTTCACCACCACTTTAAAAAATCCATACAAGATTAATTATTTAGTAATTTAACATTATATTAATTATTTCAACCTATATTATTTATCACATTTATTATATATAAAGTTCAAAATTCTCTTTCCCGCTCTTTCGGTAAAGTCCCATCAAAGGTCAGTTGACCGCCTATAGAGACATTTCCAATCAATATTTATAACCACCTTTATGGATGGATATTAAGAATTATTTATAATATATAAATACATAATTATATGTATTATAATCCTCTAAAATTAATTATACTTATATATAAATTATAATTAAAACAATAGTTAAATCAAGAAAAAACAATAATTTTTTATTAAACCTTATATGAAAGTGACTACCCTAAAATGAATGTAATTATGAAATAGAATAAAATAACTATAATAGATGAAAACTGAAAAAATTTCCCAAATATAATCAATGTATAAATTTTTAATAAATCAAGGTTTATTATTTATGAGGCCCAAAATATACGAAAGAAATTCTGAATAAAGTTAAATGGAATATCGAATCCTACCCCATTACCTTCAGTTTTACCTTATTTAGAAAAAATTCATATTGAATATTACTTTAATGTTTGATAATTTTAATTTTATTACTCATACCTTTTTATATAGGGGATATTCATGTTTAAAAAATGGGTTTTAATCCAAATAATATTATTTTCAAAAATGAATATTATTTCATAATCAAATCTAGACTCATCATGTGTTTTAAAATTATAAAAATAATAATAACATGTTATTCCATATAACCATATAATTTTTTCATTTGTGATTCAAAATGTTAATTCATCAATTAATTATTTATGAAATAATTATGAAACCCTTTCCATTCCATGAGTTATTTTATGACTACAATTATTATATGTTTGATGTGGAATGCATTATTGTGTTAGAATTATAATGTGGCCGGTGGGCTTGGACTTATATATATTTCCATTTCATTGAATAATTTTATGTTTTTCATGAGATAATGTGTATTAGACATGAAAAATATGCTATATTTGATCTTAATTATGTTTTTATTATTATGCACATTTTTTATGTGTTAGCATGATACTAGCGTTGTTCACAAATATGTATGGTGTTTGACCACTATGACATGATGTTTCATTTTTATGAATTTTCTAAATTTCATACCATTATTGCAAGTTTCCATCATGATGTTTTTTATCCCATTAGTATGATATTTTTAAGATTATTACACTATTCCATGTTATATTGATTCATATACATTATTTATCCTCTTTCTGTGATTTTAGTACATTTGTTTTTTTGATGAATATACATAGGTGATTACTTGTACTAAGGAGAAAACAAGGTTCACTAAGAAGGTAGAAAGAATGAATTAAATAATGTTTTATATTATAATTTGCGAGATATTAATGTTCCCAATTTTCCCAAATAACTAAACCTTTTGATCCTAGATTTGAATATCTATTATGTTGTATATATTAAAAATTGTATAATATAAATGTAATGAAAATTAGGGTCGCTATTATTTTTCTATGAATTTCTACATTTAATTTGGTTATGATATTTTAGAAGAAAAGAAAATATATCCCAAGGTATATTGTTCCTTTTTATATTCATGATTGAGTAGGCATTGTTTCTTATCATATGAAGTTTCTATCGAACCTATCTCTAGTCTATTATGTCTTCCCTATATCTCTCCATAATAAGTACATACCTAATCTTACAAATGTACTAAAATAAAAGGTCATACCACTAGATAATCATATTTACTAGGAAGAAAGGCCTTTAGGGAATTTGGATCACATAGAGAATGTTTTATTAAACATGTCAACTCATCTTTTCATGGGTTTTTTTTGGAAGCTACAAAGATTAGGAAGCAACATTAGAACTTGAAGATTTGATGAGATATAAAGATACCCATTTGTTTTAAATAGAGGGATGAAATCTCAAGGATGGGATTCATTTTTAATGGGTAATAATGTAACACCACAATAGATAATGAAATATTTCTTAAAATAAATTTAATTTCATTGATTACTTATATTACACACAACGTCGAGTTTTATGGGAACTATGATATGCTATTAATATTATTATTTAACCATGACCATTATAAAATATCAGTTTCATTTAGAGGTATGAATTGTAATAAAATAATTTTTAGAATTATTAATAATTGTTTTAGAGATAGAAAATATATTATAGATATGTACATAATATTTAATAAAGTCGTTATATGCTTTGAAAATACTATTTTCTCAAAAATTGATTTTTATTCATTTTTTGTTAACAAATAATAAATTTAATTTGGGAAACATTAAGAAACATTATTTTAAAAATGTACCTCGATTTTTGGAATAAACATTTCCAAATTATATTCGGGTGAATTTTTGGTACTTATCTAAAAATATTAATTTTATAAGGAGTAGGGAAAAATAGTTATTTTTATAAAAAAACAATTTTATCATTTACAGAATATACTTGTTCCATTTTTTAATATTATTTAAAAAGTAAAATTTTTGAAATTATAGAATAATAAATCCAATATAGGTCATTAGAATCAAATTAATGATCACATTTGATACGAAAACAATCTATACATATGAAAATTTTCACGTTGGAAAACCAATTTATCATCTTGTATATGGGTTTAATCATAAAATATAATTTTCCACAATTGTGAATGTTATTTATTATAATGGATTCCATAATAAAAAATAAATAAATTAATATTATATAATAATTTTATCTTAATTTTTGGTCTAGATAAATAGTGAAAACATTAAAATTAATTACCATGGTTAAGGTTAAAATTGGTATAATATGGGTAATAAAAAATATAAGAGTTAAAATTACCTAAACAGTTGTCCAGTTCATATCATCTGGCCATATTTCAACATTACCTCATATATTGTTCTATAATGTTCCATTTTGGAGCCTTTGGTAATTTAATCATAATGGTTACACTTTTTTCTTTTCTGAAATTATAATTCTTCCTCTCCCCCACATAAAAGTGAACTCCATATCCCATTGAAAACCTACTTTTATTATATAAAATTTAAATAATTGTAAGAAAAAACCACATAAAAAGTGTTATAATATATGATATAAGGGTTTATTATCTTGAGAACATTTGGACCATACATCACTAAATCATAATAAAACGGAATAAAAATATTTTAAATATTCTTTTTTATCCTTCCAATGATCACATAATCATTATGACATGTTTTCAATTGAGGATATAAATCAAAAATTGTTGTGAACTAAAATCCCATTAATTGGATGAATAAAAACATGAATCAATATAATAAGTGTGAGTATAATCACCATGAAAATAAAATAATAATAGGATCATCAAAATAGTTATTAGAGTAAACAATAGATTATGGCATGAAATACAGAAATTTATAAAAATGAATCATCATTTCTTAGTGGTGAAATACTACATATAGTTGTGAATAATGCTAGAATCATGTTCATGAAAAAGATATGTTAATTATCATAACATCATCATTGCAAGAAAAACTAGCATAATTTTCATGAATATTAAATATTATCTCATGAGATACATAACATTAACTAATGCATTATAGGGATCTATATTTCCATGCCCACCCCTTACATCATAATATTGACGTTATCATGAAAACCATATAGAACGTATAAAAATAATATGCAATAAATAACCCATGTAATGGATGAGATTTACAATAATTACAGCATAATTTATTCATAAATAAATTGTGGTGTTACCAAAATAAAAAAAGATCATATTTTGTTTAGAAATATTCAATATTGAGAGAAAAAGAAATAACTCTAGAGGAATCATGATGTTTTATGGAATGAATAGTTATTTTAGACAATATTTATATTTTTCATGGAATCATGTCTGGAAAAATGTATTTACCCAAAAAGAAAAGAAAATAATAATGAAATTAAATATAAGTATCATTAAAGGGTCATAAATACTAAAATTTTGAGTTAAATATGGGAAAACACAAAGAAAGAGTGTGGGGTTAGAGAATTACCCTACCTTATATGTGAATATAAATGGCACTTAAACATAATATCATGTATAATAAAATTATATTAATTAATTATGTAATTCATAAACTATTAAAGGTATATTTGATTTATTATAATTTTATTAAGTCTATTTATGGCCATTTTAATGATTTTTAAAGTTTAATTTATTCATTGTGAGGCTGTTCTCATTCTTGGTTTTTATTATCAGTTTAATTGTATACAAATTTGGAAATTCTGAAAAAATGTGAAAAAATATCTATAATTGAATTTATATGTTAGTAATGAACTTACAAATTTTTAAAATCTCTTAAATATAATTTTTTATCATATTAGGGTGATTCATGAGAGAAAATATTAATGATAAAAATTTAGATTATTTTTGGCAATTTTTCAATCATCACGACTTAGTTTTACATTATTATTCAATACTATATATATTATAGTTCCAGAATAAAAATGCTATTATATACATTTGAAATTCTATTTTAATCATTATTATGGTTTTAAGACATACTAGGAAGGTAGTAATCGAAAATGAAAATTCATCATCCATGAGGGCAGAGAATCGGCACATCAGAGCCGTTATTTGTGTTTTTACAATAAAAGGATAAGAGAAGAGATTTGATGATGTAAATTCTATTGACAAAATAAATTCCCCATATATTTATATATAATATTTTAGTTATCACTATAATTGGAATGGTAAGGTGAGGAGAGGATAATAAATTTAAAACAAAAATAAAATAAAAAATTGAGGTTTTTACCTCTTGAATATATTCTCCTTGAGAACCTCCTTAAGAATCTTGGTATTTGTCTTATATTATTAAAAGAAGCTCATACTCATGGGGTAGTGTCTTGTTAAGATAATTAGTGTAAATTTTAATAATCTCCATGGCTAAAAAGATGTCAGGAGATGAGGTAGAGATGGGTGGTGTTTATAGGGGAGGGTGGGGGGTTTTTTTGATAATTTTCTTCATTTTTTTAATTATTTTGTATCAAGAATATCTATAGTGTTGATTATCATGACTAAATACTATATCCAGTGAAGGAAATATCAAGATAATGGTTATTATATCATCCATGAAAAAATTATTCAGGTATTTGGATTTAAAATTCCATAAATTATTGTATTTCACAATTCATAAAAAATGAAACTATTTTAAAAAAATCCCAAGAAGTCACACTAAATTTTATTAGACATGTATATTTATGAAATGGAATCCATTTTATGGAAATAATTCTATAAATATAGGAAATTATTATTTTAATTAATACATTTAATTTTTAAGAAATTACTAATTTTAATATTATATTAGATGTCATGAAACATATAATAATTAATTAAGGTATCATAAAATATCATTTCAATTTAAAAAATATACAACATTATTTTTTAGATTTATTTTATGTAAATATAATTTCATTTAACACATTATATTAATTGTAAAATTATAAATTATTATTTAGATTTTTCAAAAAAATCAACACATAATTTAACATTTTCAAAAAAATTATTTACTTATACTATGATATAATTATATCCTATTTAAATTTATATGATTATTAAATATTATTTATTATTTCATAGTGAGGTTAATATTCTATAGGCCTAATTACAATTCCTAATTTCCATATTACTTTTCCAAATACCAGTTTACAATAATATTGGTATAGGGTTCTTAGTATATATAAATAACACTTATCTCATTCTTACTTTAAAATATTTTGTTTTCATTAGGGTATATATGTGATATATGTGTTTTATCATACATAAAAAAACTATAAGAATTGGAATTTTTATGATAAAATTTTTGGTCGTTACATCTCCTCTCCTCTTCACACATCCAAAACTGTTCTTTTTCCTATCCATGCACAATTTTCATTCGTACAAAAATACCATAATCCATAGACTATATTTTGGTTATTAATCACTCCTAATATTATTTTATGAATAAACATTAAAATATTTTCCAATAAAGAGGTAGAATTGTTAAACATCAGTTTTAATTTTATTTCATCTTCCACAGCCTCGAAAAATTCTTCGAATATTATAATATAATAACACAATTATATCCCATATACTAATTATTTATTATTTTACTCTAACAACCTATATATATCTATTATTTCATGAAATGGGAAATAAACCCATTAATAGTGGTTAAAGAAGATTACACCACACAAACAAGTGTAATTAATTTTAATTGAACATATCTCATGGATAGAAATAATTATTCATTTAAAATATTTGTATGAGATTTATGGAATAATTATTCCTCTACATTTATAATATCACAAATACATTCTGACATTCCACTCATTAAAATTACAATAACATCACTCATGTGTATGGTGAACTATTGCCTCACGAAGCAATGTGATTTCTTTTTTTACATACAATTTATAGGGAAGGTAATAAGGGTAAAGTCAATTATTATTTTTGATATATAGGAAATCATAATTAATCTATAAAGGTGATATATTAATTATCTTCCTTTCATTCCATCCATCGAGAAAATTGAATAGCGTTAATGCGTATGTATGGCCAACCATCTCCAGGAATGGTGTAATTCATTTTCTATATCCAACAATAATAGATTAACATAAAAATTTATTTAATTAATGTGTATGAATTTAATATCATGTTTAGATTTTTTTAGATAATGTAACCATTATCAATATAAAAGAACTGAAAATTCCAAATCAAAACATACATGAGAAACAAAAATAATTACTACCTAAAATACGATTTTAACTTGGAATTATTAATAAAGTGGTAATAAAAGGTTATAGGAAAATCATATATTATATGATACCTAGGTTTTTTATACAATAATATATTTATAATAAACCTATATTCATTATACAGGAGGACTAAATGTGTACAGAGGATGCTGAATCTTAAGGTAAGGGATTATTCATCATTAGTTCACTACACAAAAATGGTGTTTAGTAGTAGAAAATTATTTTTAGATAATATATATGTTAGTAAGAATGATAAATTCTAAGAGATATTAATTGTTATCAATAATAATCTTTATTACCAACACTTTTTTACAAAATTATACATAAAATGATATTTATTTCTCAATACCCACAAATGTTTTATCAATAAAAAATCTATTGCCTAAACATACTAATGCCAACATTATTTTAACAAACACATAAAACCATTATTAAAAATATTTATTACCAAAAATATTTTTCCATAAAAAATTGTTATAATAAACAAATCAACAAAAATAAATATTTTATCAATAACTAATCAATAAAAACCATATTTATTATATACGATAGTATTTTTACACAAAATTCATCAATTATTTTTTGGGTTTTTTTAAAAATATATCATTAATTTATTTTTTATTATCAACTTTCTCTAAATATTGATAATTTATATTTTTCAATGTTTTTCAATTAATAAAAATTTAATTAATTTTATAAAAACAAAATTTTAAATCATTATATTATTTTATATATTTATATATATCTTAATATACTCTATATATAAATTTTTTAAAATTTAAATGTAAAAAATATTATTAAAAATATTATAAATAAATTTAAAATATTATTAATTTAATTTTAATATAGGGTATTTTTCATTCTTGAATCGATGAATCCATATATCAATTATGGTTGCGTCTTAGACCCCTCCTTCATCTCTATGGGGCTAGATATTTTGTAAGAGATCGATACATATCCACTCTAAGTGGATATTACTATAATCAGACATTTCATATAAGGTTATTAGGGGATTTGATAGAATTATATGAGTGGTTCCTAGTGACTATTTTAGCTATGGTTTCTTCCATCATATGAAATTTTCATTTATGTTAGTGGGATTATTTTTTGGCCTCAATGGAATCTATGTTAGTTTTGAGTTCCTTTTAATGTTTTTGTGGGGGATTATTTTCACAACGACGAATCCTAGTGATGCTTATTGGGGTCCTATTATTGCTCAAGATTGGTTCTGATACATGAAAACAATTTATCATGTGGTACTAATGGGTTTTGTTTGATGGATCTAGTAGATGTTCTCAAGTGATTGTTAGTTAATTTTATCATTTTTCATCTTTCATGTGGGCCTCAGTTTTTACTCATGATGTTAGTGGTTTTGCGGGTTTGATGTTTAATGTGTCAAATTAGAGCTCTTAGATATCTAATATTTCTGGTTTGGTTTGTCAATGTTCATTTTTATGTTTCTTTTGTGGCCAAAAAATTCACCAGATAAAATTTATGTTTTCTCTAAAATTTTGGTTTTAATATAATCTAGTAATTATCGTGCATTGATTTATGATGTGGGTAGCTTTAAATTTAACTGGAATAGTGGATAATATGGTAATCTAGTGATCCAGTGAGATGAAATGTGCACTATTGTTTTTGGTAAACATGGGAAAGTGATGTTTTATTGGTTGGTTTCATATTTTATGAGGTGTTTAAATTTCATATATTATTTTGGTTTTTGTGTTCGGTATGGTTTCAACTAACTGAAAAAATTTCCATGTCATAAAAATAAAAAATAATTTAATTAGAGGATTTTTGTGGTTCTATCTCATATGTAATTTTTAAAATTTCCTCCTGTGGTTGATTCTTTTTTTATGAAAAGTTATTATCATCATCATACAATGGTGTTTGTCTTCAATAAGAATGTCAATGAATTTTCAGGTCCATAGAATTGCATTTTAGTGATCCTACATAACAATCATTTTTTTTCTTATTTGTTTCTTCATCGAAGATAATCTGGTCACACTGTTCAAATTTCATTGATCATTCAACTTCTTTATATTTAGAATGATTATATCATTTCTTATAATGCAAGACACTATTAGTATAGTTTTTGGGTGTGGTTACTAGGTCTGCCTCTTTCATTTCAAAACACAGTGATACAACAACTCTTGGAGAATCCAATTAGGGAATTTTTTGTATTATCATCATCATTCCCCTCCACAAAGCATCCAATTGTTACTTGAATTTGTGTCAAAATGAATATTTATTCTCTTCCAAATATTTTTTATTGGAAAAAATTGATAGTGAGTATCATTTCCAAAAATTAATTGTTATTCGATTTTGGATTTATTTTTTCTCTATATTCATATATCATGTTTATTTGGATGGGTGTTGACAAAGGAATTAGGTTTTGTTGATGTGTAAGGATATACAAAATTATGATACTTTTCATGCTCTATATTCATATGATAATTATAGTTATGTAGTATATATGGATAATGTAATTCATATGAATAGTGAAAGACATGATTACTTTATTTATGAATTGATACTAGAAAAAATCATTGCAATACATAATAGATAGGTTAATAGTCTAACTACAGTCTTAATTCAATGGGACCATTTTAAACTAATACATTCTAGATATTAAAAGTGGTTATAGATTATATTTCCTTCTATTTTGAATTATTTTAATTGAGTCAATTCATATTTTTTTGAGGATGATGTGTAGTTTCAATATGAATAAACTTGGATGAAGGGGTTGATGGATCCAATATCATTATGATGAATTGTGAGGTATGTATGGAATATCGAGGTGTTCTAATAGAGGGAGGAATATATGGATACGGTATTTTGGATAGTGGTTTTTGTTTTAAGGTGTGATATAGTGAAGAGTTGTTAATGGGGGAAGATTTATGCTGGTTGAAATCCATTTTTTGTAGTGGCATTAAAATATTGTTTAATTTGACCTCAAATCAAAAGAGGAAGATAATATGCAGTTATAAGATGATATAAATAAGATCTCTAACTAGTATTTCCTAGAACTATTTTTTTCCTATTATAATTTTAGGTTTAAATTATAATTTGGTAGATATATATATAGCTGGATAGAATTGAAAAAGACATATTTTGGGGTATTCTCCATGGATATCCTTTTATTAACTTTCAATGGACACCCATCAAAACACTATTTTGATTTTTTCACAAAAGAACATAAACTTTCAAGACAGTTCTAATGAGGTCAGATTATAAATAAAATTATCTTAGATGTAAAAGAGACCTAATGCTCGAAGTTGTTTTCTACAATTTTTTTATTACACTATAAAAAACATGTTTCATTTATTATTAAATTACATCCATCATTAATAAAAATATACATGTACCATATCAACTTTAATAAATTCTACTACCAAACCAAACGTTGTTTAACAAAATGTGATATCCAATAATGACCTTGTATTTATAAATGATATTTGTTTCTTGAAAAATGTGGCTTATATATTATATAATATTATACACATAAAATAAAGAGAAACCAAGAAAACCCTATATCATTAATATACTTCATTACATTAGCCAGCAACAAAACCAATTAAAAGGCCAATCAACACAATTTAACATAAAATAGAAAATAGAATGTATAAAATGGGAAACTTTTGATCACCTTAATCAAGAAGATTTATATCTTCCATGAAAAACACAATAATAAAATATTAGTTAACCATGAAATATCATTAAAAATGA
Source organism: Viscum album (assembly GCA_963277665.1). Lineage (NCBI taxonomy): Eukaryota > Viridiplantae > Streptophyta > Magnoliopsida > Santalales > Viscaceae > Viscum > Viscum album. The sequence goes on from OY728164.1 coordinate 21,045,399, forward strand.
AAATATATACTTTGGAGGAATTACTGTATGTTTTTAGTGAAATAATGAAATGGTATTTATATGGTATAAAAGAAATTTTTAATATTGGGATATGAATATTATATGACCATTCGTCAATAAACCATTGGAAAATTAGAATATTGGGAACTATTACCATTTGTGATAATATTAATGTTATTAGTAGCGTTTATAAGTAGTAATTAAAAAGGATAATTGATACAGAAATAAGAACTATGGTAAAAAAAGGTATAGTTGTATAATTTGAATCCCATTTTTCATAATATGGGAGGTAGGTACAATCATTTAGGTTATCCCTCGACCAATCCCAAGCCGATCATTAACAAGTGAAGCTTAAATTTGATCACTTATGGGTGATGTTATGGTTAGTAGAGACTATCATAGACATTAGAAAAGTCATCACATAAATCTACCACCATCTCACATCATATTCATAAGGGTTTATGTGTACATACCATAGTTACATACATTTTCATTCCTTTATATAAATAAAATTATTATTCCATTTTATAATGTATTTTTAATTGAGATAAATTTTATAAATTTATTTTTTGACACAAATAAAATGTATTTGAATTTTTTGGAAAATATTTTCATTTTTTATATACGTTGATATTATAAATAATAATATTATTAAATAACTATTCTTTTAAAATACACTTATATAGTTTATGTGGTAAAATAATTTTATAATGTTCTAGTAAATTATTATAAGAATAAAAAATTTGAAAGTTATTTAAAAATGTTATTTTTCAATAAATAAATAATTTGATTATAAACTGTTAAAATTAAAATATTTGTAGTATTATTATGATAAAATAAAATTATATTTGAAATCATAACATCAAAACAATTTTAGTGGGAATTTTTTATAATTTCCTAAACTTCTTTAATATTACATGAATAGTAAAAAAATAGAATATTCATTATATTTCATGATTACATATTTTTTTCATAATGTGGTAATAATTAATTAAACAAAATTCATGATTAAAATTCAGTTATTTTATTATTATTATGTATTTTATTATATTTTAATCAATTTTTAAACCAATAATTAAAATTCCAAAGTCTTAAAATAAAAATGTTTTTTTAAAACCATTACATTTTTGAAAATTTAAATTTTCTTTTCCAAAAAAGTGCTAAAAAATTTATGTTAGGTTGTTTTAGAATAAAGAAATGTGTGACTCAAATTTTTGATACAATGTTAAAAAATCATGGTTAAGCCTACATTTTTTCATTTTACACAACCTATATTTCATATACTAATATTTGAAAATTATTTAACGATTCCTCCAGTTTTCAATTAAATACACTCCAATATCACCATTCCAATTAACTCGGAATCCATTATCCACATTTTTCTAGTGAGTTTTATTCTAAATGAGCCAACCATGGTGTCCTTAATCCCCCGAGGTTCTATCCTCATATTTTAGGAACAAGTATTCAAGGAAAGGAAGACCTCAACTCCTCTTTTCCTTTTAGGTTCCTTTTTTGGTATGTAATATAATTATAAAATTAAGTTATTAATGTAATGTTAATATTATACCATATTTGTAATAATTTTTATTATCAAGGTGGACTTTTAAGAATAATTTTACACATTTTTAAAATCATGTTTTATACCCAACATGCTGACAAATTTACATCTCAAATATTCCACATTTACTTGATAAATTTGGATTTATTTTCTTTTTATGAATAAAAAACCTCTTACCTTTCCATATGTATTCACCTATTTTTAAAAATTATTTATATATTCATTTAATTACATATTTGAAACCCAAATTTCATTTTCATGTGTAAAAATGAGGTAATTACGATCTCTTCAAACACTTTTGTAAGCCATGATTTTGATAAAAAAAAACCCATTCTTTATTATCCATGGGATATTAATGAAAGTATTTATAATGATCAATGTGGATAACATTAACTAATAAATATAAATTTCATGTCCTAATAGTGACCCAGTTCATTGGGTAAAAAATATAATATATAGAGAAAACATGTTTTACTATAACATAATGAATAACCATGGTAATTTTCATTTAAGACACCATGGTGAAAATTCATGGTGATAAAACACAGTGATATGCTTATGAATGACTAAATTAAATGTTGTATCCATATTTCCCTATAATGTTTCATGTTTTTATTTTCATGATTTGCCACTTTTTCATTCATTATTGTTAATCATCAGGTTCCTCGTGTCTTTCTTGTTTTATGTATCCCTTTATTAATCCTTTACTGAGTTTCATTCTGCTCCATTTCTATTTATATATGTCCTTAGGATATGAGATATATGAAAAATAACCTAGGGTGAACTAATAAATATTCCATTCAAGAAGATAAGAATAATTATTATGTTTTCTTGTTTAATATACAAAATTTATAAGAAACTAAAAAATCAATGATCCTTTGTTTTTTTAGTGTTTTGAAAATATTATGTTATAAAAAGTAAATATTCCATAATGTCCACTATAAATACTAAATTAATTATTTTTCTATATATGTTTCTTATATTTAATAAAACCAACCATCTAAAATAAAACTACTATTTCTAGATACATCATACAAATAAAATAGTGAATATTTAATTATATCTATCGATTTTATAAGTCTCAATTCATTTCAGATATGATATAAATGTGAAAAAATTTATTTTTGTTATTTTTATTATTTAAATAATACATTTTTTATAAATATGATGCATATTTTTATGTTCTTATTATCAAATTACATACTTGAAGGGTGTGAAGCTTTTAATTGGGGAATAGAAAAAATGGTTATTGTATGTAGAACCAATAAATTTGAGTTAAAGGTAGCTTATTTTGATAATTGAATGCATAATGAGGCCATTTAAAGAAGGCCAAAACAAATTCATTACAAATCAATGAATTATGATATTACTAAATATTACTTGTTTAAGAATTCTGTTTTTGAACATAAAAAACCTTAGAATTAAATTATTACTAAAAGAAAAAAAATTATTACTAAGGTTTTATACATTTATAAATATGGTGAAAATATGAGAAAACATGTTGATGTCAAGTGAAACATATGTTTCACTAATATATTTTTATGGAAGCTAGAATGGAAAACATCATGACAAAGATAAATCAACTAACTTGAGTTTTGAATAATAACTTGAACCGTGTTGAGAAACTAGATTCACCTCGAAGGGAATAACTTGTTGTTGAGTACATCATGTGATTATAGACACTATATTTCAGTGGAACTACAAACTCATTGATTGAAGAACAATCAATTAGCTCTATAGAAAGGATCTTTTCTATAATCTGTTGTTTTGCGAAAGGAAATTCCACTGTAGTTGTATATCATTTAGAAGAAGAATCTAATCATTTTTAGAAACTAATTAAAAACATAAATCCAATATGGGATATTTATTCTATGAAGTGGTAATAGTTCAAGAGAATATTTTTCTAAAAATATTTTCCCCATTCTATGTGAAAATGAAGAACGAATTTCTAGAGCTATTTAAGAAGGAAAATGATTCAGTGGGACGTTATGAAATGAAATTCATAAGAATTGATTGATACACCTTAAGAATTGTTATATATATTAAAGTAAGGTTGATATATTATTTATTATACTAAGATACCATTTATTGAGGAACATAGATAGTAGAGACTATAAAAGATGTGAGGTGATATTATGGTTTGTAGGGAATATTGATTTGTAGTATGGAAAGATAAATTGATTAAATAAGAGAGAACATATCCAATCTCAAAGAATTATATCGATCATGGAAGTGGAAGAAAAATATTAAAACATCTCATGTACAAAAAATGATGAATGAATAATTTATGGAAGTTATTTCTTAGTAATGAAAAGCACTTGGAATGTAGAAGAATCGAGCATATAGATCAAAACAATAGTGGTGAGTTTGAGGCGCACAATCATTACACTAACGACAAAGGTAAGATAGTTCAGCCCTAACTAAACTTCAATGCTTCATGTGATGATAAAATGGTCACTATTACAATCAATTTAAAAATATAATAATAATGGAGGGAGACTAACTTCAAAATTATGATTCCATAAGGGATCATGGTTAGGAATTTTCTATTATGATAGATGAAGTAGAGGCTCAAAATGACATGGGGGAAGGTACACTAATTGTCATCTCCAAGATAGAATGTACTTTGTATGATTTCAATTCTACTAATATCTTTATTTCACCCATATTTCCAAAGAATATAGTATCAATAATTGAACTTATAGATATCGATTTATCAGTCAAGAATCTTGGAGGGATTATCCTAGTATCAAAAGTTTATAGAAACTCTAATATTAATATAATTGGAAATAATATCATTGAAAATATAATCGTCATTACCATAATGGAATATGAAAGTATTCTTGGGATGGACTAGCTATAAATGATTAATTTTAAGATTAACTAAAGAATTAAGGGATTATCAGTAGTCTAGAATGGACAACCTATAGTAATTTTCAAAGGAGTGTTGTCCCGACCTGATATTTTTCTAGAAGCACCTCCCATAGCATTATTCATGGAGATAATTGGTGAAGAGGGAGAAGGAAATGAAAGTATAAGATAGATAATGTCCCCTTAATTTATGAATACATTTATCTATTTCCTAAAGAGTAACCTAGACCTCCATTAGAATGTGAGGTAATGTTCTCTTTTGATGTTATACATAGATCTAAGTCAATTATAAAGAACCCATATAGAATGAAAAATTTAGAGTTAGTTGAATTAAAGAACCAACATGAAGATCTATTGGAGAATGGACGTATCCAACCATGTGTGTCTCCATGGAGAGAACCAATTATCATTGAAAAGAAGAAGAATAGATAAATATAGACGTGCATCGATTATAGAGAACATATAAAAATTATAGTGTTAAACAAGTTCCCTATCCCAATGATTGATTATTTATTTAACCAGCTTCATGGGGAACAATTATGATCCAATATTTACCACCGTCGGGGGAGTCATTCATTGAGAGTTAAGAAAAAACACATTCCAAATGCTTCTATAAGAAAAATATACTGTAATTATCCTCCAATGGCCTGAAGGCCTTAATTTTTATTGATTTTGGTAATCCACCATTCAAAAGGTGATGTGGAACCCTTACAAGGCCCGTAGGCATAATTATTACATGGCCTTTAGGCTTTAGAGTAATAAATTGCCTGTAGGCTTCCAACATTAGATACATCCCAGACTAACTACATGGAACTGCTCCTCCCCAGCATCCTCATTGGGAAATCATCTCTCCGCCTTCACATGGTTGTTCATCTCGGCATTCCCGTGCATGCACAAGCTTAGCCTGATGGCATGTGTTATAACCTCCCATTCTTGAAATATGTTTAGCTCCTGCTATGGTGAAAGCTCATTTCTCATCCTCTTTCTAGGACTTCATCCCCTATAGGATGTTTAGTTTTCATCTTCACATAATGTGGACCAAAGGCCTTGAGGTGGCCTGAAGGCCTTACTGACCCGAAGGCCTGGGTGTCCTGAAGGCCTTCAAGGGCTCAGGGACAAAATCGGGGGCCTGAAGGCCAAAACGGAGGAATAAGAGGTAGCAGAGTTACCTCACCCTAAAAAATTAATAGATATTCATAGTTTCCAGGAATTATAAGGATATTATAGGCTGGTTTTAAAAAATCTACATGAAATTATATTCCACTAATCATGTTAACTCTAAAAGGAACTATGATCATTTGGGCAATGAAGTATGAATATGGTTTCCAAAAATTAACGAAGATATTTTTTACCATAACTGCAATAACTCTACCATCCATCAGAGATGGATTTAATATTTATAGTGATGCATTTATGAATGATATTGAGTGTGTCCTCATATTAAATGAGAAGTTGATCACATATTAATCTATAATGTTAATGCCTCATGATAAGAATTATCATATGCATGACATGAAGTTAGTTATAGTAATTTTTTATCCAATGATATGGAGGGACTATCTTTATGGGGGGAAATATGATAATACATAGACAACCAAAGTATGTAGTTTGTATTCCCAGTGATTAGATTTTTGGAACATATCAAAGGATATGACTATTCAATTCATTATCACCCTGAAAGTAAAGACAATTATTCTGATGCATTATGTAGGGAATAACTGGTTTTGATGGTAATGATGAGTATTCAAGGAGATACATTAATCAAGGACCTGGTAATGATAGAGATGGTAATTATAAGGGAAGTAACATCAAGAAACCTACAAAAATGATTTATGGAACATCATCACTAGATTAGATTAAGAGATACAAAAGAGAATATCCATTGATACAAAATAAGTGAGAATTTTTGAAGAATGGGAAGTTTCCTAATTTTAATATTAATCATGAAGGTATTGTGAAATTTAATTAAATTCTTTGAGTCCCATTTATCTCAAAGATAAAGAAGGATTTGATAGTTAAATATAATATATATAAATTCTATATTCATTCAATGATAAATAAGAGGTATATGTGACCTTTATATAATTATTATTGGGATAATAGGAAAAGGTAATTTGGCGACTACACTACAAAGTTCATGGTGTGGAAAAAAGTGAATGCAGAGTGACAACTTCATAACGGGGTATTGAAACCACTACCCATTTCAACATGGATGTGGGAAAATATAAGGTCTCATACTTTACATATATATTTTACTTGAACGTTGAGAATATTTATTACATAACATATCAAATACCATTCTGGGATCGTATAGGTTACGTGTCTTTAAAACTGGGAAACATAAACAACTTGTTCATAAAACATCTACATTGTCTTCTGCTTATTTCTTCATAACTAGAAGCCTTTTTGATATATATTACATAATAGCCTTCTTCATAACCTGGGAAAAAGAAACAAATGAAAGGGTGATCTCCAATTCTTATTAAGGGTAAACATGGAAAATATCAATCATATCATAATCATAGGAACATAACATCTGAAAATCATATGTTTTATATAAGAGATCATAGAATCATGATGCGGGATAAATCATAAAAGTGAAATATAATCCCAATAGTAATTATATAAGACATGAAACTTCATTGCACGAAGACATAATCATATAATTTAAATTCACTTTACTCATGGCTTATTTCCAAGACCATCAGAGTGGACAATATACATTACTAAACTGAGTACACTCTTCGTTGTAGCCCTGTATTTCTGAACCAGATTTAATTTTTTTTCTAGTCATATATATATCTCATAAGATATAAATCTTTAACCAATGCATTGTAGGGAGATATAGGTCCCACCCATATCATAAAGAAACCATTCTTATGTGTTCCAAAAAAACATAAAAACATTCACCATATCATAAAACCTTAAATAAAATAGCATTCTTAAACATCAGTCTATCATAATTGATATAAACTAACTAGATTTACAAAATATAATTCCATCATAAAAAAATCTAACAATATTAATTGCAGGGATTGAAATATGGCCCTATTTATATAGTGTCATTGTAGAAAGAAAATAATTTGTAGAAAACACTAAAAATAATGCATTATAAAAGCATAAAAATATGTAACACCCCAAGCTTATACGGTACTCTTCTCTTTGAATAATGTGATAGCGTGTGTTGTACGCAACACCGAGTTCTAACACACCATAACTTATCAAACTAGCCGTTATGAATAGTAATACCTACTTTTTGAAATTATATATATTTTATATTTGAAAATGGACTTCATTTTTGGATTCGGAATATCGAATTTAGCCTAAGGTGAAATTTTGGTACATTTCGGATAACTTTCATATTTTGATGAATAGTGAAAATTACTAAGTTTTAATTAAAAACAACTTTTTTAATCAAAATAATTAATAGTGATAAATTATGAATTTGAGTGGTTTTAAAGTATATTTAGAATATATTTTTACCATTTAATATAATGTTGGTCATTGGACATAATTTTACAATTAAACCGAACATAAACGAGTGTCAATCTTTTGATAGTTATTATCTCTTAAAAACACGCTTTTTGTTTTGACAGGGGGAATTAATTTTAAATTAATTTATGCCACTTCTGTGTTTTGAATTTAGGAAAATGGATTCCATATTTTGAATCAGGATGTTCAAATTGTGTAAATAGGTAACTTTTATTTTTAGACATTTTGAATAATTACTGCGGTAAATATTTTATTTACCATGGTTAAGGGTAAATCCGGTAAATAAGGGTTAAAAAATAATATTATAATAATACTAAATTACCCTAAAACGTGTCTTAACCCTATTGTTTGATACATGGTCGACCATGGGAATCATTGGGTCTATTGTGGGACCCCATGGACCCACTTGTAAGTGATAATGACACTTTATTTTAATTAAGTTAAAATGAATACAAAAATGACACAAGCATATATCTTTTAGAAAAAAAATTGTTACATAGGGTTATATATGTTGGATTTTAGATTATAAATATTCATTAGAAAGATAAAACGATTTCCTACATAATGATATTTTATTTATAATTTTTAGACATTAAATAATTTATTTTATTTATGACACAATGATGATGCAGTAATTACTATAATAGTGAAAAATTAAACTAATTGATATTATAAATACCCAGATAAATATAATATGAAACTTTTAATGAATTAAACTAATTTTCTAGGATAATATGATATATTAGGATTGATTTAATTTACTTTTTTCGAAGTAATCAATCTGTTATGAGTTTCACAAAAATCAACTATTGAATAGTGTCAAAATTGACATAAAAGAGTTCTTAAAACAAATATTATATTATTAATTGATATTAAATTCCTAAAAATCTAAGGATCGGCCAAGAGACTTATATCATGATAGGGTAATCATTAATGGACCACTTGGGGGTCGCTTGGATGTATATAGTAAGTTTATTAACCATATTATATAAAACTACAAAGAGACATTGTAAAAGTGAAACTAATTAACTTAGAGTTAATACTTAAAGATAAGGTTAATATAAGTACCCAAACCTGTCTAAATTATATTGGTTGAGTGGTTTTCGACCTATCCCCACCTTAACCTTTGAATAATAAGCTTTGGAGCCATTAGAAACCGAATATGAATTTATTATAAATTAATATTTCTAGCTTTTCCAAAGGTGCCCCTCACCCCTCTTATAAAAGGGCACTCCTCCTTCTCATTTCTTCACACCTTAAAAGACATTTGTTTCGGCCAAACTCTGCCCAAATACTCTCCCAACATCCCTCACTACAACCTAGATGCCTTAGTTTGATCAGAAAGCCAACCTAAGGAGCCCTTTTGATCAAATCAAAAGGAAGAACCCGAAGAAGAGGTAATGATTTCACCACCCTTCTCCGAGTTCATTTCTTCTTCCACTTATTCTTCCTTTGTTCTTACCATTCTAAAATAATAACTCCAGTATCTCACATATACTGTGATGTTATTATAAATATGGTACAACCATATTCAGTATTCTATCCACCCTTTGAATAACATGTCACCATACGTGCGTACGTACGGACTACCGTCTCCACGTCGTGGTGTAATTGTTATTCAATATAATATTATTTGGATGGGTATAATAATGATGTGTAACTCATGTAAATAATAAATATAACATGTTAATGATTCTGTATATATGATATACCATCCATTTATATATTATTTTAATATCAAAAGAATGATATTGTCGCTCGTGCGTACGTACGGACTACCGTCTCCACGAACGCGATGAGATTCATTCTCCATCATATCCATTCAAGTATAATTATCATTTGATGATTTAAAAATGATGTTTAAGGACTAGATATCATTCTGGATATGAATAAGATACAACAACCATGGCTTATGTAACAAAACATATAAAATAAAATGAGTAAGTTAACTCCCGAAACGACGATAATTCTAAGATATTATTAACAAATCAATGTTAAAAGATCATATATGATATCATATTATTATATATGATTCTTGTATAATTTAATAACAACTATTTCACCATTATACAGGAGGTTAACCTACCCTAACCAAGGAAAAGTACAAGGTAAGGGTTTACTTTACAACCTCTTCATTATCCAAGGTTGTTTATACGTAATAATCTACTGGGATCTCTTTATCATCCACATCCATGTTTCCTAAAAATGCATTTAAAAAAAAATTTACTATTTACTAGAATATGAGTTAAAGTCATTTATACCCTTTTTGACTTTTATAAGTGGTTTATAAAGGAATCTTTCGGTCGTTTTCAAAACAAGGTCCTTTTTAACCTTTTCGACAGAATTAAGGTAAGAATGTTTTTTTAACTTATACGGCGGGTGCAGCTATTTTCCGCCGTTATAAAATCTTCAAAGCTTCCCTTACAAGCTTATAAGAATATTTTCAAAGAAAATGTTTTATTTTATATGGATCTTAAATTATTTCAAAATAAAAGGAGATATTTTTTTAAAAATAATTTTGATTTCATCTATGTCAACATCCTTTGATGGATTTTAAGATTATTTGAAGTTGATTTATTATGATACAAAACTTCTATATTGTATTGAAGGTTTTGTGATATGTTTGACTGTGGATGTGCTATTTTTATACCATTCATAGTTTATGGTGAAAGTATTGACATTTCATATGTTAGTTTTAATATGAATGTTTATGTTATGTTTAAACCTTTTCATATGGGAATGCATTGGACTTAATATGTGACGGGTGGAGCCCGCTATAGCTCCTCGATGCATCGGTAGGTCTCATGAGTCAAACTAGTGTCTTGGCACAAGGCCTTGACAAAATCTTATTTGTAGTCTTGGCACGAGGCCTTGGCTATGTGGTTATGATAGTCTGGCATTATGCATTCCAACATTATGAAAGTGGTTATTGATTTTTGCATGTGATTATTCGATTAGTAGAATATCCATGTGAATAAGTAAATGGCATTATTTCATTTTATTTATGCCATACCATGTTGAAAGTTCATATTTAAAAGGCTTTTGTTTTAGTTATACATTGCCTTAAATGTTTATTCTCATTTATGAAAGTTTCTGCTATATTGTTATCCTTACTGGGCATTTGAGCTCACCCCTTTTCTATGTTTTATTTTTCCCAGGATGTGAAGAAGTAAGTTATGAATGACCTGCAGGGATTTTATGAGGGGTTAATAGTGTGGATTGTGGAAACATTATGTTGTTGTAGTAGTTTTTCATTTTATGATGTAATGTAAAACTTATGAATATATCTAGTGTTTCCAAGGCTACTAAACCAATCGGTCTTTCGAGATTTGATCTTTCTTGTGATCATGCCAATGTTATGTAATAATGCACCGACTCTGGGTAACTGGGTCGGGGCGTTACAGTTGGTATCAGAGGAAGTTTAGTACAAACCTTGGAAGCTAGATTTAGATAAACTCTGATTAGAGCACGTAGACCTAAGATGAACTTTGAGGATTAGTATAGAAGAACTTCCTAGAATTTTGGTATTGTAGAGATTTTATGAGTTTTCCAAGCAATACATCCCTGTCTGGATACGAGCAGGTAGAGGCGGCTCTGGCACAGATGTACCTAGGGGTAAAACCCGAAAACACCGCTTTGAGCTAGACTCGAACGGGAACTGGTGCATGACAACGGGCCTTGCTTCACTCTTGGTTACGACACTCCCGGGGGATATGCTTAGGATAACTCTCATTTTCTTTACAAATCATTTTTAAGGGATTATGAGTATATACTTCCTCAAAGAAAACATTATTATGATTATGGATTATATCCATAAATAGTTCAATTTATGTTAAGTGTTTTATAAGTATGGGATTATGTATTTTGATTCATAAACTGATCTAGTTTATGCCATTGTTTAGAAATGGCACCTAGTGGAAGAAATGGAAACCGTATCAATGCACGCACTCCATGTAGGGATTTCCCTCCTGCTCAAGATAATTATAGTGGGGCTGGTGATGCAACTGGTGCTGATCAGCTAATCACCATACTGGGAAAACTTACTCAGGTTATGAATAATAACCTTACCCGTATGGAGCACCCTGATCCTCAGCGTGGAGGATCAATGTTAGATCGATTCATGAGGCAACAACCACCAACGTTCAATGGGAATACAAATCCCTTAGTAGCTGAGCAATGGATATTTTCCCTAGAGAAAATATTTCAGGCTTTGGGGAGCAGTGAAAGGGAAAAAGTTATCATGGCAGTTTACCGCCTCACTGGAGATGCTGATCAATGGTGGTCATTGATTCAAAATACGAAGGAAGATGATGAAGTATCAAATATGGAATGGAGGGAGTTCAAAGATCTGTTTTTAGAAAAATACTTCCCTCGCGACCATCGAGCAGATATGGAAAGGCAATTTCTGAGTCTGAGACAAAAGGAGGATGAGAATGTCACAAAGTATGAGGCTAACTTTACAAGGTTAGCGAGGTACGCTGGTGATTATATTCATAACCCAAGAAGTAAGATTGATCGTTTCTTTGATGGGTTAAAACCATTTCTCCGTCGAGCGTTAGTCTCACAATCCTTTTCATCGTACGAAGACATTGTCTCATGTGCTATCAAGACCGAAAAGGAATTCTCTAAGTCTTATGACTTTAAAGCAAAGCAAGAGAATAAGAGACCTACTGATCAATCTGGGAATGGAAATAAGGGGAAGAAGGGAAAGGTTGAATATCCATCTTGTGGTAAATGCGGGAAGAAACATCCTGGTACTTGCTTGAAGGGAATGGGAGTCTGTTACAAGTGTGGTGAAAAAGGCCACCAAGCTCATGATTGCAAGGGGAAGAAGGAAGCTACCAACGTTCAGTGCTACAATTGCAGGGAGATGGGGCATTATGCAAATGCATGTCCTAAGCGTCAGGAGAACTTACCTCAGAAAAGGCCAAGGGATCAAGGCCAGGATTATTCTATCACTACTGCTGAGGTAGAAGCTCCGGAAGACGTGGTGGCAGGTAATTTAATGGTTTCCTTAAGTTTAGCAAATGCATTATTTGATTCTGGATCATCGCATTGTTTCATATCTTCCCAGTTTGCTAAGAAAATTAGATATTTCCAATTTGATTTAATAAGGGAGTTGTCAGTTAAAACTCCTAAGGGAAGTATCGTTGCAACAAAGTTTTGTGAATCAGTCCCCATTAGAGCACATAAATTTTCTTTATCTGCTGATTTCATCGTCATACCTATGATTGAGTTTGATATAATCCTCGGTATGGACTGGCTTTCGGACTATGATGCGAAGATTTATTGTAAGAAGAAAGAGGTTACGATTCTTGATGATAATGATAAGGAGCACCTTATTTTTAGAGCAGAATCGTCACCACCTAATTCTTATTTAGATCCACCCCCAGTAGCTCAACTTAATTCAATTATTGGGGAGGAAGAGAATGAAATAACTGTCAGTGAGGAAAGGAATGTTCAAATAGAGGATGTACCTGTTGTGAAAGAATTTGTAGATGTATTTCCGGAAGATTTACCTGGACATCCTCCAGAACGAGAAGTTGAGTTTTCTATTGATTTGATTCCTGGATCAAGGCCTATATCGAAGACCCCTTATAGAATGGCCACTGTAGAGTTAGTCGAACTAAAGAAACTACTAGAAGAATTGAGTAATAAGGGATTTATTCGCCCTAGTGTTTCTCCATGGGGAGCCCCTGTTCTTTTTGTTAAAAAGAAAGATGGATCTATGAGGTTATGTATCGACTACAGGGAGATCAATGCTATAACGATAAAGAACAAGTATCCCCTACCTCGTATTGATGATTTATTTGACCAACTGCATGGATCTCAATACTTTTCAAAGATTGACCTTCGATCTGGATACCATCAGTTGTGTGTGAAGAAGGAAGACATTCCGAAAACAGCATTTCGAACCAGGTACGGGCATTACGAGTTTACTGTAATGCCGTTTGGATTGACTAATGCACCCTCTGTATTCATGGATCTGATGAATAGAGTTTTCAAGGAGAATCTCGATGAATTTTTGGTGGTATTTATTGATGATATTCTGGTATACTCCAAAACCTACGAAGATCATGAAAATCACTTGCGCTTTATCTTGAAGACTCTGAGGAGGCATGAATTATATGGGAAGTTTAGCAAGTGTGAATTCTGGCTTCAAGAGATTTCTTTTCTTGGCCATATTGTCTTTAAAGATGGAATCTCTGTTGATCCTTCTAAGACCAAGGCAATCCAAGAATGGCCAACACCTACGAGTATAACTGAGGTACGTAGTTTTATTGGTTTGGCAGGTTATTATCGACGTTTCGTCCAGAATTTTGCCCGATTGGCTAACCCATTAACGAAGCTCACACGTAAAGGGGTTAAATTTGTTTGGACAAAAGAGTGTGAAGAATGTTTCGAAGAACTGAAGAGAAGATTAGTCAATGCTCCTATATTGACTCTACCATCGGGGAATGATGGGTTCGTTGTTTATAGTGATGCATCGAAGAAAGGACTTGGCTGTGTCCTTATGCAGAATGATAGAGTTATTGCCTATGCATCACGACAGTTGAAAATTCATGAACAAAACTATCCTACTCATGATCTCGAGTTAGCAGCAGTGATCTTTGCTTTGAAGATATGGAGGCACTACCTCTATGGTGAAAAATGTGAGATTTATACTGATCACAAGAGTTTGAAGTATATTTTCTCACAAAAAGAACTCAACATGAGGCAAAGGAGATGGCTTGAATTACTCAAGGATTATGATTGTACGATACACTACCACCCAGGGAAGGCAAACAAGGTGGCAGATGCTTTGAGTAGAAAAGACCATGGAGTTTTGAACAATATGAGAATTGAAAGGGATCCAATTTTCATGGATCTAGTGAAGATGGACATGGGAATAACCAGGGAAGGTGAAACATCAATGCTTTTTCAAATGGTTGCCAAACCATCTTTACTAGAAAGGATTAAGAGTTCTCAGACCGATGATGAAGAATTCCAAAAGAAGATTAAAGCTGTGAATGATGGGAGATTGAGAGACTTTGTGTATGAAGATGGAATTTTGAAATTCGGGAAGAGACTTTGTGTTCCCAATATACGTGATCTAAAAAGGGAATTGCTAGATGATGCTCATAGTTCCAATTTCTCTATACACCATGGGAGCACCAAAATGTATAGAGATTTGAAGGAACATTTTTGGTGGGACAACATGAAGAGTGAGATTACTGATTTTGTGTCAAGATGTATGGTTTGTCAACAAGTGAAAGCTGGAAGGCAACAGCCTGGAGGAGTCATGCAACCTCTTCCCATACCGGAGTGGAAATGGGACAATGTTACGATGGACTTTGTCATGGGTCTACCAAAGACTCCAAGAAGGAATGATGCAATATGGGTTATTGTTGATCGTCTTACCAAGACAGCACATTTTCTTGCTATAAGAGAAGATCTACCACTGGAATGTCTAGCAAGACTATATATTAATGAAGTTGTGAGACTTCATGGAGTACCCATATCGATTGTTTCTGATCGTGATCCCCGTTTTACTTCAAGATTCTGGAAAAGTCTTCAGAAATCCCTGGATACTGAACTTCATTTGAGCACTGCTTACCACCCTCAGACAGACGGACAATCAGAACGGACTATTCAAACCTTAGAAGACATGTTGAGATCTTTCTCACTTGACTTTCAGGGTATGTGGGATCAATATTTACCTTTGGTAGAATTTTCCTATAACAATACCTTCCATTCGAGTATTCAGATGGCACCATATGAAGCGTTATACGGAAAGAGATGTCGTACACCAACCTGTTGGGATGACGTTGGTGAAAGAAAACTTGTAGGCCCAGAACTGGTGGAGGAAATGGTGGAAAAGGTGAAAGTAATCCAAAATCACATCAAAGCAGCTCAAAGTAGGCAGAAGAGCTATGCCGATAATCGAAGGAAGGATTTGGAATTTCAAGTCGGTGATCATGTTTTTCTGAAGGTATCTCCGTGGAAGGGAGTCATACGTTTTGGTAAGAAAGGTAAATTGTGTCCCAGGTACATCGGACCTTTCGAAATTCTAGAACGAATTGGGGTTGTAGCTTACCGATTGGCAATGCCGCCAAGTCTCTCCAAAGTTCACGATGTGTTCCACGTATCTCTATTGAGGAAATACATGCCTGATCCGACGCATGTACTCACCTGTGAGGAATTAGAACTGGAACCCGATCTGTCTTATTGCGAAGAGCCCGTCAAGATTCTTGATACGAGAGAACAAGTGCTGAGAAACCGGACGACGCGTCTGGTAAAAGTTTTGTGGAGAAACCATAAGACGGAAGAGGCAACGTGGGAACCCGAGGAACTTATGATGAAGAACCACCCGAGTCTTTTTATGCAGTAATACCCTAGAAATTGCGAGGACGAAATTATTTGAAGGAGGGGAGAATGTAACACCCCAAGCTTCTACGGTACGCTTCTCTTTGAATAATATGATAGCGTGTGTTGTACGCAACACCGAGTTCTAACACACCATAACTAATCAAACTAGCCGTTATGAATAGTAATACATACTTTTTGAAATTATATATATTTTATATTTGAAAATGGACTTCATTTTTGGATTCGGAATATCGAATTTAGCCTAAGGTGAAATTTTGGTACATTTCGGATAACTTTCATATTTTGATGAATAGTGAAAATTACTAAGTTTTAATTAAAAACAACTTTTTTAATAAAAATAATTAATAGTGATAAATTATGAATTTGAGTGGTTTTAAAGTATATTTAGAATATATTTTTACCATTTAATATAATGTTGGTCATTGGACATAATTTTACAATTAAACCGAACATAAACGAGTGTCAATCTTTTGATAGTTATTATCTCTTAAAAACACGCTTTTTGTTTTGACAGCGGGAATTAATTTTAAATTAATTTCTGCCACTTCTGTGTTTTGAATTTAGGAAAATGTATTCCATATTTGGAATCAGGATTTTCAAATTGTGTAAATAGGTAACTTTTATTTTTAGACATTTTGAATAATTACTGCGGTAAATATTTTATTTACCATGGTTAAGGGTAAATCCGGTAAATAAGGGTTAAAAAATAATATTATAATAATACTAAATTACCCTAAAACGTGTCTTAACCCTATTGTTTGATACATGGTCGACCATGGGAATCTTTGGGTCTATTTTGGGACCCCATGGACCCACTTGTAAGTGATAATGACACTTTATTTTAATTAAGTTAAAATGAATACAAAAATGACACAAGCATATATCTTTTAGAAACAAAATTGTTACATAGGGTTATATATGTTGGATTTTAGATTATAAATATTCATTAGAAATCTAAAAAGAGTTCCTACATAATGATATTTTATTTATAATTTTTAGACATTAAATATTTTATTTTATTTATGACACAATGATGATGCAGTAATTACTATAATAGTGAAAAATTAAACTAATTGATATTATAAATACCCAAATAAATATAATATGAAACTTTTAATTAATTAAACTAATTTTCTAGGATAATATGATATATTAGGATTGATTTAATTGACTTTGTTCGAAGTAATCAATCTGTTATGAGTTTCACAAAAATCAACTATTGAATAGTGTCAAAATTGACATAAAAGAGTTCTTAAAACAAATATTATATTATTAATTGATATTAAATTCCTAAAAATCTAAGGTTCGTCCACGAGACTTATATCATGATAGGTTAATCATTAATGGACCACTTGGGGGTCGCTTGGATGTATATAGTAAGTTTATTAACCATATTATATAAAAATACAAAGAGACATTGTAAAAGTGAAACTAATTAACTTAGAGTTAATACTTAAAGATAAGGTTAATATAAGTACCCAAACCTGTCTAAATTCTATTGGTTGAGTGGTTTTAGACCTATCCCCACCTTAACCTTTGAATAATAAGCTTTGGAGCCATTAGAAACCGAATATGAATTTATTATAAATTAATATTTCTAGCTTTTCCAAAGGTGCCCCTCACCCCTCTTATAAAAGGGCACTCCTCCTTCTCATTTCTTCACACTTTCAAAGACTTTTGTTTCAGCCAAACTCTGCCCAAATACTCTCCCAACATCCCTCACTACAACCTAGAGGCCTTAGTTTGATCATAAAGCCAACCTAAGGAGCCCTTTTGATCAAATCAAAAGGACGAACCCGAAGAAGAGGTAATGATTTCACCACCCTTCTCCGAGTTCATTTCTTCTTCCACTTCTTCTTCCTTTGTTCTTACCATTCTAAAATAATAACTCCAGTATCTCACATATACTGTGATGTTATTATAAATATGGTACAACCATATTCAGTATTCTATCCACCCTTTGAATAACATGTCACCATACGTGCGTACGTACGGACTACCGTCTCCACGTCGTGGTGTAATTGTTATTCAATATAATATTATTTGGATGGGTATAATAATGATGTGTAACTCATGTAAATAATAAATATAACATGTTAATGATTCTGTATATATGATATACCATCCATTTATATATTATTTTAATATCAAAAGAATGATATTGTCGCTCTTGCGTACGTACGGACTACCGTCTCCACGAACGCGATGAGATTCATTCTCCATCGTATCCATTCAAGTATAATTATCATTTGATGATTTAAAAATGATGTTTAAGGACTAGATATCATTCTGGATATGAATAAGATACAACAACCATGGCTTATGTAACAAAACATATAAAATAAAATGAGTAAGTTAACTCCCGAAACGACGATAATTCTAAGATATTATTAACAAATCAATGTTAAAAGATCATATATGATATCATATTATTATATATGATTCTTGTATAATTTAATAACAACTATTTCACCATTATACAGGAGTTTAACCTACCCCAACCAAGGAAAAGTACAAGGTAAGGGTTTACTTTACAACCTCTTCATTATCCAAGGTTGTTTATACGTAATAATCTACTGGGATCTCTTTATCATCCACATCCATGTTTCTTAAAAATGCATTTCAAAACATTTTTACTATTTACTAGAATATGAGTTAAATTCATTTATACCCTTTTTGACTTTTATAAGTGGTTTATAAAGGAATCTTTCGGTCGTTTTCAAAACAAGGTCCTTTTTAACCTTTTCGACAGAATTAAGGTAAGAATGTTTTTTTAACTTATACGGCGGGTGCGGCTATTTTCCGCCGTTATAAAATCTTCAAAGCTTCCCTTACAAGCTTATAAGAATATTTTCAAAGAAAATGTTTTATTTTATATGGATCTTAAATTATTTCAAAATAAAAGGAGATATTTTTTTAAAAAGAATTTTGATTTCATCTATGTCAACATCCTTTGATGGATTTTAAGATTATTTGAAGTTGATTTATTATGATACAAAACTTCTATATTTTATTGAAGGTTTTGTGATATGTTTGACTATGGATGTGCTATTTTTATACCATTCATAGTTTATGGTGAAAGTATTGACATTTCATATGTTAGTTTTAATATGAATGTTTATGTTATGTTTAAACCTTTTCATATGGGAATGCATTGGACTTAATATGTGACGGGTGGAGCCCGCTATAGCTCCTCGATGCATCGGTAGGTCTCATGAGACAAACTAGTGTCTTGGCACAAGGCCTTGACAAAATCTTATTTGTAGTCTTGGCACGAGGCCTTGGCTATGTGGTTATGATAGTCTGGCATTATGCATTCCAACATTATGAAAGTGGTTATTGATTTTTGCATGTGATTATTCGATTAGTAGAATATCCATGTGAATAAGTAAATGGAATTATTTCATTTTATTTATGCCATAACATGTTGAAAGTTCATATTTAAAAGGCTTTTGTTTTAGTTATACATTGCCTTAAATGTTTATTCTTATTTATGAAAGTTTCCGCTATATTGTTATCCTTACTGGGCATTTGAGCTCACCCCTTTTCTATGTTTTATTTTTCCCAAGATGTGAAGAAGTAAGTTATGAATGACCTGCAGGGATTTTATGAGGGGTTAATAGTGTGGATTGTGGAAACATTATGTTGTTGTAGTAGTTTTTCATTTTATGATGTAATCTAAAACTTATGAATATATCTAGTGTTTCCAAGGCTACTAAACCAATCGGTCTTTCGAGATTTGATCTTTCTTGTGATCATGCCAATGTTATGTAATAATGCACCGACTCTGGGTAACTGGGGTCGGGGCGTTACAAAATCCATTCATGTCATACATGTTAATAAAACATTCTTCTCGTACTGTTTCTGGAAATTCAAAAAGTACCTCTTACCAAAAACTACAATAGATTCCATTAAGACCATTTATTAAAGATTCATCAATGTGTAAAATAGACTATAAATATTAATATATGTATATATTGAAACACAAATGTGGATGATAAATATACCTCAGTAAATACTTATGAATAATCAATCTCAGATAAAAATGAGATTTGAAATGATATCCCCTACCATAGGTATGATATTCTTAATAGGTATTTGAAAATGTTGTATAATTACTTAAATAGTGTTACTGATTTATTCCAGACTCATAATATTTTTTATGGTAACATTTATGATCATATTTTCATCGATTTTTTAATAACATTTAATTGTTACTCATTATTCGGATGTTAACTGCATTATGTTCTTATCCATGTTTTGTCGGATATGTTATTATTTATATTTTTATGTTATATTTATGTCCTTTATATCATGGTATTAGTATAATATATATCATATTTATTCATTCAATTAATTTATATAATTATACATTAAAGAATATTTTGTATAAAAAATTACATTGCACCGTGCAGACCGTAAGTCGTGCATATGCTTGAGCAACAATATCTTTCCCATAATTGTTTAATGGTATTGAAATGGATAGGGTACAGTTTGTAAAAGTAAATATTATTTTATATTAGTCATATTTATATTTATAAATTCTTTCATTATACCCATCCATTTAATGTGGTAGTGAAAAATGGATTACACCACGACATGGAGACGGCAAGTCATATGTACACATGCGTGGTGATTTCCTTTTTTAAAGGACTTGTAGAAGGAGGAATTTGGTTGTTTCATAATAACAATAAACTCTAATTATATAATTAAAACTGTAGTTATTAATTTATAATGAAACAACTATTGAGGTGGATGTCTAAGAAGGATGATGTTTGAATGAATCAGTAAATGACATTACCTATTCTTTGCCTTTCCTCCTCTAAATATTCTATTAGAGTAATAGAGTTGGTATTTGAAGAAGAACAGGACCACCATAATGATTCTATATAAGTTTAGAACTGAAATGGGATGTGGATGGTCTATCTTTAGGGCTCAAAATGAAATTAATTGTTGAGGGAGGAGGTTCCCTTTTATAATTGAGGTGAGGGGCACTTTTGGAATCCTAAAAAATATTAATTTATAATAAAATAAAACCCAACACAAAAAAATGAAAACTATCCTAATTTTGAAGATGAGATGTTATAGGGTTGTAATATAATAAACTAATAATTTTTAGATAGGTTTTTATGTTAATTTAGGCATTATCATTTTAATACCCACTTAGTTATTCTATTTTATGTTTAACTAGTGTAAAAAATATTTCAATATTAAAATGGTGAAATATTTACATATTTGAAATAAATTAGACCATAAATTAATAAATTATAATATTTTAGACCATATCTTAAATATTATAAATTTTTTAATTATTTAAATTTTTTAAAATAATTTATAAAAACATAATTTTGACAAAATATAAATAGTGTCAAATTTGACACTATTTATCTCATGGATTTTTTAAAATATAAAAATACCAAATGAAAATTGATCCAAATATTTCATTGTATCTCTATGTGGTCATATTCATATAGAAAATTCATTTTACTTAATAATTATCCCAAATTGTATTTACTAAAATATTTTTAATAACATATATTTGATACGTTCATTAGTAAAATAATTACTACCTCAATATTGTGTTATTATTTAATATACATATTTTTAAATACATATTAAAAATAAAATATCACGATGAAGATAAATCCATTATACTTCATAAGAATATTTATAGTTGATTTTATCTTCTAAAAAACCCAACATTAAAATGAAATAAATTCTTAAAACATTAATGTGAAAATTTTATCTTCACATTAAATAAAAAAATTTAAGTGTCATAATATGTTCTATAGGAATCCAAATGTTTCATAATAATACCATTTAATGATTTTGGTCAAGAGATACTCATGTAACATGCCATTTAACTGGGGAATTATACGCCTAGGCCGGCAAGAGAACACATCCATGTGTTGCAGCGGGAGTACACGATGTGTTCCAAGGATGTATGCCTGATACTGTCCCTTTTTAACCAACTCAGGGTTTTTCATGCCTTTTTGCACTGAAGTCGGAATTGGTCTCGTGAGTAGTCCATTCTGAGTTTTTTCTTGCTTAGATCACAATGGTGAAACTCGTTGACTAGTTTTAGGACTTTTGATGGGTGTTTAGGGGATTCTATCTAAATGGAGAGGTTCTTCCATCATTTATAAAACTTAGTCATATCATATGGGAATGATTTGAACGTGAGATATCCATTGGGTTTTTGAACCACCCTAGTAGGGACCCATAATCAGAGATGAGCTATGAGATATCTCTTATGTTTTTCTTTGAGGACATTCCCCTTGTTAGATGTTCGCTTCTGAACTATTAGGTTGTGATACATGTATCTTCTAAGGATCCCCTAAGGGATTCCCTTTCTTATATGTTGATCTAGAGATTCTCATGTAGTACCCATGTACTTGCATATTGTTTTAAGGAACCCATTTAGCATACCTTCATTTTCTTCTCATTCAAGGTTCCTAGGTTGGATTTCTCATTTACATTTTTTATCTAAGGATCCCGTGTATGATGCCTTTTTGGGTTTGACTAGAGGGAACCATCGGGTGCCTATCATTTGAACGACCATGATCTATAAACCATGTTTAGATAGAGATGGTGTTTGGGTGTCACCTAGAACCTTTTCCAAACTGGTACGCCCATGGGGATGTGGATGGAGAGTTAGTTTGGGTGTTCAAGCCACCCTTACTCATTTTTTTATATCTAACTTGGTTTTTCTGATGTAATATTGTTTTCCAGAGGTGCCTCTTAGTTGGTGGATATTGATATTGGCGCGAGTTATCATTATTTATAGGTGGGATGATCTGACAATCTCTCTATGGATCTGTCTTATGAGTAATGTGTTATGAAGTTTTACTTGTAAAAATTTCCGGTACCACAGACCTAGATTTTGAGCCTTATGTTTTTTTATGCTTTGCGTGATACTTGGATTATCTCATGTAGGAATGCCCTGGATAAACTCATTGGATTATGATTTGTTGTGGGGATGGTTATGCTCTCATCGGACTATGATGAATGGATGGGTATACCCATGTCTTATGTTGAATGATTTACATGAGTGGGTATACTCATGTGTAATGAATGAATGGTATGATTGCTTGAATAGTTTGATAGATTCCATGGACAAATCTATATGGATCTGGAATGTCATAGTGGATGCCTGGGTTGAGTATTCCACTTGGGTATTTATTTAGATGGACGCCTCAGGCCTTGTTACCTCCTGGATTTAACATGGTTGGGATTTTTTAGGACATGTTATGTATACATGCTCCTATGACCCCAACAAGTACCTAGACCGAGTTTCGGTTAGGATGCCCATGGGACTCGATGTGGATTCCTTGGATGGGTCCCTCGGATCTCTCCCTTTGTGGTCTAGACATCTAATATGGATACCTTGGATGTGTTTCTTGGAAACATCCATTTGTGGTCTACATTTATATTAGGATTCCTTGGACGAGTTCCATGGAACCAGCCCCTTGTGGTCTGATTCTTGGTTAAATGGCATGGTTGTGGTGGATTAGACGTGTTTACTTGGCATAGGTCATAGTGGTTACAATGCTTTTTACTGGATTGACCGTCAGTATACAATATTATTATTTATTGGACTGACCATCGGTATACAGTATCCATTTGGTGATTGGAGGCAAGTAAGGGTGAACCCTGGTAGGATGATTATCCCCTATGATGATGTAGCTTTCTCAAAGAATTTTTGGAATTGGGCGAAGAAGGTATATATTGATGGTAATATACACCGAGAAACCAACATAATGGTATATGGATTTAGTGGAATGGCATCCATCTGAATTCCCATGAACAAGATGTCCATGTTAATGTGATTAAAGACCCAAGGATTTACTACGGATGTGGCTTCAGGTTATTTGATTCACAAGCCAATGTACATTCATATCTACGTATATATGTCTAGGTATGGGACCGTACATGTGTACATTTATACGTACAGACATCCATGGTGGATGTTTCCCAGATGATAGAGATTACAAACCCTGGGTTCAACTATGGGTTCACATTGGGAATTAATTGTTTTATTTGTGTCTTACTGAGGATGATCAGTTTTCTTTTGCATACTAATATAACAACAAATTTATATATTTCATGTTAGGGTGGCCTACTGGGATTCATTCTCACCCCTGTACGTACATAGCGTCTTACACGTAGAACTTAAATATACTTTTCAGGTTGGGCATGAGTTTCATGGTCGATAGGGTTGAGTACAATTGCTAAATGATTGAGCAGAGATTATTGAGTTCTTCTATTGATTGGGCTGACACAATTCGAAAGTGTTTAGATAACTTGTATGTTTTGTTTCTTAGAGATAGTGGTAGATCCATGTAATTTTACTTTCAATTTCTCTTTTACTTGTTTTTGTATTGTCGACCTAGTGTGTGACAAGTGTTTTATTGTATTGCATGACTATTTGGGATTTTAAAATAGTTATTTTATTACTCAATAATTTTTATTCAGTTTTTTACTTCTTCCACACTTTGTTTAGATTCTATTGTGTGTGATACATAACTATTTTTTCATTGTTTCTTACTCTGATAGGAGGTCATAGTCTCCCCACTATCACAAACTAAGTCATCGATAATAATCAGCAGCCTCTAGCATATGAGGTGGAATGATTGAGGCCTTGTAACCCACCTGCTCATAGCTCAGGTTTAGTGTCATCTGGGTCAAGTTGTCACAAAGTTGTATCAGAACTGTTATTTTCCTGGTATTTACTATTTGGGATATGGTATATAGTAGTTTTAGGAAGGTGTTGGATCTTATGATGGATATCAGACAGGTGCATCAAGAACACCTGTTCCGGTAAGAAGTCAAGGTTGCCAATTTTTTGGGATTTTTGTTTTGATCTACGATGTCATAGTTGTATATGACTTCTCCTTAAGCAACACACATGTTGTATTGATTTTAGGATTACTATAGATCTCAAGATGTTGGCCATTGGCAAGAGGCCAAGGATTCATTTTGACTCTTGGATGACAAAGGAAATAGGCCTGTCGTGCATCATACTATGCACATTGGATTCATATCATATTAGCCTACTAGTGGGTGATTTAACTGAGGACTAAGGCTTTGGGACTTCTAAAACACATTTTTTACATTGTTGGTAGCTTATGTGGATCTACTTTGAGGCATTTTGGGGAGTCTGATGACTCATTCTTCATACACAGGAGGTGCAAGACCCAAGATGGTTGTTATGGAATGTTATGGCCATTTTTTGTGACAATGTTTTTATGTTGCTTATCTAGTATATTGTTATCTATTCCAATTGTAGAGTATGATTCGGATAGATACCAAGACTTTTCTTGTGAACTTAACCACTATGAAGACTTTCTACATACAAATACTAGATGAGTGTCAGTTAAAATTCCAATTATGCTTTGTCTATGACCTCCAGAGAGAAGTTCATTCAAAAGATTATCAGAGAGGATCAGGTCCTTTGTAGGCTATGTTTTCAGTTTTTACCCAAGTAGGTCATTGTGATCAATACCTAGTTTTGAGAGATTATATCTTTTGGGCTCAGTGGTTAGACCTATAGATTCGTACATTATACTCAGACCCTTGTAGTTGGACGTATGTTTTGTTCAAGGGAATCCTGCATGAGAGGTTGCTCAGTGTTTTGGGATTCCTTTTTAAGGATTTGATATTTGTTTTACACTCACTTTTAGACCGATGCATGGTAGGTGCATGACATTGTATTAGGCATGTTGGTAACGTTAGCTTTTGACGAAGCACCAAGGGTGCTTTTTTTCATGATTGGAATTGATAAGAATAACTACTCGGGTTCCTGGCATGGTAGACCAATGTTTCTACTTTTACTAATATAGTCAGAGCGTGGGTAGACACTCATGATGGGAATGAAGTCATGTGATGGGTGTACGTGGAATAAATAGTGGAAGAGACAAGGTGATCGATTTTGAAGAGGAGTTCCATGGGAGCTTCTAGAATAATGAAATAGACATGCCATGAAGCATGGTAAACATAGACTTATCATAATTAATTGTTGGAGTATGATTCAGGTGTTAAATATACACACTTGTTGTACATGGTAACAATTTAATCTAAATTAGGGAGTGGTGATGTGTAAGATGAGGACCGACGTGTTTCATGGATTTTCATGGGATTGGATCCTGAAAGTTATGTTGGAATATCTCTCTATGGTAGAGGTGACATAAACAATTTATGGATTTCTGTGAGATGTTTGAACCAAACCAGATTCCAAGTTAGGTTTTGATAGGTTTTGAGCACTGCTTGGAGGGACTAGTACATGCATTTTGTGGAATATTAGTTTTCTTTTATTAGTAATGATAATTTTCTATCTTGATTAGCCTTGATTATGTCGAGATAACTTCATCCCTATGCCGATCTCCTTTCCTTCTAAATGTTATTCCCTATTGGGGAGGGGTAACTATTATGCTTGAGAAAAAGGAGCAGTTTATGGTAAGAAATATGGTGTGGAGTGCACCATTGAATATTTGAGGGTGGTGACCATAATTTTCAATTGAACTTTGTTGTTTTTGGTATGATGTTGAACATAGAGTTTTGTTTAATATGACAATATGGGTATTCCTATGGTAGTGAGTACTAGATCAGTTTTAGTTAAAATGAATTTTATGTATAAGACTATTGTTGATGCTATATAACTAGTTATTTGAATGTTTAGGTAGATTAATTGTGCATATCCCTGGGTTGAGAGCAAGGTTTTTGGTCTTCTCACCAGGCTTCTCAGGGATAATATGATTTATAGTGGGATGTTTCTAAGAACATATGTTTTTTCGGACTATAGTTTTGGGAAGAAATTTGGATTTTTCCTTTTGGATGTTTTTAAAGGGGTAAAATGACATTTTTTCATCAAATATGATCTTAGATAGTTTTTTTGACCACTAAGTTGGTCACAAAATATGGTGTTTACCCTAGGACAGGAGTCTGTTGGAAATATGAGTTGTTCAAATTTTAGCAGAATAATTAATATTTAATTTTATTATATTAAATATTAAATTATTATCATAAGTTTTTTTGGTAGTATCTTTTGACGAAAGCATCAGATTGACATTCCGACTCTACCATTGCATCCGGAATAACATTTTTAGCCTTGGTGAACCCTCAACTCCTGTCGGGCAATGAGACCGGCTCGATCCCCCTTTTCTTTGTATTTCTTTTTTCTTTTTCATTCATTTCATTTATTATTCTCTTCATTCATCATTAATCGCACGTATTCCTCTTGTACAGATCATATTATGTCGTTCAACATAGTGTGAAAATGGAGAGGGAGAAATAGAGATACAGGTAAGGGAATATAGGTACCATTGCGAAGCACTCGACATGCTAGATTGACTTGCAATGACTACGGGTGGAGAAATCAGCCGAAGCTTTGATTGAATCCACCCAAAGGTTGGATGTTGTTAATATTTTCCACAAAATCCCTTTAGATTCTTTGTTTTCTAAATCTATTCCCCTATTATGCTTGAAAAATCCTCCTTTAGGCCTGATATGTTGATTTGGGGGGTTTAAATGGGTGATTTTGGAAATCTGAGGGGATCTCATTCAATGAAACTAGGTTACACAATGTGTAGTTTGGGGTGACACACCATTCATTATTTTTGTTCAAGGAACACGATGTTTAAAGGAGAACACTCTATGTATGGGGTATACATGTTTTGTAATAGTTATTGGCCGTGTGGCTGAGTACATGGGCATGTCAACTGGTGTAGTGGTACATGGCTGTGTGGATTACATATCCAGATCCCGTGTGGGCAGAACATAGTGTAGAAATACATATCTCAGATAGGTAAATGGATAATTCGGTTGAAGGACATGGTCATTTCCCCATGTAGGCTATAAGTTGTGTACCCTTGTAACACTCTATATACCCAGGTAATTGCACGCCAAAGCTACTGGGAGTACACCCATGTGGTTTTGGGGCTGTACACACCATTTACCGAGGGTGGCACACCGTGTACCACACTTTTTAAACCATTTCAGGGGTTTTCATGAATTTTTCCATTAAGTCACAATTGGGCTCGAGAGTAGTCCATTCTGAGTAGTTTTCTATGTAGATCGTGATGGTGAAATGTGTAGAGTAGTTCGAGGAATCCTGAAGGGTGTTTTGGGGTGTCTATATTAATGGGGAAGTTCTTCCCCCATTTATCAAACTAAGTTATCTCCTGGGGTGATACTTGAAATCTAGTGATAATTTGGGGGTTCAAACCAACTTAGTATAAACCCTCTATTTGAGATGAATTATGATCTATCTCCACTAATGTTTTTCGTTGAGGATGTAACCCTTTTGATATGTTCCCTTCTGGCCTATAAGGCCATGAGACATGCTGCTTCTAAGAATCCCCTGAACGATTTACATACTTACATGCTAACCTATGGATTCCCTTGTAGGACCACTTTACTTTATTATAATTATGTGGATCCCATGTAGGAAACCACTTTTTTCTAGTCTTTTAAGGGACCCATGATATATTCTTCCTTTACCTTTTTTATCTAAGGATCTCATGAAGGATGCCTTCGCTCGTGGTTACATGAAGAATCCAAAGTAGGATTCCTATAAGTTTTGAACTTGAGGGACCTAGAGGGTGCCTATCGTTTGTCCGACCCTGAGCTGTATGTAGATTATGGGTAGAGATAGAGTTCCGGTGTCACCTAGAACTCATGCTGAACATGTACACCCGTGGGGATGTGAATGGCGTGTTGGGTTGGGCATTTGGACCACCCTTACTTGGTTGTTTATATCTGACTTGGTTATGATGATGTAGTAGTGTTTACTAGAGTTTATTTAGGTTTTGTGGATATTGAGCATGATGTGAGGCGTCTTTCTTGATTGTTGGAATTCTCAGACGTGATCTCCAAGGATCAGGCTTATGAGCCATGTTTTTTTATTTTTTTACTGGTATACAAAGGTGGTATATGAGAACTTTCTTTTGATCCATACATATTTGTTTGTACGCCTTGAGTGAAAATTTGATTCCCCATTTTTGGAATGCCTTGTAGGGACTCATTTTCTTTTGATTTGTGGTGGGGATGATTATGCTCTCCCAAGCCTGGGTTGACTAAGTGGGTATACCCATGCCTTATGACGAATGGTTTACATGAGTGAGTGTACTCAAGTGTAATAAATGAATGGAATGATTTATTTAACGGTTTGATAGATTCAATGGTCTTCTATCCATGGATATGGAACATGTCACTGGATTCCTTGAGTTGATTATAAATCTTGGGTATTGATTTTTTGGGACTCCTCAGGCCTTGCTACCCCATGGATCCAGCTTGATTGGGCTCGCGTAGGACATGTGATGCAGACATGCTCCTAGGAACCTAACCAATTTCAAGATTGAGTTTCCACTAGGATTCCCATGAGACTCAATGTGGATTAATTGTATGATTTCCATGGATCCAAACCTTCATGGTCTAGACTTATAATGTGGATTATTTCAAAGAGATCTTTGTATCTATCCCTTTGTGGTATACAATTTTCAAGTGGTTTCCCTGGAAGAGTTCCAAGGATCTAGCCCTTCATGGTCTTATATATGGTTGTGTGGTGTGGTCATGGTGGATGACATGTGTTTAATCACCATAGGACATAGTGGTAACATCACGTTTTATAGGAATGACTGTCAGTATATGGTACTCTTATTTACAAGAATGATCGTCAGTATACGGTATATTTATGGTGATTGGAGGCGAGTACGAGTGAACCTAGGTAAAAAGATTCTCCCCTATGGTGATGTAGCTTTCTTAGAGGCTTTATAGCATTGGAAGAATATGGAATATATAAATTGGATTGTGGATCCAAAGAATGACATAGTGGTACACGACATGAGTGGAACAACATCCAACAAAATTCTAATTCACTGGATGGCTAAGAAATCGGGATTTTGAACCCGATGATTTAATGATGATGTGGTTTCATGTTATTTGATTCACATACCAATGATCATTCATATCTATGTATATAAATTTAGGTATGGGACAATACATGTGTACATAAATTGGTATAGAAATCCATGGTGGCACTTTCCCAGTTGACAAATATTATGGACCATGGGTTCGTCTTTGGGATCACATTGGGTTTTAATTCCTCTAGTTGTGTCTTAGTGAGGTTGAACAGTTTCCTTTTGAATACACATATAGTAGTAAATTTATAAGTTCCTTTTTAGTGTCGCATACTGAGATTCTTTCTCACCACTACACGTGAACCTCGGTGTATGTGTAGACCTTTTGTCTTCTTTTTTATGTTAAGAATGAGTTGCATAGTGGATAGGGTTGAGGACCTATGTTGAATGATCAAGTGGAGTGGATGAAGTGGTTATACTAATTGGGCTAATGTAGTTTGAATATTTTTGGAGATCAGGTACATGGTTTTTCTTAGACTGGGCCATCAAAAATTATATCAGATCATGTATCCATTTAATGTGACAACAAGGACGTTGGGCCCTTTATGGGGGATGGATTATAGAAATCCCACATAAATAGAGGATGAGCACAAATCACCAATTTATAAAGTTGTTTGGATACCTCTCCCATAATGAGGCCTTTTCCTTGGGGATGCATGAGGGCCATGGACTAGGGAAAGCAAAACTGTTTGGTCTAGGCCCACAATAGAAAATATAATGATTGTGGGATGGACTCGACAATCACTAAGCCCATTTTTATGGAGATATGAAGATAATAATTGAGTATTAATCTGTTCATTCAAATAAAAAATTGGTAAACAGGATCTTACTACCCACATATTAATAATTTGGTAAGAAGCATCAGGTGAATGGTCTCAAAGGGATGGGGAAATGCTTCAAGTGTGAGAGATAACTCCACCTCGAATACGAATGTTGAAGTGAAATGATGATTCTAAATAGCATGATGGAGGAAATTAAGGCACCTATTAACGAACCACCCATGGATCAATGCATAAAATATAAGTTGAAAGGTTAGTATCAATGATAGTGCAATAAACCATAGTTCCTCTTGGGTAAATAGTGTCAGAAACCACCGAATCCAAAGGTATCAGAGAATTATTATCTCATCACTACTATAGAAGTGGAGTGTGGAAATTATTTCATACAAGGTACGCTTCCTATTCACTCAAAAATGTTAATTTTTTTTGTGATTGTTGTTCGAATTATTTTTTTTATATCCTTCATTTATTCTAGAACTAAAAAATAGAATACAGTACACTTTGAAGTAGAGATATTTTTAAAAACTCATAGTGGTGAAGTCACTATGACTCAAGTATTGGAATATTATCCTATAAACATATGTGAAATGATTATTCTAGTGAATCTCATAATATAACGCTTGGTTGAATTAAATTCAATTCTGCACATGGATTGACACTCATTACATAGAGAGCACATAATCTGTCAGGAAAAGGAAATATATTTTCTTATTATAAACCAACCAATGCTCCTTTACTAATGTAAGGAAGATCATTAAACTTTTTTTGAAAGCCATAAATGGTGTATGAGTTGAGAAGCTATGAATAAGGAAACCTTTACCAAATGGTTGGGTGAAATGAAGGTATCTACCTGAATGAAATTCCCATTTTTAAGGAATACACTGATTTATTTCTTAAATAGTGACCCAAATTTTTCATATATCGTGAGGTAGAGTTATTAATAGAGATCATACTAAGATCTACTACTATCTCAAAATACCCCAACACAATGGAACCCATCGAAATGGATTATTGAAATAAGATGATGCAAGGGAATTTTGATAAAGGAATCATATTCAATAGTTCATCTTCGTGGGGTGAGAATGTTATTTTTTCTAGATGAAGGATGGATGAATGCAGTTTTGTTCTGATTATCAGGATATCAACATGGTAAAAATAAATAAAATGTATACTTTGTCAATTATTGATGATTTTTCAATCAACTTCATGGAGACCAGTACATCTCAAATGTGGAACTTCATTTAAAATATCATTAATTGAAGGTGAAGAACAAATATATTCAGATTAATTTTTTCCAAACAAGTTATGGGAACTATGAATTCATAGTGATTACCTTTGAACATAATAATTCCCCTAAATTCATTAATGATTTCATGAATTTTTTATTTAGAGACTAAATTGTAAAATTTTTGGTTGTGTTTATGAATGATATTTTCATTTACTCCATGATTAATGAGGAACATGAAAAATATATAAGGATTGTGTTTTAGATATTAAAAAAACGATAAAATGTAAGCTATGTTCAGAAATTATATATTTGGGATATATAAAGTTGGATTCTTTGGGAACGTGATCACATGTGTGGGAATTTATTTGGGCCATTGAAAAACAAAGGCAATTAAAGAATAACACAGACCAACTAGTGAGACATAAATTTATAGTTTTATTGGATTATAAGGTTGTTAAAAACATTTTGTGATAAGTTTCACATGATTTCCTAGACTTTTAACTAAGTTAACATGGAAATGGGTAAAGTATGTATGGATGGAATAATGTGAGTAAATATTGAAGGAGATCAAGAAGAGGATAAACACTATACATATACTCACACTACCAACAAGTGGAGAAGGACTTGTGATATATAGTGAGATATCAAAGAATGTATTAGGTTACATACTCATATAGAATTACATAGTTATAACCAATGTCCCAGTATGATTTAGGATCCATTAGTAGAACTACATATTGTGGGATCTAGAGTTAGAATTTTTTATCTTCACCTAAATTCCTTGTTAGAACTATATCTATGTTGAGAATTGTGACATATATACCAATCATAAGAGTCTAAAGAATATATGCACACATAATGATCTCAATATGCATCAAAAAAATATTTTTATAGAGAATCAAGTACTATAAATCCTATATTAACTACCTTTGTGGAAAGGATAATAAGGGAGATGATTATATTTATAAAAAAATAAGGATCACGCTGTCGAGAACATCAAATTATTTGTTTATTTTTTACTAGAATTTCTAGAGTATAGCAGCAACCCAAGGTCATCTCTCGATGAAGCCTTTGATCATTAATCACAAAATTTGGTTCTGATTATGAAAGAAAAAAAGTGTAATGGAGTTATATAATAATTGGGTTTGATGATTAAAGATGACAAAATAAAATTAAAGAAATAAAACAAAGTATAAGTAAAGAAGATTAATTAAATGTGATCAACCTCGGGAAGTAAAATGATCCTCATCCTTCATCTCTTAAAGAGAAAGTGTATAGATATTTTAATCCCTAGATTGTAACACCTATTACCAAAATTTCACTAAGTTTATACTAGGATACCTCTTATGGTTCAGTCGGAAACACACAACGATTCACTAGACACCGCCCATGATTAGGTTATTTGTGTTCTACTTCATAACTGAAACTCACCAAGGTAAAATCATGAAGAACTATATGTAATCTCCAGGTTGGTATGTTATTTCTTTTTTATACACTAAAATAAATTTGCACATCCTTGTCAGTTCATGTGTTATTTAAATTGAACAATATGAACCACACAAATACCACAATTGAATGAGGGTGGAAAAAGTGATGAACAGTGTGTGAAAAATCACATGAAAGGGTACCCAAAAACATGATCATTTGAGTTTGAGTATAACATACCAGTATGTAACTCAGTTAAATAAAAATATAGGATTAATAAAACAAACATACAACCTACAATTAAAATGATCATTAAAAAAATACAAGTATAAAGCTCATAATTACTTCACGTTCATCCCCAGGTGATCACAAGGGGTTCAGAAACCCATGGGAGGGGAGAAAGAAAGAAAATGTTGATGTACCACATCCCGTATCCTCCAAAACATCTAGGAATGATAGGGATACACCATTGGGACTCTAAACTGGCACAAACTTGCCTCATGGGAGATCTCCAAAATTGGGTGCCCAAGATGGCAATTTATAAGCAATGTCAGAAGTGGTTATCAGAACCTTGATTTCACGAATCCGCTTGGTTTATGGTTTTGGCCAGTCAGACAGTCTTCAATCACAATTTACAAAACTAATGAGTAGTTTCCTAACAACTTATCTAATTCCATGTAAAATTTTGTGTCCATATATGGAACATAATAAGAGATAGTTCCAAAATACAAAGGCCATATTTTTACCCTGTGCAGATCCATATTATTGGACATATCAGTATGTATGGGCCCATTAATGGTTGAATTGGGCTTCAGTTCCTTGATATGAAATTTATCTCATTAAATTTAGTACCCTACAAAAATGTTTCATCCCATTTGAATGCACGGTTCACTAGAATCGTTTTTTTAGTCCACTGGTCTTCTTGGATTATGTGTAGATTGGCCAATTTTTCTTGAGCTTCATAATGGGTCCTCCAAATCACCTCCACCTACAATATAATTATCAAAACAAGTAACATTTCCCTTTTTATCAATTTTCAACACAAAATAATTTAATCCAAAATGGTGTCAAATTTGTTACTATACTAGAATCTTTCTATAAAAACCAATTTAATAGATTGGTAAAAGGGTGAAATAAAATAGTGAATCATAGTAATATCACACCCCCGCACCTAAACATTTGAACTCCTGGGAAAATTATAATATCCTAATCATATATAATTCCTAAATCAATGTTTTGAAAACATAAAAGATTATTTTTAATTAATTTCATCATGTATCATTTAAAGAATCAATTTTACTATCATTTTTTGTTTCTCACATTCAAATTTGATCAATATCATTTGTTCTCCCATACAACATGTCGCAGCCCACCTCACCTAAAAATATTCACTCTTCAATCAATAAAAATATGAAAGTTGATTTATGCTCTTTTTTCCCAATTTTCATGTGATCATACCATATAATTTATAATATTATTAGTTCACTACAGGCAGAAACTAGTGTTCCACTCAAGAGTACATCAGACAGGTTGTTCCAAGGTTCATGGATTGACAGGATTTAATGTTTAAAAATCTAAGGTAGAAGAGGAGTGTCAGATCTATTATATAAAAAACATGTCAAAATTCTTCAATTTTTTTCCAATGAATGTTCACACTCAACCCCTCACAATGTCTATCACTACCAACTCACTCTCCTAGTTGTCTATATTTCTAGGTAAAAATCATGTTGTGAATAATAATGAGTAAACATCCTTTTTTCTCTATTTTTTTCTTTTGTTCAGTTTTTTTTCAATGTACAAAACTATTTTTTTAATGTATATATGTTATTTGTAGATATAGAGGGAAACATGTGTAAAACAATTATGTAATATGGCTTGTGAACTTATTGCCCAAGGAAAATTTAGGCACCCTTAATATCAACCCATAACAATGATTCTTTCCCAATAATTCTCATAGAAACACCCTCTCACCCACACATGCTAAAAAGAAAAAATAATATACCCAAGAGATGGGTATTTTGGGTAAATTAGCTTTTAATTTGGGTGCCTAATAGGAATTTCATAGTCTCTAAGGCTTATGATGGATAA
Organism: Viscum album; assembly: GCA_963277665.1. Lineage (NCBI taxonomy): Eukaryota > Viridiplantae > Streptophyta > Magnoliopsida > Santalales > Viscaceae > Viscum > Viscum album. The sequence continues at coordinate 21,081,126 of OY728164.1, forward strand.
AATGAAAAGGTGGAATAAAATAGAGGATAATTGTAAAAAGTGATTTTCAATGAAAGATTGCATCTATCATGAATGTTTAATTCTTGAATGTTATGGATTCAAATAGAATCAAGGAAAGATTTAGTTTCTCTACATGACTCGAGACTCTAAATAAAGTGATTAAAAAAAGAATATGTAACAAAGGCCTTAGAATGTCTCTCAGGTAGGGGATTTAAATATTGGTCTGTGATAATGAGAACTGGGATTCAAAATCCATTAAACACCTAAGAATGATTTGGAAAAAAATTCTATAAAATGATTCCATATCAACATTCATTTGAAAATCATTTTCCTAAAATAGTTGGATATTACAAACAATATACTCGAGCATGAAAAATGGATTTGAGATATTCTTTTTAAGATAAATTTATATCTAAAAACACAAAATAATTAAAAAGAAATCACAAATGAAAACACATTTTTTTGTTTTTTTATCCCAACTATGACATGTGATCCTCCCCTACACCTAAAAGTTACATTGTCCTCAATGAAAGCATTTTAAATAAATAATCATGCAAATAAAGGTAGGGAGAAGGTACATCCTGCTAAGTGGTGTCATATGTGGCATCTATCAGTTGGATTTCCTCCATGATATGATTTGGAAAATCCTCGTAAAAGTTTTTGAGCCTCTGACCATTGAAAATAATCTTCTTTCCACTCTTCTAATACAAAACATGTATGACACCAAAAGGGTAAACATCAGTAACAATATAAGGAATGAGCCATCAAGAACGAAGCTTACCTGGGTTGAGCTTTAGCCTGGAATTGTAAATGAGAACCTTCTCACCAATATGAAATATCTGCTGATGAATCATTCAATCATGGATAGCATTTTTCTTCCCTTTATAGAGCTAGGAGTTCTCATATGTATCACGTCAAATTTCATCTAACTCTTGAATATGTAGCCTCCTATGCTCACCTACATCTAAAAGATTAGTATTACATTGTTTATTATCCCAATATTGATGGTGTTCTTCCTCCACTAGGAGAGGAAAATCCTTTCCAAACACAATTCTGTATGATATTTCTACTAGTTCATTTTTTGGGGGATGATATGATTTAGAGACATTATGAACAACCCCATATATATGATGAAATGTTTTCCTATTGTAATAAAAAAAATGTAAACCCTAATCACTAATGATGAATATAGGTAAACCAAACCTATTGAAAATTTTGGACCTCACAAAATCAACTACCTCTTCAGATTCATCTGTCCTAGTGGCCTTTTATTCCACCCATTTTGATACATAGTCAATAGACAATGAGATGAAAAAAAGTAAAATAAATTTGGGAAAGGTCACATGAAGTCAATTCCCCATGCATCAAAAATTTCACAGAATAACATGGGATTTTTGGGCATTTCATTCCTCATGGAGATATTCTATGTTAATTAAAAACAACTACATGACTTAAAAATCTATTGGATTCCCCATACAATTGTGGCCAATAATTTCCTGAGTCAAGGACCTTTAAATCTGTACATTGAGAGACAAAGTTTCTACCACATTCCAAATTATGGCAGAAGGTCAAAACAATGGTGAACTCATGGTAAAGGACACAAAGAAGAACTACATGAGCACTAAGAATTCTCCATAAACATGGGTCATCACAAATGTACTATAGAGAATCATTCTTATGTCTCTGGGATTGTGAAGTGGTGAAATCAGTGGGGTCCCTAGATGTTGCTAGAAAATTCACAATGTCTTCATACTAGGGGGTATGGTCCACAACATCACAAATGTTCTCCAGAGAGAGGAATTATCCAAGGTGAGGGGAGTCAACATGATGGTCCAATGGTGGTGAAATTCTAGTAATGTGGTTAGATACCACATTTTCCACTCCTCTCGAATATCAAATCACAAGGTCAAACTCATGGAGAAGGAGCATCCACCTAATGAGGTGGGGTATAGCCCTAAGTTTCTTTAGGAGAAAACAAAGGGAAAAATGATTAGAAAAGACAATGATTTTTTACTCGATAAGTTATCAACAGAAATTTTCCAAGGAAAACACAACAAAATGAAGTAATTTTTCAGTGATATTATAGTTTTACTGGGTTGGGTCAAGGGTATGTGAGGCATTCACAATTACACGAGGTGCCTTCTCAACCCTTTTTGATAAAACTACCCTAACTTCAATGTGAGAGGAATCACACATAAGTTCAAAGGGTAGATCCCAAATTGGATTTTGAATGATGGTAGGTGATTTAAAACTTTTTGTAGTAAATTTAAATCATCCTAACAATTTTTATCAAAAACAAACTCATAATCCTTTTGTAATAATCAGGCCAAGGGAAGTGCGATCTTACTGAAGTATTCAATGAATTGGAAGTACAAACCAACATGTCCCCAGAATGATCGCACATCATGAACGCATTTTGGATGTGGAAGGGTTGAAATTAATTCAATTTTTTATTTATCAACTTGAATTACCTCTTTTGAAATAACATTCCCAAGAACAATCCCCCGATTAACCATTAAATGGAATTTCTTGTTATTTAATACATGTTATTTTTCTATTCAACGACGGAGGATAGAACCTGGGTTTGACAAAAAGTCATCAAAAGAAGTTCCATAAACTGTGAAATAATCCATAAAAACATCCATCCAATTATCAAGGTACTCTAAAAATATATTAAACATACAATGCTAAAAGTACCAAGAGCATTACAAAGACCAAATGGAATACTTATATATGAAAATTCTCTAAATGTATAGGTAAATGTTGTCTTTTATTGATCCTCAGGAGATATCTATATTTAAAATAATCCAAATAACCATCAAGGAAAAAATAATGGGACTTAACAGCCCATCGTTCTAACATTTGGTCAATGAAAGGTGGAGAAAATATTTCCTTTTGCATGGCTTGATTCAGTCAATGGTAGTAAATATAGACTCTTCAACTATTTTTCACATCTGTTGGTAATAATTCGTTATTTTCATTAGACACAACTGTTATTCTGGTTTTTAGGCACAACTTTCACTAGTCTAACCCATTTACTATCAGATATAGGATAAATGAATCATGAATTAAGCAATTTACAAACATTCAATTTTACCACTTCATGGATACTTGGATTCAACCGTCATTGAGATTGTCTTACGTGATTTTCATCATCATCCAAAACTATATGGTGCATACAAATACATGGGTTAATCCCAGGAATATCTTCCAATTTCCATCCTATCACTTTTTTTACCCACTCTCAAAAGGTTGAGTTGTTTTGATTCCGAATGTTGACAGAGGTTATTGGAAATAATGATGGGAAATTGGTCAATATCCTCAATATAGGCATATTTGAAATTATATAGAAGTTTTTTTAATTCTAACACATGATGTTTTCGAATTGAGGGAGGGGATTTAGGGGGGCTGAGGTCTATGAAACTATTTATCTGCTCATGTTTATTCTCTAAGGATAGATAATAAATTGAAATGAGATTTTAAGAATTGTCGACGGTAATGGGTACCTCAGAATGAACACACTAATCAATTAACGAACAATATTAACAATGTTCAGAATCTACATAACACTCGAAACATTAATCAAAACTCAAATCATCCAAGGGTGATGAAAATAAAAATGAATCAGAGTATGAGTTGAGGAGAGAATTACATGTGTGTGCATCGTTTGAGAGCACTTCCATTTAATATACATGATGAGTGGTGTTCTTTTCAATGGGGTGTTTCATATCCTCGCAGACGTTAAAACTTACCATTCCTCTACCAAAATCCATGGATAGAGTACAATTGTTAACATCGATGATAGTCTTTGTAGTTTTGGGGATTGACCTCCCATTTATTAGAGGGCCATGTCCTTGGGTTTGGGTATCCTTCATCTCAATAATGTATAATTTTTTGGGGAATATGAGAATCTTTACTTTTACTTGGACATCCTCGACCAGTCTTGATGGGTGTGTTGTGTTCTGATTGGCATGTTGCATTATGAATCATGTTTGTTGAAGCTCTGCAACCTGATGAGAATTGTACGTAGAGTGGGGGATTACATTAATTGAAGAACCTAATCCTTACATAGAATCAGAAAATAATGTCTCCCCTAGGGTACACGGTATTGTGAATGTTCCTGGATCCTTGTAGTTTGTTGGAATTGCAAGTTGAATCAAGGTCGAGACATTCCTCCCCAATTTAACTCTCTCATTCCTTTTTAGCCTTCAATTGTGGGTGAAAAGTTCTTTAGGAAATTTGGCATAACACGGAATTTTCTTGACAACATCCAATAAAATAATATTTACTTGAAAAATATTAAATGAATTAATTATTTCATTATAAATATTGTTATCAAAATATTTATTAGATTTAGAGAGTATTCGAGGGAAAAGAAAAGGAATGTATTGTTCATTTGAATCATTAATGATAATTTTATTTCCCTTTTTATTTTGTTTTTCTTAATTGGATTCTTCTATGGGTGGAGAAATAGTATTTTCAAGTGGGGGACATACATGTTGCATTGAATCAATAGAAGGGAAAACATATTTACCAATACGAAGTGTAATTGTACATACATGACCTTTTTACTTCAGACTGGAAATGGGTTGGGATGGTAGTTGTCCAGAACCTTGCATCTAAATCTCACCGATGGTGTTCTGCAATTGTCCCACTTGAGTTTGTAGGTCTTGAATTTCCAATAATGTGGTATGTTGGACTTGGAGGTTATGGGTTACAATTTTTTCACCATATCCTCGATACATGGTTCAGAATTGTGAGGAGGAGGATGACTATTTTGAGAAGTTTAAGGATAATAACATTTCATACCTAGGCCTTGTTAAGAACAATTATTCTAGGGGTAGATTGAGTTTCATCCTTATCAGTGCTGGGGTTGTGTTGCCACTCGGCATTTGGATTTGGCCAGAAATTTTTTTTCCTTGAAGGGAGGTACTTGTTGGAATGGACTCCCTAGGAACACCGCTGCACAAGACTCATGTGAATCTTTAAGCTGTGGGCACTCGTCAAAAAAATGAGTATTGTCAGAAAAATACCACAATGTAATGGAATATGAGAACATTGCGACTTACCTTGTTCTGGAACTAATTTCCTTAAAAGAGTATGCATCTAATTAATCTTTTCATCTATATTTTTTTCTAAAGATGAATGAAATGCCTCATTAACTTCTCAGGTTAGTGCAATTGCTCGTGTACCAAATTGTTGGGTATTTTGAGATATGATGGCTATTAAGTCATGAGCAGTGGAAGGAGTTTTTTCAACTAGGGAACCATCAGATACACCATTAATCATTCCATGATCCATGAGGATAAGTCCCTCATAGAAGTATTGGATTAATAATTATTCACTAATCTGGTGGTGGGGATATCTTGAGAAAATTCTTTTGAATCTTTCCCAGTATTCATGAAGGGTCTCTCATTGTGATTTCCAAATTTAACATATTTATTTTCTAATTAATGCAGTTTGGGAGGCAGGGAATAAAATCTCTAAAAATAGTCTTTTAAGGTCATTTCATCCCCCAATCACGGTAGGAAAATAGTATATCCAATCTTTTGCTACACCATCAAGGGTGAAAGGTAAGGCCCTAAACATAACTAAGTCCTCAGATACATTTATTGGTTTCATAGTGGAGCACACTATGTGAAACTCCATAAGGTGTTTATTAGGTCCCATACCCGAATGACTGTGGAATTTGGGAAGTAGGTGGATGAGGCCAGATCATAGCTTAATGTTGGCTGCTTCCTTAGGATATAGGATGTACGCAGGTTGGTACTCCACATCAGGGGTGATAATTTCATTTATGGTTCGATTATTTGAAGCCATGTTTTCTTGGGTTTTATTGGGTTCATTTTTTATGGGTTTATGGACACTTTATGTTCTTAAAGGGGTTCCTTAGTGTCACTTTGTTGAACTTTTTTTATATGCCTTTATTTTTTTGAGATGTGTCTTTTCAATTTCAAGGTCAAATTCAACCAGTTTTTCTTTTTCTGATCGGGTCCTGCAAATAAGTTGTGAAGTTTGTTTTTTTATTAAATATGGATAAAATCACTTAATAATAGTTAAAGGATTATATAATGTTATACTACAGAATTATAGAAAGAGATATGGAGAATAAGAAGAGATATATAGAGAGAGAGAAAGAACACAAAAAAACAACCAAAAATATAAACAAAAACTAAAAAAACAATCATGTGAGGGTCGGGTATTGAAAGGAGTACTAATTGAGAAGTAAAATAAACAAATAAAAGTAAATAATGAAAATAAATGATCTTGTATCACCGATAATGTTTCCAAAATTTGATCGCATTGTCAAGCACATCAAAGTAGTTGTTTAAATTTTACTAGAATTTCTGCAGTATAGCAGTAACCCTAGGTCATCTCTCAATGGAGCCATAGATAATTAATTCCAAAATGTGGTTCTGATTGTGAAATTAAAAAAACTAAAATGGTTTTTTTAATAATTGGGTTGTATGATTAATTATGACAATAAAAAATAAACGTGATAAAACAATGTAGAAGTAAACAAGATTAATTAAATGTGATGAACCGAGGGAAGTCTCGTGATGCTCATCTTTAATTGCTTCATGTGAAAGGGTATAGTTATTTTAATCCCTAGTATTTAACACCTATTAAAATAATCTTAATGAGTTTATATTTCGATACCTCGTAGGATTCAGTCGAAAACACACAATGATTCACCGGACACCGCTAATGATTGGGTGATTTGTGTTCGACTTCATAACTGAGATTCACCAAGGAAACACACAAAGAACTCAGTGTGATATCTAGGTTTTCGTGTTATTTATATGTGATAACATGACATAAATGTACATGGACTTTTCAATTCTTATGTGCGTTTAATTTGACAATCTAAACCACACAAACACCATAATTGGATGAGGGAGGAAAAAGGGATGAACAATGTGTGAAACATCACATGAAAGGGTACCCCCATACATGATCATTTGAGTCTGAGTATATCATACCATTATATAAATCAATTAAATACAAATATTAGATTAAAAATATCATTCCAAATAATACAAGTATGTAGCTCAGGATTACATCAAATTTCTCCCCGGGTGATCACAAGGGGTTTAAAAACCCATGGGAGGAGAGGAAGTAGAAGATGTTGAAGTATCACATACCATAGCCACCAAAACTTCTAGAAATTATGGGGAGACAACTTTGGAAATCCAAAATGAAATCACCTTGCCTCCTGGCCAAACACCAAAATGAGGTACCAAGGAGCCAATTTATAGCCAAAGTGGGAAGTGGTTTTGGGAACCTTGATTTCACGAATCTACTTGGTCAATGGTTTTGGCTGGACATACAGTATTTATTCAATTTTGACAAAACTGTAGAGTTTTTTTAAGAGAATTTATCCACTTCCATTTCAATGTTAGCATCTAGATATGGAATATAATAAGAGACATTAAAAAAATATAGAGGTAATGTTTTGACCTCGTGTAGATCCACTTTATTTGACATATCAGTTTGTATGTGTCTTTTAATGGATGAATTGGGATTTGGTTACTTTAGATGAAATTGATCACATTAAATTTTGAACCCAAACACAAATTTTCAGCCAATTTTAATGCACAATTAAGTAGAAACATTCGTTTTAGGCCACTGGTATTCTTTGATGAAGTGCAGATTGACCCATTTTCTTAGACTTCATCATGGGTCCTCCAAATCACCTCCACCTAAAATATAATTATTAAAAAAAGTAACATTTCAATTTAAGAAAGTATTTAATAAATAACTGAATAAAAAATTGAGTATAATTTGTTATTATACTTTTATGTTCCAATAAAAAACCAATTTAATACATTGGTATAAGGGTGAAATAAAATAGTGAATCATAGTACGATCAAATAACATGTTATTTTATCCATTATGCAGATTGATAAATACCATATATAATTTTACATGAAAATGATGGATCCAAAAATCATAATGACAGGGAATAAATCCTATATTCCCTAAATGATTTGTCAGTTTTTTGTCCCATATAAGATGAAGTAGCAAAAATGGGATGATTTAGAGCCACAAAAGAAGGTGGAAGTGGTAATGGATATGAATACACATGAGTTACACATAAATGATGATGGTGTGATTTTTTATATAATGACGCTTTGTGTGACTTAATTACATGAGATAATGATATATATATTTTAAATGCACACATTTCACCTTTCACCATCCATCATGGAAGTACAAAGATGTATTGTGATCTTCGAGAACACTTATGGTGGTTCAACATGAATTAGGATATTGTGTATCATATATCATGATTCATGGTTTTTCATAAAGATATAGTAGATCGACAAAAAATAAAGTGATTATTCAATAAATAAATCTACCTGTGTGGAATTTGAAAAATTGCAATATAGAATTTTTTATTGTTATCCAAACAAATGAAATGGAAACATTGCAATATGGGTTGTAGTGGATCAACTCTACAAGACTAACCACTTTATCACCATTTGGGGAGATTCCCAACAAGAACAAAATTCCATGATATATATGAGGGAAGTGGTGAAGCTACATTAAGTTCCACTTTCGATCACCTCTGATCATGAACCATGGTTCACATATAAATAATAGAGATATATTCAATATGCATTGAGTACTGAGTTGAATTTCATCTTGTCCTATCACTACCAAACTGATGTCCAATATGAAAGGACTACTAAACTCTATAGTACATGTTAATATCATACTCAATGGAATTAAAAGGTGGATGTTATCAACATATCTCATTGGTTTAGTTCTCATATAAAAATATATTCCACTATATTATTGTAATGGATCCATATGATTATATGTGTATGAAGAAATGTTGCACTCCATCTTATTTGAATGATTTTTGGTAATGAAAGATACATGGACCTAATATCTTGTAATAGATTCTTGGGAAAGTTCAAGACATCAAATAATATATAAAATAATCTCAACATCAGTAAAATATATACATTTACAATATCTAAATGGACTTAGAGTTCAATGTTGGTGATAATGATTTCCTTTGATTATCACCAAGAAAGAGAGTCATGTGTTTTGGAAAGAAAGGGAAGCCTGGTGAGTGGTACATTTCCCCTTTTATATCTTTGATCACATCAGGTCAGTAGCCTATCAGCACAAAATTACACCAACTATGGCTCATGTTTAGGATGTGTTCTATGTATCACTCCTAAGGAAGTATATACTCGATCTCTTATAGTTACGAAATCTAGAGGTGTTACAATTGGTGAATGACCTATCATATGAAGAATATATGGTCAATTTATTGGACCATAGAGACAATGTTATACACAATAAGAAAACTCACTATGTCAAATTGTATGGATTAATAATAAGTATGAAGTGGTGACAAAGTAACCAATGGAAACAGTGAAATAAAAGTACCATCTTATTTTCTAAACTGATTATATGACTTGAAATTTCAAGGCTGAAATCTATAAAGAGGGTTATGTAACAACCCATTTTTTTACTATTAATATTTGAATACATGTTTTTTGTTATATTAAATATTATTATACAAATACAAAATATAGGGAAACCAATAATAGATTTATTTTATTACTAAATATTTTTATCTAAATAATCAATGAAATAAATTATAATTCAAAACATAACAGAAGGAAAAATATATATATAAAATAAGATCAAAAATTAGAAAATATAGGTCACCCCCGATGTACTACAATCATTACCCCCAATAACAACACTATAGAAAAGATACAAAATATTAGTAAATCAATGAAAATCATAGAAAATGGAAATATTCAACCATGGGAGGAATTGATGTGAATATTGAGTGAAATAATGATGTGGTTTCTATATGATTTAATCTAACCATTGTAAAAGAAATGTGACTATCATAATTGTAACATGATTATTGTGAATTGTGATTTGACTATTGAGAATAGTGACTTGACTATTGAAAATAGAAACATTTCCATTATAATAGAAATTTTACCTCAAAATAATAATTTTTGTATAAATTATATTTATCAATATTTTTGAATTAAATATAAAATATATTATAAAAAATATATATTCTGACTAAAAAACATGAAAAGAAATATAATAAATTTTTTAATAAACTATATTTTAATATATTTTCTTAGTATCATAATTTATATATTAAAAATTGAAATTACCCATATAAGAAATTTATTTTCATAAAAATAATATCACTTTAAAAAGAATCATGTAAAATATTTCCAAGGGGGGGTTTTGGGTAATTTTATGAAACACTACAATTTTGGGTTAAATTGTAATAATATCGGTTTCACCTAACTGATGTATCTTAAAGAAAATAAATCATGTTGTAATAATGTAATAACTATTTATAAAAAATTAAGTTAGGGCATGTTATATTTAATTTCAAAAATGTTTTTAAAAATACAATATAATTAATTTGAAAATTGAAAAATAACTCTCCAAAACCTAAAGTCAAAGTGATTATTTAAAATAAGGATTTATATATTTTCCACCTTCCTTTTAGTTAAATAATTATGTAGGATTATAAGGGAGATTTAAAGTCTTAACCTCATTATATTTTATTTATATATGATTTACAATATTAATAATTTACAATTACATGTTTACATTTGATATACTATTTTATTAAACATTTTATTCTAAAAATAACCCTCTCCTAAAGTAAAAAATAGCCCCACACCCTCTACATGGAAAAACTAAGATAACTAATATTAAAAAGCATAAAATTTTACCTGATAATCCAAATAAATAACATTAATAATACCTATGGTATTTCTTTGGTAAACCAACTCCAAACATCAAATGGATTTTTAGTGGACTATAAGAGAAGCTACACCAAGGATTATGTTATTTTTGATCTACTCTTCTTATTTTTATTTAATATTCTTATAAAAAATATACTTCACCACCCGTTTAAAAAATCCTTATAAGATTAATTATATAGTAATTTAACATTATATTAATTATGTCAACCTATATTATTTATCATATTTATTATATATAAAGTTCAAAATTCTGTTTCCCACTCTTTCGGTAAAGTCCCATCAACGGTCGGTTGACCACCTATAGAGACATTTAATATCTATATGTATAACCACCTTTATGGATAGATATTAAGAATTATTTATAATATATAAACACCTAATTATATATATTATAATCCTCTATAATTAATTATACTTATTTTTAAATTACATTTAAAAAATAGTTAATTCCAGAAAAAATATGTATTCTTTTATTAAACCTTATATCAAAATGACTACCCTAAAACCAAGGTAATTATAAAATAGAATAAAATGACTATAATAGATGAAAACTGAAAAAATTTACAAAATATAATCTAGTGATCAATTTTTAATAAATCAATGTTTATTATTTAGGAGGCCCAAAACAGATGAAATAAATCCTGAATAAAGTTAAGGGGAATATTGAATCCCACCCTATTTCCTTTAGTTTTACCTTATTTAGAAAACATTCATTTTGGATATTACATTAATGTTTGTTAAATTTCATTTTTTTATTCTTACCTTTTTATCTAGGGGATATACATGTTTAAAAAATGGGTTTTAATCCCAATAGTATTATTTTCAAAAATGATTTTTATTTCATAATCAAAGCATAACTCATCATGTGTTTTATTATTATAAAAATAATAATAACATGATATTATATATAATTATATAATTTTTTCATTTGGGATTCAAAATGTTTATTCATAAATTAATTATTTATGAAATAATTATGAAACCCTTTCCATTCCAAGAGTTATTTCAAGACTACGATTATTATATGTTTGATGTGGAATGAATTATTGTGTTAGAATTATAATGTGGCGGGTGGGCCCGAAATTATACATCTGTCCAGTTCACTGAATAATGTTATGTTTGTCATGAGATAATGTGAATTATACATGAAAATTATGCCATATTTTTTTCTTAATTATGTTTTTATGATTATGCACATTTTCTATGTGTTACCATGATACTATCTTTTTTCACAAATATGTATGGTATTTTACCACTATGACATGATGTTTTATTTTTATGAATTTCCAAATTTCATACCATTATCGCATGTTTTCTTCATGATGTTTTTATTCTATTCATAGGATATTATGAATATTATTACGCTCTCTCATGTTATATTGATTCATATCCCTTATTTATCCTCTTACTGGGATTTTAGTACATTTGTTTCGTTGATGAATATATATTGGAGATTACTTGTACTAAGGAGAACACAAGGTTCACTAAGATGGTAGTGAAGAACGAATTAAAGAATGTTTTATATTATAATTTTCAAGATATAAATGTTCCTAATTTTCCCATGGAACTAAACCTTTTGATCCTAGATTTGTATCTCTATTTTGTTGTATATCATAAAAATTGTATGATATAAATGTAATGAATATTAGGGTCGCTATTATTTTTCTGTGAATTTATAGATGTAATTAGTTTATGATATTTGGTATTAAAGGAATGTATATCCCAAGGTATATTGTTTCCTTTGAGATTCTTGATTGAGTAGATATTGTTTCTTATTTCATTGAGTTTCTGTTGAACCTATCTCTAGTCTATAATGTCTTCCATATATCTCTCCAGAGGAAGTAAAAACCTAATCTTACACATGTAATAAAATAAAAGTTCATACCACTAGATCATCATATTTAATATGAAGAAAAACCATTAGGGATTTTGGATCATGGAGAGAATGTTTTAGTAAACAACTGCACTCGTCTTTTCATGGTTTTTATGGAAACTACAAAGTTGAGGAAGACACTCTGGAACTTGAGGATATGATGAGATATAAAGATAATAATTTTCATTAATTTGAGGGATGAAATATCAATGTTGGGATTCATTTTTAGGGGGTAATAAGGTTACACCACAATATTTAATGAAATATTTCTTAAAATAAATTTAATTCCATTGATTACTTATGTTACACACAACGTCAAGTTTTATGGAAATTATGATATGCTATTAATATTATTATTTAACGACGAACATTATAAAATATCAGTTTAATCTAGAGGAAGGAATAGTAATACAATAAATTTTCAAATTATTAATAATTTTTTAAGATAAGTAAAATATAGTATAGATATTTACATAATATTTAATAAAGTCATTATATGATTTAAAAATACTATTTTCTCAAAAAATGAATTTTATTCATTTTTGTTAATAAATAGTAAATTTATTTTTGGAAACATTAAGAAACCTTATTTTAAAAAAGTAACTCCTTTTTTGGAATTTAAATTTCCAAATTATATTTGGGTGAATTTTTCGTATTTATCTGAAAATATTAATTTTATAAGGAATAGTGAAAAATAGTTATATTTATTAAAAACTATTTTATAATTAATAGTATTGACAAGTTCTATTTTTTAATATTATTTAAAAATTCAAATTAATAAAATTATAGAATAATAAATTCAATTTAGGTCACTAGAATCAAATTCATGTTCACTTTTGATACAAGAACATTCAATACATATGAAAATTATCACTTTGGAATGCCACTATTTCATCTTGTATATGGGTTTAATCATAAATTATAATTTTCCACCGTTTTGAATTTTATTTCTAAAAATGGACTCTGTAATAGAAATTAAATTATTTTATATTATATATTAATTTTATATTAATTTTTGGTCAAAATGAATAGAGAAAAAATTAAAATTAATTACCACGGTCAGGGTTAAAATTGGTTTACCGGGGGTTATAAAAAATTATAAGAGTTATAATTACCTAAATAATTGTCTAGTTCATATCATCTGGCCATATTTCATCATTACCTCATATAAGGTTCTATATTGATCTATTTTGGAGCCTTATGGAATTTATACAGCATTGGTACACTTTTTTCATTTAAAAAATTCCAATTTTGCCTCTCCCCCACATAAAAGGGAAGTCCCTCTCCCATTTCAACCCTACTTTTATTATATAACATTTAAATAATTGTAATAAAAACAACATAAAAAGTGTTATAATATATGATCTAAGGGTTTATTAGCATGAGAACATTTGGACCATACATCACTTACTCATAATAAAACACAAAAAATAATATTTTAAATATTCTTATTTATCCTTCCAATGATCACATCATCGTTAGTACATGTTTTCACTTGAGGATATCAATCAAAAAAAGTTGTGAGCTAAAATCCCAATAATAGGATGAATATAAACATGAATCAATATAATAAGGGTGAGTATAATAATCATCAAAATAAAATAATAATAGTATCATCATAATAATAATTATAATAAACAATAGATAATGGCATGGAATATATAAATGCATAAAAATGAAACATCATTTCGTAGTGGTCAAATACGACATATAGTTGTGAACAATGCTAGCATCATGTTCATGAAAAATATATGATAATTATCATAACATCATCATTACGAGAAAAACCGGCATAACAGTCATGAATATTAAATATTATCTCATGAGGGACATAACACTAACTAATGCATTAGAAGGATCTATATTTCCATTCCCACCCCTCACATCATAACATTTACATTATCAAGAAAACCACATATAACTTATAACAATCATAAACAAGAAGTAACTCAAGTAATGGAATGAGATTCATAAAAATTTCATTATTAATTTATTCATGAATAAATTGTGGTGTTACTAAAATAAAAAAAGAAGATCATATTTTGTTTAGAAATCATCAATATTGAGAGAAAAAGAAATAATTAAATAGGAATCAAGAAGTTCTTCAGAATGAATAGTTCTTCTGGAAAATATTTATATTTTTCATTGAATCTTGTTAGGAAACATGTTTTTACCCAAAAAGAGAAGAAAACAATAATGAAATTACATATATGTATAATTAATGGGTCATACATACTAAAATATTGAGTTAAAGAGGGGGGAAAACAAAGAAAGGGTGTGGGGTTCGAGAATTCCCTTTCCTTATCTGTGAATATATTTTTCACTTAAACATAATATCATGTATAAAAAAATTATATTCATTAATTATATAATTCAAAACCTATTTGAGGTATATTTGATTTATTATAATTTTATTAAGTTTATTTATGTCCATTTTAACTATTTATAAATTTTAATTTTTTTCATTTTGATGGTGCTCCCATTCTTTGTTTTTATGATCAGTTTAGTTGTATAAAAATTTGTAAATTCAGGAAAAATGAGAAAAAACCTCTAAAATTGAATTTAAATGTTAGTAATGAACTTAAAAATATTTAAATTCTCTTAAATATAATTCGTTATCATATTAGGATGATTCATGAGAGAAAGTGTTAATGATAAAAATTTAGATTATTTTTGAAAAATTTTAAATTATCTTGAGAAAGTTTTATTTTATTATTAAATATTATATATATATATATGTTCCAGAATAAAAAAATGTATTATATACAATTTAAAATCTATTTTAATCATTATTATATTTTTCTAACAACCCAATAATGTTGTAATGGAAAATGAAAATTCATCATCCATGAAGGCATAGAATCGACACATTAGAGACGTTGTTTTCATTTTTAAAATAAAAGGATAAAAGAAGAGGTTTGATGATGGAAATTATATTTAAAAAATAAAATTCCCATATATAAAAAATATTTTATTTATCATTATAATTGGATTGGGAAGGTGAGGATAGGATAATAAAATAAAAAAATAAAATAATAAGAAGGAGGTTTTTACCTCTTGAAGATCTTCTCCTTGAGAACCTACTTAAGACTCTTGGGATGGGACGTATATTATTAGAATAAGCTCATACTCAAGTGGTAGAGTCTTGTTAATATAATTAGTGTCAATTTTAATAATCACCATCGTTTAAAAGGTGTCCGGAGAGGAAGTGGTGAGGGGTTATGTTTATAGGGGATGACGGGGGTGTTTTTTGATAATTTGCTTCATTTTTTTATTTTTTAATGAGAATATATATAGTGTTGATTCTCATGACTAAATACTATATCTAGTGAAGGAAATATTGAGATAATAGTTATTACATCATCCCTGACTCAATAATAAATTTATTTGGATTTAAAATACCATAAATACTATATTTCACAATTCAGAAAAAACGAAACTATTTTAAAAAAAGTTCACAGAAGTCACGCTAAATATTTTTAAACATTTAGATTTATGAAATGGAATCCATTTTATGGAAATAATTTTATAAATATGTTAAATTAATATTTTTATTAATACAATTATTTTTTCAGATTATACTAATTTTAATATTATATTTGATGTCATGTAACATATAATAATTAATTAAGTTATCATAAAATAATATTTTTATTTAAAAAATATACAATATTTTTATATAAATCTATTTTATGTAAATAAAATTTTATTTAACTCATTATATTAATTGTAAAATTATAAATTAGCAATTATTTTTTTCAAAAATATCAACACATAATTTAACATTTTAAAAGAAATTCTTTACTTATACTATGATATAATTATATCATATTTTCATTTATATGATTCCTAAATATTATTTATTCTTTAATAAGTGAGGTAATTATTCTATAGGCCTGATTACTATTCCTAGTTTTCATATTTCTATTTCAAATATCAATTTACTATTATATTGGTATAGGGTCCTTAATATATAAAAATACAACATATTTCAGTCTCACATTATAAAATTAGGTTTTTATTATGTTATATATGTGATATATGTGTTTTATCATATATAAAGTAACTATAAGAATTAAAATTTCCAAGATAATGTTATTTATCGTTACATATCCTCTCCGCTTCACACATCCAAAACTATTTTGTTTTTCATATCCCTACAAAATTATCATCCTTGTAACAATACCATAATCCAGAGACAATATTTTGTTTATTAATAACTCCTAAGAAATTTTTATGTATAAACATTAAAATATTTTTCAATGAAGAGGTAAAATTATTAAACATGTGTTTTTATTTTATTTCATCTTCCACCCCTCCAAAAATTCCTCAAATATTCTAATATAATAACACAATTATATCCCGTATACTGATTATTTATTATTTTAATATAATAAGTTATATTTATCTATTATTTCATCAAATGGGAAATAAACTCGTTAATAGTGGTTATGGAGGATTACACAACACAAAACAATGTAATTAATTTTCTATTACCATCTCTCATGGATAAAAATAATTATGTATTTAAAATATTATTATGATATTTATGGAATAATTATTCATCTACAATTATAATATCACATATACATTGTAACATTCCACTCATTATAATTTCAAAAACTTCACTCATGTGTACGGTGAACTATTGCCTCACAAAGTGATGTGATTTATTTTATTACTTACTCATTATAGGTAAGGTAATATGGGTAAAGTCAATTATTAATTTTGATATATATGAAAACCTAATTAATACACAATGGTGATATATTATTTACCTTACATTCATTCCATCCATCGAGAAAATCTAAATAGCGTCCATGCCTCGGTACGACCAACCATCTCCATGAATGCTGTAATTCATTTTATATATCTAAATATAATAGATTAATAGATAAACATATTTATTTAATGTATATGAATTTAATATCATGTTTAACATTTTTTAAATAATGGAACGATTATCAATATAAAAGGACTGAAAATACCAAATCAAAGCATACATTAAAAACAAAAAAAATACTACCTAAAATGCGATTGTAACTAGGAATTGTTAATAATGTGGTAATAAAAGGTTATAGGTAAATCATATATGGTATGATAGCTATGTTATTTATTCAATAATATATTTAAGATAAACTTACATTCATTATACAGGAGGACTAAATGTGTATAAAGGAAGATGAATCATAAGGTAAGGCATTTTTCAGCATGCATTCACTTCATAAAAATGGGGTTCAACAATAGAAATTTATTGATAGATAATATATATGTTGGTAAGAATGATAAATTCTATGAGTTGAATTTTTTTATCAATAATAATCTTAATTAACAAGACATTTTTACAAAATTATATATAAAATGAAATTTACTTCTCAATATCCACAAATGTTTTATCAATAAATAAATCTATTGCCCAAAACATACTAATGGAAACATTATTTTTACAAACACCTAAATCCATTATTAAAAATTATTATTACCAAAAATATTTTTCCATCAACAAAAATTGTTATAATAACGAAATCAATAAAAATAAATATTTTATCAATTACCAATAATGAAAAACCGAATTTATTATATACAATAGTATTTGTACACCAAAATCATCATTTATTTTTTAGGTATTATTAAAAATATATCATTAATTGATTTTAATTATCAATTTCCTCAAAATATCTATAATTTATATTATTCCATGTTTTTCAATTAATAAAAATTTAATTAGTTTTATAAAAAAAATATTTTAAATCATTATGATATTTTATATATTTATATATATCTTCATATACGCTAAATATGATTTTTTTTAAATTTAAATTTAAAAAAAATAATAAAAAATATTCAAAATAAATTTAAAAAATTATGAAATTAATTTTAATATAGGGTAATTTTCTTCCTTGAATTGATGAATCCATAGATCAAATATGGTTACATCTGTGACCCCTCCTTCATCTCTATGGGACTAGATATGTTGTAAGGGCTCATTACATATCCAATCTAAGTGGATATGACTAAAATAAAACATTTCTTTTAATGTTATCAGGGGATTTGATAGAATTATATAATTTCTTCCTAGTGACTGTTTTACTTATTGTTTCTTCCATCATATGATATTTTCATTTATGTTTGTGGGATTATTTTTTGTCCTCAATGAAATCTATGTTCATTTTGAGTTCCTTTTAATGTTGTTGTGGGTGATGATTTTCACAATGAAGAATCCTCGTGATGCATCTTGGGGTCCTATTATTTCTCAAAATTGGTTCTGGTACTTGAAAACAATTGTTCATGTTTCACTGATGGGTTTTTTTGATAGATCTAGTATATGATCTCTAGTGATCATCAGTTCATTTTCACATTTTACCTCTTTCACGTGGGCCTCCGTATTCAGTCATGATGTCGGTGGTTTGGCAGTTTTTATGTTCAATGTGTCAAATTAGAGCTCTTAGAAATCTAATTTTTCTGGTTTGGTTTATCAATGTACATTTTTATTTTTCTTTTGTGGAAAAAAAATCACTAGATAAAATTTATGTTTTTCTCTAAAATGATGGTTTTACTAGAATCTAGTAATTATTCTGAATTGATTTATGATGTGGGTAGCTTTAAAATTTACTACAATAGTGGATAATATGGGAATCTAGTGATCAAGTGAGGTGAAATGTGCTCTATTTTTAATGCTAAACTTAGTAAAGTGATGTTTTATTGGTTGGTTTCATATTTTATGAGGTGTCTTAATTTCATTTATTATTTTAGTTTTTCTGATCGGTATGGTTCCAAATAACAGAAAAAAATTTCCTTTACATAAAAATTTAAAATAATTTAATTAGAGTATTTTGGTGGTTCTATCTCATATGTAATTTGAAAAATATTTCATGTGGTTGCTTCTTTTTTTATCAAAATTTTTTATCACCATAATAAAATAGTGTAAGTCTTCAATAAGCATGTCAATGAATTTTTAGGTCCGTAGAATTGAATTGCGGTGATCCAACATATCACTCATTTTTTTCTTATTTTTTTCTTCATAGAAGATAATATGGTCACATTGATCAAATTTCATTGATCATTAAACTTCATTATATTTAAAAATATTATATCCTTTCTTATAATTCAAGAAACTATTAGTATAGTTTTTGGTGTGTGGTTACCAGGTCTCCCTCTTTAATTTCAAAAAAAAGTGATGCAACAACTCTTGGATAATCCAATTAGGGAATTTTTTTATTCTCCCCATCATTCCCCTCCACAAATGATCCAATTGTTACTAGAATTTGTTTCCAAATGAATATTTATTCTCCTCCACATATTTTTTATTAATAAAAATTGATAGTGAGTATCATTTCCAAAAAATCTTTTTTATTCGATCATGGATTTATTTTTCTCTATATTCATATATCATGTTTGTTTGGATGGGTGTTGTCAGAGGCATTATGTACTGTTGATGTGTAAGGATATAGAAAATTATGATACTTTTAATGCTCTATATTCATATGATAATTATAGTTATGCAGGATATATAGATAATTTACTTTATATGAATAGTCAAAGACATGATTACTTTATTTTTGAAGTGATACAAGAGAAAATCATCACTGTACATAATAGAGAGATTAACACTACTGGAATTTAGTCTTTTCCCAACGGTAGTATACCAACAGTTTGCTTAAACCGTTGGTATAGTGAGCCTTTGCCAACGGTTTAAGAAAACTGTTGGCAAAGAGAATTTCGGTGGACCCTTTCCCAACGGTTCCAGTGAACCGTTGGGAAATATGTGCCTTTGCCAACGGTTTTTATAAACCGTTGGCAAAGGTTTCCCCCAAATTGCAGATCGAGATCTCCTCTCCCCATTCGGACAGAGCCCTAATCTATTCGCTCAGGTGCTCTCGCGAATCCGAACACCAGCACCCCCCATCCCAAGAGGTACACCCCATACGAATAGGTAAAATTTGATCTCAACCATATTGTTGTAGTTGTTTTAATGAATAGATTTTTCCAGGTGTTGGTGGTTTAATTGATTATTGAAATTAATATCTAAATAGGATATTGTTTGTGTTTGAGAAGACTTCTTTAATGTTTTTGTATTCTATGTTTGTAAGGAGAGTGTTCAAAACATGTAAATCAAAGTTGGGACGTTTACATGTTTTGGATAATGGATTGTGGGAATTATGCATTGTGTTCAAACCAATTTGATATGTTTTGGATAATGGATTGTGGGGGTAGGGGGTGTCCACGGGGGTGGGTGGGTTGTCCACGGGGGTGGGCGGGGGTGTCCACGGGGGTGGGAAAGGCTGTCCACGGGGTGGGCGGTGCTGTCTAGGGGGTGTGGGCTGTCCTGGGGGTCTGGGTGGGGTGTCCTGGTGGGGGAGGGGTGTGTGGGGTGTCTAGGGGGGGTGTTATGTCTAGGTGGTGGTGGTGGGGTTGCAGGGGAGGGGGTGTGGGCTGTTTGGGAGGGTGGGCGGGGCTATCCAGGGGGGTACGGGGTGTCCAGGGGGGTACGGGGGTGGGCGGGTTGTCCACAAGAGTGGACGGGCTGTCCACGGGGGTGGGCGGGCTGTCAAGGAGGGGTGGGTGGGCTGTCCAGGGGGGGTGCGTGGGCTAGCCACGGGGGGTAGGGGTGTCTAAGGTGGTGGGCGGGCTATCCAAGGGGGTGGGGGGCTGTCCATAGGTTGTAGCAAGAAACCCAAAATGAAAGTGAGGAAGAAAAGGATGGTTTGTTTTAATACAAACCCAATGAAGAACTAAACAATTGAAATAAATAAATTATAACAAACTAGAGGAAGCCTTGAGCGCCAAGAGTGTGAGAGTAGTTGATGTAGAGGCAGCCCAAGCTTCAAGGATGGAAATGGGTCACAAGTAGCCTTAGAGATTTGTCGTTAGAGCTTCAAGGGATAAAAATATCATTCCAATGTATCGGGGGTTTGTTCCCGGCATCCATCCTCGTCTATTTATAGTAGAAATATCCCCAAATACTTCAATATGGCCGTTGTAGGGCTTTCGGAGCCGTTGGGGGTCAAGTGGGCAAGTCTGGTCAAAGCCCAAGGGCTAGTTTGACTGGGCTTACCGGCTGACCGGTGCTTGGCCACCGGCTGGCCGGTGCTCCAGACAGAAGGCAGAGCTTTCTGTCTGGGTTCCACCGGCTGGCCGGTGCTGGGACACCGGCTGGCCGGTGGTCCAGACAGAGAGCAAGCGCTCTGTCTGGTTCCACCGGCCGGCCGGTGATTCAGACACCGATTGGCCGGTGGCACATGGCAGTGGGCAAGGCATACTGTCTGGTTCCACCGGCCGGCCGGTGGTCAGGTACCGGCTGACCGGTGGAACCTGGAAGAGAGCATTGCTTCTGCCAGAGACCACTGGCTGGCCGGTGGAAACCCACCGGTTGGCCGGTGGACTCAGAGAGTCCTTTTCCAGTCTTCTTGGGCCAACTCTTTGGCAACCTTTTTCCTATCATCAAAAAAACTTGAAAACAAGTTAGAACATGATGAGAGTGATTTTGATCATTAAAATCCAAGAGAGAGGGGTAAAACACTGACCACAGGGGGTAGGGGTGTCCAGGGTTGTGGGCGTGCTATCCAAGGGGGTGGGGGGCTGTCCATAGAGAGAAGGGGTGTCGAGGGGGGTGGGTGGGCTGTCCACGGGGGTGGTTGGGCTGTCTAGGGGGTAGGGGGTGTCCACGGGGGTGGGTGGGTTGTCCACGGGGGTGGGCGGGGCTGTCCACGAGGGTACCCTACTAATATGGTTATGGGATGAGGCATGCTCTGATGTGATAACACATTAAGTTCTTGTTGGTTTTACATTTTTTCAATAACACATTAGTATGTTTTTTTCACATGTCTAGTTGATACCATGATTATTTTCTTCCTTTATCATTTACTTAAATGTATTTTCTATTAAAGTTCAATCCTATTGAATTGTTTATGACAAAATGACTTATATGAATTTTTTTATAGAATGGACAGAAGTTGGATGTATGAAACTGATCGTATCTTATGCAATTTTCAAAACAATTTGGAGAGCTTTATAGATTTTTCATTTCACAATGCTTCAGATAGTGGTCGCATACACTGCCCATGTTCCAATTGTGTTGGTAGACCTTGGTTGAGTCATGAAGAAGTCAGCTACCACATAACCAAAAATGGTTTTCAAGCAAACTACTTTGTGTGGTATCACAATGGGGAGAAAATGAAATCTCAAATTGGTGATGATCGAAATGAAAGGACTGGAATGGAGAATTTGTAAGATGATCAGTTTCCGTTTATTCGTCATCATGAAAAAGAAAGGATTTCGACTCAAGAAGACATCGATATGAGGACAACTGATGCATCTAGTGAAAATGATGATATTTATAGGGTGAAAAAATTGAATGATGATGCCACGACTCCAGTATATCGACAATGCGATAAAATGAAAAAGCTGTAATTTTTAATCCGATTGTTTCATGGAAAAACTATGTATGGGATTTCTAATACAGCAATCGATTACATTCTTACCCTCTTGAAGGATTTACTTCCAGATGATGCAGATATTCCCTCAAACCACTATATGGCATGGAAGTTAGTTGAAGAACTTGGATTTTCCAGAAACAAAATTCATGCTTGCCCGAAAGATTTCAGTTTATTCTGGGAAGAAACCGCTGAACGAAATGAATGTATAAAATGTGGAACATCCCGCTGGAAGTAAAAATCTGATGGAACACCATCCCGCGTTCCACAGAAAGTAATGTGGCACTTTCCATTGATCCCCAGACTCCAGAATCTTTTTATGTCTGATGACATATCAAAAATGAGATGGCATGATACTGAGAGAAAGAAGACTAATGATGAGTTGGTTCATCCTGCAGATGGATTTGCATGGCAGAGATTTGATGCTCGACATCCTGATTTTGCAGCTGACGTGCGTAATGTGAGGCTGGGTCTTTCATGTGACGGTTTTAATCTTTTTGGGCAGATGCTTACTTCGCACAGCACATGGCCAGTTTTTATACACATTTATAATCTTCCCCCATGGTTGTGTATGAAAAAATCTTTCACTTTCATGAGTATACTCATATCTGGTTCTTCTGATCTCGGCATTGATATTGATGTATACATGCAACCTTTAATAAAAGAGTTGAAACTTCTTT
This sequence comes from Viscum album, assembly GCA_963277665.1. NCBI lineage: Eukaryota > Viridiplantae > Streptophyta > Magnoliopsida > Santalales > Viscaceae > Viscum > Viscum album. Next base: position 21,104,887 of record OY728164.1, read on the forward strand.
GGGATGTGGGTGTGCGCACATACGATGCATGTTCGAAAGACATATTTCAGATGCATGCTGCGCTTATGTGGACGATCAATGATTTTCCGGCTTATGCAATGATGTCTGGATGGAGCACGAAGGGAAAACTGTCATGTCCAGTTTGTATGAAGAATGCACGATCTAGAAGAATGAAACATCGTTGTAGTTTCAGTTTTATGGGACATCGACGATTTTTGCCAAAGGATCATTACGACTTGTATGTTTTATTAAATTTATTCAAGCTCTTCTAAAACAATTGATAGCTAAATTACCAATGAATCCCCTCATTCCCTCATATATTTAGTTTTTTGGTTTACACATTAATTTTCTTTTTCTAATTAATTACATATTTGTTTTCCAATGCAGGAAATGAAGCCAATTGAAGAGAGACGAAGAAAAAAAATGGCGGAGAACAATCGTCGGATGGAGGAGATGGGCATTCCACCATTAGTGCCTACAGTTAGTACCTTTTTTCAAATATATATATATGTATATATATATTTACAGAATATATAATGTCATGTGATTAATTTTTTTTGTAAACTTTTTTGTAGGATCCACCATTACATCGACAGTTATTCGACGAGGAGCCTAGTACTGGTCCTAGTACTCAGGCCGGTGGTACGAGGAGGGTTCGTACCAGAGGTGGACGTAGAGCTGCGCGTGCCCGACTAGACCTTGCCCCTCCCACTGACATTTCATCCTTCCCACATTCTGATCTCGGTGTGTCGTTAGGGACACACGGGATATTTAGACCTCCCATGTTTTCGCTACCTTCTGCATCTTCTGCCCCATCATTTTCACATCCCATGATGATTCCCACTCCCCAGTCAGCATCAGGTCATACAGCTGTTCCATCTTCTTTTCCTTCTACTTCTGTCTCTCCGAGCTTTTATATTCCATCGTCTTCGACTCCTGTTCCACCAAAGGGTGTTCCATCAGGTTCTGTGGATCCGGCGCCACTCAATGATCAGACTAGCGCAGGTATATTTATAAAACCCTAACAAATTTTTATAGCAATATTTATTTTCATTATAACATGTTTTGATAAAATATTTGTTTTTCTTTCATGAAAGATACATCTACTGACAGGAGGCGGGGGCGGGGCCGTACACGCATGCGTTCGGTGTGGAACCATCGCACACAGGTTATGGTGGAATATAATGAAGACAATCAGATGGTTGAGAAAACAGGGCAGCAATGTCGGAGTTTTATGGCGACGCTTGCCAAATACTCCGACATCATTCCCGTCAGCCCGCTGTCGTGGAGACATTTGCCACATGAGGTCAAAGATAGAGCTTGGGCAGAGATATGGGTAAAAAAATATGTTGTATTTAATGCCATGAATTTTTTTTGTATTTATATAAATTAATATTTTCATTTCAGCTTCGATTTAATTTTCCTGATGGTGAGGGTGCATGACTGGAACGTCTAAAGGATTTAGGCGAGCTTTGGAGAGCCTACATGCATGAGTTGTATATTGGCTGGCGTTCTAGAGTTAGCACTGAGTTAGAGGCGGTACCAGTCGTGGATGATTGTCCTATAGAGCAGTATCGTCAGATGATTACTCATTAGACGAGTACCCAGTTTAAGGTATGAATTACATTTTAGGTATTTAAATAATAACTTTCAAGTTTTGCGTTAATATTATCCTTTGAATTATCGAATTTTATTTAGGAATCATCTGGAAAAAATAAAAAAAACATTGATGCAAAAAAATACCTCCATACACTAGGACGCACGACGATGCCGGGTTATGAGAGGCAGCAGGTATGACAATTGTTTATAAGTTTTCTTTACGACTTACATTTTCTTTTGTTTCCTCAATTATTTAATTATTTTCTGAAGTCTTTATATAACTTTTGTTTTTATTGTCATTGTAGAGGCAAGTACAAAATATTGAAGGACGTGTGCCGCGAGCAAAACTGTTTTGCTCGAGTAGACGAAAAAAGGATGGAAGTGCTGTCAACGAAGCGACTCAGCAGCAGATTGTAAGTTTTAATCTGTTGATTTTATATTTTAATATCTATTTAGTAACTTAATAATATATTTATATTTTTAACAGGATGCTTTAGAGGCCCTCGATGCCCAAGAAGCAGACAATTTTGGGCCATCTGATCACTTACATCAGGTGTTGGGAGAGGATCATTCTGGCAGAGTACGCTGCCGACCAAGGATAGCCCCGACGAGGTATTGGCCTGCCTCAGGTACGAGTTGTAGTGCCACCAAGCTACAGCAAGTTAGGGCACAGGAAGAACAGGCTGAGAAAAGGGCCACAGAGACGGCAGAATAGTCTGCTAGGGAAAACAGTGCATTTATGAAATTTATTGAAGTTCTACGTCCAACACTTCCAGAAGAGGCCAGCCCAGCGATTGATGAATACATGTCGTCGATACATTCTATATATGGTGCACCAGGTGGCAGTTCCAGTGGTGGTCAGGCCGATGTCCAGCTTGAAGATGATGATGGCGAGCAGTCTGATGCGGAAGAGGAGGGAGATGAGGAGGGCGAGGAGGAGGGCGAAGGCGAGGAGGAAGGCGTTGTGGAGGGTGAGGACGATGAGGAGGACGATGACGAGGGCGATGATGATGATGATGATGGTGATGGTGATACTGATGTGGGACATATTGATTCGTTACATTTTTGACTTGAGATTTGATGTTTAATCTATTCTAGTTGTTGGTTTTATCTGGACTCGTAGTATAGTATTGGAGTTGAGTTATTTTTATATATTGTCTGTTTTTATGGATGTTGTTTTCTTTTAGTGGTTGTGTGTTTGTGAACTCCCTGAACAACCCCCCTCATTCTTGGACCCTGGACAACCCCCCCTCCCCCTTGGACCCCCCTCACGCGCGTTTACGAAGCGCGTGCATCACTTAAAATACGAATATTGAGCCGTACTGCACAAACCTCACGTCCGATTGACGTTCCGTCTGCGCGTACACGTCACGAATAATAATTAGAATGTTTCACGGTGGTTTCAGCTCAATCTGAGGTCGTCCGCTATGAATTTGACAGTTGGACGCCCGTTTTGGCCGTTTATGACACCAGGACTGCGTTGTCGGTCACCGCGGGCACACGGCACGTCCGATTGATGTGCCGTCTACTCGACCACTTCAGAAATCACTCACCCGTATTTGTCGTCTGATTTCAGGCCATTCCGATTTCGTTTGTCCCGTCTGGACCCCCCTCACGCGCGTTTACGAAGCGCGTGCATCACTTAAAATACAAATATTGAGTCGTACCGTGCAAACCGCACGTCCGATTGACGTGTCGTCTACGCGTACACGTCACGAATAATAATTATAATGTTACACGGTGGTTTCAGCTCAATCTGAGGTCTTCCGCTATGAATTTGACCGTTGGACGCCCGTTTTGGCCGTTTCTGACACCAGAACTCCGTTGTCGGTCACCGCGGGCACACGGCACGTCCGATTGACGTGACGTCTACTCGACCACTTAATAAATCACTCTCCCGTATTTTTCGTCTGATTTCAGGTCATTCAGACTTCGTTCCACCCGTTTGGACCCCCCTCACGTGCGTTTACGAAGCGCGCGCATCACTTAAAACACGAATATTGAGTCGTACCGCGCAAACCGCACGTCCGATTGACGTGCCGTCTGCGCGTACATGTCACGAATAATAATTAGAATGTTTCACGGTAGTTTCAGCTCAATCCGGAGACGTGGTGTGGCCGGAACCACTCAAAGTGTCCGTCTTTTGTTTCAAAAGGACGTCATTTTAGGTGAAAAGCATCAACTGACATACGGAAAACCGACCAAACGCATTCCGAATCTGTTGATAATTTATACCAACAATCCATGGGTCATATGTGACGTGTACGAGCCAACCCGGGATGAATCTAAGTCGCGGTGTGGCCAGGATAAGTCTAAGTGACTCTCTTTTGTTTAAAATGGACACCATTTTAAGTACATACGGAAAAACGACCAAACGGATTCGGTTTCCATTGAAACTTTAGGAGAACGATCCATGGGTCATATGTGACGTGTATGAATCATCCCCGCTTCAATCCGACATGCGGTGTGGTTGACACCACTCAAAGTGTCCGTCTTTTGTTTCAAAAGGACGTCATTTTAAGTGAAAGGCATCAACTGACATACGAAAGAACGACCAAACGCATTCGGATTTTATCGATACTTTAGAACAACGATCCATGTGTCATATGTGACGTGTACAATTCAACCCCGTCTTAATCTGAGACGCAGTGTGGCCGACACCGCTCTAACTCTGTCTCTTTTGTTTAAAATGGACATGATTATAAATGAAAAGAACAACTGACATACGCAAAACCGACCAAACGCATTCGTAATCTTTTGATAATTTATCACAATGATCAATGGGTCATATGTGACATGTACGAGCCAACCTAGGATGAATCCGAGTCGCGGTGTGGTCAGGATTAGTCTAAGTGTCACTCTTTTGTTTAAAATGGACAACATTTTAAGTACATACGGAAAACCGACCAAACGCATTCGGTTTCCATTTAAACTTTAGGAGAACGATCCATGGGTCATATGTGACGTGTACGAATCAACCCTGCCTCAATTGGAGACGCGGTGTGGTCGGCACCACTCATAGTGTCCGTCTTTTGTTTCAAAAAGACGTCATTTTAAGTGAAAAACATCAACTGGCATACGGAAAACCGACCAAACGTATTCGGATTGTGTCGATACGTTAGGAAAATGATCCATGGGTCATTTTAGACGTGTAAGAGTCAACCCCGTCTAAATCCGAGATGTGGTGTGGCCGGTACCACTCTAACTGTGTCTCTTTTGTTTAAAATGGACAAGATTATAAGTGAAATAAACAACTGACATATGAAAAACTTACCAAACGCATTCGGAATCTGTTGAAAATTTAGGACAACGATTCATGGGTCATATGTTACGTGTACGAGTCAACCACGCCCCAATCCGAGTCGCGGTTTGGCCGAGACCACTCTAAGTGTATCTCTTTTCTTTAAAATGGACTACATTTTAAATTCATACGGAAAACCAACCAAACGCATTCTGATTGTATTTATATTTTAGCACAACAATCCATGGGTCATTTGTGATGTGTACGAGTTAACCCCGCCTCAATACGCGACTCGGTGTGGCCGACACCATTCAAAGTGTCTCTCTTTTATTTAAAAAACACTTCATTTTAAGTGAAAACAACAACTGACATACGCAAAACCGACCAAACGATTTCGGAATATGTTGATACTTTAGGACAACGATCAATGATTCATTTGTGACGTGTACGAGTTAACCTCGCCTCAATCCGAGGCACGGTGTGACCGGTATCATTCCAGATGTATGTATTTTGTTTAAAATGGATATCATTTCTATTAAAAATATATGGTATATGAAAAACCAATCAAATTATGAATTGAATTCCGGATTCCACATATGATTGTCATATAAATTTTAAAATGAATTCTAAATGAATTATGTATGTTTATAATTATGTTATGAATTCTAATTTAATTATGGATGAGTATATTTTTAGGATGCATTATATGTGTTGGTTGGTTGGTTTTGATTATTTGTATGTGTTGGTTTGTTATGTATGCATTATATGTGTTACAGGTACAATAATTGGATTAAAAAATGAATTGAAAACGATGGCATAATTGGATTGAAAATTGAATTGAAACCGAGGGTGAATGTCCAAAAACGAGACCTGCTGTGCAAATTGCAGGCTGCTGTGCAATTTGCACAGCAAAGCCTATGCCAACGGTTTGAAAACCGTTGGTATAGGCTCTATTGAGCTGTTTTTACCAACGGTTCAAGGAACCATTGGTAAAAACAGCCTATCCCAACGGTTTAAAACCGTTGGGAATACCCATATAATAGTTGTTTTTACCAACGGTTTGTAAACCGTTGGGAAAGAAAATTTAAGCTGATTTCCCAACGGGCCAAACCGTTGGGAAAGGTCTTTCCCAACGGTTTGGCAGAACCGTTGGGAAAGGCTGATTTTTTCTCAGATATCCCAACGGTTCTGTGTAAACCGTTGGGAAAAGCCTTTCCCAACGGCTTACTTCCCCACGGTTTGCTGAACCGTTGGTATAACTTATACCAACGGTTCTGCAGCCTTTCCCAACGGTTTGGAACCGTTGGGAAAGGCTGGATTTCCAGTAGTGTAATAGTCTAACTTCAAACCAAATTCTATGAGACCATTGTAAACTAATACCTACTAAATACTATAAGTGATTATAGATTATATTTCCTTCTTCGTTGAATTCTGTTAATTGAGTTAATTCATATTTTTTGAGGGTGATGTGTTGTTTCAATATGAATAAACTCAAATGGAGGGGTTGACGAATCCATTATCATTGTGATGAATGGTGAGGCATGTATGGAATATCAAGGTGCTATAATAGAGGGAGGAATATATGGATATGGTATTTTAGATAGTGGTTTTTTTTCTAAGGTGTGAGATAGTGAAGATATGTTGACAGGGGAAGATTTAAGCTGGTTGAAATCCATTTTTGTAGTGGCATTAAAATATTTTTTAATTTGACCGCAACTCAAAAGAGGAAGATCAGATGCATTTATAAGATGATATAAGGAATCTCTCTTACATGTATTCCCTATAACTCTTGTATTCTATTATCATATAAGGTTTAAATGCTGATTTGGAAGTTATATATAAAGCTGGATAGGATTGAAAAGGACATATTTTGGGGTATTCTCTATGGATATCCTTTTATTAACATTCAATGAACACCCATCATAATAGTATTTGGAATATTTCACACATGGAAATAAACACTCAATACACTTCTAATGAAGTTAGATTATAAATAAAATTATATTAGATGTAAAAGAGACCGAATTATCGAATATGTTTTCTACAAATGTTTTTTATTACACTATAAAAAAATGTTTCATTAATTATTTAATTACTTCCCTCGTTAAAAAATATGCATGCACCATATAAACTTTAATACATTCTACTACCAAACCACACGTTGTTTAACTGAATGGGATATCCAATAATGACCCTGTATTTATAAATGATATTTTTTTCTTGAAAAATATGTTTTATATGTTATATAATATTTTTTTTACATTCAATATAGAGAAACCAAGAAAACCCTATATCATTAATAAATTTCATTACATTAGCCTGCTACAAAACCAATTAAAAGTCCAAACAATACAATTTAACATAAAATATAAAATAGAAAATATAGAATGGGAAAATTTTGATCACCTTAATCTAGAAGATTCATATCTCCAATGAAAAATAAAATATAAATGAAAAAAATATTAGTAAACCATGAAATATCATTAATAATGAAAATATAAAGAAAAGATGAATTATAGTATGTTTTTAGTGAAATAATGAAATGGAATTTATATGGTATAAATTAAATTTTTACTATTGGGATATGACTATTATATGACCATTAGTCAAAAATCCATTGGTAAATTAGATAATTGGGAATTATTACTATTCGTGATAACTTTAATGTTATTAGTAGCCTTTATAACTAGGAATGAAAATGTATAATTGATACATAAATAAGAAATGAGGTCAAAAAACAAGTAAATTTATATCATTTAAGCCCATTTTTCATAATATGGGATGTAGGTACAATCATTAAGGTTATCCCTTGACCAATACCAAGTCGATCTTTAACTAGTGAAGCATAAATATGATCACTTATGGGTGAAGTTTAGGTTAGTAGAGATTATCGTAGACATTAGCTATGCTATCACATGAATCAACCACCATCTCACATCTTACCAGTAAAGCGTAAATGATTTTTATAAGGGTTTATGTGTCTTTACCTTAGTTACATAAATTTTAATTCCTTTATATAAATGAAATTATCATTCCATTTTAGAATGTATTTTTAATTGAGACAAATTTTATAAATTGATTTTTTGACTCAAATAAAATGTATTTGAATTTTTTGGGAAAGATATTCATTTTTTATATACCTTGTTATTATAAATAATAATATTATTAAATAATGAGTCTTTTAAACCACACTTATATAGTTTATGTGATAAAATAATTTTATAATGCCCTAAGAAATTTTTATAAGAGTAAAACATTTGAAAGTTCCTTAAAAACTCTATTTTTCAATAAATAAATACTTCGATAATTAAACGTTAAAATTAGAATATTTGTATGATTTTTATGATAAAATAAATTAAAATTTTAAATCATAACATCAAAACAACTTTAGGGGGAATTTTTGATAATTTTCAAAAGTTTTTTAATATTATACCAATAGTAAAAAAATTCAGGTTCTCATTATATTTCATGACTATATATTTATTCATAATGCAGTAATAACTAATTAAACAAAATACATGATATAATTTCAGTTATTTTTTTTAATATTAAGTATTTTAATATATTTTAATCAATTTCTAAACCAATAATGGAAATTCCAAAGTCATGAAAGAAAAATCTTATATTAAAACCATTACTTTGTTGAAAATTAAAATTTTCATTTCCAAAGGAGTACAAAAAAATTTCTATTAGGTTGTTCGATAACATAAAAATGTGTCAATCAAATATCGGAAACAGTGTAAATGAATCACGGTTAATCCAAAATAAATTTCATTTTACAAAACCTATATTTCCAATACCTATATTTGAAAATTATTTAACAATTCCTTCAAATTTCCTTTAAATACACTTCCATATCATCGTTCCAATTAATGATGAATCTATTCTCCACATTTTTCTAGTGAGTTTTATTTTAATGAGTCCACCATGGTGTCCTTAATCCCCCAAGGTTCTATCCACATGTTTCCGAAACAATTATTCATGGTAAGTGAGATCTCAACTCCTCTTTTCCATTCACGTTGATTTTTTTGTATGTATTATAATTAAAAAAATAAGTTATTAAGGTCTTTTATATATTATCCCATTTTTGTAATAATTGTTCTTATCTAAGAGGCCTTTTAAGAATAATTTTACACATTTTTTAAAACATTTTTTTTACCCAACATACTGACGAATTTACTTCTCAAATATTCTAAATTTACTTTATAAATTTGGATTTATTTTCTTTTTGTGAATAACCAAACCTCTTAACATTCCATATGTATTCACCTATTTTCAATAATTATGTATATATTCATTTAATTGCATATTTGGAACCCAAATTTCCTTTTAATTTTTATGAATGATGTAATCACGATGTCTTCAAGCACTTTTGTATGCCATGATTTTGATAAGAACCCCGTTTATTATTATCCATGGGATATTAATGAAATTATTTATTGTGATATATGTGGATAACATTAACTAATAAATATAAATTTCGAGGCTTGATAGTGATCCCATTCATTGTATGAAAAATATAATATATAGAGAGGACATGTTCTACTATTTCATAATGAATAACCATAGTAATTTTCATTTAAGACACCATGGTGATAATTCATGGTGATAAACCATGGTGATATTCTTAATAATGATAAATTAAATGTTTTATCCACACTATCCTATTATGTTTCATGTTTTTATTTTCATGGTTTTTCATTTTTTCATTCCTTATTATTAATCGTCATGTTCCTCATGTCTTTCTTGTTTTATGTATTCCTTTATTAATGCCTTACTAAGCTTCATGCTCACCCCTTTCTGTTGATAAATGTCCCCAGGATATGAGTTATTGGAAAAATAACCTAGGATGAACTAATAAATATTTCATTCATGAATATAAGAATAATTTTTATGTTTTCTTATTTAATATACCTAATTAATATGAAACTAAAAAATGACAGATCCTTTTTTTTGTTTAATTTTTTAAAAATTTTATGTTATAAATAGTAAATATTTGTTAATTACATATTTGGAACCCAAATTTCCTTTTCATTTTTATGAATGATGTAATCACAATGTCTTCAAGTACTTTTGTATGCCATGATTTTGATAAGAAACCCGTTTATTATTATCCATGGGATATTAATGAAATTATTTATTGTGATATATGTGGATAACATTAACTAATAAATATAAATTTCGAGGCTTGATAGTGATCCAATTCATTGTGTGAAAAATATATTATATAGAGAGTACATGTTCTACTATTTCATAATGAATAACCATAGTAATTTTCATTTAAGACACCATGGTGATAATTCATGGTGATAAACCATGGTGATATTTTTAATAATGATAAATTAAATGTTTTATCCACACTCTCCTATTATGTTTCATGTTTTTATTTTCATGGTTTTCCATTTTTTTCATTCCTTATTATTAATCGTCATGTTCCTCATGTCTTTCTTGTTTTATGTACTCCTTTATTAATGCCTTACTAAGCTTCATGCTCACCCCTTTCTGTTGATAAATGTCCCCAGGATATGAGTTATTGGAAAAATAACCTAGGATGAACTAATAAATATTTCATTCATGAATATAAGAATAATTTTTATGTTTTCTTATTTAATATACCTAATTAATATGAAACTAAAAAATGACAGATCCTTTTTTTTGTTTAATGTTTTAAAAAATTTATGTTATAAATAGTAAATATTTGTTAATGTCCCCTATTAATACAAATTAATATTTTTTCTATATATATTACTTTTATTTAATAAAATAAACCATCTAAAATAAGACTACTATTTGTAGATACATCAAACAAATCAAATAGTAAATATTTAATTGTATCTATAGATTTTATAGGTATCCATTCATTTCAGATATGGTAAAAAGGTGAAAAATGATTTTATCTATTGTTCTTATTTAAATAATATATTTTTAATAAATATGATGAAATTTACTATGTTTTTATTATCAAATTACATACATTAAGGGTATGAATCTTTTCATTTGTGAAAATTGAAAATGGGTATTATATGGAGAACCAATAATTTTGACTGAAAGGTAGCATATTTTGATAAATGAATGCATAATGAAGCCATTTAAAAAAGGCCAAAACAAATTCATTACAAATCATTGAATTATAATATTACTAAATGTAACTTTTTTAATTATTCACTTTTTACACATAAAAAACATTAGAATTATATGATTCTTAAAGAAACAAATTTATTACTAAGTATTTATAAATTTAGAAATATGGTGAAAAATATGAGGAAACATGTTGATATTGAGTGAAACATATGTTCCACTAATAGATTTTTATGGAACCTATAATGGAAAACATCATGATGAAGATGAATCAATTAACTTGTGTTTTGAATAATAACATGAATAATGTTGAGAAACTAGATTCACCTTATTGAGATGAACTTATCATTGAGTACATCATGTGTTAATAGACAATATATTTTTGTGGATCTACAAACCCATTGATTGATGAACAATGAATTATCTCTATAGAAAGGATCTTTTCTATAATTTATTGTTTGGAGAAAGGGAATTCCACCCTAGTAGTATATCATTTAAAAGAATCATATAATTATTATTGGACACTAATTAAAAAAATAAATCCAATATGAGATATTGATTCTATTGAGTGGGAATAGTTCAATAGAATATTTTCCTATAAATATTTTCCCCATTCTACGTGAAAAAGGAGAAGGAATTTATGGATCTATTTAAGAAAGAAAATGATTGTGTGGGACTTTATGAAATAAAATTCAAAAGAATTGATCGATACACTTATATAATTGTTATTTATATTAAATGAAGGTTGATATATTATTTAATAGACTATGAAACCATTTATTGAGTAACATATATAGTGGATACTATAAACGATATGAGGTGATATTATGGTTTGCAGGGAAGATTGATTTATAGTGTGGAAAGATGAATTTATTAAATAAGAGAGAAATGTATCCAATATCAAGGAATTATATCGATCATGGTAGTGGAAGAAAAATAGTAAAACATCCCATGTGAAAAAATGATGAATGAATAATTTAGGGAAGTTATTTCTTAGGATGAAAAGCACTTGAAATGAAGAAGACTCGAGCATATATATCAAAACAATCGTGGTGAGTTTGAGGCACAGAATCTCAAAACTAACGACAAATGTAAGATGTTTCAGCCCTACCCGAACTTCAAAGCTTCATGTGATGATAACATGGTAACTATTTCAATCAATTTAAAAATAGAATGATAATGGAGGGAGACCAACATCAAACATAAAATTGGATAAGGGATCATGGTTGGACATTTTATTTAATGATAGTTGAAGTAGAGGGTCTAAATGATGTGGGGGAAGGTACAATCCTTGTCTTCTCAAAGATAGAAAGTACATTGTATGATTTCGATTCAACACATATCTTGATTTCAGCCATGATTTAAAATAATATAGTATCAATACCAGAACTTCTAGATATCGATTTATCAGTCAAGACTCCTAGAGGGATTATACTAGTATCAAAAGTGTATAGAAACTCTAGTATTAATATGGGTGACTATAATATCATTGAAAATATAATCATCATTACCATAATGGAATACAAAACTATACTTGGGATAGACTGGCTCTAAATTTATAATTGTAATATTAACTGAAGAATTAAAGGATTTTCAGTAGTTTGGAATGGAAAACCTATATTCATTTTCAAAGGAGTGTTCTCCTGACCTGATCTTTTTCTAGAAGCACCTCTTATAGCTTTATTCATGGAGATAATTGGTGAATATGGGGAAGTAAAGGAAAGTATATGATAGATAATGTCCCCTTAATTTATGAATTCATTGATGTATTTCCTAAAGTGTAGCCTAGACCTATGTTAGAATGAGAGGTAATGTTCTCTTTTGATGTTATACATAGGTCCAAGTCAATAATAAAGAATCCATGTAGAATGAGAAATTTAATGTTAGTGGAATTAAAGAACCAACATCAAGATATTTTGGATATTGGATTTATCCAACCATGTGTGTCTCCATGGATATAACTTATTATCTTTGAAAAGATGGAGAATAGATAAATATGGTTGTACATCAATTATAGAGAACATAACAAGATTATAGTGATGAACAAGTTCCTTATCCCAATGATTGATTATTTATTTATCCATATTTATGGGGCTCAATTATTATCTAATATTTACCATCGTCATGGGTATCATTCATTGATAGTTAAGAAAAAAGACATTCCAAATGCTTCTATATGAACAATATATTTTCATTATCCACTAATATCTCTAAGGCCTTTAGTTTTTAATGATTTTGATAATCCACCTTTCAAGGGGTGATGTGGAACCCTTACAAGGCCCATAGGCATAAGTATTACATGGCCTATGTTCCTCATAATTGGCTTCCAAAATTACATACAACCCATAATAACTACATGGAATTTCTCCTCCCCATCATCCTAATCCTGAAATCAGCTCTCCCCCTTCACATTCCCATTCGACTAGGCGTTCTCGTGCATGCACAGGCTTGTCCCGATGGTAGGTGTCATACCCTCTCACTCTTGAAATATGTTTAGCTCCTGCTGTGGTGAATGATCCTTGTAATTCTCCTTTTGGGGCTTGTTCCCTTTAAGTTTTCTAGTTTTCATCTTCCCTTAATGTGGCCTGAAGGACTTGAGGTGGCCTGAAGACCTTACTGACCCAAAGGCCTGGGTGGCCCAAAGGTCTTCAAGGACTCGGTGACCAAATCGGTGGCCTGAAGGCCCATACGGGGGAATAGGAGGTAGAGGAGTTCCCTCACCCTATAATATTAATTGATATTCATACTTTCCATGCTTTAGAAAAATATTATATGATGGTTTTAAAAAACCTATCATGAAATTATAGTCCACTAACCATTTTAACTTTAAAAAAAACTATGGTCATCTGGGAAATGATGTCTGAAGAAGGTTTCCAATAATTAAGGAAGATATTGTTTACTACAACTGTATTAACTCTACCATCCATCAAATATGGATTAATATTTATAGTGATTCATTTATGAATGGAATTGGGTGTGTCCTCATGTAAAATGACAAGGTGATCACTTATTAATCTAGAAAGTTAATGTGTGAGGATAATAATTATCCTATGCATGACCTAAAGTTAGTTATAGTTTTTTTCCAATGACATGGAGGGACTATATTTATGGTTTGAAATATGATATATACAAAGAATACTAAAGTATGTAGCTTATATTACAAATGATGATGTTTTTAGAACATATCAAAGACTATGACTATTAAATTCATTTTAAGCCTGAAAGTGAATACAATTATTTTGATGCTTAAGTGGGGAATAACCAGTTTTGATGGTAATGATAAGAATTCAAGGAGATTCATTAATCATGGACCTGGTAATGATGGACATGGTAATCGTAAGGGACGGGACATCAATAACCCTATCCCAAATGATTTGTCGAACATCATTACTATATTAGATTAGGAGATATAAAATAGAATATCCATTGATACAAAATAAGAGAGAAGTTGTGAAGCATGGGAAGATTCCTAATTTCAATATTAATCATAAAGTAATTGTGAGATTTAATTAAAGTCTTTGAGTCCCTTTTCTCTCAAAGATAGAGAAGGATATGGTAGATAAAGATAATATATATAAATTCTGTATTCAATAAAAGATAACTAAGATGTATATGGTCCATTTTTATCATTATTGTTGGGATAATAGGAAATGATAAGTTGACAATTACACTGAAAATTTCATGGTGTGGAAACAAGTGAATGCGGAGTGACAACTTTATATAGGGGTTTTGAAACCACTACCCATTCTGACATGGATGTGGGACAATGTAATGTCTGATACATTACATATATATTTTACTTGAACAATAAGAATATAAATTACACAACATAACAAAAACCATTCCTAGATCATATAGGTTTAGTGTCTTTAAAACTGGGAAACATAAACAACTTGTTCATTAAACATCTACATTGTATCCTACTTATTTCTTCAAAACTAGACTCATTTTTGAAATATATTACTTAATACCCATCTTCATGTCCTGGGAAAAAGAAACAAATTAATGGGTGATCTCAAATTCATATTAAGGGTAAACATTGAAAATATAAATCATATCATAATCATAGGAACATAACATCTGAAAATGTTTTGTTGTATATAAATGATCATAGTATCATGATGTGGGATAAATCATAAAAGTGAAATGTAATCCCAATAGTCATAAAATAAGACATTAAATTTCATGGAATGAAAACATAATCATATAAAATAAATTCACTTTAGTCAAGGATAATTTCAAAGACCATCATAGTGGACAATATCCATTTCTAAACTGAGTACACTCTTTGTTCCAGCCCTGTATTACTGAACCAGATTTACTTTTTGTTCTAGACATATTTATCTCATAATATATAAATCATTAACCAATTCATTGGAGGGATATATATATCCCACCCATCTCATAATGAAACCATTCTTATGTGTTCCACAAAAACATAAAAACATTCACCATAGCATAAAACCTTAAATAAAATGGGGTTCTTAAACATCAGTATATCATAATTGATATAAAAAAACTTGATTTCTTAAATATAATTCCATCATATAAAAATTTAACAATATTAATAGCAGGGATTAAAATTTAACTCTATTTATATTATGTAATTTTTGATGGAAAATAATTTCGAGAAAACACTTAAAGAAAGGCAATATAAGAGCTTAAAATCTATTCATTTCATACAAGTTAATAAAACATTCTTCTCGTACTTTTTCTGAAAATTCAAAATGTAGCTCATACCGAACACTCCAAAAGATTCCATTCAAGCCATTTAGTAAAGATTCACTAATGGGTAAAATTGACTATAAATATTAATATAAGTATATATGGAAATATTGATGTGGATGATAAATATACCTTATTAAATACGTATGAATAAACAATCTCAGATAAAAATGAGATTTGAAAAGATATCCCTTACCATAGGTATGATATGTCTAATGTGTTTTTGAAAATCCTGTATAATGATTTAAATAATGTTACTGATTTATTCTAGAGTCATAATATTTTTTTATGGTAACATTTATGATCATATTTTCATCTATTTGTTAGTAACATTTAATTGTTACTCATTATTCGGTTATTAAAAGCATTATGTTCTTATCCATGTTTGGTCAGATAATTTATTAATTTTTTATGTTATAGTTATATCATTTATATCAATGTATTATTATAATATATATCATATTTACTCATTCAATTAATTTATATAATTATTCTTTAATGAATATTTTGTAAAAAAAATCACATCGAACCGTGCAGACCGTAAGTCGTGTGTATGTATGAGCAACGATATTGTTCCCATAATTGTTTAATAGTATTTAAACGGATAGGGTATAGTATGTAAAAAATAAATTTCATTTTATATTAATCATATATATATATTTATAAATTCTATCATTATACCCATCCATGTAATGTCATGGTGAAAAATGGATTACACCACGACATGGAGATGGTAATCCATACGTACACATGCGTGGTGATTTCATTTTTTAAAGGATTGGTAAAAGGTATAATTTTGTTGTTTCATAATCACAATAAACTCTCATTATATAAATACAACTGAATTTAACACTTTATAATAAAACAACTCTTGAGGTGGATGTCTAAGAAGAATGATGCTTGAAAGAATCTGTAAATGATATTACCACTTCTTTTCCTTGCCTCCTCTAAATATTCTATTAGAGAAGTAGAGTTGGTATTTGAAGAAGAACAAGACCTCTATAATGATACCATGGATGTTTAAAACTGAAATGGGATGTGGATGGTCTATCTTGAAGGCTCAAAATTAAATTAATAGTTAAGGGAGGAGGTTCCGTTTTATAATTGAGGTGAGGGGCACTTTTGGAATCCTCAAACATATTAATTTATAATAAAATAAAACCCAACACAAAGAACTATAAAATATCCTATTTTTTAAAATTAGATTTTATAGGGTTTTAATATAATAAACTAATAAATTTTAGACAGGTTTTTATGTCAATTTATGCATTATCATTTTAATTCACACTTAGAAATTCTTTTTAAAGTTTAACTAGGATAAAAAATATTTCAACATTCAAAGGGTTAAATATTGAAAAATTATAAGTAAATTAGACTATAAATGAATAAATTATAATATTTTAGAAAATATCATAAATATTCTATTTTTTTAATTTTTTTTTTATTATTTTTAAATAATTTATGAAAACATAATTTTGACAAAATATCATTAGTGTCAGTTTTGACACTATTTATCTCATGGATTTTTTAAAATATAAAAATAATAAATTAAAATTCATCCAAATATTTTATTATATCTCTAAGGGGTAAAATTAATATAGAAAATTAATTTTACTTAATAATTATCCTAAATTATATTTACTAAAATATTTTTAATAACATATATTT
Organism: Viscum album; assembly: GCA_963277665.1. NCBI lineage: Eukaryota > Viridiplantae > Streptophyta > Magnoliopsida > Santalales > Viscaceae > Viscum > Viscum album. The sequence continues at coordinate 21,122,198 of OY728164.1, forward strand.
GATATGTTCATTAGTAAAATAAATACTACCCCAATATTCTATAATTATTTAATATACATATTTTTTAATACATATTAATAATAAAATAATATGATGAAGATAAATCCATTATACTTCATAAGAATACTTATAGTTGATTTTATCTTCTGAAAAACTAAACATTAAAATGAAATACTCTCTTAAAACATTAATGTAAAAAAATTTATCCTCACTTTAAATAAAATAATATAAGTGTCATAATATCTTATATAGAAATCCAAATGATTCATAAGAAGACCCTTGAATGATTTTGGTCTAGATATACTCGACAAATAAGTATTGGTCTAGTGTTTGGGCCTTCTAATGGTCATTAATATGAAAAACAAAAATCTATTTATTTCTCATCAATTAATTAATTTTTTCATCATCCAAGTATAAGACTTTAAGATAAATATTTATTTCATTAAAATTATAAATAAATCATCATGATAAAGAAAAATATTTTATCTTTAAAATGAGTATTTATAATCAAATTTAACTTATGTATAACCTTATATTAAAAATAATTAATTTATTAATGTTTGAATGAGACATATTTCACTTTTCTTTAAATAAAATAAATAAAATGTCCTAATATTATCCATGTGGGTTCTAATGGATACCATTTAGAACCAATTTTTTATTATGGAAAATTATAATCATAAAATTATATTAATACAAGTGTTACAATACTTTTATAATATTATTTTTACCCTTAATTACTTGATTTAACATTTCACTGTTTTAATAACATTTATCAAAGTTACTATTCTTACTAACCAAAAATAAAATAAATCTATTTACATAATTTGGAAATACTAATTCCAAATATTGAATCCATTTTCCAAAATTAAAAACATAGAATTTGGATTAATTAATTTAAAATTAATCCCGTTGTTGAAATTAAAAAACAGCTTTAAGAAGTCAAAATATTGGAAATGATTGGAATGTTTTTACATCTGAATTTAATGTAAAATTAATTCCAAAGACCTATATTATATTAAATGGTAAAAATATATTATATTTATCCTTTGAACCGTTCAAAATTTTTATATTAAAATATTAATTATTTCAAGGAATAATGATATTTTCAATTAAAATTAAGCGTATTTTTACTATTCATCAAAAGATGAATGTTATCAGAAAAATATAAAAAATGAATCCAATGTATATTTTTCTATCCAGATTCAAAATAAAATTTTCACCTTGACATATAAAAATTATTTTTTTGTCATGTTCTTAATTTAAAAGGGGTTCTCTATTTAGAGGTGTAAAATTAAACTTTTTAAAAAATAGCTTTTTATACAGGAAATTGGGGTTTTTCATACCCTATGACTAAAATCACTATTGGATGAATGTAAAAAAAATTATTAATTATATAAAATATATATATCATTTATATAATTACCAAATGTAATTTAATCAAACATAAAAATATCTAATATATTTATATTTTTCATAAATAATTGATAGCCAATGAATTCACAACGCATTCAAATAATTTAGTTATAATTATCCCCTCTAATAAAATAGTTAGGCTACAAAAATAATTTTATAATATGGTAATCTCATATTTTTTTTAAACTCCCAATTGTGTGAAACTAAAGATACTAAAGAATTAAAATTATTTAAAGAGAATATTTTCTAAAAACATCTGAGTGTTATATTCTACCCACCTTAAATAGAATTTCGCTGTCGGAATATTTCACTTGGAAAACAATATATTAGGATACATCTCCCTCATCATAGCCTCATGTTCCCATGTAGCTTCTTGGAATTGGAGATTCATATATAAAACATTATCCAAGCGAGTGGTCTTGTTTCAGAGAACTTTTTCGCTACGATCCAGAATATCTATCAGTTGTTCATCATAAGAAAGATATTGCTCTAGTTATATGATTTCAGAGCTTAGTACATGTGAAGGATCGGGATTGTACTTTATCAAGAGAGATATATATAACACATCATGAACATGATAGAGATTCATTCGAAGTTCCAATCAGTAAGCTACCATCCCAACACGATCTAGAATCTCAAAATTACTAATATACATAGGGCTCATCATTCCCGTCTTTAAAAATCTCATTACTCTCTTTAGGGGATATATTCATAGAAATACTTTATCACCCAATTCAAACTCTAGTTCTTTTCATTGGTTATTAGAAAAACATTTTTTTAAACTCCATGCTACTCTTATGTGTTTTTGAATATACTTGATCTTTTTTTTCATTTTATCAATAGGATCTTGCACTAATAGCTTTCTTTCCCCAAATTCATCTGAACTAGTCGGAGTTAAGAACATCTTTTAATAGAGGTATTTATAAGGGGACATTTGAATACTAGTGTGAAAGTTATTTTTGTAATAAAATTCCCCCAAAGGTAGATATTAAACCCAAACACCATTGAAATTCATATAGAATGCTCTCAACATGACTTACATAGATTGAATTTTCCCCTAAGACTAGTTGTCTTTAAGAGTATGACATGCAGTGTTGAAACGTAACATTATATCCAGAGCATGCTGATGACTTCTCCAAACATTGATTTAAACCTCGGATCCCAATCAGATATAATGGAAAGATGTACTCCATAAAATCTTACCAATTTATTTATATTTATATCATTTCATGCTTACCAAGATAAATATCCTCTCTAATAGAAATTAAACGTGTCATCATCAAATGGTGAGAAAATATAACCCATACAGAATTATTGAATTTCGATGTTTTGAAAAGTCTAATGAGAATGTCTACGTAATGTTTTCTCATTTACATTATGATAAGGGTAATATTTTTAACATCCCCTTAGACTTTTTTCTCTCATATTAAACTTTTTGACAAACCAAACATCAAGAGAAATATTCAGAAACATCTCTTTTCATGCCTAACCACCATAAATACTCTTTCATGTTCCTGTACATCATTGTGCTTCCAAGGTTAATAATGAATAAAGAACCATGAGCCTCAACCAATATATCATTCATTAATTCTGGTATTAGAGGAATATAAAACCGATTCTTGAAAATTTTTATTTAATCAAAATCATGGTTAAATTCAAGAGAATGTTTCACCTTATTTTGAAACTCTACATCTTTTTTCTATGCCACCTTAATCTTCACATGTATACATGGTTGAAGATTCTTTTGAGAAAGATAATATTTATCCCCTTCCATTAAAATTTCAAGATACATCTTTTTCAAATCCATAAATATTGGTCCTTTTACGATCCTCATCATAAAAAGGCCAGCATGGTCTTGTTGACTCAAAGTATCTACCACATTTTTCTCTTTTCCCAGGTGGTAATGTATTGAGAATTTTTAATCATTAATCAACTCCAACCATCTTCTTTGGTTCATATTTAAATCATTTTGTATGAAAATATACATTAATCATTTATTATCTATAAATATCACACCATTAAAAATATTGAAATGCCACCATATTTTTAATTTAAATATTACAGTAGCTAACTAAAATTCATGATTTGGGTAATTTTTCTCATGAATTTTAAAATACCATGAGGCATAAGATATCACCATATCATTTTTCAAGAGAACACATACCATCCCCTTCTTTGATGCATCACTACAGATCACAATCCTTTCTCCACTACAAGGTAGTGTGAGCACAGGTGCACTAACAAACCTTATTTTTAGATTATTGAAATTATCTTCACATTCCCACATCTAAACAAACATAAATCCTTTATGAGTCACATTGGTTAGTGGATTAGATAATTATGAACAATATTTCACCAAATGTTGATAATATCTAGGCAAACCATGAAAACTTTGGATATCAGTTTCCTTGTTTGGTCTTGTTTAACATTCAACCACTACAATTTATGATGGATTCATAGATATATCATCTCTTGATATTATGTGACACAAAAATGAAACTTCTTAAATCGAAAATCCAAACATGATAAATTTTTCAAAAATATTCTCCTTCCTTAGGGTCTTCAGTATAATTCTAAAGTGGTTTTCATGTTATTCCTTTATCTTCAATTAGATAATAATATCATCTATAAATACTACCACAAAATGATAAAGATTGTATCTAAAGACTCTATTCATTATATTTATAAAGATAGTGGGGTTATTAGTTAGACCCAAAGGCATCACTAAAAATTCATAATTTTCATTCCTTGTACATAATTTTGTCTTTGGTATATCATCCTTTTTTACTCTTAATTGATGATATACTGAACAAAGATCAATCGTGGAAAAGTATTTAGCTCCACATAGTGGGTCAAATAAGTAATCAATACTGGGAAGAGGATATTTTTTCTTGATAGTTATCATGTTATGTTCTCGATAATCACTATATAGTCTCTTTGATCCATATTTCTTATTAACAAATAAAATAGGTCCTACCCAAGGTAATGCACTAAGGAACATGAATCCCTTATCATGATTATCTTGGATTTGGTTCTTTAATAATTGTAACTTAATTGTGACCATTCTATAAGGTTTCTTTGAAATAGCGATATCACCCGATTTGAGTTCTACTGAAAACAAAACATCATTATTTGATGGAAGACCTAGAAATTCCTACATAAATCCATCATCAAACTATTTTACAATGGGTGTATTTTTAGTCGGGAGTTTCTCCCAAACCATTTGAGATAAATAAACTTAATTTATAGTCATAAAGACCCATAATATTGAATAAATTTCTACTGGAAGGTTATATTCATCCCTGCATCGATAGAAGATCATAAATTGATCATGAATATGAAATGTGACTACAATTTCTTGGAAATTTATATGATCTCAATATAGAGAATTACAATCCATCCCATGAATCACATCAAATTCTATATTAGGAAGGATTACATGATTTTCATGAAGAATATTCCCACAAACATCATCCAAAGTAGAATTATAAAATTCTGATGTGACTATTTTTCTATTATGAGTTTCCACTGGTTTCTCAACATCTAATTATTCTGGTAGAATAACGATACCATTACAAATTTCATTGGAAATTATTGATAAGGTGGATACAAAATCAAATAAAATATTTTATACTATAGAGTGGATGGTAACTACACCTTTCAACACTTCATTATCGCACTCCATGTCATCGATGGTGATTTCATGTGACATTATTTTTTCATTTTCCTCAAGAGTTTTTTTGACTTTGACCATAATCAATAACCCCAGTATTAGAGCATTGATAAGAAGAGGGCCATAATTACTTGCACTTGTTTCACTGAAGTTTAGGAGGTGCATTCTGTGTAGCCTTCTCTTTTTTTCATCATTATAAATCATTTTACCATCACTTAAAAATTGAAATACCTAATGGCCTTGTTTCAAATAATTTAAACATTCACTAGTCCCGTTAGGGAAATCCTCTCCATGTTTCTTTCCAAAATTTGAGCATATGGAAAAACTCATAATCTTTTCAGTGTGGCATTTAGATTTTATATTAAATTACATTTTTGTATTCTTATCATACCCATATTAGTGATAGGTTACTCCAATATCTATCTCAACCTTGAGAGAAAATCAAAAAAAGTTCCTCTTAGCTATTTAAGTCCCTTATGGATAATGCCCTTAAGATACTTGTTTTTAATCCACTAAAAAATTGATCAATTTTACTCTCAGGTTGGATAATCATTCTTGAAGCACACCTTGCAAGTCTTGTTAATTTTTCTTCTAAGGTACCTATAGATTCATCATCCTTTTTCAAAACTTAAAATACCACCTTCTCCATCTTTTTTCGATGAATACAAGGAAGGTACTTATTGAAAAATATGTTCTTGAACTCATCCCATTCCATTGACTCTCTTTCATTCCTTTGATTTGTATTATTGATATGATTCCACCTTTTATTACCTCCACCTTCAAAATGATATAATTATAGGATTATTATATTATTTTCAGAACATTACAGAACTAAAAATATTGTTTTAGTGGTATAAATCCATTATTCATCCACTAATGGATCAGAAGACCCACTAAATGATAGTGGACTAGGCCTCATGAAGAATTCAATAGATTTTTGTGAACTTTTTTGATATTTGTAAGTATAAAATGATTCATAGCTTGAGAATTTTGTGTGAGAATGGAAGTGTGATTTTTCATTCCAGATCCCATATCTTTTGGTTACTGAGGGGGACAATAATTAAATTTCTCATTGCATTCATCATTAACACGGTTCCTTCGGGTTCTATCCATTGACTAAAACCAAGAAGAATATTATGAGATACAGTAATCCTAATGTGAAAACCACTTAATTCAAGAATAAAATTTCAATTTAGGACACATTCGTTTTTATAATAGGTTATTCATGAACATCTCTAAAATAGTGTATAGGATTGTAACATATACTTATACATATTCCAAGTGTTCTTACAAAATCTCACACATACTATATTCCAATGGTTAACCATAACATTTCTCTAATACCATTTATAATTTCCCATACATTACAGAAAGAGTTTACTTCAACATTGAAGAATATTTTTTATATAACATACCAAAAACCATACCAGGACCGTATAGGTCTGGCGTCTTTAGAAACTGATAAACATAAAAAAATGGTTCATAAAACATGTAAAAATTTTCCCACTTATTTATTGCCAACTAGAGTCCTTTTTGAAAAAACTTAATTAATACCCTTCTTCATTACATCAGGAAAACAATCATATGAAAGAGAGATATCAAATTCTCAAGAAGGGAAAACAAGGGAAATATCAATCATATCATAATCACATGAACTTAATATTTGAAAGTCTTATCATGCATATGAAAGATCATTAAAAAATTTCATGAGATATAGAATATGTTAAATTTTGTGGCATACACACATATTAATATTAAATCATTTCATATAAGTCATGTCCCATTTCCAAGTCCATAATAGCGGATAATTTCCATTACTGGACTGAGTTCGCACCTCTTTCTAGTCTTTTATTACTGAACTATATTTACTTGATGTTATAGTAAAGTTTATCTGCTAAGATATAAATATTTTCCAAATTAATTTAAGGGAGATATATTTCCCACCCATATCATAATGAAATAATTCTTACATGTTACCTGAAAGCATAAAAACAGTCACCATAGCATAAGCCATGATATAAAATGGGATTCTTAAACATCAATTTATCATAATGGATATAAATCACATGGTTTTTGAAATAAAATTCCACCATTAATAAAAATAAAATCATAGTAATAAGAGTGATAGAAATATACCCCTATTTATATAGTTCAATCTTATATGGAAAATAATTTCAAGAAAACACTTGAAATAAATTCTTGAGGAAAATATCATTTCTTCTTCAAAAATGTTTTCCTTCTTAAAAATGACAGTCAATTTTAAATGAAATAATTTTATATTAAAATAACCCTATAATAATTCAAGGGATGAATCAAGGAAGTAAGGCACTATGAAAGCATAAAAATCCATTCATTCCATACAAGTTAAAAAACATTATCCTCGTACTTTTTCCGTAAAAGACAAAAAGTACCATGTTCTGAAAACAACAAATAATTCCATTCAAACCATTAAGTAAAAATTCACCAATGAGTTAAATTTCCATTAAAAATTTATAAAAGGATATAAATAATATTATTAAATACTTATTTACTAAATACGAATGTGGATGATAAATATACCCTAATAAAGACATTTGAATAAACAATCTTGGATAAAAAAAATAGATTTGCAATGTTATCCCATACCATATGTCCTATATGCTTTGTATATATTCAAACCTCGAGTTTAATGATTTAAATAATGAAACTAATTTATTAAATAATGGTAATAAATTTTATGATAACATTTATGAACATAATTTCATCCATTTTTAGTAACATTTATTTGTTAATCATTATTCGGGTACTAACTGCTTTATGTTTTTTTGCATTTTTTGTTGGAAAATTTCATAATCCTATTTTTAGGTTATAGTTATATCATATACAGAATGGTATTGGTGTAATATATATCATATTTATTTATTCAATTCCTTTATATAATCATGATTTAATGATGATTATCTAGAAGAAAACAAATCACACCGTGGAGATGATAAGCCATATGTATACATGAGGGAGAATATCGTTCCCATAGTTATTGATGGATGGTTATCCATTATTATAACTATCCATGTGAGTTAGTGGTAAAAATGGATAACACCACATCATGGAGATGGTAAGTTCTTTGTATGCACATGTGGTGATTTAATTTTATATAGGATTAGTAGAATGTGGAATATAGTTGTTTAATAATCATAATAACCTCTCATTATATAAGTACTACTGTAGTTATTAATTTATAATGAAACAACTCTTGAGTTTGATGTAGAATATGAATGAAGTTATAAAGAATAGGTAAAGGATGTTACCTCTTATTTGATGTGCCTCCTCTAAATCTCCTCTCAGAGAACTACAGTTGGTCTTTGTTAAAGACAAGCACATCTAGAATTTTTATAGAACAGTTGATAATAGAACAAGGTAGGGGATGGTTGACCTAGAAGTATCAAAATGAATTGGAGAGTTGTGGGAGGATGTTCCATTTTATAATTTAGGTGAGGGCACTTTTGGAAACCTAAAAAATATTAATTTATTATAAAAAATCCCACATAGAAACCACAAAAATGTCACATTATTTTAATGATATTTTATATGGTTTTAATCTCATCAACCCATAAATTTTAGACAAGTTATTATGTCAATTTAAGCATTATCGTTTTAATTACTACTTTGTTAATCTATTTAATTTTTAATTATCTTAAAAAATATTTCAAAATGAAAACGTGTAAATATTTACCTATTTTAAGTAAATTAGACAAAAACTGAATACCTTAGAACATTTAATACCATTTAATATTTATTATATATATTATTTAAACTGTTTTATTATTTTTATATAATTTTTTAAAACATTATTCTGTTAAAATATCAATAGTTTCAATTTGGACACTAATTATTTCATGGATTTTTTAAAATATAAAAATAAAAATTTAACCTCTATCAAAATATTTTATTATATCCCTAAGGGGTCAAGGTAATATATAAAATTCATTCTAATTAATAATTTTCCCAAATTATATTTATTAAAATATTTGTTATAACATTTATTTGATATCTTCATTAATAAAATAGCTAGTACCTCAATATTGGGTAATTATTTAATATAGTTATATATTTAATAAAAAATAAAAATAAAATAATATAACGAATATTAATGAATTAGATTTTAAAAGACTACTTGTAGTAAATTTTATCTTTTTAAAAATCCAACATAAAAAATTCTACTCTTTTAAAACATGAATGTGACAAATTTATCATCACTTTAAATAAAATAATATAAGTGTCATAATTTCTTCAATAAGCCTCCAAATGGTCAATAAGTATACCATTGGATTCTTATGGTCGAGATATACTCGAAAAATAAGGTTTGGTCATGTTTTTGGTCCTTTGAATGGTTATTAATATTTTAATAAAAATTGTTTAATTTATTTCTTATTAGTAAATTATTTTTTCATCATCCAAGAATATGTCATTAAGTTAAATATTTATTTCTTAAAATATAAAAATAATTTGTTATGAAAAATAAAAACATTTTATATTTAAAATGAGAATTTATAATCTAATTTAACTTTTGTATAACCTTATATAAAAAATAATTTAAGTATTAATGTTTTAGTGAGACATATTTCACTTTTCATTAAATAAAAAAAATAAAATGTCCTAATATTACCCAAGTTGGTTCCAATGGATAAATTTTCTACCCAAAAATGTTTTAAGAAAAATTATAATAATACAAATATATTAATAAAGTGTTATTGTAATTTTATAATATTATATAAACCATTAATTATTCAATTTACCCTTTTACCATGTTAATAAAATTTACTGAAGATACTATTCATATTTCCCAATAATAAAATAATTCTATTTAAATAATTTGGACCTAATGATTCAAAATATAGAATATGTTTTTCAAAATTTAAGAAACAGAAGTTGTAATAATTAATTTAAACTTAATCCCATTGTCGAAATGAGAAAACATGTTTTAAAAGTTAAAATATCACAAAAGATTGAAATGTTTTTACATATGAATTTAAGGTAAAATTAATTCCAATGACCTGCATTATATTAAATGGTAAAAATAAACTCTATTTATACATTTAAACCATTCAATAATATAATTTAACTATATAAATTATTTCAATGAAAAAAGTTATTAACAATTAAAATTTAGTGTATTTTAACTATTAGTCAAGATTTGAATGTTATCAGAAAAATATCAAAAATTCATCCAAATTAAATTTTATGTTCCCCTTCCAAATAACATTATTATATTATCATATAAAAAATTTTAATGTGTCAAAATATTAATATAAAAGTGGTTTTTCATTCAAATAAGTAAAATTAACAATTTAAAAAATAGGTTTGTATACGTCAAATAGGGTTTTATTCATACACTATGACCAAAAATATCTATTGGATGAATATCAAAAATATTTTATTATGTATATATCACATATATATCCCATTTATTTCATTAAAAATAATTAATTCACTCAAAAATAAAAAAATAATTGATTTATAATTTTCTTAAATAATTGATAGGTAATGAATTCACAATGCATTTTCATAAGTTAGTTATAATTATTCCTATTAACAAAATAGATACGATATAATATAAATTATATAATAAGGGAATCTCATGGGTTTTTTAAACTCGCGATTTCATGCAATGCAAGAAACTGAAGAATAAAAATCAATTAAATAAAATCTTTCATAAAAACATCTGAGTGTTACAGAAAATATCAATATAGACCTTTTCACTACTCTCCTAGGAACACCTAAAAGAAACAATGTCATATGGTTTGTAGTGGATTTAATCTCCATGACTCCCCATTTCATCAATTTTTTGGAAGATTTCATAGATGAACAACTCTCCAAGATATATGTAAAATAGATGGTTTGGATATTCGGGGAACCAGTTTATGCAATTTTATATTATTATATAGGGTTGACTTATAAAATGTAGAGGATAATTACTCCTTTTGTGAATAATAAATTGAATTTTAGTATGGATTCTAATCCAGAAAATGATGGCCAATCTAAAAGTCTTATTTAGACACCTGAGAACCTTCTGAGAACATGGTAAATGGAATTCAAATGTGTATTGGGAAAAAACCACCTATTTGTTGTGTTGTCATACAAAAACAACATACAATTGAGTATTCATATGGAATCATATAATTCTCTATATATTAAAGGATTTATAACTCATACATATTGGGATAAATTTTGTGAGAGGAAGCTACTTAGGCCCGATCTTGTGAAAGAGATGGAAAGAAAAGGTTCATTCAACCCAAAAACATAGAAAAGCTACTTAGAGTTATCAGAAGATAAATGATGAAAATAATTTAAGGGTACTTATGTTTGATTTTGGAGAAATGGTTTTCTATTTGATATCACCATAAAATAATTTTATACAGTTCGCAGTGAATGTTATGCCTACCGCAAGGCACATTAGACCCTTTGAAATCCATGATCATTTTAGACCGGTGGCCCATCAGCTAGAATATAAACCAAATATGGTTTTTTTCATGATATATTATATGTATCATATTTGAGTAAGTACATATCAGATCCCTCACATGAATTGAATCTATATATGTCAGAACCATAATAGAGTCTCTCTTATGAAGAGCAGCCGGTGGAGATTTCGGATAATAGAGACAATTTTATATTAAAAAAATAATACTAATCTCTTGAAAGTTTTTTAGATGAGAAATAATTATGGGGAAGTGACATGGGATCTAGAGGAAAAAATGAATCAAAATTATACACCCCTATTCTCAATCTAGAATGTACGTTGAAATTTTGGGGATGAAATTTATAACCGGGGGAAGAATGTAACGACCCAATCATTCTAAAAGATATTTGTTTCATGAATAAATGTGTCTCATATATTATATAGTATTATACATGGAAAAATATATTGAAAATAATAAAACCTTGTCTAATTAATAAATATATATACATTAGCCAGATATAAAATCAAAAAAATTGTCAAACAATATAATTAGACAAAAAATATTAAATGGAAATCTCAAATCGGAAACGATGGATCATCCTAATCAACTAAAATAATCACCCTATATCATAAACTGTAGAAATGAATAAATTATTAAACCAATAATTATTTAAGGAAAATAAAAAATAATATTAGGATGAATTGTAGTGAATTCTGATTGAAAGAAAAAATATTATTTATATGTTATAAAGGGAAATGTGATCAATGAGATATAACTATTATATGACCATTCATAAAAATGTAACCATTGATCAATGTAACTTTTGTTCAATTTTATCATTGGTAACTATACCCCCCCTGAATGGCCCTAAGGACTTATTTTTTTATTTTATTATACATAATCCCCTTTTAAGGGTTGAAGGGGTACCCATACATGACCCGTAGGCCCAAGGCACAAGGCCCGACAAGACTTGCAATACATGACCCAAAGGCCTAGAGGTATACCATGCCCATTACGTGACCCGTAGGCCCATCCCACTAGAACTTCCCCTCTCCAGTATCTTGAATAATTGATCTCCTGAGCTCCCCACCTTGCATTGATGATCGGCTAGAATTGCCCCGTACAAAACCGCACGGTACCTGGTCCCGATGGCGGATGCCATACCCTCTCATTCTTCAAATCATGTTATCTCGGCATCTGGTGGATACTACTCTTGTTGCTTTGATCCTCTTCTGGGGAATGTTCTGTGTGATCTGGGCTACTCCATGGTCTACATGACCTGAAGGTCCTGTGGCCCGAATGCCTTTGATGACCAGAAGGTCCTGGAGACCTGTAGGCCCAAAAAACTAGCCCGAAGGCCCAAATAGGGTTAATATTTCCGGCTGCTACAGTACCAGATAGTAACGGCTACAGTAGCGAACAATGGCTGCTATTGTACTGCTACAGTGACTGCTACAGTACCTGGAAATTCTCCTCCACCCGGTTTTGAACCCCGGTCTCTTGGATGTCAAGAAGGAGAAATTTTACCCTTATAATTAGTGTTTATAAGTATAAATGATAAATTATAATTGATGTAGAAAGGAAAAATAATGTCCTCAAGTAGTACAGTCATGACATAAGAAGCCCATATGTTACAACAGCAGAGGAAGGTAGCATCACTGTGGTTCACCCTTGACCAATCCCAAGAAGAAATTTAATAAGTGAAGGTTTAACAAAATTGATTGTGATAGAGCCTCATTTTAGTGAAGATTACCACATAGTCAATTTTTTCCAAGCCACCCCATGAAACTACCACCATCATGCACCTTACCCATAGAGAGTACACTGTAGTAATAAGGGGTCACATGTCCAAGCCATTTCTACTTAAAATTTAGTTCCTTTGTATAAATAAAATTATTATTCCGTAAATTTTATTTTAATAATAGTTTTCCTTAATAATATATATATATATATATCTCTAATTGAGAAAAATTTGATAAATTGATTTATGGGCACAAATAAAACATAATTGTGTTTTTTTAAAATGATATAAGTTTTTTTCAACAACTATGTTATTCTAAAAAACATTTTTTCTGTTGAAATAATTTTTTATAACACTGTAATATAAATATATAGGTTCAAATAATTCTATAATGTATGATGATATTTTTCTAAGTGTCAAGAATTTGATTATTCTTAAAAAAGATTTATTTAACAATAAATAAAGAATTTTAAATATAAAAGATAAAATTAAAATTATTTTTGGAAATATATATGTGAAAATAAAAAATACATTTAAAATCATCATGTCCATATTATGTTAAATTAAAATTTTGATAATGTTCTGAAATAAAATAATTTTCATTGAATAGTAATAATATATTTTTTGGTATATTTTATGAATTAAAATTTATGTCATAATGATGATTTAATTAATTACATAGAATCCAAGTCCTAAAATATGTTATTTTTTAATATTAATTATAGTAATATATTTTAATCATTTTACAACCCAATAAGTGGCTTTCCAAATTCTAAATTTAAATATTTTATTTTAAAAGAAATTTTTTATAAAATATATAGAATTCCATGTCTAGTGGTATAATAAGAAATGTTTTTAGTTATTGTGGATTAAAATAACATAAAGTGGACTCAAATTTCTAATTCCATGAGAAAAAACCATGGTATTCCAATTGTTTTTTTATTTTCCCTGACTAATATTTCCATTACCTATATTTGGAATTTATTAAACAATCTCTCCACTTTTTCTATAAATTCCCACCCATTTCACCATTCCACATCACTACCAATAAATCCTCCACAGAGTATTGGTGAATTTTAATCCCATGAAGTCTCCAATGGTGTCCTTATGCACCTATGATTCTATCCTAATGTTTTAGGGGCAACAATTCAAGATAAGGGAAATCTGCACTTATATTTTCCAAAAAAGATAGCCTTTAGTGGTTTGTATTCTATTTGAAAAATTATGTTCTTTATTTCTATATTATATTATCTCACTATAATAATAGTATTTTTTTCAATGGGAGACTTCTTTCAACCTTATTTTACACTTTTTTAAAACCAAGTTTGATCCACATCATGCTAACAAATTTACTTCCCAAATTTCATTCTTATAATTAAGAAATTCTCACATACTTTCTTTTGTTGAATACCCAAACCGCTTAATTTTCCATGGTTATTAATATAGTTGAAAAAACATTATTTATATATTCAGATATTTATATATATTAAAATGAATTTCATTTTTTGGATTTAAAAGGACATAATGATCATATATTTAAGAACTTTTTTTACACCGTGTTTTTTTATAAAAACCTATTCTTTATTCTCCACATGTTGTTATTGAAATGATTTATTATGATCTATGTGTCTCACATTAAATAATATATATGAATGTTGCACCCTGATCACATTCCAATGAATTGGGTAAGGAATTTAATCTCAAGAGATTACAAGTTTTTTGATTCCTTGGTGAATAACCTTGGTAATTTTCATTTTTGAAACACTGGTGATATAATTATAAATGTATCATTTAAATATTATACATACATTTACAGGTTATGTTTCATGTTATTATTATTATTAAATTCCTATTGTTCATGCATTATTTTTATGCCTCATGTTCTTATTTAAATGTCTCACTATTACATATTATATGACTCCCTTGTTTATTTTCTTACTAGTATTTAGGATCATCCCATTCCATTGATTTATTTCATCAATATATAAGATATAGTAAAAGTATTCTCATGTGAACTGATAATGGTTTACTTAAAGTGGGTTAGAAGAATGTCTTATGTGATCATTTTTTCTATTTCAAATTTCCCAGAAACTAAAAAATAAATGATATTTCATTCTTTTTTTTGTTGCAATGTTTATACAATTAAAATGAATGATGCCAAAAGGTCCTATATTGGGGGTGAAATTATTTCCGATATATATATTTCTTCAATTTAATCAAATGAAACTACTAATATAATAATATTATTTTCAGAAACATATAAAAATTCTAATACTAAATATTGAATGGTATATGTATAATATATAGGTATTCACTCATTTTTTATATTTTAAAACGTGACAAAAATTTAAATTTCATTATTATTGTTATTTTGATTTATTTTCATTATAAATATGATTTCATTTTGTGATGTTTTAGTTGTAATATTAATTCCTTGATAAGAGTACACCTTATCATTAGGGAATTGGGAAAATTGGTGATGCATGTAGAACCTAAAAATATATGTTAATGTTAGCCTAATTTGGTAATTTACCACATAATGAAACCATGGGGAAAAAAACAAAACACATTCAGTAAGACACAAAGAATAATTTGTTGATGATTCGGGAATATTTAGCAGGATTAGTAATATGTTTGTACATAATTTATGTTTTAAATCATATTAAATTACTATTATATAAATGATATCTTGAATAATCATTAATTATTATTAAACAATAGGTTTCATCCAAATATAATTTACAATTTTTTCGGCAATAACCGTGATGGGTGTATAAAAATGATCGCATTTTAAAATATCACTTTATATAGGGTTAAAGATCTGTTTACGTATACATGATAAAATTAAGTTGTTAATTTTTTCATGATTATTATATATTTTTGTACATTATTATATTTTTTTATTTAATCATCTGTTTTGTGTTTAGGATGATGAAATTAAAGATGTAGTTATACTTTAATTATGAATGAAAACCCATAAAACCAAGTAGGGTTCAAAAAATTATGTTTCTTCAATGATAATAATGATAATATATTGGGTTATAAACTTATAAAATATTATTTATATTCGATATTTAATTTTTAAAAAAAAATTATATTTACCATAATAAATTTCGAATGACTTGTATTCTCTTCTACAAAACACAGCTAATGTTCAATAAAAAATTATATTTAAAAAAACTACAAGAGAGGATAAAAATGGATATTTATAGATTTTCATTTTGGTTCTTAGTATCCCCATGGTCCTACAAGTAGATGCGCTTTATTGAGATAACATTATGGATTAAGAGTGATGAAAAAGTTGAGAAATTTGAGAAACAACTAGATGATTGTGTAGGAAAGATATCACATTTTCTAATTTAGTTGATGTTCTTATAATTCACTATGTATTGATGCTTTTTTTTTATTTGTAATCGAAAAATATTTTTTTTATTATTTTTCTAGTAATGTTGGGTTTGATCCAACCATTACCATTATAGTGGTTATCACATACTTTTATAGTGAATGTAATTTTAACATTATATATTTTTTCATTATGTGTCAGCAGATTGAATCTTATTTGATGAAGAATAGAATGAATTTGAAGTTGAATAATTTGATGTAGTAACAAAAAACAAGCCCATAACCTATGTGTTTCATTAATATGTGGTTGATAAGGGTGGATTGGGCCAACAAAATTTAATTTTTCTTAGTGTAGTCTTATGTTTTTTATTCTCTTTTGGATGTGATCAAATGTAGGAAATCTCCATGCAGGTGCGAGAAGACTTTAGTTGAGAACAATATTGGAATCATCCATGAAATATAACTGTATAAAATATTTTATATAGTTGCTCTGACTCATATTACATGAAGTTTTAGAGAGTTGTGGATCTAGGCTTCCAACATAAATGTTATCGTAATCTTGGTTTGATTTATGTTATTACCATATTCACAATGTGATAGAGGAAAAAAGGTGTTACAATTTTGTAGGGGATTATGAAATCGGTTCAGGTTCATTAAGGTGATCTCTAGGTCCCACCACTACAACATGTATTTGATAATGTGGATCTAGGTGTGATGCAATAATTTTTTTGGCTTTTCTTATATCCACAACATGTGTCCACTACTCTATTAAGGAGGGCCTTTTGTTAATATGATGTTTCCTCTAGGTTATTCATTATTGTTTGAATACTACTGGGTTGTAATGAAAAGCATGGGATTCATGGTTTTATATTTATAAATGATGTTTGATATAATATCTCACATTGGTGGGACAATTTTTACATGTTGATGTTTATGCAAAGTGGGATAGTTTTCTATTCAGGTGAATGATTCCCACCACAAAACTGAAATTTTTTAAAAGGGATCATAGTATTGAAAACTCTATGCCCCACAAATCTAACAAACACACCCATTTCAACCCACCATTTCAAAAAACAAAACACCAAAATAATTCATTTCTACTTCAATTTAATCATTTCCCAAACCCAAAATTCATTGAAGCCCACATAGTAATTAAAACATCCAACTCAAATTCTAAAATTATCCCACAATGATACTAAGACACCCAGTATTACATTCATTTCTACTACTTTCTACCCATATTTCTAGAACAAACATTATTTTTATTCCAAAACACACCTCCACTAATTACCATGCTACTAAACCACCTAAATAAAGTCATCTCCAAGGATTCCCATACAATGAAACTCAACGTCCCTTTTAAAAAAATGCATACTCCAATCCCAATTCCTCAACATCCCCTTTCTCAATAAAATCCATAATTGCAACTATTTTTAAACCATTTCCAACTATAGTTTGATGTTATACAATACATTGGTCATGAATACTGCACTACGGAAAACTAGGACCACATTACTTCAGCTGTGTACAAAAACGGGGTAACTAGTATAATGGTGAAGGAATAAGAAAACAGTCAAAAAATGATATGTGGTATATCCATGGGATTATATACATCAGCCATCATAAATTAAAAAAAATTATTATTTCAATATATAGAATTACTTATTTTTATTTTAAAAAAATTTGGGTAATCCACTGAGCTAATTATGGGTTTTTTATGATGGTTTGGGAATGTAAATTACTTTCACATTGTGTGTGGTATTTTATGGATAAACCGATATAGGCTAAAGGTAACATAGAATTGGCCTAATCCCCCCCACCCTGCTCATTTATCATCACTACATTGATGGTTGTAATGAATAAAATGATGGAAAATATCCTCTTAATGTTTTTGGGAATTTTTTTTAAAAATAAATTTATTCTATTATTCATTATCATGAAGTGTTTTCTTTGAAAAATATAAATATGAAAATTTCTTAATTTTTTATTAAATATTGTAAAAGTGTGGTTTATATATATTGATATTGGATTAAATTTCATTTATTCATGTGGTAAATGAGTGGGTTGAAAGGCCAGACGTTTCCCTTTTAATTTTTTGATGAACCGTCCTATATACAACTCTAATTTAATGGATAGATGTGTCTTATTTGATAGTAATTTGTTAACTATGAATGAAAAATAATATAATTCCTTTAATATGGTTGATATTTTCTATATTTGAAGGCTTATATGGGTATTTTTACGAGATATTATTTTGTTTTTCCAGTGATATTTTCTACAATTCAATGCTTATAAGTATCATCATGCACGTTTTCTATAGTTTAATACATATAAGATTTTCTTTCAATTTTTTTTTGTTTTTTTCATTTATGATACATTAAATGAAATGATTTTTAGTGAAAGAATTTTATTTTAAGTGATTCCTTCAAAATATTTATCATTGTGTGAATGTTAAATAATGAAGATACATGTGTATTCTTGTTGGAATCAAAAACATATTAATAAAAAACATATCGAACCATTTCAATCATTTATGTCATTGTAAAAAACAATACATCTACGTATTTCATTTATATTTTATTAAAGATTTTATTTCAAAGGATTTAATTGAATTTATATTGAAAAAAAAATTATATTGAAAAAAAATTATATTTTTTAAGTAAATTTTATCTAGGAATTCAACTATTTTTTCAAATAGTAAATCATCATTCATAGAACATGTGGATTAGAAGTAGGGGTTTGGATTAATGTTTCTTAAATGAACATTTTCTAAATATTCATGTTTTGTATAACACTTCTCGTAGAGGATCCCTTCAGGGTCTACTATAAACAGTCATCATCAAAACATATTCTTTTTCTTTTAAACAATTATTTGACATTATTTAATTGAATAAAGTGTTTTGAAATGGATAATGAGATTCAATGAGATATTTTATGTAATGTATGGGTCTATTTTCATCTTGTTTTATCATTAAATGATAATTATATTTAATAGAAAATATGTGGTTTGTATTGATTAAGAGATAGGATTCTTTTTTAGGGTACTCAAAATTATTATTTCTTATTGAGATAATCTATGTCATAAAAATAAATTGAGGAAATAAATTATATAATAAGTATAGTTACTATATTGATATTATGGAATTTTTGTATTATTTAAGAGTTCTAGAATAATGATCATTAAGTGGAATAATTCCCTCAGAAACCTCAATCTTATCTTTTTATAGTGACATGTCCCACTTGGGTGATATAAGGGCATGCCTACTATGATCTATACAATTGATGGAACACCATTTTTTGGTTCCTTCATCTTTCAATATGGATAGCTGAACATGTTTTCCATTGCGAAAATTAAATGTATATATTTTTGTTTAATTTTATTTTACTCTAATTTTAATGAATAGACAATTATTTTTCTGTAAAATATTTATTATCAACTTTTATGTCAATAATTATTAAATATTTTTATATAGATAGAACAAGGGAATATTGTATGTTATTTGCTTTAGGATCTATAATATATTTGTCACCAATATTAATAGAGAATCCTTATCTTCAGGGGTGATATTAATAGGATAAATTAACCACCCTTATCAATAACCATCTCATCCTAATGAGTGGTATTTACCGTAGCCTTTGAGTTCTTCCCAAAATGGGTGACTAGGAAGGATTCATTTTGAGGTAGATTCAATGTTTCCCTATATATGATTTAATATCTCTAAGAACTAGATGCATAAAAAAAGTTTGTAAATAAATTACCATTTATATCTAATCTAATGCTCCATGGAGAAATATTCCATACACATTATAAAACCTTATATATGATTTACTCTTAGAAAAATCTTAAGATAAATGGATGACACAATCTTTATAAATTTTCTCCATAATAGATCAGTACTCTGGATAACCAGGATATAGATAATATTAACGACCAAATAATATACTATAATTTATAGTCCATATGATATTTTATTCAAACATGTACATCTTAGCCACATTAAGAACATACATGGCCTATTATTGAATGATAACATGACACGTGATTAAAAATTTATGAACTATTATCACATTAAACAAAATGAAAAATATATGATCCTCTATAAACATAAACACCTATAGAAAATATTCAAAAACATTACACCCATGGAAACCATAAAAAATAACCATAAGTTAATAAAAATATTTGATCAATATGATTAATTGATCACAAAATGTTATTGTTATTTAATACATCCTGATATTTATACACATGGTCTGTAATCTGAATCTATTTTCCACTATTATGTAGGTCTTGTACCAGGAAAGCTCGGTCAGAGGAACCCGCTGACCATTTAATAAAATAAAATAAAAGTACCACAATCAAGTAAAGAACACCAAAGAAGACAACTAAATATCATAAAAATAATCCCAATCCCCATATTCATCTGTAGTAGATAATTCCCACTCTAAACATTCATAGTGCCTCAGGATCATAGCATATTTCCTTCTTAGATTAATCTTCTCCAATGAGAGAAACTCCATACAAGGTTGTAATTCATTTTTCAAACCAGTGGAAGTCCCAAAAAATCTCTCCCTCTTGGAGGATGATCTGGTAGACATTGGATTTGGTAGGAAGGAGTAATCATTCTTCAGCCTTCTTCTTGGAGGATCAGTCAAACCACCTTCACTTGTAGGAAATTTATTTTGTCCACATTGAACAACATCACACTAAGATAATCTAAAGGAATCACCAACATTTTCTTTGTCACTATCAGGTACATTTCCCCACCGTCCATTTATGTGAACAGAATCAACTATTTGGTATCAATGAATCCCTCCAAACAATATACACATTGATACATTCAAACACCCTCCTCCTGCTGAGTGAAATTTCATGTTATCATCAATCGGCTTGAGGTATTGAAGGGGGACCTCAGTTCCATGACCATAATGAGACTTTGTTCAAAGTGAATCATCAGTCACGATAGGTATAAAAGAGGAATCAAGATGCATATTAGCAGATTCATTCATTTTAAGGCCATCCTCAATAGGAGAAACATTCTCAGTCTCCAAAACCTCGAACTGATTGTTGTTGGAAACATTAGCCAACTGTAAGGGGCCACTTCTAGGATCATATTAAAAAGGCTACTGCCTGCCCCCAAGATCCTATTTCAGATGATCAAAAACCTGATTCACAGAAGGATTCAACGAAGGTGGAACTTCCTTCACAATAGCTACATATGCAATAGCTCCTCCAAGATCATTTTGTACACCATACCATGTCGTAGTTGGATGAAGCTTGTCATTCGCTCTCACTCCCTTCTCCTATGAAACCTCCTTTCCATCATGCTTCACAACATCTTGAGGGGAAGCCTTTCGCCCATTTTCTATAAAAGAAGATTTCCCAGGCAGAGAAGTCCCAGGTTGTATATCCACCATCGACTGCACCCTACCATTGTCGCTAGGTCCACTGGTGCCCAATATCATTGCCTCTGAAAATACGATCAAGTTATTTCGTTGACATACTGACTCAAGATGACCAAACCAATGGAAATTTTCAAACAAATGCATCCATGACTCAAAGATGGCCTCATGCTTCCACCAGAATTCTTCCACATTTGTGATCCAGACCCAATCAATGGGTTTCCTTGCAACATCAACCTCAACTAATATTCTTGGACAAAAAGAAGGACAATGGACCTCCATTCTCCGATCAAAATAAAGGTATCTTTTAATAATATTCCCAATAACTTACAAGATAGATGGATATTGTGTGATCTAGTTCTCCCTATATTTAAAAGGATTTTAATTGGTTTAGGTGATATCCTCTCATATATTATGAATATCAATTCAAGAGAATGAAATTAGAAAAACATCTTCAATAAATTTCTATTCATATTCATAGAATTTGAAAATGTCGTTTAGGACAATCTTTGCAACCCTATAATTTATTACTATGGTATTTCATTACACGTAATTATTATTTAGGTATCGAATTAGGCTTCATTGATAATAGAAAATTAGTTTCATTATAGATTTAATATTGTTTTACTATATAATTGAATTTAATAATGTGTTACTAGATTATAGAATTTTGTGTTATGTATAATTATAATATTAATATCAATATTATTGTCACTGTTTTGTAGTCATTGGTTGGATAATAATAAGATTTTTATTCTATGATTAGTTTTTATATCCCATTTTGGACTCTATCTCTCTTTTGTTAATGTGGTCCCTTGAATTTTTTATTGCGCTAACTGGTTCTTCTAGTTAATGTTATATTATTTTCTCACTAGATGTATTTATATATTGTGTTATGGGTGTATCAATATTTTTTGATTATATATTATTATTTTGTTCATTCGTTGGATAATATTCTATTTCTTCTCTATAGTTATATCATAGTATGGTTTTTATTTCAACTGGTTAGATAATTATCTTTTTGTGGTCATAGGTTTGATAATATAGCCACTAGTTATCTTATATTAATTTTTTCAATGGATAACTTCTTTTTTTTCTCACCAGTAAGATATTATTCTTTTTAATTTTAAATCATGTTTTGTTATTTTCTATTTTTCTATTCACTAGTTATCTTCTCACGAAAAATTATTGGTATAAAATTTATTACTTGTAAAATAAAAACCAAATTATGTTGGTATTTTTAAAAATATTGATAAGTTTCTTTCATTATTTTGAAAAATCCGATCAGGATATGATTCATTAACCATCCTTGGTTTTGGTACGTCATGTAGTTAGTGTTTTAGTATTTTGGTATGGCATGTATACATTTTTTTTAAAATAGATTCTCTATTGTTCCTATATTCCATATATTATTTGAATGGTTCTACTAATGAAAATATATAGAGTACAATTTTATGTGTGTTTTGAATAGTAGAGACAGGATTACATGTGTTTATTTGGTTTTTTCGTGTAGAAGAAACAAGTTATGCCTTAGTGCTGCTATAGTTGGTTTTGTATGGGGGTTTTTCTTTAGTAGCTTAATGAGTGTATATGATGAGGCTTCCACTTAATGTATTCCGCAATGATGATATTTATTTGTACATGAAAGTATAAAATCATATAATTTATATACCATGTTTATCACTTCTGTGGTTGGTTTTATTGTCCTATCAAAGCTTCAAATATTTTTATAGTATTATGATAAATGAATATTTTTTATAGATTATCTATATTTTTTAATGAATATTTATTAATTTTTTATTTTGATGGTTTATTTTTGGGGGTTTCCCACAAAAACCCTAAACATGGTCAATTTAGAAAATAAAATTTGAAATTGGACGGTTATCTTCTTTTAATGTGGAAACCATAGCCTAAAAATTCTGAACTGAAAAGTAGTTCCATTATTTCATGTGTTTTTTTCATTATAAATTATATATTTTGATATATTATTTTTATATATTCAGTTTACATGAAGTTTTTTTTTCAAATATTTGTGTTCTTGTGATCATAGTGTTAGTCACGATGTTGCACGACTAAGGAGGAGGGTTCTTGGTTAAGTTTCACTTCAAACATAGAAGGATGGTCCACTACAATTAAATGTATGATGGTGAAGTTATTAATGGTTAGATCCACAAGAGTACAGAATACATAATGTAAAGGGATGGGGATTCCATGATAGTTATGTCTAATGATTTTGTGAGATGGATTTTAGATGATTGATCAATGAGTTCCATGTAAAGTTTATTATAGTTTGTGTTGGAATCACCTGTTTTGATAACCCCGAATCATGTTTCTTTTCTATAATAATATCATTTAATTAGTATTATTAGTTTCTATCATGTAATAACTATTTAATTTTTTAATCTCACTACTCTCTCATTTAAAGCTTATAGTGAAAAATTTCTCTAAGTAGAAGGTCATCAATATAGGTTACTGATTGAAGGTCACCGATAGAGGTTACCGATTGAAGGTCACTAATAGAGGTTACCAATATAAGGTCACTAATAGGAGGATACCAATAGAAGGTTACCAATAGAGGTTACCTCTATGGAACCTCACCAATGATTTGCCAATAGAACATCATCACTAAAAGGCTACCGCTGAAGGATACCGCTGAAGGCTACCACGGAAGTCTACCACTGAAGGCTACCGCTGAAGGCTATAGATGAAGACTACCACTGAAGGGTAACAGTAAAGACTACTGATGAAGGCTACTGTTGAGAAGGCTACCATTACCAGCATACCGATACCCAATATTCTACTCTATACTTTTTCAATTTCTTAATATTATTCTAACGGTCATATTTGGTAACATTAATACTTCGATCTTTAATTAATAATGATTTTAGACATATCAGGAGACCATATCTGTAGATAGTATGCGGTATGAGGAAAACCACATGTGGATTTTCTATTCCTATTGATAGACCTAAAATATAAAATAGATGACCAAGGAATTTGAAAAGTGTAGAGGATGATAGAGAGTCATTATATGCTAGATCTGAAGAACAACGGAAGAACAGTTGCACTCTCACTATGAACCCAAGAGCCTCAAGAAGTTCATTTTGGGAAAACAAATTCAAGACTATCTTCTATGCTTCATCAAATCTCTGTCAAACCAAGAAGTAGAACACTCAGTACCTGGAAGCTGGAACTTGGAGTTGTAATATTATGTTTTGGATACACAATCTTGAGAAAGTCTCAAACTACAATTTCTTCACTCCAAGGAGACAAGATATGAACTGAAAACACATAGAGACTTCTAAACTCAATCTTTATAAAATTAGCTCCATTTTTTATTATAATAAATTTCTGAGAATTTTGTGTTTTTCTATTACACACTATCTATTATTCTTGGACTGAAAGATACTGAAAATTCTCACATAAAACATTACATAATGTTTTGTTTCCCACATATAACTATGGAAGAGGCCATGTGTGGTCTGGTTTGTTTGTTTTTCCTAGGAAGAACAGTGGTAGAAGGTGTGAGACCTGGATAGTTTTTTAAAACTATTGTAATTCCCGATACATGATATGTATTAGGTTTATTGTTAATATAAACTGTTTGGTGATAGGTGATCACCATGTGGAGAGGATGGAGTCTTATCATGAGACTGAACCTCTTGGTAAATTATTCTATGTATTATATTTTTAATACCCAATTTTACTGTTTCCCACTACTCATAATTTTAAAAATAGAAAACTATTTTACATTAACTTTGATATTTAGGTCTAGTTAGTGTGTGTATGTGTTTAATTTAGAAAACCTATTTCGAAAGTTGAATAAGTGTTTTACAATGATTCAACAAAGGAATAATCACTGTTTGAAAAACATTTTGACCATGTAAACATCTATATCTCTATTACCTTAATTAACTGGGCTGTCACCAAATGGGGGAATCATTTTCATAATTTTTTAAACAGAAATTTTAAGTAGGAACTCAATTCACCCCCTCTTGAGTTTCTACTCAAACCAATATTATTTATTAGGGTATTAATTTTTATTTCTACCATATAAAATATTGTGAGAGTTTTCAAATTATTTTCAACTGTTATTTTAGTTATATCATAAAGATCTAATCATTTCATTCATATCTAAATTTTCAGTTTGTTAAATTATAATTAAATATGGATAACCGAGTTAGTGGTGCGACTACAAACAAAACACATTTCTTTAATGGTAATATCTATTCTCAGTGGAAATTAAAAACGGAAATGTATCTAGGGGGCATGGATCCTGAAATGTGAGATACAATTGGAGAACAACATGCATTGTCAGCTACTTCTTTGGACACATGGTCTTGGTTGAAAAAATCTACATAAAATAATAACTATAAATTATTGAATTCATTGTACTATTATTTAGGTGATGAATAATTGAATAGAATATATTCCTGTAAAACTGCACATGAAATTTGGGATACTTTAGATGTTTTCTATAAGGGACCAACCAATGTTAAAGAAAATATATTAAATACTCATACTATTAAATATGATAAATTTAAAATGATTCCTAAAAAACTTATATCTGAAATGTATCTCAGGTTAAATGAAATAGTAAATACATTGAGTCTACTTGAGAAACAAGTGGACATCAAAGATCAGATTATGAGGCTTCTTCGATACCTACCTAACATATGGAGAGGAACTTCTATTTCTATCTAAGAATCCTATAACATAATCAAGCTACCAGTGAAGGAACTAATTAGAAAACTTAATATGTACGAAGAAGGTCTTATGTTATATCAAGAAGAAAATGAAGTATCGAGAATGAAATATGTAGCATTCAAGACTACTACCTCAAAGACAAAAGATGTGGAAAAATTCAATTTCCTGTAGAGAGTTTCACCAGGGAAGATTCGGCTTTTGATAGTGATGATGAGTTGTCTCATCATTCTAGGAGATTCAAAAAGTAATACAGAAAGAAGAATTTATTTAGAAAGCTAAACTATAAGGGAAGGTATGATATTAAAGGATAGTGGGAAAAGGATAGAAAATAGAAAGATAATATAAATGAGATAGTATTCTATGAGTGAAAATGAAAATTCCATGTGAAGGCTGATTTCCACATGCTAAAATTTAAGAAGAAATATGAAGACAATGGCACGAGATATAAAAAGGCTATGAAAGAAACTTGGAGTGCTTTAGAAGACAGCTCCAGTGGATCTGACACTTCTGATATTGAAAAGAACAAACATGGAAACCTTTGTTTCATAGAAGAAGCATCTTAGTTAATACCTAAATCTCCTATACATAATTCTTACATTTATGTGAATGAAATTGAATCAAATAATGAAGAAAATATGACTAAGGATGGATTATTTGAATACTATGGAATGCTTACGGATACCTTTAATGAACTCAAAGATAAATATAAAATTATTTAAAAGACAAGATGCTTTAAATGCCAATTATACGTTTGAATTGGATATTTAGAATGAAAAATTTGATCAGCTGTTAAAAGAAAATACTGATATCAAATTATCAAATGAGAAATTAAAAAGAGACCATGAGAAGTTTACTTCATGTAGAGATACCTTGACTCCGTTTCTAGGGAAACAAATTTCTCCAAAATACACAACTGATTTAGGATATCAATCAGGACAGATAAGGATTATTAAGAACAAATTTGTTCCAAAATCTAGATAGTTCATTGCTAGTTCATTTTCTGGACAATATTTTTTTAAAAATAATTTTCTAAAGGTACTATAAAAGTGTTCCTGTTTTGAAACATATATTTTGATTATAGAAAACCTATGAATCAAATATGGGTTCCCAAAGTTGTACATGCTAACCTCTCTATACCCAAGAAAATATTTTTACAAATTTTTCCCTATATTTAATCTGTTTTGTAGGAAAATTGTTTAAAGAGCTCTTGTAAGACCCAATAGTGCATTGACAGTGAATTTTCAAGATATATGATAGGGGAATATTCATTCTTTAACTGCCTAATTAATTTTAATGATGGAAATGTTACATTTTTTTATACTGCTAATGGGAAGATCATCAGCTTAGGCCAATTGGTAAACCTAATACAATATTATTTTCAAAAGTTCCTTTTTATGATGGGTTAATATAAAATCTATAATGTATCTATCAGTTGTGTGATGATGGTCTTAATGTTATATTTGAATGTTATTCATGAAATGTTTTAAATTCTAAGAATGATTTAATATTCACAACTCTATGAAATGAAAATTTATATGTTTTGGATTTAAACTCTCTTGTTCAAAAAATGTTTCTTATTTAAAATATTTTCATAAGGAATCATGGTTATGGAACAAAATATTTGGACACAGCAATATGCACTCACATAGGAAATTTACTAGGAATGGTTTAGATAGAGAGTTACCAATATTAGAATTACCACTCAATAATGTTTGTAATATTTTTCAAAAGGGAAAACAACATAATGTTTCATTCAAAAAAATGAAAGAAGTTTCAACTTCTCAACAGCTTGAGTTGGTTCACATGGATTTGTTTGGACCATAGATAGTTTCATGTTTAATTTAGAATCACCATGTTTATGTTCTTATAGATGTTTTTTTCAGATACACTTGGTTATACTTTCTATCTCATGAAAGTGAAGCCTGTTCTTACTTCATTTAATTTTCCTAGTTTGTGGAAAATCTTAGTCGATATAGAATTAAGACCTTGAGAAGTGATCATGTTCGTGACTTTGAAAACCAGGAGTTTCAATCTTTTTGCTATATAATGGCTATAATCACAATTTATTTACTCATAGAATGCCTAAAAATGGAGTTGTAGAAAGAAGAAATATAAAACTTTAAGTGATTTCTAGGACTATGCTAAATTAGTATAACCTGCCTATCTATTTTTGGGATGAAGCTGTTAATACATCTTGTTACATCATCTATAGAGTCTTAATTAGTCTCATTCATAAGAAAACCTTTTAGGAGCTATGTAATAATAGGAATCCTTTGGTTAATTAATTTAGTTTTTTTTATTGAAATTTATTTATCCTTAACACTAGGGATAATATTTATAAATTTTCTTCCAAGAGTGATGAAGGAATTTTCTTTAGAGACTTGGGTTTTGGCACTGTCAGACTTTGGAATATTTCTTTCAATAAATCCAGAGCTAGGTGCAAAGACAGCATGCGATTATGAGGCCCAGTGTGCCTGAAATTTATTTTATAAAAATATTATGTATTTTTATACTATGTACAAAGTGGGGGTGTGATATCTCCTAAACGGTATATCAGAACGGGATTTTGAGGTTACAGTCGTGTCCGTAACATGTTGTTTACCCTAGGCGGGGTGTAAACTTTGTTGGCATGGGTCTGCTGTGGAATACGCCACAAGGGGTATTTTCATAAATAAGTTGAAAAGATAATTTATGTGCATCGGCTGAAATAACTTCTGAACAGAGTCTCAGATCGCAATTCTGAGTCATCTGTTGCATTTAGAACGTCATGTTTAACATAAGTGTGACCTTATCCTTGTCCGCGTCGGGCACAGGGTCGAGGGCATGTCGGTTCGGGGAGTTAAGTGGATATTTGTTGGAAAAAAAATATATCTCCCCCATTCTTCCTCTTTTACGTGTGCATTGGACTACGTACTCTTCTTCCATCCGTCAATGGTGAATCGGCGACCGAATCACGCAATCAAGGTGTCATTGGACTAAGACCTTGACACCGGACATTTCTGTATTGTGCAGCTGTATCTAAGGGGCATGCGAAGCTTTTGAGTTCCACCAAAAGCTAGGTGGGTTGAGTTTTAAAAAACCCGGATCCCTTTTTTGTGTTCTTTTTCTTTAAATCATCATAGGGGTTGTGTTGTCTGGGTCCTGAGGTTTTGGAATCATGTTTCGAATCTGATTTTGGTGCACTAGGGTGCTCCCATGGTTTCCAGAAGTTTTACGGTAGAAAACCCAGATTCCGGCAGTGGCCATGGCGGAATCCGGTGAGGTACGGAAGTGGAATGGAAGATTCTGGTGGTGGTGGCGGTAGCGCAACAGAATCTGGCGGCGACGCGGTGGTTTCCGGCGAAGCTGGCGGTGGTCCGACCAGGATTTTCCGGGGGTTATTTAAACCCCCATAACTCACAATCCGTAACTCTGATTTGAAAACCGTTTGCAGTGACGTGTTCCCTGCATCGAGACAGACCTTTTAAACTCTCTTTGATAATTTTTTGAGTCAGGATTTTTGCATGGGAGCTTGAAACATCAAATAAAATAATGATATTTCATTATTATTCAACTTCTGGCCGATGTATCTTCTACCCGGAGTGTCCGATTGACGTGTCGTTAGTGGCATTGAGACCCTGATGGTACTGAGGACATTTCATGATGTTTTCTAGGTGATGGAACCTTTTTTGGGGTGTGGGCCCCATGATGTCGGGTTTTGGCGTTAGCGGAGAAACACAACTTTTCACTAGGAGTCCGATTTTGGCTGATGAATAGTCGATCCTGTGTGTTTTTTCTGAGGGGATCGCAATGGTAAGATCAGTTCAATGTGTTTCGAGATCGAGGCATGGTCCCCACCTGAGATGGCTTCGGTGAATAGAACTTTTTTTACTGGGTTTCCATTTAGGACGAACGAGTAGTCGATTCCATGTGTTTTTCCGAGGGGATCCCCGTGGTATGATCCAATTGCTGATTTTCAGGATCGTTGTGTGGGCCCCACATGGGATATCTATGGTGAATATTTCATTGTTCACCGGTAGTACATTTTGGGTGAGTAAAAAATCTATCCTACGTGTTTTTCTGCGTGGATCGCGATGGTTGCCTCAGTATCAGCCTAAGAGGTGCACATTGTGGTTTTTTGGAGGGTCGCTCGGGTCTCTTGGGTTAGCGACGTTTGGACCAACATTGGTTTAGGGTACTCTCCCGGTTTGTTCCTACGAGGGTTCGCACGGCATCACAACCTTTGTATAGGTTTGTGATCCTCTCGAGGGGATGTTTAATCTGATAGAGTTGTGGCATCTCTTTCGTGGGCTCGGAAGAGGATCCTCTCACATCTTTTCCCTAGATCGGGTTCTTGGTATCACTATGACCGCTTATCCATAGGCGGCGATCCCCTATCTAGCTGGTTAAACCCATAAGGTTGTGGAATCATTGGGATTATGATTCCCTACATGGTGGGTTGTACTCAGTAGGGTTATGGCATCATCAGGTATACGATCCCCTACTCATCATGATGTGTATAGTAGGGTTGCGGTATCATTGGTTATACGATCCCCTAGTTAGTGCGTGGTTTTAGTAGGGTTGCGGCATCATCAGTTCGATTCCCTACAATGCAAAATGTACCAGATAGGGTTCTGGTATTGTCATGAACACCTTTATGTGGGTGATGAGCCTCTATCTGAGTGACGTGTTTCTATCGAATGCCAGATCAGGTTGTGGTATCCCCCAGCGGATCCTAGTAGTGATCCCCTATCTGTGAGATCTTCGTATATAGTTGTGGGTCCTAGTATCCCCTAGTAGACCCTAATAATGATCCCCTATCCAGGGAGTTTAATTTTTATGGTGTATCAGCGAGGTTTCCTTAGTGACGATATCCGACAAGCGTGATCTCTCAGGTGAGCGACTGAGATTTTTGTGTGGTACACGATGGAGTGTATCTCTCGGACATGTTTCATCAGGGATGACAATGTTTTTGGAGAGTGCTCTCCTGGATGTGGATAGTTTCTTGTGATGAGGTCGGTACGTCTTGTGGCTTGGTGTGTGAGCTGAGTATATCTGGATTGTTCATGGTGTATGTATGGACATACACCTGAGCTGAGCTGACTAGTTGTGTTTAGCTGAGGATGGTCATGAGATGGAGTTTCTCTCTCATCTGGGTTCTCTCTAGTAGGGATGAGAGCACTGTTTACTTTCAGTTTCTCTCTTTTGTTTTGGGTTTTTGAGGAGCCTATTGAGTATTGTTATACTCACCCCCGCATGGGGTTTTCCTGCACATGTTTGTATCTTGTGCATACCACATGCCTTTCTATGGAGTCTTAGGAGGAACTGTAGCAGGCGGAGCTTAGTGAGTGGGTTTGACTGGGGTGTTTACCAGAGCTATGCTGAGGAGCTTACCAGTAGGTGTTTTGGCAGTGTTTTCCCTCTTTCTGAGAAGGTTGGACACTTTGCAGTTTTCTTCTAGTGGGCCTTGTTTTTCTTTTTTGTACTTCTGATATACTCTGGTAGTTGGATAGTTATATGCATGCATTTAAATTTTTGTTTTATATATCTCTACACTGTTTCATGGAGGTGTGTGTGTGTGTGTACAGGTACCTTGTGCTAATGACTCCAATGTCTGTGATAGCCTACTCGGTGCTAGACGCCAGCCCCTGGAATATTGGAGGTGAGATTTGGGTTTCGCGGCTCGAGCCCCGTTGGGTTGGGTTGTGACAGAGTGGTATCAGAGGAGGTCTGCAGGGCGGTAGGCATGGCGATAGAGCTGGTGCTGCAGCAGGAGGTGGTATGCGATATCAGTTACCACCACCCCCAACCCCAGGAGGTCCACGCCAAGTTCAGGGAGCTGGTGGCCGAGGGAAAGGACAACAACATTCCCTAGGGGATGTTGACCCAGAGGCTTGGCGGATGGATATAGGTATGCCTTGTGTAATTTCTACTTTCTACAGTAGTTTGATAGACACAGTTTATCATTACTCCTCCCATTATGTTGATTTCTTGAGTTTTGTTTAGGGTGTTGGTAAGACCCTATGTGGGTGTTGTTCTGCGTTCTTCAAATGCATGAGGAATAGGGAACCTTCCCCCATCGAGATGTATTTTTATGATGCGATTAAAACCATGTGGGCTAGTCAGTGCTACCCAAAGCGGATAGTGTGGAGTTGTGGTGGATAAGTCCTTCTGACTTATGTGTTCGGGCATGGTTGTTTGTTGTTGAACTCTTTGGAGTGGGAGACCCAGTTGAGGGTCCAGTCACCTTCCTTGTACTTATAGCTTTTCGGGGACAAAAAGTTCTAAGGGGGAGGATGTAACGACTTGGGTTTTGGACCTGTCATACTTTGGAATATTTCTACAAATAATTCTAGAGCTACGTGCGAACACGGTGTTCGATTCTGATCCCGGTGTTCCCGGAATTAATTTTATAAAAATATTAAGTATTCTTATACTATGCACATGGTGGGGGTGTGATATCACCTAAACAGTAGCTCAGAATGGGAATCTAGGGTACAGTTGCGTCTGAAAGGTGCCTTTTACCCTAGGAGAGGTGTAAATTCTGTGGGTGTGGGTCTGATATAGAAAACGCCCCCAGGGGAATTTTCATTAACAAGTGGAAAAGTTAATTTTTGTGCATCTCCTTAAATAACTTCTGAACGAAGTCTCAGATCAAAATTCTAAGTCCTCTGTTGCGTTCAAAACATCATTTTTACCCTATGGGAGACCTTATTCTTGTCCGCATCAGGCGCGGTGTCGGGGACGTCTCGGGCTGGGGAGTTAAGTGGATATTTGTTGGAAACAAATATCTCTCCCCGCATCTTCCTCTTTGACCTACAAAGAAGACTACCTCATCTTCCTACTTCCATTAATGGAAAATTGGCGACCAAATTGCGTGATCAAGGTGTCGTTGGAATCAGATCTTGACGGCGAGCATTCCTAGATCGTGCAGCGAGAGCTACGGGGCGTGCAAAGCTTCGGCGTTCCACCAAAATGTAGGAGGTTTGATTTTTAAATTCCTGAATCCCGTTTTTGTGTTGTTTTTCTTCAACTAATCATATTGGATGGGTATTTCATGTCTTGAGGTTTCCGAAACATGTTACAGATATGATTTTGGAGCACCGGGGTGCTCCCAGGGGTTCCTGGAAGTTTTCCGGCGGAAAAACCAAATTCCAACTATGGCCATGGCGGAATCTAGTGAGGCTCGGTGGTGTCATGGTGGCGGCACAGCATATTTAGGGGACGGCGGTGGTGGTGCGACAGAATCCGGCGGCGACGCGGTGGTTTTCGGTGAGGCCGGCGGTGGTCCGGCCAGGATTTTTTCAGGGGTTCTTTAAACCCCCGTAAGCCGCAAACCGTAACTATGCTTTGGGAACCATTTGCAGCGACGTGTTCCTTTCGTCAAGAAGGACCTTTTAAACTCACTTTGAAAATTTTTTGAGTCGGTATTTTGGCCCGGGGGCTTGAAACGTCGAATAAAATAATAATATATTATTTTTATTCGACTTTGGGCCATTGTATCTTCTACCCAGAACGTTTGATTGACGTACCGTTAGTGGCGTTGAGATCTTGATGGTACGACGGACTTTTCTTGATGTTTTCCGGGTGTTTGGACCAATTTTGGGGTGCGTGCCCACGATGCCAGGTTTTGGCGTTTGTGGAGAAACACAACTTTGGCACCAGGAGTCTGATTTTGGCGGATGAATAGTCAATCTAGTGTGTTTTTTCAAGGGGACCACAATGGTTCAATCCGTTTGATGTGTTTAATGATCAAGGTGTGGGCCCCACGCGAGCTGGCTTCGGTGAATAGAACCTTTTTCACCGAGTGTCCGTTTTGGACGAACGAGTAGTCGATTCCGCGTGTTTTTCCGAGGGGATCGTCATGGTATGATCTCATTGATGATTTTCAAGATTTGTTTGTCGGCCCCACACTGTCTAGCTACGGTGAATAGTTGGGTTTTAACCGGTAGTATGTTTCGGGCTAGTAGATAGCCTATCCTATGTGTTTTTTAGCGTGGATCGCGATGGTCGCCTCGGTATCAGCCTCAGAGGTGCAGAGTGTGGCGTTGTGGCAGGTTTCTCAGGTTAGCGACATTTGGACCAATAGTGGTTGAGGGTACTCCCTTGATTTGTTCCTACGAGTGTTCGCACGGTATCACAACCTTCGTATAGGTTTGTGATCCATTCAATGGGATGTTTAATCTGTTAGAGTTGTGGCATCCCTATGGTTGGCCCAGAGTGGGATCCTCTCGCATCTTTTCCCTAGATCGGGTTCTTGGTATCGTTGTGACTGCTTATCCATGGATGGTGATCCCATATGTATCTGGTTAATCTCGTAGGTTTGTGGCATCATCGGGATTATGATCCCATACGCGGTGGGCCGTACTCAGTAGGGTTGTGGCATCGTTGGGTATACGACCCCCTACTTTGCATGAGGTGTATAGTAGGGTTGTGGTATCATTGGTTATACGATCCCCTACTTAGCGCGTGGTTTAGGTAGGGTTGTGGAATCTTCAATTAGATCCACTACAACTCGAAATGTACCAAATAGGGTTCTGGTATTGTTGTGACCATCTTTATGCAGGTGACGATCGTCTATCTAAGTGACATATTTCTGTCGAGTGCCTGATCGGGTTGTGGAATCCCCCAGCGGATCCTGGGAGTGATCCCTTATCTGTGAGATGATTGTATATTGGTGTGGGTTTTTGTATCCCCTAGGGGACCCTAGGAGTGATCCCTAATCTGAGGATTTTTGTGTTTATGGTGTTTCAGCGAGGTTTCCTCAGTGACGATATCCAACGAGCGTGACCTCTCGGGTGAGCGTCTGAAATGTTTGTGTGGGACCCGATGGAGTGTATCTCTCGGACGAGTGTCATCTAGAATGACAGTGATCATGGAGAGTGCTCTCCAGTTCGTGGATATTTTTTGGTGATGGGGTCAGTACCTCTAGTGGCTTGGTGCATGAGTTGAGTGTATCTGGATTGTTCATGGTGTATGTATGGGCATACACCTGAGATGAGCTGAATAGTTGTGTTTAGCCGATGATGGTCACAAGATGGAGTTTCTCTCTCATCTAGGTTCCCTCTGGCTGGGATGAGTGGACTGTTGCCTTTCAGTTTCTCTCTTTTGTTTTGGGTTTTTGGGGTTCCTACTGAGTATTTTTATACTCACCCCTGTGCAGGCTTTGCCCGCACAATTTTGTGTCTTGTGCAAACCATATACCTTTCGATGGAGTCCCAGGAGGACCCAGAGCAGGCGGAGCTTAGTGAGCTGGTTTGACTTGGGTGTTTACCGGAGCTGTACCGAGGAGCTTGTCGCTAGGTGTTTTTCCAGTGTTTTCCCACATTGTGAGCATGTTGGACACTTTGCAGTTTTCTTTTAGTGGGCCATGTTTTGCATTTTGTACTTTTGTTGTACTGTGGTAGTGGGATAGTTGTATGCATGTATTTACTTCTTAGTTTTGTATATCTCTGCACTATTACATGGAGGTTTATTTGGGTGTGTGTGTACAGGTAACTTGTCCTAATGCCTACAATGTGGGTGACAGCATACTCGGCTCTAGTCGCCAACCCCTGGCTTATTGGAGGTGAGCT
Organism: Viscum album; assembly: GCA_963277665.1. Taxonomy (NCBI): domain Eukaryota; kingdom Viridiplantae; phylum Streptophyta; class Magnoliopsida; order Santalales; family Viscaceae; genus Viscum; species Viscum album. The sequence continues at coordinate 21,158,474 of OY728164.1, forward strand.
TAGGGTGTCGCGGCTCGACCTCGTTGGGTTGGGTGGTGAAATTTTCCTAGGTTACTCAATCTCTACTAAAGCATATTGAGTATTCAATAAGAGAACCTAATGTGTTGAAGAATTAGTTCATATCAAATTTTATGAGACTGATCCGCATGAACCCAAAACCTCTCTTGAACATCTTAAAGAAGATTTTTATATTCGAGACCATAATGATAAAGATAATGAACCCTTACTGAAAACAACTAGTTCTATAAATATTCCAAAATCAGAGTATGTTGAATCTGAACCTATAGAAAATCATGAAGAGTCTAGTTCATCACATTATAAAGGTATTAGAACTCTCATGAATAATCCATCAGAGGTTGTAGTAGGTGATCTAAATATAGGGACAAAAACTAGAGCATATCTAGGAAACGAGGTTGAACATCAAGGTTTTCATTCACATCTTGAACCCAAAAATATTAATGATTCTATCAATGAATAATTTTTGGTGATAGTTATGCAAGACTAATTATATCAGTTTGAATGAAACAAATTTTGGGAATAAGTAGAAATACTTTAGGACACCTTGACCATAGGAATTAAATGGTTGTTCAGAAATAAAGTTGATGAATATAGAAACATAGTTAAAAACAAGGCTAGACTAGTTGCACAAGGATATAGTCAAGAGGAAGGAATAGACAACGAGGAAACCTTTTCATATGTAGCTAGACTTGAGGCCATTAGGATACTACTTGCTTATGCAACTCATCTGAATTTTAAACTTTCATAAATAGATGTCAAAATTGAATTTGTAAATGGGTACATAGTTGAGGATGTATTTTTTGAACAACCCCTATTTTTATAAATCCCCATTTTTCAAATCACATATTTAAACTTTCTAAAGACATATATGGTCTAAAACTTTCTCTTAGAGCTTAGTATGATATACTTTATTTTTTTTCTTATTTCAAAAGGTTTTACTAAAGTAATAGTTGATTGTATTATTTTTATTAAAAGGATTTCTGAAGATGTTTTAATAGTAAAAATTTATGTAGATGACATTATTTTTGGATCCTCTAAAAATTCATTATGTATTTATTTTTCAAAGATGATGCAAGATGAATTTGAAATCAGATTAATGGGGGAACTTAAATTGTTCCTTGGATTTCAACTCTCTCAAAAAGACGGCATTGTTTTAAATGAAAGTAAATATACTATGGATCTGCTAAAACAGTTTGGTTTATATAGTAATAAAATTAGTGATACACCTATGAGTACCACTTGTAAGTTGGATTCTAATGAAACTGGTAAACCAGTTGATCAATCCAACTACAGATTTATGATTGGAAGTCAGCTCTAACTTACTTCTAGCCAACCTAATATTATGTTTAGTGTATGCATGTGTTCTAGTTTTCAATCAAATCCCAAATAATCTCATCTAACTACTCTTAAATAGATTTTTAAATATATCAAGTATACTAAAAAATTAGAACTATTTTATCCAAGAGGTAAATCATTTTATTTAATAAGTTATTCAGATACTGACTTTGCTAGTTTTAAGTTAGATAGAAAATGTACCTATGGAACAAGTCACATTTTGGGAACGACACTAGTATCATGGTGTAGTATGAAACAGAATTCTGACTCATTAAACACTACTGAAGCTGAATATATTGTTGCTGGTAGTTGTTGTGCTCAAATTTTGTGGATGAAACACACATTACTAGACTATGGTTATCAATTCAAACATGTATCTATAAACTGTTATAATATTAGTGCTATTAAAATCCCTAAAAATCTAGTATGTCATGCTAGGACAAAGCATATTGACGTGAGACATTACTTCATGATAGATCATTATCAAATAGGTGATATCACTCATGAATTCATTGGCATTGACCATAAATGGGAAGATATATTCACAAAGCCTTTGAATTCTGAGAGGTTAAATTACATCAAACATGAGTTAGTTATGATGAACTATTATGTTTAGACCTCACCATTATGTCCTCATCATTAGAACTCACCAATAAGACCTCACCGTTAGACCTTACCAATAATTCCTCAACATTATACCTCACTGATTAGACCTCACCATTGGCACCTTACCGATAGTCGACCTTACATAGGTCTGGGAAATCATTTTTTTCTTCCAGAATCAGAAATGATTTAATCTTATTTATCTCTTTTTCTCAATTTTTTTTAGATCCCTAAATGATAAGATTTAAGTACAAACCACATTTCAATCCACTTTAATCCTCTTCGGCTCCTCTTTCTCCCTAATCTTGGAACCAAAACTTCTTGTTGAATCCCTCAAACCCCTCCATATTGCAATGTCAAGACTAAAGATACTGATGGTTGGTGAAGAAGGATATGAACTAAACCCTAAGATACGTTGAGCTGGTTCTAATAGTGGAATCAAAGCTGTGGTAAAGCTGATCAATACTCATTTTTTGAGGAGGGAAATCATGGTAGAAAAGGAATTTAGTTCAGAATGGCTGCTGTCAAGCAAGTCTCTAATGCTGAAGGCACTCGATGCTCAGAATTGAGTAGAAGGTTTTTCAAATAAAAATGGAACATACTATCCGAAGATAGTAAAAGAATTTTATGTTTATATGAATGTTGAGTGGTCTAACGATGAGAACTGAATGTCTTCAAAGGAAAATGGAGTAAGTGTGAGATTATCCTCTGTTGAATGGGATGAATTCTTAAGAGTCCCACATGAAGGAATTTTTTATTACTACACTAGAGTTGTGCCTTCCACCCATGATTATTTCTCCAATGAAGTGGCTTTGGCTGAGCTAAAAGGGAATGGAATTCCTAGAGAGGTGATTTATGCTAAAATGGAAGGAGAAAACATGTTTCTTTTTACAATTGTTCAACATGTTTTGATTGTTAGGAGAGGGAAATTTTCCACCATGAGGTATCAAGGCATATTTCTATTTTATCTGTTAAATCATTGAAAGACGATAAATATGTGTATGTTACTAATGATTTAGTTAGATCCTTAGACTAGGCCATATTCAAAATCAAATACTTTTTTTTCATTAAAAGTTGATATCAATGATGTTGAGAGTGAAAGGTGTTGTGGGAAATAAGGAGTATAATATAGTTGTAAGGTACAACTTCTTCATTACCAAAATAAAATGAATGTTAATGAAGATAAGATGGAACCCATTGAAAGGAAAATGGGTGATTTATGAGGATAATCTGTATGAGAAATTCAATCATGTTACCAATCCTACTTCGACAAAGAATAATAAATATCTAGGTTTAAAACCTAATGAAGCGGAACAAGTTTTCTCAGATGAATAAGAGGAAGTTGCTGGTGTACAAGAAAGAGATAATTCTCCTGTAGATGATAGGAGTGAACCTGACCCTCCCTCAAGTCCTCATTCTAATGATGTATATTTTGGGGAGCCTAGCCCACCAAATAGATTGCCTAGAAGAGAATTTTTCTTATGGGAAAATGATGATGATTAAACCAGTGAAGAAGAAGGAGAAGAAAATGTCTTAAGAGACATTACTATTGGAGAGACCTCAGAGGAGGAGGATGAAGCTTCCACTGATCTTGACGAATTTTAGACATATGTTGATGAATGTGAAGAGGAATTCATAAGTCTCGGTCCCTTGATCGGATATACATATGTGGTAGAGAGTGAAGAGGAAGAGAATGTTTAATCTGTTTGAGATGAAATTTTTATTGTTGTGGTTGAAGAATCTGTAGAAGAAGTACATGTGGACCCTTCTGTTTCTACAGTTTGTTCATGAAGTAATAGCATAGGAAAATATAATCGACCATTAGAATTATATAATTGAGGGGGAGGAACCTATTTCCATAGCTTCAGTTTTTGTTTCTCCTGGAATATATGATTGGTCAGAAGATCATGGATTCGTGGTCAAGGGATTAGACTATGGAGACTCTGAAGATAAAAAGACTAAGAGAATCCATCCAATTCCTTCTATTTCAGAGACCACTATTATGCAGCTAGTAGATCATCTACCTCGAGATTATGTGGATAATGATTATTTAGAATCATTAAAATCATATTTTAAGAGACACATTGATGTGAGATTTGTTGAGATAGAGATAATAGTGTCTCTCAATCAAGAATTTGTGGCATCTGCCTTATAGAGAGTGATCTCTATCTCTCACTCAAATTTTCTACATGAAGTAAAGGATTATCAGAATCAAGACAGACCCTTGTAAGAATATATGGAATATATGAAACAATATATTATGAGTTTAGAATCATATATGGATTCAAGGGTTCAAGTGGAAAAAGACCGTAAGTTTGTTAATAGTTTTGTTTAGCATATGGTCACTGTGTTTGGGGACTTTATGATGTCAATGGAGACACATGTGAGTGGTCTAGATGATGATGTGAAAATATTTATTTGTGGTCTGAAAATGTCTTTTAAGGATAAATTAGCTTTCTCAATGGAACCTATGTGTTCATATGGTTCCTCTTCAGCCTCTCCTCCTGTTGATCTAGAATCTATCAGGTCAGTTGTTAGCGAAGAATTGGAGAATATCACTGGTGCAAGTACCTCAGACCTTCACTCTATGACTCAAGTAATTTCCAATACTAGATACATTGATTATCATTTTGGATATTACTTAAGGGAGGCTTCACAAGATCATAATGTCGTCAAAGAGAAAGTTGATTTCTATTATAAAAGGGTGTACACTAAGCATTAGATGGATGGTCACTTCAAGATGTTGTTGGAAAACTTGAGGATCCCACCTCTCACTCAAGAATTTATGGGTCAAGTTAGTAGGCTTAGAGAATTGACTCATTACTTGGAGAAATTAATGGAGAATAAGGATGATAATATCTCATCTATTGAAAGAGGATGAAGAATCATTATGGATTTCAGGAATCTTCTTTTACCCTTCCTCCATGTGGACTACAATACCATTATTGTTCCACCAGCATTAATTTCATCTTCAGCTGCCTTAGGCACTCCTAGTGCTTCCCCTTTGATCACTCATTAATAAGCCATCAAAATCTTGACTCCTATGATTCCTTTGAGATATGATTATTATTGATCAACTGATGAATCTATAGCATATCCTCCAACCTTTATCAATGACAACCCTATGGCTATCTCTGCATATTCTGAACCTTCCTCCTCAGCATCCAAATACAGAGCTCCATTGGAAATTTCTAATGTGGATTGAATGTGGGATGTCTTAGTTGATAGGTATATTTATCATCGTTTTGTATATTGTAATCTTTCTTCATTAATATCAACATCATTGTTTATCTCCTTCTTGAATTTAATTTTTTTTCTAATCACAAAGGGGGAGAAGCTTAAGCCTCTATTATTTTATATATACTATATTCCCTGATATATATTTCTATAAACAAATATAGTTCTATTTTATGCGCTTTCAAGTCCTAATACATAATATATGTATACTTACACTGCAAATGTGATTAAACCTCATTCAAAAATAAATCAATCAAATATATCATTCACACAATTTGTGATTCTTAAAAAGTGGGTGATTATTTGACTCACCTGTTTTGATAATCCCAAATCATATTTATTTTATATAATAATAGCATTTCATTAATATTATTAGTTTCTATCAAGTAATAACAATGTACATTTTTAATCTCACACCTCTCTCATTTAATGATTACAATGCAAAATTTATCTAAGTAGAAGGTCACTGATAGAGGTTACCGATTGAAGGTCACCGATAAAGGTTACCAAAAGAAGGTCACTGATAGAGTTTACTAATATAAGGTCCTCGATAGGAGGATACCGATAGAAGGTTACCGATAGAGGTTACCACTGGGGAACCCCCACCCCTAAGTTATCAATGCAAGTTCACCGCTACTAGGCTACCGCTGAAGGCTACCGTTGAAGTATACCACTAAAGGCTACCAATGAAGGATAATCTTGAAGGCGACCACCGAAGGCTACCATTGAGAAGTATACCATTACCAGCCTACTCATACCCACTCTTCTACTCCATACATTTTTAATTTCATAAGATTAATCAAACGATAATATTTGGTAACATTAATGCTTCTAAAGTTAATTAATGATGATTGTAGACATATCGTGAGATCGCATCTGGAGATAGTACATGGTAAGAAGAAGACTGCACGTGGTTCATCTATTACTATTGTTAGATATAAAGTATAAAATAGCATACCAAGCAAGCGAATATGTGTAGAGGACACTAGAGAGAGATTCATTAAATGCTAGATCTGAAGAACAAAATAAGAACACCAGCGCCCTCAATGTGAACCCATGATACACAAGAATATCATTTTGGTAGAACAAATTCAATATTATCTTATGTGATTCATGAAATCTCTGTCAAACCAAGAAGTAGAACACTGGGAACCTGGAAGCTAGAACCTAGAGTTTTGACACTCTGTTTTAGAGACAACATCCAAAGAAAGACTCAAACTACAATTTCTTCACTCCAAGGAGTCAAGAGATTAACTACAAACACATAGAGCCTTATAAACTCAATATTTAGAAAATTATATCTATTTTATTGATTATATTACATTTATAAGATGTGTGTGTTTTTTATTGTACACTATCTCTTTTTCTTGAACTGGAGGATACAAAAAAATTTCACATCAAACTTTTCTTACACTTTTGTTTCACACGTATAATCGTTGAATATGAGGTGTGTGGTATGGTTTTATTATATTCCCCACTAAGAACTATGGAAGTGCATGTGGGCCCTGGATATTTTGTGAAAACTATTGTAAATCACGATACATGTTGTGTATCATTTTTTTGTTAATATAAACTGCATGGTGGTAGGTGGTCACCATGTGGAGAGGATTATGTCTCAACTTGAGATTGAACCTCTTGGTTAATTATTCTTTGTAATATATTTTGTAATTCCCTGTCTTCCTATTTTCCAAAGCTCATAATATGAAAATAAAAGACTATTTTACATTTACACAAATAGTTAGTTCTGTTTAGTTTGTGTTTGTTTATAATTCAGTAAACCTGTTTCAAAAGTTGAATAAGTGTTTTACATTGATTCAACTAGGGACTAATCTACTTTCAGAAACATTTCGACCAACTAAACATTTATATCTCTACTTCTTTATTAACAGGACTGGTTAAAAATTAGGGAATCTTTTTTATACTGTTTTTAACAGAAATTTTTAGGAGGACCTCAATTCACCCACCTATTGAGTTTCTACTCCGACCAACAGTTTGAACATGCTTAAACATTTTTGAATTATTTTTCTCTACGATTATTTCCTTTTCATGAAGTTTGATCAAGTATTTCGATTATATTTTAACATTTTCATTCAAATAAATTTTAGGTATTTTGACATTTCATATAAAAAATTTTTATAATTACTATAGAAATATAAAAATATAATAATAAGACTTTGTTAAGAATTATATTATTAAATATAATATAAGAATTTGACAAAAAATATTATAATAGCAGCACATAATATTTTATATAATTTATAATTTATAAACAAAGATTAATTATTATTATTGTTTAAAATTGTAAATAACATTATAGATATATATATTAGTCGTATTAATTTTCTTCTAAAATTTTTATCAACAGATATAGGAACTATTGGTATTATTATAATTTCAATAAAATCAATATATCAATATCAACAAAATTTAGAGATAGTGTTTCCTCCAAAAAATTTATATCTGTGACATATTTGTTGTTAAAATATTTTACCTACAAAAAATGTGACCTTAACAATAAATATGATCCTGGTTGAGAAATCAAAATGTTTTGTTTTGTTTTATTTTTTTGTGATAAATTACATATACACCAATTATTTCATTTATGTGGGGTATATACTTTCCCTTTAACCTGTTATATGATAAGTCTCTTTCTTCTCATTATATTTAATATTTCAATTGATGTTATCAGTTTATGGGTCTTATTATTTAAAGGATACCAAATTGGAGAGGTTATTATTTTACACTCTTTTTGTATATCAGGAATGCTTTTGATTATGATTACAATGATGAAAAATTATGTTTAACATCTCAATAAACTCATGAATTGTCTTCTTATAGGATTATTTTAGGAAAATAAAAGTTGTCCTATCATTTTCCACAATTAATTTACTCAGGAATAAAAAACATGTACTTAAGAAAAATTAATTCAATTTCTCTCTTCGGTCGAATACTATTTGTCTTCAACATACATTTTTTATAATTTTTTTTCATAAAATTTTTAATATTTCAAATATATTTTTTAATTTCAATTTTACCCTTGTTTAACATTTTTACAAAATTAATTATTATTATTATTATTTTCTAAATAGGTACTTTTTACTTTTACCGAAAATGATAAAGGAGTATTTTTTTATTGTGTATGGAATAAATGATATGTTATGCCATCATGAACACAAAATTTTTTAAATATTATATTATGAGTTTCAAATAATGTTTTCAAATAGAAGTATTTCTACAATTTTATGTGAAAATTTTGTTTAAAAGAAATTATTTTCAATCTGAAAAGGTTATTTTCTTCAAGAAATTTTCATTGAGATTTAAAAAAAATCCATTTAAGATGTTTCTTTTTCATGTTTTTTTCTATGTTGATAAGATGAAAGTTTTTTGAATAATGTTTCTTTTCAATGGGTTATTTCATGATTAAATATTTATGAAACTGATTTATTTTTATGGGTTATGGTATGATAAATGTTAATTGATCTTATGGAACACATATGTGTGGATTACATTATGGGTGGGACTTTTATCTCCATCAAATGCATTGTGTAATGCTTGATATCTTATGAGATCAACAGAATTGGAATACGGGTGAACCTAGTTCTGTAAGAGAATATGTCCACTATTACAGTCTTTTGAGTGATCCTTGAATACTAAAATGGTTTGGGGGAGTGATCTCATTCCCCTATGATAGCCTTTCCATTAATATATTACTACTACAGAAATGATATTATATACTTATGTGTATGCCACAAATATATGTATTATGAAAATTTTATACTCTCATGGATCATATTCATTGATTCCATTATGATTTATTTATTATGAATTACTATCATTTAATCCAGGACTCATTTTTATGATCTATTATATGAAAGGTATGATTTTATAATTTTATTCTCATGTTCTCAAAACCATATGATTATTTCATATTGATATATTACTTGTTCTCCCATAATAATTATACGATCTCCAAAATTCTTATGTTTCCTTTCCCAATGATATATATAATGGTATTATATATGATATGTCTATGAAGGGTTCTAGTTATGAATAACTTATAGAGATATGATATAGTTTAATTTTGAACAAGTTTTCTATGTATCCAGGTTTCTAAAGCCACTAGATCTAAACAATTCTACAAGGGATAAATATGTTATATAATGTATACTCATCTAATATGATATGAAATATATATATGAAATGTTTGGGTCTTTATAACAAATGAATTATTTTATATTATCATATAATTATTTATGATTTCTCTTGAAAACTCCACCACATAATCCAGAGAAATACTTAAAACTCTTATAGAAATACTTCTACATATTCCAACATAGTAGACATATATTCAATGTTTATTTTTCCCAAACCATTTTAGCAATATACTCATCATTATTAGGTAGAAATACACGTACATTAGAATTCACATCCATATGGAGTTTATAGTCATCCTTACATAAATACATGATCAAAATTGGATTTCAGACATGAAATTAAATTTCGCTATCTCTCGGTTTCATGTTGGATCTATATTGATAGATCTAATACTTTTCCACAAATGCATCAAATAATAAAAAAGTGGTAACACCATCATTTATAAATAATTAATTCAAATTTTTTGTTCAGATAAGACGTATATACATGGTACTCAATTGTCACTTAATAGGGAATTTTCACTAATAATTCAATATCCAACCGATTAGTTGGTGAATTGATACTATTATAAGAAAATATAATTATAAATTAATGGGTAAAAATTGATACAAATAAGGAACTTATAGTTTTTTATTTGTTGGAAATGATCCCATTGGAATTAATTATATGTTATGTCTATTGACTATGAAATTTAAAGAACTTCCATAGTTTCTTATAATGTCTTGTTGAAATCATATATTAAAATCTATAGTTATTTTAGATTGAATATAAAATAATTTAGTTTTAACATAATTCTATAAATTTTACTAATTCAAATATTTAGGTTTCATTCTTGTTCCCATAAGTTGTAATAGGTTCTGAACATGAGGAATATAATTGGAAAGACTATATATGGTTAATTTTGTGAATTTCTATAAGGTTCATTCTTTGATAAACGGAATTATGTAATAGCCATTAATAATCATGAAGATTTTTTAATAAATTTTTGTATAAATTATAATCTATAAGAGTCATTCAATGGAAATGAAAATTTCTATAATATTCATAAAAAATAATGTATGTGGGTTTTAGATCTCTATAAGAGTCTTTTTAAAATTTGAAAAGATTTATTTTTCAATAAATGAAAATACATTAAGTGTTATTTATGGAATCTGTAAGATTCATTTTTGGATGCATATAATTTTATTTGAAAATTCATAAGATCCATTTTAGAAACGTTTTATAGTTCATCTTAGAGAATACATTCACACTATAATATTCATTCCCTTAAAAAATTCAGTTAAGGTAAAATTATAGTAGTTTATGAGATGTTTTGTTAATCATTAAAATATGAATAATATATTATCCCACTTAATATTGAGAAAATAATGGTCAGATCAAAGGATAATTATTTCATGATTATTTAGTGGATTAATTTCAATATTAGAGATGATTTTATAGGACTGATTTTGACTAAACTAGACACCTTGAGAAGGAAAGTCGTGTTGTTTCATAAATAGTAGTTATTCAGTTAAAATTTTTAGACATTCCTTAACTAAAGTTTAGAGAGTTGATTATTTGAAAAATAATAGGTGACTTAATCAAAATTAACTATTGTAGACTGAATCATTATTGAAATTGAAATTTCAATATAAAAATATAAAAATATTTTTAATAGTTTTTTTTTGAAATTATAATAAACTACAGAAAAATAAAATACGAAAAAGGAATCATGGATAATTAATATATATAAGGCAAGAAGATATATATTATCCATTTTAAAAATAAATAAATACAGAATTATTTATAAATATTTTGATGATCATTCCTTATAGAACTAAAGAATATGGATATGGTGACAAGCATTGGAATGTCATTGAATAAAAAAGAATGTGTTTCATGGGGTATCAAACTAAAAATTCCTAAAATCTATGTTTTGAATTGAAAATACATGAATATAATTTATATTTTTTTAGGAATCAAAAATTATTTACATTATGAGAAGTGTGCTCCATATTGTAAGAAGAAAAATGAGTTTTTCATTTGTTGGTTAATGGTTTTGAAACTGTAGTGTTAGTGAGGGAACTCTATATATTAAAAGGAAATAGTAGTTAACCTAGTGTTTGAGGTGATTTGGAGTATTTCCTTTTCATGATCCTTGGATTAACCCAATTTTTGATAACTATGTAAAATATTCGACAAATTGTTATTTTTAATTTTATGATTTAAATCAATTATATAAAAGATAGAGGTGTTCCTATTAAAAATTAGACAATATAATTGATAAGGGTAGTTTAATACATTTTATAATAAATAGGTTCAATCTCCCCCCCCCCCATTTCAAGGTATTTTCCACTCTTGGGGCCAACTTGTGTTATTAATGAAAAGGATATTGAGGAAATTTACCTCTCATAATATTAATGTATATGGTAGTTAACTATAAGGGATTTTAAATAATTTATGGTAATGATTTCAAAATATGGAATAATCTAATGCAACATTACATTTGATCATTAGGAATGGATGTCTACACAGATTCCATACATGACATTTCAACTAGAATAAAATTATAGAATTATTAGAGAATAATTTAAATGATATTGATATTGATGTAGAAGTATTTATTATATTAGAAGGTGAATTATCCAATTAATTACACATGAATGAAATGTCAGTTAAATATATATACACCATGAGGGAAAATCATCTCAATATTCTTGAAGGAAATTCTTGGGTATAAGAAGTGACTTTTTTGGTACAATGAAACAAGTATGGAAATTTACAAATTTTCCCAAATTATGCCATCGAAACATTATTTGATATTGTATATATCATTGTAGATTAAATACATGGACTCAGATAAAACCCTAAAGACTTCATATTCTTAATGGGAATCCTAATAAGATTACCACTACACTTTAACATGAAGTTATGGGTCCCTAAAGATACATACCCATTTAAAATTTAGATAGATATAATTTAAATAACTCTTGTAATATACTAGATGAGGGATATTGATAATAAATAGATGAGACCTAAAAATTACTAGGAAGTAATAGTTAAGGTGGTAAATAATATTATAGTGGATGTTTATTTAAAGGATATGCATCACTAGTGCAGAAAACGTTATTTACTTCACCATTTTTTACGTCGGTTATATATAACTGACGTGATAATCTGTGAAATGTGGTTTTTTACATCGGTTATTTTATAACCGACGTAAAAAATGCTGTGATTAAATTTTTAACATCAGTTATTTCAATAACTGATTTTAAAAATCGTGCGCATTCATTTTTTACGTCGGTTAATTTATAACTGATGTAAAAAAAATCACGGTGTTTTTTTACGTCAGTTATAAAAAAAAGCAGCTTTTGAGGCCTTTTTGACGTCGGTAATTTGATAACCGAAATAACAAAACTACCCGTATAATTTTTTACGTCGGTTATTTTTTAACTGATGTAAAAAATTGTGATTTATGATGTCTTTTTTATGTCGGTTATTCTATAACCAACGTAAAAAAACCAACACGCATATTTTTTTACATCCGTTATAAAATAACCGATGTAAAAAAGCTGTATCTGATGCATTTATAACATCAGTTATTATAATAACCAACATTATAAATGTTATAAAAATGGTTTATGAGGTCGGTTATTACATAATCGACGTTATACAACATTAAAAAAATTAACATGCCCCGTAGATTTTCATTTACGATTTTTCGATCGACAGTCCGGTGACTCGTCTCTCTCCCGCGGTAAACCCTAATCGACTCGTCAATAGCGTTGTGTTAAACTCATTTTTACATCATCGTTTATCATCTTTACTCTCCTAGGATCTATCATCTCAACCTGTAACACTCAGGTAAGCCTCCCACAACATTATTTCGTTCGTTTTTTTCGGATAGTCTATATTTACGTTTTCCGATTTTTTTATTTAAACTAGGTAACATTCATCGATTTTGAACCCTCTTACCTCATTTTTTCCTCATCATCTTATTTATTATCCCCAGATCTGTTAGATCGACTCCAAATATTCACGTATGCCTCACCAACTTCTATTTAGTACGTTTTGGTTTCACAAATGCCCGACATAGACGGTAATTTTTGTTGTCGTTGACAACTAATGATCTCATTCACCTATATTACAACATTTTATATGTAAACAATTGTGATACACCCATTCCATGTACCAGTGTGATTTATTTTATAACTATATATATGGTGTTTCATGGTGGGATTTTTGTTTTGGATCCTTGGTTGTTTATATTTTGGGTATAACTTTTTTTTGTTCCATAATCTATTTATGTCGCTAATTTTCGTGGACTATTATAAGTCTTCAAATGATATTAAAAACCAATTCATTGCACAATAGAGCTTTTTAGACTAGTAGGAGATACAATTCATGGTTCTCATTTTGAATAATGGCATGATACCAAAACTAATAGCTTGAGGTTAAAATCTATAGATATGCCAAAACTAGTAGCTTGAGGATAAAATCCCATGGTTTTGGGGGGCTCTCAAGAGGGTTGGTGGTTGTCCAGGGGGTTGGGGGCTCTCCAGGTTGTCCATGGAGGTGTGGGGGGGGCTTTCCAAGGGGGTGGGGGCCTATACAGAGGGTTTGGGGGGTTGTCCAGGGGGTGGGGGCTGTCTTGAGGGTTGGGGGGTCTAGGGGGTGTCCAAGGGGGTAGGGGGTGGGGTGGTGTCCAGGAGGGGTGGGGTGTGCTGTCTAAAGGGGTGGGGGCTATCCAGGGGTGGGGGCTGTCCAGAGGGTTGGAGGGAGTCCAGGGGGTGTCCACGGGGGTAGGGGGTGGGGGTGTCCAGGAGGGGTGGGGGTGCTGTCTAGAGGGGTGGGGCTGTCTAGGGGGTGTCCACGGGGGTAGGGGGTGGGGGTGGTGTCCAGGTGGGGTGGGGTGCTATCTAGAGGGGTGGGGGCTGTCCAGGGGGGGTTCCACAGGGTTGGGGGTGTTAATGGGGGTGTCCAAGGGGGTGGGTGGGGGGGTGTCCAAGGGGGTGGGGGCCTGTTAAGAGGGTTTGGGGGCTTGTCGGGGGGGTTGGGGGCTTTCCAAATGGTTGGGGGTGTCAAGGGGTGTGTCCAAGGGGGTGGGTGGGTGTGGGGGTGCTATCCAAGGGGGTGGGGGCCTGTCCACAGGGTTGTCAGGGGTTGTCTGTGGGGGTGGGGGGCTATCCAGATGGTTGATGGGTGTCGAGGGGGTGTCCAAGGGGGTAGGGGGTGGGGGTGGTATCCAGAAGGGGTGAGGGTGTTTTCTAGAGGGGTGGGGGATGTCCAGGGGGTAGGGGCTGTCCAGAGGGTTGGGGGTGTCCAGGGGGTTTCCAAGGGTGTAGGGGGTGGGGGTGGTGTCCAGGAGGGGTGGGGTGTTGTCTAGAGGGGTGGGGGTTGTGCAGAGGGTGGGTGGATATCCAGAGGGTTTGGGGTGTCTGAGGGGTTCTCCAAGGGGGTGGGGGTGGGGGTGGTGTTCAGGTGGGGTGGGGGTGCTATCTAAAGTGGTGGGGTGCTATCCAGGGGGGGTGTCCAAGGGGGTAGGGGGTGGGGGTGCTGTCCAAGATGGGTGCGGGTGCTTTCTAGAGGGGTTGGGGGCTGTCCAGGGGGTGGAGGTGTCCAGGAGGGGTGGGGAGCTATCCAAGGAGGTGGTGGTGTCCATGGGGTGTCTAAGGGGGTGGGGGTGGTGTCCAGGGGGTGTGGGGATGTACAAGTGGGTGGTGGTGTCCAAGGGGTGTCCAAGGGGGTAGGGGATAAGTGTCTGTTGGGATTGAATACTAAATCGTGGTTTCTGATATTATAACATGATGATTATGCCATGATGATTGGATTTACATTGTGATCTTCTCCATCTGAATTTTTATTTTAAATTTGATTTGATTCTTAGGTTTACTCCATTTCATCCAATTTTCTATCAACCACTGTAGAACCCATGGTTTTCTTTGATTCAATGGAATTTAAAACTGTTATATCTAACTATATTTTTTTTAAATATTATTCAATCATATTTTTTTAAATATGCATAGATTTGTTTTAAATTTCAAAAAAAATTTACATTCAAATTATGATTTTTTTCATATAAACATATATTTGTCTTATCTTGAAAATATATATATTTTTGATATTTTTTATTGGTAATAATGATTCGAAGTTGGATTTCGACACATCGAATGAGAAATTAATATGAAGATGGTGTTGATGCCTTTTCTGAATTTTCTAAACGAAATGTTTCAAGTAGTGACATTTTTTTCTGTTCATGCCTGAAATGTTTGAATATGAATAAGTTGAAAGGTAGAGAGATAAAAGATCATCTGATTTGTCATGGTTTTAATCTGGGTTACAGCCCTTGGATTTGTCATGGTGAATCTGGACGGAATTTCACTAATGATGATGATTCTCAAGATGGTAACTCCATTGGAATTGAAAAAATGATTCACGGTATTATTGCAGAACAAATTGAGATAGAACCGATCGTTCAACATCTATATGGTGATGCTGAAAATCCATTATATCGTGGTTATACAGATTTTACGGTTTTTTCAGCGGTGTGAAGATTGATAAACCTGATGTCAAAACATGGATGGAGTCACAGAAGATTTATAGAGCTGCTACAATTGATGAAGGACATTCTTTCAAAAGATAACGATCTTCCAGATTCACATTATAAGGCCAAGAAAATATTATGCCCGATGGGATTGGGATACAAGAAAATAATTCATGTCTGAATGACTGCTTTATATATAGGAAGGAATATGAATTTCTGTTAGAGTGTCCTAAATGTGGGACATCATGGTATAAGGTGAAAGAAAAATCATAGGCTGATGTAGAGATTACAAAGATCCCTTCAAAGGTATTTTGGTATCCACCTATAATTCATCATTTCAAATGATTATTTTCTAATTCACATGAAGAAAAAAGGTTAATATTTCATGCTGATAAGCAGGTATGTGATGGAAAAACGCGTCATCTAGCTGATTGTCCACAATGGATGAAAATTGATGCGCAGTATTCTACATTTGGAAATGAAATTATAAATCTCAGACTAGGGTTGTGCACAGATAGAATGAATTCATACCAAACCCTCAGTAGCTCACATAGTTCATGGCCTATTTTATTGGTAATTTATAACCTCTCTCATGATGTTTTTATGAAGCAAAAATATGTCATGTTGAGTATAATGATCTCTAGTCCAAAGCAACCCGTCAATGATATTGATGTTTACTTGTCACCGTTGATTGATGATTTGAAAGTATTATGGGATAATGGTATTAGGGTGTATGATTCTTATAAAATGAAATATTTACAACTACATCCAATGCTTTTGTTCACTATAAATGACTTCCCAGCATTTTGAAATTTTTCTGGATACAATGTTAAATGGAATGAAGCATGTCCAATTTGCAAACAACAGACGTCATATTGTCAATTGCATCATGGGAGGAAAACAGTGTAAATGGGTCATCAAAAGTTTTTTCCTATGGATCACCCTTATAGAAGACTAAAAAAGGCATTTAATGGCTCATAAGAATTTGATACTGCTCCAAAACCTTTATCCCTAGATCTGTATTTTGAGAGGGTGAAAAAACATGATGTGACATTGGGAAAGACAGATAAATCTGTTAATGATAGACTTATTTGGAAGAAAATTTCAATATTTTTTGAGCTACCATATTGGAGGTATCATGAAGTTAAACATAATATTGATGTCATGTAGGTGGAGAAGAATATTTGTGACTATTTTATTGGAACATTGTTAGATATTAAGGGAAATACAAAAGGTGGGTTGAATGAAATATTAGACTTACTATCAATGGTAATACGTTTGGAGTTAGATCTCACTCATAAAGGAAGACGAACATTTCTTCCCCCGTCTTGTCATACATTATCGAAGAGGGTGAAAGTTATCTTTTTTCAATGTCTTCATGATATCAAAGTATCTCAATGTTATTCTTCAAATGTAAAAAAAATTTCTCATTGACGGACTTGAAGTTGATAGGTATGAAATCACATGATTTTCATGTCATGATGCAAAAAATTCTACCATTTTCATTGCGTGGAATATTTCCCATCTGTGTCAAAAAGATAATAATGAAGTTGTGTTACTTTTTCAATTCAATTTGTAACAAGGCGATTAATGTGAATGCATTGAACATTTTGGAAAAGGAAGAAATTTTTATACTTTTTCAATTGGAAATGTATTTTCCTCCAACTTTTGTTGATATAATGGAGCATTTAATGATTCATCTGGTTCAAGAAATAAAGCTTTGTGGACCAGTATATCTTTGTTGGATGTATCCCTTTGAAAGGTATATGAAAATATTAAAGGGGTATGTTAAAAATCCATATCAACCTGAATCCCCCATTATTGAAAATTATAATTCTGAGGAGGTAGCAGAGTTTTGTACGAGCTACTTGGATGAGGTGCAACACATAGGTTTGCCTCCATCTCACCATGAACGAGTTAATAATGAGGGAAAAGGGGATTCGTGGCTTGAAAGTCAAATCATTATCAGATGAACAGAAGAAGATGTTAGAATCCTACATCTTGAATAACATAGCTGATGCTCAACCATATATCACATTGCATATTAATTTGTTGAAACAATGTAATCCAAAGAAGAAAGAAATGTGGATTTCGAATGAGCACAACAAAACATTTTTGGCATGGTTTAAAAATACCTTACTTGGTAGATCAGATGTATCAGATACATTAAAAGGGATAGTGGGTGGTCCATGATTAAATGTGATAACATGGTCCGGTTATGACATTAATGGCTATACATTTCATACAAAAGATCAGTACAACAGAAGTGCAGTTCAGAATAGTGGTGTATTGGTGTTAGCAGAAGCAATATATTTTTTGAGTGCTAAGGACAAAAACTCAATTTCTGCATCAAGTGCATATTATGGAGTGTTTTAAGACATTGGGAGGTTGATTACTTTAAAATTAAAGTTCATTTTTTAACCGTAAATGGTTTATCGATAACAACAGTGTCAGACAGGATGAATTTGGAATGACACTTGTTAATATGAATAGATTGAAAGAGACAGCTGATTATTTTATAATGGAATCACTTCAAAAACAAATTTTCTATGTAGTAGATCAATTAGATATGCAGTGGGCTGTTATTTTACAAGGGAAAACAATATGTTGGTGAGGATGAACTTGATGAAGATGATGATTTATGTGAGACCATACTTCCATATAATGATTAACATAACATAATGATAAGGATGTTGAAGACATGGTTTATGCCATAAGGAATGATCACGACGAAGGAATTTGGGAAAAAATCCATTTTATCATTCCTAAAATTAGAGGTAACATATGTTTATTTCTTGTTTACATTTATTTTTTTCATAAAATGTTAGATATTGTAAGTTTTTTATTTATTAAAACATGGAATAAAACAAAATAAGTATAATTTTTTGTTTTTTTAGGTTTGTTTTGTTTACTTTATCATGTTTACCATTACATGAATTATATTTCTATTATTTTTGTTCCGTGACAAATAATTTACCATATTTACCAGGTTTACCATGTTTACCATCTTTACCATCTTTACCATCTTTACCTTTGTTTAACATGATTACCATATTACCAATGTCTACTATTACATAACTTAGTACGCATTTCTATTTTTTGATTATATTAGTATTAAAATATTTGAATTTGTATATCTGTGAACTATTTTTTGTTTGTTTTATTTGGAGGATAATGACATATCATTCAGTTTATCAACCACATGATTCCGGAGATGAGAATATTGGTCATACCTCTGGGGAGGAACATTCACATGATCCTCTTGATGTTACCCAATCATCATCATGTGCTCCTATTGCGACAAAGAGTTCAAAGGTTGTTAAACGTGGGTGCACACGGTTGCAAAAATTAGCACTTACATGTATGCAAGATCAGAGGATTCTCATTGAGTTTGATGATGATGATATTCCTATAGGTCTAAATGCAAAATATTTTAAGACTATTGTAGCATCTCAGGCTAAGAGAAAAGTAAGCATTTCTTATGATGACTGGAGAAGTGTGGATAAAGCAATAATCTCTCGGTTATGGGAGACAATTTTGGTAAGATCTTTTGCTATTGTTTGACTAATCATTAAATTTATCTAGTATATATAATATGTTTAAACTTTTCTTTATCAGATGAAATTTGATATTCCTGACACTAGAGGAGTCAGGAATAAATTCTTATCATTGGATTCCAGGAGACGAAGGGATTTCAAATCAACCCTCTCATCTGATTTCATTTAAGGTCATAGGAGTCATGAAAATCCATGTCGTACATATCCTTTTATAGATGAAGACACATGGAGATAGTTTTTTGAAAGTAGAAGAAAAGAGTCATTTTTGGTAAGGGCAATGTAAACTTTTATAATATATCTTATATAAATGATCTTATTAATGTTTTGTTAATGATTTCTTATTATTAATTTATAGAAAACAAAGAAATATCATCAAGATATCCAATCTAAAAATGTATACCCTCATAGTTTATATCGGGGAGGGTATGCATTTTTGGATGAACAAATGATGGCGGAAAAATTTCAATAACTTAGAGCAGAGTCATCATGCTCTGGAGAGGTGGCCCCTCCATCCCCTCCATCTAGGTATTAAAAATGGAAGAGAGCTCAGAAAGGAAAAAACCAAAATATCTTTCAGAAGAATCGAGAATCATAGCTGAGAGGATTATAAGATATATATTTTATTTATTTAAGTTAACTATTTTCTACATATAATTTCAATCATTACAAAATTTTTCAATTAATTAAAACATGACTCTCTTGAGGAGCGGAGTTCATAGGGGGAATTTACAGATACTGGGAGGCATGATATTTTATCTGTAGCATTTGGAAATCCCAAACATCCTGGTCATGTAATAGGATATCCGACAAGTGTCTCGGTAAGAAAAGTGTTGCCATGTTCTTCAACTTCTAACATTGAGGGGGTTTATAAAAAAAATAGAATCCTTGGAGAATGAATTTCATAATATTAATGCAATGATGGAGGAAAATATTAGAGCGTTGGTAATGTCTATGATTGCAGACATGAAAAGACAATTTCAGACTGCAGCTCCCACTCCTCCACCTCCCCCTGAATTCCCCATTATTTATCCTCCACCTCCTCCAGTAGCTCGTACTCCCCAACCTCAGCCTACAGACCCCATTTTATATTCAACTCCTCCGCTGCAGCTTCTTACTTATTGAAATTTGTATGTTGATGATCCTAAACATCAAATAGTTTCATATGGGTTGGTATATTGTATATGAGATACATTTCATCATCAACAATTAGAGGTAGAGAATCAGAGGGTCACTTTACAGAATATTATAGATAGATCATCTCGAGTACCATTACCTACAAATGAGGTGACGACAGTTGGACATTGTATCGACCATTTTTTAATTTGGCCATCCAGAATTCTTCGACTAATTACAATAGAAGTATGAATGTTATATCTCTTTTTTATTAAAGTTGTTTTATCATTTGAAAACTAATATATTTTTCAATTTATTTTTACAGTAATACTTCAAAGGTAAAGAAATATTGTATAGACAACAACAAAGACTAATGGCTTTGACATCAGATACAGATTCTAGTAGTCTTGAATGACTTTCAAGATATTCAAATTTGTTGGCGGGTCATTATGATTTTCCAAAGGAAGAACATGTTTGTGGACGTGAAATAATGTGGGGATTATGAAAACTGATATCATGGATCTTGTTACTGGAGATAATTTGGGAATCAACGTGGTGCAAAATTTTCCGTATAAGTCTTAACACATTTTCCCTGCAATATATTTTTTAAAAATGTATAGATATGTCTATTTTGTATTAGGTTTAATTAGGATATTTTTTAGAGGAATTAGCTGATAGATGTATATGGATTCATGGAACCACAATTGATTTCCCCTGAATCATGTGGATTGGATGAGGAACAAAGAATGCTTTATATTGCTGAAAGACTTGAAAAAAATATAGTCACACAATGTTGGATGATGCCTTTTTGTGAGAGGTATGAAACACATATCTCCCACAGAGTTCTTTATCTTTTAACATAAAAAACCACTAACGTTAAATTTTGTTTTATCAGTGACCATTGGATGTTAGAGATTGTTTGCCCGAGGGAGAAAGAACTTTATTGGATATGCTCTGTCCATGATGATGTGCGAGAATGATTTAAGAATATATTAGAAAAATAAGTTTCAATTTCTCAATAGTTTTATATACTATAATGAATTTTAAATTTACCCCACTCATATTATTTTCTAACAGGGCATGGGCCTAATTTTGAAAAAACACAATGAAAAGGACTGCAAAGATCAAATATGTAAATGCGAAGGTAAATATCCATTTATAATTTATACTTTTGGATTTATTACATAAATATAATATATTTAATTTACACTCATTCAAATAGAATTGTCATGAACAACAAGTCATCATCAAATGCGGATATTATATGTTAAGATTTATGTATGAAATAATAACAACTGGGACAGTTGTGAATTTTGACCTGGTAAGATTTCCTCTTAAACATTCCCATTATATTTCAATTTGATTTATTCATTATACATGTTAACTACTATCCTTTTCATTTGTATCTTTTTGATGACCCTCAACCCTTTACTACTGAAGACATCAAACACTTAAAAGTGGTGTGGTCAAATTTTTTTACAGGTTTGATTGAATATTAGTTGTTTGTAATGTAAAATGAAATTTTGGATATTGTCATTGTAATTGTGTATTTGGTAGTCATTTAGGTTGGATTTAGTTCTTTTTTTGAAGTTGACAGTGTAATTTTTGAATGGTATATATGTGAATGTTTAATTTTTCTCTTCTTGTTTTCGTCTACTTATGATGGTTTTTCTGATATGGATTCTGGTTTGGGGGGAGGGGTTCCAAGGGTGTGGGGAGGAGTTCAGTGGGGTTGGGGGTGTCCAGGGGTCTGGTAGGGATGTCGGGTCGGGTGGGGGGAATTTCATGGGGTGGGATCATTTCTAGGAGGGTGGAAGGGCTGTCCACGGGGAGAGGGAGGCTGTCCAGGGGGTGTCCAGGGGTGTGGGGGTGTCTTGTGGGGTGAGGGGGGTTTCTAGGGGTGGGGGGGCTGTCCATTGGGGGGGAGGGGGGTCTAGGGTGTCCATGGGGATGGGGGCAGTCCAGGGGTGTAGTGGGAGCTGTCTAGTGTGTTAAGGGGGTACTGGTCTGTTTTTGGTAACTTTTTCGTCTATTTCAAGGGTGTGGGAGGCCTGTCCATGGATGTGGGAGTGATATCCCAGGGGTGGGGGTCTATAGGAGGGAGGGGGATGTCCAGGGGTGGTGGTGATGTATAGGGGTGTGGGGGGGAATGTCCAGGGGTGTGTTGGGGGCAGTCTAGTGGGGTTAGGGGGTTCTGGTTTGTTTTCGGTAACTTTTTGGTCTGTTTCAGGGGTGTGGGAGGGATGTACAGGGGTGTGGAAGTGCTGTCTAGGGGGTGGGAGGGTATACATGAGGGTGGGGAGGGGGTATTTTCCAGGGGTGTTTGGGGCTGTCCAGGGTGTCGGGGCAGTCCAGGGGTGTGGTGGGGGCTCCAATGGGGTGGGGGAGGGCTATCCAGGGTTTGTGGGGTATACATGAGGATGGGGGGTTGTCCTGGGGTGTTTGGGGCTATCTAGGGGGTTGGGGGACAGTCCATGGGTGTGGTGCGGGCTGTCATGTGGGTTGAGGGGGTGAGGGAGTGCTGTTCAGGAGGGAGGGGGGTTGTCCTAGGGTGTTTGGGGATGTCCAGGGGGTCGGGGGGCAGTCCAGGGTTGTGGTGGGGGCTGTCAAGTGGGGTGAATGGGTGCTATTCCGGGGGTGGTGGGAGTCCAGTGGGGGGGGGGGGTTGTCTCGGGGTGTTTGGGGCTGTCCACGGGAGTTTGCGGTTGTCCAGGGGGTCGGGGGGCAGTCCAGGGGTGTGATGGGGGCTGTCAAGTGGGATAAGTTTTATATGTTATCAATGTAAATGCTTAATTTTTATTTATTTCTTGTTTGGATCTACTTCTGTTTTTCTGGTACGAATTCTTGATTTAGTTTCTGGTTGTTTCTGGGGGAGAGTAGAGGACTGCATTAGATTTAAAAAAAATTCTTCCACGTCAGTTATATTATAACAGACATGCAAAAGAAATCGAAAAGGGTTTATCACGTTGGTTATTTTAATTACCGGTGTGATAAACACCTATGGAATGGTTTATCACGTCGGTTATTTAATAACCGACGTGATAAAAGGCCTGGGAAATGGTTTATAACATTGGTTATTTATTAACTAGCATGATAACCCTCTCCCCGGACTGGTTTAACACATCGGTTATTATATAACCGATGTGATAAAAGCCCTTGGAAATGGTTTATTAGGTTGGTTATTTAATAACCGACGTGATAACCCCCCCCCCCCCCCGGTCTGGTTTAGCACGTCAGTTATTTAATAACCAGCATGATAAACATCCCTTGAATGGGTTTACAATGTCGGTTATTATATAACTAACATGATAAACCCCCCCCCCCCCGGTTTTTTCACGTCGGTTATTAATTAACTGACGTGATAAACACTGCGATGTTATGTTTTTAATGTTGTTTTTTAAATAATTAACGTAGAAAACTTTATTTATAACATTTTCTGTATTAACGTCGACTAAATACCGAAGTAAAAGATGAAAAATAACCGACGTAAATAACAATTTCTGCACTAGTGTATGTTTATGCATTGATGCCTTTTATGTTATCAAATATCAAAATAATAAATAGAAATTTAATGGAATGTTTCCTATTAAATTTGTTCCGAGCCAAAGATTATGGAATTTCACTATAAGATGTCCAAAAAAATTATTAGATGACAACAGGGAAGAATAATCCTTGAAGAAACCATTTATGGGTGAGAAAAAAAAAAGATAATACCACAGGGTAAGCTGTTAAAAAATAATAATTTTCTTTCCAAATAAGATTTCAACTTTGAAGAAACATAAGTATAAGATATTAAGAACAAGAATGAACATAGTAAATATGTAAAAGTTCCTATCATAATAATACCACATTTAGTTGACATTGAAGATGATTGTATAAAAGTTAAGGAAAGATTAAACCTCAAGGATGATCTTGATGGTTCAATTAAATATTTAGATAATTATAGGTATATAAGAAATGATGAAAATGGATTTTTCGTAACACTATGATTTATATTCCTTAACAATAATAAGATAAGTCCAAGATGAAAGGTCATAATAAAAAAATTAAATATGGGGATTCTTGAAACTCAATGAAATTAGTAAATGTTTATCTCAATACTAAATAACACAACTGAATTATTTATTGTTTACTAATATCATATAATGATCATTAAAAAAAATAGAAATTTTTTGGGGAATCAATGATGATATGACACATGTGTTATTATACAAAAATAAGTCCTACAACCAATATTAAATCAGGAAGTTTGAGTGCATCAACTTCTAAAGAAACCAAGTATACATGGGGTTAAACAAAATGTTATTTATATTACAATAATTATAGATTATTAGTAATAAAGTGTAGTACACTAATTGTCATGATCATGAAAAAAATACATATCAATTTATGTGGTACAATAATAAATTTCCCTTCAGATGAAGGGGGTTTTGAGTAACTCATAGAATACTCAAAAAAGTTTTGTTGGAGTAGTAATGAAAAAAATTAATGAACCATGTAAAAAATGTTATTATTTTTTAAATATTGGGAAAAAATATATTTTTCTCATAGAAAAAAAGAAATATTGGAGTTTAATAGAAACAAAAATGAACAAACACTATTTCTTATATTATATTTGTTTTTAATGGTTATTAATTTTGTGTTTATGTTTTTGAGAATAAGGTCATACATTTTTCATTGATCATACAAAGGTAAAAATAATATGGGTCGTTGAAAATTAAATGTATGTAGGAAAATCATAACCATTATAACTAAAAAATCATAACAATATTTAGAGCCTTCTAATA
Source organism: Viscum album (assembly GCA_963277665.1). NCBI lineage: Eukaryota > Viridiplantae > Streptophyta > Magnoliopsida > Santalales > Viscaceae > Viscum > Viscum album. The sequence continues at coordinate 21,183,802 of OY728164.1, forward strand.
TTGATGTGGTTTGATAGAGTTGGAGGTGGAATAATATCATTCACAACAAAATAAAAATACCATAGTATATATGGATCAAGAATATAGAATATATTAATTAAAAATAACTTAAATTAATTTATAAGTGATATATAGAGCATGAACATGGATTCTAGATAATGTTTGAACATCCCATGTGACAAAATTAAAAGATATCTTCACAGCCATAAAATACAACAAATAAGGTTTCACTCATTTTGAATATGGTAATTCATTGAAGATTATTAGATCTAATAAATCCTATATTAGAGGAAAATACCTTAAATTCTTTGATTTATGGTTAGTTAAAGTCCTCAGTCAGAAATTACTATTTGTAAATAAATTAGGTAACTTAGAACACGTGATAAATTTCAAAATGAAATATAGAATTATTAATGGAATACAATACTCTATTGTTATGAAATTGAACTACTTGAAGGGGAACATCTACCAAATTTGTGGATTAGAAGATATTTTTTATTTTCTAAGGATGAATAAATTTAGTAAAGAAAAAAATAGATTGGTCATTTTATGTAAAATTATTTTGGAGGGCATAATGAATAATGAAGAAGCATGGGATATCCCAAAATTATCACATGATCACACTAATAGATGTGATACTTATCAAAAAAATAAGATTATTTGGAAGACCTATTATAAGATGGATAATAAATTGACAAGATTTATTTAATTATTATATATTTACGTATACATGCCTATAACCCCCAATAATGTTGATGAAATGGGGTATTACGTGATGTTTATTGATTACTACAGCAACATGGATTCGATGAAGAAAAATACTAAATAATATAATATATTTAAATTAATTACATGTTATTAGAGTCTAGAGGATAAGATTCATGGATTAAAAATTATGATTTTCAAGAATGATAACAATGAAAAATTTCACAAATCATAAGGTGAAAGATTATCTTGAGAAGCATAAGATAAATGATCAAGTGTTAGCAATGAGAACTCCTCATCAAAATGGAGTCAATGAGACAAGAAATATATTTATAAATTATAAGTATTAGAAAATACTCAATGAAAAAAATATACAAGGGACATATTTAAAATATTTTTTTTTACACTACTATATATCAATAAAATATATTTTTTAACTCGAAAGAATGATATGACACACTATGAGATATGGTATAGAATGAATCTATCATTGATGAAATTCATATCATTAGAAGTAAAATATTTATTCTTAATAGTTAGAATAGTAATTAGTTTATGTTCATTGGAATTAAAGTATTTCCTTTAGATATTAATAAAAAATTTGTGATTATAAATTATAGAACAAAAGTCTTGTGGAATTTTCTTTATAATCAATACATCTCTATAGTTTAATGTAAAATGATTTTAAAAAAAACAGGAAGATTTTGAAATAATATAATGATAAAAATTCCAAAGAAATTATTTTTATATAACCAAGATAGGGTAAGGTCATGGGGTTTTAAAAGGATCTGAGGAACACAATAATGATGAAGAAAACACATTAGATTTAGAAGTTTCATTGAATTTTAGAGGAAATTTTGAAATCACGTAACATGATATCATTGGTTTTCAGTTAGATCTATTGAAAACCCCATGAATATAGAATCTTAAACCAAAATCATTTATATTTTTAGTGTGGCATAAAATTATTAATGGTTCATTATAACATTTTATTTAGAACAACTCTATGTCTAAATAAATTGAACAAATTGAGAGGAATAAGACTTAGGTAATCAATTCACAGCCACAAAGTAAATATTTCATCAGAACCAAAAGGTTGTTCAAGAATAAATTGAATAGAGATAGAAATGTGAATTGGAAAAAATAATTTCTAGTATTAAATGAGTATTTATGAATTGAATTCAATTATTTTATTGAGATATATATTATATTTACTAATTTTAGATAAATAATCATTTTTTAGTAATGATAGGTAAAAAGGGATTCAATGTATACCAAATAGATGTTAAATTATCATTCATCAATTGATTTTTTGAGTATGTGGAATGCATTGAGAATCTATATGGATTTCTTATTGAGAAATATTATTGTAATATGTGAATATAAAATAAATAATTTTACATATTCAAACAAGTATAGTTTTTATTATTCCAGGATTGACCAATATTTGAAAATTTTAAGAGTATGATGAAGAGTATTTGATCACATCCATTATATAAATAATTAAATGGATTAAATGATGGATGTACTCATTTATGTGGTTCAAAAAAATTAGGTTCATATTTTGATAAGTGTAATATGTTTTCATGAAATGTGAGATATGAATTAGAGATTTTTATGATTGGATAATTAATATTTTTTTCCTGATTTATAGTTTACATAGGGAAGGTCTGGTTTATTTATTACTCAATCAAAAATATTTCAAGGATTTCCTCAAATAATTTTGAATGGGAAATTACAATCCAATTAATCCATTAGTGGCTAATCAGATGAACTTTTCAAGAGAATATTATAGATAATTGATTAATATCATGGAGTTTGGAAAAAAAATTAATTATATCTTATATAAATCCAATATTACCAAAGATATTTCATTCCATTTTACAATCAACAGAATACTTCACCATTTAAAATGAAAGGAATATTATTTTATTAAAAATGGAACTTCATTATATTAATAATAATATGGATTTCAGGTTCAATGATTACTAAAAAACATAATAGGAATTATTAGTATATATGGATATATATTGGGTATGTTCAGTTAATTATATTAATTTATAATTTGGAGGTACCTAATATCCTAGAAAAATTGGCATTTTATGGATGAGAAAAAAGCAAGGAAAAATTTCTAAAATCACCTTGGAGGCTTACCATATTGTAGCTACTCAAGAATGTACTCATTTAAAATAGATATAACCATTGATTTATGATATTTTTTTATCTAGAATATCCTATTATTGTCATGTGTGAGAAATTAATTGTTATTAATCTCATAAAAATATAATTCACCATTTAAAAAAAGCACATCTACATTAATTATCGGTTCATTAAGAACAAATCTGAGAAAGGTATAGGGATGTTTGTATTTATTTCAACACAAAATCATGTTATAGATATCCATATAAAGGAACTACCCAATGAAAATTTTGAAAACCATCATTTAGAAAATTGTGTCAAATAAACACCCTCAAACTAAATGGGTTGAAAATGGGACCCCCACTACCCTATGGGATTTTCCTATAAAGAATATTTTTTGAATATCTCATGCATTAAATATTTTAATATGTAATTATCTTTCATAAACAATAATAGAATTTTTATCTTATTTTATTGATGACGGGGGGAGTAATTCATGTATTAATGGGGATAAGTTTTCATAGAATAATATTTTGTAAAGAAGTAGATTTAGAGTGTTCATTCTGATTTTTAAAGGGTGAGAAATCATGTTACATTGATTTTTAATGGGGGTATTTGTATTTTAATTTGGTGGAAAATTTCTTAGGACTTAAGGAGTATAAAGTCCAAAAATTTTGGTCATAATGAATTTTTTAAATTAACTCTTATTTATCACACTAATATTTATTCGAATTTTATTTTATTTGATACACTCTATGAAGGACTGAATTTCATATATTGCTGCTTGTTATACCTAGGTTATTAATATTATTTAATGAAATAAAATAACTAATTATTTTAATGTTATGACCAAACAAAAAAGAAGAAATTTTTTAAAAAAATACATTATGAGTGATTTTTTGGTTTTTTGTAGATGGGGTAATTTATTGAACACAAAAAATTAATTAAAATTTATAGAGTTACTAATATCATGAAGAATAGAGTAATTTAAAATGACTCTAAAATAATATTGTTTGAATATAATTCTCTCAATTTCACTATGTATACTTATTATGATTCGTTTTTTTCCATAATTTCCATCTGGAGTTAGAAAGGAAAGTTTTTATAACAGAATATTTTGGTAGGAGTCATTTTCAATATACTATAATAGTCATTATGTTAATTTTCTATAATATCATAATTTTTTCCCACATATTTTTAAATAATAATTGTTTGTTCATAGAAATAACATTTTAATCAAAAAATTTGGGTTTTAGTTATTTATATTACAGATTTCTATTCATAGAATATTTAAATGGAAAAAATTTTATTTTGGAATTATTATTCAATTATTATAATTTTGAATTTTCATTTATTATAAAAAAATCTAGATCTCTATGAGAATCAAGATATTCTAATTTTTTCTTAGTTTTGGAATTGTTTTTTTAAAGCTCAATGTTTTAAATTGGAATATTATTTATTATAATTCATTTCAAATTTTTTCATTAAAATTTGAATGAATAATTTATTTTTTCACAATTTAAAATTTCCAAGTAATTTTTGATATATTGACTTTCTTTATGTTTCCCATGGATTTATATTTCTATGATGTGGGTGTTCACATAACAGAATCTTCAATTCTGAAAATAATGAAAAGGTTTTTTACATAGATGTATGATCAAATAAGTGTTTGGATTAGTTATAAAAATATGAGTTTCATAGAATCACTCACATATGGGAACCCCATGATTCCCATACACGTAAGGATACTATGCTATACAAACCACATAGGAAAGAAGTTACAGAATGATTTCATGGATGGAAGTGAAAATATAAAGTAAGTGGGTGAACCAATGTATAAAATATATATGGAGGGATATTCATTTCAATTATATTAAGGGAAAATTAGAATTTGGGGAAACATGAGAGAAAAATTAAACCAAAACATCCTAAATAAGTATAATTAAAAGAAAATAAACAAGATCCTGATAGAGACTCATCTCATATGGTATAATCCTAGGAAATTTTAGGAGGTATTTTTCACTAGAATAGGTTCATGGATAAATATAAAGCACCATTTGTGGTTTGGGAAGCTCTATAGGTTGAAACTCCTGGAACTCAAATTTATGTTAAAATCACCTAAAATTTGATACATTGTAATATTAGTTGAGGAATACTGAGGAATAAAAATTCCAACACAATCTGAATAAGAATATTTATAAAAACATATGATGAGTAAAATCATAACAAGTGTGGATTCAAGGTATTTCTTTTCTTTTTGCAGAAAATAGGGAACCAATATTGGATGTGAATAGCCATGTCAAAATTGACAATAAGTGGGGGTTATGTCAGGAAATTGGTGAATATATGATATAAGTAGAATTTATAAACATTGTTCAAAGTATTATATGGTTCTACAAGATCAACTGAATATAATGGAAATACTTTGATCATCATATATTCAACTGTTGTGAGGATTACATGTTGTACACAACAGGTTTTTTAAAAATTTCCTCATAGAATATATAGTCGCATGCACTAGACTTTTGGTGATAGTTCCGTTGGTAGTGTCTAGTAAGAGAACTTAAAATTGAAGAAAAACATTTATATTCGTAGTAGTGTATGCCTTGATTACATAGGCACATTTTTAATTATCCATAGTCGATTTAATTTAGAAAGATGTGATTTTTTCAAAAGATGTTTTTCCTCATTTTCTCTGATTTGGAAGATCACTTATTTTAGGGTTGACCATGATTCCACATGATCATTTGGAAATTGAATAGTAAGAAAACAAAAAATTTGAATTATGGTAATTAGAGAAGATTCATTGATGAATTAATATCATTTATGGTATTGAGGAATAAATTTTTTTTGGAGATCTTGGTAGGTTCAAGTCACCACAATATTTATTTTTTGATTATTGAAGGTAGTTGGAGTAATTAATTATCTATGAAAAATGAAATATGTGGATATGGAATTTTTCTATAGATACTAATTAGGGAGAAAGTGATTTAAAAAAAATTCACAGTCATGTATAGAGAATCAAATGTTGTTAATACTTTTATAGAAATTTAGAAAATTTATTTTTGTGATATGAGCTCTTTCAAAGGTAGGAATCAATAGAATTAAGCACGAGATATAATTTTTCAATAGATCCAATTTTGTGACATTACATATACGTGAAATTTTCAAGTAAATTATTCAATATAGGAGGATTAACATTTTTTAAAATCATGTGTTGGTGATTCAATGTGGGAGGTGGTTGAATATAAAATGTTGACTGATGTATTTTGACTTGAAAAATAAGATCTTATAATAATTTTTTTCATTTTCCTTTTAGAAACCATTATTTTAATTTTTCTTATTTTATAAATTTTTTTAGTAATCATGCCTTATAACTAAATTATGCATGAATTTTTTTTCAATTAATCAATCATCATTATCCACTTGATTCAATGTTTTGTTATATTAATTAATTATTCATAGGGTTTTCAATAATTTTAGTCTTGTTATTATGTGGTTGATAATGGTTAAAATAATATTTCAAAGTAATTTTGAAATAATTTTATCACTAAAACACATTAAAATGATGAGATTTTGAAAAGGGACGGGAAGGAAATTTATTGTGTGAGGATAGTGAATACCTGGAATGAATATTAATCCATTATTTATCATTATTTCCTAAATGTGATTCCATTATATATATTTTTTCAAAATTTATTAGTTATTATAATTCTCAATAGTTATTATATTATTTTCTCATGGTATCATTTCTCATGGGAATCATATCGTAGTGGGTTGTTTTAGACATATTTTCAATGTTTTTTTTGGTATGAATCCTTATTATTAATAGAGATTAGTTATAATGAATTTAAAACATCAGTCTCACTACAAAATTCATTTCACATATTATTAATACATCTTTAATTCACATTACAATCCCAAATTCCAACATAGTAGGTTTTAATAAATCCCTTAGTTCAACTCACCAACTTCCCTTGGGATTTAACAAAAATACACTATTCTAGTTAGAGTATGTGATGTATAAGATAATTTGATGAATGTGAGGACCTATAGATCATTCAGTATACTTCAGAGGAAATTTCATATGAGTCACTTAGACTATATAGAATCTATTTTGGAATTTCAATCGAGTCATTGGAATATATAAGTGTTACTCTTAAGCTGATGGAAAAATCAATAAGCGTAATGGGAAACACTATAGGATTCCTTATGAATAGTAAAGGAGTCATTTCAAAATTTCGGAAGAGTCATTTTTTATTATGGGAAAACAATATTATTGTAATTTCAATACTCTATTAGTTTATATATTAATTCTATAAGATCTATTTTGGAAAACTATAAAAGTTATTTCAGACACTACATAAGAGTCATCTCATATGATAGGATCACTCTATGAGAAAAGTTCCTATAGATAATTTTGAGTAGGTAAACCTATACTAGTTTTGGATATATTTTACTAATAATATAATTTGTATTAATGGTTTATACAAATGAAGGATTAAAAAATAGGGCTTAATAAGAGTAGGATTATTTCATTATTATTAAATGATATAAGGTCAATATTGGTGCTAATTTTTTAGATATTTTTGACTAGACTATATAGAATGGGGATGACAGTTGCATATTGTATTTTTCAATAGAATTTGTGTTTAAATTTAGATATTACATTCATCCAAAGATTATGAAATTGAGTATTATAAATATAATAGGTGGCTTGAATGACATTCTATATTGGAGGAAGAATCTTCATTGACATTTGAATTTCTATATTCAAATACTGGAATATTTATAAATTAGATTTTTTAAAAAATAAAATATTCAAAATATTAATAAAATAATAAGAAAACATCATAGAGAGCTGAGATACACATAGGTATATGATATATGTTATTGAATTATTTAAAATAACTATAGAAATAGTGTAGAATTTATTAAAGATTATCCTTTCAAGAACCTATGAAGTTGGATTATAGAAAAATAAATAGAAATTTAAAACATAATTAAGATGGTGTTCTAAGAGGCATTTCAGTATAAGATTATAGAATATTTTTTGAGTGATACACCTATAATGGTGTTATTTTTACCAATTCATTGTGGAATATAAAATGATTTTAAAGAGGAGTAGTGAATTTTATATTTTAATAAGAACAATGTGTTTTATTTATTTTATTGTGAAGGATTTAAACTTGGAGAGTTATAGTGGACGATCGATATTGTAAAAAGAAACAAATGGAATAGTGTTTCATGTGCATCTACACATTACCTTTTCATCATACTTAGATAATCTAGTTTTGGGTGAACCAAGATAAATAATTTTTATATCTATATTACATATTTATTTTTTATATTTCCTATAAGGAATAATGTGGTATTCCAATTAAAAATGGTACATGGTTTTTGAAAAGTGTAGTTTAAAATAATATATAATACCATGATTAACCCCCCCCCCCATATCAGGGTAATTCCATCATTTGGTACCAACATCTGTGGATGATGAGTTTTCCTTTTACTACTTCATTTTCATGAACACTTCCATAGTTGTGATTGACTATGATTTCACTTTATCCCGTGACTTTAGATATTACTAACATCGATTTAAATTAATTTACATTAGATTAGGGAACTAGTTGACTTCATGTTAATACTCTTTAAAATTGAATCATTATTCTTTGGGTGGGGTATTGAGAATATATTTCATTACATTAATTTAATTATTTGACCTCATTACATATATTTTGTATTAATATACGAGATGAAATTATCCTCTATTACTAAATCATTTAATTTTTTTTATAAAATTCCCTATTTACAGATCCTAATTTTTTAGGTAGCAAAAATAATTATTCTTCCTTCCATATATTTTTTCATTACAGTTTCCATGGTATGTTATTTTTCTCTTATTTTACATAAGACTATGAGAATAATATATTTCTCTTGATTCCATTTCAAAAATGAGAGAACATTGAAAAATTTCATCATTTCTAATAGTGTCCCTTATAGTTACAAATATCTCTTATATATAATACATTTTGGTGAATTCATTTAAATACACCACATATATGACCAACAATATTAGGTTAAAAAAGAAAATGATATGTGTACCATGAATGTATTTTCAATATTTAATCCTAAGTATCAATGGATTCATCCTAGATTTTTCAAAACTCATAATTTTAACTATATATTATTGTGAAGAGTTTGGGGAACATGTTTATTGAAAAATATATTTTCAAACTCCTACCATTCCATGGAATTGATTTCTTATTATTTCCAAATATTCTTATTAAGGGTTTACCACTAATCTTCTAGACCTTCCAATTAAAATATGGATAAACATGTTTTTCATACACTATGCACTTGATAATGGAAAATATGTTTTTTTGTTGTGTTCATCCACTACTTAATAATTAGTGGAAAATAAGACACACTATAAGATTGAGGGTGTTGTTGCATGAGGGTATCAATGAAGGTTTTTATCTTTGTAGGCATATTTTGAAGTCTAATATGGTCTATATTTTTATTCATATCTTGATAAATGTATGTGTCCATCTCAAATGGATTTTTACACCTCCCCCTATCTTGTTTGGTTTTTCATTGGGGAAATCATTACATTATATAATGAACTAGTTGTTTACTTGGTTTTTCTTAGATCCAATCATTAAATGAAACCACAAAAGTTAGTGTGAGTATCAAGATATAATAATCAATGTAATCAATCATATTATAAGTAAAATATATCCTATGATTTCCAAAATTAGGACATACTCATTTAAGCCAATGAATTTTTTTTTCACACTATATTAAACATATGATTCTTAGGTTATATCATCTTCTTATTCATATTGCAGTCCCCAATAAAAAAAAAACCACATTAATACCAAATGAATTACATTAACCATAACATATATTCATATTAAATAATATTAATTTAATATTAATTATATATCATAATAAATTAAACCCTATAACAAATATGTTTAGTTCCTTTAGATATTAGATATATAAGAAATTAATTTTACAAACACTCTTCAATATAACACACATGATACCCTTTTAAATATTTTATTCATAATACTGATCATCATAACTTGGGTAATGGACACATAATAAAGGGTTAGGTCATATGCTCAATAAGAGGATAATGTAAGATGTATCAATTAAATGTCTTCATTGAGTATAAAATAAACATGTGAGTAATATAACAGTATAAATATACATGAACATAACACAATAATATCATACCTATTAAAACATAGATCATAATTAATGATTCATGATATATGTATTTTTTCGAAATAGAATACATGAGTAATGGGAGTGAGGAAAGAAGCGTCAATAATACTGAGAAAATAAATCAAAATATAGTTATATTGAATAATATAAACTAGTGTCAGAAGAATGTTTCTTATACATAAGAATAGAAAATCATTCATCATTTCAAGGATAATATCCCTGGAAATCATCATTTAATTAATTATGTCCCATTTTATGTTGGGTCCACTCACCATTCCCATAAACACAGTGAACAAAGATCCATAGTTGATTGGGTTTACTCATCATTCTCTGAAAATTTATCCCTTGACATATAAATCCACCCAATGAATTATAGGGATATTTAATTCTTGGTTCTCTAATAACATTAAAAAAACTATACATATGTGTGGTACATGTATATCAAAACATTCATAATTTCATTATATCTAAATTATCCTACAAAAAGGTAATGAATTTCAAGGGAATTTTAATATAATGTGACCATAAGTCCCCATGAAAAAGAAGTTTAAAGTTATCATTATATCCTATCCCCAAAGAATCATAAGAAACATTGAAATATGTTGACTTCTATATTAATAATTTTATAATTTTATAAAAAAAATGATTTGAAAAAGAATAATAATTATCCATTAATTTTTTAAAACATTTATTTTTAAATTGAAATAATTTGTAAAATATGAGATTAAAAATTAATTTATAAACCCGTAAATACAAGGATAATATTTTTTATATAAAAAACAAATCATATGAAGGGAAAAAAAGAAAATGTGAAAATGGTTTAAAATCATTCCTTCCAAAATTTTATTTAAAAAATAAATGATAATATAAAATGACCATAAGAAGTAATAAATGTCAAGAGAAGGAGTTGAAATGAATTAAGAATATAGAAATTAATTAGATTAAAATAGATGGGGTGATATAAAAAATTAAAATTTAATTTAACTAAATATATATTTATACATAACCAATTTTGAATTCAAAGTGTGATTAGAATAAAAACCCTTTAACTTAGGATTCTTCTTGTCAAATAAAAAAATAGGTGTACTAAATTTTGGTCCATTATTAATATTTATAAGAATCGTATTCATATTCATTTAACATAATATAATTCATTTATAATTATTTATTAACAACATGTTAATTTTTTATTATGACAGTTAATATTATAGATTTGTGTTTTTCATTATTTCCACATATACTTCTATTTAGAGATTTCTTTCATTAATCCATGACCTTAGAATCATCACCTAATTTTTTTTAATAAATATGTTTTCTATTATTTATATATATCTATAGTACAATGTTCATTTCATGGAACTTCTAGTGTCATTTTCCATGGAAGGCATATAAATATTCATTTCAGTGATGAAAGAATTTACAAATTATTTGAATTTATTGATGAACATAAATTAAAATATTAACATTATGAAATTATAAATTAAATTATATTTATCATTATTACATTATATTACTATTATTTATTTTTTTAGTCATTAATGAGGTAAATGTAAAAATATCATTCATTCGGATGGTAAAATCGAGCCAAATAAGTACACATTATATTAACTGAGTGTGTAAGAATATTCCATTATATATTAATAATAAAACAATTATAGTAGATTAATGATTTGAAGCACATGTTATCAATGTGATAAATCATATTTAAGTATATTTTTTAATGAAGATAAAGATTAATGATAATGAAGATGATAACACTAACATTTAAGAACAATATATTATCATAGAGTTCCTCTTGGGAATTAGGGTTTTAGAACATATTTTTGTGAGTAGTTGTTTCTAAAAAAGGGATAGTATTATTAGGAACATAATATTGGTATTGATTCAATAGAGACATTACATTATTTTTTGATATAAGGTGGGAAGTTTAGGGTTCATTTTTAGGTGAGAAGTGTTTATATTTTTATAAGTACTCATTCATTAATATAAAAGTAATTTAATTTTCCAAGGTAGACTGATATATAAAGGGAATTTAATTTTTAGTTGTTTCTAAAATAATTAGAGGTAGATCATTCCCTAATCCAGTAATTTATAGAAATTTTTTTATTATATATTATTCCATTATCGATTAATTAAAGATTTTTATAATTTCATCCTTTACTATGGTGACTAACATATACCTTGGTTTTTAATAACCAAAAATAAAATTATTACGTAATTTGGACCTTTTGATTCCAAATATAAAATCTATTTCACTCGATTCAATTCATAAAGTATATAAATATTAATATTTAGTAGAAATATAAAAAAGTCATAAAAACATTTTTCAGGGAAAATTTATTTTCAAGATTAAACATGAATTTATTCTTATTCTTATCCACGTAATAATAATTAGATGATTAGTAATTTTTTGTTTATATATATATATATTTAATTTCAATAAATTTTTATTAATACAGATCATTTTATTTTACTAAAATGAATATACATAACATATAGGTAAAATAACTCTTTAAAAATATTGTTTTTAACATTAAATGGTTTTATATTTATTTATAACTAATTAATAATAAATTTATAAATGTTTTCTAATATTTTATATACATTTTTTTATTAAATTTCATATTCAAGATATAGCAAAGTTTAATTTTAAATAAAGACACATATAATAAAAGATATTTTTTTATAAAAATATTTTTTTCAGTCATCAATAATTAAATTAGTATACCGTATAATTCCTTATTTTTTAGATGTCATAAATTTATTTAACAAATATTTTATGAAATTTTATCAATAAATTTTAGTGATATGATTATTAAAAATCATTTATTTTAATAAAAACATGTTATTCATAAAATATATTACTTTACGTAATTTTTTAAGTGTTCTACCACCTTTTAATTTTATTAGATATTATTTAATTTTTACTTTATTTATATTATAATTTTTTAGAATTATTATTCATTTAGAAATGTTATATTATATTTATTTATTATTATAATATTCTTCCATAATAAATGATTTTTCACATTAGTTTTGTCTTTCATATATCATAAGGTATTGAATATATAAAATTTATTTAATGAAAAAATCATAGAAAAATAAATAGGTATAATGTAACTAATTTCAAAAATTATTTCTTGATATATACAAATATATATATTGTTTCAAATCATTTCCCAACCATTTGATTCGTGATGAAAATTAAATAATGATATCAAATATAATTTTCTATATTATACTACCTATCAATAAAAATGATATAGATTTTGAACTATTATTATCTTAGAAATATGGGATATCATAGTTTGTGATACAAATTTTGTGTTTTTTATGCTTATGATATGTAATATCATAAGTCATTATAAGGTTTGATAAAAATGATATAGTATATCCTATCAAGAATCATAGTAATCCTTTAGTTTTTCGCATGTCATAACATATGATATAAGGGGTTGTATTATATGATGATACCAATTTTATATTATGTATTTTAAAAAATAGTTCATCTTGTCACTATGACCATAATATTGTATATTATCAAATAAAACTACCAAGGCACTTAAGGACATATTATGAATGAGGATAATCTATCATAAATTTTGATAGATAATTGGGGCATTTTCAAATTATGGTATAGCTATATAACAGAATATGGTCCTCAATGAAAATTTTTATTCTTAAAAATTACATTATGAATTGAAGATACTTTGGGGTGATTTTGTAAATATTTTTATATTTTGTCAACATTTTCTATGAATATTTTTGTGATTTAGGTGAAATTATTTCTTTTTTACTTATATTTGAGCTTCATTCCTTATAAATGTAGATAATGTTTTCCTGATCATAATTTTTTTGTAAATTATTATTTTCTTATGAAGATCACGATTTAAAGATGAGTTTTTTAAAATCAATATTGTTAAAAAAATTGTATTTTTTTAAATAAGGATGTAAAAATATTCCGAACTAAGGTGTAGTTTGGGTTTCTATTAGTGGAAATCACCTCTTAATCCTTTGTGAAAAATGGGGGATCAAACCCCTTTGTGCATATGTAATGTAGCAGTACTGTAGTGGAAGAACTCTAGCAACAAAATAAACTATAGAGGTAGTGAACACTATAGTAAATGTGGGTACTGTGATTTTACTATAGCAGGTGGGTACTGTAGTAGCACCCTTCATAAAATGGGCCTTGGGAAAAATCAATCAGGCCTATGGGCCACGTAATGTGATACAAGCCCACTGGCCCTTTAGGCTATGTAATGGGTCCCCCTATACACAGTCAAAAGAGGTCATAGCTCTGATTTAATTTTAAAAGAAGGCTTCAGCCCCAACCATTTCAAAAAAAATTGTATCTAACTATGGTTTACATAATGAGACTATAGAAAGATAATCACTATATTTTACTATACAAAGATAGTATAATCAAAGCATATGTTATAAAATAATGTAGTTGAAAACTAATCGATGTTTGAATTATGATTTCATCAAACTTTTTATTATAAGAATAATGATCAATGACGTTGTATTAAAACAGAAAATGATTAGACCCATTAATGACTGAACATAGATCTTATGTAACAACATGATATTTTAAAATATGCATTCTATGTTCTATAGCATACAACAAATGAAACACTAGGCTTAAATGAATCATGAAGTGTTATTATATAAATATTATCATTATATATATAGTTGTTAAACACATTTCTGGTATATATATGTATAGTCATTATATGTATATTCATTATGTATTTTTTTCAATTAATTTTTTTAAAAATTAAGATATAAAATTTTGAAGGTAAATGAGGTATTTTCAAAAAACAACTTTTTATATACATATTGTATTTTTATCTCAAAAAATTAAATTTACAACTATTAATAAATTATAAGAATTAAATTTTAATATTTTAAATATTAAATATAAATAATTAACAAGATTTTAAATTTGGTTGTTAGTCTATGTTCAAAACTCCAGAGAGGGTACATGGAGTTTCCAAAAAAACTTCTATTAAAAAAATAAAAAAATAAATCCCCCAATTTAGTAAAATCATCCAGTTACTATAAATAGTATAATTATATAATTATATTATTGAAAAATGTAAAAAAAACCCAGTAACTTTTTAGTTAAAACATTTTATAAATTACATGAACTTTTTAAGAATGTCTCTAGATATAAAACACAACATATAAATAAATAATTTAAGTTAAAAATTTCAGTATAGTTTATTTCAATAGACTATATAGAAAAATATATAATTTTTATATTTGTAATCAATATAGATAAAGTGAATAAACAAGTTACATCAAATATAGAATAAAAATTTTTAATAAGGGGTATGGTCTTAAGGTGACATATAATACCCTCCAAATGAAAACACAATCTACCAAGTAGTTTATTATTAAAACAATTAAACCACAACTTCGATCATCTTTGGAAGATGGAAACATACATGGTTTTCTAGTCAGAGAGCATCATTAACAATTATGCGTGCGTTAAAAAAATACAAGTTCACAGAAGACATCTTTCATAGTTGTTCATGGTAATACAAGTGAAATAATTGAGAGTGACAAGTACTCATAAGTTTGGTACATGCAACTATAGTTAAAAAATAAATATATTAATACAAAAAAAAGATGAATATTTATGAATAAAGACATATATAACAAGATATAAAATAGAAAATGTAATGTAGATAGACAAAAATATATTTTATTGTCTGGAGTCCTATTAATTTGATAATGGAAGAATCTTGTGCAGGTTTTTGTAGCTGGTTATTGAAAAACAAAGTGTTATACAATATTCTCTATTGCATTGCTTCATGTGTAGGTTCAGCTGTTATTATTTTTGTAATATCATATGTTCTCTACCTCATGATATACTTTACATGATCAGATATTTTTATTAATAGAGATCTTTATCAAAAGTAGCTTATAAAGAATATCAATTAAATATTAAATGCATTGAATCTTAATTTGATGTTTCAAAAAATAACCACTAGATATTTGAAACACTCCATGGATATTTTTTTTAAAAGGTTGGGGCCGAAGCCTCATTTTTATTATTAAAGAAAATAAAAGACCTCTTTAACTGGGTAGAGGGAGACCCATTACATAGCCCGAAGGCCCAGTGGGCATTTAGTCCATTACATGACCCGTAGGCCCATTTTTTTGGCCCAAAGCCCATTCTGTGAAGAGTACTGCTACATTACCCGCGTTGCTACATTACTGCACAGTACCCGCCGCTACTACAGTGCTCTGCCACCACTACAGCGACCTGCCGCTGCTATAGTGCCCGTCGTTGCTATCGTGACCTGCCGCCACTCCATGGCTATGTTTGACACCCAATTTAGTATTTATTTCAAACATGATTAGTCAATATCAGGAAAAATTAATATGGTCATTTGGAATGGTAAATTGATTTAGTCAATTGGAATGAACTGTTCATTCCTTCGTGCAGTCAATTCATTTACTCATGTGACAGGTTCATGACTCCATACAATAATATTTTTTCCGTATGAAATCACAAATATAATATATTTGGTCTTTGTATTACATATTAAAATTCTGCATAACTTAGCATGGTAACTTGATTTCTTCATGTGGTAGGTTGTCTCTTGCATATGGTTATGCCAATTATTTTTATGGTTAAGTATTTTATACTAATAGAATCTATATCTTTGTATAATGGTAGATTTATTATACGTGCGGTATTTTTATTCTCGAATAATGACATATTGAACATAAATTATCAGATAATTCATGACTTATAAATGTTTTCTCGTCTGACTCATAACAAAAACAATTTCATGTGGTTATCTATTGTCAAACCCATAGTATATTCCACATGGATAGATTATCTTCTTGGTTATTTAAAAATCCTCATATGGTATGTATGTTATTAATTTGGTATTGTTTGAATGGCCAATTCTAGACCTATCCAAATTTTCAATTGTTTCAAGTAAACCATTTTCTAATTAGAAAAAATAAATTTAATTAAAAATAATATAAAAATTATTTGAGATCATTAAAATAAGGAGGGTTTTCACTAATACTATATTATCTCCATTTATTGTGATCATAAATGATGAAATTTAAATTTAAATGATTTGAGTACAATATATGTTTATTTTTATATGAATGAGTAAACAATTTTGAACGTTCCTTAAATCATGAAAAGTCATCCAATAAATTTAATAGATTTTAATTTATCCCTATTTAAAATATTTCTCTCTTTTTTGGAATTAAAAAATTCAAGGAAAAAAATGAAATTTAAAAAATAGATTTGGTAAAAAATGAATTTAAAACTGAGTATTCCTTTAAAATATAAAAATAGATTACAAAAAGTATTACAAAAATATACAAAAAGACCCTATCAGATATACTAATCTGAATTTGAATATGATGAATATATATATTTTTATATATTGATAAGATCCTTGGATTTGGAAGATAAAATAGGGTAAAATTTAGTCTGGGGAGAAGATGAGAAGGAAGGATCGACAATGACCACAAATCTTGAAACATGTTTGACTTGCTGTAATTAAAGAGAAATTGTCAGGATCAATGGATTGATAGTAGTGGAGGTAGTGGTTGGACGGAGGGTTATATGAAAGGATGAAGGAGCTCATACAGTTGTTTGAGAAGTGTATATATAAGGATACATCAACTTGGTACACTCACTAACAACTCAATAATATTTCACCATATCTTTACGGAAATCATCTGTATTCTTCATGAAAGGTTCCAAATTTTGATTCGTAGCCCTGATATTATCAACTTATAACATAAAATACCAAGTATGAAGTTGTATCATCAAATCAAATTAAAGATTTATAAATAATATTTTAGATCTAACATTGTGGACATATTTTACCATTATAAACGAATTTAACTCTTAATTGTTTCTCTATCTTGAAAAGCTCAGTTGGAATCATATCAAACTACTAAAACGGTTTTCCATTTATGATTTTGAATCCCACTAAACATAGATTCTGGATCATTCTAAATTCAATGTGCAAAACCATAAAATCATGTCAAATGATTTTTCTAATTTTCTATTCAACAAAAAATGACTGACCAAGAAGAGAAAGAGGAAGAAAGTGATCAGTTTGAAATATAAAATTCATTAACCATTGGTCTAACTGAATAATCATATAAGATAGATCATACTAGGGAGGACAAACCTAATCTCTATAATATGGAATATCATTTTTCATAATCACATTCTAGAACAATAAATAAATATTAAGGTGATTTATCACCAATATAACATCATTATAAATGTCATATCTTATCAATTGGTTCATGAATTTGTCCAAAATTTATAAATATCTACCATAACATATCTAATAACTCTGAGTTGAAAACACCCAAGTCATCTTTATTGACATATGATGTAGAAGGAATATAGATTGAAAGAGAGGAGAGGGAAGGATCACTATCCTGCTGCCCACCCACTATCTCATGTGTATCCTCCATATATTTATCTCTCGTATTCTGATCCTAAATGATATTAATATCATTAAAACCATCTCTATCAGAATATTCATTTATATATTCTCAAAAAGAAAATAGTTCTCACCTTCATTGGTGGGTATATGACCAAATATATCTTCAATGGTCTGATCAGTAGAATGTCTTATATGAGACACATCAAATTTCTCTTAATAATAAACCTCAAAAACCAATTCTCTTTAAATGTTCATTTAATAGAGAAAATGATAGTTCCACCAGGCCTATGTGGACTAACTCCATGATCATAATCATCATAATCAGGATAGTCGAGACCCAAAACAAGATATCCAAGGGACTTCATCATCTTAGCAGTTTCACTCTATACAGGTTACCTAAGAGTCCTCCCAATAATAGGAGATCTTTATAAACTCTCCCAAAATTCATTAGATTCATCATACTTTTCCAATGATGGATTGTTAAATTTTTTTTTCAAGATTCTTATTCATGGTTTAGAACGTCTCTCTCTCTCTCTTCTTTTTCTACCACTTTCTCGATAGTTACTTCATAATCAAATTCTATATAAGGAGAAACATAATTATATGAATATTTAATAAATTCACCAGTTTTGAGTACTAGATCAACCATATCCCTAGGTATAATAGGGTACTTAATTGGATTAAAAATTTTATATAGTTTTTTCTAATTATTCAACCCATTCCTTTTCCATGGGTTCTAATTTACTCTAATTTTTGTACAATTAGTTTCTAAGATAAAATCCATATAATGAAGTTACCCTTTCCTCCCCTAATGAACTAATAATTTATACTATAGAAATGATGAAATAATATTAGTATAAAAAATGATCCTAATTTAGATACTAGATTACAAAAGTAATCGAGATGTCCCATGACATATCTTCAAAGTTTGAATTGAATATCATTCTTCTAAAACAATTTATACATACTGATGCAAGAGTAAAATAAAATCCCCATATCTTGTACATTTTAAATTTTGAATAAACATGACTAGAAGACAAAATTTTCCATTAATTTTGATAGTAGTAAAACTATTAGGGTGTCCATTCTGAGATATTTCCTCCAATGACTTTAGTTATTAGAAATGTTTCTGATTAATAGGACAATAGATTTGGTAATCATCATATTATATATTGTATGAGACACCCAAACACTTTTCCCAACATTTTGAGGAAAATTATTCAACATCAACCCAAAAGATTATTCTTAAAATATCATTATTATCGTAATGGAAAGACACTACATTCACATAAAACACCTTGAGAAGGTTTGTATTAATGGCATACTATTTCCTATAAACCAATAATCCCACCCATAATTTTGAATCATATACTAGAAAAACGATAATATCGACAGAAACCACTATATATAAACTTAATTTTCTATTAGAACTGGATAATCAATTAGGTTTATATTATTTGTAATTATAGATGCACTTATTATCCTAATTTATTTCCTTCATTTAATAGGAGTATATGACTCGATAGGAGGGAAAAAATAGGCGTTGAATTTATATTTTTGTATTTTTTATATCATTCATGTTTAATGGAGACTATGACTTAAGAGAGAGTGAGACATATTAATGGAAATAAAAGGGTTTTAAAAATGGGCTGTCTTTGAGAAGAATGTGGATATTTTAGTGAACATATGTGTAAGGATTTAGAATCTGATTCAAATTTTATATTAATCATTATTGGTGTAAAATAATAATAAACCTAAATAAACTCCCACCAAAATATGTTCATTGAAAATTATAATAGAATAAATATGATAGGTCTTCTAATCATTGATCTATAATAACATTATCATGTTATGAATACTAACTAGGAAATCATGGTAACTATGCTAACAAAACGAATTAAATTTTAATGATAAGAATATTGACATTATGAGATAATACTAATGGAAAGTATAGTAACCACATGATTAAATATTAATGGTGGGAATACTAACCACATAATAAAATTCAAATTTTTGGAATATTGACAATGTAGACTTTACTTCACATTTACTTCAAGAAAATTCTCAGGATATAAAGAAAAATATAAAAAAATTACATAAAAATACAATGTTTAATGAAAAAATTAAGACGAATTTCTCACACCCAATTAAAGTATGATATAATGTTTTATCTTAACATTCAATGGTTATATAAATTTATCTAGAAGATTATGTTTAGTAACAAATAATTAATGTGTTATATCACCATTTTTAAAATGATCTATAAAAAAGTGGTGTATTTTATAAATATTATCTATTCTAAAATGAGATACAGGCTTATTAAAAATATTTTCCATAATTTTTTTGTTACAATTCAAAGTTTCAAGACATAATTTATATACATATTCATGCATTGTATGTTTCTTCCACAAAATATATGCCTATATATTTGTATTATTCTTTAGCAGTGGATAGTGAAATGGGATTCTAATTTTTACTACAACACAACACTAAAGAGATTCCCAAAAATTGACCTATTCTAAAATTGATTTTTCAATCTAACTTACATCATCTAAAATTATTATGAAAATAACTAAGTTAATCAAATTATTATCCTTAGAATGAAAACATACATAAGTTATTGTAATTACGAGGAAGTTAAAATTGTTTTCATAGCAAGTAGATGAGAATATTTTTTTTCTTGAAAATGAACACACATACACACAATAAACATTATATCTGTCCATCTTTCAGTAAATTATTGTAAAATTAAATTCATACCTATGTAAGTTTCTTAATTATATTGTTTCCCATTTTTATAAAGAACCAACTTGAAAATAGAACTCATAGAAATATCAAAACCATTAGTACTATCCATTCCAACTAATTTTAAAAGATATTTAGTGTACATTTTTGATTTAATACAATTCCTCATTTATTATGAAAAATATGAAAACCAAGGAATTTTTTATGTTTACCCATCAAAATCATTTCAAAATCACTACTCATCATTTTTGAAAACATAGTAAATATAATATTTTATTAAGAATCAAACATAATATCATCAACATATATTATTAACACTAAAAAATATTTTGAAATTATTTTAATAAATAATATATGGTAGCTATTTCTTTAGTAAAACATTTAAAAATTAGAAAATAGAATTCGTTTTCATAACAAGATCAAGGGTATTTTATTAAATCATAAGAAAATAATAATTTAGAAGCATAGTTTTGAAAGTGATGTTATTGAAATATAGGGGTAGTTCAACAAAACATTCCACAACAATATAACCATGTAAGAATTAACTCTTAACATAAATTCGATATAGTTTCATAATAAATAATGTCTTGCATTATAAATAACCATTCTAATGGCATTATGTCTAGAAAATGGTGAAAAGGTATCTTCATTTACAATAAAATAAACTTGAAAATTTCATTATGCAACTAGGGTAGCTTCATTTGTGACTATTGCCCGCAACTCATTAACCTTGTTTATATACACACATTTAGTTACAATGGTTAAGTATTGTTTGGGTTTTTCAACTAGCTTCAATACACTATTTCTTATAAATTGGTTAAGTTCCTATTCTTTTTCCAGTACCAATATTTCATCTTTTCAATTTTATATTATGTATTTAGGTTTAATATGTGATAGGAAATCATCATGTTTAAATTGGTTTCTTAGACAAGCTATTGTTCGAGTTCCATTTTTTGTGTCACCCACAACTGCATCTAAGGGGTGGTATCTTTGAGTTTTGGTGGCTCTAATAATTGAAGTGTTTGAAAAATCATTTTTAAATACATTCATTGTTTTCAGATTATCATCAAAACTAGGAAACTTATTTCAGGAGGTCTGGAAGAATTTATTTCTAAATTGGAAAGATAACCATCCGGATATTTTAAATAGTCTATAATATCATGCCTATTTATCCTATAATACCAGACATAAACATATTCTATATAAGGCCCCAGCCTTAAACCTTACTTAATCTTGAGTTATTACAAGATTACACATTGAGGATCGTTTCAAGTTTAGAGTTTTAGATAACTAGATCATAAAACTTGCATTACATTCTACATTTAAACAAAGTTGTTACATAAAAGATAGTATTCATTTTTCCAATAAATGCAATCATATATAAAATAAAACATGGATTATTTCTTGACACTTCCTTGACACTATCATCACATCATGTACCTTTACCTTGACCTTTGAAAATCATTTCAAAAACTTGGGATGAGCATAAAAAGCTCAGTAAGTGTTATGAAAATATGGAAAGGAAACATGAGTTCATATATACATAAGAATGAAATCATACTTCACCCATAAAACATAGGCACTTTAAAATACCTCATCAAATCATGAATAAATCATAGAAATCATTATACATAAAGGTAACTTGAGGCATTCATAACATTCTTACGTAGGGAGTAACCCTCTTGGTTACGTTGGGAATACCCATCACAGTATATTCCCTAAATCTCTTCAGAGAAACCTTAACGTTTAACTCCTTCACGTTACCCAATGCATTGGAGAGCTATATTGGTCTCACCCACCCTTAGTTTATCATGGAACCACCCGTCTTCATAACAATGCCCAAGAACCATAACATAACCGTATCACATAAAACATGTATAATGGAAACCTAACATTTCCATATTTCAATCATGAGATATCAATACAAAACATTGATATAAAAACATTATGAAAACCATTTTCAACACAAAAATAAAATAAAAGTAAAATATGTTATTTATTTTTCATTCAAAAAAACTTATGGCCTATAGAGGAAGCCGAAACTCAAATAATTGTCACGGTGGCAGATAACTCATTGTCGCCACATATGTACGACAAAAAAACATTCCCTTTTGTCGTTTAGTAAAAACTTCATATAAAAAAGATTTTTTTGAATAAACGTAAAGGTCAACGGGGTTTATACACCATTTAAAAGAATTTTTTGTATAAAATATAATATGCCTCAATGAAAGGAGATTGAGACGAATTCCCTTACCTCGTATCCGTCATGACTCGATCGGTCTCTAGTCTTCTGAATAATAAACTTGAGTTAATTTCTAGTTTCTTAAGAACCTTTTTCATGTTCATTATTTCTTTTATATCACTTATTACCATTTCATGAACACTATGTAATTATTTAAGTTAATAACGGTCGTTTTAACGATCATTGGTACTTGAGTCAAAAAATAATCTCTTTATAATTACATGTTTGTTCATGGGGTAAAATATATATTATATCCAGAATTATATTCATTATTTAGATGTCATATATATCATATATATCCATTATATAGATGCATTTATAATATTACATAACATTTAAAGGTAAGTAATGAAATGCACCGTTCATGGAGACGGTAAGCCATACGTACGCCTGAACGCTACTTCAATTTCTATTTCTTATTTAATGGAATTAAAACATAATAATACATAATAGTATTATAATTCCAGTATTCCGCACTTCCTAAAATGAAGATATCGTGTTTACCCATAATGGAAACCATAAAGGTATGCCATAAATGAAAAATACAGAAGCTTAAGTAAAACATAAAAATATTATATATCATATATAAATATAGTAACATATTAGTGGCCACCTTTGAAGGTGTTTGAAGAATATTGAACAATCATCATTTCGTGAAGCATAAATTCACCATCCACGGAAACAGTATGTTCTTTAACCATTAGATGTAGGTGTGTGTAATTGTAGCTATAATCCTTATTATAACAACAACCTAGTATATTAAAGATACTATAGTTGTTACAAAAAATGAATAAAAAGAGTTTAGGGGGTTGGAGAAGGAAAATAAAACAAAAGAACACAAGTGAAGACATTACCTTAAAATTGGGTAACTCTCTTTGATTTGAGCTCAAAGGCTTCCTTGGGAAGACATCTACCCAAATTGAGACTTATATGAGTAAGAGAGGGATGTGGATAGACAAAATGAGCAGGGGTTGTCCGAGACAAAGGCATGAGAGGTTTGGGTAAGGAGGTAGAGGTGGGGGCCTTTTATAAGAGGAGAGAGGGGCACTCTTGAAAAGTTACAAAATGTTACTTTATTTTCAAATGAGTTTCGGATTTTAAAGGTCCCACATTGATGTATTTCGAGGATAAGGTGATAAGGGTTCGAAATATTTTAATCCAATAGGTCTTTGACAAGTGTAGGTCTTATATTTTACATTATCTTTTTATTTTATTTAAATCCTTAAATAATGAGGTAATCGTTGCATCATCATGATGTCATAAATAATTTAATTTATTTAATGTCTAAAAATTATAAAAAATATACTATGATGTAGGAAATAGTTTTACCTTTACAATTAATATTTATATTCCAAAATATCATTTATGTAGACAATATTAAATTTTTTTACCCAGGTGATACATTCTGTGTTATATTTAACTTTCTTTAACAATAAAAAGATAAAAAGTCACTTTCACACAAAAGTGATTCAATGGTGTCCCAAAGTTTTGCACAAGGAATCCCATGGTCAGACATGAGACAACCAGTAGAATTAGGACACATGTTAGTGCCATTTTTTATTATTATGATATTATTTTATTATCCTTAACTACACGATTACTCATTAATCAATATTATTAAAGATAATTACGGTCGTTACTATTCATAATGTCCAAAAACAAAAGAGTATTAATTACATATTTTGGACCTCTTGATTCCAAATATGAAATCTATTTTACCAAATTCTAAACACAAAAATTGCAATAATTAATTTAAAAATAATTCCCATTGTCAAAACAAATAGCGGGTTTTTTTGAAACAATATCTATGAAACATTTGGCATTAGTTTATGTCCAATTCCAATGTGAAATTAATACAAATGACCACCATTGGATTAAATGGTAAAAATATATATAGATTTAACTTTAGGACCATTTAAAAAGATAATCTAACCATATAATTAAATTAGATGAAAAAGTAGTTTTGATGTAAAATGCAGTATTTTTCACTATTCATTAAAAAATGAACGTTGTCAGAAAAATACCAAAAATATATCCAATGTAAATTTAATTGTCCCAATCATAAATAATATGTTTATTTTGACAAATATAGATTATAAAATTGTCAAAAGGTTGATTTGAAAATGGTTTTCCATCAAAAGGCATTAAAACAATCTTTTAAAAAAAATTAGTGTATTCCATGCTTAAGATTGAATTTATTCTCATTTTGAGCCTCTAAAACAATATCTAATTCATAAATAGACAAAGATAAAAATATATATTATTCATTAATAACGTGGGATGTTACATCCTTACCCCCTTTATAAAATATCATCCCACAATTTATTTACTTATCGAATAAGTGGAGGTATTTATCCCCCATTTCATTTTCATATTACCATGTTGCCTCTTCAATCATGTGGTTTTTCCACAAAACCTTTACTTGATGAATCACCTTATTCTGCAACAATTTCTCCCTGTGATCAATAATCTGAACCGGTTGTTCCTCATAAGATAGATTCTCTTCCAACTGAACTACCTCTGGACTCGAAACATGAGATGAATCTGGCATATACTTTCTCATCATCGAAAAATGAAAAACATTGTGTACATGAGATAAACTCGGAGGTAAAGCCACTCGGTATGCAACTGATCCAACTCTCTCCAGAATTTCATATGGTCCAATTAACCTTGGACTCAGCTTTCCTTTCTTACCAAATCGCATCACACTTTTCCATGGTGATACTTTGCTAAAAACATGATCACCTACCTCAAAAGAGAGATCCTTCCTCCTATTGTCCACATAACTCTTCTGCCTGCTTTGAGCTGTTCTCATGTGTTTCTGTATCAGCTGAACTTTTTTTTCAACTCTTCAACCAATTCTGGTCCCATCAACTTCCTTTCACCCACTTCATCCCAGAAAGATGGAGTTCAACACAACTTCCCATATAATGCCTCAAATAGTGCCATCTGTATACTGGAATGAAAACTGTTATTATATGAAAACTCAACCAAAGAAAGATGTTGGTCCCAACTTCCCTGATAATCCATCGAACAAGCACATAGCATATCTTATAAAGTCTGAATTGTTTGTTCTAATTCCACATCTGATTGAGGATGAAAAGTTTTACTAAAATTTAATTCAGTACCCAACAACTTATGAAGTACTTTCCAAAAGTTAGAAGTGAACCCGGGATCACGGTCAGATACAATGGAGAGAGGAACTCCATGTAACCTGAATATATCTTTAAGATACCAATGGGAAAATTGATCTAGGGAAAAATTATTTCGTATAGAAAGGAAATGAGCAGATTTAGTCAGGCGATCAACAATAACCCAGATTGCATTATTACCTCGAGATGTCTTCGGTAATCCCACAACAAAGTCCATGGATATATTCTCTCATTTCCACTCTGGCACTGGTAAAGGCTGAAACATCCCTTTTGGTATCTGTCGCTCTGCTTTAACCTGTTGAAAAGTCAAACACATCACGGTAAAATCAGCAATATCTCTTTTCATTCCATCCCACCAGTAATACTCCCGCAGATCTCTGTACATCTTAGTACTGCCAGGATGAACAGAAAACGGAGAACTATGAGCTTCACATAACAACTCTCTCTTCAATTGTGAATCACAAGGCACACATACTCTCTTCTTAAATCTCAAAACAAAATCACTATCAATGTTGATTTCAGAAAACTTACCCTTCTGAACCAGCTCTACCTTTTTCTACAACTCATTATCTTGCTTTTGTGCTTTCATGTTTCTGTCTGATAGAGAAGATTTCACTGATACCTGAAACAAAACAGAAGGACATACTGCACCAACAACTTCTATGCCAAAGTTTATCAAATCCTTAACCAAAGGATCACATTCAAAATGCAACATTGTTAATGTAGCATTACTTTTTTGACTCAAAGCATCAGCCACTTTATTTGCTTTTCCCAGATGGTAATGAATTGTACAATAATAATCCTTGATTAATTCCTGCCATTTACTATGTCTCATTTTAAATTCTTTATGAGTGAATATATACTTTAAACTTTTGGGATCGGTATATATTTCACAGTTTACTCCATATAAATGATGCCTCCAAATTTTTAAAGCGAAAACAACAGCAGCTAATTCCAAATCATGTGTAGGGTAAATTACCTCATAAGTTTTTAGCTGACGTGAAGCATAAGCAATTACCTGATCATTTTGCATTAGGACACAACCAAGTCCTTTCAATGAAGCATCGTTGTAGATAACAAACTCCCCATTCCTGGAAGGTAGTGCCAAAACTGGAGCATTCACTAATCGTCTTTTCAACTCCTAAAAACAATCATCACATTCTTTTGTCTAGATAAACGTAACACCCTTCCGAGTTATCTTAGTCATTGGACCAGATAACCATGAAAAAATTCTAATAAACCTTCGGTAATAGCCTGCCAAACCAAGGAAGATACGAATCTCAGTTACATTTGTGGGTCTTGGCCATTCTTCCACAACCTTTTTTTTTGTAGGATCAACAGTTATCCCATCTTTAGAAACAATGTGACCAAGGAAAGAAATTTGTTGCAACCAAAACTCACACTTTCTAAATTTCCCATACAATTTCTTTTCTTTCAAGGTTTGAAAAATAACCCTTAAATGTCTTTCATGCTCCTCTTTACTTTTAGAAAACACTAAAATATCATCAATGAAAACAAGAACAAACTTATCCAAGAACTCATGGAAAATTCTATTCATTAAATCCATGAATACAGCAGGTGCATTGGTTGTCCCAAAAGGCATTAATACAAATTAATAATGGCCATATCTTGTATGGAACACGGTATTTGGAATATCTTCTTCATTTACCTTCAACTGATGGTACCCCGATCTCAGGTCAATTTTTGAAAAATATTGAGCTCCCTGGAGCTGATCAAACAAATCATCGATATGAGGCAAAGGATATTTGTTCTTAATAGTGATGTTATTCAAGGCTCTATAATCAATGAAAAGTATCATAGAACCATATTTATTTTTAAAAAATAAAACAGGAGCACCCCATGGTGATGTGCTAGGTAGAATGAAACCTTTCTCTAATAAATCTTGCAATTTATCCTTCAACTCTAAAAGTTCAGTTTGAGTCATTAGATAAGGGGGTTTTGAAATTGGCTTAGCATCAGGAACTATTTAAATAGTAAATTCAACTTCCTGATCTTGTATTATTCCAGGAAACTCATCAGGAAAAACATCAGGATACTCATTTACCACTGGCACATCATTAATCTGAACAGTTCCTTTATTTTCAATGATGTGTGCAAGGTAACAATCATTTCCATCTTTTACAAGTTTCTCAGCCTCTTGATATGTTATCAACAGTAAGGGTTCATTCTTGTACACAAACTGAAAGTATTTCTGAAAAGAAACTTATTTAGCTCTATAGTCAATCTTATCATGGTAAATAGAGAGCCAATCCATACCAAGGATAACATCAAACTCTACTAGAGGTAAAACAATAAGGGTTTAAAGTAGGTTCCATCTACGGATAAGGATTGGAATATTCTTATAAATTATTTTTGCCTCAACATTTCCCCCAGGTGTTTTTACCACAAGTTCAGGAGCCATTTATTGAGATGGTATTCCCATTGTACTAGAAAAGTTTTCAAAGATGAAAGAATGTGTAGACCCCGAATCAAACAACACACTGGAATAATCTGAAAAAACAAACAAAGTACCTGATACAACTTCATTTGATGGCCCGACATCTACTGAAGTAGTTTCAATGGATTTCACCACCCCTTTCTGCTTGTATTATAATTGTTTCCCATCACTCAAGCTCTATGTCGAACACTCGTTTTCATAGTGACCCATCTCATTGCACATAAAACATTTCACTAACTGTAAATTAAATTTGGTCTTACCATCAACCAGATCTTTTTTCATTGCAATCATGAGCCTTATGTCCCATCTTACCACATCGGTAGCACATTCCAGAATTCAGAAGACATTCCCCAAAAAGCCTTTTACCACATTTATCACAAACTTGAAACATAGTTTTCTTACCATCAGACTTTTTTGAAGAATTATTTCCTTTCTCCTGCCACCTTGGTCTCTTCTTCTGTTGGTTGTTATAGAACACTTGATCATCGGAAAACTCCATTTCCACCTTCTCAACACATCAAACAAGATTTTCATTACTTTTGAACTCACGAGAAGCTAATTCCCTTCGATATTTTGTCTTTAATCCTGAGTAAAAACGATTGATTTTACTATCAAGGTCTCGGATAAAATTTGGAGCATACCTTGCCAATCGAGTGAACCTTTCTTCATAGGCAGCCACTGAGTCTTCCTCTTGCCTCAATTCCATGAATTGTTTTTCCATCCTATGTCGAACAGCCTTAGGAAAATACTTCTCAAGAAACATACCTTTGAATTCATCCCAGTCGAGAGCATCAATCTAATCAGCATCACAGATATTTTTAACCATCGGCCACCACTGATCTGCTTCACCCTCCAAATGGTAAATAGCAAGACTAACCTTTTGATTGTCTGAACACACCATGAAATCGAAAAAATTCTCCAGTGCTTTAATCCACCCTTCAGCTAGCACAGGGTCAGATGATCCTCTGAATGATTGGGGATGTTTCCTCATGAAATGTTCAACCACTAACATGTTCCTCTACGATTAATCTGGCTGATCTCATGCATGGATACCACCACCATTTATCGCTTGAGTCAATTATCCCATTACTACAACAAACCGTTCAGTTCCAATTCTTACGATCTCAGGATGCTAATTCGGAAGGTCATTTCATTCTATATGCCTTCCTATCACTACTTCCCTATTTCCTCTGCGTAAAACCATTCTGAACAAACATGTCTTAGATGAAGAAACATGGTAATCATCAAATGCTATATCATTTCAATTTGACCATAAAAAAATATTTTTGGATAATCATTTAATATAATTATAACTCCTAATGTTATCTAAACCTCCCTTTGATACCAACTATAAGGCCCCAGCATTAAACCTTACTTAATCTTGAGTTATTACAAGATTACACATTGAAGATCTTTTCAGGTTTAGAGTTTTAGAGAATTAGATCACAAAACGTGCAATACATTCCACATTTAAACAAAGTGGTTACATAAAAGATAGTATTCATTTTTCACATCAATGGAAACATATTTAACATAAATCATGGATTCTTTCTTGACACTTACTTGACACTATCATCACATCATGTACCTTTCCCTTGACCTGTGAAAATCATTTCAAAAACATGGGATGGTCATAAAAAGCTCAGTAAGGGTTATAAAAGTATGGAAAGGGAACATGAGTTCATGTATACATAAGAATGAAATCATAATTCACCCATAAAACATAGGCGCTTTAACATGCCTCATCAAATCATGAATAAATCATAGAAATCAAAAGACATAAAGGTAACTTGAGGCATTCATAACATTCTTACGTAGGGAGTAACCGTCTTGGTTATGTTTGGAATACCCATCACAGTATATTCCCTAATTCTCTTCGGAGAAACCTTAACGTTTAACTCATTCACGTAACCCAATGCATTGGAGAGCTATATCGGGCTCACCCACCCTTAGTTTATCACGGAACCACCCATCTTCATAACAATTCCCAACAACCATAACATAATTGTATCATATAAAACATATATAAAGGTAACATAACATTTCCACTTTTCAATCACGAGATATCAATACAAAACATTAATATAAAAACATTATGAAAACCATTTTCAACACCAAAATAAAAGAAAAGTAAAATATGGTATTTATTTTTCATTCAAATAAAGTTATGGCTTGTAGAGGAAGACGAAACTCAAATAATGGTCACGTAGGCGGAGAAGTCATTGTCGCCGCATACGTACGACAAAAAAAACATCCCCTTTTGTCGTTTAGTAAACCCTTCGTATAAAAAAAGATTCTTTTTGAATAAATGTAAAATTTAAAGGGGTTTATACACTGTATAAAAGAAAGTTGTGTATAAAATATAATATGCCTCAATGAAAGCAGATTGAGACGAAGTCCCTTACCTCGTATCCGACTTGACTCGATTGTTCTCTAATCTCTTGAATAATAAACTTGAATAAATTTCTACTTGTTTAAGAACCTTTTTCAAGTTCATTATTCCTTTTATATCACTTATTACCATGTCATGAACACTATGTAATTGTTTAAGTTAATAACGGTCGTTTTAAAGATCATTGGTACTTGAGTCAAAAAATAAACTATTAATAATTACAAGTTTGTTCATGGGGTATAATATATATTATAACCAGAATTATATTCATTATTTATATGTCATATATATCATATATATCGATTATATACATGAATTTATAATATTACATAACATTTAATGGTAAGGAATGAAATGCACCGTTCATGGAGACGGTAAGTCGTACGTACGCATGAACACTACTTCCTATTCTATTTCTTATTTAATGGAATTAAAACATAATAATACATAATAGTATTATAATTCCAGTATGGTATCATATATAATATCATTAAATATATCCTTTATATGTACCACATATGGTAATAACGAATCAAATCACTTTTAGGGGGCGGTAGTCCGCACTTCCTAAAATGAAGATATCGTGTTTACCCATAATGGAAACCATAAAGGTATGCCATAAATGAAAAATACAGAAGATTCAGTAAAAAAATAAACATATTATATATCATATATAAATATAGTTACATATTAATGGCCACCTTTGAAGGTGTTTGAATAATATTGAACAATCATTATTTAGTGAAGTAGAAATTCGCCATCCACGGAAACAGTATGTTCTTTAACAATTAGATGTTGGTGTGTGTATGTATAGCTCAAATAATTCTTATAACAACATCCTAGTATATTTTAGATACTGGAGTTGTTACAAAAGAAATGAATAAAATGATTTTAGGGTGTTGGAGAAGAAAAATAAAATAAAATAACACAAGTGAAGACATTACCGTAAAATCGGGTAACTCTCTTTGATTTGAGATCAAAGGCTTCCTTGGGAAGACTTCTGCCCAAAGTGAGGCTTATAGAAGTAATAGAGGGATGTGGAGAGACAAAATGAGCAGGGTTTGGCTGAGCCAAAGGCTTGAGTGGTGTGGGTAAGGAGGTAGAGGTGGGGGCCTTTTATAAGAGGAGAGGAGGGGCACTCTTGGAAAGTTACAAAATGTTACCTTATTTTCAAATGAGTTTCGGATTTTATAGGTCCCACATTGATGTATTTCGAGGATAAGGTGATAAGGTTTATAAATATTCTCATCTAATAGGTATTTGACAAGTTTAGGTCTTATATTTTAAATTAACTTTTTATTTTATTTAAATCGTTAAATAATGATGTAATCGTTGCATCATCATGATGTTGTAAATAATTTAATTTATTTAATGTCTAAAAATTATGAAAAAATAATATGATGTAGGAAATATTTTTACCTTTACAATGAATATTTATAGTTTAAAATATCATTTATTTAGAAAAAATTGAAAATGTTTTACTCAGGTGATACATTCTTTGTTATATTTAACTTTCTTTAACAAATAAAAAGATAAAAAGTCACTTTCACCCAAAAGTGATTCCATGGGGTCCTCATGTTTGGAACAAGGCATCCCATGGTCGGTCATGAGACAACCAGTATCATTATGACACATGTTGGTGTCATTTTTTATTATTATGATATTATTCTATTATCCTTAACTACCCGATTACTCATTAATCAAGATAAATAAAGATAATTACCATCGTTACTATTCATAATGTCCAAAAACAAGAGTCTTAATTACATAATTTGGAACTTATTATTCCAAATATGGAATCCATTTTACCAAATTCCAAACACAAAAATTTCAATAATTAATTTAAAAATAATTACCGCTGTCAAAACAAATAGAGGGTTTTTTTGAAACAGTATTTATGAAACGTTTGGCATTAGTTTATGCCCAATTAAAAAGTGAAATTAATCCTAATGACCACCATTGTATTAAATGGTAAAAATATATTCAGATTACACTTTAAGACCAATTAAAAAGATAATATAACCATATAATTAAATTAGATGAAAAAGAAGTTTTGATGTAAAATGCTGTATTTTTTACTATTCATTAAAAAATGAACATTGTTAGAAAAATACCAAAAATTTATCCAATGTAAATTTCAATGTACCAATCCTAAATAATATATTTATTTTAAAAAAATAAAGATTATAAAATTGTCAAAATTTTGATTTAAAATGGTTTTCCATCAAAAGGCATTAAAATAATCTTTTAAAAAATATTAGTGTATTCCATTCTTAAGATTGGATTTATTCTAATTTTAAGCCACTAAAACACTATATAATTAATAAATAAACATAGATAAAAATATCTATTATTCATTACTTACTTTGGATGTTACATTCTACCTCTTTCTTGGTCCTTGTATTAAATAACCTATATGATTTAATATTTTTATAATATTCAAGGATAATTTTTTCATCACTATTAGTATAAAACTTCTCTAAATATTATTTTGTGTTGTGTAGCTATTCCTTTCAACCAAAAACTAAAAATTAATTATCCTTTACTTTTATACCATTACATAACTCATAAGGGATATTATTTAAAATGGGACTCAATAAAACGATATTAATTATATATAATGAAGCTATGCTTATAGCATCCTCTCAATAATAAATGAAAAAATCAAACTCATTGAGAATGTTCTAGGAAATTTATTAAATTTTTATATTTCTTCCTTTTAATATACCATTCTACTGTGTGGTACTAGAACAAAAAACTATATGTCTATAGAAATGTTTTGGGCATAATAATTCAAACGCATGATTTTGAAACTCATAGAAATGATCAATTTCTATGTCCTCAATCATAATTAAAGTAATACTCTCTAAAAATCTATCGTATTTAGAAAAATAGGAATGCAATTCACATGTATGAGAAAGGGAAAACATCCATAGGTATGATGAATGACCATCCACTATAACAAATGAATAATTTTATTACTACTAAAATAGAAACACTTGTTTTTACTACTAAAATAGAAACTCTTGATGGTTTAAAAATCAATTTTAACCAAATATAAAGGTTAATGAGTAGAAAAATCATTCTTTCATTTAAAAGATATTTTATGTTTCTTTCATTTTTGATATAGATTATAATAATTTCTTATTTGGAATTATAGTTGTTGTAGATCGTTAATTAATCATTTGCTAGTTTGCATTCCAAGTGAATGAATATTTAATTGTCCTATTAGCATATGAAAAATTAAATGTTATTTGTCAATAGAACTAAAATAAGAGATATTTTAAGAAAATAAATAATTTGAATCTAAAACATAACCAATTTCATTTATCATAGAAGTAAAAACTAAATCATGAAGAACATAAAAAAATTACAACAATTGTTTTCAAACATAACATAAAAAACATCATCATAATTTTTTAAAATTATTTGAATATTATATTTTAATACATTTAAAAATAAAAATATATATATTAAAACTATACTAGACTTACGAACATGGAATAACTCATTAATCTTCCATTTGGTATTGTCACCAAAACATACTTTCCCACCATCCAATTCCATTATGTTA
Organism: Viscum album; assembly: GCA_963277665.1. Lineage (NCBI taxonomy): Eukaryota > Viridiplantae > Streptophyta > Magnoliopsida > Santalales > Viscaceae > Viscum > Viscum album. The sequence goes on from OY728164.1 coordinate 21,218,895, forward strand.
TTGAATCTGAAGTAGTATGTAGTTATAATCCTAGAACATACACTATTATAGTATCATTTTTTTACTGGAACTCATCAATAATGTTTCAACATATGAATTTTTCATAATATATGTAATTTCATTTTGATTTAAATATTCTCTACTCGAGTCTGAATCAATCAAACTATCCTCAGAAGAAATCCCAGTGGATTTCATGTCTTTTTTATACGTTTTCCCCTTGTCATCATATTTATTCTTATACATCAACATGGTATAGTTTTAATTTATTTTTTCATTTCCATTATATTCATTTCAGATTATTTCATAAGAAAAGTCATAATTTTCCCAACATGTTATCCAATCCCATATGTTGTCATACATTCTTCTATAGTTGTACATCGTAATGAAATTTTTTTTTCTATAATTTATATTAAAATTTCTATCTTGTTGTTCCATTTATTCATATTTATCATATGGTTATTCTTCATCACTTGAGCTTTCATCTTTGATCCTCTTTTTTATAGTCATAAGTCTTAAGGCCTACTAACTTCCTCTTTGGTTTTACCACTTCCTATTGTTTTCAAATGTAATTATTCTTCTAAAATCATTATATTTACAATTATATATTTTATTATTAGTTTATTAATGTGGAATTACTCTCTTATGGACACAAATATCCCTCTCAAAATTTTAAAGGCATCTAAGAAGTCACATGGCTTGATCCTTTTCAGTAATGGTCTATCCTGGTGTGCGCGTCATGATAACTATCTCATTAAATCTTAGATACTTTTTATTGATATATTAATCAGGATTCATCTTAAATGTATCATATTTAATAGTATATGTGGTTAGATTTATTTTCATGCCATTATATGTTCTATCATGAGATATAGGTACACTATCCCAAATCACATAATCATTTTCATAGGTTGTTATTTTTTTAAAATTTCTCTTCTCCAAACACACATTATAAATAATTCATAGATTTAAAATTATAGTAATATTATACCATAGAATAATAACTCCAAGAATCTATAGTTAGAGTTTTATTTTCATATTTATCATCAATGAAATTCTGAATATAAAATCCCATACTTTGTAAGTAAATTTTCATTTATATTTATCATTGAGAATTATTATTTAAAATAAAATAAGGATGCTTATTAGAGGAATTTTATTTTTATCTATTTTTGTCTATAATAAATTAAATTTATATTAAAATAATATAATATATATTAAAAAAATAATTCATAGTTAAAATGATTTTTTGAATGTCATTTTACACCAAATGTTAGTTAGGGTGTTCAACTCAATAAGGGGTGCATTGGGTTTCCAATAAAATATATATTTAAAAAAAATTATAATTGTATCCCCCAATTAATCAAAATATACGAGTTACAAAAATAGTATAATTATATAAATTAATCATTAGAAAAGTTTACAGAATGATTAATCATAGTTCAGTTAAAATACATTGGAAGACACTTTTACTTTTCAAAAAAAAATTACTCATATCAAACATAGTATATAAAAAATAATTTGAGTTAATCATATAGATATTTATTTTTCAATAAACTCTAGATAGAAACTAATAATAATTTAATATTATGAATCAAAAAATATAAAAATCCATAAAAATTTTACAAGAAATATTTCCATATGGAATTTAATAAGGGTCGAGTATAAAATCGAGACTTAATCCCATCCACTTAGATTCCACCCACATCGGTGGAGTAAATTACAAAATAAACTGATTTAGAACATGGATTGAGCTTTACAAATGGAATAACAAAAGGTTTTATAGTAATAGATAAACAAACATAAATATTTGTGTGTTAAAAACATATTAGTTTACATAGAACCAATAACACAACTGTTCATTGGAATACAAGTGAATGAATTGAGGGAGTGTCATGTAATATTTAATTTAGTGTAGTATTAATTATTTTAAAAATAAACACAGTAATAGAAAATCACATCAGAAAAATAAATCAATAATTTAAAGAGTAATGTATATAATATATGAAATGTTAGAAATATCAATATAATTTCTTCGGTTTTCTTGACACCATTGAATTTTACTTTAATATAATTTGGTATAATTTATTTAATAGTATCTAGAAAAACTATGTGTTTTATAGTCTTATATGTATCAAAGTTTCCTATATAACTCCATTACTGAACTGAAAATTATTCATGTAACCATGTCATAGATTTTAATTTTTGTTGACTTAGTAGGGTTAAGAATGAATTAGGATGATACCTATAATGGGGAAGCCATATATTTTTTGGACTCTCAATTTAATTATCCTTTTATGCAGACCTTCAGAGGCTTACACTTTATGTAACATAGTTACATGTTATGTAATGGTTGTTGGGTGCATGTTGTGAAAGGTTCTCACTATGAGGGTAACACATCATGAAGATAAATTTCACATAATGAGTTATTTAAAAAATGGGATGTCAGTATAAATTGACAAATTTTTCAGCATTTTCATATATTATCTATTTAATGATGTGTACTGGTATTACACATCATGTTGTACCCCAAATACAATTTTTAAATTGGAAGAACAACTAAGATCTCTTTTATCCTCCTATACGTTTTCTTATCCCTTGACCTAAATATATTCCTAGTACCTCTTAATTATCTCTAACACGTTTAGGTCCTTTATTTTGACATTTTATAGTTGTTTTTCTTGATGTGTGGTTCCCGAGTTGAATTTTGATGTCTTCCTCACCTTCGTTCAGATTGACGGGTGTCATTGCGAGTGTTATGCTTCATGAAAATGGTAGATGATTCCTTTATAATTTGAGAACTTAATTAACCTTAAACTATTCTATTAATTTCAATTTCTGATTTAAATTCAATTTCACAAACTTTCTTTGAATTGATTTGATAAAACCCAATTTCAATGAATTTGTAGGATTGAAATGGTTTTGGTTGGAAAATTGGGGGAAAACCCCCAATTCCATTGAATCTGGGTGTGTTTATAGAAATATATTGATTTAAATTATAGTATTTAAATTAAAGATTGTATGGATATTATTTCAATAAAATCATGGAATATATTTGTATAAATAAACTTTGAACTAATGGAATTTTTTTTATATGGATTTCAAACTTGTGAGAGTGGATTAAACTATTTTGATAAAAACCATGGTTTTTTATCTTATTAAAAAGGCATGTTTATTTATTATAACCCATTCTAGTTTTAAATGGAAAATTGGAATCAAAATAGAAGAATATAATTTAATTATGTTTTAAGAAGTCTTAAAATAAATTTTCAATCATTGATTATGTAAGATAACGTGCAAGAATTATGTAGTTGGTTATTTACTTGGACACACTATATGCTATTAAAACATTTTAAAACATATATTCAGCTGACCACATCCTCGATGGGATGGTGATGAGTCACCATCAGCTTGTGTCAAGGAGACTGTGTGTACATATATTTTTGAGATCACATAGAGTGTGCAGAGTCCTATAACCAATATAATATCATTCTTATTTGTTAGATGACCATGTTTGTCACCTGTTATTCATATATGAGATATAAATGTACAAAAATGCTGAAAACTTGATTTAAAAGAACTTTAATTTGTATAAAATATTTTATATAAATATTTTATGTAATACAATGTTTTAGAAATATTTTTTCACTTGAAAATCCTTTACTTAATGTATTTTCCATCATTTGAATTGTATAACATTATATGTTTAAATATTATATGAAAATTCCAAACCTCTTTACCATTAAAAGTGAAATAATTATTTAGGTAAATCTATATTTTTGGAATCTATTATGGAATCCTTGGTGAGACCCTATGATGACTTTTATCTATCACCCTAGTTGTTCATTTAGGTTTTTTCAGATTATCTTCTTCTTGTTTTGAGAAAGGGGAAAGGATCTCTTAGAGATGGATCCCGATGTTAAACCTAGTAGGTGGTGAGTTTTTTTCCCTTGGGGACATCAGGTGTTTGTATCTATTTTGGTACATGGGTTTTAGAAAATTGGGATTTAAGCCTTTTGAATTATTTTACATTACTTCTAGTGGAGTTTCTTTTTCTATGAAAACAGTCTGGTTTATCTTTCTTTCACTATGTTTTCTGGAAAATATTACCCACTAACTTGTTTGATAAATCCATTTCCTAGTTTCCATCCCATGTTGATCGGTAATTCTATCTGGGTTATGCTAGGGATTTCTCAGTTATTGGGTTAATAGGGTACCCATGTTGGTTATTAACAATGTGGTATCAAAGGATGTAGTTAAGATGTTATCTTACAGACAATATGTAGTTTAAATATTATTGGGTCTTAGGAGGTATTTTCAATTGATTTCTTGGATATCTCTCACTACAATGAACCTTATTTCACTTGGTTGGTTAGGGAAATACATATTTTGGATTAATTATATTATTTATCATATTTTAATATTGATAGATTGAGATCCAAATCACACTATTATATCTATTGGAAATAATTTAAATTTATGCCCAGTTTGATGGTTAGCCTGATGAGTTACTTGTTGTCTACTGATGTTATATAAAATCATGGCTCTAGGAAGATGCAAAAATTGGATTCAAGGAGAACCTGATAATAAACCTCACAATTGAATCCTTAGTTGGATCCAAACCTGGTTTAAGTTATTGTGAGAAGAATCCATGATCTGATATATGCACCACCTCCTATCCCCATTCAGGATATGGAATTGGATACTCAGAGGGTGTTCTTTGAAATCATTCCACAGAGTTTCATCATAAGAAGATACTAGTTTTCAAAGACTCCACTGATCCTCAAATTGATGAGGAAAGGTTTTGAATGATATAGTATCTATTTGAGTTCACATAGGCATTGGAAGAGATCAAGGTATTATGTTCCACCTTCGTGCTTAAAGGACCGAGCAGGATATGCTAGGACATGATTGTAAAAATAAAAAAACATGAGGTCATAGCATGTAAATAATTTAATGTTCTTTTATCCAACTAGTTATTTGTAGATTCTATAGTGTTGTCCAAGGCTATCGAGTTTTTCAAGCTTGAGGAGGCTGAAATAATAGTGAGTGATTAATCTAATCCCTTTTTTGAGTTGCTATAATTTGTTCCTGAGATTTTATCTATTATTCGGATTAATGCTTGATGGTGAAGGGTCAAATTTTGATCATATATTTTTTATCAGGATTTAATTCAGAATCATCCCACTTATGCTAATGTGATAGATAGGGTGATGATGGTTGAGATAGACCTGACCGGTATGTCAAGGTTGAGTTCAGTTCATTTTTCCTCTTGTGGTTTTATATCTTCCTTTATGGTAAAATGTAACTGTGATGATTATAGTGGATGTTCTTGATGGAAGAGTGATTTTCGACCTCCTACAGTGCTAGGAGGGCATCCTTTAATTTTCTATCAGTATGGAAAGCCAGGACATTTTAGGAGGGTTTTCACCCAGGAAACCAAGAACTATGGCTCCCGCGGAGATTCTCAACACCTATAAAGATCATAAAACAAAATTTAAACTCTTAGTAGCATAACATGATCATAAAATCATCCACAACCTATATTGGAACTCGATTATTCACATATAAAATGGTTCTTATTACAAGGGTTTAGAATGAAGTTGCTTCACATTTTGGAAGAGTCTCCAGAGGAAGCAGACACTAGTCCATGAAATGTTAGAGGAACCATTACTATATCTTTTTCATTAATGAATACATTATAAGATATTTGTGTATATAAATTATTTATTTCAACCCATATTTTAAATTTTGATTAATCTTTATAAATATATTTTTTCTTGTGGAACATATATTACTACACCCCTTAGTACAATGAGAGAGCAGCGTCTCTATAGTACATCTCGTGTCTTATCCCTATTTAAGGTTGAGCTAGATTGTAGTTTTCTAGTAAATAATAAGAAATATATGGACATCATACTTTGGATGGATTGGATTATTTTCAATAAAGACTATATTGATTCTTATGTTCCATAGGTCTAGTTTACTACACCCAGTGGTGTGTCTCTTATCATTAAAATAGAATTGGATCCTAGGTGGAGCATGGTCAGACCTTCTTATAAATATTTGGAGATTTTTTTTTTATTTTTTCATATTTATATGGAGTGGAAATATTTAAGCAGAGATCTACCTCCAGTCGTCGTTGAGTTTTCTGATGCATTTCCTTACGACTTCTCTTGTTTTCCAAAGGTAAGTGAGGTCAAGTAATACATTGATATATTGTTTGGAAATTAACTAGTTTCAATTACCTCATAATGAATGGATCTAGCAGAAATGAAAGAGCTAAATTACTAATTGAAATATTTTCATGATAGGGTATTTCTACACCAACATGTCTCACATGAGGTGGTGCCGATTCTCTTCACTAAGAAAGATGATGTTTCCCTTTACTATTGTGTTGAATAATGATTGCTTAATAGATTTATAGTAAAAAGGATTCATTTCTAGGAACTGATGATTTTTTTGATCAGTTGAAAGGGTAGATGTGGTTTTCAAGGATCAACCACGAATTAGGTTACCATCATTTGAGGATACAGGAATATGAAATTCAAAAACCAACATTCAAAGAATGTGAGTCCATTATGAGTACCTTTTTATGAACTTTGGTATAACAAATGATCCTATAGTATTCATGGATCGAATTATCTATATTTTAAATGAGTATCTGGATACCATTGTGGTATTGTTTTTGGATGACATCAATTTTTTCTCAAATTATGAGGAGGATCATGTGCATAATATGAGAACAGTTCTAAGTCTTCTTTGAAATCCAAGGAACTACATCATGTTTTTAATGTGTGAAACCTAGATTTAATAATTGAAATTTTTTGGACACATTTTGTATTAACATGTTATATTAGTTGATTCTGATAAGGTAAAGGATGTTATGACTATGGAGAAACCACAAAATTTCTTTATTAGTAAAATCAATATTGGATTAGTAGGGTATTATAGTCTTTTTATGATGGAATTTACCAATTTAACTTCATTAATGACTACTATGACTTAGAAGGGTTGAATTTTGGTTGTAATGATAAATTTAATGGTTATTTTTTTGATCTAAAACGTATTTTGACTACTACACTGGTTTTGACTCTTCTAGAGGCTCGACAGGGTTATGTTGTATTTTATGGTGCATATGGTTCATGATTGGGATGCATTATTATACTATGAAATCATGTGGTTTCATATATCACTCATCAAAATAGGCTAAATAAAAATAATTATACTACCCATGTCCTTGAACATGATGTTTTTATGAACACCCTTAAAATTTGGCGGTACTACCTTTTTGGATAGAGGTTTATTAGATATTTAAAAAAAAGAATAATGATTTGAATCACCCCCAGAGGTGTATGGTGGAGTACCTAAAATCTTTTGACATTGACATATCCTATATCTTGAGGAATGAAAATTATGTTCCAGTTGGGTTGATCTGGAAACTTCCAACGTAGGCAGTGAAAGAATCTTCGGAAGAGTGTCATTCGATGACTGCCATTGCACAATTTGTTATTGAGGATAATGAGAAAGGGGTTGAAGATTCCTTAACCATAATTCAGTTGTAATATTATCATCATGGGATTTTATTTATGTTAATAAAATTGATCATGAATTATGTATCAATACATACTATATTTATAGTGGGGATAGAGTTTCCCTATGTTCATTCTCTATAGCGGGTGTTATATTCTATCAAAATTGCTTTGTTGTGCCTTTTGTATCAAGATAGGCTTTTATGGGAGGTTATCATAGGTCCATGTGGGTAGTGCACCCAGGAACCACTATTATGTTCTATGAAATTCATCGGTAGTTCTGGTGGTTAAGGATGATATGGTGCATTGTTTAGTTTTTCTTGGGTTTCTAAAAATTTTAGAAGGTGAATGTAGAGCATCAGAAACCATTGGGATTACATAATCCACTTTCAGTTCCTACATAGAATTGGGATAAAATATCTATTTCATTTTGGATAGGTTACTTAGTTCCCAGGAAATGAAGAATGTGATATTTGTTGTGATCGACAAGGGACCAATTCAACTCACTTTATACCCCTTTGTGATTCATCCAATGTGAGAATAGACCTACACATTAGATATAGTGATGAAATAATAAACCACTTTATTATAGATCTTATAGAATATTGAGGATATTTTTTGGTAAGGTAACAGGTGGTGTGAGAGCTATTAGAGATGGACAACATATCAATCCTCTCCTACGAACACCACCTTTGGTCGATTCATATTCAACACATAGTTCTAGAAGTTAGAGATGTGAAATAATGTTCTTGGAGGATTCTCATATATGGTTGATAGTTGTTTTAAATTGGATAATGACTCATCTATGTTTGTTAATGACCCTTGTACTAGTTGACTTAGGTGTGAGTTTTTCCTCTTTCATCATGTGATCTAGAGTTTTAAAAATTATGGTGGAACCCCAGTTCAGGTTGTGGTTGGCTAGAGAACATCCACTAAAGGTAATTATCCTTCACTAACCAATTATATTGATGTGATTCTATCATAGAGATAGGAGTATATTGTAACACCCCAATATTTTATATGTATTTCCTTTGAAATAAACTTTAGGCATTTGATCCTTTACTTTACACACAACGTCAAGTCTAAATGAACCATGATATAGATGTTAAATTGGAAAGAATGGAAAAGAAAAAATATGAAAAAAATATATAAATGTTTTAAATAATGAAAATTTATTTATTTATTCAGAATAAATAAGTACTCAATTTTCATTAAAGTCATTTTAGGCTTCAAAAATAGGTTTCCCTTAAAATGGGTTTCATTGCATTTTTCAAAAAATATTTTAAATAATTTATATCATTTTTACGAACTTTATTCGAGTTAATTAATATAATTTTCTAAATAATCCTGTCAATATTATCTTAGGAAGAACTTTTAGTATTTTTCTAAAAAGATTTATTTTTCGTTATGTATTGAAAATACCAGTTTTTGTAAAACTAAAATTTTCTCATTAAATAAAGTAATTTAAAAGTTCCTTTATATTTTTAATTTTATATTAATTTAAAATAAAACTCCTTTAATTATAAATAATTTTAGTAATTACTTAATAATCATCATTATACATGATTTTGGTATAAGTTCATTTTGGGATTAAAATACATTTTTCTAAAACTATTTTATACAGACAATGTGTTTTTATCTTCATAAATAAAATTAATATATATTGATTAATGGATTTAATATAATTTATAGATTATATATTAAATAAAATATTTTATCATTCATTTTTTTGGTTTTTACAAGGAAATTAATAGAAGTAAATTATGTTTTATACTTAAAAATTTATTTTTCTAAACTGGAATTTTATTTCGTTTTATGCACTTATTTAAAAATAAATCCTACCACTTATAGAATTTAATATGTTAAAATGGATTAAAAAATTTTAATCATAATAATTAATATAATTTAATAGGCACAAACTATTTTTTAGTCATTATGAATAGTAAAAATCGTAAAATTTTGTTATCAAGATTAAGGTTAAAACGAGATTATCGAGGGTTAAACTAAGAGATAAGGGTTGGAATTCAAATAATATAATTATAATTTGTTGAATATATTTCAATATTATCTTATTATATCATATAATTCTTTTCCATATGGATGCACCTTCACATAAAATTGACCTTATATTATTGAAATATTTTAAGTAATTCCATATGTGTCCCTCCCCTCACTTATAAAATAGTACATCTTCTCCTCCATTATTCAGACATTTTGAACCTTATATAACAGAAAATACCATCTCAAAAACATTATTTGAATAATTCCATTCATACTTGGTCACATTTTCTTATCATAGTACTAATCATTCAAGGATTAATGTGTAAGACAATGGAGATCCCAAAATGAAGAGGTATAAATCCTAACCAAGATCATTCAATATTATTCTTTATTACACCATATTTGAACATGTTTTATCCATAAAAAATGATAAATATAGTATCATAAATATATTTATATTTTATTATGATCATTTCATAACCATTTTCCATCTATTCTCCATCAAATGGGAAGTGAAAGGATCGCTCGTGTATATGTGTGTACGGGTGGACTACCGCCTTTATGTAGTGATATGATTCATTTTCAATCACCATATTTCACATTTAATTAGAATTATTTATTTATTGTATATATAGTATTTATCACATGATAATTTATAAGGGAATTATTTATCTTTTTTAATTCAATCCATTGAAAATTGGAAAATATCATTCGTGTATATGTATAGACTAACATTTCCAGGAAGTAATGTAATTAATTTTTTATCATAGGTTTACATGAATGGTTATAAGATCATATATAATTATTAAATATTATACTTATTAAATTATTAATATTATGGATATTATATAACCATTATCAATTTTCATGGACCATAACTGTTTAACCGAAACTTTCATGAAAGATGAAATAGCTCACACATAAAAAATGACAATTTTAATAAAGAATTATTAATAAATGGGTATTTAAATCTTATAAGTGGACCATATATGGTATTATATGAATTAATATGTTTTTTATATAAATATAATAAATTTTATTTTGTTATATATTATTTTATAGTTCTTACAAAGAAATTCATAATCAATGTAAGGGTTTTATGTTGCAATATCATTTTCACCATGATTGTTTATGTTTAAATTTATAATGATGAAATTATATGATATATCTTTAAAAAATATTATTTCATTTCTTCTCCCATGGTTATTTCTGTATTTTATATGTTTTCCTCTCATTTTCCTCACTTTGGTACCTAAAAATATCAAGAAACTATTTTTAGGAAATGTTATCTTTATTTACCCTTTCGATATAGAATATTTCACTTCAATGTCCATATTTTCATTAAAATGTTTTCAATGATGTTTTTATAAATATGAAATAATTATTTAAAGTCACTTTTACCATTTTTTAATTTATATTAAAACAGTTAAAATGAATTTTTATTTTTCATTTTTGAATGAGGTATTTCTGACTTTTTACCAAAAATATGAAAGGAATCTTTGTCTTACTATATAGTGCGTGAATGAATTTTCTCACCATCATGACATAAAATTGCCTTGAGTATTACTTTACAAGTTTATATGGTTATGTTTAAGTAAAATTATTTCCTTATTATTTTTGGAATTTTAAAATTTTAAATTAGTGATTTCGAAATGAAAATGGTATTTTCCTCAAGAAATGTTACAGTGATATTTTAAAGGTGTTTTAATCTATAAAAATATCCTTTAATGTTTTTGTGATTTACTAGAGATATGAAACAATGTTAACATCTTTATTCTTTATCTAGATGGTTATTGATTATGATGATGATATCTAATTTCTTTTCCATGGTTTTAGCTATTATGAAATGATAAATATTTTCATGATATTGTGGTATACATATGAATGGATTATTATTATGTGATGTAGGGGTCTATCATAGACCTCCAAAAAATCAGGTAAAGATTAATGTTTTATGATCTTAATAGGTACATGGGAGGTTTTACCAAACCCAAAATACGGTACATAAGAGGTTATCCCAGACCCAAAATAGCGTACATGGGAGGTTATCCCAACCCCAAAGTAGATACATAGGGGTTTAGCCTAAGCCTAACATTTGAGGAATGTCTTGGTGGGGAGAATTGACATAATATGTATATGATTATGATTATTCCACACTTTATACCACTATTTTTGGAGATGATTTGATGCTAATTTTATGGTCTCATTGATAATTTTCTTTGATTCATTTATGATTCATGTCTTATGAACTGTAAAGATTTATTTCACGACTCCTGATTATATGAATTGTTAGGAAATTTAATTTGTTATGATAATTTTCTCATAACATTATTCTTGTGATATTCTTACACAAGATTATTGATTAATATCTCCCTTTTTACCTTATTAAGAATATGAACTCTCTATTTTTGTATGTTTCCATTTCTAATGGATATGAAGAAATGTTTTTGATATGATATGTCTAACAAGGTTTATAGCTGTGAAGAACTAACTTAGAGATAATTTAGATCTTTTATATACCATTTTTTATGTATTCAACTTTACAAATATGCTAAACCTTTATGATTCTAGTGTGGATTTTAATTTTATGTATTGAATATTCATCTGATAAGATGTAATATTTATGTATGTAATGTTTGGGTCACTATATCTAGTATCGTATAAAGGTTTACTTGCTTTTAGAAATTGGGATGACAAAACTTTTGGGAGAACCCTTAGGATATTCCTAAGTGTAAGAGAATATCCTATGTTTTGTTAAATAAAGGAGTGTGGTTTTCTTAGAAAATACATCCTTATATGTATATTAGTAATGGATATGGTTTTGAAAAATATTCACCTAGTGGTTACAACTCTTAATGGAATTTATTATGTGTTAACTTGATCATAACTAGTTCATGATGAGTGGTTATAAGACTGCATATCAGGATAAAAAATCTAAAATGATGTTTTCAGGTCAATTTACATTTTCTTTATGATACATTGTGAATTAATTGAATAGGTTATTACCATGGATGGACTATATTAAACCTAAGGTTTTATATATTGAAAATAATGTTTAAATATTTAGATATAATATAAATTAATTTCATGATTATATGATTTCCCGTTATGATTTTTGTTCCATATACTATGGTTTTTTGTTTTAGTCATTGGATATAACTCTAATAAACTATGATAATTATTAATGTAATAGATAATAAAATTATTTTCCTCTAGATAAATTAATGTTATAGGATATGTAATGCAAAATATTATTGTTATTGTTACACAACTTTCTCAGTTTATAAATCATGTTGAGATTCCAAATGAGTAAATGAGAGAACAATATACTATTGAGTGCTTCATAAAGAAACATCCAACTTCTTTTAGTGGGTTTTTTGATCCAATAATTACAAAGTAATGGATCAGTACCACTAAAAAATATTTTCCGTTCTTCAGTTCTTGAAGCATGAAGAGGTTATTTTAGATGTTTATCGTTTGGAAGGTGAAGCGGGTCAATGGTAGAATCTTGTCAAGAATATGCGGCAACAGAAATAAATTGAAACTAAGGATTATAATGAGTTTAGGAGGTTATTTTTCTATAAGAACATTACTTGTATTATTCGTATGAAAATGGAGAATGAATTCCTTGGGTTAAATCAAAAGTATGATGAATTAATTAGTACCTATGAGGATAATTTTACAAAATTTATGAGGTATGTTTCTGGTATTATCATTGTACTATAAGGTAAGATTGATCAATTATTTAGTGAATTTAAAACAATTATATCAAGGGTATTATCCATAAGAGAAATTATTACCTATTAATAAAAAATTTGATTTTTTATCAAGGTATAAATGGAGATTGGATCAATATCATGGTTTTTATAATAAAATCAAGATATATTTCAAAGGAAATTATTATTTTAAAGAAACATAGAGGGTAGAATATGAGTATTCCATTATTATAGAAGAGTATAAAGAAACATGGAGGGAATTTTCTTAAGGGTGCAAGTAAATGCTTCAAGCATAAGAAGGAAGGTCAATTGGATATCATATGCCAAAGTATTGGTAATAAGTTATCTTATGATACAAATAGAGACAATTCTTTATAGAATACACCACTCTCACTCCAGTGATTCTAATTCCATGATTATAGGAATTATTCTAACTATTTCTTGAATCTAAAAATTAATGATGATGTTCGACTTCAGCAACCCCACAAGACAAAATTCAAAATTAAATCTCATGTGATCACTATTTCTGATGTGAGGTGTGATAAAAAATTGTTGAAAGGAACACTTATCATACAATGTAGAAATTCTAATGTATTTTTTAATTATATATCTACCCAATATTTTATATCTGAAGAATTTTATACGGGTACAAAATTACTACCTCAATAATTAAATATTGAATTAGCAGTAAAATCATCTAATGGTATGATGATCTCATTTCATGTCTATGATTATTATTCTATTGAATTTTTGGGAATGTGATTCCTATAAATATTATTATTCTACCTCTAGTTGAATTTGATATGATTTTTGGAATATATTATATTTATTTATATAAATCCAATATCAATTTATAAGGAAGTTAAGTCGTATATGATATTACAAACTAACCTATGATTATTTATCAATGTAAGGATAAATATGAATTACAATAAAAATTATATCCATTACATGGTTCATGGTTCTTATTCAAAGGGGGTATTGATATCAGATGGTTGGGGATAAACTCTTCATTTAATATATTCCTATTGTATGTGAGTTTGTTGATGTCTTTCCAAAAAAGTTACATAGTCCTCCTATAAATTATGAAGTTGAGTTTTCAATATAAATCATACTTGGTTTCACACCTATTTTAATGAATCCATATAGAATAGCCCAAATTGAGTTGTATAAATTGAATAAACAACTCTAGGATAATCATGTTTAGGGATTCATTTGGCCAAGTGTATCACCATAGGGCGCACCTATTATTTTTGTTAAGAATAAATATTGATCAATGAAACTTTTCCTTTATTATCAGCAACTTGATAAGATCAAGATCAAGAATAATTATCATATACCCCATATTGATGATTTTTTTTACCAATTATGAAGATCTAAATATTTTTCTATGATTGATCATTGATCTCAATACTATCAATTGAGGGTAAAAAGTGAATACTGGACCAATATAGACTTTTGTTCAAGGTATAGAGACTATGAATTTGTAGTGATTCTATTTTTTATTACTGATTTCACCACTATGTTCATGGATTTGATAAATATACTCCTTATATATTACATGGATCATTCTTTTGTAGTCATTATATATGATATTATTATATATTATAAGATAAAGAAAGATCATGAAGATCACATGATTATTATACTGAAGACCCTATATAATGAGAGTTTCTATGAAAAAAATTGTCAAGTGTTAAGTTTGGATATAAAAAGTTTCATTTTTGGGTCATATATTCTCAAGGGAGGTCATATCGGTGGATCAATCAAAACTATAAGTTATTGAATATTGGCCTCACCAACCACTATGACTTAGATCCATATTGTCACGAACTGAATCTAGTCTCCATCAAAACTGGCACAAAAACCGACCCATGAAAAGGCTCAAAGGGTGTTCCCAATCTCCATAGGCTGGAACAAGTTCCTGGGTATCATAAAATGAAATTTGGGAATGATTTATCAGAATTTATAAACATAAATCAACTAATGAATCCAATAAAACAAATCTGAATTTTTCAAAAAAAAACCTTCTTTTACAAAATTTCAGAATTTACTTACACAATTTAAAATAATGTTTAAATACCATTATAAAGGAACAAAACCCAAAAGGACAGCCCAAGAACCTCATCATATCAAGAGGCACTGCCCTCATTCCATCTCCACAACATTGCACCAAGAAGTACCTGCAATAATCCTGAACCACTGGTACTAAAAACTATACCCAAACCAACGAAAAAAGTAACCCAGTATACTTACACCCAAATGTGTAATTAGGGTGTGAGCCAAAGCCCAGTAGGATACCACCACTATTATATTCAATGTGATAAACATTCAAAGACTAAAATCATTCAAGTTTTCATAAACATGAAATGCTAGTTACAATTTATAAAAGCTGTAACCTTAAATAAAAATAGTTTTGAGGTGGGATACATTAAAGAATCAATAAAATTAAAAAAACATGCCAAAGATACTTTATTTTTTCATCCAACCATACCGTATACCGACGGTAAGCACAAATCATCTATTGAGAAAAGGTGACAGGAAATAACCCCTAGGCACTAGCTCACTATGGGTTTGAGGTACCTCATTTCTCAGTGAAAGTAACCATCACAATATTTGTTCTTGTGTACGAGCCACTAGTAAGGAACATAACCACAACCCAGGTGTCCCCAAAAACATCATCATCATCATAGTTTAGTTAGTTTTTTCATCTTCAAACATGTTATGTGAAACTAGGGCTAAAACACATGGGATCACTAGCGTACTAGTACACGTCCACCCACCTAGATTCCCATGTTTCTCTATTGTGCTCAAACAAGTTCAACAAGCCATGAAATATAATTTTCACATGAAAATACCAATTACACATCACACATTCACCATACATCCCACATGTATATCACAAAAGTCACATAATCCCCTTTTTCATTCAAATTCATTTTGAAATCATACTCACACCAAAATAGCCCACAACACATTTCACATATCTTTCAAAATTCAAAAAATCCTTTAATAATTTTATAAAATCTTTCCAAGATGATAAACATAAAGTAACAGCCCACTCAAAGGTAACATAATACCCTTTTCACCTTCAAAATTCATTTTATCATAATACTCACACAAAATAGCCCACAACATGTTCCACACCCATATCAAAATTCAATAAATCATCTCACCAAATTATAAAACATTATAAAAAAATTACATTAAAAATAACCACTTCATATTTTGAAAACCCATTCTAATAAAATACACCCACCAAAACAGTACATAGACATCCTTTTCACACTTTGTGTAACTCATTAAAACATTTTCAATTTTCCTAAGACAAACCCAAGGGGTATAACCATGCTTTTCATACAAAACACATTTCAAAACCCTCCTTCATGGAAAAAATCACCCCAACACCAATCCAAAATATAATTTTTATCCCTATAAACATTTATTAAATCACTCCCAAGTGTTATAAAATTGCATTTAATAATATGACAAAAGATACACATGAAAACACATTTTTCATAAAACAACTTTGAGAAGTAAAACCAGGTTTTAAACATATAACCCATTCAAAAAAACCATTTTAGGGCCCACATGACACTAAATAATTATCAAAACATAATTTTCAGCCCCTTTCAACAACTAATAAATCACTTTCATATTTCATAAAACTACCGCAAGAGCTGCATGTGGAAAACACCCAATTTAAAGAAAAATGAAACTATAAAATTTATCGCTTAACCAAATCCATCAAAAAAAATTCACACCATAAAAAAAATATGAGAAACATGAAAAATAATTAAATCCAGCATTATAACTCATCATGAAATGCTTACACATAGAATCACCTACCTTTTGTGTCAAAACCCTCAAATCTTGGTGTGAAACATCAACCGCACCACCTCTGCATCACAAGGAAGAGAAAAACAACCTAAAACCTCAATATTAGACCAAGAAACTCAAATAGAAACCCTAGGTACGAACCTTAGCTTATGGAAATTTTATAACTTCATGAAAGGGTGAAGGAAACCCTAAGGAAAGGGAAGGAATCAAAGAGATAAAGACTTACTTGCATGATTTTAATGTTTCCCCCATCAAATCTCCCTTCAAAATTGAGTTCCAAGGGAGGGTGAGAGACCTTGGAGGATTTACATGGAGGTAGGGCACAAAATGGGGAATAAATAGGTGGATTTTGGTTTATTATAGAAGTGAAAATGGGAATTAGAAAAAAAAATTATGAACTGGACAGGACTGCAATATTTGGCTGCATGGTTTAACAAATTGTGCGGCCAAACCATGTAGCGTGTTATGGCTACCCAAAACCATGCCATTATCCTCTAATTTTAGGGGGGGTTCCAAGGGGGAAACCAAGGGGGAAATATAGGACAAGGATAGGGGAGAAAATGTACCAAAAGAAACCATCATTTTCACCCCAAAACTCATCCAACTCATGGGTATAAACCACCCAAACAAAATACCCCACTAGTGGTGTCACTAGAAGTGTCAAAAAACTGACTCCAGACCACCAAAACCTCATACCAACCCTTTGAAAAAAATATTATTCCAAGTACCACATTATACCCTTAAGACTGAGGTCATAGGTCAAGAACACAAGAGACACCTAAAATTCAAACCCGGAACACCCGAAAACCAAGAGAAAGCTAAGAACCAAAATTGGATTTGAAACAAAGCATGGAATAACAAATATGGGTGTCACAATTCTCCCCACCATAAAGAATTCCGCACCCGGAAATCCACAGCAAGGCCAAAAAAAACAACAGATAAACCAAGATGTACTCATTTTCCAAGTCTTTCCCCCAAAGGCCAAAACACCTCTAATTGATCAATCAAGCAATACTCTCACCAACTAAAACTCACACTAATTTTCTAAAACAATCAATCCCATTTAGAATTTATCCCAAAAGGAAACTCTTCCAACACTATCTGAACAGGACTCAAGAAATTAACCCAAATGAACAACAACATCGAACAATGTTACACTTACCTTACTTTAACTAAATCATTGGGCGCTCTCCAGTCCCAATGTTTAACCAGGGAGGATGTTAGTAGTTAGATATCTCTGAATGATACTACCTACCACCAATCCAAAACCAAGGACAAATCTGAGTTACTAGTATGAGGAGACGCAAATTGGATCCCCACTATAAGAGACAACTTAAATTTTCCTAAGACAGAATGAAGACACTAATAGGGGGAGGCCTAAACGGACTCTCCTATACAAGGGGTAGACTTACATTCGAAATTTCCAAAAAAACTTACATGAGAATCATAGTGGGTCTCCCCATCATAAGAACCAACCATCTTAAACGACCATCATGGGCCGGCATAGAAAGACCCAAAATTTAAAAAGTTGGGATGGATGCACGGTTTGGGAAACTGTGTGCTAACTGTGGGGATCCTTTTGTATTCATGGTTTTCTGGGGCATGGTTACTATTAATTGTGTACAAACCGTGCGCTCAACCTGTTTAGCCAAATTTTAAGCCTATCTCCAAAAACCCGATGGAAACCAGTGGGGGAAAGAATGACATTGGGCGATAACATGGTCATGAGCCCCTCCCTCTCTTTCCACTGAACGAGATCTACATAAGAAAGATTAAAAACCATATGTTTAAACTATTCCCATATTTCATACTGAGTATAGGACTTTTTATAAGGGTTTGAATGACCCTGGGATTTCCCCTGAATACACGACATCTTCTCTTTGGGAGCTGTTTCTAGAGCTCAAAGGATTGAAGTATCTTCAGCCTCGCAATTAGGATTTGGAAACCCCTGAATGGAACTTCTTCTTCTGGTGATATAAACAACTACACCACAATCCCAGATGGGTTCACCAAGAAATAACACACCCCAAACTCACTTTATCATATCCCGAAATTTCACTGAAACAGGTGCTTAAAGGACACACACACATCAGCCCTTGTTTCTTTGGATGAGAAACAGAAAGAGGAAAAGACATATAAAAACACATTTCTTTAAAGAGAGGATATTGAGATTTTCCTAAGGGAGGCACAATTTCGTAAAGCAGATACTCTAAGAAGATTTCACAACCTTCAGTTTTTCAGTCAAACAAGCATAGGACATCACAAGGCATCACCCAAAACGACCCTTATGACTGATAGAAACAACAAATTGAGGGGGTCATTATGCAACAATCCCAAACATCACACAATTATAGAAAGTGGCCATAATTTTCTATCAAGAACATATTTCCCCCACTTGTGGTTTAACGTGAACCCCTTCTTCGAAGATACTATGAAGGACCCAGAGGCGCTCTTAGACACCATCCACACTAACAACCCCAGACCATTTCCACCTTTGACGAATCATGTAACTTAAGAAACTAAGGTCTCTTTTATCCTTCCACGAGAACTCTCCCACTTCAAAAGGATCCAAAAAACAAAGAAAGTAAATGGTGTAAACTTGATCAACAAAGATCGAGAAAAATATTCCTTATGTTGATCAACTGGAGGATTTTCCAATAGCGAAACAATCTGGGTTGCACTTCAGTCATGCATTAACTCTTAATGGGGGTGTACCTTATCCAATCAGAGAACACAAGGAGCCAACCAAGCTGGTCCATTGGTCCAAATGTTCTAAAAACCATAACCACAAAAATGAAGGGAACCATTATAAAGTCATCCAGAAACAATTCTCATAAGAGACCACTAACCAGCCCCTCAACCGAAGTTACCAAAGAACAAGAAACCAAAACACCATTCAAACAAGAGGGGTTCTTGGACCCAAAACATCCCACAACAACATTTACAAAATAACATAAGACACACCATCCCAAAATAGTCATCATGACATTATGTTTTCCTTTAAAATTATCTCTTTGAAGATAAATGGTTCAGTGGTTAGTGTATCCACCAATGGTACCCTATGGGCCTCACACATGCATGTTTTTGTGCCACACCAGGCACCCTCCTCATATCCATCCTAGAGTTCATATAGTCATTAGATTAACCATCCACCATCCCATGTAACCCTATGCATGTGGTGTCTCACAGAAATACCAATGCTTAAAAAAAAAATTCTTTCCACTTTTCAAAACCAAAACAGTCAACTAATACTTCCTTTTTCTCAAGATCGCTAACCAAAAAATCAAAATCCCAATTTACATCTTAAAAAACATTTCATGAGGACACAATCATTCAAATTAATAGTAACTTTCAAACTATTCACATCAATTTCAAAACATCTCAACCCCTTTTAAAACACTTTTAATTTCATAAATCCTTATTAAATCGGGAACTCAAATCTTATCATTTTAAACTAGATTCCCAAATTTCATAAAATTTTCAAATGATCTCTAGTTACCAAATCAAAATCCATTTCCAAATCTATACTCATGACCTTCAAAACATTTCATCCCATTAAAAAATCATCCACTAGTTTATAAAACTCTATTGGAAACACTTTTTTAAAAATAACTTTAATATAGTTCTTTCTTTCAAAAGAGGTGTAAAAACACCATTTCCCATTTCAAAAAAATTCTAAAAATTCAGTTCCACTATTTTAAAAAATAATAATTTCCCTCTTTATTATAAAATCATCTCACAAAAACTTTTCGCTTCTTAAAACCATGTCATTTTTCCCTTTAAAACAAAACTTCCAAAATTTCAAAACTAAAGGACACAAGACAATGTGAGGGGAAACTAGTTTCGGTGGGTGACTTGGACATATGGTTGGAGTCCATATGTCAATGACTTCACTTCCACAGAGAGTGTTCTAGGGAAATATCATCGACTCGACATAGATTTTCAGGCCTTGCGAGCTCACTGAGACCATTAACCCAACTCACTTTCAGCTTCCCCTAATTATAATCAAACCAAGAAAACCAAAGGACTCAGATAAATTTGGACTTCCCATGGTGACTCGAATCCTGTCACGAGGTGTGATGTCCAGGAACACTACCCATAACTAGAATGTCAAGTCCCAAAAATCCTAGCTCCATACTATCCTGACTCTTCCCTAGATAACATAACCCAAAGAGAGTGAACCTAACCTCCTCTGATACAATTTTGTCACAAACCGAATCTGGTCTCCATCAAAACTGGCACCAAACCCAACCCGTTACAAGGCGCGAAGGGTATTCCCAATCCCCATGGACTGGAACAAGTACCCCGGTATCATAAAATGAAATTTGGGAATGATTTACCCTAATTTATGAACATAAATCAACTAACAAATCCAATAAAATAAATCTTGATTTTTCAAACAAAACCATATTTTATAAAATTTCAGAATTAAATTACACAATTTAAAACAATTTTTAAAGACCAATATAAAGTAAAAAAACTGAAAAGGATAGCTTAAGAACCTCCTCATGAAAAGAGGCACGTCCCTCATGCCATATCCATAACACTACACTAAGAAGGACCTGCTAGAAATCCAAACCACTGGCACTAAAAACTGTACCCAAACCTACGACAAAAATAACCAAGTTTACTTACACCCAAAGGTGTAAGTACGGTGTGAGAAAAAGACCAGTAGGAAACCACCACTAAGATGTTCCATGTGATAAACACTCAAAGACAAAAAACATGCAATTTTTCATAAACATAAAATTCTAGTTACAATTTCTAAGATATGAAACTTTAAATAAAAACATTTTTCAAGTGGGATACTTTAAAGAATCAACACATTAAAAAAATATAAAAAAGATACTGAATTTTTTCAGCCAACCATTATGTATGCCGACGGTAAGCACAAATAATAAATTGAGCACAAGCAAAGGGAAATAACCTCTAGGCACTAGATCACTGTGTGTCCCAAGTACCTCATATCTCGGTGAAAGTAACCATCACAATATCTGTTCTCATACACGATCCACTGGTATGGAACATACCCATAACTTAGTGGTCCCAAGCATCATCATCATCATCATAGTTTAGTTAGTGTTGTCATGGTCAAACTTTCTACATGAAACTGTGGTCAAACCCCATGGGATCACTAGCATACAATTACACGCCCACCCACCTAGATACCTGGGTTTCCCTCTTGTGTTCAAACAAGTTCAACAATCCATAAAATATAATTTTAAAATGAAAATATAACTTACACATCACACATTCACCATAAAACCCACATGTATATCACACAAGTCACATAATCCCCCTTTTCATTCAAATTCATTTTCAAATCATACTCACACCAAGATAGCCCACAACATATTTCACATATCATTCACAATTCAAAAAATCCTTTAATAATTTTATAAAATATTTCCAAGATGCTAAACATAATATAAAATCCCACTCACATGTTACATAATACCCTTTTCACCTTCAAAATTCATTTTATCATCATACTCACATGAAACAGCCCAAAACATGTTTCACACCCATATCAAAACTTAATAAATCATCTCGCCAAATTATAAAACTTTATCAAAGTTTTTGACATTAAAAATCACCACTTTATCTTTCAAAATCCCATTCTAAGAACATAAACCCACCAAAATAGTACATAGAAATATTTTTCTCACTTTTTGTAACTCATTAAACCATTATCAAATTTCATAAAACAAACCCAAGGGGTAAAACCATGTTTTTCATACAAACTCCATTTCAAAACCATATTTCAAGGCCAAAATCACACCAATACAAATATAAAACAGAATTGGAATCCCTAGAAACATTTATTGAATCGCTCCGAAGTGTTATAAAATCACCTCGAATAATACCGGAAAAGATACACATGAAATCACACATTTTCATAAAACAAATTCAATAAGTATAACAAGGTTTTACACATATAACCCATTAAAATAACCCTATTAGGGCCAAAATGACACTAAATCATTATCAAACCATAATTTTATACCCTTTAAACAACTAATAAATCACTTTCATGTTTCATAAAACTACCACAAGTGTTACTTGTGGAAAACACCCAATTTAAAGAAAAGATGCAACTATAAAATTTATCGCTTAACCAGTTCCATCAAAAACAGGTTTTTCCCCACAAAAAACATATGAGGAACATGAAAAATAATTAAATACATCATTATAACTCATCAAGAAATTCTTTCACAAGTAATCACCTACCTTTTGTGTCAAAACCCTAAAATATTGGTGTGAAACATCAACCGCACCACCGCCGCACCACAAGGAAGAGAAAAGCAACCTAAAACCTCAATATTAGACCAATAAACTCAAATAAAAACCCTAAGTACGAACCCTAGCTTCTAGAAATTTTATAAATTCATGAAAGGGTGAAAGAAACCCTAAGGAAATCGAAGAAATAAAAGAGAGAAAGACTTACTTTCATGATTTTGAAGTTTCACCCATCAAATCTACCTTCAAAATTGAGTTCCAAGGGAAGGTGAGAGACCTTGGAGGCTGTCTGAGGAGGTAGGGAACGAAATGGGGAAGAAATGGGCGGATTTGGGTTTATTTTGGAAGGGGGAAATGGGAATTACAAAAGGTTTTTAATGAGCTGGATTGGGCTGCACGATTTGACTTTATGGTTTAACAAACCGTGCAGCCAAACTATGCGGCCTGTTATGGCCACCCAAAACCATGCCATTCTCCTTAAATTTTAGGGGGGTCCAAGTTGTAAACCAATGTGGAAATATAGTCCAAGTATATAGGATAAAAGTTCCCAAAAGAAACCATCCTTTTCACCCCAAAACTCATCCAACTCATTGGAACAAACCACATCAATAACGTACCCCACAAGTGGTGTCACTAGAAGTGTCACAAATACAACTCCAAAACACCACAACCTCATTCTATACCTTTGAAAAAATAGGAGTCCATGTACCACATAATACCCCCAATACTAAGGTCATATATCAAGAACACAAGAGACACCAAAAATTCAAACCCAAAACACCTGGAAACCAAGAGAAAGCTAAGAACCAGAAGAGGATTTGAAACAAAGCATGGAATCGAAAATCCGGGTGTGACACATATTTTTCTTGGTTTGGTTGGATATTATGGATTATTTGTGAAATATTTCTCATGTATATCTATTTCACCCACAAAGTTAACCTATAATGGATTATAGGCCCTATTAACTAATGAATGTGAAGAAAATTCCATGTAACTAAAGAGAAGGTTGGTCGGTGTGCCAATTCTCACACTACCCTACAGTGGAGAAGGGTCTGTGATTTATAGTGATACATAAAATAAGGAGTTATGATGTGTTATTATACATAATTATTTGTTGATAGCTTATACCTCATACTAATAGAACATTCAAGAGAAAAATTTCCCAAATCATGATTCAGAGTTAGCCATGGTATTTTTTCATTAAAGATATATATGAAATATCTTTATAGTGAATTTTTTGACATATATATTGATTATAAAAGTTTAAAATATATATTCACCCAAAAAGAGTTGAATATGGAATAAATAATATGGTTTTATTTGGTTAATGATTATGAATACTCAATACATTGCCACCTTAGAAAAGTGAACAAGGTGGTGGATGCTTTTAGTTGAAAGGATTATGCAAGATTTTTTATGATTAGGATCAAAAAGAAATAATATTTATTTATTTGAAAAGGATAGATCTTGAAATCTTGAAATAATGGGATAAATCTTATCTTTATCAAGTGAGTGTTTAACCATATATCCATTTGAATACTAAATAGCTGAAAAAATAGGGTGTGGAGCTGCAAAATATAGTGAGAAACATTCATAAGTTCAACCTTGATTATGATGGAATGATAAGGTTCAAGAACCAAGTATGTGCACTATATAGTGATACATACATTTCATACATATATATTACATCTTAATAGATTAATATTTATTACATAACATAATGATCCATGCCAGAATCATTTAGTAATTATGCCTTTGTAAACTTGGAGACATAAACAACTGGTTCATAGTTTAACTATATCTTCTACAACTAATTTCATCATATCAATCATCCTTCTTATACTTATCATAAATAAAACATTTATTCATAAAACTATGGAATAATACATAATAAAGGGTGATCTCATATGATAATTAAGGGTAAAAAAGGGAGATACCAGTGATCACATAAGAATAACATGAGCATAAGGGTATGAGAACATGATCGTGGAATTTGAAAACCATGCCCTGCATTTCATATATCAAAAAATTAAGTCATTTCATAAATCATGGTAGTTCATAACACATAATTTATAAACTAATAAAAGTAAATATGAAATGAGAGCATAAATTTGTCATAATACATATATTTTTATCATACACATAATAATATAAAATCATTTCCTTAGTAGTAAAGACCCATTTAGAAGAATCTCATAGTGGATTGGTTTCACTTCCAAAACCATCGTAGTAATCAAGGTTTACTCCTAATACTATCATAGTGTACTGGGATCACTCCCCAAACCATTGTAGTAGTCATGGTTCACTCCCATGAATATCATAGTGGAAAAACCCCCTTATTGAACAATGTTCACTCCCCCATTCTAGTCCTATTTATCTCATGATATTTCAATCTTTACCCAATGCATTGGAGGGATATATTGGTCCCACCCATACTTGGTTATAATATAACCACTTTACTTGGTTATAACATAACCACCATCCATGGTTAAAATTTATCCACAATAACATAATTAAAACCATACATAAGTGTTCCATAAGATTATAAAACATTCATCATATCATAACTCATCAAAGGAAATGGTTTTCATGAACATTTCCTCATAGTATAACCCATGTAAAAGAAACGATTTTCATAATCATTTCATAATATCAACATATCATAACCCATGAAAAAAGGAATGGGCTTCATAAATATATTTTCACCATAAATATAAATCATCCTTATAAAGAATAAAGTTGGTATTATTAGATAATGTCACCATAAAAGCAGAAGTAGCATAAAAGGATATCATCTTTTTTGAAAAATGATTTTGAAATATCACTTGGAACAATTCTTAAGAATAATATCTTTTTCACTTTTAAAAAAACAAAATTTATAAAACATTTTAAAAATAATTTTCTTTAAATAAAGCTTTTAAAACCTATTAGGTAATCTTTAAAAAATTTAGTGGTTGTGATAGTGGGAAATTAGATTCATGTAATAAAAATAAAAACTAAGATTCCTTTCAAGTTTTTGGTAAAAGAAAAACGAACCTTATTTTTAAGAATGTCATGAAGATTAAAATTTAAAAAAAAAATTGAAAATACAGTGAAGTGTAAAATTGAATTTAAAAATCATAGATTAACATTAAAAAAATTGAAAATATTTTTATAAAACATGGATATGGAAGAAAAAGGTGTTTTGATCGAAGATAGAAATAAAGTTAGTATTCTTTAAAAATATTCTTTTGGAATATTGAGTACATAAAGAGAAAAAAGTAAAGGTAAATCATTTATTCTCAAGAAATAAAAATTGTAGAAAAAAATACAAGATGTTTTTGAGAAATATTTCTTAATATTTCGTCATATAAAGCATAATCATAAACAATCTTGATAAATAATGAGAGTGTAACATCAAACCCTTATAACTTTGATCATTTTTGAATCATAAGAACCATGAAATAATAACATTAAATTTCATTAGAATATATAAATTCATGATATAACATGGAAAATTGGTTGTATATACACCTCATAAAATAATATAAGTTCATAACATAACGTATGTCTGAAAGAATTGAATTTGAGACAAAATATCTTACCTTAAGTATCGAATTCCTTCGTATGTGTTCGATCCTCCTATAAAATAAAATAATTTTATTATAAATATATTCCATAATCATACTTATATATATCATACCACATTATATTTACTTATGACATTTTATTAGCTTTTTATTAACCATTCCTTGTTAAAATCAAGTTTCTGGTAATAACTAATTTATTTTTAATGTATGTTTTGATTTGGTATTTTTGGTCATATTACTTTGATCATGGTTTAATAATCTATATAATTTTAACCATGATATAAATATCATATATATTCTGTATATATTTATTTATAGTAATCCATAAAATTAAGATATAGAAAATGAAATGCACCGTTCATGGAGATAGTAGGTCGTACGTACACGTTAATGATGATTCTGCTTTCTCAATAGATGAAATAAAAAAAATTAAATAATATATTAAAATTTTAAGATCATTTATCTATCATATATATACCACATATTCTCATTAAACTTATCCTTAATACTTTCCCTGTAAATCAAAAGTGAAAAACGAATCACATCGCTTCGTGAGGCGGTAGTCCGCCATACACACGAGCGACGTTATCGTATTCCCACGGAATGGAAAGTAAGAAGGTATATGTGATATTATAATTATAGAAGTATAATAATTTCATAAATACCATATAAAAATATTAAATCTATCATTTTATCGAACCATGATAGGTGGTGATGGAAAACGAATTTCATGGGTTTGTGAGGCTGTAGTTGGTCATACACACGATCGACAGTTTCATTTCTCATTTGATGGAAGAAGAGACGGATATAGATTATGATATTAAAATGATAAAATCTCATTATATGGTTAATATTTTTTCTATTATATGATCATTTTTGTATAATATTTTAATAATGTTTAATAATAAATAAAACAAAAAACATAAGTTTATGAATTTTACAACTCCTCCAGAGAAATGCTTTAGGTTTATACCTACAGACTTCTTAGAAGGTTTTACTGGTCAAAATAGGTCCTATAGGATGTGATTAAGGAATTAAGAAATATATTTTTTTTAATTATGGGATGAAAAATGGTTTTTGAAGTGTAAATAGGAGAGGATAAGTGGTGGACTTGTTTAAGTCGGGGAGTGGACACACATAGATTTGTTTAAAAGAATAAGTTGTACCCACATTATTCTCAGACCACAGGGAACAAAAATGGATAATTATAAAAAATTCAAGGTTATAAGGTCAAAATATGGAAATAAATTGGGTTTTGGACAATTTTATAGGTCATTTTACACCTTATCATTTTAGTTTAACCCATCAGTTAACCTGTTTTAACCTTAAATGTGGTAATTAATTTTTACTATTCGTTATGGTAGAAAATTAAGTTTAACTTATTAGATAATATTAATAATTATGATTCAAAATATGTAATCTAATTTTTTAAATTAAATTCATAAAATTGGTAGAATTTTATTTAAAATTAAACATGTAGAAGTGATAAAAAATCGGTTTTCCAAATAGAAAATTTCTAAAAAGTATAGAAAGTTTTAATATCAAAATTCAATATCAAATTTATTCCAATGAAATAAATTGGAATAATAAATATATAATTGAACTAAATTTACTTTTAAAACCAAATTAAAATAAAATAGATCTTTTAAATTCTTTAAATTAAAATGCATTTTTTAATAAAAATCAATATTTTTTTACTATTCGTCAAAAAATTAAGATTTTCAAAAAATTCTCAAAAATTAACTCAAAGATAATTTATAAATGTAGATTTAAAAAATTAATTTAATTTTTAAAAATAAATTTTCAAAAATTGGAAAATATATATTCCATTATTTGTTCATAAAATGTAATAAAATCATTTTTTGAGAAAATAATATTTCCAAAATATATAAAGACTTTACTACAAATTAAGTACTTATCGATAAATATGATTTATTTATATAAATTCATTATACTTAATATTTAAAATATATTTATTCCTATTCATACTATAAAGTTTAATTGTTAGGTTATAATATTCATTTTTAAATAATAATATTAATAGTGTATCATAGTTCTTTAAAACACAGTAATTCATGTAACACAAACTATAGAATAAATTAAATAAATTTGGAGAAAGAATTCATAAAATATCAAGGTGTTACATTCTTCCCCACTAAAAATAAATTTCAACATTGAAATTTTTTACTTTGGTACAAAAAACTGAGGATACATCTACCACATTACATCCTTAGGTTCCCACATAGCTTCCTCGAGCTGGTGGTTTCACAACAAAACTTTGACCGGGTGAGAGGTATTATTTTATATCACTTTCTTTATAAAATCCAGAATATCCACTAGTTCTTCCACATAAGAAATATCATGGTTCAATGGTATGACCTGTTATTTTATTACATGTTAAGGTTCAAGTATGCACTTCCTCATTTGAGAAACATGGAACACATCCTGAACCTAAGAGTGGTTTGGTGAGAGTACCAATTGATAAACTTCTATCCCAATATGAACAATAATTTTAAACGAACCGATATACCTAGGGATTAGTTTTCCCTTATTTCCAAATCTCTTAACCTTCTTCCATAAATAAATTCATAGAAATACCTCTCATTAACTTTTAATTCCATATCATGTCGATGATTATAAGCATAACTTTTATGTAAACTTTGTGTCATTCTTATGTGTTATGGAATGGCTATAACTGTCTCTTCTATTTCATTAGCTAGATCATATCCTAATAGCTTTATTTATCTAACTTCATACTAGTATATTATATTTCTACACTTATTTCCATAAAGGTCTTCAAAATTATATATTTGAATACTCGAGTAAAAGATATTGTTTTATGAATACTCAACTAAAGGGAGGGTGTTGATCCAAACCACATTTGAAATCTATAGAACAAAATATAAGCAAGTCCTTTAGGTCTTTAATTTTTGTCTTAGACTAGACATATATTTGAGGATAATACATTCTACTGAAACCTAGCTCTCTATCCCGGGCCTGCTGAAGACTTCACCAGAATATCGAGGTAAACCATGGATCCTGATCAGATATAATATAATGTTTTACCCCATAAAACCATTACACTTCCTTGGTGTATATTAGGTCAAGATGATCTAGAGATAAATCTTCTATGATAGTGATGAAGTGTGTTTAATTTGTATGGTGATCAAATAAAACCCATAAACCATTATTCCCTTTATACATTTTAGGGAGTCCTATGACAAAATCCATGGCGAGGTTTTCCCATTTCCATTATGGTATGGGTAATAGTTATAACATCCCCTTATAATTTTATCTCTCAACCATAACTTGAAAACATACTAAGCATATAGATACTTACTCAAAAACATCTCTCTTGATTTTTTATCAACAGAAATACTCTTCCAGGTAGGCCAATGGAATGTACTACACCCTTTTCATCCTTTTCTAGTGGGTTCAATCCCCACGGCCTTTCTAAATACAATAGTTTTTTGGACAACATAGAGGTTATCCTTTTTCCTGGAAAATATTAAAATAATCCTAAAACAATTACTAAATTTCAATAACCCATAATTACCTCAACATAAAAGATAATATAAACTTTGAATTTTACCAATACCTTTAATCATATATCCATAAAATGTAAATTTATTCCTCCTTAAATAACTTTTTCACTAAAACATATATAAAACAAATGGGTTATATTTCCATAAATGTCTTTCAAAATAACCTTAATATTGGTAAACTTCCATAACATAAAACCTCAAGAGGTGCATATATGAATTTGAACTGATGGTCAAATTTGAAATCATAATCCCATGACGGTATCCATAACTCTTAATTTAATCTTATATGGAGACATATATGATTCCGAAAGATAATTCACCCTTTATTCATTAAATAATTTTATATCCTAGACATAAATATTTCCATTGGGATATTAGGTTCACCTTGAACTGATAGAAAATCAAATGTGCTTTCATTATTCTATAATTCATGTATAAGTAGATAATTAAAGCTTGGAATCACATCACAATTCACTAAATTATGGAAAAATATTTTCATAAGGATCATTAATAAAAACTCCAATATAAAATTCCAAAATATACTGTGGAGGAAAAGTGTTCCCTAATTTTCATGATTCACATCATCTATTATGATTGCATAAGATTTCCCTTTTTCATTTGTCTTCAGAGTTTTTTGTGGATTATTTTAATTTTTATCCCTTGTATTAGGGAATTCATTCACATAATTACCAAACTCCTTTCACTTGAAGCACTAGATTGTGGTTGATGATTTTTTTGGGGATTTCCCACTATTGTCATAATTAGTTAACTTCTTCCCATCACTTTGAAAATTGATTCCCCGATGACATTCCTTTCTAATCTTAAAACATTTTTCAATCCATTTAATAAAATTTTCTCTATGTTTCCTTCCACACTTAGATCGTGAAAGAAATTTAATCTTCCTCTATCCATCTTTTTTAGATATTTCTTTTAATTCAATATTTATTTTCTTATAAAACCCCTGAGATTTATGGGTAACTCCAATCTCTATTTCCACCTCAATAGAAAATTTAATGATTTATTCATGGCTAATGAAGTCCATTATGTCCAACACCCTTCATAGACTTTTTTAAGACACTAAAGAATTGATAAACCTTACTTTAAGGTTGGATTATAATACTAGAATCATACCTCGCAATTCTTGTAAAATTTACCTAATAGGAAACAATGGATTCATCATCATTCTAATTTAACACAAGGAATTACTTCTCTATTTTCATGAAAATAATGAAAGGAAAGTACTAATTGAGAAATAAGTTCCTAAAGTCATCACATTCCATGGATTCAATTTCATCTTATAAAATCATATTCTTGATAAGCGCCAACCAATGATCCACTTCGCCCACAAAATGATAGACAATCAAAATGAATTTTTCAGGAATAAAACATTGGATAATGAAAAATATATTTTCAATGGTACTGATCCATTTCTCTGCAACTAGAGGATCAATATAACCACTAAAATAAGGTGTAAGTTTCCTCATCAAGAACTCAATATAACATTGTTTTCCTCCTTTTCTTTTTTAGAAGTTCAGAATAATTCATATCTTTGGAAAGTTATTTGAACATAAAAATGATATTTTTCATTCTAGTTCCTATAACATTTGGTTTCTTAGGAGGAAGTTAATTTCATTGTATGTTATTCTTGGCATTAACATGTTTTCTTCAGGTTTCAACCATTGAATAAAACCAAAAATACTGGTGTAAGAAACAATAATCATAGTGGGGAACCACATAAAAAATAACTTACATGATATATAAATCATGACACATTATTTTCAATATATGACACCTCCAGCTTAACCTAGGTCTTTCTTGGTAATTTTCCAAATGATTCATAATGTTTCATAAATAAAATATGAAATAACCATCTAATATACCTCTAGAGTGTAAAACTAGGTGTGTAGTAAGACTCATTCTCATTTACCAGGTAATTCTTGAGTCAATCTAGATGCACCTTTTTTATATTTACTACCAAAAGGTACATTTATTCTAGAACCTTGTCCACTTGTGGTATCTAGAAATGGATTTATTTCTAGAAAAATGACACTCTTTTCTTTACCATAACATAGGATGTTCTCTTATACCTCGGATTATCATAAGGGTTCTCACTAACATTTTCTCATAATAGTTTATAAATATTTAACAAAAAAAATCGTTGATACCAAATATAGTGATCCATACTTTTCATATAGAAATATTACATTAGTAAAGACAAATATTCATTAAATAACATAATGATCCACACCAGAATCATTTAGGTCTAGTGCCTTTGGAAACTTGGAAACATAAACAAATTGTTCATAATTGAACTACATCTTCTCCCAATAAATTCTTCTGATCTAGAACCTTCTTAGACTTATCATACATACAACCTTTCTTCATAACCTGGGGAAGAAAACATAATAAAGGGTGAGATCATATGTTCAGAGATATTAATGATCAAATAATAATAACATAAACATAAGGTTATGATAACATTATCTAAAAATTTTAAAACCATGCCCAGAATATCAAAGATTATAAACTTGAGTCATGGAAAAAATATTGGAATTTCATAAGACATGAACCATAAAGGAATAAAATTAAATAATATATGAGATAATAACATTTTCATAAGAAAAATATTTTTCGAATACACAAAAGCATATAAAATCATTCACCTAGTAGTCAATACTTAGTACCAAGACTATCATAGTGGATTGTGTTCACTCTCCAAATCATTGTAGTAATCAAGGTTCACTCCCAAAACTATCATAGTGGATTAGGTTCACTCCCAAAACTATCATATTTGTCACAGTTCACTCCTATGAATATCATAGAGGAAAAATTATTTTACTGAATTGGGTTCACTCCCCATTCTAGTCTTATTTATCACATGAGAGTTCAATATTTACCCAATTCATTGGATGGAGATATAGGTCCCACCAATATGTGGTTAAAACATAACCATCATACTTGGTTGTAATATAACCACCATTCTTACTTATAATGTAACAACCCTCGTATAATGGAAACCATACATAAGTTCTCCACGAGATCATAAAACATTCATCATATCAAAACCCATCAAAATAAATGATATTTATAAACATTTCATCATAGAATAACCCATGTAAAATAAATTAGTTTTATAAACATTTCAGCATGTTAGCATATCATAACCCATGGAAAAAAGAACAGGTTTCATAAAAACCTTTTCATCATAAACATAAACTATCCAGACAAATAATATTGATGGTATTATTGGATAAAATCCCTAGTAAATATTAAGTAACATCATATGATGTCATATTTGATGGAAAATGATTTTGAAATATCACTTGAAACATTTCTTGAGGAAAATAGCCTTTCCATATTGAAAATTTCATTTTAAAAGTAAAATTTATAAATAATTTTAAAAATACTTTTATTTATAAAATAATTTTAAAAAATATAATGTAATATTTAAAACATTGATTATTGAAGAATTTTGAAAATTATATTCATGTCCTACATGTTAAAACAAATATTTATTTTACATTTTTTTTTAAATCAAAATGGGACTTTATTTTTAAAATTAAATGAATATTTCTTTAAAAATTTTAAAAACAAAAAAAAGGTAAAATTGACTTTAAAAATCATATAGAAACATTATAAAATTAAAAAAAATTAAAAAACATGGATATGGAAGAAAGGGGTTTTTGACTGAATAGAGAAATAAAGTGGGTATTCTTTGAAAATATTCTTCTCGAATCATGAGTGTGTAAAGAGAATAAAATTAAGGGAGAACATGTATTCTTAATAAATATATATAAGATAAGAAAATTCATGAAGTTAATGATGAATATATCATAATATTTCATCATTGAAAGCATAATAATAAACAATATCAATAAACAATGAGATTGTAATATCAAACTCTTGCCACTTTGGTTACTTTTGAATCATAATCCCCATGAAAGAATACCTTTAAATAAAACTTTAAATTTCATTGTAATACATAAATTAATGATACATCATTTTAAAGGGGTTATATATATACATCATAAAAGAATATAGGTTCATAACATAACATATGTCTCAAAGAAGACAATTCGAGACAAAAACTCTTACCTTAAGTATCGAATTCCTTCATACATGTTTGATCCTTATGTATAATAAATATATTTTCATGTCTGTTTTGATTTTTTATTTTCGATCCTATTAATTTTATCATGGTTGCATAATATTCATAATTTTAACCATGATATAAATATCATATATATTCATTATAGACGTATTTATATTAATCAAGAAAATTTTGAGAAAGAAAATAAAATACATCATTCATGGAGACGGTAGGTCATACATACGAATGGACAATGTTTCCATTTTATTAATAGATGAAATGAAAGAAAGGTAAATAATATATTACCTTTACATAATAATTTTTATGTCATATATATAATGAATATTTTCATTAAACCTATCCATATTACTTTCCTTGTAAAGCGTATGTGAAGAATGAATCACATCTCTTCGTAAAGCGGTAGTCATCTGTACAAACGAGCGACGTTATCGTATCCCAATGGATTATAAAGAAAGAACGTGTATGTGATATTATAGTTATAAAAGTAAAATAATTTCATTAATATCATATAAAATTTTTAAATCCATCAATATATCTAGTCATTATAGGTGGCGATGGAAAACAAATTTCATTTATTTAGGAGGTGGTAATCCACCGTTCACATGATCGATGGTTTCATTTCCAATTTGATTGAAGAGAAGGGGGATATATATTATTAAATTAATATAATAAAATCTCATTATATTGGAGATACTTTTTTATTATATATTCATAGTTGGATAATATTTTAAGGAGGTGGAATAAGAAATAAAATAAAATAAATTTCATAAATTTCATCACTTCTTCAAAAACCTCTTTATGTTTATGCATAAAGACTTAATAGGAGGGTTTCATAAAAAAAATAAGACATATAGTATGTGTGTAGATAAATTAGGAATATATATGGTTAGGTATTGTCCAAAAAAGGCTTGGGAAGTGTTAATAATAGAGGATAAGGGGTGGCCTTTTATAAGTGTGGGAGAGGACACTGTAACAGCCCAAGATTTTATAAAAAAATATTCTTTTTAATTTTATTAAAGTCTTTTGTTGTACGCTACACCAAAAGGAGCTTGCACAACACGCATCCTTGACTTGCCTTGCATTACACGCAATCGCGACCTTCCTCGATAGCGTGTGTAGTACGCAATAACGAGTTTCACTAAACAGTGATATGCTATTAAAATGTTATTAAAACTAGCCGTTATGAATAGTAATAACCACTTTTTAAAATTATTTAAATATTATTTTTCAAAATGAACTTCATTTTTGGATTCGGAGTATCGAATTTAGCCTAAGGTGAAATTTTGGTACTTTTCGGATAACTTTCATATTCTGATGAATAGTGAAAATTACTAGATTATAATTAAAAACAACTTTTTTAATCGAAATAATTAATAGTGATAAATTATTAATTTGAGTGGTTTTAAAGTATATTTAGAATATATTTTTACAATTTAATACAATGTTGGTCATTGGATGTAATTTCACATTTAAACCAGACATAATCAAGTGTCAATCTTTTGATAGATATTGTTTCTTAAAAACACGCTATTTGTTTTAACAGCGGGATTTAATTATAAAATTAATTAATGAAAATTATATGATATGAATTTGGTAAAATAGACTTCATTTTTGAATTCGGAATACGAAATATAGCTTAGGATGAAATTTTGGCATTGTTCTGAAAAACATCAATTTTTGATGAATAGTGAAACTACTAAGTGGTAGTTAAAAAAATTAATTTCTTCATAAATCTTAATTTTACCGCTTCTGTGAATGGAATTTCAAAAATCCGAGAGACACGGTTGATGTCAGTAAGTAAAATGTGGTTGAATGAGATGAAAATAATTTTTGGTGAATAGTAACTTTTTACTTTTTTTACCACGGTTAATAGTAAATAGGGTAACTAAGGGTAAATATGATATTACTATTACCCTAACACATGTCCTAATTCTATTGGATAAGTTTAATTCGACCAAAAACAACCTTATTAATATAATATGACCATTTAGGCCCACTTGGATTAGATTAGGACATTTATTATTATTTAATTCAAAGAAGAGTTAAAAGAGTTAAAATCAAAGTTTATTTACTAAAACATTTTTAATATAGGGTTATACATAAGATAAATTCGATTGTAAATATTCATTAGAAAGCTAAAACTATTTCCCACATAATGGTATTTTATTTGTAATTTTTAGACATCAAATAAGTTAATTTATTTATGACACAAAGATGATGCAGTAATTATCTTATTAATGAAATATTGACATAATTGATGTTATAAACACCAAACGAAATATAATTTGAGACTTTTTATGAATTCCACTAATTTTCTAGGTTACTATGATATATTAGTGTTGATTTAATCAACTTGGTTCGAACATATAATTCTGTTATGACTTTCACAAAAATCATATATCAAATAGTGTCAAAATTGACACAAAATAGTTTTTAAATCAAATATTATATTATTAATTGTTATTTTATTCCTAAAAATCTAAGGTTCGGCCAAATGACTTAGATAAGGATATATATATTAATAATAAACAATTTGTGGTTCTTTTGGCATTTTATAGTAAGTGTATTAACCATATAGTGAAAGAAAACAAAAAGACACGGTAAAAGTTAAATTATTTAACTTAGAGTTAAATTTAATTGATAAGGTTAAAATAATATCCTAAACTTGTCTAAATTCTATTGGTTGATAGGATTTCGACCCCTCCCCACCTTATCTTCTAAATAAGACCCTTTGGAACCATTATAAACCGATTTTGACTTTAATATAAAATAATATTTTGAGATATTCTTAAGGTGCCCCTCTCCTCCCTTATAAAAGGACACCTCCTCCCCCTCCTCCTCACACCAATTTGAGCACTCAAGCTCGGACAAACCCTGCCAAAATATCTTCTCCACTTCCCTAGAAACATCCTAGAGGTTCTGGTCTTCCTCAAAGACCAATTTTAGTTCCCTAAGAGGAGGTCTCCAAAAGGCGCTTCAAAGAAGAGGTAATTACCGTTACCAATTCTTTCATCTTTATTTCTTCTTCCATTTCTTCTTCTTAGGTTGTTTCATTATGAAGTAATAACATAAGTATCACTCATATACTGATATGTTATTATAAGTATGAAACAACCCTATTTCACCATCTATCCATCCTAAGGAAAAAGAAATCACCGCGCGTGCGTACGTACGGAATACCGTCTCCACGCCGTGGTGTAATCTATTTTCCACCACCACCTTACATGGATGGGTATAATGGTGTAAAGAATAACTATACATAGTTATTAAAACATAATATTGATTCTGATATATTTTATAATCCACTCCAATTCAATTCAATATTTATAGAAATGATATCATCGCTCGTGCGTACGTACGGACTACCGTCTCCACGACGCGATGAGATTCATTCTCCATGTTAACCATTTAAGAATGATTATAAAGTATATATAAGAAATAATAATGAAATATATGACATTATAAAGATACTGGATTTATGTATATATATACATATTTATGTCATCTACTTACTTCCATTTCAAGACAATAAGGAAAGGAAAACAGCGTTCATGCGTACGTACGGACTACCGTCTCCATGAACGGTGTTTTTCATTTTATTTATCTACCTATTATATATATATATATACTGAATATATATGATATATAAATCATATTTTATATTCTAGAAGTAATTAAATCATGATATAAGTAATAATGATGTCAAGAACAACAAGTCAAAACACCTACGATAAATGAAACGATTTTACCCAAAACGCTTCTTTAACATGGAATTTACAAAAGAACGGGTAATATAATGTCATAAGTGAACCATATATGATATCATAACAATGAATATGATTCTGTAATAAGTCAATAACATGATTTAAATCATTATGCAAGAGGTTTGGACACTTACAAAGCAAGTCGGACTTAAGGTAAGGGAAATATCACAATCTCATTTTTATCCGAGATTGTTTATTCGTAAGTATTTACTGGGGTGTATTTTATCATCCACATCCATGTTTACTCAATATTTAATATTATTTCCATCCACCTAAAATTGTTTAAATCCATTTTTACCCTTCGGTGAGTTTTTAGTAATACGTATGAAAGGAATCTTTTGTCGTTTTTCGTACGAGGTACTTTTTGACTTTTCCGACAAAAGTACGAAGAATGTTTTTTTTAACTTATACGGCACGAACGGATTTCTACTGTTTTATAAAGCCTTATTTTCATGAAGCTTACTCTAAAAGATTTCATGACTATTTTCAATAAAATCTCTTTCTTTTAAAATTGCATGATGTTTTGTGAAAAGAAATTTGATTTTGAAGAAGAAATGATATTTTCCTCAAGAATTCAATTCAAGTGTTTTATCAAAATTATTTTTCATCTAAGATAATAAAGGGTTCTGTTTCTATCCATATTTTTACATTGATTTGACTATGTTGTGATGGAATTATGTTTATGAATTCCTTTATCTTATATGAATTGATTTACGATGTCATGATGTTTCAAGAATCCCATTTTTGTTACATGTGTTATGCGATGATGTATGTTTTATGATTATGTGGCACACATAAGAAAGGATTCATTATAAGATGGGTGGGACCTATATCTCCCTCCAATTCATTGGGTAATGATTTTATATCTCATGAGATAGACATGGCTGGAATGGTAGGTTATACCGGTTCAGTGAAACAGGACTGAAACGAGGGTTACTCGATTCAGAAAGGGACTTTGTCCACTAAGATAGTCTTGGAAATTAGTCTTGACTAACAAGAAATGATTTTCTATGATTATGTGTGTATGCCACAAAGTTTCATGTTTTAAGTTATGATTATTGTGATTACATTTCACTACCATGATTTATCCCATGTTATGAAATTATGCTCTCTTTTGTAGGTTATGATTTCCAAAATGTTATGTTCTTATGAATATGATGTGATTGATATTTCTTTTGTTTACCCTTACTGAGCATTTGAGCTCACCCTTTTATGTTTTCTTTTCCCCAGGATATAAAGAAAGGTTTTAGGAAAAAAAAGGAGGAAGATCTTTATGGGAGATTTTGAAGATCTTTCACCACGATTAGAAGATTATAGTCCGAGTTTCCAAAGACACTAAACTATTACGGTCCTTGTGTGTGTGTTTTTGTAATGTACTAAGTATTCCGCAAAAGTAATGTAATGTCAATGTACGTCAAGATACGGGTCTCTACAGACACACAAGGAATTTTTTAAAATAATAATGTATACCAAAATTATTTACATGTAAA
The DNA here is from genome assembly GCA_963277665.1 of Viscum album. Taxonomy (NCBI): domain Eukaryota; kingdom Viridiplantae; phylum Streptophyta; class Magnoliopsida; order Santalales; family Viscaceae; genus Viscum; species Viscum album. The sequence continues at coordinate 21,258,700 of OY728164.1, forward strand.
AAGGATCCAAAATGGGTAATCATAAAAAATTATAGGTTATAAGTTATAAATATGTACATAAAGTGGGTTTTGGATAAGTTTATAAGTCATTTTAATCTTTATATTTGTATTTTTACCCCTTGATAAACTCATTTTGACCTTAACCGTGATAATTTTGTTTACTATTTTTACTATTCATTATGGTGAAAAATTAAGTTGACCATATTAGATAATATTTATTATCATTATTTTAAATATTTTAACCATTTTTTCAAATTAAATTTATATAATTTATGGGATTTAATTTAAAATAAAACCCCCATAGGCGATGAAAAGTGATTTTCCAAAGGGAAAGTTTTCAAAAGTATAGAAAGTTTTAATATAAAAATTAAATATTAAATTTATTATAATGACTTAAATTGGATTAAAAAGTATATAATTGAACTAATATTACTTTAAAAACCATAATAAATAAAATTTATCTTCTAAATGGTTTAAACAAAAGGGCATTTTTAATAAAAATTAATGTTTTTTACTATTCATCAGAAAATAATTTTTTCAAAAAATTCTCAAAAAATCACTCAAATGTTATTTTGACACGTAGATTTGAAAAATTAATTTTATTTTTTAAAATAAACTTTCTAGAAGTTTAAAATTTTTCATTTTTTATTTTTTTAGAAAAAATCAATAAAAATATTTTTTGAGAAAATAATATTTTAAAACATATAAAGACTTTACTAAATATTAAGTACTTATTTACAAATAGTTTTTCTCTATATAAAACTATTATAATTAATATATAAATTTTTTTTATTCCAAATCATACAAAAAAGTTTAACGGTTATTTTATAATTATCACTTTTAAATAATAAAATTAATAGTATATCATGGTTTGTGAAAACACGGTGATGCGTGTAACGCAACATATCGAGAAAATTAATTTAATTTGGTAAAAATTTCATAAAATATTATAGTTTTACACCCATAAATATTATACTTAAATAAATATCTATTAGAAGAATCTCATAGCTCATCGTTCTCAATTCATCCTAGAAGTAAGTTGATGTATAGCTATATAAAAGAGTATTTCTGGTGGGACAACATGAAGAGATATATTGAGGAGTATGTATCTAAGTTCTATTTATGTCAACAAGTTATAGTTAAGATATATAATTATTAGGGGGTTTTATAACTATTACCCATACCATAATGGAATTCGGAAAAACATTACCATAGATTTCATTATTGGACTCCCCAAAACATCTAAAAGCCATAATTTAATTTGGGTTGTAGTCAATCGACATACAAAGTCAACAAATTTCATTTTTATTAGAGAATAATTATATATTTATTATATTTTCAGGATATATATTAGGAAAGTGTTAATATTTCTTTGATTACCATATTATGTTTCCTCGGATCGAGATCTGAGGTTTATTTTGAATTTTTTGTGAAGTATTCAGAAACCTATGGATACAAAGTTATGTTTCAGTACTACTAATCATCCTCATATAGAGAGTCAATATGAGAGGACCATTAAAACACTGGATGATATTCGGTTATCATATTATCAATATTTCAAAGGTTGGTTGTATCAAGACCATCGTCAAGTCTAGTTTTCTTTCAATAATTGCTTTTACTCAATCATTGAAATGGATCCTTATGAATTACTCTATGGAAGGAAGTGAAAAACTACAACATGTAAGTATAAATTTTGAGAAACAAAGATATTGGGATCTGAGTTAGATAAGTAAATGATAGATACATTTCAAGTTATTCAGCAACACATCAAGGCATCTTTGAGTTGACAAAAGAGTTATGCTAACAATCATCGGTAAGATCTTTAATTTGAAGTTGGTGAGAAGTTATTTCTATAATTTTATACATTTAATAAGTTTATAATAATTCTAAATAAGGAAAATTTTAACCCTTGATATATTGTTCTATTAAATATTCTTGATTGTTTAGGGATTATAGCTTATTTCTTGGCGCTTCCACCCAACCTCTCTCAAGTTCATGATGTGTTCCATATATATATTTCTAAGAAGTGAATACATAATCCTTCACATGTAATAATATCAAATATTTTATCACTAGATCATGATATTTTATATGGAGAAAATCCATTATAAATATTGTATCATATAGATAAATTTTAATGAAACACAACTACTCACCTAGTTAATGTTCTTTGGAAGAATAAATTTTTAAGGAAGCTATATGGGAACCAAAAGAAGTTATTAAGTAGATTCATCCTCATTTTTTTATATTATATTTATTTAATTATGAGGGAAATATTAATTTTAAGGGGGTTATAATGTAACACATTGATATTTTATATGTATTTCCTTTTAAATAAACTTGATGTATTTGATACAATAATTTACACGCAACCCTGAATCTAATAGAACTGTGATATATTAATCCTTTTAATCTAGTAGTTCAATTGGTATTTATGAATAGGAATAAAAATATTATGAAAAATAATTATGAATGTTTTAAATAATGAAAATTTATTTATTATTTCATAATAAATAAGTACTCAATTTTCATTAAAGTCATTTTTTCTTAAAAAATATGTTTCCTTTAAAAATGGTTTTCATTACATTTTCCAGATAGATATTATAATTCATTTATTTTATTTTTGGAAATTTTATATGATTAAATTGATGTTATTTTTTAAATAATTATTCCAATATTATCTTAGGATGAACTTTTATAATTTTTCTAAAAAAAATTATTTTTCAGTGAATATTGAAAAAACTGATTTTTTTTAAGATTATTATTTTTTAATTAAATAAAATAACATAAAAGTATCATTATATTTTTAATTTAATATTAAATTTACATAAGTCTAATTTTATTATTAATAATATAATTAATTACATATTAATCACTATTATACTTGAGTTTGGTATAAGTTCATTTTGGGTTTAAAAACACATTTTTCTAAAAACTATTTTATAAGAACAATTTGTATTTATATTAATAAATTAAATTAATCTATATTTATTAATTTTTAAAATTAAATTCATATATTATATATTCAATAAAGTATTTTAAAATTAATTTTTTTTTTGTTTTTAAAGTGCAAGGAATGGAATTACAATCAGTTTTATTCCTAAAAATGGATTTTACTAAAACGGAATTTTGATGCATTTTGTGTGCTTATTTAAAAAAATTATTCTACTTATAGAAATAAAATCTGGTAATATAGATTAAAAATTATTAATAATCATAATTATTATAATTTAATAGGCATAATAAGTTTTTATATCATAATTTATAGTAAAAAATAGTAAACTTTTGTTACCACGGTTAAGGTTAAAACTGGATTGTCGGGGGGTTAAACTAAGAGATATGGGTAGGAATTCCACATAATAATGAATATTTATTTTTGTTTGAATATATTTAAACCTTATCATGTAAAAACTTATAATTCATGTCCATTTATAGCTACTTTCACATGGAAGTGACCTTATATTATTGAAATCTTTTAAGTAATTCCATGTTAATCCCTCCCCTCAATCATAAAAGGGAGCCTCTTATACTCCATTATTCACATATTTTTAAACTTCTATATCATCCAATAAATACTAGAAAACATTCCTAGATTCATTAAATTAATCTTTTATTTCATGGTCTTATCCTTTGACTAATCTTTCAAGGCTTTAGGTGTAATCCAAAGGAGGTATCTCAAAGAAGAGGTATACAAATTAACCAAACTCTTTAAATTTTATTCATTATTACACCTTTTATAAAATTATTGTATCCATAAAAACAAGATGAATAAAGTATTATAAATATACTAATAAGTTATTATGATTATGTAATAACAATGTCCCACCTCTTCTCCATCAAATGGGAAGTGAAAATATCACTCATACATACGTGTGGACTACCGCCTCTACGTAGTGATATAATTCATTTTCCATCACCCTAATTCATGATAGGTTATTATGATTGATTTAGTGTATATATATTATATTTATTATATAATAATTATTTTTTATAGGTGGATTATTGTTTACCTTTCTTTCATTTCCTCCATTAAAAGGTGAAAAACATCGCCCATGCTTATGTTTAAACTACCGTTTACAAGAAGTGTTGTAATTCATTTTTCATCACCACTTTATATGAATGGTTATAAAAGTGTATATAAAGATTAAATATTATAAATATTAAATAATTAATATTCTTTATATGATGGAACCAGGGTCAAACTTTAATAACCATAACTTCCGAATAGAAACTTTCATGAAAAATAAAAAAGTTAACACCTAGAAAATGATGATTTTAATAGAGAATTATTAATAAATGGGTGTTATAATGTTATAATTGGAACATATATTTTATTATAGGTATTTAAATAGATTTTTTATAAATAATAATAAATTATCATTTATTTTATAGTAAGTTATAGCACTTATGAATAAATTCATACTTGATGTAAGGGTTTTATGTTTCAATCTCATTTTTATCAGGCCTGTTTATTCGTAAATTCACAATGGAAAAATTATATTATCTATATAAACCAAATATTATTTATTTTCTTCACATATGGTTATTTATATACTTTTCTTTTTTTCCTCTAATTTTTATATCTTTGGTACCCAAAATTATTCACAAAGTATTTTTAAGAAAAGTTAGCATTATTTACCCTCTCAACAAGAAAGTTTTCTATTAAATGTCCACATTTTATTTAAAATATTTATAAGGATGTTTTCACTAATATAAAATGAATATGTAAAGTAATTTTTACTAATTTTTTAATTTATATAAAAAAATTAAAAGTAATCTTCTTCTTATTTCTGAATGAGTTACTTTTGACTATTTACCAAAAATGTTAAAGGAATCATTCTTTTAACATACACCTCACAAACCAATTTTCCTACCATAAAAACTTCGAATTTATTTGAATATTACTTTAGAAGTTCCATTGTTCTTTTAAAATAATTTTTTTCCTTAATATTAGGTAAAATTTATGATTTTAAATAAGCAATTTCAACATGAAAAGTGTATTTTCCTTAAGAAATGCTCTAGTGATCTTTTAAAGATATTTTAATCTATAACAGCATTATTTAACGTTTCTTATTATTTACTAGGGATATGATCAAATGATACCATATTTATTATTTATCTGGATGATAATTTATTATGATGATGAAAACTTTATGAAACTCATCTTCTTTTTCTTGGGTTCGCCTAGGATGAAACGATAAATTTTTTTATGTTTTTATAGAATAAATATGAATGGATTATGATTATGTAATAGGTGTCCCATTATATCCATCCAATGAATTTTTTAAATATTGATGTTTTATGTTCTTAATGGGTATATGGTAGGTTATCCCAATCCCAAAATAGGGTATATGGTAGGTTATCCCAATCTCGAAATAGGGTACATGGGAGGATATCCAAAGCCTGAGGCTGGTACATGTGTTGTTATCCCAAGACAAACATGTAATGATTGTCTTAGTGGGTAGCATTGACATAAGATTTATATAATTATGATTATTCTATACTTTATACCACTATTTTAGGACATTATATAATTCTAATGGTATGCTCTCATTTCTCATTTTCTTTAATTCCTTTATAATTCATGTCTTATAAAGTAAAAATATTTATTCCATCACTTCTGATTATATGAATTATTAGGTATAAATTTCATATATTAATCTCATGTTCTCATACCTTTATTCTCACTATTTTATTAAACTTTATCACTCATTAATATCTCCATTTTTTCTATATTGATCACATGGCCAAAAAAATTCTTAATCTTCCATTTCCACTATATATTAAGAAATGTTTTAAGTATAATATGTCAAAGTAAAGTGATATTTTTGAATAACTATGTCATAGATGATGTGGATATTTTATGTACCAATTTTTTATATATCAAAGTTTTCAAATACACTAATAATTTATGTTTTTGACATTTATTGTATTGTTATATAATAAAAATTCATCTAATAAGATGTAATATTTATGTATGTAATGTTTGGGTCAATATAGTTGGTAACAGAGAAAGGTTCAATTACTTTTGGAAACTAGGATGAGAAAACATTAGTGATAAACCTTTGGATAATCCTAATTATAAGGTATCATCCAATGTTTTGGTAAAGAAAATAGTGTGTTTTTCCTAGAAAATACATCCTAGTTTGGATACTAGCAAGTGGATTCAATTTTGGAAAAGATTCGCCTAGGTGTAACAAATCTAAAGGGGTACTATTTGGTATTAATTTGATAATGACTAGTGCATGATTAGTGGGTATAATACTTAATAATATGATAGACACTCCCATTGTATATTCTTGAGTTAATTATCATTTTCTTTATGATCCATTATGAATGATTTGAATAGATAGTGAGCATGTATAGCCAAGGTTAAACCTAAGGTGTCATTTATTGAAAACAAGGTATCATGATTTAGATATCGTATAAATGATTTTCATGATTATATGATTTCCAAAAATTATTATCATTTATCATACTATGTATTTTGGTTTCTATCAATGGTTGAAACCAAAAGCAACCATGTTTACAGTTGATGTGATAGATAATAAAATGATGTTAATTTATAGAAACCAAATGTTATGGGATATGGAATGACAAATATTATAGCTATTCTTGCACAACTTTCTCAGGCCATGAATCATGATGAGCTTACAAATGTGTGATATAGAGAACAATGTACTATTGAGTCCATTATGAGGAAAAAATTTCCTTCTTTTAGTGGGTCTACCGATCCATGAATTATTGAGAAATGGATTTGTACCTCTAAAAAATATATTTTATCTTCTCTATTGATCATATTGTGGAAAGGTTATTTTATATGTTAATCATTTGGGAGGTGAATAAGATCAATGGTGTACTCTTATCAAGAATGTAACACCACAATACATTGAAATATTTTTATTTTAGAAAAAAATATAATTTTTTTGTTAGCATGCTTTATAAACAGAGTTAAACTTACGCTACACACAACACTAAATTATCTTGTGTTACAAGTATGACCAACTTTTGTCAAATTTTAATGGAACACCATTAAAACTAAATTTTGAAACTTTTATAAATTTTATTTTTCAAAATAAACATAATTTTTTAATTTATAAGGATTAAATTATTTTAGGGTGAATTTTTTGTGTTTTCCTGAGAAACTTCATTTTTTGATGAATAGTAAAAATTAATAGAATTTAGTTAAAATAGCCTTTTCATTTAAATAATTATTAGCATTAAATTATATTTCAAATTTTTCTTAGAGTAAAATTAGATCAATTATACATCTATTCAAATAATTAAGTTCATTATAATCAATTTGAAATTGAAATTGAATTTAAAAAACTTAATAAACCTTTGAATGTTTTTCTAATTTAAAAACCTGTTATTTCATCTCGTCTAGGGGATTAGCGTTAATAATAATTTTCCTACCTGTATTATTTGAAATTTTAAAATATGAAATACATGGTTTTAATAAGTATGATATTTTTGTTCTAATAATATCAACTTAATTTTTAACAAAACAATTATTAGTGGAAGTGAATAAAATTAATTACAGTGATTATGGTAAAATTAAGATTCATACGGGACTAAACCTTAATCTTAAGGACCAAAGTGACTTAAAAAATTTTAAAAGATCCATATTATTCCAATAATTTGACTATATCACCTATTTTATTGAATTTTTTTGGGTTATTTGGATATTATTAAATGGAAGTTCCCTATAAAAAAGGTTAAGTAAGGAAAAAGACAAAAAGGGAACTTTCCTTACCTTTAACATTTATGAAACTTTGATATTTGTACAAAAAAATAATAATTTAAGTTATACATATTATTTTTGGAAATATAAATGGGTTAATTTCATCATCTTAATTTATCATTAATTTTTCTATATGATTTAGTTACTTTAAATTCCTAATAAACACCAACGTAATGATTATTTAGTTAATAATTAACTAAAATAAATGATACTATAGATATTAAAAGTGAAGTGAATTGATTGAATTATAGTATTTATTTATTTTTTAGATGAATATATCATATTACACATTCATAAAACTAATAAATTTTAATTCAAATATTATATTCATATTTTAAAACTGAAATTAAATAAATAATGTTAGAATTGGCATTATTGTTATTTTAAAATAAATAATATTTTATAAAATGATTTAGAGTTAATAAAATTTATATATTATTAGAAGTTATTTATAAGTGTTAATATATATTATATATGGTCTATTAATGGATCAATTTATCTTTTTATAATTAACATATTAACCCAGAGATTGTAAAGATGTTGTTAACATAGTACAGGTTTAACTTGTATTTTAGCATGTCACATTCGCTTGTTTTAAAATTAATTTCCAAAACAAATGGATTTTTAATTTTATAAATTATATATAATATTAATAATTAAGTTTATATATATTATCCAATAAATCTCAATTTATTTTATTCTTAATGGTAAAATTACTTTGGTTGGAAAACTAGAAGCTTTAATAAAAACCAAAATGATAACATTGGGGAATCTTAGAAGTTAAGGAAAAAAATTATTAAAATGCATGTATTTTTGTGTGTATGAGGTTTTTCCCTACATATATTCTTATTTAATACATTATTTTTTTCTTTTTTGAGGAACTTTAGGAAAGTTATACCTCCCATTAATGAATACCTTTTGGTATTTACAAGAGTATCACTCCCCCTCCACTATAAAAAACCTTCTCTCCTCCAACTTCATTACACCTCATAAACAAATTAGGTTCACCCAATATAGTACCAAATAGTCTCCCAACATCCCTATCATCCTCCTATAATCATCCCTTTGTAAATAAATAAATCTAAAGAATCCCTTTTGTGAGAACCAGAAGGAGTTACCCGATTAAGAGGTAACATCTTCTCTCAATCTTTTTAGATTCATTTTCATTATCCACTCCTTATACTATACTTATTATATTATTAAATAACCAAAGAAGTATTATAAATATACTAGTATTTTTTTATGTTAATATTTATACCAAAACTTACACACACATCCATATAATGGGTAATGAATATACTGTTTTTGTGTACGACGAACTATTGCCTCACGAAACAATGATTGTTAATTTTTCCCTTACCACCTATCATGGTGGACATTATGATGGATAATATGATTTTATATGATTTTATATGATATTCATAATATATTTTTTCTAATATAACTTTTATTTATAACATTACTTTATTCTTTCCATCTTGTGTAAATAAGATAATTTCGATTGGGGAAGTGTGCACTTATGCCCCCTGAAAAAGATATGACTCATTCATACCATACATGGAACACATAAAAGATGGTTTTAATAAACCTATGTAACATATATAACATATATATGATTCTGGAATTATAATATACATATTTATCATTTAGTTTTAATTCTTTTTATCCAACAACTAAATGAAAGTACCGTACATGTGTACGTACGACCTATCGTCTCCATGAACGGTGCACTTCATTTCTAATATATAAATATAATGATATAATATAAATAAATATATAATCAATATATGTGATAATTAATACATATTTTACATTCTTGATATTATGAAACCATGATCTAATTTATGATAACAACAAATAACAAGTCAAAACTTACTCGAGCAACCTAGGCAATTAACACCCAAAATAGTGAAATTAATGAAAGTGCGTTAAAAATGGGTAATAAAATATTATAATGAATTAATATATGATATTATAAACATTATTATGGTTCTTTTATAAGTTAGAAACAAATTTTAAACCACTATATGGTAGTATAAAGACTACACAATAAAGGTAAGATTAAAGTAAGGGAATTTCTTCTCAATTTACATTCCATTAAGGCTTATTTATTATTATGTAACAATTAACTTTTATTTGTTGTATATAATTAATTTTTCATGTTATATCATGAATATTGTTATTCTCGTGATATTATAAGTTTCATTTAATTCCATACCTTTCTGGATATTATGATTCAAATGTTTCAAAGTGGTATGAGACACTTTGGAATGTTTGAAGATTATTCTATTTAAGAGTGTTCTTAATGATTATCTATGTAGTCTCGTTTACTTTTGTGATTGTTAAATCTCTCTTGAAACAATCACGTTATTGTAATCATTTTTCATTTTTAATTACCTTGAATATCTATATTCTCACATAATGGATATTATTATTTCCTGAACCATATATCATTTTACATATGGTGTTCACTTTGGAAGTAATTTGATTAACTGGGAATTATTAATAAATTTTTATCTTCTATTCAATAAGTATTCATTTTTATAATTCAAATTATTTATTTACTATATGAGGAATTATTTGTACATGAAATACATTGGTTGTGAACTGTTTAAGGAAATCCCTATGGGTTGGGGACAAGTTGATGTAAGCCGATCGATGCATCGGTACTCTCATGTGGTGAATTAGTTGGTTAAATAGTTTAAACGGTCTCTTTATGGTAAAGGTATCATGTTTCTAAGAAATATGACCTCTGATAATTAAAAATTGTCTTTATTGAGAATTTATTTATTATTTATCTATGATTTTTTCATTGACATATCTATGGATGCATTTCATTTTTAGTTCATTGATTTAAGGTAATGTGTTTTCAGATTATTACCTTTACATATTGATATCGCCTTATCTAGTTATTTGTATGGCATGTGTTATCAGTTATTTACCTTTCCATGTTAATTTATTCCTATTTATTCATTATTTAATCGAATTTTCTTACCCTTACTGATCATTTGATCTCACCCTTATTATGTTTCCATTAACCGGGATATGAAGAAGAAATCATTGAATAGGTGTTAAATAATGAAATTTATTTATTTTTATTATGTATCATGTTTTTATTTCATATTTCCCAATGTATTATGGGTATCATGTATGTAATATGGCTTTCCAACACTAATAAACTGTTTGGTTCTTTGGTATTTGATTCCTAATCATGCTAATCTAATAAAGTAATGTACTAGCTTCGGGCTTCTCGGGTCAGGGTGTTACAGTTCGTATCAAATGAATTTTAGCAGCAACCATGGAAACTAGATTTAGAAAAGTTTGATTAGGGAGCACAACCCTAAGATATAAATTGAGGACATGAATACAAGAACGTATTATAATTTTGGTAAGGTAGTGATTATGTGGTTATTCCTAGAAATGCATCCTTGTCTGGATACTACAAGTGGATGTGGTTCTTGTATATATGTACCTAGGAGTAATAACTTTGACAAGGTGTTTCAGGCCTAACTCAGGGTAACCTAGTACAGAAAAAAAAAATTCCCTTACTGCGCACCTGTTTTGACACTCCCCGGGGATATGCTGAGGATAGTTCACATTTTCTATACCTACCATTATGAAGGATTTATAATTAAATATTTCTATAAAGTATCCAAATTTTTAGATTCTAGGATTCATGATTCATTAATTTATGTTATGTTTTATACTGTATTTAGAGTTATACAACGTTCATAACATTATGATCTAATATAGTAGATACCATTGTTTAGAAATGGAACCTATAAGGAAAAATGGTATCAATAATCATGTCCAATATAGAGGTTTCCCTACTAAGAAAGTCAATAAATATGGTATCAGAACTGAGAATGTTATGGATATATTAGGGAAGCTTAGTCTGGTTATGAAAAATAACCTTTCCTGAATAGAATAACCAAATCCATAGAGATAATATCCAATATTGGATCGCTTTATGTGGAAGAATCCCCCATCATTTAGTGGGACTACTAATCCAATTATTATTGAAAAATGGATTAAGTATCTCGAGAAGATATTTACAGCCTTGTAATGCAATGAAAAGAAAAAGGTTACACTTTTATTCTACTGTCTCCAAGGTGATTCTAATCAGTGGTGGTCTCTGATCCAAAATACAAGGGAGGAAGAAGAAATTGAACTGATGGAATGGAGTGCTTTTAAGTAGAAATTCTTTGATAAATACTCCCCTTGGATAAATAATCCCCTAATGATTAAAAAATTGAGATGAAGAAAATTTTCCTTATTTTAATGATAAAGGAGGAATAAAGTGTTTAAGAGTGCGAAGAAATATTTACCATGTTAGAAAGGTATGTTACGAATTTTCAAATGCAACATAGAATGTAAGATTTATCATTTCTTTAAATGAATTTAGCCAAATATTATAAGAGAACTGGTTTCTCAGAATTTTTATTCATACGATGAAATAGTTTTATGTGATATCAAAATAGATAAATAATTCTCTAATCCTTATGGATTCAAGGCAAACCAATAGAATAATACATCTTATGAACACCATGGAAAAGGTAATGACTCAAAGAATATGAAGGAAATAAGGGTTTTACCACTTGTGATAACTATGGAAAGAATCACCTTATTAAATGCTTGAAAGGATTGTGAGTTTTTTATAAGTGTGGGGGAAAGGGAACCAAGCAAAAGAATCCAATGGAAATAATGAAAACTCTTCTATTAAATGTTACAACTATAATGAAATTGGGCACTATGAAAACAAATTCCCCAAATGATAAGGGAATACACCTTTGAAGAAGATGAGGGACCAAGGTCAAGTATATGATATTACCTCGACCAAAGTGTAATGATTAATGTACTTCCGTGTTTAGACCCAATAAATAAGTTGTAAAAGTATTTTTTTTATGATGTTCTCATTATATGATTTATGAAATATTTAAGGATTATACTGTGATACTTTTTCATTAAGTATTTAAGATCATATGTTGAATGGTACCAAGAAAACTTATTAAGTAGAAAGTTAAACATTTCAGAAAACACATGATTTAGGGGAATAAAACCCTCAATATATTCTTGATATTGAGATAATGATGAATAAATTATTGATTTGGATAAGTTATGACTACCTTAATGACTTTTCCACAAGTGTTCTATGCTATCATTGATGGAGTTTACAACAATTTTGGATTAAAGGAATATATCTAATAACATGTGTCTTACTCAAGGAATAAGGAAGAATTATTGTTTCCAATGAGGATTTATGGTGATTTTAGTTATTAACATATTTCAAGAGAATACATGATCAAGTTATTCACATGTTTGGAATGTGAAAATTTAGAGCTGCTTTATATTGATTAATGGCTAATGATAAGTTCATTTTGTAAATTCAATGGCTCTCCCTCAAAAGTGATTGGACCATAATCTATTGTAAAATTTAACCATTTATAAAATGGTTAATCATTGGATGGGATTTTAGATTAAAATGTATTACTTCACCATATGATGCATCATGTTCTAAGAGATGAAGTAGAAATAGTTAAAGGCATAATAAATGGAAAATATTATGCTTATAAAAACATATATTTACTTATATTATTATAGTGTGAAATAATTTCACAACTATAGACTCTTGGGTTTTGAAACAAAAATGTTGTACTATTATCATAATTTTTGATGATATTTATGGCCTTTATTCACCCCTCTAAATTATGGTTTTGTGGTCTAAAACTTTCAGGTGAACATGTTCTCTAGCACCCTCCATCTGAACTTGATTGTTAAAATTTTCTTTTGTATCAATGTTTCCATTTACCACTTATGTTCTCCTATAAGGGATCCTAGTTACATGAACATTGTACTTTACTTTAATTCTTATTAATAATATTTGTTATTAACACTATTTTTGATTTCGGCTTTAAACAATAGTATTTTCAAATATCAATCCCTTAATTACCAAGATCAAGTTTAAATTGTGACGATGAAATTTAATTATGGTGGGGAGAATATAACACCATAAGATATTAAAATATTTTAATTTTAGAATAAATATAATTTTTTTGTTAGCATTCTTTATACACAAAGTTATACTTATGCTGCACACAATAAAGAATTAGCTTGTGTAACATGTATGCCTGAGTATTTAAGCCTTTTAATGGCACACCTATTTCTAAATGAAATTTTGATACTTTTAAAAATTTATTTTTCAAAATAAACATAATTATTTGAATTTATATGGTTGAAATTATCTTAAGGTGAAAATTTGGGATTTTTCTGAGAAACATCATTTTTGATGAATAGTAAAAATTTCTAAAATTTGGTTTAAAATATCCTTTCCAATTTAAAAATAATTAGTGTTAAATTATATATTAAATTTGTTTTAGAGTCAAATTATATCAATTATACATATATTTATACAATTAATTTCATTATAATCAATTTCAATTTGAAATTGATTATAAAAACTTAACAAACATTTGAACGTTTTCAAACTTTAAAAACCTGTTATTTCGCCCCATCGGTGGGATTACCGTTAATCCTAATTTTCCCAATTATATGATTTTAATTTTGAAAATCCAACATACATGGTTTTAATCAGTAAGATATTTTTTGTCTAATAATATCAACTTAATTTTTTACCAAAAAGAGATTACTGGAAGTGATTACAATTAATTATGATGATTAAGGTAAAATTAAGCTTTATAAGGGACTAAACCTTAATATTAAAGACCAAAATGACTTGGAAACTTTCCAAAATCCATTGGATGCCAATAATTCAACCATATTCCCTATTTTATTAAATTTTATGGGTTATTGAGATATTATTAAACAAAAGATCCCTATATAAAATTTTAATTAAGGAAAAAAGGAAAAAAGAGAACATTCCTTACCTTTAACATTTATGAAACTTTGAGATATGTAAAAAACATAATAATTTAGGTTATACATATTATTTTGGAAAGTTAAATGGGTTAGTTTTATCATAATAATTTATCATTAATTTTTAGAGAATATTAAGTTACTTAAAATGCTTAAGAAACTCCAATGTAATGATTATTTAGTTGAAAATTAACTAAAATAAATGATACTATAAATATTAAAATTGAAGTGAATATATTGAATTATTGCCTTTATTTATATTTTTAGATTAATATGTCATGTTACCCAGATATGAACCTAATATATTTTAATTCAAATATTAGATTAATATTTTAAAATATAAATTAAATAAATAATGTCAGAATTGACATTATTGCTATTTTACAATAAATAATATTTTATTAAATGAATTGAAATTAATAAAAATTATATATTATACCAAGTTATTTTTATGTTTTAATATATATTTTATATTTTATATTAATGGATCAATTTATCTTTTGTAATTAACATATTGACCCATATATTGTGAAGACTTTGTTAACATGGTCAGGGTTTAAGCAATATTTTAGCGCGTCGCATACACATGTTATAAAATTAATTTTCAAAACAAACCGGTATTTAATTTTATAAATTATATATCATATTAACAATTCATTGGATCTATATTATCTAATAAATATCACTTTATTTCTTTCTTAATGGCAAAATTAATTTGGTTATAAAACTAGATGCTTTAATAAAAACCAAAATGATAAAATTGGGGAATCTTACAAGTTAAGGAACAAAATAATTAAAATGCACATATTTTTGTGTGTATGAGGTTTTTATTGACCATTATTCTCAATTAATCTATTATTTTTCCATTTTGGAGGCACTTTAGGTAACGTAGACCTCCCATTAATGAATACTTTTGGGTATTTACAAGTGTCACTCCCCCTCCACTATAAAAAGACTCCTCTCATCCAACTTCATTACAACTCTAAAAACACTTAGATTCGGAAAATACCTGATCAAATAGTCTCCAAAAATCCATAAACGCATCTTATAAGCCTCCATTTGGGCAGAAATCAATCTTAATAATCCCATTGTTGTAAACCAAATTGAGTTACCTGATTAATAGGTAACATATTCTCTCAATCTTTTAAGTTTCATTTCCATTCTACACTCCCTATACTCTTCTTAATCTTTTATTAAATAACAAAACCAGTATCCTAAATATAATAGTATTTGGTTATGTACATATTTATACCTACACTTACACACACTTTCATCTAATGGGTAACGAACATACTGTTTCTGTGTATGGAGAACTACTGCCTCACAAAATGATGATTATTCATTTTTACCTTACCACCTATCATGGTGGCCATTATGATGGACACTATATTTATATATTATATATATTATATTAATAATTTCTTTATTCTTATCTAATTTTTATTTATAAAATTCCCTTATGCTTTCCATCTTGTTTAAATACGATAATTTTGTTTCATGAAGTGTGGACTACCGCCCCCTCAAAGCGATATGACTCATTCATACCATACATGGACTGTATGAATCATGGTTTTAATAAAACTATATTAAAAATATATCATATATATTAATATTTAATTTTAATATACATATGTATCATTTAGTTTTTATTCTTTTAATACAACAATGAAATGAAAATAGCGTTCATGTGTACGTACGGCCTACCATCTCCATGAATAGTGCACTTATTTTCGATTCTCTAAATATAATGTACTACTATAAATAAATATATACTGATTATATATGATAATTAATCCATGTTTTACATTATTTAGATTAATAAAAAATTATCTAACTGATGATAAAAACAAATAACAAGTTAGAACTTACTTGAGAAAACTAGGCAATTAACACCCAAAATAGTGAAATTAATGAAAGAGTGTTCAAAAACGGGTAATAAAATACTATAATAAATTAATATATGATATTATAAACATTATTATGGTACTTCTATAAGTTAATAAAATAATTTAAACCAATATATTGTAGGATAAATACCACATTACAAAAGTAAGGTTAAGGTAAGAGAATTTCTTCTCAATTTACATTCCATTGAGAGTTATTTGTTATTATACGCCAATTTAATTTTATTTGGTGTAAATAATACCTTTTTTATGTTATACGATGAATCCCATTATTATAATTATATTCTATGTTTCATTTAATTTCATATCTTTCTAGAGATTATGATTCAAATGTTTCAAAGTGGTATGGGACACTTTGGAATGTTTAAAGATTATTCTCCTCAAGAATGTTCTTAATGATTATCTTTGCAGTCTCACTTCCTTTTGTGATTGTTAACTTTTTATTGAATCAATAAATTTATTGTAATAATTTTTCATTTTATATTACCATGAATATCTATATTCTCACACAATGGAAATTATTATTTCCAAAATCATATGTCATTTTACATACGGTCTTCACTTAGACAGTTATTTAATTAACTTGGAATTATTGATAAATATGTATCTTCTATTCAACATAGATACATTTTGATAAGGCATATTTTTTATTAAATATATGATTAATTATTTCGACATAAAATACATAGGTTGGGGACCATTTATGGCAATCCCTATGGGATGAGGACTGGTTATTGCAAGCCCCTAGATGCATCGGTAGTATCATGAGGTGAATTAGTTAGCCAAATAGTTTAAACAGTCTATTGATTGTAAAGGTATTAGGTTCCTATGAAACATGAAGTTTGATAATTAAGAATATAATTTATTTAGAATTCCTTTATTATTTTTCCATTATATTTTTCTTCAAAATATCAATTAATGCATTTCATTTTCAAATCATTAATTTAATGGAATGTGTTTTCATTTTCTCACATTTCCATATTTATATTGTATTATCTAGTTATTTGTATGGAATATGATATCAGTTATTTACCTTCCCATGATAATTTACTCCTATTGATTCAATATTTCTTCCACTTTACATACCCTTACTAATCATTTTAGCACACCCTTATTATGTTTCCTTTCCTCGGGTTATGAAGAATAAACCATTGAATAAGCGTTCAAGAATGTTGTTTATTTATTTTTATTATGTATCATGTTTGTATTTCCAATTTCTCAATTTATTGTGGGTATCACGTATGCAATATGGATTTCCAAGTCTACTAAATTGATCGATCCTTTGGTAATTGATTCATTATAATCATTCCAATGTAATAAATTAATGCACTGGCTCTAGGCTTCTGGGGTTGGGGTTTT
The DNA here is from genome assembly GCA_963277665.1 of Viscum album. Taxonomy (NCBI): domain Eukaryota; kingdom Viridiplantae; phylum Streptophyta; class Magnoliopsida; order Santalales; family Viscaceae; genus Viscum; species Viscum album. The sequence continues at coordinate 21,276,580 of OY728164.1, forward strand.
AAAAACAATATAAGTCAACGGGAAGAAATTGACTCCATGAAGTGGGATGATTTTAGGAATTTATATTTCAATTATTATACTCCCCACATTCTTCACATGAAAATATAGAATCAATTATGTTATCTAAAGAAGAAAGATGATGAATCACTTAGTACCTATGGGGAAATTGTATTAGACATGTGATGTATGCTTTTGGTATTATCATTGAACTATAGAGTAAGAATTACCAATTCTTCAGTATCTTAAAAAGTATCCAAATGGAATTATCCAAAATAAATTTAAGTAGATGTGAATAAATCATTTGATGTGTAATCAAGGTAGAAAAAGAGATTGGATAAGTATCATGGTTTTGATAAAAAAATATGGAATTCAAAGGATATTATAATTACAAAATCTATTTAGGGAAGAATATGAGTCTTACTTTATTCTAGAAGTTTTCAGGGAAACATAGAGAAAATTGTATTAAGGGTATAATTCAATTCTTTAAGTTTTTAAAGGAAGTTCATTAGGCAATAAAATGATAAATAAATGGTAAGAATATAGAACATTATTTGAATTGAGAGAAATATCTACATAATACACCACCCATATTCTAGGGATTCAAATGCCAGGATTACGGGCATTATCCTAACCAGAACATGAATCTAAAGGTTAATAAAGATGATTTATTTCAGTAAGCTCATTATACTAAAGAGAAAATTAAATTTAATGTGATCATTATTTCTAATTTTCTGTATGATAATTAGTTTTTAAAAGGTACACTTATCATCCACTCTAGAACTAGTAATGTCTTATTTTATTCTCGACCTACCCACTCATTTTTATTGGAATAATTTTCCAAGGGTATCACATTACTAACCTAATTATTAGAATTTGAATAAGCAGTAAAAATTTCTGACAGTAATATGATAACATATCAAATTTATTGTTCTTATTTGATTGAAGTTGGTGGGAATTTTCTTCTTGTAAATCTTTTTATTCTCCCTCTAGTTGAATTTGATGTGATTTTGGGTAGATACTAACTTTCTTTATATAATTCCAATATTGATTTATGAATAAAGGAAGTCAAATTTCATAATATAAACCGACCAAATATTATATATTGGTGTGAGTATAAATATTAACTTCCTATTAAAATTACATCCATTACATGGGTCTTGGTTCTTATTCAAAGGAGGTATTTATCTTTGGTGGTTAGGGAGAAACAAAAAATAGAAGATATTCTTATTGTATAGGAATTTATTGATTTCATTTTGAATGAATTTCCTATTCTTCCCCTAAATCATGAACTTGAGTTTTCAATAGAACTCATACCTAGTTCCACACTTATTTAAAATATATATATATAATGGCCCTAATTGAGTTGTAGAGATAGAATAAATGAATCTATAGGAATCTTGACAAGAGATTCATTATGCCAAGTGTGTCATCAGGGGGTGCACCTATTCTCTTTTTTAAGAATAAATATAGATCAAAGTGAATCTTCATTGATTATCGAGGACTTAATAAGATCATGATAAATAATAATTATCATATTCCCCATATTGATGATTTATTTGATCAATTACGATGATCTCAATACTTTTACAAGATTGATCGTCGATCTTGATAATATCAGTTGAGGGTTTGAATTGAATACATACCCAAGAAAACCTTATATTTGAGGTATGGACAATATGAGTTTATATTGATTGTATTTGGTCTTACTAATGACACTTTTATCTACATGGATTTAATGAATATAGTCTTTATAGATAATCCATATCAGTTTTGGGTTGTCTTTATAGATAATATTATTATATATTATAATATCATGGAAGATCATGAATATCACATGAATATTTTACTAAAGACCCTAAATAATGATAATTTCTATGAAAATTTTACCAAATGTGAATTTTGGCTTAAAAAGATTCATTTTTGGGCCATATAATCTCAATAGAGGGTATATCAGTATATCCATAAAAGAAAAAAACTTATTTAACATTGGTCCAGACCAAGCACTTTGAAAAATATCTATAGATTTCTTAGATTTATTGGATATTATCAAAACTTTTTGAATATTTTCTCATGGATATATAATTTACTCACCAAGTTAACTATAAGGTAGTAAAGTTTCTATAGACTAAGAATGTGAAGAAAATTTAAAGGAACTAATGTGATTGTTGGTTAGTGTGGCTATCCACACACTACTATGCAGGGGAGAATATTTTTTGATTTGCAGTGATGCATCAAAGAAGGGTCTATGATGTATTATTATGAAAAATTATATAGTGATAGCGTATTCCACACACTAATTAAAGATTCGTGAGAAAAATTACCTGACTCATGATTTGGAGTTATCCATGGTAATTTTTTCATTAAATATATTATGAAAATATATTTGTGGAGAAATGTGTGACATATATATTGATCATAAAATTTTAAATTATATATTAACCCATAAATAGTTTAATATTTTTAAGACAACATGGTTGTACTTGATTAAAGATTATGACTACTTAATATATTACCACCATAGAAATGAGAACAAGGTGTTTTATGATTTGATTCAGATGGGTAATTATTTCTTATCTATGATGATGATTGAAAAGGTTGTAATATTTATGTACTTTCAATGGATGTCCCTTGAAATCTTGAAGGAAGTGGAAAAATATTTTCTTGCTCAAGTGAGTGTCCAACCATCTATCTATGTGAAGATTAGAGAGGCACAAAAGGAGGGTGCAGATCTTCTAAGGAATCCGAGAAATGTTCTTGATTTAAACCTTGATTATGATGGAATGATAACTATTAGGAACCAAGTATGTGTATTTTAAGTACTAGACTTGTAGAAAGAGCTATTGAAAGAATTTGATAGCTCATCATTCCCAATTCATCCTAAAAGTAAGAAGATGTACAGATATTCGAAAGAGTATTTCTGGTAGGAAAACATGAAGAGAGATATTATAGAGTATATATCATGGTTCTTTATATTTCATAAATTTAATGATGATATATAGAAGTTTACGGTGATGTTAAAACTATTTACCATACCAAAATAGAAATAGTTAAACATCACCAAGGATTTCAGTTTTGAGCACCCCAAAACATATAAAGTCCAAAATGTTAATTTGGTTATAGTAAATAGACTTATGAATTGATCACATTTAATTAATATCACAGAATATTTCTCTCTCTATCATCATGCAATGATATATATTAGTAAAGTGGTAAGTCTACATGCAGTACCATATTCTTTTGCATCTGATCGAGATCTGAGGTCTGCCTCAAAGTTCTGAATAAGTATTCAGCGGGTTCTAGATACAAATTTGTGTTTTAGTGTTTCTTATCATATTTAGATAGAGATTATATCAAATAGAACTATTGAAACACTAGATGATATTATGAGATCCTGTTTTCTATATTTCAAAGTTGGTTAGAATCAATACCTTTCTCTAGTATATTTTTCTTACAATAATAGATTTCACTTGAGAATTTAGATAAATCCTTATAAATCCATCTATGGAAGGAAGTTCAGAACTCTAAAATAATGGGATGAATTTGGAGAAATAAATCTATTGGGACTTGAGTTATTTTGGGAAATGGTAGAGAGGGATAGAACAATTCAACAACACATTAAGTTACCTTCGGGTCGACAGATGAGTTATGATGACAATAATCGGTGAGATCTGGAATTAAAAGTTAATTAGAAGGTATTACTAAGAATTTAATCATGAAAGAAGTTTATGATATTATGAAATAAGTTAATGTTATACCCTAGATATATTGGTCAATATTATTGATCGTGTAAGGACAATAGCTTAAAACTTGGATCTTCCACCAAACCTCTCTCAAGTTCACGATGTGTTCCATGTATCTATTTTGAGGACGTATATACATAATGATTCAAATGTAATGAACAAATATATTTAACAAATTAATCATGATATTTACTATAAATAACAACTAGTATAAATATTTGATCATAGATATGATGTTCTATGGAATAAGACTGCACTCCTTATCAAAGTTCTTTGGTGGAATTAAAAATTTGATCAATCTACATGGGAACCCAAAAATGTGATAAGTAGAGATATAATCACTTTTTTATATCATAGTTATGGAATTTAAAAGGTGAAATTAATTTTAATGGGGGTATAATTTAATTTCCTAATGTTTTATATGTATTTTTTTAGAAATAAACTTGAGGTATTTGATACCTTTCTTTACATGCAACCTCGAGTCTAAATGAATCTTGATAAAGTAATATTTTTTTAATCTAGTTGTTAAATTGATAGATATAAATATGAATAAATAAATTATAAAAAATATGTATTAAGTTATTAAATAATTAAAATTTATTTATTAATTCATAATAAATAAGTTCTCAATTTTCAATAAATTCATTTTGTGCTTTAAAAATATACTTAATATAAAAATGGTTTCATTGAATTTTACACACATATATTATAATTAATTTATATATCTGTCAAAGTTTTATTCAAAGAAATAAATATCATTTTTAAATAAGAATTAAAATATTAAATTATGGAAAAATTTTAATATTTTTCTAAAAAAAATTATTTTCCAGTGAATATTGAAAATACCAATTTTGGTAAAACTATTATTTTTTCATTAAATAAAGTAATTTAAAAGTATAATTATTTTTTTAATTTTATATTAAATTAATATACTTATAATTTTCTTATAAATAATATAATTAATTACATATCAATCATCATTATAATTTATTTTGTATAAGTTCATTTCGGGATTAAAAATGCATCTATCTAAAAATAGTTTTATGCGTGTAATGTATTTTTATCTTAATAATATTTAATTAATATCTATTGGTAAAAGTTTTTAATCATATTTATATATTATTTATTCAATAAAATATTCTAACATTTATTTTTTGGTTTTTACAAGGTAATGAATGGAAGTAAATTATGTTTTATGCTTAAAAATACATTTTTCTAAAATTGGTTTTTGTTGTGTTTTGCACAGTCATTTAAAAATATATTTAGACACTTATTGAAATTAAAGTGGTAAAAATGAGTTAAATTTTTTGAATAATCATAATTAATATAATTTAATAGGTTTAAAACAATTTTTTGGTCATTATGAATAGTTAAAAAATAAAATTTTGTTACCACGATTAAGGTTAAAATGAGTTTACTGAAGGTTAAACTAAGAGATAAGGGTATGAATGCCACATAATATTATATTAATATTATTTTTTGAAGGTATTTAAACCTTATATTTTCCTACATTCTAATTTATATCCATTTGGAACCACATTTACATGAAGTGACCTTATATTATTGAAATGTTTTTAGTAATTTCATGTGTGTCATTCCTCTCACTTATAAAAGGGAAACAATTCTCCTCCATTATTCACACATTTTGAACCTTTTATCTCATCTAATAATTTTTTTTATACCTTACTAGATATATTACCTTAATCATTGATCCTATTTTCTTATCCTAAGACTAATCTTTCAAGGCATAAGGTCTAAACCAAAAGTGGTATCTCAAAGAAGACGTATAAATATTAACAAAACTCTTTCAATTTTATTATTTCTTGCATATTATTTAAAACTATTTTATAAATAAAAACATGATTTATCTACTAAAATAAACACACTGAGATATTATGATGATTTTTCAACCATTTCCCACCTCTTCTCCATCAAATGGGAAGTGAAAGTATCGTTTGTGTGTACGTGTAGACTACTGCCTCCACATAGTGATATGATTCATTTTCCATTACCATATTTCAAGGATGGATATTATGATGTATTTAGTTTATATATATAATATTTAAGATATAAAAATGATTTTATAAAGTTTTATTATTGTTTTACTTTCTTTCTTTCCATTAATTGAAAAGTGGAAAATATCACTATTGCATGCGTATATTTTATCATCTCCACAAAGTGGTGTAATTCATTTTTCTTCACCGCTTATAATGAATGGTTATAAAAGTTTATATAATGATTAAATATAATACTTATTAAATTATTAAAATTCTATATTTAACTCTCTATAAAGATAAATTGTTAAAAACTTAACTGTTACTGTCCATGTTAGCAAGGTGGACCTCTTTTTCCTCGAACCTATTTAATTAAAACTCCATAGTTAAGCATACTTGTCCTGGAGTAGTGTCCAGAATAGGTGACCTCCTGGGAAGTTTCACGAGGTTTTTATATGTAATATCATAATATTTAAATAGGAAATAAAATATTCGATAGCATACACGATACGCAACATCGAGCTTAAATGAATAATGAAATATTATTATTTAAATGTGATTGTCATGACTTAGCGGTTAAATTGGTGGGAGTGAATAGGAAAAAATAATTTTTTGAAATATATATAAATTTACTACTCAATATAAATTTATTCATAAATTCATAGAAATTAATCACTCAATTTTTAGTAAAGTTATTTTATTATTCAAAAATTATGTTTTCTTCCAAAACGGTATTTCTTTATTTTTATGAGTAAATATTATAGTTAATTTAAAGATAAAAATTAATATTTTTTTAAAATAATCATTTTAATATTATCTTAACATAAATTTATGACAATTTTTTTAAAATATTTATTTTTCAATGAATACTGAATAATACAAATTTTTATTGAAAACTATTTTTTTATTTTAAAGTATTTATAAAGTAAAATTATATTTTATGTTAGTTTTAAAATTTAATTTGTTCCTTATTATATAAAATAATTCAATTATGGTTTTTAAAATATATTTTAAACTTTAATTTAGTAAGAAAACATTTTATATTTAAAAACAACATTTTTATGAAAAAACTGTTTTTCATCATGTTTTTCCAATTTGATTTAAAATTTAATTATGGCACTTATTTTTTTTAAATAGATATTATATTTAGAATTATATGGTTCAAATTTAGTAAATATTTCCCTTTTAATTTTTGTAAACATTAATAGAAACCTTAGTAATTTTTTTTGTCATATTAAAGAGTAAATTGGGTAATTAATGTTACAAATAAATTGATAAGGATTAGAAAATGACAATAAAAATTTCCTTTATTTTATTATATGATTCATTTTCATCCATATTAATACAATATTCTTTTATTTCGTATTTTATGGCCATTTGGATGAGACTATAACCTTTATAATATTTTATTTTAAGAAAATTCGAACATGCCATACTCGTATATTTAATAAATATAATGTTTTTGAAATGGGGTTATCTAGAGGATACGTTTAACTATAAATAGTATTTTGAATTATAAAAATTTTATCTTCATCTTGGTAATTTATTTTTAAATTTTATTGAAGATATAATTATCGTAAATACTTTCATAATGCTAATAAAGTAATTATTTAATTAATAGAAAATCAAATAAATAATAATAATAATTTTAAAAGTATTATAATTTGAGATAATTAATGTGATCCATGAATTTTATATAATACCTTGAAATTTTGGGGATATGTTAAAAAAATTGGTTTGAATTATAAATTTTTTCCCTCATATTTTTAGATTCAAAGTAGTGAATAGTTCTAAAAATTAACATTATTTATATTGTATAAAAACTATTATTTTATTAAATGATATAAAAATTCTAAAAAATATTAGATTCATCCAATCTATTATTATATTGTTTATAATATCAACCATTTTCTATTAATGGGTTGTTTTTCTATTTATAGTAAATATCATGACCCTCAAATAGTAAAAACCTTATAGTCACAGTATGTTTAAAAAGAGTTAACGAGGGGTTAAAACCAAATGATAAGGATTAAAAAAATATTCAAAACTTATCTATTTTTTATTTAATGAGATTATTTTAACCCAAACACATCATATATTAGAAATAAATGAGTTTTGATGCTTTTGGAATTGAAGAATAATTTATATTATTTTAATATTTTGAGAAATTCTATGAGTATCTTTCCCCTGTCTTATAAAAGAGAACCTCTTCTTCTCATTACTTAACACTTCAATAATCATTTATTTCAGCCAATCACTACCCAAATCCATCCCCTCATTCTATAGTCCTTATTTTGTAAAGACTAAAGATCTTAGGTAAAAATGAATTTTAAAAATTTTAGGAAAATATATATACCTCAAATGCACTGGGTAATGACTAATGTTATATGATCTCAATGGGTTGATGGGAGCTTATCCCAAGCTAGAAAAAGGCTACGCTGAAGGTTATCCCAAGCCCAAAAAATGCTACACAGGTAGTTATCATAAGCCCCAAAGAGGTTATCTAGGATTTTATCCAAATACCAAAGTAGGTACACTACTGGTCATCCCAATCCTAATATTTTATGAATGTCTTGGTGGATATCCTTAACATAGGATTTTCTATGCTTATGTGTATGCCTAAAATCTATGCCTTAGGCCAATGTTATGATCTCAAGGTTCATGTTGTTTGATAATTTATGTCTTATGAACTTTGAAGATTCACGCCATGAATTAATAATATGATATTTTTTATGCATGGTATGGTTTTCAAACATTAATATTATGTTATTATACCCTTATTATTATATTATGATAATGTGATCATTGATATCTCGCGTGTTTACCCTTACTAAGTATCTGAGCTCACCATTCTCTTATGTTTCCTTCCCTTGGGTTATGAAGAATGATTCTAAAAGATTTTTTTTAGAAAGGTTACAAATATAAGGTATTTTATGTGATATTTTGAAAACTTTAAATGGAATATGAAAATCTATGAATAATGGGATATGATGATGTTCTTTATGAATTGGTTTTTTTATAAATCCATATTTTTAAAAGTTTATCCTAATTATCTAAAAATATAATCCTAAAAGGTCCTTGGTCATGTAACCGATCCAGTATTTCATTTTGATACTATAAGTATTGTATGGAGGAAAAAAGTGGGTCACACTTAGCAGTATCAAAGCCATAAATATAAAGTTTTTTTTTTAATACTGGATCCAGGAGTGCAGGTCTCGATCTATTATATTTGGTATCGGAGTGGGCTTTAGAAAACTTTGGGGATTATGATATTTCTTGAGAATTTTTCTTAAGATTTATGGATACCATAATGAATTTAAATGTTTAAGGTTAATTAGCAGTTCAATGTTTTTGACACCCCTTTTTGTAGTTTTAATTTATGATATTTTTAAGTTATTAATGAGATTTTGGGAGAGATTTTACTGGGTTGAGGTATATGTAACCCTTATTTACATCATGTGAAAAAGGTTATTTGAGGAAAAATTCTCTTTCCATTTTTTGGGACATATGTTTAAAGGTGTGTATAACCATTATGGTTTACATAATCTTTTATTTTTACGTAATTATATGTTATTATATATTGGAATAAATATTTAAAGGTATGTGTCACGAACTAGGTCAAGCTTCCATCCAACCCGGATCTCGACCCGGCCCACAACAAGGCTTGAGAGGCATTCATGATCCTCCAGGTCTAGTAACCAGTGTTAGGAGTCAATGTTAATCTAGTGGTAATGATTAATCCCAATAAAAAATTGATATAATAATGAAAACAGATCATGCGGAAAGAAACCATAAACCATAGGATCAAAATAAATACATAATCAAATCCAAATACAACTATCGAAAACTAAAACAATAAAATCAAAAAAAACCCAAAACAGAACTATATTGAACCATAATCTGACTATATATCTGTGTGGCCTCTTGGTCTCCACTATCCATAATAAGTATCCCGCTATATTGGTAAACCTGAAAAAAGAATGAGCCAGCAAAATAGTTTGGGTCTACCAATTCTGAGTGGTATAAATAGGGTGTGAGCATAAAAGAACTTAGTAAGTAAACACCATAAAATCCATATATATCCTTTCCTGAAATAGTCCAAAAACACTAGTTTGAAATAAATTTAATGAAAATAGGGTTTTTAAATTTTTAAGATCCAATCACAGTCGCCTTTATTTTTAAAACCCAATTCGAAACCAAATTTCCAAATAAGATTTCAAACTAAGTGATTAAAGTTTTATGCTAGAAATAAAATAAGCACTAAATGTACAATCAAGTTAATGAAAAAAAGATAAGTAACTAAAAATCTACATGAATAAATTAGAAACATATGAATAGTAATCATGGGTGTTTCTTAAATATATCTAGAAGAAATCCTAGGATGCACTCAGTTTGGACTCACCTATCGGAGAATGGTGTAGCTCCATAGTCAAAACCAACCGGTTTCTCTAAACTAACCTCACTAGTGGAACAGACTATCTTTCCTCTAAAAAATCAAGGGGTACTAGTCTATCTAATCAAGACTAATAAGAAACTATCATCAGTCCCTCTGCATGATTTCCAAAAATCCCATGATTGTAAAAAACAATAATGAGGAGTTCATCACATGTGTGGAATAAATCTACTACCTATAGATTCCATCATGCTTGCCTAGCCCAAAATCCAACACCAATTATGTGGAGGCCCTTTCATCGTAAGGTCAACCATAGGGTTCCTATCACACGTGGATAAATTCATAAGTGCCAACTAGGCCTACACATCATATCATTTTGAAAAAAAATTCCCAAAACACCACAAAATACCAACCATTACTTCACATTTATAATTAAAATATATTTCCAAAACTATTTCCAAAAACCAATTTAAAAATCCATTTATAATTAAAAGTTTCCAAATAGGCCTTTAGAGTCAAAATTTTATCTGGAACACATCCAAGGTTCCAAACACGCTGAACTTTAAGGAACGTGTTTTAGAAACCACATTTGATATCATATGGTAACCAAGGAACCATTTAGGAAATATTGGGATTTTAAAATGACCATTCGAAAAGAGAAGAGATAAATAAGATAAGAAGGAATATGGAAAGGTGTTTTGAAATTAGAGGATTAAGGCAAATATAATTTTAGAAAAGCATTATCATTTTTCAGTTTATCCATATATGCACTTTGTGTGTACACAGATATTCCCACATCCAATGAAACAACTTTAATAAACCATAAACAGCAAAAGTTTAAATTTAGGAATCAAAATGTACATTTTAAAAAACTACAAGAGTCTACACGCAAATACCAAACCATAAAGGTCACCAAAATCCACACACAAGACTCGATTCACAAATCATCCAAGTTACCAAGACCTAACCAAGTCCAAATATAACCCAAAGAACCCAATTTAACTTTTAAAAACAAATTTTCATTTTATAAAACACTTTCTATACATATATATAGTCCAAACTGAGGAAATCCATTGAATACCCATTTCCAAAAAAAATTAAAATGTGAAAACACCACAAAAATTCATAAAAACATATCAACAAAATGAGAAACACATTTATAAATTAATTATAAACTCTCATGCATCAAATATAATGTTATGTAAAGGAAATTATTAGAGTTACCTACCTCAATGACTTGAGAAAACATTGACGCTCCTATAGAAGGAAGAAATAATCCTGAGGAACAACCCCCACACCCTAACATCAAAGAAACACATGAAACATATTAACCCTAACCCTTAGGGTTTAGGAAAGATAAAACCAAGCCACAAGGAACCATGAAACTAGAAGATAGAGGAAGAAGAAGGATGAGGAGACTTTACTAAGGAGGAATCCACCCAAAAATTGAAAGATATGCACCCTATGTCACATCACATGTAAATAAAGAATAATACATTATTCATATTTATTAATATTTGTGAATTAAATATTAATTTTACTTTAAATGGGTTTCTATGTTCGATGGCGTACCTGATACGCAACAATGGGTTTCTTTGAAATCTTACGTTGCACACTAACAATATAATATTATTATTTTAAATAGTAGTTAACGCCTAGCCGTTGTATTTGAAGGAATGTAAAGAACTAACTAAAATATGATTATACATGTTTTCTAAATGTTTTTACATTTAACCAATAAAATTTAGGGTCTTAAAATGTGAATGAATCTAATTTTAAGCATAAATACTCTAATATTTTTTTAAAGGTTGATTTACTGCCTTTTGAGGGAGAATCATATTTAAATCTAGTTTTTTTCACTCTTATATGTTCTATTTGACAAAATAAAATTCTTCTTTATAATCGAGACATCAAAATTTAATTTGGATGAAATTTTGGTATTAGTCGGATAAAATTCATTTTTTAATGAACAGTGAAAAATAATGTATTTTAATTCAAATTTGTCTTTTAATATAATTTATTTATATGGATATATTATGTTTTTAATGGGTTTTAAAGTGTAATTAGAATATATTTTTACCATTTAATCCAATTTTGGTCATTGGAAGTAATTTCATTTTGAAATTGGACATAAACAAGTGTCAATCTTTTGATAAATATTGTTTCTTAAAAACACGCTATTTATTTTGACAACGGGAATTAATTTTCAATTAATTAATGAAAATTATATGTTTTGAATTTTGTAAAATAGACATCATTTTTGAAGTTGGAATATCAAATATATCTTAGGCTGAATTTTTGGTATTTTTCTGAAAAACTTCAATTTTTGGTGAATAGTGAAACCACTAAGTAGTAGTTAAAAACTAACTTTTTCATTTAAATGAAATTTTACCACTTATATGAATTTAATTTAAAAAATGCAATAGTAATTTTTGTCATTAATAAGTAAAATGTGGTTCAATGGGATGAAAACAATTTTTGGTGAATAATAACTTTTGACTTTTATTAACCGCGATTAAAGGTAATTAGGGTAATTAAGGTAAAAATAATGTTATAATAATATAAAATTACCTTGAAACTTGTCCTAACCTTATTTGTTGAGTCATGGCCGACCCAGAAAATCCATGGGTCAATTTTGGGACCGCATGGAGCCACTTGGGTAAGATAATGACATAAATAACTTTTTAGTTAAATTAAAAATAAAAATGTCATAAACAAGTATTGTTTTACTAAAACAATTTTAATATGGGGTTATATAATTGATATATTTGACTATAAATATTCATTAGAAACCTAAAAATATTTCCTACATCATGGAAATTTTTCATAATTTTAATTCATCAAATAAATAAAATTATTTATGACACAATGATGATGCAGTGTTTACGTCATTAATGAATGATTTAAATAAATAAGAAGATAAAAATTAAAACAATATCTAAAACTTGTTCAATTATTATTTAATGATTTTATTTCAAACTTGGGACATCTTATCTTCTACTTTAATGTGTTTGGGACCTTTAGAAACCGAAAATAATTATATAATAATATAATATTTTCAAACTTTCCAAAAGATCCCCTCCTCTCCCTTATAAAAATAACCTCACTTCCTACCCATTTCTCACACTTCACAAGCCTTTGGCTCATCCAACCTCTAGTCCAATAAGCTCCCAAGATCCCTCTATTCATCCTAGAAGCCTTACCTTAGGCAGAAAGCACTTCAAGAAACCCTTTTGGTTCAAACCAAAGGGAGTTACCCAATTTAAAGGTAACGTCTTCTCTTAAGTTATTTTGTTTTATTTTACTTCTCCAACCCCCTAAAATCTTCTTATTCCATTATTTTATAACAAAAACAGTATAATAAATATACTAGTATGTTTTTATTATAAGTATTCTAGCTACACTTACACACACCTCCATCTAATGGGTAAAGAACATACTGTTTCTGTGGACGGAAAACTACTGCCTCACGAAACGATGATTGTTCAATTGTCTCCTATTGCCTATCATGGTGGCCATTAAGATGGAACTATATTTATATATGATATATATTATTTTTATGTTTTCTTTATGCTTTTGTATTTTTCATTTATGACATACCTTTCTGGTTTCCATTATGGGTAAACGCAATAATTTCATTTGAGGAAGTGCGGACTACCGCCCCCTCAAAATGATATGACTTGTTAATACCTTATGTGGAACGTATAAAGGATGGAGTTAAAGATATTATATATGATATTATACTGTAATTATAATATTAATATGTATCATTATGTTTTCATTACATCAAAATATGAAATGGAAATGAAAGTAGCGTTCATGCGTACGTACGGCTTACCATCTCCATGAACAGTGCATTTCATTTCTTACCTCCAAATGTTATGTACTAATATAAATATATACTGGATATATATGATATATATGATATATAAATAATGAATATAATTCTTTATATAATTAACTTTTGACCACATGTACAACTTGTAGTAATAAGAAGTCCATTTTTGAATCAAGTACCAAATATCGACAAAACGACCATTATTAACTTAAATGATTACATAATGTTTATAACATGATAATAAGTGATATAAAAAGAATAATAAACTTGAAAAAGTTTCTTAATCAAGTAGAAATTAACTTTAGTTTATTATTCATGAGATTAAAGAATGAACGGGTCTAGTCGGAGACATGGTAAGGGACTTCGTCTCAATATCCTTTCATTGACGCATATTTTGATTTCTACATGAATTTATTTTATACGGTGTATAAAACCCTTTTGATTTTTCATTTCATTCAAAGGGAAACTTTTCTCTACGAATTGTTTTACTAAACGACAAAAAAAATAATGTTTCTTTTAATATATGTGGTGACAATGACCTTTCCACCATCGCGAGTATTATTTGATCTTTATATTCCTTAACAAGCCGTAATGTTTTTAGAAGGAAAATAAATACCATATACTCTCTTACATATTTGGAATTGAAAATGGTTTTGAGAATGGATTTATTATTTTAATATCTTTTTCAGTATCTTGAAATTGCAATGTGGTAATGTTATATTTCCATTATTCTTATGTTATATGTTATGTTTATTTTATGGTTCTTGGGAATTGTTTATGTATATGGGTGGTTCCGTGAAAAACCTAGGGTGGATGAGCCCAAGATAGCTCTCCAATGCATTGGGTAACGTGACAGAGGTAAACGTGAATGTTTCTTCTAATATATTTAGGGAATATACCGTGATGGGTATTCCAAATGTAACTCCCTACATAGTTGTGAAAGCTACAATGTAAGTATGTTATAGAGGTCACATGTTACCTTTATGATTTGTGATTACTATGTGTTATTAAAAAATATTATGTTTTCAAGGGATATGTTAAAGAGCTTATGTTATGTATGTATTGATGAACTAATGTTTTCTATATTTGTTTTATAACCCTTATTGAGCTTTTTATGCTCATCCCAAGTTTTGAAATGTTTTTCACAGGACTTAAAGATGAATAGGGTCGAGGATGGGATCAAGGTAAAGTCATACTGTCTAAAACATAGAACTGGACATGACTCTTTTTTTCAAGAGTTTTTATTTTATGAAAAAAATGAAAACTGAGTAGAAGTGTCTACTTTGTAATTTTTGAGATGTAATGTAATAGTTGTGGCCTAATTCTCTAAAAATCTAAACCTAAAAAGATCTTCAATTTGAGTTATTCCTTTAATTCAAGATTATGTAATTTTTTAAGGTTGGGTCCTTTAATTGGTATCAAAGGTCGGTTTAGACAAATTTATGAGTTAGAATATTGTTAAATTAATTTCAATAAATTAATTTATGGTAATATTGAAATGATATAGCTTTTATAGATTACCATGTTGGTTTTCCAAAGATATTTTTGTGTTGAGAATGGTTTTCCACAGAGGAAATAGGGTAGCTATGTTGGGAAAACATTAGGAGGAATAAAAACTTCCAGATCAGCAACCTGAGATGGTCGGAATCGAAATTGAACAGTTTGTTGCAGTGATGGAACAGTTGACCCAGGATATAAATGGTGGTTGTATCCATACACGAGATCAGCCAGATCAACCACAGAGTAACATGTCAGTAGTGGAGCATTTCATGAGGCAACATCCCCCACCATTCAGAGGATCATCTGACCTTGTTCAAGATGAAGGGTGGATTAAAGCACTGGAAATTTTTTTGATATCATGGGTTGTTCAAAAAATCAAAAGGTTAGTCTCACTGTTTATTGTTTTGAAGGTGAAGCTGATCAGTGGTGGTTGATGGTGAAAAATATCAGGGACTGTGAGGAGATTGATGCACTTGATTGGGATGAATTAAAAGGTATGTTCCTTGAGATATATTTTACTAAGGTGGTTTGACTTAGGATGGAAAAATAATTCCTGGAATTGAAGTAGGAGTATGACTCAATGGCTATTTATTAATAAAAGTTTACTCGACTGGCAAGGTATGCTCCAAATTTCATTAAATATATTTATAGTAAAATCAACCATTTTTACTCAGGATTAAAGCCAAAGTATCAAAGGGATTTAGCTTCTCGTGAGTTCAAAGGTTATGAAAAACGTGTTCGATGTGCAAAGAAGGTGGAAATGGAGTTTTTTGATGATCAGGTGTTCTTTGAAAAACAATAGAATAAGGGGTCATGGTGGCAGGTGAAAGGGAAGAACTCTTCAAAAAAGTCTGATGGTAAGAAACTTCAGTTTACAGTTTGTGAAAATTGTGGTAAAAATCACGCTGGGGAATGTCTTTTGAATTATGATAAGTGCTACTAATGCGGTAAAATGGGACATAAGGCTCGTAATCGCACTGAAAAAGATCGGGGTAATGGTAAGACAGAATTTGATTTACAATCAGTAAGATGTTTTAAGTGCAATGAAATGGGTCATTACGCAAATGAGTGTCCAACGAAGAACTCAACTGATGGAAATTTTTGATACTATAAGTATAAAGGGGTGTTGAAATCCTTTGCAAATACATCAACATATGTCGGTCCATCAAATGAAGTTGTATCAGGTACACTGTTTGTTTATTCAGATTATTCCAATGTGTTGTTTGATTCAGGGTCTACACATTAATTAATTTCTAAGAAGTTTTCTAATAAATTGGGAATTCCATCTCAAGATATGAATCATGAACTTGTGGTAAAAACACCCAGAGGAAATGTTGAGACCAAAATAAATTATAAGAACCTTCCTATCCTTGTGTACAGAAAGAATCTACCTAAAAACCATATTATTTTTCCTCTAGTAGAGTTTTATGTTATTATGGGTATGGATTGGATTTCTATTTATCATATTAAGATTGACTGTAGAGATAAAGAGGTTTCTTTTCAGAAATATTTTCAGTTTGTGTACAAGAATGAACTCTTACTTTTGATAAAATATCAGGAAGCTGAGAAACTGGTAAAATATGGAAATAAATGTTACCTTGCACATATTATTGAAAATAAAGTAATTATTCAGATAATTATGTGCCATTAGTAAATGAGTACCTTGATGTTTTTCCTGATGAGTTGCCTGGTATAATAGCTAATCGAGAAGTTGAATTTACTATTGACTTAGTTTCTGATGCTAATCCAATTTCAAAACCCCCTTATCAAATGGCTCAAATTGAACTTTTAGAGTTAAAGAAGCAATTGAAGGAGTTATTAGATAAAGGTTTCATTTGACCTAGAACATCACCATGGGGTTCTCCTGTCTTTTTTGTTAAAAATAAAGATGGTTCAACGAGACTTTCCATCGATTATAGAGCATTGAATAACATCACTATTAAGAACAAGTATCCTTTTCCTCATATCAATGATTTGTTTGATCAGCTCTAGGGAGATCAGTATTTTTCAAAGATTGACTTGAGGTAGGGGTGCCATCAGTTTAAAGTAAATAAATCATACATTACGAAGACCGCATTTCGTACTATATATGTCCATTATTAATTAGTAGTTGTGCCTTTTGGGTAAACCAATACACATGTTTTATTCATGGATCTTATGAATAGAATTTTCCATGAGTTATTAGTTAGGTTTTTGGTTGTGTTCATTGATGATATTTTGGTTTTTTTTTAAAGTAAATAGGAACATTAATGTCATTTAAGGGTTGTCTTGAAAACTTTAAAAGAAAAGAAACTCTATGGAAAATTCAGCAAGTGTGAGTTTTGGTTACAAAAAATTTCTTTCCATGGTCACATTGTTTCAAAAAAATCCATAACTGTTGATCCTGCTAAAACAAAAGTTTTTGAAGAATAGCCAAGACCCAAAAATATAACTGAGATCCATAGTTTTCTTGGTTTGGAAGGTTATTACAGGAGGTTTGTTGATAATTTTTCACGGTTATCTAGTTCAATGAATAAATTAACTCGAAAATATGTTTTGTTCATTTGGACAAAAGAATCTGATGATTTGTTTTCAATAATTGAAAAGAATATTGGAGAATCCTTCAGTTTTTCACTACCTTCCCGAAATGATGAGTTTGTTATTTACACTGATGCTTCTTTGAAAGGACTTGGTTGTTTCCTTATGTAGAATGATCAGGTAATTTCTTATGTTTCACATCAGTTGAAACCTTATGAGTTAAATTACCCAACACATGACTTGTAATTAGTTGCTGTTGTTTTTGCTTTAAAAATTTGGAGGAATCATTTTGATGGAATAAAGTGTGAAATATATACCGATCACAAAAATTTAAAGTATATATTCACTCAAAAAGAATTGAACATGAGACAAAGGAGATGGTTGGAATTAATCAAGGATTATGATTGCACGATCCTTTACCATCTGAGAAAGGAAAATAAAGTGGTTGATGCTTTGAGTCGAAAAAGTAATGCTACTTTAACCATGTTACATTTGGAATAAGATAATTTGATTAGAGATTTGAAGAACTTTGGTATAGAAGTTGTTGGTGAAGGAAATTCTTCTGCTTTGTTTCAGGTAATAGTGAGATCATCCCTATCAGATAGAATTAAGCAAGCGCAGAAGGAAGTTAGTGGGTTATAGAAAAATGTAGAGTTGGTTCAGAAGGGTAAGTTTCCTGAATTTAATATTGATAATGATTGTGTTTTGAGATTTGGAAAAATATTATGTGTGCCTTTTGATTCACAGTTGAAGAATGATTTGTTATGTGAATCTCATAGTTCTCTATTTTTAGTTTATCCCAGCAGTACTAAGATGTAAAAAGATCTTCGGGAGTATTATCGGTGGGATGGAATGAAACGAGATATTGTTGACTTTACTATGAAGTTTTTGACTTGTCAGCAAGTTAAATCAGAGCGGCAGTTACCGAAAGGGATGCTTCAGCCTTTACCGGTGCTAGAGTGGAAATGAGAAAATATATTCATGGACTTCATTGTGGGATTACCAAATACATCTCGAGTTAATAATGTAATCTGGGTTATTGTTGATCGATTGAATAGATCTGCTAATTTCCTTCTTATTCGAGATACTTTGTCTCTAGATCAACATTCTCGGTTGTATGTTAAGGGGATAGTCAGGTTGCATGGAGTTCCCCTCTCTATTGTATCTAATCGTGATCTCAGATTTACTTTTAACTTTTAGAAAGGCCTTTAGAAGTTGTTTGGTATAGAATTAAATTTTAGTACAGCTTTTCATCCTCAATCAGATGGGTAGCAAGAACGAACAATTCAAACCTTGGAGGATATATTAGGTTCTTGCTTGATGGATTACTAGGGAAGTTGGGACCAACACCTTTCTTTGGTTGAATTTTCATATAATAACATTTTTCATTCCAGTATACAGATGCCACCATTTGAGGAATTATATAGAAAGCGATGTCGAACTCCAGCTTTTGGGGATGAAGTAGGTGAAAGGAAGTTGATGGGACCAAAATTGGTGGAAGAGATGGCAGCGAAAGTTCAGTTGATTCAAAAGCACATGAGAACAGCTCAGAGTCGGCAGAAAAGTTATGTGGATAACCGGAGGAAGGGTCTTTTTTTTAGTTAGGTCATCATGTTTTTCTCAAAGCTTCACCATGGAAAAGTGTGATGTGTTTTGGTGAGAAGGGAAAGTTGATTCTGAGGTTCATTGGACCTTATGAAATCCTAGAGAAAGTTGGACCAGTTGTGTACAGAGTGGCTTTACCTCCAAGTTTATCCCAGATACACAATGTTTTTCATGTTTCAATGTTGAGAAAGTATATTCTAGATCCATCTCATGTTTTAAGTCTAGAGGTAGTTCAGTTGGAAGAGAATCTCTCTTATGAAGAACAACCAGTCCATATTCTTGACCGTAGAGAGAAAGTGTTGTGGAATATGATAATTTTTCAGGTGAAGGTTTTTTGGAAAACCCATATGGCTAAAAAGGAAATGTGGGAATCTGAAAATGCTATGAGAGATAAGTACCCCCATTTATTTGATAAATGAATAAAATTGCGAAGATGCAATTTCCAAAAGGGGGGAAGGATGTAACATCCTAGGTAAATAAAGAATAAGGCATTGTTCATATTTCTTAATATTTGTGAATTAAATATTAATTTTACTTTAAAGGGGTTGCTATGTTCGATGGCATACCCGATACGCAACAACGGGTTTCTTTGAAATATTACATTGCACACTAAAAATATAATATTATTATTTTAAATAGCAGTTAACACCTAACTGTTGTATTGAAAGTAATGGACAGAACTAACTAAAATATGATTATATATGTTTGCTAAATGTTTTTACATTTACCCAATAAAAGTTACAGGCTTAAAATTTGAATCAATCTAATTTTAAGTATAAATACTCTAATATTCTTTAAAAGGTTTATTTACTGCCTTTTGATGGAGAACCCTCTTTAAATCTAGTTTTTGTCACTCTTATATGTTATATTTGACAAAATAAAATTCTTATTTAGAATCAGAACATCTAAATTTACTTTGGATGAAATTTTGGTATTTTTATGATAAAATTCATTTTTTAATGAATAGTGAAAAATACTTTATTTTAATTCAAACTTGCCTTTTAATATAATTTATTTATATGGTTAGATTATTATTTTAATTGGTTTTAAAGTGTAATTAGAATATATGTTTACCATTTAATCCAATGTTGGTCATTGGAAGTAATTTCATCTTCAAATTGGACATAAACAAGTGTCAATATTTTGATAGATATTGTTTCTTAAAAACACGCTATTTGTTTTGACAACTGGAATTAATTTTAAATTAATTAATGAAACTTCTATGTTTTGAATTTTTTAAAATAGACATTATTTTTGAATTCGTAATATCAAATATAGCTTAGGCTGAATTTTTGGTATTTTTCTGAAAAACTTCAATTTTTGATGAATAGTGAAACCACTAAGTAGTAGTTAAAAAACTAACCTTTTCGTTTAAATGAAATTTTACCACTTATGTGAATTGAATTTTGAAAATCCAACATTCATGGTTTTCATTATTAAGTAAAATTTGGTTCAATGGGATGAAAACAATTTTTGGTGAATAGTAACGTTTGACTTTTATTAATCGTGATTAAAGGTAATTAAGGTATAAATAATTTTATAATAATATAAAATTACCTTGAAACTTATCATAACCTTATTGGTTGAGTCATGGATAACCAAGAAAATCCATGGGTCAATTTTGGAACCCCATGGAGCCACTTGGGTAAGATAATGACATAAATAACTTTTTAGTTAAAGTAAAAATAAAAATGTCATAAACATGTATTGTTTTACTAAAAAAAATAATGTGGGATTATAAAATTGATATATTTGACTGTAACTATTCATTAGAAATCCAAAAATATTTAATACATCGTGGTAATTTTTTTATAATTTTTATACATCAAATAAATAAAATTATTTATGATAGTGATGATGCAGTGTTTACGTCATTAATGAATGATTTAAATAAATAAGAATATAAAAATTAAAACAATATCCAAAACTTGTTCAATTATTATTGGATGATTTTATTTTGAACATGGTTCGCCTTATCTTCTACTTTAATGTTTTTGGGACCTTTAGAAACCGAAAATCATTATATAATAAAATAATATTTTCAAACTTTCCAAAAGAGCCCCTCCTCTCCCTTATAAAAAAAGCCCTCACTTCCTACCCATTTCTCACACTTCACAAGCCTTTGGCTCATCCAAACTATGCTTCAATAAGCTCTCAAGATCCCTCTCTTAATCCTAGAATCCTTACCTTAGTCATAAAGCACTTTAAGAAACCTTTTTGGTTCAAACCAAAGGAAGTTACCTGATTTAAAGGTAACGTCTTCTCTTAAGTTCTTTTGTTTTATTTTACTTCTCCAACCCCATAAAATCTTTTTATTCCTTTATTTTATAACAACAAAAGTATAATAAATATACTATGATTTTTTTATGAGAAGTATTCTATCTACACTTACACACACCTCAATCTAATGGGTAAAGAACATATTGTTTCTGTGGACGGCGAACTACTGCCTCACGAAATGACTATTGTTCAATTATCTCCTACCGCCTCTCATGGTGGACATTAAGATGGAACTGTATTTATATATGATATATATTATTTTTATGTTTTCTTTATTCTTCTGTATTTTTTATTTATGGCATACCTTTATGGTTTCCATTTTGGGTAAACGTGATAATTTCATTTGAGGAAGTGTGCACTACCACCCCCTCAAATTTATATGACTTGTTAATACCTTATGTGGGACATATAAAGGATGGAGTTAAAGATATTATATATGATATTATTTTGGAATTATAATATACATATGTATCATTACGTTTTCATTCCATCAAAATATGAAATGGAAATGAAAGTAGCGTTCATGAGTACGTACGGCTTACCGTCTCCATGAACAGTGCATTTCATTTCTTACCTCCAAATGTTATGTACTAATATAAATATATACTGGATATATATTATAAATATGATATCTAAATAATGAATATAATTATGGATATAATTAATTGTTGACCACATGTACAACTTGTAGTAATAATAAGTCCATTTTAGAATCAAGTACCAAATATCGACAAAACGACCATTATTGTAAGAACCCGGTTTTTCGTTTCAGTTATGTCTTTCCTTTTCTGGAGTTTTTGAGAATTTTTTGAGATTCTGGAAATTTTTTAAGTACACATCGTGTAATTTCTGAGTACACGTCGTGTACTCTTCTCTGGCTCGAAGTCGTGTCTTGGTCGTGCCCAGGCCACACACACGGGGTGTATAGGTGACGTGGAGCCCGATTTTGGCAGAGTACGGAAAACCCACTACACGTCATGTAATTTAAAAATACACGCCATGTACTTTTATTTTTTTACTAATCGGACTGGGGTCATGCCTCTTCAGTATATTCGTCTTCCTATAGGTCTGGTTCATTCGAGAGTGACCTGTATGGCCGAATCTTCCCTGAGATCCCGCTGCTCCGTCTGATCTCCGATTCGAGCACGGTCGATTGCATTGGAAGTGCAGCGGTGAGTTATTCCTTCTGATTGAACCTTGTTTTCCAATTCTTCCTCCTTCTCAGGTTATCTAAGGTTGAACGTCTTGTGATTTTTCCTAGATATACAACATTCTAGGGAGAATCAGCCGTCGTGGTTCAAGTATATCGATCTCTTAGGATCGAGGTAGGTGGTTTGTGTCTTACCGTTCAAATTCCTTGAGTTTATGTGTGAATTTCCACCTAGACCCGTGAACGGGGTATCGTGTGTTTACCTTTTTGCCCTTGTTGTTTTCCTGCCTTGCTTGTATTCTTTTGTAGAGGTAATTTGACCATGTTAGTGGATTTTGTTGTGCTTGGATGTGTTTTCCCTTTCTTTTTTCATTTTACGACCTTTCGGTCTCGTTTGCCTTTGGCTGTCTCACATGTTTCCATGCCTTGCGATTATAAGTTGAAGTGGAATTCATGATATGCTTGTTGCCTTGTAGACTGTTTATCTAAGTAGATCTATAGGTGTACTTTGGTTAGCCAAGTAGCTCTATAGGTGTTCTTTAGCCTTATATCATTATTATGCACTGACTGGCACGGGGATGAGAGGACCTGGTGCTACAGACTATAAAGGATAAACCGAGTGATCTTCCTAGAGAGTCCTAGACATTACAGACTACAGAGGGGATGGACCGAGTGAGATCCCAGAGAGTCTTGGATTTTATAGACTACAGGAGGGTAGACCGAGTGCGCTTCCTCAGAGAGTCTTACCTTGTTTTAATCTCCTTATGAACCTTCCCAGGCTAGAGGGGGAATTGATCGAGTGAGCTTCCTCCGAGATTCTGTGGTATACCTCAGGCTATAAGAGGAATTGACCGAGATAGCTTCCTCAGAGAGTCTCTATACCTTGGGGCTAATAGGGTTAGACCATGTGATATTACTCAAGAGAGTCCCTGACTACCCTAGACTATAAGGGGAATTGACCGAGTGAGCTTCCCCAGAGAGTCTCATAAATATGTATGACCAAACCAGAGGGGTTAGGCTGAGTGCACTACCCAGAGGGTTGTGGTACTTCTTGGTTAGGACCATAGGGGATGTCTACAAGTACTCCCCATAGGGTTTTCTTTTTGTTAGCTTTGTGCTTCACTGCTGTTGTTGGTTGTGGTTTGATTGTTGTTATATCATCAAGCCTTGCTGCTTACTGTTACTGCCTATTGCTTACTATTTCTTTTTACTGATTATTGTACTTTTACCTGCCATATACTCACCGACTGTTAGGTACAAATATTTGGGTGAATGCCTATTGGGATTTTATCTCACACCCTGTTTGGGCCATGCTTTTGGGCCCAAGAAGACTATGTTGATGCAGGTATAGACAAGGGCAAGCGCCCTTCGACTTCTGGAACTTGATTGCCTGAGTATGGGAGCATGGGACCAGGATTTGGCTTGTGATGCAAAGGAGCTGCTTATTTTCATTATTTTTTACTTTTCTTGGTACTGTAGTGTTTTCCAGCATTGTGACTTTTTTGGCTGCTTACTAGTTATGTATTATGCATTATTTCAAATATATACATATATGCTCCAGTTTGATGATTTAGTATTCCGCTGTTTATATTGCTGGTTATCACTTATTCCACTATTGTATGTTTATTCTTCTTCTGTTGTGTACTCTGCCAATGAGGGAATGGTTTCCCCACTATCACACCCAAGGCCATCGCTACTAGTCGGAAGCCTCTGGCATTTGGGGAAATGCGCTTGAGCCCATGTGACCAACCGGGTGCGGGGCACCTCTAGGTGGCTTCCGGAACCGGGACATTACAAAGTGGTATCAGAGGAATTATTTTCTCTTTCATTACTATTTGGAGACTTTAGCTAGGGATAGGACGGATTCGGCACTTGATAATAAGTTATGCCTGGGAGTAGCTAACC
The DNA here is from genome assembly GCA_963277665.1 of Viscum album. Lineage (NCBI taxonomy): Eukaryota > Viridiplantae > Streptophyta > Magnoliopsida > Santalales > Viscaceae > Viscum > Viscum album. The sequence goes on from OY728164.1 coordinate 21,301,502, forward strand.
TGTGTACAGGGAAAAGCCATACTACCTCGTTTATTGCAGTTTTCTGGTTTTGATATTTTAAGGTTAATACGATTTCACCTAGAGTGAGTCACATGTTCTGTACTTTTATTGTTTTTATATTATGGTTCTATTTTTGTTGCAACCCAATGAGATGAGGGTATTCCATCTCATGCATCATCTAGGCACTTGTAGGAATCACATTCCATGCATTCTTTTCATCCATATAGGGTGTATTAGCGATTGCATGCTGTTGTGATAGACTTTGTGTAGATTATGCATGTTGTTGTGATAGATGCTTGATAGAATCTCTATTGATTTGTTAGAGAACTTTTTGTATTGCACTTTGCTCAAATGAATGCCAAATTTTGATTCTTGTGGTGTTATGGGCCCTCTTGGATCGGAAGTTGGTGGATCATGATCCTCTTTTCTCTTATACAAGACTGTTGGAGATGCCAAGCTTTGATTCGCGGGGAGTATGGGCCCTCACGGATCGGAATTTAGAACCTCTTTACTTGGTTTTCTGTGTTTCTGGGTATTCTGTGCGGTTTCTGAGTTACTGCCCAGAAAAACCCGGAATACACAGTGTGTACTTTTTGGTTACACGTCGTGTAGTTTTCAGGCCATGTTACTGACTGTGTGTGCAGGAACACGGTGTTATAGAAATAACTTCAGGAACATGCCGTGTACGGCAGGTATACGCCGTGTAGTTAGAGCCATGTACCAGGCCGTGTCACCAACAACACAGGTCGGGGAAGCTCGAGCAGACACGCCGTGCTGCTTTCGGAACACGCCGTGTAGTCTTGCCCAGGTACCCAGCCGTGTCACGAACAACACGGGACGGTGTCACCTTCACCTATACACACCGTGTTTTTTCGGAACACGCCGTGTAAATTCCAAACATGTAGACGGCCGTGTAACTAACAACACGGGCCGTCGAGTCGGTGTCTAGTACACGTCGTGTCCCTAGGGAACATGCCGTGTAGTCTGAGGTTTGTTTAACCGTGTGAGTTAGCCGTGTAAAGGGACTTGGGTAGGGGAATAGTCTTCAAGTACACTCCGTGTGTTGGTTCAACACACCGTGTAGTTGGGGTGTTACACGACCTATCAGACAGGGGTACACGCCCATGTCAGTGGCGTAAGTAGACACATCATGTAGTTTTTATACACGCTGTGTAGTCATGTTTTGTAAACTTGTGTGTTTTTCTTCCCATGTTCCTGTTTTGTACTCTTGTGTTCTCTGTCCTTGTTTTCCTGATCTAAGGTGTACTTTTGATCTTTCAGAGTTATGCCTCTGAGATGTCCCCTGGTTGTATGTCTGTCGTCAGGCAGTGATCAGACGCCAGATATAGCTGATCAGGGACTTCCTTCCAATCCTCTAGTCAAGCCAGCCTTGGCACCGGTTTTCATACCCGTCGCAGGCACCGATACGCAGTTCAGGGAGGACTTCCTGAGGATGATGCAGACCTTCCGGAGAGCGCCGCCTCCTGCCCCGTCGATGGCTGAGTTGACGTGGGTTTTCCAACAGCAGCATCCTCCTACTTTTTCAGGGGATGGAGGACCTTAGGCTGTAGAGTCGTGGATAGAGGCCACACTGACTATCTTTGAGCACTTAGAGATTCCTCTGGAGAAAAGGGTAAAGTTGGCTACTTATATGCTCCAGGACACCACCAAGAGGTGGTGGGAGGTGATCTCACAGTCAGGACATCAGCAGGATATGTCTTGGGACGAGTTCTGCCGCACCTTCTATGACTAATTATATCTGGAGACCCTGAGGGCCAATCGAGCTTGGGAGTTTATGATTCTGCAGTAGGGTACTCTCTCTGTTATGGAGTAATCATCTTGTTTCACTGAGCTGCAGTGTTTCACACTGATCCCAGCAGGTGATGATTTGTTCCTTGCTAGGAAGTTCGAGGATGGTCTCAGGTAGGAGATCCGTTCTCAGGTGAATATCTTCTAGTTGAATTCGATGTCCTCCATCATCAACTAGGAGCTGATCGCTGAGCGCAATCTGAAGGAGTCTGGAGCAGTGAGCCAGGGCGGTTCGTCATCCAGAGCTAGTGTTCCTCCTACGGACAGTAGGAAGCATCGTAGAGAGTCTTCTCAAGGAGATCGAGGTTCGCGGGATGCATCTTCTGGCAGCCAAGTTATATGCTACCAGTGCAGTAGGAGTGGTCATACTAAGCCTCAGTGCCAGAGGGATCCAATGGAGTACCGTTCTTGCGGAAAGATGGGCCATCTTTAGCATTTCTGTCACATCTTCTCACCTTCAGTTGGTGGTATGGGTTCCTCTATGACCACGTGTTCTGAAGATGCTTCACCAGTTTCCCACCAGTCAATGAACTGGAGTTCTTCCGGCTGTTCAAGCCGAGGTGGAGGTCATGGATGTGGTGTTCAGTCACCAGGTCATCAGAGACAGCAGAGTGGATCAGCTTAGAGCGGTCAGCTAGGGGCGCAGCATCGCAGTGCAGGCCAGTATTTCGCTGTGGAGCAGACCTATCAGGAGTAGGATCCCAAACCTTCTACAGTTCGAGGTACGATCTTAGTATCCTCAGTTTTATCTTCAACTCTCTTCGATACTGGTGCTTCCCATAGCTTTATCTCTATTATGGTTGTGGAGAGCCTTGATCTCTCTACCTTTTCGTCTGCTGATTTGTTTACTCTTAACACACCGTTGGGAATGAGTACATCTAGCGTACGACAGTGCAGAGAGTTCCCTCTTGAGGTTGTGGGGTGTCATTTCTTATGGTACCTCTATGTCTTGGAGATGACGGGCTATGACATCATTCTTGGGATGGACTGGTTGGTTCCCTTCCAGGCAGTCGTTGATTGCTATCGCCTCAGGGTGAGTTTCACATCACCAGAGGGTGGATCATTCCTTCATAGAGGAGAGTGGGATGTCCAGGTGGGTAGAGCTAGACCAAAGCATTATGGGCTAGGGAAAGTTACTGCCCAGATTGCCAGTCTTTATCTGGATGACCAGGGGACTTCACAATTAGACTTTCCTCCAGTGGTGGTCCGTTTCAGGGATGTCTTTCCAGAAGACATTTCAGGTTTACCTCCGGAGCGTGAGGTAGACTTCTTGATTGAGCTCTTTCCAGGAGCATCACCAGTGTCCATTCCTCCTTATAGGATGACTACACCTGAGTTGCAGGAGCTCAAGAAGTAGTTGGAGGAGTTGCAGGAAAAGGGTTCTATTCGACCCAGTACTTCTCCATGGGGATCGCTTGTCCTGTTTGTGAAGAAGGCAGATGGTACCCTTTGGCTTTGTGTGGATTATCAGAAGATGACCCAGTTGACGGTCAAGAACTGATATCCCTTGCCGAGGATCGATGACCTCTTTGACCAGCTTCGAGGAGCCCGGGTGTTCTAGAATATCGACTTGAGGACCGGTTATCATCAGTTGCGTGTTATACCATCAGATATACCTCTGACAACTTTCAGGAGTAGGTATGGTCTTTACGAGTATATAGTCATTCCGTTCAGTCTTACGAATGCGCCTGCAGTCTTCATGGCACTGATGAACCGAGTGTTCCATTCGTACTTGGACTCTTTTTTCATGGTCTTTGTGGACGATATCTTGGTGTACTCTCACACTCGATACGGCCATGCCACACATCTTGAGATCATTCTGAGTACACTTAGGGAGCATCTACTGTATGCTAAACTCTCGAAGTTCCACTTTGGGATGGGATAGATTCACTTCTTGGGTCATGTTATCTCAGAGATAGGAGTGTCAGTGGACCCAGAGAAAGTGAGAGCTGTAGTTTCCTGGGAGCAGCCGAAGAACATCTTTGAGGTGCGTAGTTTCCTAGGGCTGGCCAGATACTATAGACGATTCATCCAAGACTTCTCGCGCCTAGAAACACCGTTGATAGGTCTGACCAAGAAGGGGGCGAAGTTCTTATGGTCAGATTCTTGTGAGTCATCCTTTCATGAGCTGAAAGGGGGGTTGACGTCAGCACTGATACTAGTCTTTCCAGAGCCGAAAAAGGGTTACACAATTTACTATGATGCTTCAGTTATTGGTATGGGAGTTGTGCTCATGCAGGGAGATGGATTCGTTGTATACGGGTCTCGGCAGTTGAGGCCACACGAGAGGAACTACCCGACGCATGATCTGGAGTTGGCAGCAGTTTTTCATGCCTTACGTTGTTGGAGACACTATCTTCTGGGAGAGCACTTTGTGGTTTTCACCAACCACAAGAGTATCAAGTATATCTTCACTCAACATGATCTGAATTTGAGACAGCGCAGGTGGGTCGAGTATCTTCAGTCTTTCGACTTTGAGATCGCCTATACGTCGGGAAAGGGCAATGCAGTGGCTGATTCTTTGAGCAGGGGAACTCATATTCAGCCAGTTCAGGAGGCCAGTAATGAGTTGCATCTTATGGCTCTATTCTCTGAGATGCATCTAGAGGTGCGCGATAGGCAGAGACAGACTTTCCTTTCATTTGTGGATGTTACATCTACACTTCTTGATCGGGTAAGAATGAGACAGTTATCAGATTCAGAGTCCTTGGTCCTACTGGAGAGTGTGTCGGGAGAGACCCTCTTCTTGGATGGACAGTGGGCGAGGATGAGATTTTGCGTTTCCAGGGACTTGTATGGGTGCCAGCAGACATACGCGAGGAGCTGATGCGGGATTTCCATTCCTCAGTTTGGGAAGTTCATCCTAGCGCCACCAAGATGTATCGGGATCTTCATCGCCAGTACTGGTAGCCAGGTATGAAGAGAGATGTTTCTGGTATTGTCATGAGATGTTCTACTTGTTAGCAGGTGAAAGCAGAGCATCACCGACCAGCAGGGCTTTTACAGCAGTTATCCATTTCGGAGTGGAAGTGGAACGATGTCGCGATAGACTTTGTGACCGGGTTTCCGAGGTCACCATGGAGAAGTGATGTTGTTTGGGTTGTCATTGACAGACTTACAAAGGTAGCACACTTCTTTCCAATCAAGGATACCTTCAGTGTTGATGATCTGGGATGACTGTACATCCGAGAGATTGTACGTCTACATGGAGTTCCACACTCTATTGTTTCAGACAGGGATGTTCATTTTACCTCTCGGTTATGGAAAGGACTTCAGAAGGATTTAGGTACACATGTACTTTTGAGTACAACATACCATCCCCAGACTGATGGCCAGTCTGAGCGCATGATCCGGGTGCTTGAGGATATGCTCCGAGCTTGTATTCTAGACTTCGGCAGTTCTTGGGAGAAGCATATACCTCTTATGGATTTCGCCTACAACAATAGTTTTCAGGCGACCATTCAGATGGCACCATACGAGGATTTGTACGGTAGGCCATGCCGATCACCCTTATACTGGCTGGAGGCAGGAGAGGCATCTTTTCTGGGACCTCGTCTTGTTCAGGATACTTCGGAGCAGATAGACTTAATTCGGAAGAGGATGGCTACAGTACGGTCTCGACAGAAGTCTTATGTTGATCAGCAGAGAAGACCTCTAGAGTTCGAGGTCGGAGATCAGGTTTTCCTGTGTGTCACACCATGGTTGGGACACAAGAGGATTCGGAGACAGGGTAAGCTTTCACCACGGTACATCGGGCCATTTGAGGTAGTGGAGAGAGTTGTTCCGGTTTCCTATCGGTTGAAACTACCTCAGAGGTATCAGCATATGCACGACGTCTTCCACGTCTCTCAGCTCCGACGTTACTTTTCAGACCTGTCTCATGTATTTCAGCCCGAGGAGGTTGATCTTGAAGTGGATGCATCATTTGAGGAGCATCCCATCCGGATTGTCGATTGTAGTATGAAGGTTCTCTGAGTCCGGTCTGTTCCTCTGGTATGAGAGCTATGGAAGCACGGGCGAGTACAGGACGAGACTTGGGAGAGGGAGGCCGAGGTTCGATCGCAGTGGCCGGAGCTGTTTGAGGTTTCTTCTTCTATGCCCATCTAGGGAAATTCAGGGATGAATTTCTTTAAGGGGGAAGTTTGTAAGAACCCGGTTTTTCATTTTAGGTATGTCTTTACTTTTCTGGAGTTTTTGAGAATTTTTGGAGATTCTGGAAATTTTTGAAGTACACACCATATACTTTCTGAGTACACACCATTTACTCTTCTCCATCTCGAAGCCATGTGTTGGCCATGCCCGGGCCACACACACGGGGTGTACGGGTGACGTGGAGCCCGATTTTGGCAGAGTACAGAAAACCCACTACACGCTATGTACTTTAAAAATACATGCCGTGTACTTTTATTTTTTTTACTAATCGGATCGGGGTCGCACCTCTTCAGTATATTCATCTTATTCTAGGTTTGGTTCATTTGAGAGCAACCAGTACGGCCGAATCTTCCCCGAACTCCCGCCGCTCCATCCGATCTTCGATTAGAGAACGGTCGATTGCGTTGGAATCACAACGATGAGTTCTTCCTTCTTCTTGAACCTTGTTTTCCAATTCTACCTCCTTCTCAAGTTATCTAATGTTGAACATCTTGGGCGTTTTCTCAGATCTATGACGTTATAGGGAGAATCAGCCTTCGTGGTTCAAGTATATCGATCTCTTAGGATCGAGGTAGGTGGTTTATGCCTTACCATTCAAAGTCCTTGAGTTTATGTGCGAATTTCCACCGATACTCGTGAATGGGGTATCACGTGTTTACCTTTTTTCCCTTGTTGTTTTCCTGCCTTGCATGTATGCTTTTGTAGAGGTAATTTGACCATGCTAGGGGATTTTTTTGTGCTTGGATGTGTTTTCCCTTTCTTTGTTCAGTTTACAACCTTTGGGTCTCATTTGCATTTGGCTGTCTCACCTGTTTCCATTCCTTGTGGTTATAGGTTGAAGTGGAATTCATGACATGCTTGTTGCCTTGTAAAATATTTAGATAAGTAGATCTATAGGTGTACTTTGGTTATCCAAGTAGCTCTATAGGTGTTATTTAGCCTTATAACATTATTATGAACTGACTGGCATGGGGCTGAGAGGACCTGGTGCTATAGTCTATAAGGGATAGACCGAGTGAGCTTACCAGAGAGTCTTAGACATTACAGACTACAGAGGGGATGGAATGAGTGAGCTCCCAGAGAGCCTTGGATTTTATAGACTACAGGAGGGTAGACCGAGTGTGCTTCCTCAGAGAGTCTTACCTTTTTTTAATCTCTTTAAGAACATTCCCAGGCTAGAGGGGGAATTGACAGAGTGAGATTCCTCAGAGAGTCTGTGGTATACCTGAGGTTATAGGAGGAATTAACCGAGATAGCTTCCTCAGAGAGTCTCTAGACCTTGAGGATAAGAGAGTTAGACCGCCTGATATTCCTCAATAGAGTCCCTGACTACCCTAGACTATAAGGGGAATTGACCAAGTAATCTTCCCCAAAGAGTCTTATTAATGCGTATGACTGAACCAGAGGGGTTAGGCTGAGTGAACTGTCCAGAGGGTTGTGGTACTTCTTGGTTAGGACTAGGGGGATGTCTATGAGTACTCTCCATAGGGTTTTCTGTTTGTTAGATTTGTTCTTGATTGCGGTTGTTGGTTGTGGTTTGATTGATGTTGTATCATCCTACCTTGCTGCTTACTGTCACTGCCTATTGCTTATTGTTGTTGTTTACTGCTTATTGTACTTTTACCTGCCATATACTCACCGACTGTTAGGCATAGATCTTCAGGTGAATGCCTACTGGGATTTTATCTCACACCTGGTTAGGCCATGCTTTTGGGCCCAAGTAGACTATGTTGCTACTGGTATAGACAAGGGAAAGCACCCTTTGACTTCGGGAACTTGATTTCCAGGAGCAGGGGAGCATGGGACCAAGCTTTGGCTTGCGATGTTGGGGAGCTATTTATTTTCTTTCTTTTGTACTTGTCTTGTTACTGTAGTGTTTTCTAGCATTGTGACTTGTTTGGTTTCTTCCTAGTTGAGTATTATGTATCATTTCATATATATACATATGTGCTTCAGTTTGATGATTTAGTCTTCCGCTGTTTATATTGTTGGTTATCACTGCTTTCGCTATTGTATGTTTATTCTTCTTCCACTGTGTACTCTTCCAATGAGGGAATAGTTTCCCCACTATCACATACAAGGCCCTCACTTCTAGTCAGCAGCCTCTGGCATTTGGGGAAATGCGCTTGAGGCCATGTGACCAACCGGGTACGGGGCGCCTCTAGGTGGATTCCGGAACCGGGACATTACAATTATTAACTTAAATGATTACATAATGTTTATAACTTGGTAATAAGTGATATAAAAAGATTAATAAACTTGAAAAAGGTTCTTAACCAAGTATAAATTAACTTTATTTTATTATACATGAGATTAAAGAATGAACGGGTCAAGTCTGACATGAGGTGAGAGACATCGTCTCAATCTCCTTTCATTGAGGCATCTTTTGATTTCTACACAACTTTATTTTATACAGTGTATGAAACCCTTTTGAATTTTCATTTCATTCAAAATGAATCTTTTATCTATGAATCATTTTACTAAACAACAAAAAAAAAGAATGTTTCATTTAATGTACACGGTGAAAATGACCTTTCCGCTGCCGCGAGTATTATTTGATCTTTGGCTTCCTTAACAAGCTGTAATGTTTTTAAAAGGAAAATAAATACCATATACTCTCTTACTTATTTGGTATTGAAAAAGGGTTTTGAGAATGGATTTATTATTTCAATATCTTGTTCGATATCTTGAAATTTAAATGTGGGAATGTTATATTCCGTTTATGCTTATGTTATGTGTTATGTTTATTTTATGGTTCTTGGGCATTGTTTACATATACGGGTGGTTTCGTGATAAAACTAGGGCGGGTGAGCCCGAGATAGTTCTCCAATTCATTGGGTAACATGATGGAGGTAAATGGGAATGTTTCTCCTAAGAGAATTAGGGAATATACTGTGATGGGTATTCCAAATATAACTCCCTACATAGCTGTGAAAGCTACAATTAAGTATGTTATGGATGCCAAAAGTTACCTTTATGATTTTTGATTACTATGCGTTATTCAAAAATCTTATTTTTTTCATGAGATATGTTAAAGAGCTTATGTTATGTATGTATTTATGAACTAATGTTTTCTTTCATTATTTTAAAACCCTAACTAGGTTTTTTATGCTCATCTCAAGTTTTGAAATGTTTTTCACAAGACTTAAAGATGAATAGGGTCAAGGATGGGATCAAGGGAAAGTCATGTTTTCTAAAACATGGAACTAGACATGAATATTTTTTTCAAGAGTTTTTATTTTATGAAAAAAAATGGAAACTAAGTAGAAGTGTCTACTTTGTAATTTTTGAGATGTAATGTAATAGTTATGGCCTAATTCTCTAAAACTCTAAACCTAAAAAAGATCCTTAATGTGAATTATTCCTTTAATTCAAGATTATGTAATGTTTTAAGGCCAGGTCCTTATACCCTATATCTAAGAAGAAGGAGATGTGGAAGCCTCCCAAGGCTCTAAAAGGGATGCATAAATGAGAGGGAGATGAGATGGTTGGATTGTGGTTAAAATATAAGGAGGGGGAAAGGGAATTTAAAAATATTAATAAACATGGGAAAGTCATGTAGTTTGGAAACATGGTTTTCCAAAACATGCACCAAACATGAGTACCCAACTGAAATAGGTGGAAACCTACATGGGATGGCCACATGGTTTGAGAAACCATGCACTAATCTTGAAACTTAGTTCTGTCAAAACTGTAAAGTCTCCATGTATGCTTGTCGCATGGTTTCTTCTAAATGTCCGCAAGTTGTGCACTTTTTCCTGAAAACCAACCACATGTTTCACAATTTCCCATTTTTCATACACAGTTTGGATCAAAACATGCTATTCAAACTATGCAAGAAGAAAATGAACTAAAAATTCCCCTAGCATTAACCAGCTACCCAATTTCTCCTCAAACCATGCACACAAACCGTACACTTGGCCAAAACACACCCAAAACCTTCAGATATCAAAAAGTATCACTAGTGACTCAACAAAAACCTCAACCAAAATGTCCAAAATCAAGGAAAGAATAAAATAAAGGAAAAAATGTGGTCATGGTGTGACAGTATGAGATAATATATAGGTTAAAACATTTCATTAATTTTCGATATATTAAGGTTATTTTTAGGATGTTTCTCACATTTTTTAAATGTTATAAATATTATAATAATATAGTTTAGAAAAAGGACACCCATAGGATAAGAAACAACCCATTGCATCTATCAAGGTTTTAAAGCTTGAACCCATAGCTTAAGGGAGACAATAGTTCATTGCCTACCAGTAGCCTACGTGATGTCCCAGTTAGTATGGAATTATTATTTTTAAACTATCCGGCAGATAAAAGTTAATTTCATTTTGGGAACATGAGTTCTATTTTATAGATAACCATGATATTGAAAGTGATTTGGTGATTATGTGATTAATGTTATTTTAGAAAAAAAATATTTTGGACACTTTATATAATTAAAGTAAACATAATTTTATAGGATTTTGATTGATGAATAAAGGTTAGATTATATTTTTGAAGAATAAATTATTTTAATGTGGTTTTATGGTTATTTATTTTATTTATAGAAATGATTATGATATCTTGTAGATTATTTTATTTGGGAAATTACATTTTTGGAATGAGACATTAAGAGTGATTGATTTTACATGGAGATCAATATTAAACTTATCTTGGAAGACTATGTGATCAAATTCTTCTGATATTTGGGTTTCAATCTTAGTATGGAATATTTTCTAAAATTTTATGAATAGTTATTTATGGAATTATCTACATTGAACTTTGGGTATTACTATTGAATTTTTGATATTAGACTAGTCTTTCTTTATTTTAAGGGTTTAATCATTTTGAGAATTCACTTATATTATCCTAAACATTTTGGTTTTGGTTAATTTATAAAGATAGGATGAATATCTTGTTATAATTTTGTGGATTATGAGATCTATTATAAGTTTATTTTAGTGCTTCAGGCATGAAAACATCATCTTAAATACTCATATTTTGGAGAAAAAGATGAGATTATGACAGAAATCGGTTAATGGATAAAATTATACTTGTCAAGTAAGTATATTTTCTCATGTTTCTATATGGGTATTAAAGTAATTCATTAACTTTGGAAAAAGGATTTATAAACAAAAAACATTATCTATTTACTTTTTCTATTGATAAATTAGTGTTCTTTTAAACCATCATATATTAACAGTTTCATGATGGTTAAATTTCTCATGAAAATGTTCTCAATCACTCTGTATTAGTCCTTGGGAGTTATTTTTCTCATTTATACCCATGTTTTCACTTGACACCAATGTTTTCCTACATGGAAACCTAGTATGTGTTATTCCATATGACCTTCATACATCCCTTCCTCTCCTTTCAAGTTTAAGTTTTATTAACACTTTTTACGATGTAGGATTTCAACAATGGTATTTTGAAAATTCAAACCCATGGTTATTGAGACTGGATTTAAATTTTGATGACACAATTAATTAAGGGGGAATTTAATATCCTGATTTTTTTTAAAGGAAATATTTTGATATATATCATATAAGATACGCACCACCAAGGTAAAATGAATAATGAAATATTATTATTTAAATGTGATTGTTATAACCTAGCCATTAAATTAGAGGGTATGAATAGGAAAAACTGATTTATGAAATAAATATAAAGTTAATATTAAATATAAATGTAATGATAAATTCCTAGAATATAATCACTTAATTTTTAGTAAAGATATATTATTCTTCAAAAAAATTGTTTTCTTCAAATATGAATTTTATTTCTTCTTATGAGTAAATATTATATTTTATTTGAAAAAAAATAAATCTCATTTTTGAAATCATCATGTCAAGATTATCTTAATGCGGATCTTTGATAATTTTCTAAAAATATATATTTTTCAATAAATAGTAAAAATACTGATTTTTATTGAAAACTATATTTTTATTTTAAAGTATTTTTAAAAGTAAAAAAATATTTTGTGTTAGTTTTAAATTTTTATTGGTTATTTTATCTTTAAAATAATTTAATTATGGATTTTTAAATGCATTGTATACTTGAATTTAGCATAAAATATTTATATTTAAAATTTTTTTTTTTTTGAAAATCTTCTTTTGCTCAAATTTTTTTTAATTTTATTTTAAATTAAATTATTCCACTTTTGTGTTTTGAGTTTGTAAAAATAGATCCCATATTTAGAATTAGTATTTCCAAATTTAGTACTTGGTCCCTTTTATTTTTGGTTAATATGAATAGTAACCCTAATAATTTTTGTTACCACGGTAAAGGGAAAATCAGGTAATTAAAGTTAAAAATAAAATTATAAGGGTTATAAAATGACTAACACCTGTATTAGATTAATTTTATGAGTCAATTTCGTCCATAGTCATAAAATATTTGGTTATATTAAATTTTATGGTCATTTAGATGAGATTATTACCTTTCAAATATTTTATTTCAAGAAAAGTCAAGCATGCCACACTCTGGTTTTTAATAACTACGATATTTTTAAAATGGGGACATCTATAAGATATGTTTCAACCATAAACTGTATTTTTAAATCTAAAAGTTTTATCTTCATCATAATAATTTATTTTAAATTTTTATTCAAGAAATAATAACATTAATTACTTGCACAATGCTCACATAGTAATTATTTAATTAGTAAATAAAATAAAATAAATGATATTTAAAATGTTATAATTATTATAATTTGAGAAACTTAATGTGATACATAAATTTTATAGATTTAATTAACATTCTTGGTATGTTTTAATATATTTGTTTTAAATTATAAGTGTTATATTGATATTATTAAAGTCAAAGTAAAGAATAGTTCTAAAATTTAAAATTATTGATATTTCATAATAAATGATATTTTATTAAATAATATAAAATTCCCAAAAATATGAGATTCATTCAAGTGATTTTTATATGGTTTATAATATCAACTAGGGTCCATTTATATACTATTTTTTTCATTTATAGTAGTTATCATGACCCTCAAAGAGTAAAAACCTTGTTGTCATGGTAAGTTTAAAAAGGGTTGACTTGGGGTTAAAACCAAAATATAAGGATGAAAAAATAGTCAAAACTTATCTAATTTTTACTAGATGAGTTTATTTAGACCCATGTTTATCCTATTTTCATCCTTATATTTTGGAAGAAATTTTTTTAACTTATACTACAAGAGAATATTTTCCCAGTTTTGTGACTAATATTTTCTATGAGGATTCCAATACAAGTTTACCAGGTTATTTTCAAATAAAATGTTTTCCTTTATAATTGTGCAGTTTTTTTAAATAATTGATTTTATAATGGAAATAAAAAAGTTACAAATGGTCTTTCAAAATCATTTTCCATCTAATATGAAATCCTTTTATGTTACTTAAGCATTACTGGGGATCTATTCCAATGATTCCATACTTATTCTTTCCATTTATGGTTTATTAATAAAATGACTCAATGTTTATGAAACTCATTTCTTTTCCATGAGTTATACTATAGTGAAATGTTTTTTAGATCCATTTATTTTAATGGGTTCTGATATGATAATTTTTTTAAGATATTATAGCATACATATATATTATTTTCATTATGTGATGAGTGGTAAATATATCTCCCTCTAATTTATTAGGTAATGATTAATGTTATATGAGATAAAAGGGTACACTTGAGGATATCCCAAGCCATAAAGCTATATAGGAGGTTATCCCATGCCTAAAAAAGGGTACATGGGATGTTATTCCATGAACTAAAGATGGTACACAAGATTTTATCCTATGCCCAAAGCATGTACATGGGTGGTTAGCCGAATCCCAATATGTTAGGAATTTCTTGGTGGATAGCCTTAATATACAATTTTCAATGCTAATATTTATTCCCTAAATATATATCTTACACTAATGTTATGATCTCATGGTTCATTTTCTTTGATTATTAATCTCATATGAACTACCAATATTCATTACTCGATTTAATATCATGCTCTTTGATATGAATGGTATGGTTTCTAAGTGTTAAGATCATGTTTTTATATGCATATAATTGTATTATGATTATTTGATAGTTGATATCTCCCTTTTTACCCTTACTGAGCATATGATCTCACCCTTTTCTAATGTTTCCATTCCTTGGGTTATGAAGAATGAATATAAATGATTTTTTTATAAAGTTTTCATATGTAAGAAATTTTATGGGATATGTTGATACTTTACATAAAATATGAGACATTAGGTATTTTGGGAGGTGATATTGATCTTTAGAACCTGTTATTTATGAAATCCAGTTGTTAAGAGTTCTCCTAATTCTATAAAACTCTAATCCTAAAAGGCCCTTGTTTACATAAGTGACCCAATATTTCCTTTTGATTTTGTAAGTCTTGGATAGAAAAAAAATTGTGTCACATTTATCAGTATCAAATCTAGAAAGGTAAATTTTATGTTTTTAGCATCGGGTCTAGGAGTGTAGGTCTTGGTATTTTAGAGTATGAGTTAATAAAAATCACACTAAACGAATATGTGTTGGCATATGGGTACAATAATTAGTCTGGTGACCCATTCAGGCACATGGGTGGGCCTCGGGTAGGGAACGATATGTATTAGAGTAAATTAGTGGTGTTTGGAAGGTCATGACTCAATGGACATATTAAGGTACGATGTCATTATTTAGTAATTCCAAATTATTACATTGGTATCAGAGCAGTACATACCCATAAGTGTGGTGGAACTGCATGAGTTGAAATAGAGGGTCCACAACAGGCATGTTGTTCTCTAAAGGAGGATATGGTAACACCCCATAAAGATAAAGGGTTAAAAGGATATATGTTAATACCCATTTTAACAATGCGTACCTTCGTTTTTTATATCTTTCTTGATTAGAAATCCAAAGTTAAGCATGCTTGGCTTGGAGTAATGGTCTGAATGGGTGACCTCATGGGAAGTTTCCCAGGGTGTGTTGGAGTGAGTACAAAGAACACTAAAAAAAGTGTTGGCCTATGGGGATAATAATAGTCTGATGACCCATTCAGGAATGTTATTGGGCCTTAGGTAGGGTATCATGAACCAATGGGGAAACTGGTTGTGTCTGGAGGGCTAGGACATGACGTCCTTGTTAAGGATGGGTATCGGTACTGTCAATGGGGCCTAGTTGTTACATTTGTATCATTGTGGTACCCATCCAAAAGTGTCACTACATGGGTTTAAATATAGGGTTCAAATTTGGGATTTTGTGATCTAATTGGGGGTGATTATAACACCGCATAAAGATAATATGTTGAAAGGATAAAGGTTAATACCCATATCAATATGGTGCACCTTTCTTTTTGAGATCCTACATGATTATAACTCTATAGTCTAGTATGATTGGCCTGGAGTAGGTGTCAGGATGGGTGACCTCTTGGGAAGTTTCTCATATTGTGTGTGAGTGGGGAAAAATAAATCTAAAATAATATTTTTTGGCCTCTGGGAAAGTCATTAGTATGATGACATATTCGGGAACGTGGGTGTACCCTGAGTAGGGGAAAAAGTGTTTGCGAGGCAACTAGTGGTGCCTAGCGGGCCAGGACCCAAAAAAATCTTAATGTGGGGTGTATGTTATATTAGCAGGGCCTAGTTGTTACACTGGAGATTATGTAACCATGACCAAAGTTCAGGACCATAACTTATAAATCCAAACTTTAATGAAAATGAAATAGTTAACACATGGAAAATAATAATTTTAAAAAATAATTATTAATAAATGGGTGTTGAAATATTATTAGTGGACCATATATGGTATTATAGGTATGAATATGGTTCTTGAATATAATTATAATAAATTTTAATTTATTATACATTGTTTTATTGTTCTTACAAATAAATTCATACATGAAGGGTTTTATGTTACAATATCATATTTATCACGATTGTTTATGCTTAAATTTACAATGATGAAATTATATGATCTATCTCTAACAAATATTATGTATTTTATTATACTCTATTTTTTCTATATTTTTCATGGTTTCAACTTATTTTCCTCTCTTTGGTACCTATAATTTTTTATAAAAATATTTTTAAGAGATGTTATCGTTATTTACCTTTTCAATGGGGAATCTTTCTCTTCAATGTCCATATTTTCGTTAGAACGTTTTCAAAGATGTTTTTACTAAAATCCAAAAAAAATTAAATTAATTAATACCAATGTTATAATTTATATAGAAATGCTTAAATGGGATCTTCTTATCGTTTCCAAATGATGTAATTTTGGATTTTTATAGAGATGGTGAATGGAATATTTATTTTAATGTACACTACATGAATGGATTTTCACACTGAAATGAGTTCTAATTTTTTTGAATATTCCTTTAGATATTTTTATGGTTATTTTAAAATAAAATATTTACCTTAATATTTTGTGAATTTATAGATTTGAAATAAGTTATTTCAAAATGAAAATGGTATTTTCCACAAGAAATGTTCCAATGATATTTTAAAGGTATTTTCACCTATAACAACATCCTTTATGATACTTATGATTTTATAAGGATATGATACAATGTTACCATCATTGTTATTTATTTGGATGGTTATTGGTTATGATAATGAAATCTTGATGAAACACATTTTCTTTTCTACGGGTTAGGACATTATGAAATGATAATTTTTTTCATAATCTTGTGTGTCACAACCCCCTCCCCTCAATGATACCCCTCATTGGATGACAATGAAGGAATATGGATGTTAATACCTGGATCCAACCTCTAATAGGCCATGGTTTGGAGACTATCATCGAGGGTATATCATGAACATAAATGGGAGGCATTTCCATCTAAAGAGAATGAGGAATGTGAGATAATATAAGATCACCAAACAACTCATGCTCATAAGAAATCTAAAGAGAGATCTTGGAATCATGAATGTGAAGTCATAAAAACTAAAAAATTGAAACAAAACTACAAGTACCAAAATAAATCCTCAATAGTGACCTCAAATCCCACATAGCTCTAGAACAACTCCACAAACTAGTAATGTCCCGCCCGATCACCAACCATCTCCTACAGATATACAAAATAGTGTATATAGATGTAGAGAAATCATAATAGGTATACTAAATATGATCCACCTTGGTGCATCCAATACAAAAGTGAATAAAACATACTAAAATCTATGTAGATAATAAATGAAACTAACTCATCATCTAATCAGGTATACTAAAATTCCTAGCCTCACCATGGATCTCTCACTAAGTATCACATATAAATAATAATATAATATCCATTATATTCATAAAAGTGAAGGTACCACACTACCACTTCCCTTCTTGTTTTCCGCACTCACCTCAACATTGCATGTCATGGGCCATCTCTCTTCAAAGAAGCCACATGTATCAAAGGACACTATATAACAACCCATGCCTCATGTTTCACATAATCTCATTATCAATATCCAACTCTCTATATAGTATCCGATTAGTTTTTGAGATCCACCATAGCTTTTAGATCATTTATTATAACTAAAACCATCATAGGCCATACACAACATACCAATAATAATCCTTAGGAAACTATATTCATAGATACATGTGTGTGAAATTACCACAAGACATTATATCCCTCTACACACATATATGGGAATGGTAACCAACATAAATAACAGTACATAATACTAATAGGATAAGAGAATGGGGGAGAAATTAAAGTTTACCATCTATCCTCATTAACCTAGATGTTAGGCGAAACACCCTCTAGATTCCCCTGGTGTTGGTTATCCTGCCGACATGGGTGGGGTAGAATATAAAATCACATAACATAAGGAATATACTTAGCTCACAACTACACTAAGGGAAAGTACCTATCCTTTCAATCAACTTCAGATGTACTCTTTTGGACACTTGGATACCACTGTTAAGGACTACATATCATATAATCCAAAAAATATTTTAATATAATTTTAATTAATTATTAATATGAACATTTCAGTTTACATAATTATCAAATTAATTCCATTCCCTCTAAGAATAATCCAACATCATTCAAAATTCCTAAAGAATTGTCATCATTTAAGTATTTTCTTAAGCCTACAATCCCATGGGTTAAATTATTCAATATCCATCATTCCATAATTCTAGGTACTCTAGGACTCATCATAAGATACCATAAAAGATAAATAACCATGCACAACCAACTGTGTTAAGAAGTGGGGAAAGGAAAATCATAAATAAGAAACCCATTACTCTTTCCATTATAGAATATTCAATGACAAGAAATCATCCTAGTTCTCAACACAAAAATAAAGTATTAAAGATCATCTTTAACCTGCTCCACCAGTCCTAGTGTCATACCCGACACCACTATGAATATCACCATCCACTACACCATCAGTGGTGCCAATTTCTACCAAAAACCTGAGCATCCATACCCATTTATCTCTAAAACATCAGTTATACCAAGCTCACATCATTTAACATAGTAAGGATCATCATTCAAATAAATTACACAAGGTATCAAGAAAACAAAAAAAATAGTTAACAGGGCATCTAGGACTTAGAACCAAAGCATCCAACCTTCACAATCAAATAGGTTCTCTCTCCAACAAACAATTATCTTTATAAAACAACCAATTTATTACCACCTTGAATTACTGATTCATTTAACACTGGTTATAACCACATGAAACCTAAGGCATCAATTATCAATAGTCATGTGTTATTTAAACATGATTTAATCATATTTTCAGTTTTCATTAAAAATAATGAAAAAGGATAACAATTAAACCTGACTCTTTAATTATTTTGTCATAAATAACTGTCATATTTAAATTATTTATCCAACTCCCATGAACAAAAAACATGTTAAACCATATTATAAAACATTTATCATAATATCTATTAAATCAAAGTCAAATCATTAACATGACATAAACACATTTGATCACAACAACCAAAACTAATTCTTTCTTTATTTTTGTTTTAATTTTTATTAAGGTTATTTCCAGAATTTCCCAATGAGATAAAGTAAGATAAATTCACAATTTCACTTAAAAATAAAATAATTAACTAATCCCATACCTAATGGCTTTCAAATTTCATTGAATAAGAATAGAATAACAAGTGAAGATCATTGTTCACCTATCCCGAAAGGAACTAACGGTCCCTATGGTAACTACACCAAAAACACACCACCAAATATCAAAATAACTCTATGAGAATAATGGATATGATACACCATATCATGGAAAGATATAATGGGATAAAACAAAATCAAATAGAGAATAAATCACAAGAATAATATGGAAACTCGCCTCAGATAACCACAAGTCTATCTCTAGAATATGGGAGTTGAATCTAATCAAATGGTCTTAAAAGGACTTTAAAAAATATCTAGTTGGTGCCTAGTATTTTAGGGAGAAGTTTTGGAGAAATATTAGTTTGAAGGGGGATCAGGAATTTATAATTAAATTGAAAATTAGTATACTATGATAAAATACCCTACACCACAAGACAAGGAGGATGAAATAGGAAACAAATATAGTGTGAGGAAAGATGTTATTACACATATTTCTTGGTCAAAGATGCATCCAATAAACATGGATCATTCAATTCCATGAAACCTACAATTTTATAGAATGACCACAACATAAGTGAACCACTACTTTGAATAATTCTAATTTCCATTGAAGAATGCTACTCTACAACTCAACTCTACGGTATAAACACCCCAAAAAAGATAAAACAACCAAAACATACCTCTATAGATTCCATGCATAGTATACCCCAAAACACCATAGCTCTTAATCAACACTGATTCCTAATGGACTCCATGGTTTAGTATAAGCCTCCATAATATTTTCCTACTATGCAGCTATAATTTTATCTTAACTCCCCTCTTTCCTCCAACAAGCCTCCCCTCAGAACCTCCAACACCTCAAACACAAAAATGGGAAGCTAAAAGGATATAAGACCTTATATAAAATACCTCTCAAAAATTTTTACCTAAGATAATTAAAACCAAAACTGGAGAGAAAGGAAGGAAAAAAGGTTCATATAATAAACCACTATGTGAGGTACCACTAAAAAATCTCACCAATACAGGATCACGACAACCTAACTTAAAAGAACAGGGCACAAAACTATTCAAAACTAATAAACAACTTGAAACCACTCTCCCTGAGGAGATACCTATCAAATAGGATCAATACCATAAATAATAAATCAAGGAAGATAGAATTATCTCATAAAATAGATAATTGAAAACATCAATAAAGTATTTTTATAAAAGTATCACTAATAAAAAAAACTCTAGATAATGATAATCTATCTAAAAATCATAGTCCCATGTACTCTCCAACATTCCATTATCCCAACAAAGGAAATGAACAAGGGAATAGCACACCCATGAAACACCTTCTCCTAGTGGTACTAGATCTCCAAGGGTCGCACCTTGAAAGTTGCATCGCCATCAACATCAATATCTCTCTAATTGATTATGTGAGAATCATTATGAAGATAGCGGTGAAGCCACAACACATGAATTTCATTGTGAATTTGGTTAGTTGTAAGGGGAAGTTCTATATAGTATGGAATGTCTTTAACATGCACTAACACCTCAAAGAGGCCCAACAAACCAGGGAGAAATCTTACTTCCATGACCAAACCTTCACTACTCATGATGATGATTCACCTTCAAGAAAACATGATCTCCAATTTTGAACTCCAAAGGTCTCCTCCTATTGATAGCATATAACTTCTGTCAATCTATCACTGCTTTCATTCTCTCATGAATCACCTGAACCATCTCAGTCATGATTTTCACTATTTTCAGCCCAATAATTGTTTACTCTCTGACCTCATTCAAACATAATGGAGAATGAAAAATTTCGATCATATAAAGATTCAAAATGGTTCATACCAATGGTGGAGTGAAAACTATTATTGTAATAAAACTCAAACAATGGAAGGTGTCTCACCCATGAACCTCAAAAATCTGTGACACAAGCACGCAATAAGTCTTCAAGAGTTTGGATGGTTCACTCTATATGATCATTCGCTTGTAGATAAAAAGTAGTGATGAGTCATAACTAAGAATCAAAACCATATCAAATACCTATCAATACCCTAGATGTAAAATTAGGATCATGATCAATGATGATCATCCTCAGGAATCCATGGAGCCCCACCACCTCCTCTGAATACTACCTCGACAAAACATCCACTAATATTGAATCCTTGATCACTAAGAAGTGATATTGTTTTTTAAATTATTAACTATCATCTATATAGCATCATATCCTTTTTAATCTTGATTAAAACTAGTCATTAATTCAATTGATGTTAGAACTTGGGTGGTGTAGGATGGAGCTTTGATATTGTGTTTATTGTCAATCAATTTATGGAACTTGATGTCAAGGAATGATGGTTGATATGAAGAGGAAGGATAGATGTTCCCTTGAAGAGTAATAAAGAATATGGAATCTTTTTCTAAATTTTGAAAAAATATGCAGGGTGAAAATCTAGATAAAGGAATAGATTTTTTTCATGAACTCTTTTGGGTCACATGATATCATGATTTTTGAATCATCTCGAAAATACGTCAGAGATAATTATTTGGGAACTGAGCATAATCCTATAATAATCATGAGATTGTGTAAGATCAAATAAATCAGCGGATAACTTATTTTTAGGAGAATTATATGATGGAGTCTCATGATTGGGAGAACTGGGGACTAGTGAATGAATATTCTCAAAGATATCTCATAATGTTTTTATGTTAAATGCATAAATGGAGAGATTCTAGAAGTGATATAACTCTCTTGAGTATGGTCAAAATAGAATGATCACATAAAGGAGATGTGTGATGGGAGTTTTTTTCATTCTTGTAGGTCGAACAATTACGTGATCTCATATGCTCAAAGTTGTTTCATGATGAGGTATCATGACATGCATGAGTGAAGAAGAGAACATTTGACCATAAGAATGGGTGATTCTCAATCATGTAACATTAAATGGATCACATGATCAAAATTATCATGTGACCCAAGCTAATTAAAATGAAATGTCATGTGATCACATGAATCAGTCAAGCTCTTGCAATAAAGGTAGAGAAGATATGTGATATCGAGTTATGAGGAGAACATTTATAGTTAAGAATGATTTTTTTAGATAAGGTGGTGGGTTTTGGATAATAAATACCATTGTTTTCTTGTCATTTGGGGGTCAATAAATCTTAAAAGATTTCATCTATAGAATGAGTTCACTGGAGATTTAGTATGATTCTAGATCGGAGTGCGAAAGGAGTTGCACATAAGAAGATTCTTAGTTGGGTTGGGTGATTATGTGACCGCGAGTTCTCAAAGAGGTTATGCGGCTTGAGTATACTCAATAGAACTATTAAAGGATATACTTTATTGGAGACATCTGAATGATATTATTTGATTTTTATTACATGATTTTATATATAAATAAGGGTTATGAAATCACAAAATCTATGAATAGTTTTATATTTGGGTATCATAATCGATCTCTTGTGACCAAGGAGACATGTGCAATGGACTTGTGCCTGGGTACTTGTGACAGGGGACACACACAAGCAGGTATTATAAGGGATTTATGTTCTCATGTTATTTCACTTGAACTCTCACAACTAGGGCTACGAGGTGGATTCTAATGATATTAAGGAAAAGAATTATATTTAAGAATTATATTTTGGAATCAATGATTTAAAACATTAAAAATACTTTAAACAAGAAGATTATGACCATCAAGTCATTAAACTAGGGAAGAATTCTTCTAGAGTAGTGCACAGAGAGAAGTCAATAAAGGTGATCTAAGGGAGGCAGTGTGTTATCCCTGAATACATTTTAATGTTAGCTCACCTAGCATAGAGTTTTTATAACCAACCAATTGTAGTCCACAAATTCTAGTGAAGCATATTAGAATTTAGTATGATCAAAAAATCATCAGTGTATGCTCCTTGGGTGTGGACATTGTGGTGAACAAAGTAAAAATATTTTTGTACAATTTTACTTATATATACTTATGTGACTGGTATTTTTATGATACATTCTGATAGGTTTACCAAAGTTCCTACCACCATAGGGAAAAGATCATAGAATCAAAAGAAAAATTTGACACGCTGATTTACCCCTCCACTCTCAGGGTGTCCCGAGGTCTAACAATTGAGATATCCTCCCACTTACATTGAGGAACATCTAATGACTGGAGAAAACCATCAAGAACATAGTGTTTGGAATTCACATTTTTGAAAAATAAACATCTAGACATGAACTCTACAATAGACACTTCAACCCAAGCCACCAAAACTAACCTCTTTGAGCATGATACATCTTTATCATGACAAGATGTACTACTAAGAGGAAGATAAGGAAACTTATTCAAAACTACCTCTCACATTATCGAATGAATGAAAATACTCCCCTGAAAAAATACCCAATGTTAATCATCATCAAACCATCTATAAATGGAATCACCACAAACAACTTGACCTCGCCAAAATTCTACCACAGAATCCTCCAAATGGGAATCCTCCACCTACTGCATTACAGATGAAGACATCATCATCTAAAAAAGGAATACACTACCACCAACCACTCCTATATAAATATATATTAGAGATATATCTTCGATTACTCTTTAATAATCTCTATAATCATGCATGACATCACTATGTGACTTCTTACTTAGCACTTTTGCTGCAAAATTACCATTTAATGGTGTATAATAAATCCAAAATTCATGGTCTTTCATGAATTATATCCACCTTCATTGTTTCAAGTTCAGGTCATACTAAGAGATGGCATACCTCATGATATTTTGATTAGTATAAACCACAAAGCATTATCCAAAGAGATAATGGCACAACAAATTCAAGGAAAACAAAATCACTACCAACATGAGATTATGGATTATATAGTTATATTCAAGGGGTTTTAACTACTAAGTCCTATAGGAAACAACTTACTACTATTTCATCAAGACACTACCCAAGACAAGACGTGAAGCATCGTAGTACACCTCAAACTAGACTCTATATTTTGGAAAATGAAGAACTGGGGAGATAATCATCTTCTAATTCAGATACTCAAAAGCAGTTTGGAACTGGTCAATCCATAATAATGTAATATCATTTATGGTAAAGTCTTTCATAGGAGCCATAATCTTAAATAATTTAGGTATGAACCTCCTATAATATCTGGAAAGACCAGGGAAACTCTTAACATATATAACATTCTTAGGGTATTACCAACAAACAACTATCTCTATCTTTAAAGGATCCACTACTACTCCACATCGGGACATATCATGTCCTAAGAAACAAACTTCACAAGCCTATAACTCACACTTCAATAGCTTCCTAAATAACTATTAATAGCGAATACCTCCTAAATTTTTTTTATATTCTCTATGTAATCTTCATGAGGTAAAAAGTTCACAAGGATTTCATCAATGAACACAACCATGAATCGGTCTAGAAACTCTTAGAAGACTACATTCATCAGTCCCATGAACACAGCTGAAGTATTCATCACATAGAATGGAATTACAATAAATTCTTAATTCCTATAACAACATCAGAAAATAAGACTTTAGATTATCTTTATTCTTCACCTGAATTTTATGATATCTCAATCGTAGATTGATCTTCAAGAACCAAATAGCTCTCATTAGCTAATCAAATAAATCATCAATCCATGGAAGTGGTTAGATATTCTTTGTTATCACCTGATTCAAGTGATGATAATTTATATATAGAAACAAACTACCATCATATTTATTTTTGAACAAAAATGAAGCACTCCAAGTTAACATGCTCAGCCAAATAAAACCCCACTATAAGAGATCATAAACCTATATCTTCATCTCCTTCTACTCATAAGGATCCATACTATATGGATATATTGATATCTAATAAGTTCTGAGATATATATCTATCTTAAACTCAATCTCTTATTAAGGGGGTAGTGTTAAAATCTCCTTAGTAAATAAATTAGGTTACTCATCCACAACCATAGTAAACACTACTAGATGAACCTCTAATGAGCTCAGATTCAACTCAACCATTAATGAGGACAAGGAAAGAACATGCCTCTAACTCATGTGAGGGTCTCACTCCCCAATGAACATGGAATAATATCCATAAGCATAATAAAACAAAATAATCTTCATAAATCAATATATGATAGCCTATATTGAATATCTTTATTCCATGATGAGAATGATTTTATATAGTTATACCTACAAACATAGGAAGTCTCCCCAAGAGTGATGTTACCCTAGAACTAGCTCACAATATCTAAATAATTCTCACAAAATAGATCTACCTAAAACTGGAATCATCAATTCCAAGTGAACTAGAAGCCTCTCCACCTCAAGTCCCAAAGAACAGGCCAAGGTAGGTGAAATGAAGGAGTGTGTGGATCCTGAATCAAACAAGGCATTCTATAAAGTATAAAATAACAAAACAGCACCTCAAACAATTTATGGACCACCTATATGTAGAAAATATAGAGAATGAATTTTACCACAACCCACTCCAATACTTTTCATGTTGAGTCAATAAGGTTTTCCTTATGTCTTTTCCATTCCTTCTTGTTTTGAAAATCACAAACACCTTATCTTTAAGAAAATCGCTATTATAAGAAAAATTGATTTTATAAGGAAAATCGCTTTTGTAAGAAAAATTATCCTTATCATATTTTCATCCATATTTTTCTTAAGTATAAGATTCGTATTCATTTCTATATTCTCGTAATTGTTTGAAACTTTGATATAAATTATTCTGTTTTAGGATCCGAATTCTGGATAAGAACTATAATAAAGTTTCCCTCCGAAATCCAGAATGAAAACTGTGATAAAGTTTCATTCCGAATTCCAGATACGAACTCTAATTAAGTTTTTCTCCAGATTCAGGATACGAATCCTTATGAAGTTCGACATCGAATTCTCATTACGAATTCTGATGAAGAATTATCATTCCGAATTCTGGATACGAATTCTCATTACGAATTCTGATAATGAAATCTCATTACGAATTCTGATGATGAATTCTCATTCTGAATTTTGGATACGAATTCTCATTACAATTTCTTAAGATGAAATCTCATTATGAATTCTGATGATAAATTCCCATTACGAATTCTGATGAGGAATCCTCACTACGAATTCTGATGGCGAATTCTCATTCCGAATTCACCTATTAAACAGAATCTGATCATCTTCGTTTTATACACTCCAAATTTATTTAGACTCCGAGAATTATTTTGGTTAGACTCCAAACTTTCATTTTGCTTACACTTTTATAATTTGTCTACTCTTTAATATTTTTCACTCCGAACTTTCACTCTGAATCTTCACTTCGAACTTTTTAGTTAAGACTTAAAATGATGTTGTACATTCTGTTACACTTGTTTTGTTATAAAATGATGTTGTGTATTCTGTTATGAACTAACCATTGGTTAAGTTACATGTGTACAGGTCCCTCTGATTTTTAAGGAAAATATGACCGTTGGAAAGGAGGCCAACCTTACCTATAAATAGGAGCTCATTTGAAAGAGCTCAGTGCTGAATTTGAAGTGTTGAAGAGCTGAAGAGCTGAAGTGCTGAAGTGATAAAGTGATGAAGTGCTGAAAGGCTGACTGATCTTTGACTCATGTGATTACATGCTTAAAGTGATTTCTAGAGAGGGAGGCTCTTATTAACTCACAAGTCTGCATGCGACTATGAATGTTGGTGATTACATTCGAGGACTTACGGGGCTAGAATTACAGAGGTTTCCAACACCTTGAAGTTGAGGTCTTCCTTGCTGAGGAAGACAGAGGTGGCCAACTACCTTGAAGTTGAGGGCTTCCTTGCTGAGGAAGACAAAGGTTACCAACTACCTTGAAGTTAAGGGCTTGCGGGGATAGCAATATAGAGACTCTGATATTTGTATCGAGGGATTACCCTGGTGTGGGTAAGACAGAATTTCTTGAAAGTATAAATCAAGGGACCTTTATCCAAGGTTGTTGGATACCCTTCTCATTGGGTTAAAAGAGTTATATCTTGTTACTTGTAGTTTTACTACTTGTTTATTTCCGCTGCATCTTGTATTATAAGGAAATTATAACTTTCTTATACTTCCTTACTTGTACTCTTTTTCATTTAGATTCTATACGCTTTAAGGTAGAATCTCATATTGTAATCTTTTATTAAGTTTCGATTTCCGGAACCATATTTCCAGAACCTACTTTTGGAATCTCTTTCCAAGTTTTCATTTGGTATTAGAGGTGTTGTGAATTTGCTTAAGTTTAGCTTTGTTAAAATTATCCCTTTCCTTTGCTTAAGGAAAACATAGTTAATCATAACTAACTTTAAAAGTTCCAAAGGAATTTTTAAAGTATACAATTCACCCCCCTCTTGTAATTTGAGCATCTACATCATTATTTCGATCCTACAATTGGTATCAAAGGAAGGTATCTGAAATACTTGTACTCACGTATAAGTTCTTCTTGCTCACTTTCTTATTCCGAACATTTTCATTCCGAACTTTCTCATTCCGAACTTTGTGATTACGAACTTTTTCTACTAATAAGTTTGTGTGCCGAAGGTTTATAAGTATGGCAGGAATCAATGTTGGTTCCATTGATAATCTAAATCCTACAAGACCACCAATATTTGATGGTAATGACTATGAGTACTGGAGAGACCGAATGAAGACTTTTGTTATCAACACTGGAGTGGACAACTTTGTTATGCTTAATGGAGATTATAAAATTCCTGACAAGGAAGTTAGAACTTTTACTAACCAGGAAAAGCAAGAGTATCAACTCAATTATAAGGTACGCAATACTTTACTGTGTTCAATAACTAAAAATATATATAGCCAAATTTCTTCTTGTGAAGCAGCTAATTATATCTGGAAGTAGTTATAGGTTACACACTTTGGGACTTCTAAAGTGATTGAGACTAGGAGAGCTATGCTCAGAGCTAAATATCATGGCTTCAACTTTCCTTATGGAGAACCAATTTGTAAAGTTCAACAGAGATTTATGACTATCATAAATAGTCTACAGTCTATGGGAGAGAAAGGGTAAGATGATGAAGCACTTGTGGATAAGATAATTGATATCATGCCCAATGAGTGGGAATCCAAAAGAACTGCTATAGATGAGAATAGGAAGGTTACACAAATTTCTCTTGATGAGTTATTTGGAACTCTTCTACAACATGAAACCAGAATGAAGAGAGATGCTGACAACATCAGAAAGAAAAATGGAAATGGTATCATTGCTTTTACAACAACATATAATCAGATGAAAGCTAAGACTCCTGAGAGAGTAACCAGATCCAATTCTAAGAAATTTATTTTCCAATCCGAATCTAGTGAGAGTGAAATATCAGAAAATGAATTAGAAAATCTTGCTCGAAGGATGAACAAGATAGCTGGTCAGAAAAGTTTCCAATCCAAGTATAAGAAAAAGGAAAGGAAAGATAAGAAAGATGGAGAAGTCACTTGCTATGAATGCAAGAGAGCTGGACATATTAGACCAGATTGCCCTTTGCTCAAAAAGAAATAAAGGAAAGAAAGGAATTCAGACAGGAACAGAAAGAAGTATTATAAAGCCAAAGCTAAGAAAGTTCTGAAAGCCAATGACACCTGGAGTGCCAGTGGTGGTGACTCTTCAGATGAATCTTCTGATTATGAATCTTCAGGACAAAAGAATCTTGGTCTTATAGCCAGATTACCTATTGATAATCAATGTTTTATAGCTAAGGTATGAAATGTTGAATCATTGACAAATGTTTCTTTAAAATCCAATGATAGTAAGTATTATAACTCTTCAGATGAATAATCATCTTCTGATGAAGAAAATACTTTACCTACTTATGAAGAAGTCTCTAGGTTTGCTGAACTTATTGAGATTGATAATTCTAAACTCAATAAGAAACTTGATAAGGAAAACTCTAGGAATAATATTCTTACAAAAGAGATATCAGATCTTTCTAAAGATATTGATAGGAAAAATGATGATTTTGAAAGTATTTCAAAAAATCTTGAGGAAGTAAGTTCTGAGAAGAACAAACTTTCTAAAGAATTAGAAAAAGTAATTTCTAAGAAAAATGTTTTCAAGCCTAGATCTAGTTCTAAAACTAATGATTTTGAGGATAAAAACTTGGTTATAAAACTCAAGTCCGAAATTTTTTCCTTAAATAAGTGTTTATAAAACTTTACCCATGGTAAGAAAAATTTTGATAAAATGTATTCCCAAATACGACCTTTAAGAAATAAATCCAGATTTGGTTATACCCATGAAAAACCATTTTTCAGTAACATTTTTTTTGTCCCTCAAAGTGCCCCATTTTGTACCAAGTGTCAATGTGGTGTTCATTGGGCAAATAATTGTTCCTTAAACAAAACCCAATCCTTAGGTTTTCATAAATCTTATTTCTCAAAGAAGATGTAGGTACCTAAAATTTTGTTATCTAGTAATCTCAGATCCAAACAAGTTTGGATTCCAAAAGTATAATTTTCTTCTTGATTTCAGGAAAATAAGGAGAATACCAGCAACAATACATGGTACATGGATAGTGGATGTTCTCGGCACATGACTGGTAACAAAAGCTATTTTGAAAAGATTATCAAAACGAAAGGAGGAAAGGTAACTTTCGGAGACAATGATAAGGGTGAGATTGTTGGTATTGGTAATATTGTTCTTTTAGGAAAAAATTTGATTTAAAATTTTATTTTTGTAAAGGGTCTTAAGCACAACCTCATTAGCATAAGTCAGTTATGTGATGAAGGTTACCTTGTAAATTTTAGGAATGATAAGTGCTTAGTTCACAATTCCAAGGAAGAATTTTTTCTCTCAGCCAATAGGCATGAGAATGTTTACACCTTAAACTTAGAAGACCTTAGAAGCCAAAATTTACCTTGCCTTAGTGAAATGGAAGATCATTCCTGGTTATGTCATAGAGGACTAGGTCAATGTAACGTTAGGAACTTATGTAAACTCTCCAAGAAGAAACTAGTTAAGGATCTACCGGAGCTTAGATTTGATTCTTCTAAAGTTTGTGATCCTTGTCAATATGGCAAGCAACATAAATCTAGTTTTAAATAAATTGGTGAAGTCTCAACAACCGATGCATTACAGTTAGTGCACATGGATCTTTTCGGTCCAACATAAACTGGAAGTATTGGAGGCAAATACTATGTGTTTGTTCTTGTTGATGATTACACTAGATTTACTCGGGTCTATTTTCTAGAAAAGAAATCTGAAGCTTTTTCTTATTTCAAAAGTTTTAGAGCTCAAGTTAAAAATGAGAAAAACCTTCCATTGAAAACTATTCATAGTGATCATGGAGGAGAATTTCAAAATTCTGATTTTGAAACTTTTTGTAGTAGAAAAGGTATTACTCACAATTTCTCAGCACCTAGAACTTCTCAACAAAATGGTGTAGTTGAAAGAAGAAATATAATTATTCAAGAGATAACTAGAACCATGTTGAGTGAATATTCTATAGCTAGACATTTCTGGGCTGAAGCTGTAAGTACTTCTTGCTATACTATAAATCGAGTTTTGATTAGACATTTTCTTAACAAAACTCCTTATCAGTTATGGAATGGTAGAAAACCAAGAATATCTTACTTAAAGGTTTTTGGTTGCAAAGTATTCATTTTGAATAATAAAGATAACTTACATAAATTCACACCAAAATATGATGAAGGAATTTTCTTAGTTTATTCCACAACATCTAAGGCTTATAGAGTTTTTAATAAAAACACTTGTACTGTTTAAGAAACAGTACATGTAAAATTTGATGAGTCTAATCCTTTTATTTTTAAACCATCCCAGCCTACATCCTCGGATGTGTTTTCAAAAACTGATTATCAACCTTTGATGGAATAATCTTCTGATAATGATAATTTTCAAGAAGATATTCCTGAAACATTTACCCTAGAAGACTTTCTACCCTATGTTGATGAACAGGCTTTTCAAAACCCAAATCAGACGTTTCTTAAGAATCATCCCAGTGATAGTATCATTAGTGATGTAAATCAACCTATAAGGACTAGAAGTTCCTTAAGAAATGAAGTATAACATCTAGCATTTCTTTCTCAATTAGAACCTAAAAGCACTGATGAAGCTTTAGGTGATGATGATTGGATCAAAGCCATGCAAGATGAACTAAATGAATTCAAAAGGAATAAATTCTGGACCTTGGTTGAAAGACCTAAGGAAACTTCTGTAATTGGAGTAAAATGGGTTTTCAGAAATAAATGTGATGAAAATGGAGTCATAGTAAGAAATAAAGCTAGACTTGTTGCTAAAGGATATAATCAGCAAGAGGGAATAGACTATGAAGAAACCTATGCTCCAGTAGCTAGACTTGAATCTATCTGTATTCTACTTGTCTTTGCAGCATTCTTTAATTTTAAACATTTTCAAATGGATATGAAATGTTCTTTTCTTAACGGTTATGTTCAAGAGGAAGTTTTTGCTGAACAACCTCCTGGCTTTTAAGATACAAAACATCCTGATTATGTTTTTAGACTTACCAAAGCTCTGTATGGCCTTAAACAAGCCCCACGAGCATGGTATGATAGACTCACTGGATTTTTGCTTCAAAATAAATATGTTAAGGGAAATGTAGATCCAACCCTTTTCATAAATAAAGATAAGAAAAATGTTTTGATTGTTCAAATTTATGTTGATGACATCATATTTGGTTCGACTCAGCAATCTTTGACTGACTCTTTCGCAAGTCTAATGAAATATGAGTTTGAAATGAGCATGATGGGTGAGTTAACATTTTTCCTTGGTTTTTAAATTTCTCAAAAACCAGAAGGAACATACATATCTCAACATAAGTATATTAAATATCTTCTTAAAAAGTATGGTTATGACAACACTAAGAGTATTAGTACTCCCATTAGTACCTCAAACTCTTTAGATCTTGATAAAGCTGGGAAACCAGTAGATCAAACATCTTTTAGAGGTATGATAGGAAGTTTACTTTACTTAACAGCTAGTCGACCAGAATTAATGTTTTCAGTATGCTTATGTGCAAGATATCAATCCAATCCTAAGGAATCTCACTTAAAGGAAGTAAAAATAATTTTTCGCTACCTTAAGGGAACCATGGATCTAGGATTATTTTATACTTCTGGAAATGATTTTATCCTAAAAAGATTTTCTGATGCTGACTTTGGTGGATGTAGAATGGATAGAAAAAGTACATCCGAAACTTGTCATTTCTTAGGAGATTCATTAGTTTCTTGGTCCTGTAAGAAGAAACATTCTGTAGCACTCTCCACTACTGAAGCTGAATATGTAGTAGCTGGAAGTTTTTGTGCTCAAGTGTTGTGGATGCAACACACACTCACAGACTATGGCTTGAGTTTTACTAAAACTCAAATTTTGTGTGATAACACAAGTGCCATTGCCCTTAGTAAGAACCCTGCACATCACTCCCGTTCAAAACACATAGATATTAGGCATCACTTTCTTAGGAATCACACACTTAAAGGATATATTATTCTTAAGTTTATCGGAATGCAAGATCAACTTGCTAATATTTTCACAAAATAATTGCCTTCTGATAGATTTGAATACATTAAATAGAAGTTAGGAATGATAACTGTAAGGTAATCTTTCTTAATTAACTTTCTGTTGAAATAGTCTCCTTACAGCAATAAACTCTTTTTTATAGGGGGCGCACATTTGATTGTTAGATTAACAAAGTTTTTCAAAAAAAAATTCAAACTTTTCGGAACTAAAATTCCGGAATGGAAATTTTGGAACTAAAACTTTTCAGAATGGAGATTTTCGTATAGAAAACTTCTGGAATGGAAATGTTCGTATTGAAAACATCCGAAATGGAAAATTTCGTACTGGTATTTTCATAACAGAATTTTCGTACCGAATCCTTCATAATAAGTTTTTCGTTTTCAAAATTTTGTAAAGAAATTTTCGTACTGAGTTTTTCTTACTGAGTTTGTTTTTCGTAGTGAGTTTTCCAAATTTTGTCTTTTCGTAATAAAGATTTTTCGTAGTCTTTTTTATATTACCCATTACGAATAACCTTCCTAAGCCAATCCGAAAGGTATGATTTCCTTACTCAAGTTTTCATAATCATACTTTACTTGCTGGAATTTTCTTATATTTTGTTTTCAGATTATAGTTTTCTTAATTATTTGTTTTAATAAAAACCTCAAAAGATCGGATTCAAGAGAATTGGTTTTCGACCGTCAGATCTGATCTCAGCTTATCACAACCGTTCGATCAACCGTGGAAGTTGAACCGTTTTTTCGTTGCCTATATAAAGGGGACCCCAAATGGTTGTCCCACATCGGTTTTCAAGATCTAGCGTCGCGAAGCTCTGCCTCTCTGTTTTAAGACCGTTCCGAACCTCAGATTTTTTCGTTCCGAACTTCTCAGAGGTCTTTAGATCTGAATGTCTGTGGAAGTAGCTTCTCAAGACATGTCTTCCTCTAAGCCAATTTCGAAGTGGTTAGTATATAGAGAGAGGCTGGTTCATCCGGATTTCTTCAACAAGTATGACTCTCTTATTTCCAAGAATATTAAGCTTAATGGTTGGGAAGATGTTGCGGTGTCAAAACCCGAGAATCAAGATGAAGTGTATTCATATTTTCTTATAGAGTTCTATGAAACAGCCTCCTTTCTTAAGGAAGATGGAAAGGAGAAGTTGTCTTTTAAGTCTTATGGTAAGACTTATAATCTTTCATATGCCAAGGCAGCTAGCTTGGTAGGGCTGAATAATGAAGGAGAAGCTGAATTTATATCTCATGTGTTGTCGTATTCAAAGGGTAGCTTCGACAAGGAAAAAGCATTAGAAACTCTTGGACTAGCAGATGATAAGGCTCTGAAGATTTCTAGTTTATCTACAAATTTCAGGATTCTAGAGTTATGGGTACAAGGACTTATCATACTGAGGAAGGGTGACAAAGATAGCTTAAAGAAGAGTGAGATCTACATCCTCGATTTTCTGATAAATCTGAGGAAGTTTAATTTGATGAAGCACATTCTTATCACTCTTGAGAATGTGAAGAACGGAAATCTGAGAGCTCAGATTATAATGTATCCAGCAATCCTCTCAAAGTTGATAGTTCGGTGCCTTGAGTCTTTCAAGGAGGCTTGCAAGTATAAGCTAAGAGTTTGCAAGATTATGTTGGTGAATGATGGTACACTTAAAAGGATGGATGTATCTTTTGACAAGAAGACTGGTCAATTTGTTGATTCACCTGCTCAAGAAGAAACAGTTCCAAATGTTGCTGATTCGGAATCCTCTAAGCCGGTAAGGAAGAGAAAGTTGAAAGAAGTTGAAGTAGAAGTAGACAATCCCAAGTCTAAGGAAGTTCATTCCGCACCTCCAAAACCAAAGAAGAAGAAAGCTTACCCAGATGAGGTAGTTTCTAAATGGAGTGAGGTCAAAGAAAAAAGATTGAAAGGGGAGCCTCAGTTTGGCTTGGACCCTGCGGAGGCTAAGGCCTTGAAGGAAAGAACTGCAGATGAGCTAGAAAAACAAGCAAAAGAAAAGAAGCTCAAGAAGAAGATGACTGAAGTAGAGGTAGCTCAGGAATTGTTGAAGTTCAATGAGATGGTTTCAGCAAATATTCCTGTTCCAAGATCTTTTTCCTTGGACTCTCTTCCTGAGACTCTAGGAAGAAATTTCGTCGCTCCAGAAGAAGTTGTTGCTAAGACTGCTGAGGATGTTGAGCAAGTTGAGCAAGTGGAAGAAGAAGAAGTTGTTGCTGAGGGAAGTGGTGAAACCGGAGATGTGTTGAATCAAGTAGATGATTATAAGGGAACACCTTCGAAACATTTGTCACTCCGAACCTCAGATTTTGAGTCTTCTAAGATAGTCACTCCGGCAATGAAAGAAGAGAAAGGAGAAGAATAAGTATCTTATCATGTGGAGGAAGAACAACTTCTACAAGATATTGCTCAAATGGAGAATGTAGAGGTTGGTGCTCAGAAAGTTCCTGATGAGGAAGACAATATTGTTCAAGTTTCTTATAGTGAAAAGAAAACTCCGAAACAGTATTCTATTTCGAAAAGAGACAAGGGATAGAAAATTTTTGCTGATACTCCGAGCTCAGTAGTGGTGAAGAGAAAGGAAGTTGGTAGTTCTTCAAAGAGAAATCTTGACCAAGTTGAAGAAGAAAATTCTCCAAGCAGAGTCTCAGATTCAGATTCATCTTCGTTGGGGCGAGACTTTGTTGTTCAATCTTTAAAGAAGCTGGTAGGTTCTATTCCGACCTTCTCAAGCATTGATTCAAGATGTCAGATGCTCCAACATGCTTTGAATCAGAAATCAGACTCCATATCCATGGTCATGGATAAGTGTGTTGAGATAGAGGCTCAATTCAAAAATTTCTTTGTCAGCTATGAAGCCCATAGAAGATCTTTTAAGAGGATGAAAAACTGGTCGAGGAAGAATGTAGAAGATATGAGGCTATTTGATGAATTTCAAGACAATGTTAAAGATTCTTTTGAGACTGAGGACAGGAAAATAAATGAGCTAACTTCTTCCTTTGAAGAGAAGATGACAGATGAAAAGAACTTCCGGATTCATGAAGTCAGAGATTTGAATGGGAAGCTGAATTTCGTTTCTCAAAACTGGAAGTTTGAAAGGGATCATCGGATTGAGTTTGAAGAAAAGCTTAAAGCTCAGGAAGAAAAGCTTCAAGCCCAGGAAGAAAAGATTGAAGCTCAATCTATAAGAATAGTGGTCTTAGAGAATCAAGCT
Organism: Viscum album; assembly: GCA_963277665.1. NCBI lineage: Eukaryota > Viridiplantae > Streptophyta > Magnoliopsida > Santalales > Viscaceae > Viscum > Viscum album. Next base: position 21,337,196 of record OY728164.1, read on the forward strand.
GAAGAAGATCATAAATACTTAAAGAAGATAAAGACTATTCTAAAAGGTCTCATGGCGAAGGAAAAAGATCCAAAATAGACATATCCGATATTTTGTTGTACCTTAACTCTTTTGTTGTTGAAATTTTCAAACTTAATAGAAATTGTGCTTGTCCATTTTTTTTGTTACTACTAATTTTTCAGGTACTTTGTTATATTTCTCATTCCCTCGAATTCTTTTTGAAAATCACAAAGGGGGAGAAGGAAAAGAACTCTAATGAAAGGGAAAAAGAATCTTAACAAAGGGTGAGAAAGAAAACAAACTCTAATAAGAGTTTATCTAAGGGGGATTTTTTCATTAAAGAAGACTTTATTATTCGTAATGAAATATCATTTCGGAAATCTATAATACGATCCTTAGAGTTTCAAAGCCTAAGGGGGAGTTATTCGTATTCATCAATATCCTTAAAGCAAAGGGAGATAAGCCTTAATGTTTTTCTTTCTTCTTAGAATTTATTTTTCAAGGATGTTTGTGCTTTCCAAAACGGGGGAGATTGTTGAGTCAATAAGGTTTTCCTTATGAATTTTCTATTCCTTCTTGTTTTGAAAATCACAAACACCTTATCTTTAAGAAAATCTCTTTTATAAGAAAAATTGATTTTATAAGGAAAATCGCTTTTGTAAGAAAAATTATCCTTATCATATTTTCATCCATATTTTTCTTAAGTATAATATTCAGATTCATTTCTATATTCTCGGAATTGTTTGAAACTTTGATATAAATTATTCTATTTTAGGATCCGAATTCTGGATAAGAACTGTAATAAAGTTTCACTCCGAAATCCAGAATGAAAACGGTGATAAAGTTTCATTCTGAATTCCAGATACGAACTCTAATTAAGTTCATATCCAGATTCAGGATACGAATCCTTATGAAGTTCGACATCGAATTCTCATTACGAATTCTGATGAAGAATTATCATTCCGAATTCTGGATATGAATTCTCATTACGAATTCTGATAATGAAATCTCTTTACGAATTCTGATGATGAATTCTCATTCCGAATTCTGGATACGAATTCTCATTAATAATTCTTAAGATGAAATCTCATTATGAATTCTGATGATAAATTCCCATTACGAATTCTGATGAGGAATCCTCACTACGAATTCTGATGACGAATTCTCATTCCGAATTCACCTATTAAACAGAATCTGATCATATTTGTTTTATACACTCCGAATTTATTTAGACTCCGAAAATTATTTTGGTTAGACTCCAAACTTTCATTTTTCTTACGCTTTTATAATTTTTCTACTCTTTAATATTTTTCACTACGAACTTTCACTCCGAATCTTCACTCTGAACTTTTTAGTTAAGACTTAAAATGATGTCTTACATTCTGTTACACTTGTTTTGTTATAAAACGATGTCGTTTATTCTGTTATGAACTAACCGTTGGTTAAGTTACATGTGTACAGGTCCCTCTGATTTTTAAGGAAAATATGACCGTTGGAAAGGAGGCCGACCTTACCTATAAATAGGAGCTCATTTGAAAGAGCTCAGTGCTGAATTTGAAGTGCTGAAGTGTTGAAGTGCTGAAAGGCTGACTGATCTTCACTCATGTGATTACATGCTTGAAGTGATTTCTAGAGAGATATAGGCTCTTATTAACTCTCAAGGCTTCGTGCGACTCTGAATGTTGGTGATTACATTCAAGGACTTCCGGGGATAGGAAGACAGAGGTTTCAAACACCTTGAAGTTGAGGGCTTCCTTGATGAGGAAGATAGAGGTGGCCAACTACCTTGAAGTTGAGGGCTTCCTTGCTGAGGAAGACAGAGGTTTCCAACTACCTTGATGTTGAGGCTTGCGGGGATAGCAAGACAGATACTCTGATCTTCATATCGAGGGCTTACCCCGGTATGGGTTAGACAGACTTGCTTGAAAGTATAAATCAAGGGACCTTTATCCAAGGTTGTTGGATACCCTTCTATTTGGGTTAAAAGAGTTATATCTTGTTACTTGTAGTTTTACTACTTGTTTATTTCCGCTGCATCTTGTATTATAAGGAAAGTATAACTTTCTTATACTTCCTTACTTGTACTCTGTTTCATTTTGATTCTATAGGATTTAAGGTAGAATCTCATATTGTAATCTTTTGTTACGTTTCGATTTCCGGAACCATATTTCTGGAACCTACTTTCGGAATCTCTTTCCAAGTTTTCATTTGGTATTAGAGGTGTTGTGAATTTTCTTAATTTTAACTTTGTTAAACTTATCCCTTTCCTTTGCTTAAGGAAAACATAGTTAATCATAACTAACTTTAAAAGTTACAAAGTAATTTTTAAAGTATACAATTTACCCCCCCTCTTGTAATTTGAGCATCTACATCATTATTTCGATCCTACATTTCAGACCCTGATGATGACCACATCTATGGTTGCACTCTGATCTTTGAGGATAAGGAGTATCATGGGGTTTCCCTTTGCCTGCCCCATCTCTCTTTTATAGATCATAGACTGAAGCACCCAATTAATTTTACCTATATTGATAATACTATAAAGGAATAACCTAAATCAAAACATCATTCACACATTTCATTCTTAGAAATTTTGATCACTACCTTTGTTGATCAACATGAACTCCATAAGAAAAAAACATGTGGTCCCTTGGCAGGGTCCTGAGAGTTTCCAAACCTATTGAAGGGAGATGAAGAGGGTTGAGGCCTACCATTGGTTGTTTAAAACCCCTTCTTTCCAAGCAACTGAATACCTTGGACCACATCTCTACTATGTGGTGAATCCTAACAACTCCCATCTTATGAAGATTCAGTACTGGCCAATATCCTCTCAATAATATCATCTCTCACTGGTCCCCTGAGATATGTATCTATCATAAATGGGGTGACCTGATGATGGATATTTTGACATAAATTCTCCATGAAATTCCTTACCTAATACTCTTCATGTTAAAAATATTTCTGAATTATATCGTAGAATGTTCTTGAAATAGATCTTTAACTCCCACACATTGAAGCTTCCCTATTAAAGCATAAAAAGATTCTGATGACTAATCAACTTTGTTGTTGAAGAAAGAAACATGGCTCAAAACTAATATCATAACTTCTCATACAAAATAGCCAACTCCCCATGATCCCCAAGGAACAATAACCATCATTTTCTAGCCTTCTCATGTTGCATCATCACTTCCAAAGAAACACAATGCTCCTTCCAATAAAATATCTAACGAAAGGTTATCTCCACCTCCTCTAACCATTACTCTATCACTAAATATGAAATAGATCCCTCATAATTTTATAGATTATAGAACTGAAACTCTTATAACTTCCCTCTCTAAGTTTTATCTTCATTAACCTCAAATCTATGACAATCTACTGGAATATACTACTAAACATATTTTACATGAACTTGATGAGGGCATTGACCTGGATCCATTATTTAAAAAAATGGATAGTGACACTTAAACTATAATATGAAATATTTAATAAAATTTAATTATAGTTTATCATAACCCTATAGTATTCCCATTTAAAACACAAAAGAAAATAAGAACGATGCATGAACCTTTCCTATTTATATACTCTAAGACCAGTATAACTTCATTTACTAATATCAGTAAACTTTAAGGAACTTAGATTTGGTCATAGGGAGCCCTAAATACCCATTTCCTAGTTAGTATCCCATTTTTACATCACATATCAAACTCATTTAACACTATTTCCCTAACAACCCATGTAGTCCTCACTAGTTCCTAACTCCAAACTCTATAATATCCCTCCACCTGAGCCTTTGATTCCACTCTTTCTGGACCCACACCCCCCCCTAAAGTTACCCCTCTTGGTTCAGAAATAAAGGAAGGGGGATGAAGATTTCTAAATCCTACTCAAATAGGTTATGAGTTGGTTACTAGTGTAAAGGATATATCATACACATGTATGGGAGGAATTTCACTCTATTAAGGATGAGGAATGAGATTTGTGATAAGACTACAAAAAAAATAATACTCATAATAAAAGTAATGATAGATCCCAAAAAAATGCATGTAATGTCATACAAAATGAATAACTACAAAGAAACTAAAAGTAAAAAAAATAAATCCTCAGCAAAAACCTCAAAACCCAAACAACGCCTGAAAAACTCAGAGAAATAGTAATGTTCGGCTCGATCACCTATCAGATCCTATGGACCTAAAAATAGTATAAATAGATGTAGGGTGAGCATAATAGTTATACTTGGTAGGATCCTCTCAGTCACAAGGAGATGTTCTCGGTTGCAAAAAGGGGAGATGGAACTAGGGTTGTCAATGGGACGACAGGAGGAAAATTCGCGGAGGTGGTTAAGAATGCTGCGGGAACCGCATTTGCGAGCTTTGATGCTCCCCCGCCTGGGACAGTGATCAAAAAGGGGAGGATTTCCCATGTGTCGGCTAATCAAGAAGCGGTGGAAGAAAGGGTAAACTCATGCCGATTTTCAATTATTGCAAGAGTAATAACCCCGAAGGGGGAGCGGCTATGGAAATTTCAGGACCTGGCTAAAAGGATTGCTGAGATGTGGGGCTTTGAAGAATGGCGGATGATCGCGATGGGCAGGGGTTACTACCATGTGGTCTTCGCATCTGATGAATGTAAGAGGAAAACGTGGAGCAAAGGTACGGTGGCATTGAACCCGGGATTTCTGAATGTACAGGAATGGGATAAGAACTTTGATCCTATGACTGTCCGTAGCACACATACTCAGCTATGGATTCGAATTTACAAGCTAAATTGGTTGTATTGGCACCCAAGGATCTTATGGGACATTTCATCCTCGGTGGGTACTCCGATTCGGATGGACCGACAGACAGACAATCTGAAGCTTGGGCATTATGCCAGAATCCTGGTGGAGGTTGACATGGAAAACACGCTTGTGGAGGAGGTAGTGTTGACAACGCGGGATGACAGTATGAGGTTGGACATTCTTTATGAGAGGAAACCGAAATTCTTCTTGAGGTGCTTGATTTTTGGGCACATGTTTGCCGAGTGAAAACGGGATGTAGTATGCCAATCATGCATGATGAAGGGACATGAGGAGCGTATGTGCAGGCGAAGGAAGGGGAAGGGAAAATGCTTGGAGCCGCTGGGGACACTGGATGCTGGTCAAGGGTCTGGGCTAGGGCAAGGCGGCATTGGGGACCCTTCACCTGCTGCAGTGGTAAAGGATACAGCGCAGAAGGAGGTTCCTAGTGGAACTATTGCGGGTATGGAGGGTCCGGTTGTTGGAATCCAGGTGGACTCGTCTCCTGGAAATGTTCATACGGTGGACAGGGTGGAAGTTGCAAAGCAGTTCGATGATAAAGTGGAAAAGAGCAGAGGAAGTGGGGATGCCTGCACTACAAACGCATCTATGGCAGACCGAGGGTTGGTTTCTGACTCTGGAGGGGAGTTCACTAAAATCTCCCCCTCCAAGGCTGCATGAAGGAGGGTGTTTGTGGGCAGTGACCCCCCCCCCCCCCCTGAAGTCCAGCAACACTTTTATACCGCTCTGTGGAAGACTTTGGTCGGATGAGATGGATGATGCTCAGAATTCTGATGTTGTTGATGATGATGGTGAAGGGATGCTTGATGCCAATAAGGTGGAGAAGGTGCTGGTTGAAGCAGGTGTAGTGGTGCAAGTGGAGAATGCCGGACAAACCAGTCCAGGTATTATCTTTTTAGATGGAGCTGTCACAGGTGGAGTAGCAGGGACGCTGGGTGAGGAGGGCAAGGAAATGGGGGCTGGAGGGAGGATACCAACCAAAGTAGGTCAAGTCAGTACAGGTGAGGTTAGAAATGAAGACCAAGAACAGGATACTGGTAAGGGCAAGGAAGCTGATAGAGCAACCAAGGCTCCAAATGAGCAAGATAGCATCACTGCCCCTGAGCATAGTGTGATGAAGGGTCAGGGAGGGAAAAAGAAAAAAGGGCAGTCGCAAGCCTCTGTGGAGAATAAAGGGGGACCTCTGACAAGAGGTATGACCCATAAACAATGAGGATTTTATACTGGAACTGTCAAGGGCTGGGGAACCCCCGCACGGTCAGGGCCCTTCGACACAACATCCTGACCTACAAGCCAATGTTCGTCAGCATTGCAGAACCTAAATTTATGTTAGATAAATGGAAGGGACTCAGATGGGCCTCACTTGGGTACAAATTTGTGGCGAGCAATCAGTCTGCATCTTATAAGGATCACTTGTGGGTGTTTGTACAGAACAGCCTGCAAATCACCTCATGCGACAACGGTCCTCAATGGGTTTTGGTGAACTGCACCATTGTTGGACATCAGCTTTCTTTATCTTTTATTTATGCTTATAACTCTTACATTAAGAGGAGGGAGCTATGGTAGGAACTCAAAGGTACCTCTAGTAGAATGGATCGCAAATGGCTGTTGATTGGCGATTTCAACACTGTGTTGAAACCTGAGGAGAAAACTGGGGCAGCTTTCAATAGGATTGTTGCCTCTGAATTCTCCGAATGTATTGATTACTGCAATCTGGATCAAGTTGCAATTGCTGGTGATGACTTCACTTGGTGTAGGTATACTTGGGAAGGAAAACAGGCTAGTAAGATTGACAGATGTTTTGTTCAGATTGATGATCAAGTGGAAGCTCATGGAATCTCTGGATTCACACTGCCTAAGCACCATTCCGATCACAATCCAATTGTTATTGATGTGGAACAGCAGGTGACAAGGACAGACCTTGTTCCCTTTCGTTTCAACAATGGTTGGCTTGTGATGCCAGGATGCAGGGAAATCGTTTTAGAAGCTTGGAAACTGGATACAATTGGAAGCCCACTGCAGCGACTAGCTGTGAAACTGAAGCATCTAAAGGGGCTGCTAAGAATTTGGAGCAGGAATTCCTTCTCTAAACTAGAAAAGGATATCAAGGAAGCAGAGGATGAACTGGCCAAAATTCAGATTGGTCAGGGGAAGTACTCGAGGGTATTACAGCAGGAAATTGCTGCACACAACAAGCTTGATGATCTCTTAACGGTGAAGGAAAGATTGGTCAGGAACCAGCTGAATGTGCGGTGGTTAAAAGACTGTGATAGAAACTCGAAGTTCTTCAATAGATTGCACAAGGAAAAGAGGGCCCGGGGAGGGACCAAGGTGATCATCATTGATGGACAACTCTACATGGAGGAGAGTGAGATTGCAGTGGATGTGGTTGAGCACTTTAAGAATGTTTACTCTGAAAATGGGCAGTCAAGGATACACTGCATGGTGGATAACATTAGTTCCTGTATTGATGAACAATCGAACCAACTCCTAACTTCTCCCCCATGCAAAGAGGAGATTAGAACTGCCCTTCTCTCTCTGAATCTGGAAAGTGCCCCGGGCCCCGATAGATTCACGAATAAGTTCTTTATGTTTTACTGGGACATTCTGCAGGATGACATAGAGCAGGCCATGACGGACTTCTTCTCTCACTTTTATATGCCATATGGGATGAATTCATGCTTTATTGCACTCATTCCCAAAAAATACAATGCCCTTGACATAAAGTATTTCAGACCGGTGGCTCTTGGGAATACGATGCCCAAGCTTATTAGTAAGATCTTGACAAGAAGGCTGGGTGGGCTGGTTGATGGAATGATCACCAAGAATCAATTTGGGTTCGTCCAAGGGAGGAACATTCAAAAGTGCTTATTTATGGCCTCCGAGAGTGTCAATCTTCTGCGAAGGAAGTCAAAGGAAGGTAGCTTTTCTATTAAAATCGACATATCCAAGGCCTTTGACACGTTGAAATGGGACTTTCTTCTGGATGTCCTTAAGAGGTATGGTTTCTCTGCTGGTTTTTTAAGAATGATCCGCATCATTCTTGGTTCCACAAGGCTGTCAATTCTTGTGAACGGGGTCCCGAAGGGCTTTTTTCCGTGCACCAGGGGGTTGAGACAAGGTGACCCATTGTCTGGGATTCTCTTCGCACTGGCAGAGGATTACTTAAGCAGGTGTATCAATGACCTTGGGCAAATGGGATGGTACAAGACGATCAGGGCTGGTGTGAGCGGGCAGGCCCCATCTCACCTATTTTATGCAGATGACATTTTATTACTTGGACAAGCATCAAGGAGAACTATATATTCAATTAAGGCCCTTTTCAGTCATTATGAGGAGGTGGCTGGCCAGGCCAAAAACTGGGACAAGTCTTCGATTGTCTTCGGTAATGAGGTCCCGGTAGGTAAAAGGAATAGGATTGTCAGGCTCCTTGGGGTGAGGAGAGGGTCTTACCCCTTCCAATATCTTGGGGTCCCAATGTTTTGGGGGAAGGTAAAAAGACAGTACTTGGAAGGACTTTCGGCGGGTATTTTGCAGCAGCTTGCTGGTTGGAAGGGGAAGGCCATGTCTTTGGCCGGAAGGGTCTGTCTGGTAAATTCAGTAATCACTTCAAAGTTTGTTTATTCGTTTTCACTGTATAGATGGCCGAGAGGGCTTCTGAAAGAGATTCAGAGCAAGGTGCGGATTTTCATATGGACAGGGTCACCGCATGAGAAGAAGCTGATTACAGTTGCCTGGAAAGAATGTGTTAAGCCGGTGGAGATGGGGGGGCTTGGAGTAAAGGACCTCCGCACTTTCAATGATGGATTGATTGGGAAATTTACGTGGTATTTGATCACACATGAAGATGCTGATGATTTTCTGTCGAATCGAATTACAAGGAGACTTCTTAGTGGCTATAAATATTATCTTGCCTCATCGGTTTGGGCTCCGTTCAAGCATGTGTATGGTAGTATCATGCAGGACACGAAATGGCTGGTCTGTAAGGACTCAACCCCGAGCTGCTGGACAACAAAGTGGCTCACACAGCCCCTTCGGAATCTGAATGTTACAATGGAGGCGGCCTCTATGTCCATCTCGACCTTTATTTCGTATTTTAATTCCCTTGCGTCTGATGTACCCGTGAAGGTGGCTGATGAAATCAATGGATACACGTTCATGGATGTTGACACGCTGATCTGGATCCCTGCCAAGTCTGGACAGTTTAATTGCAGAGATTTTTACACTGTGGCTAGTGGGGGGCTCAATTCTGCACCAGCCTGGTTGCTGAAGTTCAAGGCCCCTTTTATCCGGCCTGCAAGGTATTTCTTAATATAGAGAATATGGAAAAACAGGATACCAACAGCGGAATCTCTCCAACGGACTGGACTGCACATGGATTCAAGATGTTCCATATGCAAGAGTGGGGAGGATTCGATACAGCATATTTTCACGAGCTGCAGGCGGGCCAAGCAGCTATGGGAATACATTGGGTATCTGTTTGGTGTTGTAATTGACACATGCAGGCCGGTTATTGACCTGCTGTCCAGCATGATGATTGTCCCATGCAGTGCACAAATTCACAACCTGATGCTGGTGGCCGTAGCGGCTGTTATTGCAGATACATGGGAGGCTCGGAACTGTATGCTGTTTGGAGATGAGCAGCATACGGTACAGCAAGGGATGAAGGCTATCCATAGGGATATTTATGCCGCCTCCATGGTACAGGATGGCACAATGCATAACACCGTTGAAGATCTCCAGGTTCTGCGAAAACTTGGTGTATCGGGTCGGCCACGCAAGCCTCAAATGATGAAGTATATACGGTGGATGCCACCCATCGCGCCCTGCCTAAAGATAAATGTTGATGGGGCTGCTTTGGGTGCACCAGGTATGTCGGGATGCGGGGGAGTGTTCCGAACCTACCTTGGGTTTGTTAAGGGCTGCTTCCATCACACCATAGGGATTGGTACTGCGTTTGAAGCTGAAATCTGGGCCATGATATATGCTGTCAGGTACGTTGTCCGGTTTAATTGGATGCGTATATGGCTTGAATCTGATTCCCAATCTGCGGTTCATGCGTTGAGGACCAAGACACGGAATGTCCCGTGGTTCACATTACCTCAATGGGTTGAATGTCTCGACCAGGTTGTGCGCATGTGCCTGGTGGTTACACATGTCTACCGGGAGGCCAATCAGGTGGCGGATTCCCTTGCAAAGCGGGCATTGATTGATTTGGATGAAATGTGGTCATTTACGGCGCCTAATTATTGTGCCCCACTTGTGGCGGCTGACAGAGGTGGAGTGTTGCACACTAGATTGTGTAAAAATCCCTTATCTGAATTTGTCTGAAATTCTGCCCAGCCACCTGAGAGTGGAAGCAATCTGGTATTGTTTCACTGATTCTGACGTTCTAATTTGGACTCTGGATCTGAATGGTCTCTTCAGCACAAAATTATGCTTTAAGTCTCTATGTGGCGCCTCGATACACCCCCCAGATGGGTCACGGACTTCGCCAATCCCTTTATCCCCCCTGCATACTCCCTGCTTCTCTAGAAAATATTGAAAGGCAAGCTGAATTTTCAGTCCTTATTGCAGCGCATTGGGATGTCACTTGCTCCGGTTTGTCATTTTTTCTTGGAGGCAGATGAAACCATCTCACATATCTTCCTCTCCTAAAAGTTTTCCCGCAAAATATGGTGCTATATACAGCAGATTTTTAACTGTTGCATGAACTGTCATTCGGTGGATGGTTTAATGCAGGTCATTGGCTTCACCGACTTCAGCGAGCAGGACGAAGAAGCCGTTGATGGTGAAATACTTTCGATGGATTCCGCCGCTTCCACAATGGATAAATGTTAACATTGATGGAGCTGCCTCTGGTGCTCCAGGGCCCTCTGGATGTGGTGGGGTTTTCCGTACATATTGAGGGTTTGTCAAAGGCTGCTTCTTTCATTTTATTGGCAATGGATTCGCCATTGAAGATGAGCTATGGGCCATTATCAAGGCAATAAGTTAAAATTTTGAAAGAACGTTCAAGAAATGTGCCATGGAGGATTCTACCAGCCTGGATTGAATGACTTCGGCTTCTTGGATCGCTCTCCATTGAAGTCACACATGTTTACCGTGAATCTAATCAAGTGGAAGATGCTCTCACAAAAAGGGAAATCAATGGGGTTACCTCCTCGTGGTCATTTGTGGCACCTGACTGTTGTGTTGATCTTGTTCATGCGAATTATCATGGTGAGGTTTATTCTCATATTTGTAAAGTGTCTCTGTGATGGCTTGTAATGTACTTTAATTTTATTTTATTTTATTTCCTCACGAGCAGGCTCGCCTGTCTCCTAGCTTTCTTGGTAATATACATCATAATAATAAAACTTATGGTACACTTCCACCACATCCCCACTGGTTTTTCTTTCTCACCCCAACATCGCATGTCATGAGCTATCTCCTTCTAAACAATCCACATGCATCAAAGGAAACTATATAACAACCCACACCTCATGAGTCACATAATATCTTCGTCAATATACACATATATAGATAATAAATATATAGTTTTTAGGTTCCACCATAGCCTATACATTATGTATTATACCTCAAGAAATATTATCTCATAGACAACACACCTATAATAATCCTTAAGATGCTATATCTTAAGATACATGTGTGTGAAATAACATCAACTCATTACATCCATCTATACACATATATAGGATAAGAAACCACCATTCATAACAATTATTAATATGTCTAAGAGAAGAGTGTGAGGGAAGGGGGAATTCATCTATTCATCCTTGATAACCTAGATGTTGGGGAAAACACCATCCAGAGTCCACTGGTGTCAGTTTCCCAATAGACATGGGTGGGGTAGTGTATGAAATCACATAGCATAAGGAATATATTTATCTAAAAATCAAACTAAAGGAAACTATCTATCCTTAACCTCAATTGAAAATATCATCTCTTGAACACCCATCTACCACTACTAAGGACTAGATAAGAACACAAACATTTCAATATACTTTTGATTAATTATTAATATGGAAATTTCATTTTACATAATTAACAACTAAATTCCATGCCCTCTAGTAATAATCCAACCTCTTACAAGGTTCCTTAATATTTATCATCATTTCTACATTTTGATAAGCCTCAAAACCCATGGGTTAAATTATTTCACATTATCATTCCATAATTCCAAGTGCTCTAGGACTCATCCAAAGCTTCCATAAAAGATGCATAACCTTAAAAAAATAGTTATGTTAAGAAGTGGGGAAAAAAGAAGAAATAAGAAACCTAGCCATCTAGACTTTAGATCAACTACATTAAAAACAAAGCATCACAGCTCTCAGTATAACAAATAATCCTAAATCCTAGCTTCAACCCACTCCACTTGTTCTAGTTCCATCTCCAACACCAGTATGCATATCACCATCCATCCCACCATCACAGGTTCCAACTACTGATAAAATCCCAAGAATCATTTCCCATTTCATTCCAAACCATCAATCATCCCATACTCACACCACGTTGTATATCAATTCTCGTAATCAATAGAAATCACACAAGGTAGAAAGAAGAAGAAAATTTTAATAGGGAATCTAGGCCCTAGAACCAAGGCATTCAGTCTTCATAAAAAATTGGCTTGATCATCCCAAAATATTTATCTTTTTCAAATAAATAATTTTTTACTATCTTGAATTAACTAATTCATTTATCACAAATTAAAAAAACAGGTAACCTAAGACATCATCTATCAATAGATATAAATTATTTAAACATGATTCAAGCATCACTTTAATTTATAATAAAAAATAATTAAGAATAATAACAATTAAACATTATTCTTTAATTATTTGGTCACCAATCATTACCAATTTTATGGTCTTTATATAATTACCAAGAAAAAATAACATGATAAACCATAGTATAATAAAATATAGCACATTATCTATCAAATAAAAATGAAAACAATTAACATGGGATAAACACATGTGATTATTAAACGAAAACCTATTCTTTATTTTTTTGGTTTAATATTTATTATGGTTAATTACACTATTACCTAATGAGATAAATCATGATAAATTCACAATTACACTTAAAATAATATAAGTAATGAATCTCCTACCTCAAGGCTTTCAATTTTCTTTAAACAATAATGGAATAATAAACATAGATCTCTTATCACATCCCCTACATTGAACCAATGGTCCATATGGGAATCACACCACAAACACACCACAAAACATCAAAATAACTCCACGACATTAAGGATATGAACATATATATAATGGGAAGATAAAATAAGAGAAAACAAAACCGAACAAATAAGAAACCACAAGATGAAGATGTAAACTTTCCTCAGATCACCATGGATCGATCTCTAGAATATAAGGGTTGAATATAATTAAAGGGGGTTCAAATTAATTTGAAAACTATCTCCTAGGTTTGTAGGGTTTCAGGAAAAAATTTGGGAGAAAGAAAATCTTGGAGGGTGATTAGAAATTTATATAAAAAACTAGAAATTAGGAAACCATGGTGCAACCCCATACACCATGGTACAAGGAAGCTGACATGGGACAAAATTATGATTTAAGGTAAGAGGCCAAACCACAGCATGTGTGGTAAAATTAACATCTAAGAAACATGATGTAGTCTATACTATAGATCCTATAATTTAAGAAATAGATCACAATATAAGGGAACCATTACACCACAAAATTCTAATTTCCATATAATAGGACTATCCTTCCACTCATTTCAATAGTTTAGAAAACCCAAAAAAGGTTGAACCACCCAAAAATACCTCCCCATATTACACACTATAGCTTTACCCCCACCCCCTACACTAGATCAATTAATATACATCTCATTAACAAAGAATCCATGACATAGTTCAATACTCCATGTCACAGTCCTTCTCTGTATCTAAAATTCTAACTTAACTTCTCTCATTCCCCCACTAAGCCTCCTCTTGGAACCTCAAACACACAAATGGATAACTAAAAGTATTTGATCCATTACATTATGGTATACATATGAATGTATTATGATTATGTGATGGGTGGTTTTGTTAAATCCATTCAATGAATTGGGTAATGATTAATGTTGTATAAACTCAAAGGGTACAAGGGATGTTATACCAAGAACAAATAGGGTACACATGAGGTTATCCCAATCCCAAAATAGGGTATATGGGAGGTTATACCAAGCCTGAGGTAGGTACATGGGTGTTTATACCAAGACTAACTTGTGATGAATGTCTTGGTGGGTATCCTTCACATAATATTTCTAGGATTATGATTATGATACACTTTATTCCATACTTTTATGAAATGATCTTATGATAATATTATAATCTCATAGCTTATGTTCTTTGATTACTTTATGATTCATGTCTTATGATATATCAAGATTTATTCCATGAATCATGGTTATATGAATTATTAGGTATTAATTTAAAATTTGAAGCTCATGTTATCATACCTTTATTCTCATGATATGCTTACATGTGATCATATGTTGATATCTCCCTTATTTACCATTAAATAGTATCTGATATCACTCTTTATTATATTTTCATTTCCCCAAGATATAAATAAAGGTTTTATGTATTATATGTCTAATAATGGTTCTAGTTATTAATAACTAAGTGGGATATAATTTATATCTTTTATATACTAGTTGTTTATGTATCTATGTTTCTAAAGATAATTAATATTTAAGGTTATAGTGTGGATCATAATGATATGTAATGAATATTCATTTAATAAGATGTAATATTTATGTATGTATTTTTTGTGTATCTATATAGATATTATTAAAATAACTTTGGGATAGGGAAAAGGTTTGGTTATACACACCTTTCTATAAATTATTACCAACATTGGGTGTCATGAAGAATTTATGATTGTATTAATGAGGTAGGTTTTTTATGCAATAGTGACAGAGAGACCCCTCGGGTGTGGAGAGTAAAGATAATCCCTAGGATGTTAAATCCATATAACCATTAGTTAGTGAGTGTGGCCTCATGTGCAATACATGAAGATAAGGAATTTCTTATCTATAAATATTGAGGAATTTATATATTCTCTTAAAGGGTATCCCATGTTCAACCCTTGATGAGAGGTCAGTGTATCCATCAGCCTACATTCAAGGAATGATGGTCACCTTTGTGAAGTTGTGGTGCATTGGACTTAATCTCTCTTTGAGATGACTCGTTTTCAATCCCATCAAGTGTTTGGGAATTGTTATAGTCTTACCATGAGGGTGGTAGTGAACTATCATGGATTGAGACATAAATTCATGTGGAGATGTTGATCTTCATGAAGATGAAGTCATATAGGATTTTTATATCATAGTGGTTCAACAGTGGTGTGGTGGTTGACATATATTAGTGAAGGATTTTGTGTCTAGGTGATGGTGGTACTGTATGACTACCTAGCTTCATAATGGTTGATTTTTACTTGGGGGATGTTTCTCACCTTCAATAGATTCTTGTGGCCTCACACGTTCCACTTGTACAAGGGGTAATATGGTAGTAGTTTGTCCTTATTAGTCCTGTGTGATAGGTTTTTCTCAGGAAATAGACCAGGAGGTTTTTATAGAGGTGGGGAGAACATCTTATATTTTCCCTGGGTGGATATTGGTTATCTCCTAAAGGTCGGATACAATTTCATGTTTGGAACTCTAAGTAGAGATTGATCTAGTAGAGTATGGTCCTCGGTATGGCATTCCTAGTTGATCCTTATCAAACATACCGAAAACCTCATTGTGTGATGGGAAATAAGGTTTCCTAGAAAGGTTGTGGATGTTGGTTGCTCAGTCTAGTACTTTTATGGGGTCTGGAGCTGACATAGTAGGGTAATGTGAACAGTCTGGAAAATTCACTATGAATTATGTTTGAGTAGGCTACTCAGTGAGAAGTGGTGTAATTTTGAGTAGTTTGATGAAAATCGGTGTAGTCTCCAATGTGCTCGTTGGTAAATTCCTTAAATTATTTATGGTTACATGACTAGCGTATCTTTGACTACGTATGTGAATCTGATGGAGATCGAGATGTGGATGGGGGATTCTCATGGATGATGTATAAATGTTTGGGGAAAGGGCACATTTTTTCTTTATTCCATAAGATATAAATGATGGAGATTTTTTCTTATTGGTAAGAGTTATAAGAGGGTATAACATTGATTCTAAAGATCATGTGATGTTGTAAATTTTCACAATGATCATGGAAACTAATAAATAATTAGTGTTTTGATGTGTCACAGATGGATTACTCCCATGTGAAAACCATCTAAAATTCTCTTTAAATGTGGGGAGTGAGGTAATACCACTAGATTTAACCTTATCAGAGGTTTTTGAATTCATCTCTTCCACTGTGTTATGAAAACTCTGGTGGGATATGGAATTTGGATGAAAAAACATGGAAAAACTCACCTAGGGTAGATGTATTTCAACTTCCTAGATAGTAGCATACCAATTACACTTAGTACTTGGACCCCATCGATCAAGGGAGAGTGTTTGGTGGTGCATTGATTCCATACAGGAATGTTCATGAACTTCATGGTTCATGCATATTTATTTTTTTCCCTTTTATAGGACAAAAATTCTTATACTAGAGAGGATGTATTTACTCGGATTTTTCCTAGACCAAACATGGTTCAATTTTGAGTTTGGAGAGTTACAATACCTCCTTAGGGGATAAAATGGTAAATTAACCCCAGTATATAAGCTTAGAAAATTTTTCAAATAATATTGATGGTCTCGGGGAGTAGTGTTTACCCTCAGGTTGAGATTTAATGAATTTTTTCTCTTATTGGGATTTACAGGATATTTGATATTTATTATATAAATATATATTTATATTGAAGCACAAATGATGATGTCTCACTCTTAGTTTCTATTGTTTGATACATTATAATATTTTAAGTAGTTTTTTGGGGAATAGTTCGTTGAGTTGGTGTGGTGATATGAGAAATATAGAGTCTTGATAATAATATAATAAAAATATTATATCATTTTACCTCGCAATCATTTACTTTAGATGAAATGTTTATATTTATTAAACAGAGCATAGAATGGATAAATAAAAAAATAACTATGTATAGAATAGGGGTTTTACCCTATATATATTTTATGTTTAGTTTTCACTAATATTTTTTGAGAATCATAGTTACTGGTATTTATTATTTATTTAATTAATAATTTCTACAAATTCTATTTGTTTGAAACTAAGGATGTCTCTATAAAACCTATATTGTGGATTATATCTAGGGTTATCTACTTATCATGTCATAGATTCTATATTTAGAGTGAGAGGGAGATCCTTTGATGATAAAAAGGATTACCAGTGAATTAGAATCAGATTCGCAGCAACCACGAGCCTGATCTTGGTGGCGAAGATGGATTTGGGGATCAAGATCTATAGTGATGATGATGATTGGATCATGTGACTAGGACAAAAGAACTGAATAAACAATGATTTTCCATTAATTTGGGTCTTTTTTCCTTGCATTTCTACCTCATTCTTCATTATAGATATTTTAATAAAGATTTCATTGAAAAATCCCTTGTTTTCTATTTTTTAATTTTGGATTATTTTCCCATTGTTTCTAATTTCAAGCATTGAATTGATATCTTTTTTGAATCCCTTATTCATCCCCTTGGAATGTCCCTATCGATTTATTAATTTATTCCTTTAGACATAAAATAATCACTATGACATATTTTTATTGTTCTTTTTGGTTTCTGAGATTATGATCAACTTTTGAGTTCTCTACAACCGTCCATAATATCACCTTGTTTATTGTGTATTTCTCCCATAATTATTTGCATATTCATTATTGGAATGTTCTAGGTTTGGGATTCAACTACTAATATGGTTTGAGACATGATCAAAACTCATATTTTCATTGGGTTGTGTGACCATTGACAGAGAGGATTATTTCAAGGAGTGATGCATAAGGATGGAAAAATGAAGATGATGTTTGAGAGGGTTGAACCCTCATATAGAAACATGGGGCCTGATAGGATTCACACAGGTCAAACAGAATTTTAATTTCAGCAAGTAGAGCTCAGGAAGTGATAATTGGTGACTCTTCCTTCAAGATCAGGTCCTTGGATAATGATTTGGAAACATTCAATGATGATATAGGAGAAGAAAATATATTATAATGATGAAGATAATTCAAGTTCTAAGAACCTAACTACATAGTATGTAGTTTAGAAGAGCACATTTTAGGTTCTTTATGTTATGAGGTAACTAGGGTTTCAGACCAAGATAAATATCACAATCCATGTGGTCAGAACCACAAGTTGTGTGACCCTATCCTGCAAGCACAACGTGTACGAGAAGTACATGCTCAGGACCTTGAATGTACCCCCCACAATATATTCCTCTGACCACGCACCATGTAGATGTATTTTGACACACCTAGTGGGGAAGTAGGAAACCTATAGATATTTTTATGGTATTTCACCCTATGTACCCTAAGGGACACATTATTTACTTTACTCAGAACAAAATATCTATTATATCTTCTTTTGAAATTTAAATTGGACCCAGAAGTAGTCTTTATTTGGTTGAATTCTATGTAGAATTCAATGGTGGACATTGTTTCTATATTAAAGATATGTCTCAAATGGGAGTGATTAATTTACTTCCTTCATTTATGGTTAGTCAACTATAGGGTTAAATTGTGATCATTGGAGTGGTGATGGCGTA
This sequence comes from Viscum album, assembly GCA_963277665.1. Classification (NCBI taxonomy): domain Eukaryota; kingdom Viridiplantae; phylum Streptophyta; class Magnoliopsida; order Santalales; family Viscaceae; genus Viscum; species Viscum album. Next base: position 21,355,705 of record OY728164.1, read on the forward strand.
GGTACTCCCCTAACAATGAGACTTTGTCTGGATGTAGGTCCCCTATTATCATATGTATAGGTAGTTTTAGTACTCTCCCACACCACTGGGTGAGATTCCTATATCTTGGGATTTAGTACTCCAATATCTTATAGAACTAGTAGGGTGAGGTTCTTCTACTAGATTCGGTACTCCCTCAACTGAGGTGTCCACCAGTGAGGTGAAAGTCCTCCATTACAGTTCATGTGAGGTTACCCATAGTTTTGGCATTAGTAGTTTAGATGAATAAGTAGTGGTGTGGTATTGATAGACCATATAGTGTGTGTTACTTTGATATGAGGGAATTCTTTAGTGATGTATAGATTCCTCATCTAGGATACTAGATGTGGGGTGGTCTTTGGAAAGGATGAGAAGTGTGGGATTCTTCAATATTCTTACCCCCAGGAACCCCTAGGTTTCCCTCAAGATGTAACATATAATTATTTTATCAAATTTAAAATTCATGGTCATTAGTTTACCAGGAACCTACAGTTTCTCATAATATATGGGTTGCAATAGATGGAGTTGCGATGGTTGAGACTCCTTTTTTCATGTGACCTTTGATTATAGAGCATATCTGGATCTATATTTATTCTTATTGGTTACTCTTACCTATAATAAGATCATTTGGATTACTTATTCATCTAGTTGTATCTTCTTATGGTTTAAGGGGAATCCTATTGAGTATGTTTATACTTACCCCTACATGGTATTTTTCCCAACCCTTGTTGTGTCTATATAGTCATCACACAGCCTTGGGATGGTCTTGGTGGATGTGGAGACAATGGGGATCATTTTAAGTTGATGTTTGGTGATGCTTGGTGTCACATGGTAGAGTATAGTGATCCCTAAAGGTGGAGATGACTCTTGTAGATGATGATTAATTTGGGACTTCATGCAGCGATTTATAACATACAATATATTGGGACTTCCTAGTATAAATACTTATTTAATGGAAACTTTTCCCCAAGGTATTCCCTAGTATAAATTTATATTGGTACTTGTTATCTCAAACATGCTTTGTATATAGTTCAATTGACTATATATATTTATCTTGTTGGTATTGTTGCTTATATTGTGCATTAAAGATATATATATATATATATTATAGGTTTTTATAGGATAAGTTATCTCACATTGTGGTATATTCCTACTCGATACTATCAACCAACTCCATGCCTATTGGAGGCGAGCTTGGGGTGGCACACTTGCTGGACTAAGTGGGGCCCAGTGGGTCAAGTCATGTTAGATGTTGGTTATATATTATGCATTGAAATTTCATATTTTCTTTTAGTTTTTATCAATAATTGGATCTCTTTTATGTTATGCCATCTTAGTTTAGGTCACCAACCCCTAGCATATGGGAGGCGGCCTTGGGGTGGCACACTTAGATTACCACCAGCCCAGTGGGGCATGCTGGGTTGGATAATGTGAAACCACTTAGTGATGAAGGTCAATACATCATGGTTTAGTTCATGATAGTTCAAGTGTTATGTGATAATGCATGACTCAAATTATTTATTCCATGTGATTTATCATAATCAATTATATCATTATTTGGAAATGTTAGTTTAAAGTTTATATACTAATTCTTTAAAATTTTAAAACAATATAAGGTTGATTTTTACATTATTGGGATTTGTAAAAAAATTATCTCATGGATAAACATTTATGAAACATTCGTAAATCTAAGGATAATCCTTTAATTCCTTTATATTATGGTTTGAAATGATTGAAAATTCAATTTTTATTTGATTTTTAAAATATGTTTTTGGTTTAGCAGTAACCATCAAACCATGTAGAAACTGAAATCAAATGATACCTAATATCAATGTTCAGAATTCAAAAATAGCATTGAGAAACATAGAACCCAAGAAGATCAAAATCCAATATATACTGTGTCAGCCAAATTCTCATTGACATCCATCAACGTTAGGAGTCACAACTATCATGATCATCATCCTATCAACACTATCATTGTCTTTATGCAAACACCACATGTTTGAGATCGACAGAGTCTATTATAGAACATCAAAACACATAAAATACAGACACATCACCATCATAAACAACACTAAGGGCCACCACCATAACTAAACATGAATAGAACCAAACTATAAATGAAAATACAAACCTTTACCGGAAAAGAATCAACCAGATCGATCATTGAGAAGAAGCAAAAAAAACCTTCACCAATGATAGAAATATGAAAAACCAAAACATATCCAAAGTCATTACCGCAATCACCGATGGTAAATACTTTAGGTTTCTAAACCAGATCCATCCACATTAAAGAGATTCATAAAATGAGGACCACTACAGCTCAGATAAAGGCATGAAATTTCCTCCTAGAACATCATGACCAAATGAACACACATCCCAATTCATCCTTGAAACCACCGCAGAAGACTGATTGGGAGAGTTGCAAAGCAACATGAATCCATGGTAGTGAGTGAAGCATACATGGACTCAATATAAAAGTATCATCAACAGGACCACCAATCCAAGTAGTAGAAGCCACCACCATATAAAAAAATACCTATAACTACACCAAAGAAGAAAAAAACCTAAAAAAACGAGGGTACCAAGAAAAGACAAGTCCAAATGCAAGTTGCAGTCTAGGTAAATCCATGAAAATTGACCCACACATCTTAAACCTTCAAAAGAAAAACCAGTTCACCAAGCTAAAATGGGGTTAGAAGCATCTTCAACTAGAAGTGTGGAGTAGAGGAAGAGCCGACGAGGGCTCTAAAGTGAGACAAACCCACTAAATGAATCAAACCTGAGTGATAGAATGGGGAAAATAAAAACAAAATAGGGAACAGGGGAAAAGGAAAGGGATGCTAGAAATGGGAGGGAAGAAGGAATAATAAGGGAACGAGGGGGAGACTGTGCCGAAGATGGTGTGCAGGCCTCCCCCCTCCTAAACAACACCGAGGGAACCCTAGTAGGAGAAAATTCTATATATTATGGTTCAATCCTTGTGAGATTGTGTTTCTAAATGTGTTTTTGATTCTTTATTTTTGAAACTGCATGTCAAATATCTTATTATCTCTTTTCCTTTGAAAATAAGGTGATAACAAGTTATGGGTGAAGAGTTAATCCTACCTTAGGTGATTCATAAAACCCATGGGTTATCCTAATAGAAAGGAGTCTACTGATTTCTTCTAAATTATCTCCATCGAACTCACGTGGAATAGATTATTATATTTTCTATTAGGAAAAATGTGAGGTATATTTTTATAAGTAAAATAATAATTTTACTCCACGGTAAGCCTACTCATTATTATAGAACTACACCCCCATCCATGAGTCGTCACTCAGCGATACAATTAAATAAATAACTCCCCATATCAAGGCTACCATAATAAAGTGGGAGTCCATTTCTTATGCCTAGGACCTAAACCATATTTTCATATCAAAATATCTAAACCAATTTCAATATTTAAATCAAAAAAAAATAATGATCATTTTTTAAACCATATGTATAACACTACCTTTTTCTCTTAAAAAATACATAAAAATACAATAAAACAACCAAATTCAAATAAACTCAATATAAACACTAAAATAGTATCCAATAACTATAATAATTCAATAAATATCAATAAATAACTTTAAAACCAAATAAAAAATTTTATTGTAAAGATAAAACTAATCCAAATGAGATTTATCACAAAAATAATGTGAAAGAGCCACTTATCACAATGATTCATAAAATTAAAACCAAACTTATTTTATGAAGATATATACTCCCTAATGATCTACTAAATCCTAAACAAAAAGTCTCTAAATCATTTTAAATATCAAGCTCGTTCTACTCAACATTGAATGGTTAGGGTTTCTAGAATATGGGAAAGTAAATTAAAGAGGAAGAGGACAAAATAATGAGTAATCTACCTTCAATTCATGATTTCACCACCCAATAATATAGGAGATAGAGTTTGGGATGGATTAAATGCTTAAAATCTCTCAAATAACATCCAATAAGATGAAACATTGAGTAGGGGTCAAAATGAGAGAAATCGGAGGGTGTTTGGGGACTTCCTATTTAATCACTAGTTCAGCATATGTTTCTAAAAATAATATCACCACCATGTATTACATATTAATTTTAATCCCTAATTCAAATATTTTATCCTTAAGAGATTCATGCACCTATACTTTATTTGAGAAGTAATTCAAGTTCTTAAACATACTCATTGACGGAGATATTCTCTTGTTTCATGTCAAAGAACATGATAATATAGACTACCCAAAAAATGTGGTGGTAGAAGTGTTGATAAAAATGTTTTTAAGATCCTTCCTAATAAATTCCTTCCTGTAACTTAGCCTTGATCGCCAAGTGCCACTATTTTATAGCAATTATCTCCAACATGTACATAGCCAACAACCCCTTAAATATTCAAGGGTATCAAGAAATTCAAAATTCGATTGATTCTTACCAAAAAATAATTCATATTTTCATAATTTCATTACAAAAAAATATTAGAGGGTTATTACATTATAAATTAATGGAATTATCCAGAAGAGTATTTTTTTAGTTTTTATTTTCTACTCAATGTTTGGAAAGTTGTAATAATGTCCTAGTTAATCATTCATACAAAGGAAGATCATTATGTTAGTAATTTTTAGAATCCTTCACATATTGATTAACATAGAATTATTCTAGGAGGTATCATTTTCTAATGTGTAAGGAACCATTATCATACCAATCCATAAAACATGAGTTAATGAAAATTTAAAACTCACTCAAGGTTTTATATATATCACCAATGGAGGATCTATAAACCAAAAAACATATCTATTATCCTAACCCATAATACATTTAAATGATAATTATTTTCTATAATCTAAATTCATAAGCTCATTTAAAATAATAAAATAAACAAAAACACTTTTGATAATATTTACACAATAAAAATACATACATTTATCAATGGCGAAACAAGCATAAGGAAACAAATATCCATGAATACCTACATGATGTATAAAAATTAATCTCATCCTTTATTAAGGTTACACTATCAAGACAACCAAAATAAAAATATGCTATGATTCAAAATACTTTTTAGTCTTTCTTCACTTCCTAGTAACTCATTGTTCTCCATAAATATGTTAGTTACACCTATTTATGAACTGTAAAAGGATATTAAACCAACCTATCACCACACCAACCATCCAATCATCCCAAAATAATACCATTTTTAATATCCCAATATGACATGATAATCATAATCCCATTTTACTCCAGTTAGTGTGTCTTGTGACAAATAAATAATGGAAATAATTTTTAAGGGATTTAGAAACACTGTTGGGAGATTATTTTCCCTCAAGAAAACCCATATTCCTCATATCATGGTTTTACCAAAAACAATCTGTATGAGGTTTTTATAATTCATATTTATCAATAAAATGAATCATAAAAAACATTATATCACAAATATTACAAAATGGAAGCATAAACATTTACGACTACATTATGGATTCCATAAATTTCAAAGCATGTAAACTATAAGCAATACTAAAACAAGAATAAAAAATTCATGTAAATTGAAATAATAAATTTATCCCAAAAAGATATGTTGATGTTTCCAAGACATGTCTATAAAAAAGGAAGTAGTCTTCATCATATATTGATGGAATTAAAATCTAATCATTGAATAACCAAACATTGTCACGTTCTATCACCTTTATAATCTCACCAAAGTTTTTATGGTCCATCAGTGAAGTAGAAAGTTTTCACTTTCCCTAATAAAAATATACACCAAATAAAAACCATTAGGTGGTGAAGGTCACCATGAAATGGTTTGTGATTAATTAAACCATGTAATAGTAATGGTCATTGTGTAAGACAGTGCATACATTATTGGATAACACAGGACTCAAACTATTTCTTCCATGTGATTTATCATAATTGGTAATAGCATCATTGGATAATGATTAAAAGAGTTTTAAATGTATATATTAATTTTTTATACATCAAACAATTAATCGAAGTTTGGTTCATACATTACAAGCAGTTATGATGATATTAACATTTTTGAAAATTTTAATTTATTATTGAATGTTTAATAGACATTTAGAAATATAAATAGAATCCTTATAGGCTAATATAATGTGGTTAAATCCTTGTGAAATGGTAAGTATGAATGTTTGTAATAGTTGATATATGAAACTACAAGTCATAGATCCCATTATCTAATTTCCATTAATAACAAGGTTCTAGAAGGCTATGGATGAAGAGGGAATTTTACCTAAGTGTTTGGTGATTCATACATTCCTTGGACTATCCCAGGATGAAAGATTATTTTGATTACTTATAAGGGATATCTATAAATCTCATGTAGATAAGATCGGTAGATTTTTATTTAAATATAAGGAGATGTATTTTATTTATTTATGTTCTTTTAAATTCAAATTAATGGTTAAATCTTATTGTAAAATAGTTCCAGTGGTTAATTTATATTTTATTTAGATAAGTGTTGTCCCTACTAAAACCCAAAATTACCTGTATCATTATAAAAAAATCTACATGCACATCGAGGTATAATTGTAGAGGGTGAGTGATGCCACTCAATAGGTTTTCCCTAAAATGGCATCCCATGATTATCATGTATATGGAAACCAATTGATCTCATGTGAATTTTTAAGAAAAGATTCCCAACCCATGATAATTTATATAAACATAATCAAAACCTTAACATACACTACTAGAATATTGGTCTATTTTAATAGATCTATTTTCATAGTTTTTATAAATGTGATAACAAGTATCCATTATTATATTTTTGATAAATCATAACCATAGGGTTTTTGGTTAATAATATATTCAAGGTTTTATTTAAACCATAATAGAAGATTTCTATTGTTACAGTTTTCAAAAATTTTAAAAATAGAGCCTAAAACTTAAACACTCATAGACCCCCCCCCCCCCACCCCATCCCACCACCCAAATATTACCCCCAACCCCACCAATTGATTCCTACTCATGGCTTCTAGATACTAAATGCCTCACATGCTCTCTGATTATCCTAGAAGGATCACAAAAATTGTGATAGACATTGAGAGGAGGGTGAATTAGTTTTTATAATTATTCATAAATATACTCAAATATCCTACTTATTCAAATCTTGTTATCTCAAGATGATAACTGGGTAATAAAATAAATTAACTGAAATTTTTTGAATGAGGTTCACCTCCTTTAAGGATGAATATGTCCCCAGCATGTCATGGTTTTTATTCCATGCACACTACTCCCCTTTTATTATCTAGAATAACATGGGAAAGGGAATAACATAAATTGAATGCATGATCCTCCACAAGAGTTCCAAAATAACCTTTTTTTATTCTAACTTAGACAACCTAAATAGGTCTTCATTTTATCAATATTTTAAGTGCTTCTCACTATTCATTATTCACTAAATTTACACAAGACACCCACTATGCTCAAGCTATAATGTGTGAGTATTTTTTCTTTCCTGAAATATGGTGTGCTTCACATAACCACAGAAGTACTTCACATATACATATAACATGGTGGATCAATTATTACTTCTTTATATTCTTAACATAAATAGTATACACGAATCCACTAAGGTTCTTAGTGTAACCAAGTAAGTTTATGAGCATCTTCCTCACATGAACAAGGCATGTGTCACTTCTTCAATCATGTGACTAGGGCAGCCTCATGGGTTCCCCTTTACTTTGTGTAATTAGGAAAGGCTCGTGATATATTCTTCTCCACTAGAAAAAAGAACACATGTACTCTATTTTAGCAGAAACTCCTCAAATTGAATAGCATCATCTCTCATTATTTATATATGATAAACCATGCCTCTCCTCTTGAAATAATGTTTCATCTGATCCACATTTTATTTAGTGTCAATACCTATTCAAAGACTCCTGAAGACCTCATAACCTCATTTATTTTGAAATGATGAAACTCTCGGCCTCTTCATAATCAGGTGACACTAGAGTGGATATGTGATTGCATGATTGGATACTCTTGACCATGCGAAACCTTGGTGGATAAACTATTGAGAACTGTTGATGGATTCATGAACTATAAATTGTCCATGATGGGGTCTTCTTATGATGTATGTTGTGATTTTTTTCACGTGATGGATTCATGCGATCAATTTTGTTCATGTGGAAACATAAAGATTCATGTGATGCTTCAAGAGATTAATTTTCCTCAAAGTATCACATTCATGAAAGAGAATGATTTCATACTGTTGTTTAGGTGATCAAGTATGTTTTCTTGTCTTGTTTTGATCACCGGTGATGGTCAGTATTGCAGGTATGAATAATCACTAGTTGCCTTCAGTATATGTAGACATCCTTTGAGTTCTGAAGGTTGAATATGACGTTTGTAGCTGATCGGATAGATAGGATCTGTCTCATCATGTAGCTCATTTTTTATACATAATTTATTTATTTATTTATTTATTTTTCGTATTTATTTATTTATTTTATTTATTTATTTTATTTATTTATTTTATTTATTTATTTTTCGTATTTATTTATTTATTTTTCGTATTTATTTATTTATTTATTTTTCGTATTTATTTATTTTATTTATTTTATTTTATTTATTTGTTTTATTTATTTATTTTATTTATTTATTTTATTTATTTTATTTTGTATTTATTTTTTATTTTTTTTATTTCGTATTTATTTTTTATTTATTTTATTTCGTATTTATTTTATTTATTTATTTTATTTATTTATTTTATTTCGTATTTATTTTATTTACTTTATTTATTCATGCATGCACATCCCATGCACATGCACATGCACATGCAATATAAAGAAATTCTGCGTTTGGTGAGAATTGAACCCCTAACCTCTTGCATATTTTCCAAACACTACCACTCCAGCAAGCTCTCCATGTGGTTAATAAACAGAATTTAATATACTTATATATATTAACTGAAAAAACAAATAATACATAAATAATAGATATGAACTCAATAATAATAAATAATAAATAATAAATAATAAATAATAAATAAATATAAATAACAAATAATAATTAAATATAAATAAAAAATAAAAAATAAATAATAAATAATAAATAATAAATAAATATAAATAATAAATAATAAATAATAAATAAATATAAATAATAAATAAATATAAATAATAAATAATAAATAATAAATAATAAATAATAAATAATAAATAATAAATAATAAATAATAAATAATAAATACATAATAGATATAAATAAAAAATAAAAAATAAAAAATAATATATATAAATAATAAACAATAAATAATAAATAATAAATAATCAATAATCAATAATCAATAATCAATAATCAATAATAAATAATCAATAATAAATAATCAATAATCAATAAAAAATATTAAATATTAAATATTAAATATTAAATAAATAAATATAAATAATAAATAATAAATAATAAATATAAATAATAAATAATAAATAATAAATAAATATAAATAATAAAAAAAGAAATAAATATAAATAATAAATAATAAATAAATATAAATAATAAATAATAACTAATAAATAGTAAATAAATATAAATAATAAATAAATAATAAATAATAAATAATAAATAATAAATAATAACTAATAACTAATAAATAAATATAAATAATAAATAATAAATAATAAATAATAAATAAATATAAATAATAAATAGTAAGTAAATATAAATAATAAATAATAAATAAATATAAATAATAAATAATAAATAATAAATAATAAATAATAAATAAATATAAATAATAAATAATAAATAATAAATAATAAATAATAAATAAATATAAAAAATAAATAATAAATAATAAATAAATATAAATAATAAATAATAAATAATAAATAATAAATAAATATAAATAATAAATATTAAATAAATATAAATAATAAATAATAAATAATAAATAAATATAAATAATAAATAAATATAAATAATAAATAAATATAAATAATAAATAATAAATAATAACTAATAAATAATAACTAATAAATAATAACTAATAAATTAATATAAATAAAAAATAAAAAATAATAAATAATAAATAATAAATAATAAATAATAAATAATAAATAATAAATAATAAATAAATATAAATAATAAATAATAAATAAATATAAATAATAAATAATAAATAAATATAAATATAAATAAATAATAAATAATAAATAATAAATAATAACTAATAAATAATAACTAATAAATAAATATAAATAATAAATAAACATAAATAATTAATAAATATAAATAATAAATAATAAATAATAAATAACCAGTTACAAATAATAGATAATAAATAAATTAAAGTATATTATAAATACTAAATAATAAATAATAAAGGAAACACATGAAAAAGTATGAAAAGACCTGATAAAGGATGAAAAATCATGAAAACGCATGAAAAAGGATGGAGAAGCATATGAAGAATGAGACATTAGAAAGAATGAGAACGCATGAAAACTCGTGACAACTCTGGAAAAATCCTTAATAATTCAACATAATCATCATAATAACCCATAAAAAACTATTGATAAAGATAACAAGTCATGAAAACCCAAATAAACAGTAATAAATGGAGCTACCGTTAAAACCCGTCAAAACGGTCATAAAGAGAAAAAAACATTGGACTCACATTAACGGAGATAACTTATGATCTGAGAGTCCGTTTTAGATCCGCGACCTGTCAAATCAATGATTCTGAAATGATCTTCGACCTGAAAGGTGAAAGAGTCTGAATGGACAGGCGGATCGGAAGTTATGACCATTTAAAAAAAAGCTAACGGGGAACGGGTGCTAGAAACGAGGCATCGAAAAACATAACAAACCTGATACCCACTAAAAAGGTCATAACATATGATCTATGAGTGCATGTGGGTGCCGCAACCAGTCAAACTGAAGATCATAGAATAAGCTATGATCTGGCAGGTGGAGGAGGCCGAACTGACACATGGATCAAAAGTTAGGTCCATTTGAAGACAAGTTCGACGGGGCACCGGTGAGAAAAACAGGGTTTTGGAGGCCTTTGGAGGGGTTGTGGGGTCAAAAAACATGACAGAATCTTTCTTGTGTCAAATTGGTGCGTAGCTCTCTTCACTGGATTCGATTTGATATGTGGTAGAGCCCAAACGGACACCTGGAGCGAAAGTTATGGCCGTTTGAAGTTGGAGAACTTTTTTCAACTTTCTTATAACTCTAATATCATCCGCACCTTAGACCGTCTCACGGTTTTGATTATATGTGCCTCTAGATCTCTTCATGAGCTTCAATTTTACTGGTCGTGGCGCTTCAATGGATGCCCGGATCAAAAGTTATGGTCGTTTTAGTGATTTCGGGGTTTCTCGTGTTTTTTTATTTTTTCATTTCATTTCGCGGCGGTTTTACCGAAACCGCCGCTAATCCTCGAATAAAATTAAAAAAAAAATAAATAAATTTTTTTTTGCGGTTTAGCAGCGTTTTTTTCTCGGCGGTTTTCTTGTAGTGCTACATACACTGCACACACTCTCCCTACACAAGTTGCGCCACACACTTGTGTGTTCCCCCAGACACCATTCTTTGTTCCATGTGTGCATGACTTGTGCACCCCTCTATACACTCCTTGTGGGCACTATGCAATCCCACTACTACCTGCAGCTTACGGCTGGCTAGGTTGACCCTATCCAACATGGTTGGCCCATGGTTTCAACATGTGTGGTTGAGGGGGTCCATGGCTATCCAAAGGTTGGACCTATTTTTCATGGCCTTCAAAATAAATCTTCATACAAATTAATATTTTCATATTCATTAAAGAAATGGAATTTCATAAATCATATTTATTGGGGTAGACAATGTTCTACCCTCCAATACATATTCTTTAAACATATATACCAGTTCATCAGTCATCTTACTTGTGTTTTTATTAACAAAAAATAAAACCCCATCCTCACATAGGTTCAAAAATATCCCTTTTTTATTTATTGTCAATATATCATCCATCCACCCCCCCTATTATTAACAAGAAAAAAAAAGTGAGTGAAGGGAGTAAATAACTATTCAATAAAAATGAGTCATGAATTGAAAAACTCTAAGTCTACTTGAGTTAGATCAGTGTCGAAAACAATAGTGAACAACAGAGACATCAATGTTAACCTTAAAAAAAATCAACTCAAGATTATCCTTTTATTTATAATAAATGATAATAGGTACTTGAAATATATTTATATTTTTTTCCTAAAACACTTAATACATGCATCAGAATGGTTTATAAGTCAAGGGGAAAAGATTTATACCCATGCATATGAAATCTCCTTAAGAATTTAAATATGAATAAATAGAGTAGGAAAATAAATAAATATCATACCTTAGTGATGATAAGTGGACTACACTCCCATTTTTATCCTTAATTCTCAATGGAATATTTTGTAAGTGGTTTTGTGAGAATATTATAAATCTGTTCCTTAGAAGAAGAAAAAAATCTAGTTTTAAGATACCTTCATACACCTTCTCTTTTAAGAAATGATACTTGATATCAATTTGTTTCAATCTTTAATGTTGAACTAGATTATTTTATAGATTTATGAAACATTGAATATAAAATTCAATGAGTAGAGGATATAAAACTTCAACATTCAAGTATTAAAGTTATGTATTCATCCACATCATCTGAGTAACTTTCAATGATGAAACCACATATTTATCCACAGTTGAAATCAATATAACTGGAGTTTGTTTCTTTGAGTACCATGATACAAAACTTCTTCTAATAGATAATGATCCACCATATGTGGATTTTTTTCATCAGCATCTCTTGCCATGTCAATATTTATAAAACCTTTTAAATCTAACTCTTACTTATTATTATGCATCAACCCATGATTATATATATTTGAGATGTATCTCAGGGTTCTCTTCACTTCTAATAGATTTTATTCTGTAGGATTAGATTGATATCTCGTATATAGAGTGATAGAATACACAATATCAATCTTGGATTCTATTAATTATATTAGACTTCCAATCAAACTTCTAAATTTTTTCATAAACATCTTTTCCTTAACCATATTTTCTCATTTTTATGCCTACCAAAATATAAGTGGACACATCTCTACATTCCATTATGTTAAACTTAGTCAATATATCCTTTTCATATTTCTATTGTGAGATAAAAATATAATCATATTCATGGGTAATTTGTAATATTAAGAAAATTTTCATGCCAATAATCATTGAAATTTCAAATATCTCCCTCATATGAATTGAAAATTCATCCTATAACTTTTCTTCATTACTATATAAAATAATTTCATCAACATAAACAATAAAAAAAGTGATTTAGTGTCGGTCTTCCTTAAATAAAAATTTCTGCAAACTTTTCCCATCTTAAATTCCATACTTCACAATTATTCATCAAAATGAAAATACCAAGATATTTGATATTTATTTAAATCATAAAGAACTTTATTCAGCCTACATTCCTTATTTCCATATCAATCCAACATGAATTCCTCTAGTTTTTTCATATATAGTTCTTTATTAAAATCACCATTTATAAATGTTGACTTAACATCATTTTGAAACACTTTGAAACTTCTATAAGATATAATAGCTAAGAAAATACTAAGGGATTAAAGTATGGCCACCAGAGAAAAGGTTTACTCAAAGTCATTTCCTTAAATTTGTAAGTATCCTTTTCAAACCATATTGGCATTGTTTTAAGACACTTATCCTCTTTCATCCAACTTATTCCTAAAAACACGATTTTTTCAATTACATTCTTTTATATGGATCTAGGAACAAGTTACCAAGTTTGATTCTTCTCAATATGGTCCAATTATTTATTCATATACTAAACTCACTCCTTATTATCAAAATCTTCCTCAAACTATTTGTGGTTCAATCTTTGAAAATAAACTGGGATAGATTGTATCCGTAATTCTTCTCCGAGTTCATACTTCCTAATTTTGATCACCAATAAAATTCTCAATATAAAATTTATTCTTAAATATGGTTGTAGATACTTTTAATATATAATCATTATCTTTCTCACTAGATTAGTTTAAATTAACATTATCTATTTGAATTTGTATGTTTTCTCCAATTTCATCAACTGGTTTAGAACTTATATTAGCATCCACATCAACAAAAATGATAGAATTATTGATTTATTTCTCATTTTAAAAAACTATAACATCATTGATATCAATAATTATCTTATATTTCTTTTTTTGTGACATATATATGGACTTCCATCTTGTGTATGACCAAAGAAGATTCCATCTTCATCTTTTTCTTTAAATTTTTCTCCACTTTATCCTATTTCTTTATCAAACATGGACTCCCAAACACTTTGAAGTGTTTAACATTTGTATTTTTCTTAAACCACATCTCATAGGGATTCATATATAAATTTTTCCTCAAGAGACACAAATAATGAATTATTACCACTGTTGTAATAGATTGTGACCATTAGTATCTTGAGGTGGCATGCTCTAACGACATAGTTCTTACTATATCAACTAGACTAGCATTATTTATTTCGAACACACCATTATGATGAGATGTTTATGGGGAATTTAAATCATGTCTAATACCATATTTATGAATATATCAAGTGAACTATCTATTTTCGTACTCACTACTATTATCTGATCTTAGACACTTCAAGGATAATCCTGTTTTTTCTATATAAGTCTTCTGAAACTTTTGAACATATCTAGGTCATGTGACTTGTGTAACATGAACATGATTCATGTAATAATTGTGAAATCATCTATAAAAGTAATAAAATACTTTTTTCCACTTGTTAACCTTTTTTCATATGTCCTCAAACATCTAATTGGATCATCTCAATAGGTTTTGAAGTATGAATTTTAAACCCTTAATGACTTGCATTCACCATTTTTTCATTTTTACAAGTTTTACAGATAGTGGAAGTATCATATATAAAAATAGGGATATTTATTATAAACTTTTATTTGATAAGTTTCTTCAGGTGCGTTTGATCAATATGGCCAGGTTTTATGTACCAAAAAATATTTTATTCTTTTTTTCCTAACTAACAATCTATTCTAGCTTCTTAAACTTAAATAAAATTACCTAAGGTTCTCAAAACCTTAGTTATAACCACCCCAGCTTTCAATATCTTGGCTAGAACAGAATTTTACCTAAAGATAAATTCATTTAAAATATCACAAACGTTTGATACATAAACAATTCTATAAACAAATAGGACATTGTTCAGATTAATTTGATTCTTCCTGATATTTTTTATCCCAAATCCTCTAATTTTAATAGATATGTAATTCTTAAATGTCATAGATCATCCTTAATATTTCTCAATATTTCTCAGATTTTTCATATCTCTTTTCATGTGTGATGAACAACCACTATCCATTATCCATGGAATTTTAGATTTACATGCTTAAAATTTCACTTCCATAATATTGGATTAATGATAAATCTGATTCAGATTTTTTTTGTTTCTACGTATTTTTCATAAATTAAATTGAAATTTTATAAAAGAAACACATATATTTGATGCATTTTCTTATTTATCACATCATCCACAAACCACTTATACTATTTCAAAATTTTTTCTCTCTTAAACTTTATTCACAAGTAGTTTACGCTTATATTGTGTTATTATCTAATTTTATTGCCTGCCCCATAAATTATGTACATTTATCAAGCAGGGTAAAGATATGTTATACCAATAGTTATAAGATTTATTGAAAAATATATCATAATACCATAAATAACATTAAAGTCTTATTAATTTAAAAAATTATTGTTGTTAATCAAGTTGTTTCTATACACTATTTTCAACTCTAAATTGTGTTTGCTGCATTAAGTTTTCTTTTAAAGAACCTATTTGAACTTAAAAAATTAAATTTGTTAGATTTTTTTATTACTTCTTATTCTAACCATGTGTTATTTTTCCATTTCCATCCTAATTTATGATTGTATCAGAATTCTCACTTTTTTTAGACTCTTGCAATCAAGGATTTCTTCTGAGGTTGATTTTAATGAATATTTTCATCAACACTTCCAACCTTATGAAAGATATTAGTTTATGTAACCTATTGTTTGGAATATTCTCATACTTCTTTTATATTCTCATTCAAGTCACACCTAACCTTTTCCTTTAGTTTCTTAGTTTCAATTATATTTTCTCTCAACTTACAAATTTCCTCACTACCAAGAACAATCTTAAAAGTCTTATCTTCAAAAATAATTCTCTCTTTCCAATTTCAAGATTTAATTTCTCAATTTATTTAACAAAATTATCATTCTAAACCAAGATTTCACCTTTTATGTTTTAAATTTCTTTGATTTAAGTATTTTCATTTCATATTTTTTCTATCTTCTTCAAGAATATTTTGATTTCCATTCTCATAATGTACAATTTAGAAGACTTATCACCCTCTCTAGTATATTCATGGTTGTAATGTGAATCATCATCTAATGAATTATTTTCTTTTGACTATGCCATAAGAACTATTTTTTGAGTTTCCTAAGAAAATTTTCTCATCGTCATTACTTTCTTTACTGTCATAAACACCCTCTTCAACTGATATAAGATTTATTCTAAATGCCCTGGGTGAAAACATCATCTTTCCCTTTGACTGGTTTTTCTTTAGAGAGTCTCCCTTATTTCACACATTATTATATGTTTCATTATCTTAATTTTATTACCTGAAATTCATGGGAAAATTTAGAGAGAAATATCCAACCTTTTTATAATTAATGAATGTTTGTGGAAGTTTACCATTATACTTACCTCTCTCGTGTGTGAACCTTCTGATCATTAGTGAAAGTACTTCAGTAAAGCCTTCAAAATATCCATATTCATCAAGAAATCTCTATTACTATTCTATATTAATTTTTTTTAATATTTTAAGGTAATATATATTATATTTTAACATTTTATTTTCAATGCTACTCCTCTTCTCATCTCAGAGTTGATGAGTGTGTTGTGAAGTTCATCAATAGTGAAGTCATCAATATCTCCTTGTTTAAGAGATGAGATTTTTCAATCAAATTTATCTAGAAATATTCTCTTTAGATTCTTTATAACTATTGAGTCATCAATATCTTCTTTGAATCCTATAATAGTTTTAATAATTAGATTGACCCTTTAGAATAAATCATCAACTAATTAATTTTATTTTATTACGACATCTTCAAACTATTGTCTACAAATATAAATATTAGATTATTTATCTTTTTTGTTTCTCTCATAAATACTATGAAGTTTATTATAAATAGAATTAGTGGTTCTATATTCCATAAGTTTTATTATCTCTTTTTTAGATAGATAAGTCAATAATTCAATTCTTGTTTTTCCATCACTTTCAAAAAAAATCTCTTAGAAAAAGACCATTTCAAAATCTTTCTTGGAATTTTAAACCCATATTAACATTAATCTAGTTCATAATTACTAATATAGAGGAGGTAAGATACCATTATCTCTTTCCTGGAATGAGATACTTTTCCATATAATGTTGGAATTCCCTTGTTATTAACTAAATTATGTTGATCCCTATGAGCTACTAGAGAGAAACACCAGAGAGTAATCTCACCTTGATACAAATTTAAAGGATCACATGAAGGGTAATAACCACTAAGAGGGTTGGGTGAATCAATATTTATAAATTTTAAAAAATCCATTCAACTAACCCTAATAGGTCTTCAACTAACATGAAGGGTGATTAACCGAAATCTAGTGCAACATTATTTGTTGGAATGCCCTTATTTTATTCCAACTCAACTAACCTTAATAAGTATTCATATGATCAATATTTCAAGAGATTCTCACTATTCATTATTCAATTATTTTACAAAATACACCCACTACACTCAAGAAGTAATGTGTGAGTATTTTTTTCTTTCATGAAATTCGGTGTGCTTTACATAATATTAGGAGTAATTCACGTATACAAAGAATGTGGTGGATTAGTTCCTACTTCTTTGTATCCTTAGTGTAAAGGGTAGACATAGATCTAATAAAGTTCTTTATGTAACCTAGTAATTTTATGAGTCTCTTCCTCTCATGAACAAGGCGCATAGCTCATATTCCATCATATGGCTTGGGTAGACTTTCAGGTTCTCCTTTCATTCATGTAACTAGGAAAAGATCATGAGATCTTCTAATTCACATGAATAAAGAAACAACTTTCCCTGATTTAGTAGAAAATCCTCAAATAAAAAAGAAACTTAAACTCTACCCATTCTCTAAATATTTATAAATGAGTAACCATGCATATCCTCTAAAAATAATATCACATTTGATCTAAATTTTATTCCATATGAATACCCATTCAAATACTTATGAATATATTAGGATCTGCTTTATTTTGAATTGATAAAAATCCCGTCCTCTTCATACTCATCTAACACTAGAGTGGATATGTGATCATGTGATTTTATTCTATTGATCATGTGACAACTCAATGGATAAATGATTAAAAACTACTAAAGAATCCATGCACTGGAGGCTGTCCATGATGAGATATTATTATGATGGATGTTACTCTATTTTTCATGTGATAAAATCATGTGATAAAGTTTTATTATGAAACAATTTAAATATTTACATGATGCTTCGACAGATAAATTGTCTTCAAAGTATCTCATACATGAAAGAAAATTATTTTCATACATGGTTTCTAGGAGATCAATCATGTTGTATTTTCCAAGATTCATCACTAGCGATGGTTGGTATTTTGGGTTTGAGTGACCATCAATTTTCTTGAGTTTGCATAAAAATACTTCAAGGGATAAAGGTTGAATATGAAATCTATATTTTATCAGATAACCAGGATCAAACTCATTATGCCACTCATGTTCTATACATAGTTTTTTAACAAAGGAAAATTGACCCTGCATGACACAACCCACATCATTATATCGCTTCTTCGTGGGATACTTAACAATACTCATTATCTATCTAGAATCTCAAGCCAGCACCAGGGTTTGAACCTAGATACACCGCACACACTCACCCTACACTAGTTTCACCACACACTTGCACAGTCCCATGGGCACCCTTCTGCATGCTCTATGTACATGCCTTGTACAAACCTATGTGCATTACCTATGGGCACTATGCAAGACTGCTACAAAATACCACCTATGACTGGGTATTTCAACCCTATCCCACATGGTTGACCCCTAAGTCTCTCATGTGTTGTTGAGGGGGTCCTTAGTTTTCCACAAGCTCTCCCTTTTTTCATGGCCTTTAAAAAAATTATAAAAATTAATATTTCCATAGTCTTTAAAACACAAATGGAATATCATAAATCATATTTATTAGTGTATAAAATGTGATACCCACTATCACATGTTATTTAAACATTTATACCAATTCGTCAATTTTAAAAATTGTTCTTGTATTGGAAACAAATACAACATCATCCTCATATATGTTCAATAATCTCCCTATTTGGATTTGTTTTCAATACATAATCAATCACTTCTTCCCCTTATTGACAATAAAAATAAATTTAATGAAGGGATTAAAAATTTATTCAATATAAATAATTCATGAATTGATCAACTCTATGTTTATGTGAGCTAGATCAATATATAAAATAAGAGTGAACAATACCGACAAAAATTTTATATGTTACCTTAGACTAGCGCCTCGTTATTTTAATGATCCCAAATCATTTTTTTCTTGTTATTAATAATTTTTATGTTTTCTATTAGAAAAAAATTACTGGAAAAAACATTCAAAATTTGGTAACTATATAGAATACTGTGACACCTTACTGTGTGAAGTTCAAGTGACCGTATGTTGTGAAAAATCCCAAAAGGTAACATTGTATTATTTTTTACGTTGATTGTGTTTTTTGAAAAAGTGGGTTTACATGGAAATTTGTGGAGTTATAAAGATATTTTTGACAAGTTATATCGACAAATATCTAAGATAAAGTAATGGATTCCCTAGAGGAAGTAAATAAAATTTTGTATACAAGATGGCATCATTTCATAGTGTTTACCAATTTTTTTGGGTCCAAATTTCAGATGTTGTATTGATCTTCCGGAAAGTTGGATTTCCATGAAATACTCGTAAAAAATGGAAAATTGATGAGTTTTGTTAAAATTGAAGTTTCATGAAGGTAAGGATCTTTTCAAAAGAATCTGGTGTCATGAAGGTTGGGTTTTGTGAAGCTGTGGAGCATCGTGAACACATAATGAAAAATTGTACATCTTCGTGACTATGAGAAGTGGAGCATCATGATCGTGCGATGAAAAATGATACATCCATGACTACATTAATTTTAGCATCATTGTTTTGTGAATGGTTAATGATGACTCTCTGTGTCTATGAGAAGATTCATGAATGGTGAAATATCCTTGGAGCTTCGTGAAAAATGTAGCTTCGTGAAAAAATATGGGGAGCTTCACAAAAAGGTGATGAAATGAATGGAGGCTTATGTAATGGGATTTAATACCTAAAAATATCCCTCTAACCCCTTAGAAAAGAATAAAAAACTTAATGAAGATTATAAGGCTCTGGATTCAAGAAGGTTATTCTTGAAAAAAAATTGTGAAGAAATGAAGCTCACAAAGGCTATGAAAGATGACCAAAAGTTTTAATGTTCATTAAGTCTATATAAGCTGACCAAAAGTTGTGATCTTTATAAAAAATTTATATTTTCAAATTTTAAGTTATCTTCGTGAAAGGTATGATCTTTTCGAAGGCTAAGTGAGCTTTTCAAAAGGAATGTGCTTCGTGAAGGCTATTTGAGCTTCATGAAAGAGGTGAGCTGCATGTAGGTAGTGAGCATCACAAAATTGTTTAGAAAGTATTTCTTAATGAATATTTGGTAAATTGATATCCATAAAGTGTATGAAATTGTGACTTCATCATACCATCTGCCTACATTTTAGAATGCATTAATTATTGATAATTAAGGGACCTATATGCCCATACACTATTTTTGAATCCTTTCCAGAGCTATGAGAAAAGGAAGATGAAGAAGATGATCATTTCCATTGATAGTGAACCATAGAAGGAAATATTGAGGGAGTGACCCTAGGAAATTAGTGATATATACCTAAAAATTGTAACGGCAGTGAGCCTGGGCATAGAAGTTATCTAGCCTAAACCTTAATTTAAGAGTGAGCCTTAGTGGATTTGGTATATTGGCACATTGTTGTTGTATACTCTTTGGACATAGCCCAGTCAGGGTCAACCAAATGAAATACTTATGTCCCTTTCATGATTTAATTCTTGTTCATACTTTAATATGGGAAAGGGATGGAATTTTTTTTGTTTAATGAAGAAACAAGATCTAAAGGGGTATTTGTTTTAATCTGTCATACACTGATTCACCCCCACCCTCTTATAGTATTTAAACTAGTTGGTCTAACACCATGTCACCTCACCACACATTATGTTTCACCTTACCATATCAAAAAAACATCTTTCCATGAGATAGATTAATAAAATCCATCTATGTCATGAGATGACCAAACATTGAAGACTCATTTTACCATGTGACAAAAACCTCCTTACCAAAAGTAGTAAATCACCTTTCTGTAAGAAGTAAATGACTTTACAAAATGGAGGAATAAACTTACCTCAATAATTAAATCACTTTACTATAATAAGTAAAACACCTTTCCTCATAAACTAATTCACCATACCATGTAAATGAAACCACCTTACTGTATAAAGAAAACTACCAACCGCATGAATAAATCAAGTTACCATGACAAGGTATATATAAAATTTCATAGTGATATACATATTGTATGTTTCTAATGTAGTTACCACATGAAGAACAATATTACCACATAAATTCATCAACTTACTAAGTGATAAAATGAGATAACCACATAAATTGATGAATTGGATACATTTCCTTTCCAAATAAGCTAACAATGTCAAGTTTTCATGAGATCAACTGACCTTACTTCAAGTGAAGATAGATTACCATTTCTAACATATAAGTGGAGAATTTCAAAACTCCAATGGCTAGTTTTTGACATATTAAATGATGTTTTTATTCATTTAATGTAGGATGATTATTATCCAATGGATAATTATGATAAATATATCTTTAAATAGATTCATTCAATCATTGGGAGAGAATTTATGATGAAATTCTAGATACATTGGATGACACACATAGGAAAACATAGGATTAATATGAAAGCACATTCTATGATACTCTGTTTTTATATACTTACTAAGAAACTTGTTCAAGTTCCTTCCATTGACAAACTCATGGAATCAAAACAATTTAATCATCATAGATTGATTTGCATCACACTTTCTATATATATATATATATTTCTCTTTTTTTATGTTCTACTTTTGAGTAGGGTTTTGAAGTACTTTTCTATCTATATGCATTGTCTCCTATGATTAAATTTGTGTGTGCTAGACACATTATATTAAAACTCTTTTATTGTACTCCCATGAATAATTTTGGAAGAGTTAGTATGTGACATGATATTATTTTCATCCCATGTAGAACTATGGAAGAGGCTTTGTGCTTGGACAGCCTTGTGTGTTGTTTATTTAGAAACGCGATCCAGTTTTTGGATCTGTTTATTGTTATAATAAACTACTTGGAAGCATGTGATTTCCAAGTGGAGGGGATTAAGTCTCATCTTGAGACCAAACACCTTATTTTATTTTATTTTGTGTATTTTTTTAAGATTTTTTTCTTTAAAATGTAAATCAATTTCCATTTTCAAGACTATAAAACATTACATTGATAGTTAGTCTTAATTTTTGTTTATATAGAGTGTTTGATCAAGTATATTAATTTCAAAAGTGGAAGTATTTATAATATATTTTAATAGGTCCTTAATCACGCTTCAGAGAAATTATTTGAAAGATCAAATCTATATATTTCTATAATTTTGATTAACTGGTTATTTTTATTAAATTGGTTATTTAGGTTTTAAAGGATTTAAAACTGAAATTTTATTGGGAACTCAATTCACCCACCTATTGAGTTACCCACTCTAACAAACATTTAGTATCAGAGGATTTTTAAACATATTTTTAACTCTTATTTAGTTATAGTTTAAAGATATTAAATTTCTATCATTTCTAAATTTAATTCCTAATGGATAATAATATAAAATAAGGAACTATCACTAATATACCTACTTATTTTAATGGAACTAACTATGACTAATGGAAGATTAAAATAAAAATTCATTTTGAATGTATGGGTTTTGATATTTGAACATTAATTGCAGATTAATTTGAAAAACCTAAAACTACTAGAGCTACTTAGAGTGATGCTACTAAAACTAAATATGAACATAATTACAAAGCTAAGAATTCTTTATAATATGATTTATATGAAGATGAAATTAAAATAATATATGCTTTTGTTACTGACTTTGAAATTTGGGATACACAAGCTATTTATCAATAAGGGAATCTAATGTTAAGGAAATTCATTTAAATGCCTACACTATTAAATATGATAAGTTTAATATGAAGTCTGATTAATCCATATATGACATCTATATTAGGTTCAATGAGATAGTGAACTTGATGTATGCACTGGGAAATAAAATCACTGACAATTATCAAGTTATGAGACTACTCAGTTTCTCACTAGAAAAATAGAGGGGAACATATGTATCAATAAGATAATCATTTGAAATTAATAAATTTCCAATAAAGGAACTCATTATAAATCTAATTATGTATCATTATGAACTAAAAGTAAAAAAAAGAATAAGTGTATGAACTGAAATGAAAATATGTATCTTTCAAAACTACTACTTCAAAATAAAAAAGAGAGTATCAAAGCTGATAGCTCAAGAGATGAAGAATCACTTGCTGACAGTGATGAGGAAATAGCATATCTGGAAAGGAATTTCAAAAAAATACAAAATGAAGAAGTTCTTTAGGAAATATAGTTATAGAAGAAATTATGAAAAAGGAAATTGCAGAAAATGGTTGAAGAAGGATTAATCAACCAATGAAATCATTTTCTATGTATGTAACATAAAATAACATATCAAAGATGATTATATTAAACTAAAGTATAAGAAAAAAGTATGGGGATAAGGGTAAAAAGGTATAATAAGGGTATAAAATCAAATTGAAGTGCTTTATAATATAGTTTAAGTGAATCAAATTCATGTAGAGAGAATAAGCATGATAAATCCAATATGTGTTTTATGACAAACACATCAAAGGTATTGAATGTTTTTTCTGAATCTCCTTCTCACACCTCAAACCTTTATGATAATGAAAATAATGAATAAAATAGGTCTAGTGAATAAATATTTGAATACTATAATATGTTGGAGGACACATTTAATTAATTTAAAGATAAATACTAAAGTTTAAAGAAGAATCATTTTTTGTATCCTCACTTTAAAAATAATCTTACTGTAGAGAAGGATAAAAATGTTAAACTATTAAAAGAGAATGTTGAGCTGAAATTATCCAATGAAAAATTAAAGAAATATATGAAGAAATTTACCAATGAAATAAAACTCATACCGAGATTATTGTAAAGAAAATAGATCCAAAATATACTACTAGAATAGGATATCATCCTAGAAAATGAAAAATTGTTAAAAATAAGTTTATTCCCAGATTCAGTTCTATTAATTTTTTTAATAATTTATATTCTTCTAGACCAAACAAGGTTTTTATTTCTAAAAGGTTAAGGTGTGATTATAAGAAAACAATGAAACAATTATGGATTCCAAAAATATCTTATTAGTAAGATTTATAAATCCATGAAAATATGGGTATCAAAGTCATTTTTGGTTTAAATCTATTTTTTATGAAACCTTCTTGAGGGGTTATAGTAAACATCTATGGTATCTGGATAGTGGATTCTCTAGAAACATTAATGGGGATCACTCAAGTTTCAAGAACATTATTAAATTGGATGGTGGATATGTAACTTTTTGTGATAATTCTTAAGGATAGATAATTAGTCTTGGCCAAATTGGTAATTCTAGTACTTTTTTAATTACTAAAGTTTTATTTTTAGATGGATTGAAACATAATCTGATTAATATTTCTCAATTATGTGATGATGGTTTACATGTTAAATTTTAAAATAATTACTACAATTTTTTTATTCTCAAAATGATTTAGTTTTTACTACTTTAAGAAATGATAATATTTATGCTATTAATTTAGATTCATTGTTTTCTCAAAACATTTATTATCTTGGTTATTTTAATAAAGAATCATGTATTTTTAATAGGACACTATACCATTCAAATATTCATTCACTTAGAAATCTAACTAGGAAATTAATATTCAAGGATCTTACTAAACTAAAATTACTA
The DNA here is from genome assembly GCA_963277665.1 of Viscum album. NCBI lineage: Eukaryota > Viridiplantae > Streptophyta > Magnoliopsida > Santalales > Viscaceae > Viscum > Viscum album. The sequence goes on from OY728164.1 coordinate 21,381,011, forward strand.
GATAATAAAGTATATAAAACATTTCAAAAAAAGAAACAACAGAAAATATCTTTCAAACCAAAGATATAAGTTTCAACTTCTCAACGCCTAGATTCGGTTAACATGGATTTTTTTGGAATTTCTTGAGTTTCCAGCTTAAATAGAAAGCACTATATTTCTTTTCTTATATATTAATTTTCTATATACAGTTGGGTATTATTTATGTCTCGTAAAATTTAATCTTATACCTATTTTTGATGCATGAAAAATCTATAGAAAATATTAGTGGACATAGAATTAAGACCTTAAGAAGTGATCCTGGTTTTGAGTTTGAAAATAAATATTTTGAATCATTATCCTCACAATATGGCTATAATCATAAATTTTTTCTCTTAAAGCCCCTCATAAAAATGTTGTAGTAAAAAGGAGAAATAGAACCCTTCAAGAAATTGAATGGACCATCCTCAATGAGTATGATTTACTTCTTTACTTTTGGTAAGTAGCTCTGAATACAACTTTTTGTATAATAAATAAAGTTTTAATTAGACCTCTCTTAAAAAGTACCCCTTATTAATTATGAAATAGAATGAAACCAAAGGTTAATTACTTTAGAGACTTTGTTTGCAAAGTCTTTATTCTTAATACAAAGGATAATCTTGAATAAATTTCATCCAAGAGTGATAAAGGGATTTTTTGTGGGTATTCAACAACCAATAAGTCATATAAGGTGTTTAAAAAGGAATAATATTATGGAAGAATATGTACATGTAAAATTTGGTGAAATAGACCCACATGATCTAAAAACCAATCTAGAAAATCTTTAGGAAGATCCTTCTAGTCTGAATATAAATTTCAAACCTTTTGATAGTTCTATAAAACATAGAGAAAAATCTTCAAGTTATAATGAACTATTTGAACATGAACCTGTAGAGGATAATGAGATATTTGGACCATATTTTACTATAACTGTTAAGACTCATAGATATAATACCTTATATATTGTGGTAGGATATCTAAATAAAGGACCACAAACTATAGATTTTCTTAGAAATTAGATTGAAAATCAAGCTTTCTTTACACGGCTTGAACCTAATAACATCAATGATGCAATTAATGATGAATTTTGGATAATGGAATTGCATGGATAACATAATCAATTTGAAATTAAAAAATTATGGGAATTAGTGTATTGACCTAAGATACTTTGATCCTTGGCACTAAATGGGTGTTTAGAAACAAGGTTGATTAATCAGGAAATATATTTAGATAGAAAGATATATTGGTTACATAAGGATATAGTCAAGAAGAGGGTATTGACTTTGAAGAAACCTTTTCACCAGTAGAAATAATTGAATCCATTATAATTTTTCTTTCCCATGCAACACATTTGTATTTCAAAATATATCAAATGGATGCAAATAGTGAATTCTTACATGGTTATATAGTTGAGGATTTTTTTTGGAACAACCGCCTAGATTTTAAAATCCTCATTTTCCAAATCATGTTTTTAAATTAACTATAGCTTTATATGGTTTCAGACAAGATCCAGGATATTAGTATTATAGGATCATATCTTTTCTAATTTTTAAAGGATTTACTAAATTCATAGTTGACCCTACTTTATTTATTAAAAGGATTTCAAATGATGTTTTAGTTGTAAAAATTTATGTTGATGATATTATTTTTGGATCTTCAAGAAATTATTCATGTACAGAATTTTAAAAAATGATTAAAAGTGAATTTGAAATGATTTAATTGGTGAACTTAAATTCTTTCTTTTCTTCAATTTTTTTTTTAAAAATTAAAGGAATTATTTAAAATCTAATAAATTACATCAAATGTATAATAAAATGTTTTGGTATGAACAATACTAAAGTTAGTGATACTCCCATGAGTACTAACTACAAGTTGGATCCTGAGGAAGCTGGAAAATTAGTTAATCAAACCACTTATAGAGGTATGATTGGAATATTAATATACATAACTGCTATTTGATCAGATATTATGTTTAGTGTATGTATGTTTGCTCATTTTCAATAAAACCCAAAAGAATCACATTTATTAGTTATGAAAATAACTTTCAAATAACTCAAGAATACAACAAACTTAGGACTATTTTACTGCAGAGGATAATCATTTGATTTAGTTAGTTATTGTAATTCCCTGACCTAAACTACCAGGTCTATCTGGAATGTTATGTGACCTCATGTATGCCTCCCTGTATGCAATAGGTTTCATACTAGAAATGACGGTCTCGAGTGGAATTGTGGGGATATTATACCCTCATTATCATGTCATGGGATCAATAATCAACAACAATAACATAAATAGTCAGATTAAATATGCATAAATGTAAATATGACATACATGGAATACAATAAAGCAGATTCCAAAGTGGAAATAATAACCAATTTAATAAGTTTTATATAAATAAAAGATAAATTCTGGTCCTATGGAGTCCATCCTAGTATGCTACTAGCTCCATGATCCACTTCTCATCCACCCACCATTGGCCCATTGGCCTTCACTGGATCCATCATGAAATCTACAAGTGTATCAAAATTCTTAGTAGGGTGTGAGTACAAGACTCGGTAGGACACCACCAATGTTTCCTCAACCTGATGTGCTCAAGTATACAAGTTTATTCCATAATAAAATAAATTCATGACAAACATAGTAACAAAAAATATAAAATCAAGTGTTTATATGATAACCAAGATACCACAAACCCCCAGATGTACCTACTTCATCTCCATACTATAAATATACTATATTTCTATAAGAATCCAAAACCATTAATAAGGTTATTGGTGAGTCACTCAGAATCCACAAGGCATCGAATAAAAACAACCTACCCTAAATACACAAGGCACCGGATAATGATTATAATCCATAAGGTATTGAGTATCTGTAACCTACCTAGAATACACAAGGAACAGGGTAACACTCAGAATACACAAGGAATAAAGTGTTGGTCATATACTTAGAATTCGTAAGGCATCAAGTAGAATACTGGTTACAAGTTTATAATGTTGTGTCATCGTCATCATTGCACATCATGCGCACACCCCACAAGGAGTATTCATACCAAGATGGCCACCTGTCAAGTATATACATACCAATCCTCCAAAAGAAAACATGAAAATTCATATAATGATAACAACCGTAGCACACATCATAAAAAACATAGCATCATCATATACTTCAACATGTGAATCAAACATCGTCATGGAATCAATCTATCACATCAATCTCATGGAAAACGATACATAATATACTATGGGATACACACAAACACCTACATGAAAACACAAGTCAAGCATGATACCAAGTAAGTCAACACATAAATTAAATATAGAAACATTTGTGAATAATATCCCAAAAAGATAAGTAACCTCCTACCTCAAAAGTTGGAAAAAACACTTTGTGGTTTTTTTGTCGTCAAAAGTGATACGTTAAAGTCCCAAGTTGTCGACATGTTGATGATCAAGGTACATCAAGGGTTTCCTAGAAAAAAATAGCTATTTGATTTCAAAAAAAATAAAATAGTTTATGTGATGATATATTTCTCCCTCTTGAATAATTTTTGAATTTTTATTAAAAAATATCACATGTGATGATATTTTCTCTTTATTGAATAATTCTAAAATTGTCATTTAAAATTATCAAATGTAATGATAAATTATAATTCTCACTTTATCATTTAAATTATCATATGCGATAATAATTTATGATTTTCAAATTAAAATTTATCAGATTATGTGATAATTTTAAATGATAATTTAAGACTTATTCAAAAAAGAGAAAATATCACCATATGTGATATTTTTTAATAATAATTTAAAAATTGTCCAGGTGGGAGAAAGGTATCATCACGTAAACTATTTTCTTTTTCTTAAATAAAGTAGTTGTTTTTTTATATGAATACCTTGATATACATTGATCATCAACGTGCCAACAACTTGAGACTTTGACATATCGCTTTTGACGGTAACAAAACCACAGAGGTTTTTTCAACTTTTGAGGTAGGAAGTTCCTTATATTTTTTGGATCTTGTTTACACATGTTTCTATATTTAATTTATGTGTTTAATTACTTGGTATCATTCATGACTTGTGTTTTCATGTGGGTGTATGTGTGTAGCGCACTGTATAGTATGAATTGTTTTCCATGATATTGATGTGATAGAATGATTCCATGATGATTTTTTATTCACATGTTGAAGTATATGAGGATGTTATGTTTCTCATGATGTGTGTTATGGTTTTTATCATGAAAGGACTTGTCATGTTTTCCTTTGGAGGATTAGTATGTTTATACTTGATAGGTGACCATCGCGGTATGACTCCTCCTTATGGGGTGTGCCCATGATGTGTGTTTATGACCACAGAAGCACATGATAACCTTGTAACCCAACATCTACTTGTTGCCTTTTGTATTTTGAGTAGATGACCAAAACTTGATTCCTTGTGTATTATAATTGTTACCCTATGCCTTGTGGATTTCGAGTAGGTTATAGATACTCGATGCCTTGTGGATTCTGAGTATTAACTGATGCCTTGTGGATTCTAAGTAGGTTGTTTTCACTTGATGTCTTATGGATTATAAGTGAATATCCAATATCCTTATGGATGGTTTTGGATACTTATCGACATATAGTATATTTTCTGTATGGAGTAGAAGCAAGTACATTCAGGGGTTTGTGGCAGCTTGGTTAGCACATAGCCACTCGGTTTTGGATTTTGTGTTGTTATGTTTATCATGAATTTATTTTATCATGGCATACAATGGTATACTTGAGCACATCAGGTGGATGATTCATTGGTGGTGTTCTACAGAGTCTTGTACTCACACCCTTGTTGGCATTTCAATGCACTTGAAGATTTCATGAGGGATCCAGTGAAGGCAAAGGGGCCTTTGGTGTATGGTTGATCAATAGATCATAGATCTAGTAGCATAATAGGATGGACTTCATAGGAACGTGGTTTATCTTTTATTTACCTATTACTTATTTCATTGGTTTGGATTTCCACTTTAGAAACTAATTTATTGTATGACATGTAGGACATATTTACATTTCTTCATATTTAATCTGATTATTTATATTATTTTTGTTGATTATTGATCCTATGACATGATACTGAGGGTATAGTCTCCCCATAGTTCCACTGGAGACCCTCACATAGAAACCTCTTGCATACGGGGAGGTTCACATGAAGTCACATAGAATTCCGGCTTAGACTCGGTGGTTTAGTTCAGGACGTTACAAAATGGTATTAGATGAGTAACCCAGCCTTAAGTGTGTTAAACTACTTGGATTGAGATGTAGGGTCCACAATGAGATCGTAGTTCTCTAAAGTGGGGGAGAAGATAACACCCCATAATGATAAAGTTTTTAATGTAATTGTACCCCCAAGAACCAAAAAAAATTACATATATTAGGTTCTTGGGGGTACAACTAAATTAAACAATTTATCATTTATAGGGTATTACATTCACCCCCCCCCCCACCCTATTTAGAGTACAACATCTTCATTGTGGACCCTACATCTTAACCTAGACAGTGCACCGCACTTAAGGCTGTGTTACTACTCTTATAAAAAATTTAACAATTGGGCCATGTTGACAACATAGATACCTCGCATTAACATGGTCATCGGGTCCTAGCAGAATTATTGCACCAGATCTGATTAGAAATCCATAGTTAAGCATGATTGTCCAAGAGTAGTGATCAGGATGGGTGACCATCTGGGAAGTCTCCCAAGGTGTGTGTGAGTGAGGACAAAGCAAACTGGAAAGAAAATGTGTTGGAATATGGGGAAATTCATTAGTCAAAAGACATGTTTGAGCATATGGGAGGGCCCTATGGATGGGACCGCGTGTTTTTGAGGAAACTAGTGGTACCTAAAGGGCTAGGACCCAAGGACCATCTTAATACGGGCTCTCTGTGATATTAGTGTAGCCCAGTTGTTATAGTTATTCAGATGAAGATTTTATTGGTTGTAAGTTAAATAGAAAAAACACTTCTAGAACATGTCAATTTTGGGGAAAGTCACTAGTATCATGGTGTGGTAAGAAACAGAACATTGTGTCATTATCCACAACTAAAGTTGAGTACATAACTATAGGTAGTTTTTGGGAAAATATTCTATGGATGAAACACGCATTGTTATATTATGAATATCAATTCAAACATGTCCATATGAATTTTGATAATACCAATGTGATAAATATTTCTAAGAATCCTATATTTCATTATATAATAAATAATATTGATATAATACATCACTTTATGAAAGATTATTACCAAAAAAATAATATAACCCTTGAATTTATAGGTACTAAACATCATTTTGCAGATATATTTACAAAGACTTTGAATATTGATAGAACAAACCATATAAGACATGAATTAGAAATGATATAATATGTTTAAATAATTAGTTATTAATTTATATGTTATAATTGTTTGGATTCTGTTATCAAATTTTATTTAGAAGTAGCTGTGAATTTTAATTTACACTACCAGTAGTCTGACCATGAGTTTTTTTTGTTTATACAGATATCTCGCCTACAGTTAACACTTTTCACTATAGAATATATTATCACACGATCACTATGCTTACTATGAATATATGTTAATAAAGATAATATGTACTTATCATGAATTTATTGGTTGTACAATTAGAATATATACCATAATTTATGATTAGCATGTCTACTGTGCTTATAATTAATTACAAATATATGGTCATCGGACTTACCATGTCTATTTTTACTTTTAATTTTTCAGAAGAATCTTTTGACAAGATTTCTTTTAATTTTTTTATTATTTTAATCCCTAAGTAATTTAAATTAGTATTTGAATCTGAATATGAATTGGTATCTATATTTTCAAAAAAAACTTTTATATAATTTTAGGATCTTATGAGTAGATCGTTTTTTGATCGCCTTGAACCTATTTCTCTCTCAAATCAAACCACTGTGTTTTACCTCTCAATTTTGAACATTCAGAGATCTCAAATCGAATCAGAATTCTGAGGATGAAGCATTTGTTAGAAACATCTTTTCATATACAGTCACCTCCATTGAAGAAGTCAAATAAGATTAAATCTATCCAATTTTTTTCTACAAATCTGAAGAACCCATATCTCGTTAATCATCTAGTTTCAGTGGAAAAAGTATTTTATTCTCAAGGGTTGAATACAATCCAATATCTCATGTGAAATGTGATTAAATTTTTTTTTGTGATTAATGGTTTAAGGAAAATGGCATACCCTTCTTTCTAAACCTTATCAAGTAATTTTATGTTAATCTTGAGTTATTTTCTAGAGATAAGAAGGATAATGTAAAATCGATAATTAATGTTGAAGTTTTAAAATTCTCATCGAATCTTTGGTAAAAATATTTGGGCATACCACATAGTGGTGAGTATAAATATTATCAAAGATCATATCCTATTAATCATCCAGTCTTCTAGTTTGAGAATTCCCTGTACAATCTCATTGGGAATTGAACTCCTAGAAGAACCAATTCTATTGATTTGAGTGGTGACTTCAATCTTCTAGTTAAGTTTATTTAGTATGTGATATTCCCCAGGAAATGAGACTTTAGTATTTTGAGGCATCATGATCTGTTTTTCCTATTTTTAGTGATGAAATGTGTTCAAATAAATTTGGGAAAAATTTTATGAGGCATATGGTTGAGCTATAAATGTAATCATCATGGATTAGTTCCTTACTATATCCTAAATTAATTTTTAATTTTATAGATTACAAAGGAATAGTTCCTCAGGATGAGGATAAAATAACTAATTCTAATAAATATTTTCTTACTCAAAATATTTGTAAGTAGATGAAAGATAAATGAAATCATTGAAAGTAACAACAGGTATTTGACCTATAGAAATTGTATGGATAGTTTGATCCAGTAAAGTATCTAGTTAGACCAAGGGATCTTATAGATCCAGGTATTGAATCTAATGAAATTGTGGAGTACTCTATTGATTTTTTATTTCCTACTAAAGAATAAGAGGATGTAAGTAAATAAGAATAAGGTGTTGAAGAAGAGGAGGAGGAAGTAATTAAAGAAGAAGAATTTTTTGAAGAATAAGGAAAGGTGGAATTAAGTAAAGAATAATAAGTTTTTGAAGAATAAGAATAATAGGATATAGAAGAAATATAATTTGTTTATCTTAATGAAGAATCACAGTAATCTTTTTATGATGAACCAGTGTGGGATAAATTAGTTTGATCTGATGTAGATAGGTATAACTCATAGGGATGCCCTATTATTGGGAGTAACCCACAAAAACCTATATCAAATGAACCTTCTCAGGGTGGGTAGTCACCTAGATCTTTTGGATTGGTCTTAGAGAATCCTAGTTCATATGATAAAGATTATGGGGGCAGCCCACCTAGACATGGTGGACCTTCTACTCTTTCAATTCAAAGAACCTTAGAAGTATATTTCTTTCTTGAAGATGATATTCAAGAGATAATTGAAACTTCTTAGTTTGTTGATCATGAGGAAATTGTTGAATATTTTGATAATGATGTAATTAAATCTTACGTTAGAGTTGAGGATCAAACTATGAGAGATAGTTTAATGGAAAATTTTCATGAAGTAAATAGTAGGCATTCAGATAGTGATACATCTCCTTTGTTTCATTCACCTTCTATTCCAGCATCATCATATATCAGTCAAATTACTTGTTCATGATTAAATCATATGTGTTAGGGATACTCCAATTCTTGTTAGATAACTTTTAGAAATATTTTAACAAATTTAGACAAGAGGATGTTTTTGAAGTTGTTACCCGAGTTATTAATCATCTCGAGCCCATATTTAATTTCATAATAGAAATGATGAAAAATTATATTAATGATATGAGATCTAATATGGGTTGTCTTCAAGATGATCTATCAGATATGATGATTCAGTTAGGCCATAGGTTCATGAATGTTATGTTTCAGCTAGATCTTATATCTTTTTCTCCTCCATCTGAGGAAGAAATGATCCAATAATTCATTTGAGACAAGATTTAATTTTTTTTATATAATTTATTAAGACTCGTGAATATATGTGTGATGGGGTTCAGACCCAATTTTTTAATACCCTCACTTTAGTTCATGTGGATTTCAAACAAGTTATTCAGGACAGGGAAACAATCAAAAGAGAAATTTATTACTATCTAAGTGGGATCTTTACAAAGTCATATCTGAAGGGGAGGTTTTGAAATCATGATTTATGTTTGAAGATTCATCCTATGAATCAAAATTTTATACCTCAATTAGAGAATATTAAATCCATGAATCCTATTTTGGAATCTTTCATGGAAAATTGATATGATATCCTTCAATCTTTGAAGCATAGTTCTCGGGATATAAGTGAGTTTACCTAGTTGATGGAACCTTACCTTTATACCTATAAGAATATTATATGTTCTCCTTCATCCATTCCTCTTTCTTATCCTATAACCTCCTCTACAGTCAATCCTTTTGGAATCACTCTTTCCCAAGCCTTTCAGTAGCTGAGACTAGTTTCCATGTGTGTAGTTATAAGATACCCTACCTCCTCATCTTTCCTATGAATAATTATTCTCCTACCTCTACTTCTAAAGGAAAGGATTATATCCTTCCTACATAAATCATATATTACCTTCATTTTTATTCATATTAGGATTTCTGGTAGGGATATTTTATACTTTTTTTACTCTTCTATTGTAATATCTATTTTTTATATTAATATTATTTTATCTTTGTTTCTATTTATTATTATTATGTTTCTTTTTTATAATATTAAAAGGGGGAGAATAATGTGAAAGGGGAGAAATGTGATAGATTAAAATTCACTGAATTTAGAAAAAATCTTTTCATGATTTCATAAACTTATTAGAATCATTTCAATCCATTGAAAATATAATTTTTATCCATTTTATTCATTTAAAATTACATGTCATGATTTTCGGTCATTAAAATGGGGGATATTGTTGGATTATACCAACACCTACTTATTTTAATGATCCCAAATCACGTTTATCATGTTATTTATAATTTTTATGGTTTTTATTAGAAAAAATTTTACTGAAAAAAGCATGAAAAATGGATAAGTATAGAGATTACCATGACATCTTACCATGTGAAGGTAAAGTTATTGTATCACCTTACCACATGTTATGTTCCACCTTACCATATGAAAACTAATAGTTTACTGTGAGATAGATTAACCAAATCCATCTATGTCATGATCTAACCACACAATAGTGACTCAAATTTCCATGTGAACAAAAACAACCTTACCATAAGAAGGAAATATCATTACCGTAGAAAGGAAATCATCTTACCGTGTGAAGTAAATAACCTTAACATAATAAATAAATCACCTAATCACAATAAGGAAATAAACTTATCATGTGAAGTAAATTATCTTACCGCATGAAGGAAACCACCTTACCACATGAATGAAACTACCTACCACAAGAATAAATCAAGTTTCCATGGTAAGGTATGTGTTAACATTCATAGAGATGTATTGATATTTTGTTCTGCATGAGGAACAAGCTTACCGCATAAATTCATTAACTTACCACATGTAAAAATTTGTTGACTACATGAAGTAATGAACTGACCATGTCACCTCCCCACATCAACTGACCTATCAAGTTTCCTTGAGCTCAGTTGACCATGCTTCAAGTGAAGATGTCTTATCAATTATAACTTAGTAGTGGATCATTTAAAATCTCCAACATCTATTTTTTTGTGCATTAAATGGAGAATCAATTCATTTAATGAAGGATGCTTATTTTTCAATGGCTACTACTAATGAATATATCTTTAAAGAGACTCATTCGGTCATGAGGAGAGAAGTTATGACACACTATTGAAGACATTGGATGAAAAATAGATAATAACAAAGTATGTCTATGAGAGTTCCTTCTATGACACTCTGTTTATCTGTACTTACTAAGAAAATTTTCCAAGATCTTTCCATTGAAAAACTCAACAAATCAAAACAATTAAAGCATTATGAATAGAGTTGTATCACACTTTTTATATTTCAATCTATTTATCTTTCAATTTTATGATTTACTTTTGTGCAGTGTGTTGAAGTAATCTATTTATATGTATACACTATCTCTTATTCTTAAACTAGAGTGTTCTCAACACATTTTGTCAAAACTATTTTATTTTATTCCCATGAATAACTATGGAAGAGGTCCTGTGTGACCTAATATTATATTTATCCCATGTAGAAAAATGGAAGAGGCTTTGTTCCTGAACATACTTGTGATTTTTTTATTGTAAAATCTTATCTAGGTTTTTGGATATGTTTATTATTATCATAAAATTCTTAGTAGTAAGTGATTTCCAAGTGAATGGTACTAAGTTAAAACTTAATACTGAACCCCTTTCTTTATTTATGCTATGTATTTTGTTAATTTTTTTTATTTAAACAAGAAATTTATTTCCATTTTCAAAACCATAAACAAAACTTTACTTTTATAGTTAGACTTAATTTTTGTTTCTATAAAGTGTTAGATCAAGTAGCTTAGTTTCAAAAGTAAAGGTATTTATAAGATATTTTAACTTCTCCCTAATCCCAGTTCTAATAAATTATTTGAATGATCAAATTTATATATTTTTACTATTTTGAGAAACTGGGAATGTTTATTAAATTGGGGATTTATGTTTTAAGTTATTTTTAAATAGAAATTTTATTGGGAACTCAATCCACCCCACTCTTGAGTTACTCACTCTGACCAACATTATCCTTAAAAAAACTCAAGTCAATGTCTTCTTTTTCTTTATACTCAACCAGAGGAGTAAACACATTAAATATCATACCTTAGTTATGTGAATTGGTCTTCACTTCCATTTTTATCCTTAACTTATCAAAGGAATCTATTTTTAAGTGGTTTAGTGAGAATGTTAGTAATATGTTACCTCAAAGGAACAAAATCCAGTTTTAAGATTCCTTCAGCCATCTTATCTTTTAATAAATTATACTTGATATCAATGTGTCTGGATCTAGAATATTGAACTAGATTATTTGAGAGATTGGTGGCACTATGATTGTCAAATTCAATGAGTATATGATATTTAAATTCAACATTCAAATATTCAAGTTGTTTCTTCATCCACATCATCTCAGTAAATGCATGTAACGCAACAACATATCACCCTCAGTTGAACTCAATGTAAAAAAAGTTTGTTTCTTTGATTTCCATGATACACAGCCTCTTCCAATAAATAATTCTCCACCAGATGTGCATTTTCTATCATCAATATCTCATATCCTTTAATCATCTATAAACTATTTTAAATCTATCCCATCCTTTTTGTTATACATAAATCCATGATTTTATTTATTTGAGATGTATTTTTGGATTCTCTTTGTTTGTAAGAGATATAATTATTTAGGATTATATTGATATCTAGAATAGATATTTATTGTATATACAATATCTAGAAAAGTTTTTGTAAAGTATATTATACTGCCAATCTAACTTCTAAATTTTTTTCACTAACTAATTTTCCTTCATCATCCTTGCTCACTTTTATGCCTACCTGGATAGGATTGGACATGCCTCAACATTATTTCATGTCAAAATTCTTTAACACGTCATTTACATATTTATATTGTGAGATAAAAATAAAATTAGCTTCTTGGGTAATTTTTAAGAATAAGAAAATTTTCATCTCACTAACCCTTAACATGTCAAATATCTCCTATATATGTGTTGAAAATTATTCAAAAAACTTTTCTTCATTCCTAGAAAAAAATAAGCAACAGAAACAATCACAAAAAGTGATGTGGTGTTGATCTTCTATACATATTTTTTTTCAACTTGTCCCTCCTTGGATTCCATGCCTCTTGTTTATTCATCAAGGTTAAAATACAAAGATCTTATAGCTTGATTCAAACTATAAATATCTTTCTTCATCTTAAATACCTTACTACCATAAATATCTTGCATGAATCCCTATGGTAGTTCCATGTATACTTATTCATTAAGATATTCATTCAGAAATGTTGACTTATAATTCATTTGAAACACTTTGAAACTTCTTTAAGATATTATAGCTAATGAAATACTAATGTATTCAAGTATAGACACCAAAAAAAGGTTTTATCAAAGTAAATTCGTTCAATTTTTGAGTATCCATTGAAAACCAGTCTAGAATTATTTCTATCTACTTCGCCTTTTTCATCTAAATTATTCCTAAAACCCCACTTTCTTCCAATTACATTATTTTCTCTATTTCTAGGAACAAGTTCTCAAGTTTCATTCTTCTCAATCTGGTCAAATTATTTATTCATATCTTGAACCGACTTCTTATGTTCAAAATATTCCTCAACTATTTAAGGTATAATATTTGATAACAAACTGGTATATATGGTTACCATATTTTTTCTCCTAGTTTTTAATCCATTATATTGACAAAAAATAATATTCTCAATATCAAAATGCTTGTTCAATATATTCTTAGCTCCTTTTAATCTCTAATTTTCATCATTATCACTAGAGTTGGATGAATCAACATTATCTGTTTGAATCTATGTACTTTATCTAATTTCTTTGACTATTTTAGAACTGATAGCATCATCCTCATCATCAAAAATGATATAATTATTTATTTCTTCCTCATTTTTAAAAACTATGACATCATAACTATAAAAAAATATCTTATATTTCTTATTGTAGAATCTCTAGGAAAATTTATTTGGTTCATAACCAAGGAATATTTTATCTTCATCTTTTTCATCAAATTATCCTCCACTTTTATCCTCTTTCTTTATCAAAAACGAACTCCCAAATACTCTGAAGTTTTTAACATTTAGATTTTTTTGGACCAAATCTAATAATGAATCATATAATAATTTTTCCTTAAGATACACCTATTCTGAATTATTCCAACTATTGTAATAGCCTATAACTAGAAGTATTTTGAGCTTCTATGCTCTGATAACATAGTTATTTTCATATCAACTAGACTCATGTTATTTCATTTAGCCACTCTTTTATTCTTAGGTGTGTATGGAGCACTGAACTCATGTTTGATACCATGTTTATCAAGATATTAATTAAACTATCTATTGGTATACTAACTGTTATTATCTGATCTTAGTCTCTTTAAGGATAATCTTATTTTCTTCTCTACGAGTCATATAAAACTCTTGAACCTATCCAGGGGATTTGGATTGTGTGACATGAACATGATGTATGTAATCCTTGAGAAATCATCTATTAAGTTAATAAAATACATGTATTAACTTTTTTACCTTCTTTTCATAAGTCTTAAAACATCTTAGTTGATTAACTCATGAGGTATTGAAGTTTGAATATTAATCCCTTTGTGATTTTTTTCACTATTTTTTAATTTTTACAAGTTTTATTGAAAGTGGTGGTATCTTATTTTAGAATAGGTATATCCCCTATAGTTTCTTATCTGATATATTTCTTTATGTTATTTTTTTTAATATGACCAATTATTCTATTGTGGAAATTATTTTTTTTTCTTGTTGGATTAAATAGCAATATATATCAACTTATCTAACTTGAAATAAATTACCTGGGGTTCTCAAAACGTTAGTTATAACTACCCAATATTTCAATATCTTGACTAAAAAACCATTTTTCTTGAATATTAATTCATTTATATCATCATATAGTTGTGATACACTCAACATATTATGCCTTATCCCATAAAAAAAGACATTATCCGGACTAATTTTATTCTTCTAAATATTTGTTATCCAAACTCATTTGATTTGTATATGGATATCAGACCAAAATGTCACATCTCCTCCTTTATATTTCTAAACATTTTTAAGATTTTTCATATCTTTAATCATGTGTGTTGAATAACCACTATCCATGATCTATGGCCTTTCATATTTACAAGATTTAAATTCCACTTCCATAATATTGTGTTGGTGTTTCATTTGATCCTAATTTTTTCTATTTTCAAGTATTTGACATAAATTCAATAGATCTCTTATAAAATAAACACATATATCTGAAAAATTTTCTTCTAGATTCCATCATCCACAAATTTCTTGAATGATTTCAGAAATGTTTCTCTTCAAATTTCTTCTTGGGTAGTTTATGATTTTTTTTGTTTTCATATCTGATTTTGTTGTATCCCCCTTGAATTATTCTCCTTTATCAATCATGGTAAATTTATTTTGTGTAAAACATTGATAGAAAAGTATAACACAACACCAAAAATAATCTTGAAACATTCTTATTTGAAAAAATTTACATTTTTATCAAGTTGTTTTCATGCTCTATTTTCAACTCTCAATTGTGTTTGTCATATTAAGTTTTCTTATGAAGAACCTCTATGAACTTTAGAGATATAATTTTATGGATTTTTGGAATATTTATTCTTCTAAACATGATCTATTTTTTCCTTTCCATTATACTTTATTATTGTATCATCATTTTTACTTTTTCTAAACTTTTTTACAACCTTATATTTATTATAAGGTTGGTTGTAATTAATCTTTTCATTATCACTTCCATCCTTAAAAATGATATTAGTTTTTGTATAATAATTTTTGGAACACTATCCTAATTCATTTATATTATCATTCATGTCACACCTCACCTATTCCTTCAATTTCTTAGTTTTAGCCATCATTTTACTTAAATAAAGGATTTCATCATTACAAAAAAAAAATATTAGAAGTCATGAGTTAAATAATTGTTTCTCTATTTCCAATTTAAATATTAATTTTATCAATTTCATTAAAAAAATACATCTCAACCTTGAGTTCACATTACCTATATAAACTTTAATTTATTCTATTATTTTAATTTTTTATGTTTTATATCTCCTTTAAGAAAATTTTGATTTCAATTATCATTGTTTACTCTTTGGAAGTCTCACCTTTCTCTACAATATATTTACTATTTTACTTTGAATCTTCATATGAAGAATTATTTTCTTCCTCACATGCCATGAGAACACTTTGTGAGGTTCCTGAGAATTTTTTTACATCATCACTGCTTTCTTTACTATCAAAAACACCCTCTTTAATTGATATAAAACTTCTTATTAATTCCCTCAGTGAAAACATCTTCTTACACTTTAACTAATTTTTCTTTAGAGATGCTTTCTTATTACCCACATTTATAGAGGTTCCATGAACTTAATTTTCTTCCCTAAATTTAATGGTATGGTTTATAGAGAAATGGTCAATCTTTCCACAATTAAAGTGTTCTAATGGAAGGTTAACTTTATACTTAAATCTCTCACATGTGAAGATTTTTTTCATTAGTGGAAGTGATTCGATAAATTCTTAAAAATACCCATTTTTATGAGGAAATATCTATTCCTATTTTATTTTCAAATTTTGTAAATATTTGAATGAAATATATTTTTCTTTTCTACCGTTGATTTTCAGTGCAACTCTTCTTCACATCTCATAGTTGACGAGTGTTATGTGAAGCTCATCAATAGTGAATTAGTAAATATATCCTTCTTCAATAGCTAATATTTTGGCATAAAATTATCTGGAAAGATTCTCATAATCTTCTTTACAATGACTAATTCATTAAGAGTTTCTATGAATCCTATAATAGTACTAATAATCATATTAAGTCTTGTCAAGAAATCATCAACTTATTCATATTCTAACATTCTAAAATCTTCAAACTATTTTCTAATTATCTGAATATTGGATTATTTAACCTTTTTATTTCCCTCATAAATACTATGAAGTTTCTTATAAATAGAATTTTTGGTTCTTAGACCATAAATTTTGTTATCTCATTTTCAGATAGATAATAAGATAATTTAATTCTTTCTTTTATATCACATTCAATATCTTTATTTTAATTGAAATACTAAATCAAGATATTTCTTGGCATTATAAATCCATATTGAGAAGAATCTAGTACATCAATCCCAAAAGAGAGGATATAAGGTACCATTAACTCTTTATAGGTATGAATTAATTTTCCATCAAATGTTGTAATTCCATTTTTATTAATAAAATTATGTTGATCTATATGCACCACTTGAGAGACACACCAGAGTAACCTCCCTTTGATACAAATTGAAAGGATCACATAAAGGGTGATAAACACTAAGAGGGGGTGAATTGGTGTTTATAAATATTTCCAAATACTTTTAACTCTCATTCTTATTCAACATTTTTTCTCTCAGGATATTAAATAGTGAAGAAAATAAATGAACATTTCAAATTTTCTATCAAAGTTTTCATCCTTTAAAGATGACTACATTCATAGTGTTACATGGATTTTAACCTATGAACACTTATCCCATTTTATTTTCATGAAGAAATCAGGAAAGGGAATATACTTAGACCTGTTATAATGTCATCTTTAAAAAATTACAACTTAACAAAAATGATGCCTAATATCCATTGAATGCATGATCCCTCAAAAGATATCCAAAAGAACCATCTTTTATTCTACGTCAACCAACCTTAATAGGTATTCATATGATAAATTTTTCATGTTCTTATCACTTTTCATTATTTAGTTAATTTATATAAGAAACCCAATGTGCTCAAGCTATAATGTCTGAGTATTTTTCCTTTCATAAAAGATGGTATGATTCACATAACCTCGGGAGTACTTTTCATATACAAATAACATGATGGTTTAGTTCTTACTTATTCATTTCCATAGTGTAAACAATATACATGGATCCACTAATGTTCACCACGTAACCTAGGTGTTTAGTAAGACACATGAGCAAGGAACATTTCTCTTCTCCCAATATATAACAAGGTTAGCCTCACGGTTTCTCTTTTCATTCACGTAACCAATCAAGGCTTGTGAGATCTTCTTCTTCATAAGAAAAAAGTACACAGGTGATCTATTTTGACAATAACTCCTCAAATTGAACAATAGCTTCAACTCATCTCAATCACTTGGTATTTATATATGAGGAACCATGCTTCTCCTCAGGAAATAACTCTACATTTAACTCATATTCTATACTATTCTAAGACCAATTCAAAGACTCCCAAATATATCATGATCGCATTTATTTTTAAATTTATAAAACTCTCATACTCTCTATACTCAAGTGATTTGATAGTGGATACATAATCATGTGATCATATTTTATTGATCATGTGACACCTCATTGGGAAAATGATAAATAACTATTGATGGATTCATTCACTAGAATTCGGTCATGATGGGGTCTTCTTGCAATGGAATTTATGTTGTTTTTCATGTGATGGATTCATGTGGATGATTTTTTTCATGTGATGGATTCAATATTCACATGATGCTTCGATGGATTTATTTTCTTCAAAGTACCACATGCATGCAGTACGACAATTTCATTCATAGTGTCTAGGAGACCAAGCATGTTATGTTGTCTTGGATTGATCACTAGAGGTGGCTGGGATTGTGAGTATGAGTGATCATAAGTTGTCTCGAGTTCATACAGAAATCCTTTGAGGGATGAATTTTGAAGATGATGTCCATAGATGATCGGACAGCCAAGAATAGTCACATTATGCATCCCATGTTCTATGATTAAGAATTTAATGTAGGAATAATAACTATGCATGATGCATTCCACATTGGTATATCACTTGTTTGTGGGATGCTTAATAATACTCATTGTATCTCTAGCCTCTCGAGCCGACATTGAGGTCGACACCTAGATATACTGCACACACTGACCCAGCACAGGCCACACCACACACTTGCATAGTCCCCTAAGCACCCTATTTAGTCCTTTATGCAAACACCTTTCACACACCCATGCACACTCCCAGTGGGTGTTATGCAACCCACTACCACATACTATTTGTGGTTGGATAGATCAGCCCTTTCCCACATGGTTAACCACCGGATCCCACATGCATGGTTGAGAGGGTCCTTAGTTGGCCAAGAGCTAACCTTTTTTGTCATGGTCTTTAGAAACACATTTATTTATGCAAATTATTATTTACATAGTATTGAAAATAAAAATGGAAGTTATTCAATCATATTCATTGGTGTAGAAAATGCGCTACCCACTAGCACAGTTTATTTAAACATGTAGAATAGTTCATCAATATTACTAATTATTCTTGTATTGAAAACAAAGACAACATCATCCTAAAATAGGTTCAACAGATTCAATGGACTCTAACACATCCTCATTCATTCCTCTCCCACACTATTGGGATACATTTTTCGCACCATCAATTATAGAACTGAATTTAAATTTTTTTGGGAAATTTTAAATCAAATGTATACGGTTATTAAGGTGTTAAAATATTTTTATTTTAATTTATAATATATCATTTGTTAATTAGAGTTCTGTGGTTTCTAGTTTGTTAATAATATTTTTATTATTCGATGTTTTTAAATACATTTTCTTAAACAATGGGTTTTATTTTGAGATATTAATTAGGGTTTTCATTTTATTTTGTAATATTGATCATTACTTTAATAAATTTATAAATAAAAATTGATTTACGTTTCTAAATTTTTATATGTGTGCTATGTTAAGTATATAATTGTATATATTTTTTTGATACTTATATATACATTTAATATTATATAGGATATCGTATTAAACTTATAGAATTTATATGAAATATTTTAGTAAAAGAAATTATCTTCATAGATTTATAAGTTCAAAATCTGTATACTTTTGTAAATTTTATAGTAATCATATTATACTTATATAATTTATATATAAACTTTAATTAATTTTTTATAGATTTATAGTTTTATACATTTGTAAAATTATACAGATTTATAAATTTCATTGTATATAATATTATGTATATGTAATTTATATATAAACATTTATTAATTATATATACTTTTATAATTTCATACATTACAAAATTTATATAACTTTATAAATTGTATAGTATATCATACTATAATTAAATGATTAATATTTAAAAGTTTATAATTTATTTCTACTTTTATATGTCTATAACTTTATATATCAATATATTTTTATATGTTTATAAGGTATTATACTTTTATAATTTCAGATATTATACTTTTATATATTATGTTTTTAACTTTTATAACTTTATACTGCAATGTACTTTTTAAAATTATGTATAGTTTTATAAAATATATATACTTTTATACATTTATATACATTTATAAATTTATGTAAATTTCCAAAATTTATATACCTCTATGAAAAAAAATATAATTTTTATAAATTATATATACTTGTATGTGTTTATTAGTTTATCAATAATTTTATATTTTTATAATGAAAAAGTTTTTAATTTTATAAACTATAGTATTTCACCTTCATAATTTAGTAATATAATTTTTATTTCATCAATAGATTCATTTTATTAACTAAGAGTATTTTTATTATAATAATTTTTAAATTCTTGATAATCATTATAGATAAAATTTGGTTTTATGCTCTTAATAGAGTGTCAAATGGGTTTCAAAATCCTCTTAAAATATTTTTGGATTTCACATTAAAAAATGCATCACAAGGGGGGTTATTTGATTCCCCTACTATGATTGTATCAGAAAACCATGGTTATCTCATGAATAATTATGTTATGATATTACTAGAGTTATATTTCAAACCAATTCTGAGGTATGGAACCCTAACAGATAAATATTTCAATAAATAGAAAGTATTGACAATCTAAGATGTATAGTGTGGAAGGTATGAAATTTGATTGATTTCCTTTTCTTTCCCAGACTGAGGATGCACCCATGGTAGAATCATAATTAATGATAGAAAATTAAAATTTAATTTCAATCACAAATAGTCAGAATGTTGACATTAATACATTTAAAAGGGTGATGGAGGACTATAAGACACCAGTATAGCCAAGTTGTGTCAAGATGAAAAAACTTGAATTCATGATTTGATTATTTTTTAGGAAGATATTTTATAGATTTATTGATAGTGGTATTCATTAATTTCTTAACTTTATAAAGGACTTGCTTCATGATGGTGTAATCACTTCAAAAAATGATTATAAATCATCATAGTTAATTGACCAGCTTGGATTTTCTTCTAATAGAATACATGTATGCCCTAATGATTTTGTTAAATATTGGAATGAAAATTCATCATTAAATGATTTTAATCAGCATGGTACATGTAGATAAAAGTAAAATTAATATTGTATGATTTATTTAGTTCCTAAGTAGGTTATGTGGCACTTTACTTTAACACAGAGGCTATAATGAAAGTATATGTCATAAAAAATGGAGAAGTTATGACATGGGGTATATAAAAAAATGAAAACAATAAGGAATTAGTGAACCCAATAGATGGATTAGCATGGAATGAGTTTATTGAATTCCATATTGATTCTTTTCTGAGATACGTAATTTCATAATAAGATTATCATGTGATGGGTTTAATACTTTTGGAAAAACTAATATAGAAAATAAAAATTACCCTATATTAATTCATTTATATAATATTCTACCTTGTATGTGCATAAAAAATCAATATAATTTCATGATTATATTGATTTTTGGGAAAATGATCTTGGGAATGATATATATGTGTATCTCTAACCAATGATAGTAGATTTGAATTATATATGGATATTGGGTGTGCCTATGAATAATTATCAAAGGTAGGAATCATTTTAAAAAAATATTATTATATAGACTATAAATGACTTTCAAACCTATGGAATGATTTCCATTTGGAGCATGAATGGTAAACTAGAAAGTCCGATTTGTAGAAATAACACATGATCAAAAATAATTACACATTAAAAGAGTTTAAGTTTCAGGGGACATTGTCATTTCCTACCAATTATACATCTATATAGAAATAATAAATGCTAATTTGATCATATTATTGAGAAATAGAAACCACCATTGTGTTTGTCAAGTAGTGAATGATTGGAAGAATTTGAATGGATGAATTTTTTCTTTGGTAAGGGGTGTCTTTCTATGATAAAGAGACAGAGTACATTGAAAGATAATCACTATAATTGGAAGTAAAAAGATATACTATTTCAATTACATTATTGGTCCTCAAATCTTGTATGGAATTATTTTTAAATGGGATGCACATTTAAAAAAATTATAATACATGTAACAGAAATTCTATATATTAAGGGGAAGAAAAAAGATTACATAAGAGCACATTGAGAATTACAGTATCAGGGTATTAAGAAACAAATTCATCCCATATTTATTTATAAAAACAAGTGGTTGGTTCCTAATTCATGTTATGTAATGACAACTGCAAAGTGAAATTACTTTATGCATGTGGTATAGACTCTCAAAGTTTTGGATGGTTATTCATGAAACATGTCCAAAGGAGTGAATACTAGAGAGGTAAAGTTGAAATCACTAAAATCACATGACTATCACATCAAGTTAAATGAGTTACTACCAATAATAAATTTATACAAGATGAAAGAAACCACAAGGGTAATTGTTATTCATTTGTGTAACTTATATAGAGATATTTAAATGATTGACCAAAAATGATATGAAGAAAATAAAAGGAGAACTGATTTATATTAATTAATTAAGAAAATGTATTTATGTATTCTATATTCACATGAATTTTAATATCCTATAATTTTAAAACAATACTATGTTCAATATCATATGCAACATGTAACATCATACTTAAAAGAACCATGAAATATTATTATATAAATATGATTTTTATAACCTAGTCATTGAATTAGAGCGTATGAATATGAATAAACAAATTATGAAATGTATTTTAAATTAACACTCAATATAAATTTATTCACTAATTATTAGGAAATAAGCACTCAATTTTTAGTAAAGTTATTTTATTCTTCAAAAATATTTTTTCTTCAAAAATGATTTTTATTTCTTTTTGTGAGAAAATAATATAATAATCTTTTGAAACTTTTAGGAAATTAATATAATAAAATGAAATAAATTTTTGAAATAATAATATAAAAATTATCTTAAGGTCAATTTTTTATATTTTTTCAAAAAAATTGACTTTTCAATAAATAGTGAAAAATACAACTTTTTATTGAAAACTGTATTTTTGCTTCAAAAATTTACACAGTAAAATTTTATTTCAAAATGATTTAAAAGAAAAATTACATAAATTATATTATTTATAATCCAATTATGTTGTTTTTAATTATATTTATACTTGAATTTTATATAAAAACATTTTTATACTTAAAAATACATTTATATGGAAAACCATTTATCAGCGCGATTTTTTTATTTAATTTTAAATTAAATTCCTACACTAATGTGGATTGAATTTGATAAAATAGATTAAATATTTTTAATCATCATAATTTATATTAAATAATAATTTAAACTTAATTTTTTTCAAAATGAATAGTATAAATGGAAAAAAAATCTATTACCATGGTTAAGGTTAAAACAGGTTTATCGGGGGTTACAATATAGAAATAAGGGCTAAAATGACTTTAAAACTTGTCTAATTTATATTTTATAAGAATATTTAGATTATATACCATATAATATTCAAAATTTTCCATTTTGGATTCATTTTTCTTGAGTAGGACATTAATATATTTTATTCTTTTTAAAAATTACAAGTGTGTCCTCTCCCCCACTTATAAAAGGAAACTTACTCTACTCTCCTATTCATACTTCAAGCGCCTTTAGTTTAGGCAATAACTTACAAAATAATTTCCTTAAATCCCTACTCACATCCTATATGACCTTGTTTGATAAAAACAACTATTCTAGGAAGGATTTAATTATAAACATAAAGAGATTTTCTGAAGAAGTGGTATAGTTCTTAACCACGTATTTTAATTTTATTTATTCTTCCACATCCTTAAAATATTATTAGATATTATTATATTAATTAAATACCATAAATTAATATCATTTTCCATTAAATGGGAAACAAAATCATTTTTCGTGTGTGCGGCGGACTACCGCCTCATGAACCAATGTAATTTTTTTTCTATCACCGCCTCCCAAGGCTGGTTATAATGGTGGATTTAATGTATAAATATTATATTCGTGAAATATTTATAATTATTTAAAAATAATATACCACTTATTTTCTTACCTTTTCATTCATTGAAAAATGGTAATGTTATTCATGTATGCGTGTAGAGTACCACAACCACAAAGCGATGTGATTCATTTTTCACCATTGTATCGCATTTTTACACTACAAAAAAATGACTCATACCAACAAAAAAACAATGAATGATAATATATCGGTTGGTACAACTAAGTATTTCCAGTAGATATTAAGTTTTGTTTATCTTAATTTAATATACCAACAAATGTCTTTACCAATATATATATGTTAATAATAACTCTTAAATACCAACAATTATTTTATTAACACTTAAATATATTACTTTATTATATTAATACCGACATTTTTTTTACCAAAACATGAATCTATTATTCATAACCATCATTACCAAAAAATATTTTAACAACATAAAAATATGTTTCAATAAATTGTTGAATAAAAAATAATTTAGCATTAACCGATTTAGAAATAAAATTTTTAAGACCAACATTAACATTAAATTTATCATTTTTTGGTGTTTTGTAAAAATATCATGTTTTATATAGTAATATAATTTTTTTATTTAAATTTATTAAACATAAAAAACTAATCAACATAAATCTAATATATTATTAATATAAATTAGGAAAAAAACATAAAAAACAATGAATTAATATTTTTTTATTAATAATTATATTTACATATTAAAATTTTATTTTAAATTATAGAAAACATTTAAGAATTTGTATAAAAATTTATACAATTTATAATTATATTTGAAATCTTTATAAATAATTCAATATATTGAATTATATTTTTTATTTAATTTATTTTAAATTTATAGAATAAAAAATCAATATATAATTTATTTATTAATTTAATTTTCAATATATTTTCCACTAAAAAGGTTTCAGCCTCTATCATTGGGAAAATTGAAGTGTCGAATGTAGACTGGGATATCCCTTCATTAATCTCAACATCTGTTTCCTTCAATCTAATTCCTCAGTACTTTCATCATTTCCTTCACTCAAACTACCCTCCTTACCCGAGAATTTTTTCAATCACCAATCTCTTATTTTTCCCTTTCTTCTAATTCGATGAGGATTTGCCTGACTGAAAAAGGTGTTCGTTTTGTGCCATTTTACAAGGCCTCAATGCCCTTCTGAGACTCCTCCACTTGTTTCACCATATATAATCCGTTAAGGGTTTAATTTCCAATTCTTGGTTCAATATAAATTTTATATCGGTTTGATTCCTAGAATTAGTCTCTATTATATGTTGAGTGTTAGGTGTAATGGGTTTTGAAGATGGTGATCCTTCTTCGGGCGTATGGGTTTTTTCAGGAAGAATAAGTTGGATTCATGTGGAATTTGATAGAAAATTTGATATGATTTTGTTTTTTTACATATCCAAACCCAAAAATCTTATAACCTAGAAGTGTAATACATTATATTGATGATGTAAGGACAAAGTTTGAGTAGCTTAGAAGACAGTTTCAAGATTCTGGGTGTTTACAGCGGGGTTGAGTTGTGTGTAAAATTTTCAATAGTTAATCCTAGATCATGATTTCATTATATCATTTATGTAGTCAATGATCGATTATTTCTTCATATTCAAATATATGTTGTTAATCACTACCTATTATTTCCTTTAACACCTACCCATGCCCCTGCAGTTTGTTTTCATCTCCCTTTCTTCATATCAATTCATCTTCAACCCGTACAAACTGTGCACCAAGGTTGCTTGTAATGGTGTGTGAAATATATTTCTAAGAATAGTATGACTCAAAATTCTGGTGTTCTTTTAAACACAACAACCAATACTAGTAATGTATCATAATATAGTGTTTTGAATAAAATTATTGAGCTAAGTTATCTATTTGGAAGAAGTGTTATTTTATTTCTGTGTGATTTGGATCAATCCTATTAAATGTGTCAAAGAATATATGTTTGGATTCACTCTTTTCAGTATTAATGGGATTATGAAAAAAAATGATATCTTTGTTCTTGAATCTCAAGCTTTACATGTGTTTTATATAATAAAATCTAATTTGAAAAATTGGCATATTGATTTCATTACTATAACAAGAGATTTATTTTAAATGGAAGAAGATATCATACTAGAAGTGTATGACTTGAAAACTAACATCGGAACTAATTCCAAAGAGACATATATTTCCTTAGAGAATATGGAAGATTTTACAACTGACTATCCTACACTTTATTTTTTTAAAATCCATTAACGTGTTTAGAGAAGAACTCTTATGTTGTGGCAATTCGGATTTTCTATTTGTAGCTTTCCTTATCAAGTCTTTTGTGTGTATATGTTTTTGTTGACATGTCCTTTGTGAAATGATTATTTTTTAAAATGGATCATTTTTTATATATTTTTATGAATTAGAAAATGGTAAATAAAGCATCGTTTCCTGAGTCCTTTATTAGGCCTTTTCTTTCACTTTTTTAAATTCATTTAATATAATAAATTCATGTATAAGGATACACTTTCAATAGGGAAATTTTTCAGGTGACTTTGTATTTTATATCATTAATGAAAATGGATCATTTTCCTTTAATCTTTGAGATCTTGGAATCTATATATTGAATTTAGGATTCCTTTATTTATTTTTATCACTTTTTGTTTCATCAGTGTGTTTCTTGTTAATGGAGGACATCAACATAAGGGCTTTGAAGATATGAATCATCGAGTATCGTGACACTAGAACTGCCTCCCACCATCACCCATGCCTCAATAAAATATAATAGTGACAATAATATGTTACTCATCAATAAAATTTCATGAATCAGGAAAGGCCAAATCCCTTACCAGGTCTTTGAATTCTAGGAAATCTATATTGTGACACAGAACTTTGATCCTAATTTCCTATTGGAATAAGGGGGTTTGGAAGGGTGTACAAAGGGAACCTCGAGACCAGCAAAAAGGCGCACTTTCTCTCTGTTATTTTAGTGTCTTTTCTATTTTGATTATGGTTCTTTTGTTATCAATTCCTTAGTATATGGTTGTTATGATACTTGAAAATATTTGATTGAAAGGTAAAAAAATTAATGGTGGAGGTCCTCATACTGAACCTTCTTCACCATCCCAGCCTCGTGATCTTGGTAAGTTTTTGTGTTGATAGATATCTAAGGATTCTTTTCTATGAATAAATGGTTCTCTAGAGGATCATATTCTTGGTATGTATCTTCATTTTTTATTAATAAATCACATAAAAATGAATCTTCAAACAATTCCTAACTGAATAAACTTTTCCTTAGAGATTTACCTCCAAACATGAAGCCCTTATATTAGAATGTCAGAATAAAAATTGTTAAGGGGTAACAAGTTGTCTTGAATAATTTCATGAGAAGGAAAACATACAAGTAATATATCATGATTTTAAAGCATTGAACATATTTTCAAATGATTAATTCAAACTAAATCTTTCTTATTTTAGGCTTCTCAGGATCAGTCCATCTAGGGATAAGACCCATGTTTCCACTATGGTAATGGGGACCTTTGGATACTGTGCTCCTAAGTATGCACTAACTGGATAGTTGACTACCAAATATAATGTGTACAAATTTAGTGTCATTTTCTTGGAGATGATTGTTGGAAGGTAGGTTATTGACAATGTTGGTCCCACTTGTGAGCATAATTTGATCTTGTAAGTTAATATTTCAAACCAAATTCAAATCAACATTTTTTGTAAATCAAAGTTTGTATTTTAAGTTTCATTTACCTATTGTGTGGGAACTACCTTTGTTGAAAGTGGGAAGTTCTCCATAATGTACAATCTATTTATTTAAAGGATGTATCTAATAAAGGTTCTCTACCATGATCTTGCAGTTGCAATATGTGTTTCCATAGGGATGCCACAACTCTAAATTTTTATCAATGATCTCCTTATTACCATATAATACATGGATTTGAATGAAAACTCAGGCTGTGAAATTGTATTTCCCTTGGTCTTTGGTGATTTTTCATCAACTATTGGATTTACGGGTCTAAAATAAAGGTAAAGAAAGGGAGATGTTCCTTATATTGGTATGATTTTTCTTGAATTTTCATGTTGTGAAATCTGATTATATTTTTTTATTAAACTAATTAGGTTTTTCTGGATCCCAAGTCCCAGAATGAGACTGGGTAAAGTTAGAGACCTTTTTTGGGGTTATAAGAAGCTATCTTGGAGAATGGTGTGGTGTTTGAATGCCTTGGTACTGGGGTTGATTCAACCACCATTTATTTCTTTATTACTGAATGATGTTGTTTTGTGTAGTCATTCCAATCCTTATATTATTTATTACACTTTAATAAGATCTTCATTAAGTAATTTTAGATTTTTCTTGTATATTTTCATTTGGATTCAGTTGTTTTAATTCATGTAGGGTTTTTTAAATAAACTGCAATTTACACTAGTATTGTTTAAAAAATGGTTGTTTATGACTTTTGATAAAATTGATTAATGTTTTTCAATATGGACAATAAAATTTTCCATGGATGAAATATATTAATTTTTTGAATAGTGAAACGTTGCACTAACTAATAAAAATACTATATAATATGGTATATCTTCTCCTACCAGCTTACATAATGTTGATATGATTCCATCGGTGGTTGGGAATTCTTCCTCTATTAGGAAATCAATGGGAACATGACTTGATAATGAAAACTATAGTATGAGAGATCCATGTTGGATCAGTATCCCCTGCTATGAGGTGTGGAAATTGCCCAGCAGTTTGATGTGTTTTATTTCATAGGCATCTATCCTGAAGCTAATTTATTTTACACATATCTTTTTTTTCTACCAATGTGAGATTTTTGATGAACTGATTCCATGCTCAAGTGAAAGATGGAGCACCTTATTACTTTCTTGGGGGTGATCAGCTGCTTCCTGTCACTAGTGTGAGTGCCACTAGTGGCTAGAATCGGGGATGATCAGCTACTTCTGGTCACCTAGTGTGAGTTTATTTTTTGATTT
Source organism: Viscum album (assembly GCA_963277665.1). Lineage (NCBI taxonomy): Eukaryota > Viridiplantae > Streptophyta > Magnoliopsida > Santalales > Viscaceae > Viscum > Viscum album. The sequence goes on from OY728164.1 coordinate 21,409,934, forward strand.
TCTATTTTTATTTTGTTTTTCTATTGGTGTGTTTTTTTCTATTAAGGTTCATTGTGTTTTCATTTTCTTACTTTTTCATTCCTTAGAACCCTTACTGTTGTCACTTTTTTTATTTTATATCAGGATCAAAATAAATATAATGCTGGAAGAGAAACTCTTACTTATCTCAAATGAGTCAATAAAGCTTGCTCTATGTTTACTAAAATCCCAGGTAAATGTCTTCCCTCTTAAGTGATTTGTTAAAAAGTTCTTAGCAAGTTTTTTCAAATTAAACCTATTTAAACTACAAGTGTTAGGTTTTGAAAATGGTTCCATGGTCATATACTTAATTTCAACTGGGTATTTTGATTTGGATTTCTACCATGGTGGTGTTTGTGATTGGGTCCCTTGGGAACTATGACACCTTCCTTTCTGAAAGACACAATAATTGGATATTTAAGGTTAATTTTTTAAGTTTGGTTGCTTGGTCTTTCTATGACTATACAGTGGTGGTAACAATGGAATTTTATTTATTACACAAGTATATGGGTTCAAATGCCAATATGGTGAGACTTTGGTGCATGTGTGGGTTCCTCTCATCCTAATCACTATAAGTACCCAAATTATCAAATAATAATTTATTGATTTTACATTGTTTTTGGGTGAATGGGGTTTTGTGCTGCTTGAATTTTCTTTTTTACATAAAATGATCTTTAACTATAAATCGAGATTCATCCATAACTGTGTTGAAACATTCATTGAGGCTATGTTTGGTAGAAATGGAACTTGAATATGTTAATCATTCTTTACTATGATGTTTTCATTATTTTATTTTTTCCTTATCTCGGATTTTATGTATTATTTCCTTGAATATGAAAATTTTTAACAGATTTCATCACACATTTTTTATTAATACCAAATAAACTATTGAAAATACTTTCTTATTTTTATTTTCTATTTCTATTGAAAATGATTTCTTATGTTAAACATAGCCTAATAATTTCTGGGTTTGTTTACTCTGGAACACCCATGGTTGATGATTTGGCTTCAAAATTCACATCATGGGAGAAGGAAAGGGTATTGATTTCATATATTATGGGGTAACAACTTCTTCACGTATAATGGCTGCTAGCCAGTAGATAGCCATTCATTAGTTTTTTTCTAGACTCTTTTTCCCTTCCCCTTATTGAATGTCTTATAGTTTAACCTAGTTTCTAAGCTGTAATATCACACTATTTTAAAGAAATATAAAGAAAATGAATGACAAAGACAAAAGTTATGCATGATTTCTCTATTTTTTCCATTCCCCTTATACTTTATTTTATTTCTATTTTGTTTTCAATTCATGGATATATTTTTCACTGGTTTTTTGGTATACTCTTTGCCTGTGTGTGGTGTAGATCTTGGATCTAAAGGGTGTGGCATAGTAGTGACTTGAGGTTCCTCACTGGTACTGGAGATGACTTGTTTTTTTTCTTCTAGTGACCTACTTGGGGGGTGAAGAATGATCTTTTGTTAAAGTAACTATTCTTCTACCAAGATGGGTGCTGGAGGACCATATTCAAGAAACGACATACCCTTGGGGTGGCATCATAGATGTATCCTAGGTTTTTGTGTTATTATCTGTTGCAATATTATATGTTGGAGCTACCTCACTGGCAGTGATAGACTGGAGCTTCTTGTGCTAGATCTGACTCGTTGGAGCTGGTCACTAGATCTGGGGATAGAACTTGGTCACTAGGGGGTTTCCATCATTTTTTATTGATTCGTTTTGTAATTAATTTCATTATTAATATTATTAATTTTTTTCTAAGTTTTAACATGTGTTAAAATTATATTCGATTTAATAATTAAAAAAGATGTATTATATATGATAAATTAATAAATATAATATGAAGTTTTACTAGAAATAAAAATTTATAATTTTTATTCAAATTTAATTTACAAATAAATATTATATGTTGGTAATATTATTTCCAATAGAAAAAAAAATTCACCAAAACCTGTTGATAAACACTTTAATCAACATATATATTATCTATTGGTATTATTATAATTGTAACTGACCTATTTTATCTATCAAAAAAACATTTGTTAAGATGTTTTTTATTGAAATTTTATTTACAGGTACATATATGTTGGTAAAATGTTTTACCAATAGAAAATAAACTTTTACCAACAGCTATACCCCCATTGGAAAAAGTGAAAAATTTTGTAGTGCTGGTATATAAAATTTTATTTAAAGAAATAATATGATATTTATGATATAAGGATAATTTTTTAAATAAAAAATAATACTAACCTTATTTCTATCATGATCGTAGGAAAATATAAATGTTACTTATACGAACGTGCGATCTACCATCTCCATGATTATAATATAGTTCAGTCTTCAAAACTATTTTTCATGGTTTATTTTAAAAGTATAATTGGTGTATAAAAATAATTATTATGTCATGATTATTATTTTTAGGTGATTGAATACTTTCATCTTTTACAATAGTCAACATACTAAATTCATTTCGAGCATATGAACCAAATATCATCAAAACATATGACATGAACCTGATTGATTATGTAAATAAATATAATATGGTAATAAATAAAATAAAGGGAATAATAAACTTTAAAAAGTTTCTTACTCAAGTAAATAATTAACATAAATTTATTATTTGGTAAGATAAAGAATGTACATGAGGAGTCATACATGAGGTATGGGATTTCATCTCAATTTCTACTCCATTGAGACATATTTGGTATTATGCACCTATTTACTTTTATGTGTTTTATATACTACCCCTTTAAGGAGTTTAACATGAATATATATTTATTAATAAGGATTAAGGAATCAATTCAAGTTACTCTTTCATGAAGAACGTTTAAAATAAAAGATGAACTCATTTCTGTTTTTAATCAGGTATATTTTACTGCCATGTACATATTTTTCAAAATTATTTTAGAAAAGTAATTTTTAATAATAAAATGATTTATTAAGAAAATGTTAATTTATATTTTAATTTTTACATAATTATAAATAATTATTTTTAATATATTCCATGAAAGGGGTATTTTCAACTTTTTTTATAAAAGAGTCAAAAGGAATTTTTTCTTTTTAATATATATGATGATAACAGACTTTCACACTTCCATAACTATTTTAAACCCTTTATCTTATTCTATAAGGTTTCAATTATTTTAAAAGGGAAACTACTTATGAAAGCTTATTTTAAATTTTTTTCTTCCTTTTTCTTTCAATATTTATAGGAATTTATTTTAATACAAAATCTACTTTTCTGATGGTCATCTCTCATATCTTGATTAATTTTGTAGACATTGACTTTCTCTTGAAATATTCAATTTCTTGTGATAAATGAAAATTAAATTTTTTTTAACTACTTGTATTTTTGAGATCATGGATATGATTATTAATTAAACCATATATCATTTCTATATATGGTGTTTTACAATGAATTTATTTAATTAAATGGGGAAAAACTTGATAAATATGTATTACTTACTCAATATGGATATATTTTTTAAAGTATATTGTTTCAAAATAAAATTGATATTTCAATTTATAATGAATGCATTGGACATGAAGTGGTGGTGAGGCATGTTTATAGATATTCCCTTTATGGATCAACCATGAGACAAACTAGTAAGCTAGCATTAAATGGGTTTTTGGTGTATACCTACCCACCAATTAAACTACCCTAGCATAGTGATTTAATGGTATATATATCATGATCTCTGAAATCATGGCATATAATATTAAGAATTTTCTTTATTAAGAATTTATTTATTATTATCCATGAGATCACTGCATTAATATGATCAATGGATGTATTTCGTGCTCTGGTTATTGATTAAATGACATGTGTATTTAGTCATTTACTTTTCCATATTGATTATGCCTTATTAATTCATGATAGATTCTAATATAAGTAACTCTTACTAAGAATATGAGATCACCCTTTATTTTTTACTTTTTCCTAGGAAATGAATAATTATATTATTAATAATATCAAGGATCCAAGAATTATTTAATGCCATGTATTTTATATTTCCAATTTAATATGAGAATCATATATGCATTCAGTTCTTAAATACTAATAAACTAATAAGTCTTTTAGGATCATATCCCTTTTATCTATGCCAATGTAATAAAGTAAACACTAACTCTAGGTTACATGACTTGGGGTTATTATTGATGGTATCAGAGAAAGTTTAATAGAAACCTTGGGAACTGGATTTTAAATGAACATAACTAACATGATAATTATGATAATCCATTTTAGTATTCGAGAACTTTTATCATTAGAGAGAATTTTATTTTATGGATCAACATTCATGATTATTATGAGATAACTCAATGTATGTTAATATTTAATGATGTTTCCTAATAGAAGAAATTTAATCAAAAGTTGTAGATAATATAGATATTGACCTACTGAGCAAGACAATATATCTGGTATTGGAACTAAGTAGATCAGGACCATATTAGTGAATTTTAATCATGTTATGATGAATAACCATTCCCGAATGGATAAACCTATTGTTACATAGTGTAATTATCCTATGTTGGATTTTTTTATGCAATAAAATCCTCTATCTTTTAATGTAACCACTAATTCATTGATATCTAAGTAATGGATTAAGTATATCAAAAATATATCCCTCACTTTTGGATGTGATGAAGGTGAAAAAGTTGTTTTGGTAGTATATTTTTTGAATATAGATGTCGATCAATAGTGTTCATTGATCCAAACCGCTATAGAGGTAGAAGAAATATAAAGCATGGAATGGAGAACTTTTAATGTAATTTTCTTTGAGAAATAATTCCCTCAAGAACAGAGAGATAAAATAGAGAGGAAGTTCCTCACTTAAAATTAGAAAGAAGAAGAAAGTGTGGAAGAGTTTGAGGTTAAATTTATAAGATTAGCTAGGAATTCTTTGAACTACATACATAATATGAAAAAAATACTAATTATTTCTTTGATTGGTTTAATATGAGTCTCTGAAGTGAACTTGTTTCTCATAAGTTTTTATTATATGATGATATAGTATCAAGTTCCATTAATAGGGATATGTAATTTTCCATATCCTATATCTTCAAGGGAAATCAAGAGAATAAGAGTTTAGTTGAGTACCCAAAAAAAGGTAAAGTATCAAATAATAAGAAGAAAATGAATCAATTTCCATCATGTGAAAATTGGGGAAAGAAACTTCCTGGAAAATTATTGAAGGGCATGGGAGTTTGTTGCAAGTTTGGATATAGGGGTCATATTCCTAATGAATATAAGGGGAATAAAGATACAACTGATATTCAGTGCTTCAACTGTAAATAAATGGGGCATTACTCAATCCAATTTACCAAGAATCAATAGAATCTTCCATAAAATAGGACAATAGGAGAAGGATGAGCTTATGCAGTCACTACAGTAGAGGTTCAAGTTCCTAAATATATGGTGGACGGTAACCTAATCATAGCCTAAAATTTAGATAATTCTTTATTTGATTATTTATCATTGCGCTCTTTTATATATACCTTAATTTATAATAAAATTATATATTTCCCTAAGACATTAAGAAGGGAGTTTTCAGTAAAATTTCCTAATAGAGATATCACTACAATAAGGATGTGTCAGTTAGTTCCCATTATAGCACATAAACTTTCCCTATTTTTGAACTTGATTTTTATACCTATGGTTGCTTTCGATATAATCATTGGTATGGATTGGCTTTCAAAATATTATTAAAAAAATTATTTCAAAGATAAGGAAATTATGATTCGTGATAAGGGTGTAGAATTCCTTATCTTTATAGGGGTGAAATCATCATCTAAGTCATGTTTAGATCTACCCCTAGTAGCTCTTCTGAATGAGATTCTTGGGGAAGAAGAGTAGAAACAATCTGTGGATGTAAAATTAAATCTTAAAATTGAGGATGTACCTATTATACAGGAATAAATTGATGTATTTACTAAGAAATTACTTGGACATCCACTAGAATGTAAAGTTAATTTTTCCATTGATTTAATCGATGATTAAAGACCTATATAAAATACACCCTAAAAAATTTCCACTGTGGAATTAGTATATTTGAATAAACAACAGTAGGGGTTATGTGAAAAGGGATGTATACACCATAGTGTTTCACCTTGGGGTTCCCCTTTTCTTTTCCTTAATAAGAAAGATGGATCTATGAGGATGTGCATTAATAAAAGGGAAATTAATTCTCTTATGCTAGATAAAAATTATCATCAACCTTTCATTAATGACTTATTTGATCAAATTCATGGAGATAAATATTTTTCAAATATTGAACTTCGTTCAAGGTATCATTAATTTTGAGTAAAGAAGTAAGATATTTCAAAGTCAATATTTTGAATGAGGTATGGACATTGAGAGTCTATAGTAATTCCATTTGGATTGAAAAATGAACCCACTATTTTTATCGATCTAATGAACAGAGTATTCAAAAAAAATCTTGATAATTTTATTGTGGTATTTATTAATTGTATCTTGGTATATTCTAAAATATATGAGGACTATAATAATAAATTGTAGATCATTCTTTAGACTCTTAAAATAGAATAGTTATATGGGATATTTTGAAAGTGTAAATTTTGGCATCAAAATGTTTATTTTCTTGTCTATATTGCCCCCAAGGATGGAATCTCAATTGGACTAAAAAATAATAAGGTATTAAAATAATGTCCTACATATAAAAACATAACCAAGGTACATAGTTTCATTGGTTTGGCATGTTACTATTAGTGGCTTGATCAAGATTTTACATGACTGGGCAACCCTTTACCTAAGATTACTCATAAAGGTGTTAAGTTCATATGTAAAAAATTAATGTAAAGAATTTTTTGAATAATTTAAGAGGGCATTGGAGAATTATCTGATTTTGACACTACCATTAAGAAATGAAATATTTTTTATATATAGTGATACATAAAATAAGGTACTTGGTTTTATCCTTATGCAGAATGATAAAGTTATTTCCAATAAATCAAGGAAGTTAAAGGATCATGAATAGAAATATCCAACTTATGATATTTAGTTGGAAACCATAATATTTTATTTAAAGATATAGATATATTATCTCTATAGAAAGAGTTGTGAGATATACACATACCATAAGAGTCTAAAATGAAACTTTCCATATAAATATCTCAACATGAGGAAAAGATGACGGATCAAGCTACTCAATGTTTTTAATTTCTCAATAAAATACCACCTAAGGAAGGAAAATAAGGTATAGAATGCATTGATTAGAAAATATTAGGGATGCCTAACAAAAATGAGGATTGGGAGGGATCATATGCTCATATATTTAGTAAATATGGATGTGGTAATTATTAAGGAAAGGAAAACATCAGTTCTTTTTCAAATTATTTTCAATCCATCTTTATTGGAAAAGATAAAATTTCTCATATGGGTGATGGGAATTTTCAAAATAAAATTAAAGACATGAATAAAGGTAAATTGAATGACTTTATATATGATTATGGAATTATGAAATTTTGAAAGTGGTTATGTGTACTATCTATTCCAAATTTGAAAAGGTAATTATCAGATGATTCTCATAGTTAGAATTTATCTATACATCCCAGTAGCATCAATATGTATAGATATTTGAAGGAACATTTTTTATGGGAAAATCTGAAGCAATAAATTGCTAATTATATGTCAAGATGTTTAGTCTTTCAATAAGTGAAGTTCTAGAGATATAATTATAAAAGATTCATGCAACCTCTATATATTCTTATATGGAAATGGGATGACATTACAATGGATTTTGTCACTAGATTAACAAATACTACTATAATGAATGATGCAATATGGGTTATTTTTTATTTCCTTACCAAAGCTTCACATTTCCCTAATATAAAATAATATTTACCTGTTGATCACCATGAACGGCTCTATATAAATGATGTTGTAATAATTCATGATACACCTCTTTTAATTGTGTCTGATCATGATCCAAGATTTATATCAAGATTCTAGAAAATAATTTCAAAGGATCTTCATACTAAGATTCTTTTAAGCATCTTATATCATCCTCATAGTGATGGGAAGCCCAAAAGTACTAATCAAACATAAGAAAAAAAAATAGATTGTGCTCACTTGACTTTCAAGTTATGTGGGGGTCAGTATTTACCTTTCATATAATTTTATTATAATAATAGATACCATTCAAGTATTCAAACGACATTGTATGAAGAAATAAATGGAATGATATTTCATACTATAACTTGTTGGGAAGAAGTTGGTGAAATAAATATTTTGGGTTTGGATCTTGTTGAAGAGACAAGGGGGAAGGTAAATACTATTTATAATCATATTAAAATATCTCAAATTAGGAAAATTGTTTTGTCGATAACCAAAGGAAAGATTTATAATTTCGTGTGGGAGATCATGTTTTATTACAATTATCTCTGTGGAATGGTGTTATAATGTTTTGTAAGAATGGGAAACTCATCCCCAAGTAAAGTAAACCTTTTGAAATTTTAGAAATAATCAAAGATGTGTCTTACCGATTGGAAATGCCACTAAGCCTCTCTAAAGGACATGATGTGTTCCATATCTCTTTTTTAAGGAATTATATCCCAGAACCAATGAATGTTCTCAGCTATGAAGAAATAAAACTGCAAAGTAATCAATATTACTATGAATACCCTATCAATACTCTAGATACTCGATAGAAAGTGTTGAGTAATTGAACAAATTTACTCATAAATGTACTTTGGATAAATCATAAAATATAGGAAGCAATGTGGGAACCTTAGGATCTTATGAATAAGAACCACTCTCATTTGTTTAAAAGGTAATATCCATGAAAATTTCAAGGCTGAAATTTTTGTAGGAGGGAATAATATAATATTCCAATATTTTAAAAAAACATTATGTTCGATCACGTATAAAACATGCAACACCGAGCTTAAATGAACCAAAAAATATTATTATTTAAATATGATTATTATAACTTAGACATTAAATAGGTGGGTGTAAGAACCTGAATCTTCATTTCAGGTATGGATCTTTATTTTGGGTTGTTTTTTAAGAAAAAGATTGATTTGGAAATTTTCTAATTACACGCCATGTAATTTTAAGTAAACGTCGTGTACCCAGTTTCTATGTGTAGCTGTGTACGGGCCATGTAATGACTGAGTACATGGATGTTTAGGTGACCTGGAAGACCGCCTAAAATAGGAGCTAGTTGAGGCTAGTACACGGCGTGTACACGGCATGTACATTAAATGAACATGTTGTGTACTTTTATTTTTAATTGATTAATCAGAGTAAGGTCGCGTATAAACTCCAGAATGCTATTATTCTCCCAATTTCTCATATAAGAGAGTGACAAATGGATGAGAAACTTCAAGCTCCTCTCGTTCCTCTATCCAAGCTCCGATTGAGACATCACCGGGTGCCTTGGATTCCCACCGGTGAGTTCTCTCTTCCCTTAGATCCTCTCTTCCTAATTTCTCCACTCTTATGAGTTATTCAAGGTTGAACGTTTTTGACCTTTTTGAAGATATAAAACATTCTAGCCTGATTTAAGGGCCTATGTTTGAGATTGTTCATCATACGACATCGAGGTAGGTGGTTTGTGTGTTTCTTTGATTGTCTTTGGATTATATATGCTTCGAGTACCGAATATATAACTACCCTAATATTTTTTACACACTTAAACATGATTTATTACATAAAAACATTCACTTGATAAAAAATAGAAGATCGATAGTTATAGTGTCTTTTGGGATTAGGAACATTACATAACAACTTAGAACATAAAACACGACATCTTTATTGAAAACTTCTTTTACACGACCACTACATTCCTTTGTACTTAGCATTGCATGGGATAATCTGAGTACATGCATAAGAAAATGGTGAGATATAAATACCAGTAAGGGATTAAAAAAGTCATAACATGAAGAATAAAATACATGTTAGGCAATAGGAATATCAATAGATCATAAGAGAAACATGAACATAAAGGCATGATATAACATTATTAACATAACATGGAAATGTGGAAACAACATTTAACATGATTTTAGCACGAGCCAAGGCTCATTGAGCATGGAGTATGAGTAAAACCTCATTGAACTTAAATTATAATGAGTAAACCCTCATTCCACTTGACTTATCATGATAATAATCTTTACCCAATGCATTGGATCGCTATCAGGGCGCACCCTTCTTAATCATTACATTTCATGCATAGGTGTGCCACGTGGATCATACAACATAAAACCATTCAACATCATCATTTATTCCATGAAAAAGGAATGTGGAATAAATATATGAAACTCTATAATCAATAAATAAATGTTCATAAAGTTGAATACCCTTGATAGATAAATGGGCATGGTATTCACTACACAATGACATTGGCTTGGAAAATCAAGGTGCAATTTCGTCAACATAACGACATGACATAAGAATCCATAAAAATGGTTGATGAAAGAGAAAGGGTTGTATCATCATATTTACGTGAAATTTAAATTAATTGGGTCATATAGATACATTTCCCAACATATGTAATGGAATTTAGATTCATAATAAAAAATAATTTCTTGAATGTAAATGAGGAGAGAGAAATCCCTTACAGAATTCTGGCATGGTAACGGGTGTACATGGGAGGAATTAATGAGAGATAAAGGGGTCCCTCATCATTAAAAAATAAGGAGGATAGTATGGGGGAGGTTTTAAATCATACCCCAAAATTTTAAATTGAAAATAAAAGGGCATGACTACATAATGAAATTTTGACAAAAATGAGAAAGGAAGAAATCCCTTACTTGGAAGTGTGATACCAAAGGCTTGAGAGAGTCTTGAGAGAGTATTATTAAGAGCTTGGGGAACCTTTGGAGGATTATAGAGAGAGGAGGGAAGGGGTTTTTTGATCTCCAAAGTCTTTTAGTGAAGATGAAGTGGGATCTTGGGTGGGTTTATATAGGAAAGGAGAGGGAATTCATTATTATTTAGGATTTAGACCCTACACCTTAAACTAATCAAAACCGCAAACCATCCAATGGTTTTTTCCCATGTTATTTTCCAAATGGGAGTGGAAAAAGATATTTTATAAGTCCAATGTCATAAATTCTTAAAATATTAGGCTTGATTTTTTGGAGGTGAGTCGCACTCTTAAGGAAAACAATTTAAAAGGAAAAAATGTTTTATAAGTATTGGAGGGTCTACTAAGGCATCATAAGATTAATTAAAAAAATATGAAATCACATTATTTTAAGGATAAAACATATATTTGACAAAAATATCATTTATAGTATTTTATCACATCACTATTGGGTCATCATGATGTTATAAAACACATTATATATGTAAACTGTATTTAATTTTTACCAAAAAATTAAACTGTCTCGAAAAATTATGAAAAAATCACTGTTGGATAATTTTGATGTCCTGATTCCAAAAATAATATTCATATTATATAAATAATTTTCTAAATATGTGAATTTTTACTTTTAAAATAAAAACCAACATTTATCGAAAGTTCATTGGTTTTGACAAAAACAGCTTTCAAAACTTTATAAAAATTTCAATTGTATTATAAAAATTATATGATCATTTATATTTAATAAAAATTAATTTAATAATAATATTTTATTAAAATATTATTTAATTCAAAAATCTATTAATTCATCAAAATAGATTTCTTAATTGAATACTAATTAAAAATAATATTAGTGCTTTAACAACCATTTACAAAGTAACAATATTAAAATGAATGTATATTATTAATAAAAAATAATGTACATAGTCATAGTGCTAGGGTCTTATTACATAACCCCTTAAAAACTTGCATAAGACCTTAGGGTAAGGTGCGCAATGGTGACAGACTCTTGGGGTGGCTCGGATAACATCGCTCGAGTGGTAATCTCTATCAACTTCCACTTATCTCATATGTGGTGCTACTCAAGCTTAATGTATTCAAGCTCATCTTGGGCTTGGTCAAGAGAGAAGCCCAAAGAAACCACCTCTTTTACGAGCTCCGACAAATGGGCCTCGTATAGAGAAATTGTACTGGATGAGGGCATCACTTCCTTTTTCTAAGTAAATTGGATTTGTTAAAGCCCTATATTTATATTAATCATGTGGTCACTATTAAATGACTATATTAGCAACGATCACAATTATTAACAGTATTTTGAAATCAAAAAACAAAAACCAAGGAAGTGCATATAACCATTTTACATAATAAGACATTTAATTAGATCAATAGGGATTTTCATTAACAAAATTTTGGATCATTACAATCTTCCCCCATTAAGAGATTTCACACTTGAAATTTCCTTTTCTCACACTAAAATAGATGTGGGTAACTTTGCCTCATTACTTTCTCTGGTTCCCACGTTGCTTCTTCAAACTTTTGGTTTCTCCACAATACTTTCACAAGGGGAATTGTCTTATTTCGTAGAACGTTTTCCATACGATCTAAGATCTTCACCAGATTCTCTTCATAGGAGAGGTCATTATCCAATGGTACCACCTATATATTGAGTACATGCGATGGTTCTGGTATGTACTTCCTCAAGATTGATACATTGAATATATCATGTACTTGAGATAGGTTTGGTGGGAGTGTTAGTCGATAGTTCCCTACTCCAATGTGATCAAGGATCTCAAAAGGGCCAATGTATCTTGGACTAAGTATTCCCTTATTCCCAAATCTGATAACTCTCTTCCATGGTGATATGTGGAGGAATGTCATGTCTCTGACATCAAACTCTAGGTCTCGTCGACGATTATCAGCATATCTCTTTTGTCGACTCTAGGTAGCTTTAATGAGATTATGGATATTCTTAACCTTATCCACCATTTCTTCAACCATTTCTAGACCTAGGAGTTTTCGCTCCCCAACTCCATCCCAACATGCTGGTGTTCTGCACCTATTCCCATACAGGGCTTCATAAGGATCCATTTCGATGCTTGAGTGGAAACTGTTTTTGTAAGAGAACTCAACTAGAGGAATATGTTGATCCCATCCTCCTTTGAAGTCCATTGGGCATGATATAAACATATCCTCTAGTGTCTGGATAGTCCACTCAGATTGGCCATTAGTTTGAGGATGATAAGTCGTACTGAAGTTCAACTCAGTATTCAGAGTGTTTTGGAGACTCTTCCATAACATAGAGGTGAATCTTGGATCTCGATTAGATACAATCGATATTGGTACTCCATGAAGCCTTACCAAATCTCTGATGTATATCCATGTCAGTTGATCCAATGATAAATCCTCCTGAATTACAATGAAGTGCACAGTCTTTGTAAGACGATCCACAACAACCTAGATAGCATTATATCCTTTGAATGTCTATAAAAGTCCGGTGATAAAGTCCATGGTGATGTTCTCCCATTTCCATGATGGTATAGGTAATGGTTGCATCATCCCCTTATACTTCTGCTTCTTAGCCTTCACTTGCTGACATACCAGGCACTTTGATATATACTCAGCAATCTTCTTATTCACGTTATCCCACCAGTAATTCTCTCGGGGATCTTGATATATCTTTGTGTTTCTTGGGTGGATGGAGAAATTTGAACTATGTGCATCATCCAAACGTTTTTTCTTCAGCTCTGGACTTTATAGAACAAATATTCTTTTCCCAAATCTCACAATTCCTTCTTCATTCACATTGAACTATGAGGATTTCCCTTTTTTTGATAGTTTTCACCTTCTTCTGAATTCCCACATTATCCTTTTGAGCATCCTTTAACCTTTCCAAAAGAGACAGTTGAGCAATCATTTTTGAAAGGATTGATGATTTTCCCTTCTTTATGATTACCATGTCTATATTCATCAAATATAATAATATTGGATCCTTTTCAATTATCATCAATGATATAATTGCTAGGTACTTTCTACTTAGAGCATATGCCACCTTGTTCGCTTTCCCAGGGTGGTAATGGATTGAGAAGTCATAGTATTTGATCAGATCTAACCATCTTCGTTGGGGCATATTCAACTCTTTCTATGTGAATATATACTTGAGGCTTTTGTGATCCTTATATATTTCACACTTCTCTCCAAAGAGGTAATGTCACCAAAGTTTTAAAGTGAAGATCACCACAACCAACTCCAGATCATGTGCTAGATAATTTTTATCATTAAATTTTAATTTCCTTGAAGCATAGGCAATGACTTTGTCATTTTGCATCAACACACATCCCAGGCCATTATTCGAAGCATCACTAAATACCACAAAAAGTTCTGCACTTGTGGGTAGTGTGAGAATGGGTGCAGTGATAAGCCTCCTTTTCAACTCTATAAATCTCTCTTCGCATTCATCACTCCAGCAAATCTTGACTCCCTTACAAGTTAACTTATTAAGAGGATTTTACAATCATGAGAAATTTCTCACAAATCAGTGATAATATCCATATAACCCTAAGAAGCCACAGATATCTGTTACCGATGTTGGACTCGGCCATCCATCTATTGCATCTGTCCTTGAGGGATCCACATCTATCTCATTGCTTGTGATGATATGACCCAAGAATGAGACCCCCTTCAACCAAAACTCACACTTTTTTTACTTTTCATAGAGCTTCTCATTTTGCAAGGTCTCTAGTAAAGTTCGTAGATTATCCTCATGCTCCTCCTTAGTTTTGGAGTATATTAGAAAATCATCTATAAAGACTACCACAAACTTGTTGAGGTAATCTCTATAGACTCTATTTATCAAGTTCATGAAGACTACGAAAGCATTATTGAGTCTTAAAGTCATTACTATGAATTCATAGTGATCATATCTTGTACGAAAAGCAATCTTGGGGATATCTTCCTCCTTCACTCTTACTTGATAATATCTCAAATGTAGATCCACCTTAGAGAATTATTATTCTCCACGTAGCTAATTGAACAAGTCATAAATTTGAGGCAGAGGATACATGTTCTTTATTGTGATTTTGTTGAGCTCATGATAATCAATGCAAAGATGAATTGACCCATCCTTCTTCTTGACGAAGAGGACTAGCGCACCCCATAGTGAAGCACTTGGGAATATAAACCCTTTATTCAGATTCTCCTGTAGTTGTTTCTTCATCTCCTCAAGCTCTACAATATCCATTCTATATGGATTCTTGGATATTGGAAATGCCCTAGGTATAAGATCAATTGAGAATTCAACATCTCTTCTTGGAGGAAGACCAGACAATTCCTCAGGAAACACTTCAGCGAATTCCCCCACAATAGGCATATCTTCAAGGATAGTTGCTTCCTTAGACTCCATCATCTGATCCAGATATGCATACTAATAGGGTAGTAATATCCACGCTTGAGATGATGGTGCTAAAGAAGATTCAACTTCCTCCTTGCACTTTTATAGAATTGGGGGTCGATTCTCTATATAGAGAGTGATTTCCCTTTCATAGAAATTTATGTTGGATCTATATAAGGAAAGCCAATTCATGCCTAGAATTGCATCAGATTCCACTATAGGGAGTATGATGAGGTTCTCTGAGAAGTTCAATCCACAAATTATGATAGGGGAGGAGTTATATTCATGGGTTTCAATGGTTTCCCCATTTTCCATACTCACTGAAATCTTTACTTTCATGATTTTTCTTGGTGTTGGGATTGTTCTACTAGACTTTCAGGATAAAAAAGAATGCGTAGAACCAGAATTAAAAATTATGTTCGTTATTCTTGAATGAATAACTAGCGTACATATCACCACTTCATTTTTATGGTTCACTTCAGTGGTAGTGATGGAAAAAAGGCCATTATTGATGCCTTGGAGGTTGTTGGTTTCCTCCGAAAACCCTTGGCTTTGGGAACTGATTTGTAAAGTGCCCTGGTTCTTTATAGTTGAATCAATGAACAACATGTTGAGGGTTTAATGGAGTTTTCCTCTCCTCTATTGTAGCCGTGGGTTTTTATTTTTGACAGTTAATGGGTAGGTTCGCTTCTCTTTCACACCTAAAGCATTTCCTCATCCCCTTCAGGAAATCTTCTGGGTGCTTCTTTCTGCACCTTTGGCAAGTGGGGTGCTGAATTTTCTTAGCACCATTGGATTTATCCATCGGACCACCAAAATTAAATTCCACCTTATGCTTTGTATCCCCATGATACACCTGATATTCTCCAATCTCTATTTCGACTTTGAGGGCACATCGGACAATTTCCTCATAGCTCTCGAAGTCACAGATTGCTATGGCTTTCTGTAGGCTAGGTTTTAGCCCACCAAATAAGTAGTCAACCTTACATTCATGGGTAAAAACAAATCCGGAGGCATATCGTTCAAGCCTTATGAAGTTTATCTCATATGCTCTGATGGATTTTTCGTCTTTTTTCTTGAGGGCAAGGAAGTCCCTTTCCATCTTAAGTTAGAGGGTGTTTGGAAAATATTTATCAAAAAAAAATTTCAGAAATCCTTACATTCCAACGCCTAAATCTCTCCCTTAGGCTTCATATTTTTTATCAATGTCCACAATTGATCAGTTTCACCTTCCATACGATAAGAATCTAGAAGAACCTTTTCTTGTTCAGAACATTGAAGTATGGAGAATATCTTCTCAATGGAGTTGATCCATTGTTCGGTGATTTAGGGATCAAATGATCCATTAAAATTGGGAGTCCTTTGTCTCATGAAGCTCTCAACTGTGACTTGTTATTTCTTAGGGGGTTTCGAATGTTCCTCTTGACCCACACTTCTATTCAAAACATGAGTTAACTGAGAGAGTATCGTGAAAAATTTTGTGATTCCTGCTCCCATCAAGTTGGGCATCTCATTAGAACAGTTATCACATTGATCTTCACATCGGTTGTTAGCTCGAGTCCTCCTTTTACCGGCCATTGGCAAGAATAAAAGGAAAGTTATGGGAAATACATAAAGGTTAATCCAAAGACAAAAACGTGTTACTTATAAATTAATTGTATTTCCTTAACTTATGAATCTATTAGCTTCAATCTATGTTATCCATGATCTACTTCCCAACATATATTCTTAAGGTCATTTTTTTATTCCCTTAACAATGGTTCATAATTATCTTATGAATTTAATAAATCATATCCCCTAGGAGTTTCGTAACCAAGATTGCAGTAAGGCATGTTGTCATGTATCAGGATACCCCAGGTCAAGCCTGAAACTCCTTGTCAGAGTTTTCACTCCAAGGTACATATGTGACAGAGCCGCCTCTACCTGCTCGTATCTAGACAGGGATATATTTTCTTGATAAACCACTTACTCAATACTCACCAAAATTTTGGGATGTTTTTATTATACTAAGTCTTATCCCTAAGGCTTCACTAAGGTTTTCTAATCCTAATCCCAAAAATAACTAAACATGTCCTATGATACCAACTATAAAAATCCTGATCTTTATTACACACTTAAACATGATTTATTACATAAGAACCTTCACTTTATATAACAAAGATGATCGATAGTTCTAGTATCTTTTGGTATTAGTAACATTACATAATAACTTAGAACATAAAACACAACATCTTTATTGAAAACTTCTTTTACATGACCACTACATTCCTTCGTACTTAGCATTGCATGGGATAACCTGAGGACATGCATAAGAAAAGGGTGATCTATAAAGCTTAGTAAGGGAGTAAACAAGGCATAACATGAATAATACAATACATTTAAGGAAATAGTCATATCAATAGATCATAAGATAAACATGAACATAAAGGCATGATATAACATGATTAACATAACATGGAAATGCGACAACAACATTTAACATGATTTTAGCATGAGCCAAGGATCATTGAACATGGAGCATGAGTAAAACCTCATTGAACTTAAATTATCAAGAGTAAACCCTCATTTCACTTGACGTATCATGATACTAATATTTACCCAATGCATTGGAGCGCTATCAGGGTGCACCCTTCTTAATCATTTCATTTCATACATAAGTGTGCCACATGGATCATATAACATGGAATCATTCAACATCATCATTTATTCCATGATAAATGAATGAGGAATAAATATATGAAACTATATAATCAATAAATAAATGTACATAAAGGTGAATACCCTTGATAGAGAAATGGGCATGGTATTCACTGCACAATGACATTGGCTTGGAAAATCGCAGTGCATTTTAGGCAACATAACGACATGAAATAAGAATTCATAAAAATGGTTTACAAAATAGAAAGGGGTGTCTCATCATATTTACATGAAATGGATAGTAAGTGGGTCATATATATACATTTCCAAACATATGTAATAGAATTTAGATTCATAATACAAAATAATTTCTTGAATGTAAATGAGGAGAGAGAAATCTCTTATGGAATTCTGGCATGGTAACAGGTGTACATGGGAGGCACTAATGAGAGAGAAAGGAGTATAGCATCATTAAAACATAGTTAGGGAAGTATGGGTAGGTGTTAAATCATACCAAAAAATTTTAAATTAAAAATAAAAGGGTATAACAACATAATTAAATTTTAACAAAAATGAGAAAGGAAGAAATCTCTTACTTGGAAGTGCTATCCCAAAGGATTGGGAGAGGCTTGAGAGAGGATTAATGGGAGCTTGGGGAACCTTGGGAGTATTCTATAGAGAGGATTACAGGGGTTGTTAGAGCTACAAAGGATTTTATTTTAGATGAAGGGGGATCTTGGTTGGGTTTATATAGGAAAGGAGAGGGGATTCTTTATTATTTAGGATTCGGATCCTACACCTTAAACTAATAAAAACCACAAACCATCTCATAGTTTTTTCCCATGGTTTTTCCAAAGGGGAGTGGAAAAAAATATTTTATAAGTTCAGTGGCTGAACTTCTTAAAATATTAGGCTTCATTATGTGGAGGTGAGTCACACTCTTAATGAAAACAATTTAAAAAGATAAAATGTTTTATAAGGCTTGGAGGGTCCAATAAGGCACCATAAGATTAAAAAAATAAAATATAAAATCACATTAATTTATTTATAAAACATATATTGGTAGAAAATATCATTTATAGTATTTTATTACATCATTATTGGTTCATCATGATGTCATAAAACACATTATAAATTTAAACGGTATTTAATTTTTACCAAAAAAATTGACTGTCTCAGAAAATTATGACAAATTCACCATTGGATGATTTTGATGTCATTATTCCAAAAATAATATTAATTTTATATAAATAATTTTCTAAATATGTGAATTTTTACTTTTAAAATAAAAACCAACATTTATCGAAAATTTGTGAGTTTTGAAGAAAATAGCTTTCAAAAGTTTATAAAAATTTCAATAGTATTATAAAAATTATACGACCATTTATATTTAATAAAAATTAATTTAATAATAATATTTTATTAAAATATCATTTAATTCAAAAATCTATTAATTCATCAAAATAGATTTCTTAATTGAATACTAACTAAAAATAATATTAGTGCTTTAACAACCATTTACAAAGTAACAATAATAAAATGAATGTATATTCTTTATAAAAAAATAATGTACATATTCATAGTGATAGGGTCTTGTAACATAACCCCTTAAAACACCCGCATAAGACTTTAGTGTAATATGTGTGATGGTGACAAACTCTTGGGGTGGCTCGGATAACATCACTTGAGTGGTAATCTCTATCAACTTCTACTTCTCTTGTAGGCATTTCCACTCAAGCTTAATTTATTCAAGATTGTCTTGGGTTTGGTCAAGAGAGAAGCCCAAAGATGACACCTTCTTTCTGAGCTCTGACAAATGGGCCTTGTATAGAGAAATTCTACCAGATGAGGGCATTGCTTCCTTTGTATGAGTAAATTGGATTTGTCAAAGCCCTATATTTATATTAATCATGTGATGAATGTTCAATGGCTATATTAGCAATGGTAACAATTCTTAATGGTATTTTGAAATCCAAAAACAAAAAACCAAGGAAGTAAATACGTTTTATATGATCATTCTACATAATAATACATTTAATTAGTTCAAGAGGGATTTTCATTAACAAAAGTTCAAGTCGTTATAGAATACCCATGTTTGGGGTATTGTGTGTTATGTATTATTAACCCTTTTAAGACTTGTTATGGTGTGTTTGATTGAGGAAGTGTTATTGATTATGAATAAGGTTCATTACCTATATTATGGATGTGTTTCCCATGTTTGTTTGATTTTGGTCGTTGGGTCTAGGAAGCATGTTAGGCTTTCTTTGTTTCCATGCCTTGTGTTGTTAGGATGGAGTTACTATTTATTTTGTATGTGAAAGTGATTCGCACTGTGAAGTATGACCAAGGGGAAATTACTATGAGATATTCGCAAGTCAAGGTCATTTATGTATTAATTGTTGTTCTGTTGACCCAGAGGTATTGATTGTGAGAGCTGTCATGTGGTCATTGACTAGAGGGGTTAGACTATGAGAGCTACCCAGAGGGTCATTATTAAATGAATGTTGGACCATAGGGAATTAACTGTGAGAGCTTTCAGGAGGTTGTTATATTTTATTGATTCTATACTAACCAATGGGTATTGACCATGAGAGATACCCAGGTGTTCATTTGTAATTGATTAGTTCTATGTGGGACCAAAGTGGTTAAACTATGTGATCTTTCCCAGAGGGTCATTATTGCTTACTGAATTGATAATATGTTGAACTGGAAGGGTTAGACTATGAGAAATTTCCTATAGGGTTGTTGTGAATATTTTAATTATTGTGACGAGTCTTCCAAGCTAAAGCACAAGCTTGGACTCAGTCTTACTGGTTTCTTTAGATGGTCTTCTGAGACGTCTTTTTGTTATATTATACAGGGGGATACAGAGCTTAGGATAGATCCTAAGGTTAAATTACTCAATGGATTGAATAATTAATAAATGTAAATGAATGTAATTGGAAAGTGTA
This sequence comes from Viscum album, assembly GCA_963277665.1. Taxonomy (NCBI): domain Eukaryota; kingdom Viridiplantae; phylum Streptophyta; class Magnoliopsida; order Santalales; family Viscaceae; genus Viscum; species Viscum album. The sequence continues at coordinate 21,430,766 of OY728164.1, forward strand.
GGATCATTTACTTTTGAGTACTTCCATGTTTATTGCTTCATTTGCATATCGCCTGCTATATATATATATATATTCACTAAAAGTTAGGCACATATCTTTTCGTGGTTTCCTACTGGGATTCGTCTCACACCATGTTTGGGTCAAGCTTTGGACTCAAACAGATTATATTTTTGCAGGTATATATAAAGGCAAGCGCCCTTCTTTCTTAGGTACTTGATTGTTGTTGGATCTGGAGAGCATGGTACCAAGCTGAGGCTTGCGATGCTGTTGGAGTTACTTATTTTATGTACTTTGGTTTTATTATTGTATTTACATCATTATGACTTGTTTTTTTGGTTTCCTAGATACATGTTACATGCATCATTTATTTATATATGCTACAATTGTTTATATTATCAGTCTTCCTTTATTTACTTCTATTGTATGGTATTACTACTTCTGTTACTGTGTACTACTTGTTTCCACTGCATTACTCTACCAATGAGAGCATATTTTCCCCACTATCATACCCAAGGCCCTCACTGCTAGTCGGAAGCCTTTGAAATTTGGGGAAATGTGCTTGAGTCCGTGTGAACAACCGGGTATGTGGCACCTTTGGGTGGAACCTGGAACTGGGAGGTTACAAAGTGGTATTAAAGGATTTTCTTTTTTTCTTTGTCTTAATATTTGGATCCTATAGATAGGGATGGGAAAAATGGGTAGTTGGTAATAATCTTCTCTCGGGAGTAGCTAACCCGTGTGTAGGGAAAATCCAATTTACCTTGGATATTGCAATTTTTCTTGTTTTTCAATTGTTACAGTTGATCTGATTTCACCATTGGGTGATTCACTTGTTTTGTGTTATTATGATTGATATTAATGAGGCTCTATTTCTGTTGTAACCCAATGAGATGAGGGCACTCCATATCATGCATCACATAGGAACTTGCTATAGATCACATTTCATGCATTCTTGTCATGCCATTTAGGGTGCATTACTGATTTCATGTTGTTGTGATAGATGTTGTTCTAGATATGCATGTTGTTATGATATATGTCATGATATAATACCTTCTATTTTGATAAGGTATTGGAATATGTAACGTTTCATTTGGATGGATTCCAAACTTTGGTCCCTAAGATGTTATGGTTTTTCTTGGATCGGAATTTGGTGGATCATGTTTGAAATTTAATTGGATTTTTTCAAGATATGATATGAATAAGGATGCCAAACTTTTATTTGTGGGAGTATGGGCTCTCACAGTTTGGAAATTTTTATTCCTTGGACAAAATTTTAAGTTTTTAAGGGTTTAGGTGGAGTTTCATAGGTCTACTATCTAGAAACCCAGACAACACAGCATGTGGTGTTATGAACACATGTCATGTGTTCTTATGTTCTGGAAGAAAAAACTTTTATTAAGTACACGACGTGTACTGTATGTAAACATAGTGTACCATATGTATAGGTCGTATAGTGCTTGACCATGTGACTAATTGTTTGAGAATAGAAACGGGGTTGGGAAACTTTTATTAGAACACGTCATGTCTAGATGGTACATTCCATGTGTAGAGAACCATGTATCTGGCCATGTGACCAATGACACGGGTCGATAAAACTTAGGTTGTACATGTCGTGTCTAGCTTGTACACGTTGTGTAGAGCCGACCATGTATCTGAATGTGTGACTAACGACATGGGTGATTAGGACTTAAGCATTACACGCTGTTTCTAGAGTGAACACACTATGTATTTTTACACGAGAGAGAACTATGTAGTCCTACCCATGTAATAGAACTTAGGCAGGTTGAGAAATTCAAGTACATGTTGTGTCTCAGGAGGAACACACTGTGTGTATGGGTGTTACACAACCAGGTTTAACAAAGGTACACACTATGTTAAAAGCTTAAGGGAATATATTGTGTTGGGGTTATACATGTCGTGTAACCCTGTTTTGTAAAACATGAATGTTTCTTCTCATATAACTTTATTTCACTTCTAAGTTGTTGTCCTTGATAATCTTAAATTAAGGTGTGCACTTGACCTTGAAGATTCATGCCACCAAGACGTCCTCCGGTTGTAAACTAGGTACAGGGCGATGATTAGACACCAGAAATGATAGATTAGGGACTACCAGCAAATCCTCTTATCATGTCTATTTTGGCACCAATTGTTATACCAAATGCAGGTGTTGATGCACAATTCCATGAAGGCTTTTTGAGGATGTTATATAATTTTTAGGTAGCATTGTATCCTACCCCACATATGGAAGAGTTAACGCGAGTGTTCCAGTAGCATAATCCTCCCACTTTTTCAGGGGATGTAGGACTATATGCTATAGATTCATGGTTGGAGGCCAGGATTACTATCTTTGATCATCTAGAGACATCTCCTAAGAAGAGAGTGAAGCTTGTGACTTACATGCTACGTGATTCCGCTAAGAGATGGTGGGATGTTATATCACAGGCGGGTAGTCGTCGGGATATGTCTTGGGAAGAGTTTCATAGAACCTAATATGATTATTTCTATCCTAATACATTGAGGGATGATCGAGCCTGAGAGTTCATGAATTTGGAGTAGGGAACTCTTTCAGTGATGGATTACTCTTCTGGTTTTACAGAGCTTCAGTGATTCACACATCTTCTGGGAGGTGATGAGTTATCTTTGGCTAGGCGGTTTGAGGGTGGTCTCAAGTATGACATCTGATCACAGGTGAATGTTTTCAGGATGACCTCAGTGACTGCTATAGTAAATTAGGCACTGATTACTGAGCGTAATTTGAGGGAGTTGGGATCTACGAGCAAGGGTGGTTCATCATCTAGAGATAGTACTCCTTCGACAGATAGCAGGAAGCACTTTATGGAGATTTCATGTGATGTTTCTTTAGGTATCCAAGTTGTATGCTACCAGTACAGGAAGAGTGGTCATACGAGACCACATTTCCCAAAGGACACAGTTGAGTGTTGGTCTTGCAGAAAGATGGGTCATCTTCATCATTTTTTAGGTGTTCTCACCAGCAGCTAGTAACAAGGGGTTCTGTTATGAATCCACGTTCAGGAGAAGGCCAACTAGTTTCTCATTAGTTAGTTAACTGATGTTTTTCAAGCTGTTCAGACTGAGGAGGAGGTCGTGGATGTGATAGCCAGTCAGCAGGATATTAGAGACAGTAGGGTGGATCAGCTCAGGGTAGTCAGGTAGGGTCGCAGGGCCGCAGTACAGGTCATACTTTTGCAGTGGAGAAGACCCAGAAAGAGAAAGATCTAGGACCCTCTATGGTGAGAGGTATGATTCTAGTTACCTTCATTTCATCTTCTTCTCTTTTTGATACTATGGATTCCCATTGTTTTATATCTATTGATATTTTGGAGAGCCTTGGGCTCTGTATATTTACTTCTAAAGATGTTATGACGCTAGACACTCCATTGGGGATTAGGATGACTAGTGTACGTTAGTTCAAGGAGTTCCCTATTGAGATTGGTGGGTGTTACTTTTTATGGGACCTCTATGTCTTAGAGATGATAGGATTTAATGACATTCTTAGAATGGACTGGTTAGTCTCTTTCCAAGCCTTTGTTGACTGTTATCATCATAGGGTGAGTTTCACGTCACCAGAGGGTGGGTGTTTTCTATACAAGGGAAAATGGGATGTCCAGGAAAGTAGAGATAGACCCGAGCATCTTGGGTTGGTAGGAATTACAGCCCTGATTTCTAGTTTATATCTGGATGACCAGGACACTTAACATATTGAATTTACTCTAGTGGTGGATCGCTTCAGGGATGTCTTTCCAGATAACTTTTCAGGATTACCTCTGTAGAGAGAGGTATATTTCTCTATTGATCTTGTTCTATGAGTGGAACCAGTGTTCATTCCTCCTTATAGGATAGCTACACCAGAGTTACATGAGCTCAAGAAGTAGTTAGAGGAGTTGCAGGAGAAGGGTTTCATCTGACCCGGTACTTATTCTAGGGTTTTTTCTATCCTTTTTTTCAAAAAAAGGTAGATAGTACCCTCACAATTTGCATGGATTATAAGAATCTAAACTGGTTGATGGTTAAGAACTGATATCCATTTTTGAGGATTTATGATCTCTTTTATCATCTTCGGAGAGACCGGGTGTTCTCGAATATTGACTTGAGATCCAGTTATCATCATTTGTGCATTAGACCATCATATATACCTATTACAGCCTTTTAGAGCAGGTATGGTCTATACGAGTATTTGGTTATGTCATTCAGTCTCAAGAATGCACCACCAGCTTTCATGGCACTGATGAACTTATTTTTCCATCCTTACTTGGATTCTGTTGTGGTAGTCTTCATTGATGATATCTTGGTGTACTCTCACACTCGACACGACCATGATACTCCCCTTGAGATCATTTGAGTACACTGAGATAGAATCCGTTATATGTTAAGATCTCAAAATACCACTTTTGGATGGACTAGATTCACTTCTTAGGTCATGTTATCTCTGAGATAGGAGTATCAGTAGACCTAGAGAAAGTGAGAGCAGTAGTTTCCTAGGGGAAACCGAAGAACTTATTTGAGGTACGAAGTTTTATAGGGTTGTATGGAAACTAAAAGAACTTTATTTGGGACTTTTTACACTTAGTAGCACCACTGACATGTCTGACTAAGAAGGGTGAGAAGTACTTATAGATAGATTCATTCGATTCATACTTTTAGGAGCTGAAAGGGAGATTGACTTCACACTGATACTAATTTTTCTGGAGCCGGAAAAGAGTTACATTGTTTACTACGATGCATCAGGTTCGGGCTGGGAGTAATGCTTATTCAGGGGGAAGGAGTCATTGCATACAGGTTTTGGCATTTGAGTCCACATGAGAGGAATTACCTGACACATGATCTCAAGTTAGCTGCAATTGTGCATGTTTTACATTGCTGAAGACATTATCTTTTGGGATAGAATTTTGTGGTATACACTGACCACAAAAGTCTCAAGTATATCTTTAATCAGCATGATCTAAATTTGCGATAGAAAAGGTGGATTTATTACCTTAAGTCTTTTTACTTTGAGCTTACTTACACACCTAGGAAAGGCAATGTAATGGTCGATGCGTTGAGTAAGAGGACTCAAATACAGGAAGTTCGAGAGTCGAGTAGTGAGTGGAAGCTTATGGATCTGTTATCTAAGATGCATTTGGAGGTGCATGACAGATAGGGGCATACATTTCTTTATTCTGTATTTGTTACTTATACTCTACTGGGTCGAGTGATAATGAGGAATCTATTAGAATATGAAGGCCTAGTCCAACAGGAGAGTGTCAAGTGAGGACCCTACTTTTGGATGGACCTTAGGTGACGATGATATCTTGTGTTTCCATGGACTCGTATGGGTGTTAGTAGACATACATGAGGATTTGATGTGATATTTTCATTCCTCAGTTTGGGAAGTTCATCCTGGTGTCACCAAGATGTGTTGAGATCTACACCATCATTATTGGTGGCCAGGTATGAAGAGAGATATAGCTGGTTTTGTTATGAGATGTTCCACCTATCAGTAGATGAAGGCAGAGCATCAGCGACTGGCAGGGATTTTATAATGGTTACCCATTCCTGAGAGGAAGTGGAATGATGTTGTGATGGATTTTGTGATGGGTTTACCGAGTTCTCCTTAAGGGAATTATGTTATATTGGTTGTGGTTGACAAACTCATGAAGGTTTCGCATTTCTTTCCAATCAAGGAAACATTTAATGTTGATGATCTTGGAATGATGTACATCTGAGAGATTGTACGTCTGTATGGGGTTCTACACTCTATTGTTTCAGACAAGGAATCATGTTTTACTTCTCATGTCTGGCAGGGACTACAAATGGATTTGGGTACACAGGTAATTCTAAGTACAGCTTACCATCCCCAGAAAGATGGCTAGTCTGAGCATACGATTTAGGTTTTTGAGGAAATGTTGCAAGCATGCAACTTGGATTTTGGGGGTTTGGGGGAGAGACACATACCCATAGTGAAGTTTTCCTAAAATAATATTTTTAGGCGATGATTCAGATAGAACCTTATGAGGCTTTGTACGGTAGTCCATGTTGATCACCCCTATGTTGGCTGGAGGCAGGAGAGGCAACTATGCTAGGACCTCATCTTGTCTAGGAGACCACTGAGCAGGTGGAGTTGATTTGGAAGAGGATGGATATTGAACAGTCTTGGTAGAAATATTATGTTGATTGATGGAGACGACCTTTGGAGTTTGAGGTTGGAGATTAGGTTTTCTTATATTTCACACCGAGGTTGGAACATAGGAGGATTAGGATATAGGGGAAGCTTTCACAAAGATACGTCGATCCTTTTGTGGTTTTGGAGAGATTTGGTCTGGTTTCCTATTGGTTGTAGTTACCTCAGAGGTATCAGGCTATGCATGATGTCTTTCATGTTTCTCAGCTACAGTGTTACTTTTCAGACCCATCTCACGTTTTTCAACCCGATGAGGTTTAGTTGGAGGTGGATTCATACTTTGAGAAACACCCTATATGGATTTTGGATTGCATCACAAAGGTTCTCTATGGTCAGTCTATTCCTCTGGTACGGGTGCTATGGCAGCACGGGTGAGTATAGGACGATACTTGAGAGAGGGAGGCTGACGTACAATCCCAGTGGCCAGAGTTGTTTGAAGTTTTTTCTTCACCACCTTTAGAAGAGAAATTTGAGGACTAATTGATTTAATGGGGGAAGTTTTTAAGAACCAGGATCTTTGTTTTAGGTATGGATCTTTATTTCGGGTTGTTTTTTGGGAAAAAGATGATTTTTAAATTTTCTAAGTACACGTCGTGTACTTTTGAGTACATGTCGTGTACCCAGTTGTCATGTGTAGCTATGTACTATCATGTAACATCTGAGTACATGGCCATATAGGTGACTTGGAAACCCACCTAAAACACGAGTTGGTTGTGGCTAGTACACGTTGTGTACATTAAATAAACACGCTATGTACTTTTGTTTTTAATTGATTAATCATAGAAGGGTCACATCTGAACTCTAGAATGCTCTTATTCTCCTCGTGTCTCATACAGGAGAGTGATGAACGGCTAAGAAACATAGAGATCCTCCCGATCCTCCGTCCAAGCTCCTATTGATACGTCGTTGAGTGCGTTGGATTCTCACCGGTGATTTCACTCTTCCCCTAGAGCCTCTCTTCCTGATTTCTCATCTCTCGTGAGTTATTCAAGGTTTAACGTTTTTAACCTTTTTATAGATCTACGACATTATAGGCTGATTCAAGGGCCAATGTTCGAGAGTTTTCATCGTACGACATCGAGGTTGGAGGTTTTTTCCTTTCTTGGATTATATTTAGATTATATATACTTATAGTGCCAAATACCCATGTTTGGGTTATTTCGTGTTATGGATTATTAACCCTATTTAAGACTTGTTATGGTGTGTTTGATTGAGGAAGGGTTATTGATTATGAATAAGGTTCATTACCTTGATTATGGATGTCTTTCCCATGTTTGTTTGATTATGTTTGTTAGGTCTAGTAAGCATGTTAGGATTCCATTGATTCCATGCCTTGTGTTGTTAGGATGGAGTTACTATTTATGTTGGATATTCATGTGGTTTGCATTATGAAGTATGACCAAGGGGAATTTATTGTGAGAGCTTCCCAAGATAGGGTCATTTATTTATGAATTGTTGTTATGTTTACCCAGAGGTATTGACTGTGGGAGATGTCGGTTGTCATTGACTAGATGGTTTAGAATGTGAGAGCTACCTAGAGGGTCATTATTAAATGAATTTTAGACCATAGGGAATTGACAGTGAGAGATGATAGGGGGTCGTTATATTTTATTGATGCTATGCTGACCAAGGGATATTGACCGTGAGAGCTACCTAGGTGGTCGTTTGTAATTGATTATTGTTATGTGGGATCAAAGGGGTTAGACTGTGTGAGCATTCCCAGAGGGTCATTATTGCTTACTAAATTGATAATATGTTGAACCATAGGGGTTAGACTATCAAAACTTTCCCAGAGGGTTGCTGTGAATATTTGAATTATTGTGACGAGTCTGCCAAGACAAAGCAAAAGCTTGGACTTAGTCTTACTGGTTTGTTTAGATAATCTTCTGATACATCAATTTGTTATATTATATAGGGGGATACAGAGCTTAGGCTAGGTCATAAGGTTACATTATTCAATTCATTGAATAATTAATAAATGTAAATGAATGTAACTGTAAACTGTATGATTTTTTACTTTTGATTACTTCCTTGTTTTTTACCTCATTTTCATATTGCCTGCTATATATATATTCATTGACAGTTAGGCACATATATTTTTGTGATTTCCGACTAGGATTCATCTCACACCCTATTTGGGTCATGATTTAGACCCAAACAGATCATATGGTTGCAGATATATATAAGCACAAGCTCCCTTCCTCCTCAGGTACTTGATTGTTGTTGGATATAGAGAACATGGGACCAAACTGAGGCTTGTGATACTCTTAGAGTTAGTGATTTTATATACTTTGGTTTTAGTATTGTATTTACAGCATTGTGACTTGTTTGACTACTTTCCTAGATACATGTGACATGTATAATTTATTTATATATGTTGTAGTTGTTCATACTATTAGTCCTCAGTTGTTTACTTCTGTTGTATGGTATTACTACTACTGTTATTGTGTACTATTTGTTTCTGTTGCGTTACTCTTCCAATGAGGGCATAGTTTCTCCACTATCACACCTAAGGCCCTCACTTCTAGTTAGCAGCCTCTGGCATTTGGGGAAATGCGCTTCAGGCCATGTGACCAACTAGGTACAGGGCACCTTTGGGAAGCACTCAGAACTAAGACGTTATAGTGGGTATGAATAGGAATAAACTCATTATAAAAAATATATTAAATCCATACTCAATAAAAATTAATTGATTAAATCTTTGTAAATAAAACCCAATTTTTAGTAAAGTCTTTTTTCTTCAAAAATATGTTTTCTTAAAAAATGATTTTTATTGCCTTTTGTAAGAAAATATTATAATTAATTTTTTCCAATTTTAGAAAATTAATTTTTTAAATCATTATATGAAAAATATCTTAGGCTGAATTTTTTAGAATTTTTCTGAAAAGTTTGATTTTTAATGAATAGTTAAAATATTGATTTTTATTGAAAACCGTATTTTTGTATCAAGTATTTACAAAGTTCAATTTAGTTTTAAAATATATTCATATAAAAATTAGTTAAAAATTATTATTTATAAACCAATAATGGTTTTTAGAAGGAATTTTATACTTTAATTTGGTATAAAAACATGTTTATACATAAAAAAACATTTTTATGAAAAACTATTTTTCATTAAGTTTTTTGGGTTTAATTTTAAATTAAAATATGATAATTATATAAATTTAATTTCATAAAATTGATTATATATTTATAATAACCATAATTAATATTATTTAATAAGTTTAAATTAATTTTTGATCATAATGAATAGTAAAAAATAGTAAAAATTGGTTACCATGGTTAAGGTTAAAACAGGCTTACAGGGGTTAAAACTAAAGAGATTTGGGTTAAAATGACCTAAAAACTGTATATCCATATTTTGAATCTATATAATCTAATATTTTTAAATGGTACATTTTAGATCCATTTTTATTAAGCGAGACATTAATATATTTTTTATTTTTAAAAATTCCAAGTGTGTCCTCTCACCCACTTATAAAAGGAAATCCCTTCTTCTATTCTATTCACAATTGAAGAGACTTTTGATTTAGAAAATCCCTTTCCAAATATATTTATTACATCCATACCCATTTCCTATAGTCCCTTTCTTTATCATAAAACCATCCTAAGAAGGCTTTAGTTGTAAACCAAATGAGGTTTTCTGAAGAAGAGTTATAGTTTTTAGCAATGAATTTCTATTTTATTTCTTATAACACCTCATTAAAATATTCTTCAGAAATTATAGGAATACCCTACATCCATTTCCTCTTTCATCAAATGTGAAATTAAATTTTCATTCATGTGTACGGAGGATTACCACCTCAGAAACTGATGTAATTTGTTTTCCATCACTCCCTCTCACAGATAATTATAATGATGGATTTAATGTATATATTTGATATTTATGAAATATTTATAGTTCTATAAAATTAATATTTCACATATTTTCTTACCTTTCCATTCATTGAAAAATGATAACGTTGTTCGATCAGACGTGTTAACTACCACCTCCATGAAGTGATGTGATTTGTTTTTCACGACCGCATCACATGGATGGTGTATATAAGTTTATTAAAATAAATAATATTTCATTTATGATATAATTATAATTTTTTAAATATAAAACAATACTTAACTTCTTTTCATCATGATCTTTGAAAATGGAAATGTTACTCATGCGTATGCACGACCTATCGTTTCAATGATTGTAACGTAGTTCATTTTTCAAAACCATATTTCATAGTTGGTTTTAAAAATATAATTTATGTATGAAAATGATAATTATTTAATTATTATTATTATGGATGTGATGTAACAATTTTGTCTTTTACCATAGTCAGCCTACTGAATTTATTTCGGGCATATGAACTAGATATCATCAAAACAACTAATGTGAACTTAATTCATTAAGAAAATAAATATAACATGGTAATAAAAATAATAAAAGGAATAGTAAACATGAAAAGGGTTATAAATCAATTATTTAATTAATTTGAATTTATTATTCATGAATATAAGGAATTTATGTGATGAGTCGAACTAGAGGTAAGGGATTTCATCTCAATTTCCACTCCATTAAGACATATTTGGTATAATATAACAATTTACTTTTATGTGGTGTATATACTGAATATTTGAGGTATTTAACATGAATATATATTTATTAATGAGGATTAATTATTCAATTCATGTTACCCTTTCAAGAGTAATTTTTAAATGAAAATCCAATCTTATTTCTCCTTTCGACCATGTATATTCTCTTCTATGCCCATATTTTACAAAATTATTTTACAAAATTCTTATTTATAACTTAAATGATTTATTAATTAAATTTTAAGTTATCCTTGAATTTTTACAAGGTTTTAAAGAAATACTTTTAATGTTTTTGTGAAAGGGTTGTTTTCAACATTTTGTAAAAAGTTCAAAAGGAATGTTTTATTTTTAACATATACGATGTTAACAGACTTTCCCACCACCATAACCATTTTACAAACTTTATCTTATTCTATAAGATTTAAATTATTTTTTAATGTAAAATATTTATGAAAACTTATTTTAAATGTTTTTCTTTTATTTTATTCTATTCTTTAAAATAATTGATTTTACTACAAAAAAAATTCTAATGGTTATCTATCATTTATTGATTAATTATGTGGACATTTAGTTTCTATTGAAACATTAAATTTCTTATGATAAATGTATATTACAATTATCTTAAATATACATACTATTTGTATCATTTATATTATTTTTTCTTAAACCATATATCATTTCTTCATACAATGTTGTACTACAAAAATTATTTAATTGATTGGGGAAAACCGTGATAAATTCATATTATTTACTAAATTTGGATATTTTTTTATAAGGCGTATTTTTATAAATTAAAATAATCATTAAATATATGTTGAATGCATTGGAAATATAGTGAAAGGTTGGGTCTAGTTATAGATAGCCCTTGGATTCATCAACATGTCTCATGAGAAAAATTGATAAGGTGGTATTAAATGGGTTTCTGGTGCAAACCTATCCATAGATTAAACTTTCTTGGCATAAGGATTTTACAGTATAGATATCATGTTGTCCAAAACTATAATGTATAATATTAATCATTTCCTTTATTGAAAATTTAGTTATTATTATCTTTGATATTACTGCATTTATATTATCCACGGATGCATTTCATGCTCAAGTTATTGATTAAATGGAATGTGTTTTTGATTATTTAACTTTCTATATTGATTATGCCTTATTGATTTATGATAGATTCTATTATATATAACTATTATTAAAAATATTATCTCACAATTTATTTTTTTCCCCAGGATATGGAGAAGCATTTTATGAATAATATCAAGGATGAAAAAATGATTTTATGGCATATATTTCATATTTCTAATGTAATATGGTAATCATGTATAAATATGGTTCATTAAGACTACTAAATTTATCAGTCCTTCAGGATTAGATCCCTTATATATATGATAATGTAATAAAGTAGACATAAGATTTGGGTTACTGATGTTGGGGTTATTAAATGCATGTTACAACTTATTATATACCTTCCAATAAAAGTTCTTCTTGGGTGTTCCACTTATTATCATTAGATATGTCCAACATAAAAAATGATATTTGGAATGAAGTCTTATTTCAAAAAGAATAACTATCCTTAAGTATTAATTATTAAAGGTTATTTGGCCTATAAAGGAATAGATTTGTGTTTTATTTATTTGAATAATGTTGATATGAGGTATAATTGACCATTAAGAAATAAAGATGAGAATAAAAATTCAATTGAGCCAACATTTCCATCACTTCCAAAAAAAATTGGGGTTTTTTGGGTTTATGTACATTTACTAATTTGATCCTTGAGGAGAGGGATATGGAACATCATAATGTGTTGTTTAATTCCAATGTTGTGGATAAATACATCAAGTAGTTACGATCAATTAATTTTTACTCAAAATTAATTATGTGGAAAAGTTCTATTACTAATGTATTATTCTACAATGTTATAGAAAACATAAGGAAATTATAAATTTAACACATTATTCCTTAATTATTAAATAGATATAGAAGTTTCATGTCCAAAAATTTCATGAATAGTTCAAATCTCCCATAAGTCCATAAATTTGTTAATTTTTTTTATTATGGAATTGGTTACCAGCATTAATGAATCTTCAATATATGGAAGTATAAGAGTTTACTGAATAGTGTAGCATATCATGAGATTATATCATTGTCATTCAATTATAATATGATGGTATGTGAGTGTAAATCATCTTTCAATAATAGATACAAGTTTATTGTTACCAGTCATTCAGTAAACATGAAAATTAAAAATAATGGTGTTATGTTTAACACTAAAACAAATTTTTATGAAAAATTATGTGATAGGAACCCACATTAAATATATTTATTATATTTTAGTTTTGTGGAGAAAAATAATTATACTAGATTGTTAGTCTCAAGGTCGAGTTGTTATGTTGAAATTTAATTGGTTTGATATGTTGATTCGGAAAGGAATTCATATTAAAAATATGGTTTTATAGTGGTAAAAATGGAATGTTATCTTCAAATTGATGAACATTATATATTATATTTTAATACAAGACAAATTTTTTCAATAAAAGATTTTTTAAATCAAATTTATAGTGGTTTTTTTAGAACAATACCATGACATATTTTTTAGGATGGTACAGATGATATTTCCCTACATAATGTTCCTATAAGAGATCATTCAAGTCTTAGATACGATGATCAAAACATTTCTATTGGGAGGGAAAATTGTGAACCAAGGGTATTGTTAGAAAATTAAGTTTTTTCTTGATAATGTATCTTTACTGTAATAATTTAATTGATATTAATTATCTACAATTGGAATTATATTTGAAATTGATTTACTATACATTGACTTAAATACATAACTTCTTCCTAGTTTATATCAGAGGATTACTAGAGTTTGTTGAATATTGATGAAAAAAATATGTCTTGGTCTATTTATTTGTAAATTAAAATGATATTAGTTCAATTTGAATGTGTATTTATAATTCAATTTATACATTGATTCATTTTTGTTCATATTTCTAAGTGAATAATATGGTAGAAAATTAACTCAGAAAAAATTGTTATTTTTCAATGTTAAGTGATCATAGGTCAGTATTTTTATACTATTTATATATTATTATAGCATCAATTTTTAGTTTTATAATGTATTTTTTATGTTTCATATTTATTCTTTTGTAATTTATTTTTATGTTTATATATTTTTCTAATTTTTTGTTTGGATGACTTGGAATGAGTTTATTATTTTTTTTGAATTTTTAATTTAGTGTGCATATATTTTATGGTATTTTTATAGGTATTCATATAAAAATTCAATCAAAGTATGAATTATAATGAGTTTTAAAGTATCTATAAAATTCCTAAAATCTATCTTGAGAATTTATTTGAAATTCAATTCATATATTAAGTTTCTAAGTTGTTTTGAATGTAAAATTTTGGATGTTTTTATTTTGTGAAGAACCCAATGGAATTGTTGAATAACGTTTTATTTGTTATCAACCATGAGTAAGAATCATTATAAGGTGATTGATAATTCCTTGATGTGATTAGAAAATCTTCTAAGGTAATTCATACAAGTTTTAGAATTCTAGAAATTTGGAATCAGTGAAAATTCTACAAGTATGAATATATAAGTGTACCACTATAAAAAAACTGCACATTAGGAGAAGTTATTTTGAGGGAGTTATTCACAACCCCCTCTAAATTAATTTTTTGAATATTTTATCAACAACTCTCTCATAACCGCCACTAAAATATACCTAATTTATTAAAAAATAGATTCGGTTAAAATCAAATGATAATTTTTTTATTTTTTTAATAAATCAGGAATATTTTAGCAGTGGTTCCACAAAAACTACCACTAAATATTAATTTAACAATGGTTATAGAATAACCACCACTGAAATATACTACATTTTAATATATATATATATATATATAATATTTTGTTTTAATACCACTCTATTTTTTTATTAACAAATAGAGTATATTTTAGTATCAAATATGAGAGAACCACCATTAAAATATACCAGATTTATTAAAAAATATAAAAAATATTAAAGTGGATTTAAAACTGTTTCCAATCACTTAGATTAACAGCAAATTTAAACCCACTAAAATTTTTATTTTATTTTATTTTAAAAAATATCATAATGTGTATTATTATGTATTTTAATTATATTAAATATATATTATATTATATATTTCCCATTTTTTATATTATAATGGTATGTGCCCTCCTAGTCTGTTACTTTTCTGGTTCTGAGTGTTTGTGGTGTTGAGGAGAGGTTTTGGGAGTCTTCAGTGGAAGTTGGAGGTGCAACAGAACTTTTGCTATAAATACATATCGTGTAAGTGTATTACATTACATGAAAGTTAGTTTCATGTCTTGCCTAGGGTTGGCTCACGATGTGTAAATTTTTAGATTTAAATAACAAAAAGGTGATGCATTTTTCAGTGAAATTGAACCATGAGTATTACACGACATGAAAGGGGATTACACATCGTGTAAACCCTCTATCCAATCCACTTTTAAAATTATTTTTCGGCTGAATTTTCATTCATTAGGTCGTGGCTTCTTCTTCCTATAATTTTGGTAAAAACTTAGGCGACCCTAGAATTTATTCAATCCCTCTTTCTCCCTCTTTGATTCGTTGGTCCTGGTTGTTGTTCATTGAAAATATGTGGTTGATCTTTGGTAGGTTCTTCTCCCTTCTTGGTGGTTTTTCTCCCATTCTTCTCCCAGGGATTTACTATGGTGATGTTTCTTTGGTTTGGGGTAAGTTTTGGGTTGTGTTTTGATGTTATTTGGTTGTGTTGTAGGTTGATCTATGGTTTCTCATGGTTTGGTTGTGGTTTGAGGGCGTTCTTCTTTGCCCCATGGTGTGCAGTGAGTTAGTAAGCCTCTTTAAGGTAGGGATTCCTTCATTTATCCTTATTGTGTATCACGAAAGATTGGTTTACTATTTTTATTTATGGGTTATGGTTATGTTGGATAAATCAAATATAAATTATTAGTTAATTTAATTGAAAGGGATAAATGAGATTTGATTGGATTTTTTTACATCTTTGATGTTATTTGTGATATTGTGAATTATATGGGCTTGATACCCTACTAAAAATTATGGTCTTTGGTGGATTGTTTTGCACTGGATACATGTATTGTGACTATTGTAACTATTTTTACTATTTTTATTGTTGCGATATCACCCTAAATAGAAATTGGTTATTTACTTATACTTGTATAATCAAATGGTTTCCCTAGGATTTTTGTTTGTATGATAACACCCCTAAAATAAAGTGGAATGTGATAAAATCCTCATTGTAAATCTGTAAAAAATATCTTGTTATTTTGTGATGTGTGGTCTTGCTTGTGGGATGGTAATTTTTGGTTGAAATAGGGTATGGGTCTATTTGTGGTTTTTTTTTGTCGTGCTTTGGGGTGGTAATGAGGTGGTTTTCTTGGTTGTGCTTTTGGGGAGGTGAAGTGGTGGTTTGTTTGGCCGTGATTTTGGGGCAACGAGGAGGTGGTTTGTTTGGCCATGATTTTTGGTTGATGAGAAGGTTTTTTTTCATGATTTTGGGGTATTGAGGTGGTAATTTTTTTCTATATGATCTATTAGTGGTGGAATAAATAAATAATTGTTCAATAATGTTTGGAATGGCTTGGGTTGGTTTGGTTAATGGTATGGAAATGGTTAACGGATAATTAAATGGTGGGTTGTGTGGTTAAATGTGGTTGATGGTAAATAATGAATTAAATGGGGAGATTAAATGAAATTGGTTGGAAATGTGAAATGGGGTTAGTGGCTTGTTGTGGGATGTTATGTATTTAGAGGTGGTAGAAAAAGTGACGATGTTGTGAGTTGGTCAGTTTTTTTGAACCCATAAGTTGGTCTTGAGTTTTGATACTATATATAATTACTTCTATATTCTTGTGATTTCTATATGTACTCCACCCATGTTTATCACTTTGTTATGACACTCGTATAGCCATTCAGGGGGTGTTTTTTCCGAAATCTGGTGAGTATGGATGACTGGATACCCGCTCTTTCCCAGCCTCTCTTCCAGGAAAGGTAGGTATTTCATAGTTTGTGATGGTTGAAAGCCTATTATAGCATTAAATGGTGGTTGTGACATCCTAGGTGTATGTGGGTGATGTGTGATGGCCCAGGTGTTTTTGGATGAGACATGACCATGCTTATGGGGTGGTGGCCTAGGTGTTTTCGGGTGAGATGTGTTGTGGTCGTGCTTGTGGGGCAGCGAGCCTAGGTTTTTGTGAGTGAGATGTGTTGTGGTTGTGCTTGTGGGGAAGTGATCCTAGGTGTCTCTGGGAAATGTGTTTTGTGACTGTGCTTGTGGGCGGTGTGGTATATGGAAGAGAAGGGAGCACCAGGACATACGACATTGGGTGTGAGAGCAGCATACCTATGGGAAGGTGGTGGGGGTACCCATATCAATGTGATTCTTATTATAATATATTACTTGGTTTTCCTTATTTTTTGAGTGTGTCTTTGTGATGTTGGTATGGTTATTATACCTTGATAGGTGTGGTTTTTGTTCTGTTGTTTTCTCACAGGTTCATTAGTATGCTTCTTTCACATGTGCATGAGAGACTTTGGTTTTCCTACTGAGTATACTTGTATGATCACCCTACATGTATAAAACTATTTTTAGGTTTCCAAGAATAATATATGGATGGTGTTGGGCATTACTAGCATGTATCTTGGATAGTTTTTGTATCGCTACCTTAGATTTACTTTTGGGTATTTACTTTTAGAAACTTTTATTTGTATCAGTTCTATTTATACATGCATATGAGATGGTTTTGGATATCTTTTATATTATTTATTGGAGTTTTTTGTAGATGATCTATCTTATCTCTCGATCTTATTTATATTATAGATGGTAATTCCTCCCATACATGATATTTTTATACCCTCAGTACTAGTCACCAACCCGGGGCCTACTGGAGGCGAGACTCGAGGGTCATTATGTCTCTCCCTTCATTATAGTATCTTTGGATGGAGGGGGTCATGAAAGAGTGGTATCAGAGGTGATGGTTGAGATATAGGATGGATTTTGGAGTTAGGCACAGTGAGGGTTGCATGAGTTGGTATGGAAACAATGCCCGTTAACCTTGGTGCATGAAATAGGCCAGGAAGACCGGTTGGGACACATAATTTTAGGGGCCCCCATGATCTAGTGCATGGACTCTAATCTTATTGAATGGACAAGTGAGATGGACCTTCTTATAGGGTAGAGACCTAGGATAGGTACACGCATCATAATGAATTGTGTTCATGTTTGAATTGGTTTGTTTTGGGAAAGTTTAATTGGATAAAAAAATAAATTAAATGAGTAAAAATGAATCTTAAATGAAATTTCATACTAATCAGACTTAGGAAATCCTTGTTTTCTTTTTAGTTATGGCTCTCATTCTTTGTTCACATGTGGATCAGGCGGTTGAGGTTCAGTAGGCTGGTCTGGTTGATCACCGTAGGGTTGATCTAGTTGAGTAGGACGATCAGTGGAAGAGGATGTTGAATGATTTCTAGAGATAGTATTTGGTAAAGTATGAGGGAAGTGTTTCATATGTGGAGATAGAGAGATGTATGAAGAATCTTGAGATCTATTTCAGTTTTATCTAGGCCCTGATGAAGTACTCGGTCCCTTTGGTAGTCATTCATATTCGGGGAGTTGTGCATCAGTGGTTGATGTTATATCTAGAAGAGAGGAAGGAGGAAGACGTTTCATGGGTTGAATTATATAAGGAGTTCCAGGAAGAGTTCATTTCATTGACCATTAAGGTAGTAAAGAGGTAGGAAATTATTTCTCTTCAGTAGGGGAACACGTCAATGCGGGAGCTGGGAATCAAGTTCAAGGACCTTTTCTGTTTTTCCTCATATATTTTTTCATATGAGGAGTCTCATTCGAGATGTCTAGAGGAGGCACTATGTCCTTCTATCCAATATATAGTAACTCCTTTTACATTGCCAATGTATCTGGAGGTTTAGAAGATGGCAGAGGTGATCGAGTGGGCGAACTCACAAGGAGGTTTTCCGTGGGATGGGAACCATCAGGGTTCCTCTAGGATAAGGTTTTTTAGTGTAAGATCTTATGAACCAAGACCTCCAAGGTTTCGACCGGCGGGGAGTCGACCTCAGCATCTTCCCTTCCAGCCTTCTGATACCAATGGTTTAAGTGATTTTCCTAGGATTTTTGATATAGTGTGTTTTGGTTGTGGGGTTCATGGAAATATCCAGAACTAGTTCCCATTAGTTCCCTAATCTTAGTTTGGTGGCGGTGGATAGGTTCGACATCATCCTCAACAGTAGTTGTCAATGAGACTATTTCAATAGCAGGGGAAACAGGTTTTTCCTCTGCTAAGGGGTGATATAAAAGGAAGAGGCCGACCTCAATATGTTCCTTATGTTCAAGGACCAAAACCAAAGACTGGTTTTAGAGGTTTTCATCATCAAAGAGGCAGAGGATCTGTGCATGGTTAGTTTCACGCAATGGAGGTAGCAGTTCTAGAGGGGCCAGAGATCATCATATGTACAATCAGTTTGTTTAGTTCCCTTGTTTATGCCTTGTTTGAAATAGAAGCTTTGCACTCCTTTGTTTCACCTTATATATCCCATTGTTTGGGACAATATTTAGAGAGGACTCCTATACCCCTGGTGTTGACTATGCCAATTGGAGGCCAAACCAGCTTGTTTGATGTGTTATGGGGATGTATATTGATGATGAGACCACATCAGTCCTATGGGGATATTTTCTTGCTATAGATGTAGTCATATAATTTCATCCTTGGCATCGACTAGTTGTATTCTGCACATTATTTTATTGAAATCTTCTAGAGGAGAGTCATGTTTCAGATGTGGATGGCCAGTGTGTGGTTTTCATTAGTGTGCAGAGTTCCCAGGTGGGCAGTCAGAGTATGGATCCCCTTCCTTCCTTGTTAGCCAAATTGTTAGTGGAATCAATGGATGTTGGGATACTGAAGGTCTCTAGGGTCATTAGGGAGTTCCTAGATGTTTTTTCCAAGGAGTTTGTGATTCTACCCCCTCGATGTGATGTTTATTTTGGGACAGACTTGTATCCCAGTACTTATTTGATTTCGATGGATCCTTATCATATGGAACCTTTTGAGTTACATAATTTTAGGTTTCCGATAGATGATCTGATGTAGAAGGGTTTTATCCAACCAAGTGTGTCGATGTGGGATGGTTCAGTATTGTTCAAAAAGAAGAAGTATAGTATTATAAGTTTGTGTATAGACTACCAGAGTTTGAAAATTGTGACGGTCAAAAACCATTGACCTCTTCTAAGGATAGACAATCTTTTTGACCAACTGAGATGGGAGATTTGGTTTTCTACGATAAATCTATGGTATAGATATCACCAATTGAGGGTGAAGGAGTGAGATATCCCTAATATTTTCTTATGATGCTGGTATGGGCACTTTGAGATTTTAGTCATTCCATTCGATGTTACAAATGCACCATATCTGTTCATGAAGATTATAAACTCCATGTTCTGTGAGTTCTTGGATCGTTTCTTCATCATATTCATCAATGATATCTTAATCTACTATAAGTCAAAGGAGGAGTATGTCGAACATCTCAAAAATATCTTTAATATTCTTATATGACACTAGATCTATGTAAAGTTGTCCAATTTTAAGTTTTGGACACAAGAGGTGAATTTACTTAGGAATTTGGTGTCTTATCAGGGTGTGGTAGTAGACCCATCGAAGGTTGAAGCAGCTATTTCTTGGGCAGTACCCAATAATGTAGTATAGTTTTGCATTTTCCTTGGTCTTTCAGGCTATTATCGAGGCTTCATACCCAATTTATCTCGAGTTATGACCCTATTGAAATCTTTTACCTGGAAGGACCAATATTTTTTTTGGAGTGTTCATTTTTAGAAAACATTCGGTTACCTGAAGGGGAAGTTCATTAGTGATCTAGTGCTTCAGCTACTAGAGGAGGGTGTGTTGTTTGAGGTGTTTTATGATGCTTCTCATATTGTCTTGGGATGTGTACTAATGCAATAGCGTGAAATGATCTCATATGGGTCTAGGAAGTTAAATCTTCATGAGCATAACTATGCCACCCAAGATCTAGAGCTATCAGTGGTTGTGTTTGTGCTGAATTTGTGGCAACATTACCTCATTTGGGAGAACTTTGTGGTCTTTAGGGATCACAAGAGCTTGAGGTATGTATTTTCCCAGTGCGAAATAAACTTTCGACAATATATGTGGATGAATTTTATTTAGGACTATGATTTTTATATCTCCTAAACCTTAGGAAAAGGTAATATTATGGTTGATGCTTTGAGATGGAAGTCAAGGAAGAGTGTTGTTCATGAGTCTGGGGATTCTTAGAGATAAATGAAGGAGTTGGCATCCTTCCACTTATATGAAAGGGTAGATGTGGTAGAGGATGTGTATTTCAGATGATGGTGAAACCTTATCTAATGCAGTAGGTGGAGGAGTCTTAGTGGGGAGTCTTGGAGTCAGAGCTATTATGTGATCTTGTTGTCCATAGTGATACTCTGAAGGGATGATCGAAGGATGGTCGGAACTAAGTGTTGTTTCATGGGAGGTTTTTTGTTTTAGTTTTAATGCGCAATGGAGTCCTTTATGAGTTTCATAACTCACCTTTAGAGGTACTCCCAGGAATTTCCAAGATGTATCGTGGCATGATGGTGCAGTTTTGGTGGCCCGGGATGAAATGATAAGTGGAAAAGTTTATGGAAAAGTGCTTGGTTTTCCAATAATTAAAGGTCGGGAATTGTGTTACTAGTGATTTATTTTATTTCTTGGATTTTCTTGAGTGGAAATGGGATGAAATCTTGATGGATTTTGTTACAGGATTAACCAGATCTTAGCTAGGTTGTGAATCTATCTAGGTGGTCGTGGATTAGTTGACGAAATATGCCCACTTCTTAGCGATCAAGGAGTCGGGCACAATAGATGCTTTGTCTAAGAGGTATGTGGATGATTTGGTGTGGTTTCATGGAGTTCTGAGGTCCATTGTCTCGGATCGAGATGCATGTTTTACCTCACGATCCTAGAGGGGATTGTAGTAATCTTTTTTCACTTAGTTACATCTCAGCACTCCTTTCCACCCTTATATAGACGGGAAGATGGAAAGAACTATCCAAACATTGAAGGCTATGTTGTGAGTGTGCACCTTAGAATTTGGTGGATCTTTGGTATGACACCTGCCTTTGGTAGAGTCTGATTATAATAATATCTATCACTTTTCCATTGGCATGGATCCATTAGAGGCTTTGTACAAAAGACCGTGTTGTTCTTTGTTGTGCTGGATAGAGGTAGGGTAGATAGTCGTCCTTGCTCCTGATGTAGTGGAGAGCATGACAGAAAAGGTTCATCTTATTCATGAGAGGATGAAAGAAGAACATTATTGGTAGAAGTCGCGTTCAAATTAAATGAGGAGTCCCTTAGAGTTCCATGTTTGGGACCTTGTGTTCTTGAAGGTTTACCCTCGACGTGGGCTGAGGAAGTTTGGAAGATGGAGTAAGATTTCTCCCAGGTTTTTTGTGCCCTATAAAGTATTAGGGAAAGTTGATGAGGTGGTGTATCATCTGGCATTACCACCACTATTTTAGAAGATCCACGATGTCTTTCAAATCTCACAGCTTCATCAGTGTCTTCAAGATGACTCCCATGTCATTGACTGAGGAGAGTTGGATATCGAGGATGATGTGACATTTGTGGAATGACTACTAGAGATCCAGGATCACCAAGAGAAGGTGCTTCGTGTATGGAACATTTCTTTGGTTCATGTTTTTTGGAACCATGGTGGCCTAGAGGATAGTACTTAGGATCAAGAGATGCATATGTGTGTCCTATACCCATAGTTGTTTTGAGTTTTTATTTTCACTATTTTTCTTTGTGATGTGAAGTTTGGATCCTTTTGTTTTATGAGATGAGTTGTTTTCATTGGTTTTTTATGTGTGTGGTGTGATGTGTGATAAATTAATGACATGTGAAAATGGGAGGACTTGATTCCTAATTGAGATGAATTAACTATGATGTGATTAAACTCGGGCAGGCAAGTCTGTTCTGCCTAGAGTGAATAGTATCTTGACATGGAAGATGGAATTCTCGGATTCCTATGTTCAGGATGGTGCAGTTCATTGGTTTTAGTTCTTGTTATTTTGGGAGGCATGGAGGTTGATATGGTTGTGCGGTTATTTTGTGCTAGTTTGGTTGTGTGAGAGGAGGAAACTTGTGGATGTGTAGTGTATTTTGTGACTTTTTGGGTTGGCATGTTTAGCTGGTGATAGAGTTTGAGACATGATGAGATCCTTGAGAGGTATCTCATGGGATGGATTTTTGGACCCCTTCCTTCTAGGATTGGTTTTTTATTCTTGAGGGAAAGAATCATTTGAGAGGTATCTGATGTAATGGTATTTTCCCTTTCGGTCCATTACTTTTCTATTTTTGAGTGTTGGAGGTGTTCGGGGGAGGTTCTGAGAGTTTTCGGTGAAAGCTGGAGGTGCAGTAGAACTACTGTAGGAAATATACATCGTCTAAGTGTATTACACGATATAAAAGTTGGTTTCACAGCTTTTCCAGGTCTAGTTCACGACATGTAGATTTTCAGGGTTAAATAATAAAAAGGCGGCATGTTTTTTGGAGAAACTGAACACTGAGGATTACATGACATGAAAGGGGATTACACATCGTGTAAATCCTTGATCTAGTATAGTTTTAAAATTCTTTCATGGGCGAATTTTCATTCATTTAGTCATGTATTCTTCTTCCTCTCATTTTTGGAAAACACTGGGTACCTTGAGAAGTTCTTCAAGCCCTATTCCTCTCTCTTTGATCTGTTGGTCTTGGTGGGTTTTCATTGGAAATTCATGGTTGATATGTGGTAGGTTATTCTCCCTTTTTGGTGGTTTTTCTTTCATTCTTCTCCCATGTATTCGCTACAGTGATTTTTATTTGGTTTTTTGTGTGTGTTGGGTTACATTTTTATGGTCTTTGGTTGCAGTGTAGGTTGATCTATAATTTTTTGTGGTATGGTTGTGGTTTTTGGGTGTTCTTATTCACCCTAAAGTGCATAGTGAGTTGGAAATCTTCTTTAAGGTAGGTATTCCCTAGTTTCTCCTTATTATGTATCATGCGGGTGGGGTTTACTTTTTTTCATTTATGGGTTATGGTTGTTCCGGATTAATCAATTATAAATAATTGGTTAATTTAATTAAATGTGGTAAATGGGGTTTTAATCTCATGCTTTTACAGCTTTGATATTATTTTTTATATTGTCAATTGTATGAGATTCATGCCCCACTAAAAATGTTGGTCATTGGGGGATTTGTTTGCATTGGATATATGTATTGTGACTATTGTGACTATTGTAACTATTATGATTATTGTAATATCACCCTAAATGGAAAATGGGTAATTACTTATACTTGGATAATGAAATGGTTTCTCGAGGATTTTGGTTTGTGTGATAACACACCTAAAATAAAGTGGAATGTGATAAAATCATCTTTTTAAATCTATAAAAATGATCATGATGTGTTGTGATGTGTGGTCGTGCTTTTAGGATGATAATGTGTGGTTTCAATGGGGTGTGGGGCGATGTGTGGTTTGTTTGGTTGTTCTTTTGGGGCAATGAGTAGGTGGTTTGTTTAGTCGTGATTTTAGGGAGGTGAGGATGTGATTTTTTTTGGACGTTCTTTTGGAGAAATGAGGAGGTGGTTTGTTTGGCCATGTTTTTTAGGCAGCGAGGAAGTCATTTGTTTGTTCGTGCTTTTGGGGTAGCGAGGTGGTGGTTTATTTTTTCAAAATGCTCGAGTAGTGATAGAATAAATAAATAATTGTTCAATAATCTTTTGAATTTATTAGGTTGGTTTGGTTAATGGATAATTAAATGGTGGGATGTGTAGTTAAATGTGGCTGATACTAAATAATGAAATTGGTTGGAAATGTGAAATGGGTTTTGTGGAATATTGTGGGATGTTATACATTTAGAGGTGGAAATAAAAGTGATGATGTTACGAGTTGGTCTATTTTTTTGTGAACCCATAGTTTGAGATTGAGTGTTTGATACTATATATAATTACTTGTATATTCTTTTTATTTCTATATGCAACCCATCCACTTTTATTACTTTATGCTGACACCCACATAGTCATGTGGGGGTATTTTTTCTGACATCCAATGAGAAGTATGGATGGATGGATACTCACTCTTTCCCACTATCTCCTCCAGGAGAGGTAGGTATTACACAGGTTGTGATGTCCAAATTTATATTAGTGCATTAGACAGTGGTTGTGATAGCCCAGGTGTCTACAGGCGAGGTGTGACAGCCCATGTGTTTTCGGGCGAGACGTGAATGTGCTTGTAGGGTGGTGGCCCAGGTATTTTCAGGCGAGTTGTGTTGTGGTCGTGCTTATTGGGCGGTAAGACCAAGTGATTGTGGGTGATACATGTTGTGGTCATTCTTGTGGGGTAGGGATCCCATGTTTCAACGGGCGAGGTGTGTTGTGACTGTGCTTCTAGGGAGATGTGGTATACAAAAGATATGGGAGCACTAAAACATATGACGTTGGGTGTGAGAGTGGCATACCAGTGGGAAAGTGGTGTGGGGTACCCTAATCAATGTAATTATTATTATACTATATTACTTGGTTTGTGTTATTTGGTTATTATTCCATGGTTAGGTTGGGATGGTTAGTATACTTGATAGGTTAGGGTTGGTTCTTCTATTTTCTCACATGTGCATTAGTATGCTTATTTCACATGTACATGAGAGACTTTTTTTTCCTATTGAATATACTTGTATTCTCACCCTACATATATAAAACTATTTTCAGGTTTCCAGGAGTATTATGTGGACCATGTTGGGAATTACTAGCTTTGATCTTGGATAGTTATTATTTTGTTGTCTTATATTTACTTTTGGGTATTTATTTTTAGAGATTTTTGTTTGTATCGGTTCTATTTATACATGAATTCAAGATGGTTTTAGCTTTCATTTATATTATTTTTTGGAGTTTTTTGTGGATGATCCATCTTATCTTCTGATTCTATTTATATTATAGAGGTTAATGCCCCTCATACATGAATTTTTTATACCCTCAGTGCTAGTTGAAAACCCAGGGCCTGCTAGAGGTGGGACTTAGGGGTCATTATCTCTCTCCCTTAATTGTGGTATCTTTGTAGGGAGTGGTTCATGACATATATATATTCACATATATGATATATTAAAATACCAAACTCATGCTTATGTCATATTATATAAATTTATTTAATTTAATGAATATTATAAATATTTTTATACGTAATATAATATAAATATAGTTAATTTTATACATATAAATATATAATATATATATTTATATATTTAAATTTTATGCATATAAATATATAAATATATATTTTTATAATATATATTTTTATAATATATATCTGTATAATATAAATTTTTAAAATATATATTTTTATAATATAATATTCTTTTGTATTTGTATTATATAAATACTTGTATGATATATTTGTAGATTTCGGGAACAACGAAATCCAGTTGGGCTCATGCTCAGTAATGGTTTTTTGTTAGATTAAATAGATAATATATAAGAACATAATGGATGATTGTCTTTTATAATGAATATAACTGAAGTAACTAGATTAAATGGATCCCAAAACAAGAAGAGAATATCTTTCGCATTAAATTTATAATTAATTTAATAGCATAGATTACCTCATTCTTGAGATTATTTCTTCAAAAATTATGTTGATCCATCAAAATCAATTTGAGTTGTATCATTATTGTGCCAATAGGATCTATTTTATAATCCCTCTGTTAGTAACCCACATGTGTTCCTTGATCTCAGAATGATGTCGACAGAACATTGGGTGCTAACAGATTTGATTTGATCGCCTTTCATTGTTTGTGTTGATTGTAATACAATCCTTCGAGCATGAAGGATTGTTTTTCTTATTCTATCATTATTGATAGGGAAGAATAAGGTGTTATAAATATATTGGTATTAAGCGGAACCTTAGAGATGTTCTTTATTGGAAGAATTCTCTAAAGAGATTAAGAATTGTTCACAACATAAATGATTTCATACATTCATAGAAATGATATAATGTAAGAACCCAACCTTTTATGGAGATTTATCAGGCTTGTTTTTTAGGTACTCTTTTTACCTTTTTTTATTAATTTTTGTTTGGGTATTACCTTAGGGAGATTTTGGGTGAAATTTGAGAAAATTGGAAGGATGGAGGGTAGTGCACGGTTGGTTCACAGTTTTCCCAAGTCATGCGCTCTAGCCCAGCAAACTGTGCAACCCCTCACAGAGAGAGATTACATGGCTGGCACAAAGTTTGTCAAATAGTTCCCCCTCTTAGGGGAAACCGTGAACCACCCCCCCCCCCCCCCCGAGAAGAGTCTAATGGTTAAGGTGAATAGATTTTAAAATCATGCACCCATGCCTAGGAAACTATATGCGGGTTTTTAATTAACCTGAAATTTTGTTTTGAAATTCCCAAACCCATCGTATTAACCCCTAGTCGGCCCTACCCCTACCCAAAACATTTTATCTCATTTTTTAAAGCTCTTGGATGAATTATTAGTGCTCCCAACCTCTGTTATTCATGATTCAAAGCCTAGATTGAAAATTTACACCTCTTCTGATAAGTGACTCTCATCCAGATTGGTTTCCCATCTCTCCCATTTTTCTCTCGTTCTTTAAAGTGATTTCTTTCCCTATTGGGATAAGATCTAGATATATGTTTGATAGATCTAATTTTTTTTAATTTATATTTAGGATTCATATCTATATCTCATTCTTTGTTGTGATTGTGGTTGTTCTGCTTCAACTTGAGGATTTCCGTTATCAAGAGTTATTCATCAATTTTGAGGTAGCTGGTCTAACATTCAAATCCCAAAGTCCTAATTTCAATTACATGTATGCAATTTTAGAATTTATATGGGATTATTAAAAATTTAATTTCATAAATTAATTAATTAATTTGGTAAATTTATTAATTAATTGATTTTGAAATTGGGGATATTGGGATTGTTGAATTGAATTAATTAATTATTGAATTGATTAATGAGAATTGGTGTGACTATGCAATTGATTGATTTAGAATATTTAATTGTTGAATTAATTATGGGGATATTTGAATTGTTGAATTGGATTAATTAATTATTTAATAAATTAATGGGATTTATGTGATTAATTAATTGTTTAATTAATTAATAGAATTGAATTTTATTATTTAACTATTGATTTAATTAATGGAATTGAATGTGATTAATTAATTATTGAATTAATTAATGGAATTTAATGTGATTAATTGATTATTGAATTAATTAATGGAATTTTATGTGATTAATTAATTATTGAATTAATTAATGGAATTAAAGTGATTAATTAATTGTAGAATTAATTAATGGAGATTGTTGTGATTATGTAATTGACTGAATTAGATTAATTAATTGTTGATTTAATTAATAGATGTTTTTATTATTAAATGTGTTGAGAAGTTTAATGTTGATTAACCTTGAATGATGTGATATATGTGATACATATGTGATTTTGATATTTATTTGTGGTACATGGTCTACTTCATCAAAAGCCTATAGTGATGAATTGGTTGATAAACATGTGTGGGACATGGTTTGTTGCATCAAAATGCTATAGTGATAAACAAGGTGTGAGACATGGACTGAGGCTCTAAATAACCATATGAAATTGAGGTGTCAAATACAGACTGAGGCTCCAAATACCTATGGAGTGTTAGACACGACGTTCTACACCCATGAGTTATAATTGGACTTTGGTTCTAATTGGATATGATATGAATTGAGATTGTGAATGTTGATAATGGGAGTATGATATATGATATCCCTTGGGGATTGTTTAAACTCTGACATAGGACAAAGTAGGTATTGAGAGTTTAGGTGTCCTCGGGAACCCATGAGTTATGTGGTTAAATAAAGAGTAATTGAATAAATGTAAACTTTTTAATTTATTAATTTTACTTTATTATTTATAGAACTATATACACTATTTTAGCTGGATATTTTTTAGACACCGTTGGAGGTGTCCTACTGATTTGTACTCACACCCTACTCAAGATTCGTGATTGGTACCTGAATAGATTTCATGGTTATAGGATGGGTTAAGTAAAAGGGTTCTATATTAGATGGCAGAGTTAGGATAAAGCATGTATGAAGGAACCAGACATGGTTTGGGACCCACTTGAGAGTTTTCCATGTCTTTATTTATTTTGGTTTTTTTATATTGACACTTTAAATGTACTTTATCAAGGAATATTTACTATTTGGTTTTGGTATTGTATTTTCTACTTTGGTTATCATGTTATATTGGTATCATTCTAGTTATGGTTATATTATTTGGTTATTATTTATTAATTTCTGGTATTACTCTAATAAAGAGGGTATAGTCTCTCCATGATCGATATTAGGCTCTCACTGCTAATCAGAAGCCTATGGAGTATGGTGAGGTGCTCTTGAGGTCATGTGACCAACCATATTGGGGCACCAGTGTGTGGAACCCAGGTCAGGGATGTTATAAAGTGGTATCAGATCCCAATTTTATTTTCTTTTATTTTTCCTTATTAATTGGTAAAGGTATATAGAAAACTTAAAAGTGTCTGGTCTTGGTCATTATCTCGTGCATGGGAGTAGCTAACCCATGTACAGTGTAAAACCCAAGTACCTAGGGTGGGATTTTTATTATTGGTATTTGCTATTATAGTTGATGTTATTTCACCTCGAGTGATACACTTGTTGTGTGATGTGATTTTTTTTTGATATTTTATGAGATTTGACTTGTGACCCAGTATGGAATGAGAGTTGAGTATGCATGTATCATTCTAGGCACTCACGATTGTTATGTTACATGCATCATTTTTAATCACACATGGAAAAACGGGTTTTGGGTAAGTTATTAAACTTGAAATGATTTCCCTTGATTGTGAAATTGAATTGAAAAAGGTGACTAATATGAATTGAAAGTTATAAAATTATGAAATTTGTGAATAAATGAGTGTATAATGAGAAAATTCAAAATGGGAATGAGTTTACCCTTTTTTATCCATGACCTAGATGTAGGATAGTTAAGGGTGGTGTTTAGTGTCTCAGTTATGATTGTGTGGCTGGTTTTGGGGGGAATCGCTTGTGATGAATTTTATAAAACCTTATTATGTAAATTTGTTAATGTTTTGAAATTTTTTCTAATATGTGTGTTTGTTATTGTATAGATATTCCTCCATTATAATTCTTGTTTATGGGGCAACATGAGGACATGGTTTTGAATGTGCCTCCAGTTGTGGAACTTGAGGCACTGATAGTATCGGGTGAGGAAGAAGGAGATAATTTCTGAGAGAACTTTTCTTTCTTCATGTGGTTTATAGAAAGATACCCAGGATGGGTTGTGAAGAGTATTTATGACCTTACATAGGAGTTTCATTTACATAACCCTTTCACTTTTTCCATAGAGGGTGGACTTGAGGAAACAAAGTTTTGTATTGATTCCATATAGACTATACTTGACCATTTTGAGACTCCTACTGAGAAGTGGGCCAAGTTGGTTGGTTATATGATATAAGGATTAGAGAAGTGATGGTGGGATGTTCAGGACCAGACTGGATAGGCTGATGGTATGGTATGGAAGGACTATTTAGAGAAGTTCCTATAGCACATTTATCTAGAGACACTAAGATATGAGAGAGTAGCTAATATCATTCAATTGACTCAGGGGAATATGTATGTGATGGACTATGTTGGTCACTTTATTGACCTATAGCGCTTTTCTCTAGTGTTGGAAGGAGATGATATATCTTTGGTAAGGCATTTCCAAGATAGTCTAAAATGTGAGATTATGACTCAAATCTTTCGACTGAAGAAGTTTTTTGAAGTAGTGGATTAGGATCTCATAGATGAGGGGAACCTGAAAGAGGCTTCTAATGAAGTACAAATGGTTGTTGTTGGATGATCAAGAGGTATGTATTTTGAGATTAGAAAGCATCTCTATGAGAATGTTAGCCAGGGGTAGTAGGAAATTAGCCAGGGGGATGGGTTGGGTA
This sequence comes from Viscum album, assembly GCA_963277665.1. NCBI lineage: Eukaryota > Viridiplantae > Streptophyta > Magnoliopsida > Santalales > Viscaceae > Viscum > Viscum album. Next base: position 21,461,611 of record OY728164.1, read on the forward strand.
CTCGGTATCTTAACTGAGTTCTTTTCCATCAGTGCAATAGGTCAGGCCACTGTCATAGAAACTATCCCCAGCCACTGATAGAGTGTCAATATTGAAGTAGGATGAGACATCTATAGAAGTTTTGTAGGAACCCTTCACAGGGGGTAATAATGGAGCGTTTAGATAGAACCAGAGTACAGGAAGAGGGACTTCTACCCTATATCAATCTTGAATCTAGAGTTATACTGTCCATAGAGGTAGATCCATTAGATGAGGTGATTCTCAAAAAGAGCTCCCATATTAGTAGATTGGTGCATCTTAGGGGACTAAGACTGCATCATGGGGAATTGGGGAAGGACAGTTGTATGTTATTCAGCCTACACTGGTGGACAAAGAGGTTGTACTATTGACAGTTAGAGGTACTATCCTATAGCTTCTATGCTAACTAGTTCATTTTTTTGATATATTTTCCTCTCATTATTTTATTTCTACACATCTTGAGAATGGTTTTTGCACGGTGGTGGAGTTCATCATTAGGGTATTTATAATAGATACACCTCTAGGAGTATGATCAATAGACATATGTTTGTGCAAGGGATGTTCTCTTGAGGTTAGAGAATATCATTTTCTATGGGATCTTTACATCCTTGACATTCCAATATTTGACCTAATTTTTGGTATAGACTGGTTAGTATCATACCAATCCCACATAGATTGTTACCGCGTGAGAGTGACATTTTCATTTATTGAGGGTGATAATTACATACATCATGCAGAATAGAATATCCAGACAGGCCGTTCCGGTCCAGTTCATCAGCAACTGGGGGAGATCACCACCCATGTTGATATTCTATTTCAAGGTGATAGTGGTGAAAATAATGATGTATTTCCACCTGTAGTGAACATATTTAAGGTTTTTTTTTCTTTAATACTTTTCAGAGATACCACTTGAGATAGATGTGGAATTTACTATTGAGCTCACGCCAAGGGTTGATCCCATTTCTATTCCACCATACAGAATGGCATTGACAAAGCTTCAATATCTCAAGACTCAGCTAGAATAGTTGATGGATAATGGGTTTATCCATCTGAGTGCATCACCTTGTAATTCTATAGTATTGTTTTCAAATAAGACTGATGGGACCTTGTTTGTGTGTGTTGATTGCCAGAAGTCAAATCAAATGACTGTGAAAAACCAGTATCCTCTTCCACATATCGATGATCTATTTGAGAAGTTGAGAGTAGCTTGTGTTTTCTCCAAGATAAAATTTATATCAGGGTGTCATCAATTGATAATTATACCTTCTGATATACCTAAGACTACTTTTAGAAGTAGGTATGGCCTATATTAATTTTTATAATTCCGTTTGGGATTATCAATGCACCAGTAGTGTTTATGGTCATGATTAATAGAATCTTCCATCCATACATGGATCATTTTATGGTAGTATTTGTGGATGACATATTGATGTACTCCAAGACTCCTGATGATCATGCCTAATATATTAACATCGTCTTGAGTACACTAAGAGAGAATTTGATATATTCCAATCAATCAAAGTTTTAGTTTTGTATTGATCAGGCACACTTCTTGAGACACATCATCTTGGACAAAGGTGTGTTAGTGGACTGAGAGAAGGTTCAGGTAGTTGTTTCTTGGGAGAATACCAAGAATTTTTTCAATATACATAGCTTCCTGGGGTTGGTGGGATATTATCAGAGGTTCATCCAGCTCATTTGGAAGCACCACTTTTGGGCTTGACCAATAAGGGAGTAAATTTTGAATGGTCTAGAGCGTGTGAGAATTCCTTCTAGGAATTGAAGAATAATTTTACGATGGAACCAACCTTGATCCTACCTAAGCTAGGTGAGTATTATACGATGTTTTTTTATGCTTCTAGAACCATACATAGAGCTATGTTGATGTAGGGAGATCAGTTTTTAGCGAATGAGTCTTTGTAGTTGAGGCCACGTGAACAGAACTACCCTACGCATGACCTTGAATTAGCTATATTGGTTTATTATTTGAAGTGTTAGTGAAATTATCTGTTAGGTGAAAGTTTTACTATGTATACTGATCAAAATATCTTGAATTATATCTTTTCACAATGATATTTGAATATCTGGTAATGGGGATGGGTTGAGTATATGCAGTAATTCGACTTTGATCTAGCATATATGCCTAGAAAGGGAAATCGTGTTTCTGATTCTTTAAGTAGGAAAACTCAGACTCATGATGTTCATAAGTCTAGTGATGAGTGAAAGATGATGAATTTACTAGATGAGATGCATGTTGTGGTTCATGAGAGCCAGGAGAAGATGACTCTAGTATCAGTTTTAATGAATTATACACTTTTTAGATGGATCAGGGATAGACAGTATGAGGATTTGGAATGTTTAACCTTGAGTGAAAGCCTTCACCTTCATATTGGACTATAAATGAGGATGAGGCCATCTATTTCAAGAATTGGGTTGTTGTACCGACAATTATAAAGTAGGATCATATGTGTGAGTTTTATGCCACAAAGTGTGTGGTGAATCTAGGAGTGACCAAAATGTACAGTAACCTATGATGATAGTTTTGGTGGTCGGGCATGAAAAAGGAGATTGTAGTGTTCATGACATGATGTTACACCTTCCAATAAGGGAAGGATGAGCATCAATGACCTGGTGGTTTATTACAGCTATTGGACATTCCATAATGTAAGTGGGACAATGTTACTATGGACTTTATGGTGGGTCTCCCAAGGATTCCTCGTCAAAATGAAGTTATCTGGGTGATTGTGGACCGTTTGAAAAAGGTAGCGCATTTATTGCTAGTATGGGAAACTTTCTCAATGGATCATTTGGGAGAATTATATGTTCAAGAGATAGTCCATGTTTATGGGATGCCATAGAGTATTGTTTCAGACTGTGACTCACACTTTACTTCACACTTATGGCATGGCTTACAGAAGGTTCTTGGTACACAGGTTATATTGAGTACAGTTTTCCACCCACAGAAAAATGGGTAGTTATAACATACTATGTAGGTACTTGAGTATATCTTTCAAGCATGTGTTTTAGACTTAGGTGGGTTATGGGAGAAACACCTATCACTTTTGGAGTTTCATTATAACAATATTTATCAAGAAACTAAAAATATGGCACCATATGAGGCTATTTATGGTAGTACATACAGATCAACTCTATGTGGGATGGATTCAGGAGAATCAAGGTTGTTGGGACTGAGTCTCATACAAGAGATGTCAGAGAAGGTTTAATTGATTCAAAAGTTTATGGATATGTCTCAGAGTAGATAGATGTTGTATGATTATAAACAAGTATGGCCCCTATAGTTTACAAAGGGTGATCGTGTATTCTTTAGGTTTTTTCTATATTGGGTCATCATAGGATACAGAGATAGGGCCAGCTGGAGCCCAAGTTTGTTAAACCATTTGGGTTGTATATATAATTGGGCTAGTGGCGTACTGATTGGGACTTCCATAGAGGTATAGTGCTATGCATGATGTTTTTCATGTGTCAAAACTTCAGAGGTATCACCCAGAACATTATCATATAATCGATGTGGATGACATTTACCTTGAGACTAATGTTTTATTTAAGGATCATCTAATACGTGTGTTGGATTGCAGTGATAAATTATTGCGGGTAAAGAACGTGTCGATAGTTCATGTATTGTGGAAACATAACCATGTTAAGGAGGAATCTTGGGAGAGAGAAGAAGATATGTGGGCTCAGTGTCCCACTATTTTTGACTCATAATCTTATATATTCTTGGGATTACAGATTGAGAATGGTCTTTTCTTAAAGGTTGGGGCTGAAGCCACATTTTTATTATTAAATCAAAGCAAAGTCCTCTTTTAACTGCGTAGAGGGAAACCCATTACATATCCCGATGGCCCAGTGGGCTTGTAGCCCATTACATAGCCCGTAGGCCCAAATTATAAGGCCAATTCACATTCTGTGAATAGTAACCTGCTGCTACAGTACCGCACAGTATCACCGCCGCTACAGTTTCCTGTTGCCGCTACAGTGCCCTGCCGCTGCTACAATACCCGCTGATGAACAGTGCCACCACTGCTACATTACCCTGTGCCCCATGGCTTTTGAACCCCCATTTTCCATGTAGTATTACGGGGTGCTTACCACTAAGCCAAACCCCAACTACATTGAGAATGGTCTATTATAAGGTGGGGAGATTGTAAGAACCTGACCTTTACTGGAGATGTCTCGAGCTCCTTTTTATGTACTCTTTTTTCCTTATTTTGAGTACATTTTTTTGTTACCTTGGGGAGTTTTTAGGTTAAATTTGAGAAAATTAGATGGATGGAGGGAATTTCATGGTTGGCACACAGTTTTCCAAAACCATGTGCCCTAGCCCAGAAAACCATCCAACCCCTCACAGAGAGGGATTACATAGTTAGTGCATGGTTTTTCAAACTGTTAACCCTATTAGGAGAAACTGTGCACCCTAGAAGTGGCGCATGGTTAAGTCACATGATTTGGAAAATTATAAACCCTTAACCAGGAAATCGTTCATGGGTTTTTAATTAATAATAAATTTTGTTTTAAAATTAACTAACACCCCATATTAATCCCTAATTAGCCCTATCTCGACCCTAAAAATTATATCTCATTTTTAGGCTCCTAGACGAATTCCTAGGGATCCCAACCTTCGTTCTTTGCGATTTGAGGCCTACATTGAATATATGCACCTCTCCCAATAAGTGAATCTCATCCCGGTTGGTTTCCCATATCCATCCCATTCTTATCCTATTCATTGAAGGGATGTTTTTTCCTATTGGGATTAGATCTAGATCTATGTTTAATATATCTAATTTTTTTATCATGGATTTAGGATTCAGATCTAGATCTTGTTCTTTGTCATGATTGTGGTTGTTCTGCTTCAATTTGGGGATTTCTATTAGTGATCATTCTTCATCAATTTTGAGGTAGGTAGTCTAACATTCAAATCCAAAAGTCTTGATTTCAATTACATGTATGTAATTGTAGAATTTATATTCAATGATTAGTAATTGATTTTCTTACATTTAATTAATTAATTCAGTAAATTTATTAATTAATGGATTGTAAAATTGGAGATATTGGGATTATTGAATTGGATTAATTAATTAACAGGAATTGTTGTGACTATGAAATTGATTGATTTGAAATAATTAATTATTCAATTAATTATGGGGATATTGGAATTTTTGAATTAATTAATGGGATTGATGTGATTAATTAATTATTGAATTAATTATTATAATTGAATATGATTAATTAATTGTTGATTTAATTAATGGAATTGAATTTGATTAATTAATTATTTAATTTATTAATGAAATTGATGTGATTATTTAATTGTAGAATTATTAGTGGATATTTTTTTGATTATGTAATTGATTGAATTGGATTAATTAGTTGTTGAATTAATTAATAGATGTTTTGATTATGAAATGTGATGAGAAGGTTAATATTGATTAACCTTGAATGATGTGATATATGTGATACATATGTTATTGTGATATTTGTGTCTAGGATATTGTCTTCTATATCAAAATCCTAGAGTGACAAATTGATTGATAAACGTTTGTGGAACATGGTATGCTGCATCAAAATCCTATAGTCATAAACAAGGTGTGGGACGGGGAATGAGGCTCCAAATACCCATGTGACATTAAGGTGTGGGATAGGGACTGAGGATTCAAATACATATAGAGTTTTATACATGATGTTCTACACCCATGAATTAGTATTGGACTATGCTTCTAATTGGCCTGATATGAATCTAGATTGTGAATGGTAACAATTTCATTCTGATATATGATACCCTTGGGGACAGTTCAGACTTCGTCATGGGCCGAAGCAGGTATTGTGAGTTCGGGTGTCCTTAGGAACCCATGAGTTCTATGGTTAAATAAATAGTAATTTAATAAATTTAAATTGTTTACTTTATTTATTGTACTTTATTATTTATACAACTCCATACACTATTTTTACTGGATATTGTTTTAGACACTGTTGGTGGTGACCTAATGATTTGTACTCACACCCTACTCAGGCTTCCTAATCGGTACCCAAATAGATTCCATGGTTTCTAGACAGGTTAAGGGAAAGGGCCCTCTATTAGATGGTTGAGTTGAGATGGAGCATGGATAAAGGAATCAGATGTGGTTCAGGACCCACTTAGTATTTTTTTAGTTTATTTATTTATTTTGGGTTTTTCATATTGACACTTGACACATACTTTGGCATGGAATATTTACTATTTAGTTTTGGTATTGTATTTTTTACTTTGGTCATCATGTGATATAGGTATCATTATGGTTGTAGTTATATTATTTGGTTGTTTTTTATTTATTTCCACTATGGTATTACTCTAATAAAGAGGGTATAATCTCCCCATGATCGATATTATACCCTCGTTGCTAGGTGGAAGCCTCTAGTGTACAGGGTGGTGCATTTGAGGTCATGTGACCGACCGGATCGGGGCACCGGTGTGTGGTACCCAGGTCGGGAAATTAAATATAACTGGGTATATATATAGCTAGGTAAGAGAATTGGAAATTTCACATAATCCCTTATTCAATCTCTTGATCCTTTTCAAAACCCGAATATATTATTATTGTTGTTGTTGTTATTATTATTATTATTATTATTATTTATTTGATTTTTTCACTTCTCATGGATAATATAAATATCAATAAATTAATTAATATTTCTCTACAGGATATTTAATATATCATTTCCATTATAGAGCACTTAAATTTGACTATCCACCTTGGTGTTTATTAAACCTCAAATAGTAAATAAATATTATTCATTTTATTAATAAATAATATTATATGTATGTCATTATGAATAAAAAATTAGTTAATATTTATGATCAATCAATCCTAAATAATTATTATTTCTTATTCTTGAGAATAACATTTATTTCAACTGTTAAATTAAAATATAATTCAACTGAGATCAATGTAAACACTAACTATGTGACCTTCTAGGACTCTTTATCGGTATCATTATGCAGGCTTTCCTAAAGTCCAAGATCAGTGTCTATAAAAATGTAAAGTCACCTATAGGGGAAGAAGTTAATTTTGTAATGACAACAACCACATACTAATGATCATTATGTAATATAATCTCTTTGTCTCAGTATCTCATCATGAAGATTGCACAAACATGTCACCATCCTATAAGCTCGATATATCTTCCTTTAAAATTATTAAATGATCCCTCCAATAAACATAGACATGTAATTAAGTTTTATAGTCACATTTAAATTAAAGGGTTAGGATATCACCTTTTATTATTTTAAGGGACAAATTATTTATTGATTTATTCATTAATTTCATATCTTTCATGATGAACCCAATGTATCATACTAAACTGCGAACATATAGCGTCATGGTTTTTGTCAATGTATAAAAGTAAATAACTCATGATAGGAATTAATACTATTCTCAAGTCTAAGGATCAATACAAACATATCAAATAGGAATATCCAATAACACAAAATATTTAGAATTCTTACTTACGAGTCTACCCTTATAATCACCCATCCTGGATATTATAAAGTGTGAACTTCATGAAATGAAGTCGTTTCTGATTATGAGAATCAAGGACCTAATAGTCTACATCATTTGTGTCCCATAAGATTGTATCATTCATCCATAGGATGAGTATGTTCTAGAATACTAGCATGGGAATTCAAGTTTCTCATCATAACATGTAACTGTTATGACCTTTTGATGTGAAAAATACTCTAAGGACATTATCAAAATAAATTTCATATAGAAGAAAAATAAATATGTGATAATAAATTTATTAATATTCAAAACTATGAATATATAGGTAAGTAATGTTCCATTATATTCTATCACAGGGCTTGGGAGTAAGTGATGTTGTTGTAGTTGGATTTACACTTCTTAAAAGAGATGCTCCCATGACATTTATATATAAGAGAAATATAGAGTATATGGAAAGAATATAAATGTTGACCTGTTATCCATTTATGATAAAGTGAAAAAATAATTTATGGGACTCAATATATCCAAGGACATGTGGGATAATATTGATAATATATATAAAGAAAATGTTAAAATTGAATAATCCAAACTACATATTTGAAGAGAAAAGTATGGGGATTTCAGAATAGATGATGATGAGATAATTGATGATTACTTATCAAAATTAAATGAGATAGTTTTAAAATTTAATGTATTTTTATACACTTTAAAATATGTATTTTTTATCAATAAGATGATGAGAAATTTTCCTTACAGGTTTGATTTGAAGATAGCACCCCAAAAATAAAGGTATGACTTGTCTCTTGATAAGTTTCATAACACACTCCTAAATTATGAGATGAGAAATTATCTTATATTCGTAAAGAAATCAAGGAGTAAATTTCATTCAAATCCATGAATAGATTCAAAGAGGTGGAATTTCGTTCCTCTGGTGAATCATAAGATTATGAGGAGTGGGATGAAGAGTTCAAGAAAACAATTGCTCTTATCTTTAAAATCATTAAAAAGTGAAATGGAAAATATAAAGTAAAACTCAAACTAAATTTCTTTAAATGTAGTGAAATTTTATATTTTATGGATAATTATTCAAGAAATAAAAGTTAAAATTATGAGAATGATGAACATGAAGAAAGGATTCAAAGTAAGAAATGGGGAAGAAGTTATAATAAAGTTAATAAATCTTATGGGAGAAATCATAAGTTTCAATGGAGGAATTGGAGGAGTATATTGAGAAAATAAATATAAGATTGATCTACTAAAATTAATCATTCTAAAGAATAGATTCATGAAAAGTTTAGTAATTTTATGTCTCTTGTTGAAAAACATAAAGGAATTTCAAACAGTAAAGAAGAATGAGAAGATACCTACATGGAAAAATGTTAAAAACTAAGATTGAAGTGTGTCTTGAGAGGAACACGCAACACAATAAGGAAATAAAATCCCTAAATAAATAGTTTTTAAATTTTAAGAAATAAAAAGATGAATTTCATAGTAAATAAAATGATCATGTTAAGGAAATTAAACTTCTTAATGTGAAATTTATTGATAAAGAGAGAATGTTAAGAGTATGAGAAGAATGTTATTGAAAAAGAAAAATAATTAAACATGAATCAATGAAGGTGATTTAAGGATGATTATGACCTAGGAAAAATGATATATAATTATGATAAATCTATATAAATAAAATATGATTCATCAAAGTCTATTGAGAAATGCTTCGTACATACTCAATTAAAAGTTAAACCTATTACACACAAGAATGTTAAATTTATTTCAAATAATAGTACAAGTTCCAAGAAAAAATTAGGGAAATATTATATTGAGAAAAAAATTGATAAGGTCACTCCAACTTAAAAGGAAGTAGATGATATCTTGATAAGTAAAGGTTTCCCAAAACCAAAGAAAAAGGAGGCAAGAAATGTTCCAAGATAATAAGATGGAATTCACAAATGGACTCAACAGTTTCATGAAAAAAAATTGAGGAATATAATTGGTTTTATGGAGCACTTAGGCATAAATATTATGTTTAGTTGTATAATATGTCTCTCATATAGAGCCAGAGTAGGTAGTAATTGAGAAGGATCTATCCAGTGAATAGAGGGAGAAAGTTTGAGAAGAATGAATAAGTAGATAGAGATTTATCTCAATTACCCATCCAAAATAGATTTGATTTTTTATAGGAGATATATATAATGTGTTAACCAAAAGGTTACTATTATAAGGAATTTATAACCATTTTTCTAGGAAAAAATAAACAAGATATTGAAAATAATAAGACTCAAAAAATAAATGAAATAGAAAAGTCTCTTCTTATTAAGATAGATCTTAAATATTGCAAGAGGGAAAAGGTTTAGATCAATGATAATTTTTTATCATAAAATATTATTGAGTATTACAAGATATTGAAGAAACTTTAATAAAACAATGGTGGTGTTGTTACTTTTTGGAATAAAATTTCCTTAAAAATCAAAGGAATAGGTTTAGTTGGAATTGAAGAACAAAAATTGAAATCTGAAGATGAATTGTTTGTTGGTAGGATTAAACATAACCTGTTGAGTGAGAATTAGATTTTTGATTAAGGTAATTGGATTATTTTAAAAATAAACACTTTATTAATCAAGTGAATAAAATATGGAAGTATCATCACCAAATGTGAACGAACAAGTGACAGTCATTTTCATATTGGTGATCTAAGAAATTCTTATTACCTTTGAACAAAATAAGAAAAAAATATTTGTCAAAGGGGACTTGTCCATAAAAATCATAATATTTTGAGAAAATTTTCAAACTAAAATGGTGTAATATATCAATCACAATTAATTAGATACATATATGTTTTGATTGAATCATGTTAAAAGTGGAATATGGTATAAGAGTAGAAATTCAATATATTAGGTCCCTCAAATTAATTCACTTATATTTATGAGTAATTATGAGAAATTAATCCAATTTATGTGACTTATACTTCATCACATTTTTTTATGATTTTAAAATAATGAAAATTTTAATGTTTATAAAGAATAAGTCATAGGTAGTGGAGATTTTTAAAATTTTAAGAAGTAAAGTTGAGAAAGAGTTGGTGGTTCATATCAAAAGTCTAAGAAATAAAAATGGAAGGGAGTTTACCAAGGATTATTTTGAATATTATATTAGTAAAACATAAAATAAACCATCAATATAGTTCTTATTACACTCCCCAATATAATGGTGTTATTGAAAAAATGTAAGTCTTGTTGGCATGGAAAGAATAATGCTTGCTAGATTCAGTAGGTCAAATTTTTTTATGGAAAGAAGTTGTTCACTATTGGGCACATTAAAAATATGTGTGTGCTAAGATGTAATTAAAACATGACTTCTTATAAGATTTGGTACAAAAATAAATCAACCATGAATTGTTTTAGATTTTTTGGTTGTCTATGTTTGATGAAAATTAAAAACTAAAATATAAGGAAGTTTGATGAGAAGGTTTAGGAAGGTGTATTTTTTGGATACTTGTAAAATGAAAAAGGCTACATATGTTGGAATAAGAATATTCATAAAATGATAAACTATTGTGATTTAATGGTTATTTTAAGTAAAATTAATATTAATGTTCTATATGAAGATGGTTTTGAAGACTTTGATGAAGACAATGAGCAGATTTCTATGAATGTCTATGAAGAAAAAGTTGTAAATGAACCGCATATTTCTAATATTGACTATGATCAGACCAATGATTAATAAGAGTTTGTTAGAGTTTAAATATACAAGTATAAAAAGTTAAATAATAATGTGAAGGAAGATAATATAATGGGATATGGGACTACTATAGTATAGGATTGTATGTAAAGGATATTCACAGTTTGAGATAGTTGATTTTGAAGAAACCTTGTCTCCTGATGCAATTCATGAATCCATAAAAATGTTATTAGTTGTTTCATCTCATTATTAGTACAAAATTTATCAAATGGATTTGAAATATTCCTTCTTAAATAGAGATCTATAAGATGAATTCTGTATTGAGCAGCCTAAGGGGTTCATTCTTATAACACCCTAATCTAAATTAGTGGGTCTGGGTCAGAGTGCCACATCACTTCAGGTGAACCTCCCTATATCCAAGAGTTTTTTAGCTAGAGGTGAGATCCGATGAAAAATAATGAGGAGACTATTCCCTCAGTAATAGATATACAACAAAGGATACAATGGAATCAACAAAAATAATAAGAGAAATCAATAATTCATTAGAAAATATGATAAAGTATCAAACCCATGCTATAACAATATGGCATATCAATCATACAATCAAAATATCAATGTAATAAAGTAGAGGAAAATAACTAAGTAACATGAGATAAAATATCTAAAATTTAAATTCTATTTTAGCATCGTTTCACACCATCCTACAGCTCCTTCTCAACTACCCATTGTAGGTCCCTTCCCTCTACTGGATCCCTAATCATAAAATCTACATGCACATTGAGATGATCATACAGGTTGTGAGTATAAAACCAAGTAGGACACCACCAAAGATCCTTAACATAAGTTCACAATATACAAAAGTGTATTCCATTATAGTAATTAATTCATATGTAAACAGCAAGCAGTCACACATGTGTGCACATATTTTGGGACCTTGAAGACCAAATTTACCTGCTTTTTCTCTATACTAGAAAGAATGTAATATGTTTTCTTGATGTACTCATCCAACCAATCATTTGACCACATAACCCATGAAGGGATATCCTTTCCTACCTGTAATCATGGTACTCATGTTAACCTAATTTACATCTCTGAGGAAAGCCACACACAATACACCAACCCAATCTTATAGCTCTAGGGAAATCCATCATGCCACATATCAACCAAAACTCACACCACTAGGGTAATCTAGATACCTTTCATTGACCAAATATCATGACTCTGGTGAAATCCACACACTATTCATTGACCTCATCTCACATCTCTGGGGAAATTCATTAGGCCACATATCAACCAAAACTCATGGCACTAGGGAATGCCACATAACATACATTAACCAAATATCACAACCCTAGGGTAAGACAAAACATCATCTATTCTCCCCCTATAAGGGATAAATATCTCATATGACTTATCATAGTCACTCAATTGTAGAGATAGAGAAACTACACATGTAACACACAATTCTACAATAAGGTATTTTATAATCATTTCATATCTAGCAAGAGTCATATAACCAACACACATCCACATGAAAACCATATCAAGCATAAGTCTCATAAGGATATACATTCACACCACATGAGTATCATATCATTCATAGGCCCCACGAGGCTATAAATGCACACCACATGTGAATCATATCAATCATAGGTCTCATGGGGCCACACATACACACCATGTAATCATGCCAAACACCGGTAAAAATATGAACTATATGGTAAGGAATTCATACCTAAAGTGTAATGATGTTATGATGTCAAGAATCACCACTTGATTCATGTTTCATTTCAATAATCCCTAAGAAGATGCATCTCTTTCAACAACCTAGGTCTAAATGAGAAGCATATGCCAATTATCCAAATCTGGTTTTTGTTTCTATTAACAATCAACAATTCTCCTATTATATCATGTTAGGAATCTTAGATCTATTCAACAAATCAATAATATAAGGTACATCCTAAGAAAAATAATATAAATTTTCTATAATAGATGGAAATTATCAATTTGGAAACATAATATCAATTTGAGCTTTCAGAATTGAAAAAGGGAGATGGAGTGATCCAAACCCACCTAGGAATAACCTAGGGTTTGAATGAAAGGAGTGAAATTTAATAAAATTCATAGGGGATTAATAATTAATAAACATGGTAGAATACAAAAAAGTCATGGTATAAAATTAAATTTCACATCATGAAATCATTAGGCACTCAAACATTCATGCCATGATTGATTGGTTCATGCCATAAACACCTTGAGTCAAACAACCAACAAATTTAAATGCACCTTGATGTTAAAAGGCTATAAACCCATTCACATAATGAATGGTATTTTACAACATGAACTTAAATAGCCCATATTTCCTTTAAATATACCCAGAAACCATTCAGGCCATGAAACGTCCATTAACACCGTGAAATCTTCCTATATTCAGAAAATTTGATCCATCTACCTTGAATTTATAAACTTTAGTTCCTAAAAACCTCTAACGTCTTTTAATCATTTAATTATTCTTTTTAAAGATACATCAAATCTTAAAATAATGCATAACTTAATATTTAGGATCTTACAAATCTTTCCCTCTAATGATTTCTCATCCTTAATAAGTGTCTTCAGAGGCCTATTCAAATAACTTAGGCTATTGTGATCATATGTCTAAAACCTACTATCGATTATCTTCTTAGATATTCCCATGCTACTATAGAACATGAAAATGAGGAACTATCTCTCCTCGTAACACCTTATTGATTCAATGCACAATCTTAATAGGTCATTCTACATATGATTCATCTATTTCCAACACATTGTCCTCGCAGTTGATCACATGCAAAGGATCAGGCTCATACTTATGAATTTTAGACAGATGGAACACATTATACATACCTTTCTATCATGGAAGAAGTTTCAACCAGCAATATGTTGTTCTAATGTGTTCAAATATCTCAAATGGTCCAACAAACCCTGGTGCGAATTTCTCCTATCACCAAAATCACTAATGTATTAACTGAGGAGACACCCACAAGAGAACCTGATCTCCCATAAAAAAACTCCAAAGGATTTATCCTCTATTAAACATACGATCTCTATCTGATATGAGTAGTAACTAACCTCTTTTTAATCAACTACACCCATTCTAAGGTCTCTTACACTATACTTGGCCTAACAACAAAAGAATCACTTGTATCATGCCAACATAGTGGTGAATGGCATGCCCATCCATAGAGAGCCTTAAATAGATCCATTTGAATTGAAGACTAGAAACTATTATTGTAGGTGAATTTTTTAGAGGGTAAATGATCATCCCACACTCCACCAAAATTTAGAACACATTCCTTATTCATATCCTCTAAGTTCTTGATTACACTCTTAGACTACCCTTCAGTCTCCAAATGAAAATCTATACTTAGCTTTAACTGAGTCCTCATATCCTTCTATAAACCTTTACAAAATCATGAAGTAAAATTATAATATCTATTAGATACTATTCTTAAAGTAACTCTATGCATCCATACAATCTTTCAAATATAGATCTTTCCTAGATCATCCACTGAATGGGTCTTCCGAATCAGAAATAAATGAGTCACTTTGTTCAGCTGATCAAATATAACCCATACAACATCTCATCCTTTTGGGTCTTAGGAAATCCTGTGAAAAAATACATCATTGCTTCATCCCACTTCTATACAAGCATCGGGATTGGATGAAGTAACCCACCAGGTTTCTCATTTGATTCTCTAATAGGTCAAACCATGAGAGACAATTCCCACAGTATACCTCTTTATATCAACACACCAGAATCATTTTCTGATATCGTGATATATCTTGGATGACCTTGGGTGTGTTGCCTACTGTGAGGCATTAGATTCCCCCATAAAATCCTCTCTCATGAATGAAGGAGTCACTACTCTACCATGAACATTAATCACATAACATTTGTCTAAGGTCCATTTAATAATAGTGTCATATATTTCTAACCTTTCATGAATCAAGAGACAATTTGAATCACACTCCATAATGGACTTTACTTACTATATCAATGAGGATGTGATCATCAAGAGTTCTCTATACATTTCTCCCTAATCCTCAATCATGACCATCTTCCTGTATATTATTAAGGCTATCAGATTCCACTTTACTTATGACATTTTCTCTCCAAGTTCTAACATATTCCTACTAATAGAATTTGTAACAACATTCCCTTTTTTAGGATCATACACCATCTCGAAATCAAGTGTCTATAGGTATTCTACCCAATACCTCTGACAAGTATTTAATTCCCACTAGGATAATTTATACCAAAAATATAATGACCAGGAATTTTATCAATGGAATTTCCTTTCTTATGTCATAAAGAACATACATCACATAAAGAACCCAATAAAAATATCATTCTCATAAATTAAGAATGATACATTATTAGAATAAAAATCAATAATAATTCCAAATATTACAACGGTACAATAAATAGAACATAAGATAAGAAGAGTGGTAAATTTTGAATATGTTCAATCCACTAGAATGAACTCACTCACAAACAAAGATGTAGAAATAAAAAATAATGTTAATAATATAATTTTAATTTTAATTATGAAAGTATATATAACCTTGAGATAAAATATAAGTGAAATTATAATGAATGAAATAAGTGGTGTTTATTGAAATTAAGAAACCCATACTGTTGGAATAGTAACCTGACTCTTGGAATGGGAATCTGACCGTTAGGAATAGTAATCTAGCCATTAGAATATTAACCTCACCTATAAAATTATAAATAATATTTTGGAATATTATAAATGAAAATAACATATATTTATATTATGGTTTAAGTAAATAAATGTTTTAAAATGATAAATTAAGTATTGGAAATTTTGTAAAACATAAATGTTTATCTATAATTTTATAATTAATATAATAATTTAAAATAAAATTAATTTTCATAAAATAATATTTTTAAATTAATACTATGTTTTATTATAATTATAATATAATTTTATGAGACCTTAATTGGTTTTTCAAAGGGTTAATAAATCTATTATAATATTAAAATCGTTATTTTTCAAATAAATGAGGATTTTATTAAAAAATTGTGATTATAATATTTAGAAAATTATTTTCATAAAATGGATTTAATATTTTAAATATAAAAATTTAAAAATGGGCAGGGTGGGTTTTGGGTATTTTTCTAAAATATTTGAATTTTTGGTAAATTGTGAAATATGATAATTTACAGTATTTAACATTATAAGCTAAATACAAGAATTTTTGAGTCATGGATGATGTAATCACCCATTGGTTTAAATTATCATGAACCATTTAATTTATTTATTTATAATAATCAATATTATTGATAGTATTTATCCAAAATAATAAACTAATAAATATAATAATCAAAAATACCCTATTATCTCAACAAAATACCAAACCCAATAGCCTTAAGGAGGTTCTCAAGGATATGCCATTCAAGAGGTAAAATCCCCAATCCTTCTATTTTAATTTATTTTCTTTTCTTATCCTCTCCTCACCTCCCCTATACAAAGATAAATGATAAATATATTATTAAATATATACTAAAATTTTATTATGTTAATGGAATATACATCACCAAATCTCTTCTCTTCTCCCTTCATTCTAGAAATGAAAACATCGTTTGTGATATGAAAATTCACTACCTTTATGGACGACAAGATTTAGTTTTCCATTAACACCATCAAGGCTAGTCATAAAACCATTATTAGAGTTAAAATATATTTTAATATATATATTATAACTTTTTTCATACTATGGAACTAATACATATACATAATATTAAATAAAACGAAAATTGTTCGTGATGATCGAAAAAATGCCAAAATAAATTAAACATTTATGATTAACATTTTATCAAATTAATCATCCTCATACCAGAAAAAAATGATACATGGGATCATTTAAAATTTTTTAAGTTCTTTAATATCATATAATTTAACTTTCGGAGAATTATTCTAATTTTAAAATAATTTCCATAATTTTACACAAGCGAACTGAACATGAAACCATGAAATGAACGCTCCCAAAAGGAATAAATTGAACTCTATAACTCATTAAAATGGTCATAAATAAACTTAATAAAATTATAATAAATAAAATAAATATATAATAGATTATTAATTAAGTAATTAATGAATATAATTTTATTATCCAGTACATTAAGTGTTAGGTAAGAATGTATTTGGACATAAAGTTAGGGATCTCTCTGAACCTCCAAATTACCTTTGGTTTGTGATTTCTCTCTATTTTACCCAATGTAATTATTCATTATTATTATATAATTCACAAATATTCTATTTTTATGTACAAAAAATATGTATGTATCTCAATTAATCCTTATTTTATGGGTAAATACATGTTTTAAAAGGTTATCTTCTCAATTCCTCCCAATAAGCAAGTCTAATTAAAGGAAACTTCCCCATTTCTTACTATTTTCAAGTATAATCCATAAAATATTTTAATCCATGATTATTTTTATGGAATCAATCATTTTATCATTAAAATATATCTTAGTTAATTTCTGATTTTATAAAAATAATTATTCCTTTCTCCTTTTTAAATACTCTTTAATATTTTCCCTTAAACCGCACAAAAGTGGCTCATGTTTAAAGTTTCCTAAACACTCTTTTTCATATATTAACTTAATTTTGGAATAATTATTCATGATATTTTATTTTTTTTATTTTATGGTTGTCCAAAAATTATTTAATCCCTTATTTCATGGATACCATTATGATACACCCTTTGGTTATGCCTTATGACATGATTAATATACTCATTTATTTCAATGGATAACCCTTATGTTTTTTCCTTATGTTTGATTCTTTATGTGGAACACATATACATGAACATGTTATAATGAGTGAACCTAGATAGCACTCTAACTAATTGGGGAATTTTTAGTCTCATGAGACATTATGTGTGGGATTAGGGAGTAAACCTAATCCATTATGAGACTTTGTCCACCATGTGACATAGTCTTGGCTGTTATCCTTGACTCATTTTTATGTCATGTTATATGTTACTGCCGCATTCCAATATTCTCATGATAATATGATTCCATGTTCTATATGTTATGCTTCCACGTGTTTTTTCATGATCAATTCCTTTTATGTTATCATGTTATGACTTCTAACTAATGTATTATGCTTTATTACCATGTTTATTCCCTTCTTGAGCTTTTTAGATCATCCCTTTTGTATATGTATTCTTGATATTATCCTATACAAATATAGGATCTCAATACTGATATTAATAAAATGATGTTTTATTTTAGTTTCATGTTTTCTAATCATGTACCAAATCTTCCAAAAACACTATATTATTCAATCATTGGTTTGTATTATGCTTAAAATCATGTAACAATATGTGTAAAATGATAGGGTTGCTATAGTTGGTATCAAATCATGGTCTAGATATTTTTGGATATTAGGACTATAAAACTTTATTAATAACCCTAGGGATAATTGTATCACCGTGGATAACCTATATTGAAACTTAGTGAATCAGGAGTTAGGAGATAATTTTCATTTATATGTTATTCTTTTTATGTTCATATTTTCCTCTTCATATTCTCATAATCTAAGTATTCAAGCCTCATAATTGTATTTTATTTCATTTTTATATTTAATGGTGGGAAATATGAGAAACCATTCTAATAATCAATGTGATAGTAAATGTGATGATTGACCTAATGAGATGTTGAATCTTATGGGAATGGGAGCCAAGGACTTCATTATAGTACTAGATCAACTGGCTTAAGTTATGAATAATAACTTGAATTGTGTGGAACTCTCTTCTTCTCCTAAGAAAGGGAATGTTGTGCTTGAAAACTTTATGAGACAAAATATTCCTATATTTAGTGGATCTTATGATTCCCTCATCATGGGACAATGGATTAACTCCATTGAGTAGATATTATTTTTCCTCTACTATTCATAAGAAGAGAAAGTTGTACTAGAGTTCTATCATTTTGATGGGGAAGTTGATCAGTGGTAGAAACTGGTCAAAAACAAAAATTCTAAGTAGGAAATTGATTCCATGGATTGGGATGGATTCAAAAAAATATTTTTCAACAAATATTTTCCACAAACTCTCCATATTAATATAGAGAGGGAGTTCCTCGGACTGAAGAAAAAAGAAGATGAATTTATTGGGGAGTGCAAGGAAAACTTTACAAGGCTTGCAGGATACACCTCTATCTTTTTCATGAACATTGAAATTAAGTTTGATCACTTATTTAGTAGATTAATGTCGAGTCTATGAAAATCATTGGAAATTTTGGGATTTAATAGTTATGAGAAGATTGGTCGATGTTCCCCAAAGGTTGAGATGGATATTGGTAACTCTCAGTGGTCTCATGGGGTTGAAGATAAAATGAGGAAATTGAGTTTAATGTGGGAGTATAAACAGATAAATACCATTAAGGAAATAAATCCCAACATCCCATATGTCAAAAGTGTGGGAACAAGCATCTCAGGAACTATCTAAAGGAAACCAGGAGATGGTTAAAAAGCAGAAGAGAGGGGCATTAGGATAATTATTACCCAAGGGGTTTAAATAATAACACTAATGTGGAAGAAGAAGGGATGGTTATGATCAACACTCAACTAGTAGTGCCTTTTTTTCAACTACAAGGAACATGGTCATTATGTAAGCCAATTCACTAAGCCAAGGGTTTTCAGAGGAAATCAACAACAACAACCTCCAAGGAAGTAAGGAAGGTAATATGATATCACCACTGCTAAAGAGGATCCCAATAATGATGTGGTGACAAGTACGCTAGTTGTTCATTCAATAGTACAAAACATACTATTTTATTCTAGTTTTACACATTCTTTTATATATTTCAAGTTTAGTAGAACTATTCAAACACCACATAAAAATATAAAGGCTGAGTTGTCTATAAGAATAGAGAATAGGGAAATTATTAAATCTGAAGTCTATAACTCCTACTATATCAATTTTTATGGACTGAACCTCCCAGAAAATATTATATTACTTACTTTTATAGAGTTTGATGCTATTTTGTGCATATATTGGCTATTTTAATATAAATCCAACATCAACTGTCAATAAAGGTACATCACTCTTCACATCCCAAGGAATACCCCAATTTTGTACAAGTGTAAGTGGGAGGATGAATATTATTTAGAATCATCATCTCAATTATGGATATTATTTCCCTGTAAGTAAGCATATCTATCTCAAATGATTGAGACAAAGGAGAGGATCATGATTAAATACAATCCCATTATGAGGGACTACACTAATGTGTTCCCTGAAGGATTTTCTGGTCTTCCTCTTGATTGAGAGGTTGATTTATCAATTGATCATATACCTGGATCACTACCCATATCAAAGACTCCTTATATAATGGCCACCATTGAGTTGGATGAACTAAAGAAGCAGTAACAAGAGAATCTAGACAAGGGTTTAATATGCCTGAGTGCTTCACCTTAGGGTACATCGGTCCTCTTCATTAAGAATAAGGATGGATCAATGAGACTATATATTGATTATAGTGAGCTCAAAAAAATCACAATAAATAATAAGTATCCCCTACAGTAGATAGATGACTTGTTTAATCAACTATGTTGGGCCAAGTATTTCTCTAAGGTGGAACTTCGGTCAGGATATCACTAATTAAAGGTGAATAAGGAATATATTCCCAAGAGTTCATTTCGAACTAAGTATGGACACTATGAGTACATAGTAATGCCCTTAGAACTCACTAATGCTCCATCAATTTTCATGGAATTAATGAATATAGTATTTAGATATTACCTCAAAAAATATTTGGTAGTCTTTATATAGTATATTCTAATATAATACAAGAGTAAGCAGGAATGGGAGGATCATTTGAAAAATATACTAAAGACTTTATGAAAAAAGAAAATATATGAAAAGTACAGTAAATGTGAGTTTTTTATGGAGAAAGTATCATTATTGGGATATGTTATCACTAAAAAAGTAATTTTTGTAGACCCTTTTAAAATAAAGGTAATAGAGGAGCGGCTCAGGCCAACATCTGTAATGGAGATCCATAGTTTCCTTGGTCTAGCTGGGTATTACCGGTGATTTTTTGAGTAACATATATTTATTTTCAAACCCACTAACCAAGCTGACTCAGAATAGTGTAAAGTTTTCTAGACTAGTGAATGTGAAGACTACTTTAAAGAGTGGGAAAAAGTGGATTATAATTGCACTAGTACTTACACATCCAATAAATGGGAACTCTTTGTTGTATATATCGATGCTTTAAAGAAGGTATTAGGTTGTGTACTTATTAAAAATGATAAATTGATAGCCTACACTTCAAGGTAGCTGAAATTTCATGAACAAAACAATTCCACACATGATCTGGAGTTAGTAGATATTATCTTCACGTTAAAAAACCGTCGGCATTATCTCTATTGGGAGAAATGTGAGATATTTACTAATCATAAGAGCCTAAAATATATATTCAAACAGATGAAGCTTAACATGAAACATTGAATATGGTTATAACTCATCAAGTATTATGACTACTCAATCCACTGCCATCCTGGTAAAGTGAGTAAATTGGAAGATTCTCTAAGTGTAAAGGATCTTGTACTTTATTAAAGGTAAGAATTGATAAGGATCCAGTCTTCTTAGATTTCAAAAAGATGGACATGGGAATCATTAAGGAAGGAACGTGATCAATCATTTCTCAAATGATTGATCAGCCATCCCTTTTATAGAATATAAAGTATTCTCAAAGAAAAGATGTGGAAATTCAGAAAAAGGTGGAAGCTATAAGAAAGGGGAAATATTCAGAGTTCAAAATTGATGAGGAAGGAGTCATAATATTTGGTTCACGAATATGTGTACCATAAAATCCGGAGATAAAGAGGTAGATTTTGAATGGATCATATAGATTTACCTTCCCTATATTCCTAGGGATCATAAAGATGTATTTAGATCTCCGAGAGAAATATTGGTGGGATAATATGAAGAAGGAGATCGTTGAATATACATCAATGTGTTCGGTATGTTAGCAAGTGAAGATATGTTGAGAGAATGGTCGATGGAATTCAAAGTAGGATGGGATCAAATCTTCCACTGGTTGAGTTCTCTTACAAAAAGAATTTCCAATAAAGCATCAAAATGGCTCCATATGAATCCCTTTATGGGAAAATATGTAAAACACCTTTATACTAGGATGAAGTTGGTGAATATATGATGATGGGACCTGAAATAGTCAAAGAAATGGAAGAAACGGTGAAAACTATCCAGCAGCATATACGGGCTTCCCAAAGACAAAAAAATAGTTATGAAGATAATTGTAAATATGAATTAGATTTCGGGTTGGTTATATGGTATTCCTTTATATATATACATGGAAGAGGGTCATGAGATTTGGGAAAAAGGAAAGTTGAGTCCCATGTACATTTTCCCCTTTGAGATTCTTGATCGAGTCGGAGCTGTGGAATATCAACTAGCACTTACACCAACCATGTCTCAAGTACATGATTTAATCCAAATATCCCTCTTTAGAAAGTACATACCAGATCCCTCATATGTACTAAACTAAGAGGCATTAAACCTGGAAAATGATCTCTCTTATGAGGAGTATCAGATAAAGATTTTCGATAATAGAGACAAGGTTCTATGTAACAAGACCACTCACCTAGTCAAGGTACTATGGAAAAACCATAAGAATGAAGAGGAGACATGGGAACCAAAGGAAGAGATTAAGAAGAAATACCCTCACCTTTTTTCACCTAAGTTTTTAAAATTAAATTTCATGGGTGAAGTTTCATAAGGGGGGAAGAATGTAACAACTCATAATTTTATCATTGTAATTTCCCTTCTTGTATCATAAAACACATACATCACATAGAGAACCAAATAAAGACGCTATTATCATAAATTAATAATGATACATTAGTAAGAAATTAAAAACAATAATAATGCTAAATATTTTAGTGGGACAATAAATAGAAAATAAGATAATAAGAATGGGAAAATTTGGATCAGCTTGATCCACTAGAATGACTGCACTCATGAACAAATATGTAGAAATAAAAATTAATGTTAATAATATAATATTCATTTTAAATATGAAATAATATATAAACTTGAGATAAAAGATAATTAAATGTAGAATTAATGAAATAAGTGGTATTTATAGGAATTAAGGAACCTATATTGTTGGAGTCGTAACCTAATTGTTGAAATAGTAATCTGACCGTTATGAATAGTAATATGGTAGTTAGAATAGTAACATCACCTATGAAATTATAAAGAAAATTTATTCACCTTATAAATGAAAATATGATATATTTATATCATGGTTTAAGTAAATAAATGTTTTAAAAATGATAAATTAAGTGTTGGTATTTTTGTAAAATGTAAATGCGTATTTATAATTTTGTAATTAATATAATAATTTAAAATAAAAATAATTTTTATAAAATAATATTCAAAAATAAATATTATATTTTATTATAATTATAAGATAATTTTATGTGACCTTAATTAGTTTTTCAAAGGGTCAAAAAATTGATTATAATATTAAAATCGATATTTTTCTAATAAATTATGTTTTTAATTAAAAATAAAATTATCATATTTAGAAAATTATTTTCATAAAATGTATTTTATATTTTAAATATATATTTTGAAAAATAGTTAGTGTCGATTTTTGGTATTTTTCTAAAATAGTTGAATTTTTAGTGAATTGTGAAATACAATAATTTACAGTATTTAACATTACAAGCTAAATACATGAATTTGTGAGTCATGGATGATGTAAGAACCCATTGGTTTGAACTAACTTTAACCACTTACTTTATTTAGTGAAAATAATAAATACTATTTGTAACGCCCCGACCCTAGTTACCCAGAGTCGGTGCATTATTACATAACATTGGCATGATCATGAGAAAGATCAAGTCTCGAAAGACCGATTAGTTTAGTAGCCTTGGAATAACTAGATACATCCATAAATTTTTACATTACATCATAAAAAAACATCTTGTCTTCATATCCCCTCATACTATCCCTGCAGGTCATTCATAAATTACTTCTTCATAATCCTGGGAAAAAAAATAAAACATTGAAAGGGGTGAGCTCGGATGCTCAGTAAGGATAACATTATAGCAGAAGCTTTCATAAATAAGCATAAACACTTAAGGCAATTTATAACTAAAACAAAAGCCTTTTAAACTTGAACTTCAGCATAAAATGGCAAAGGTAAAATGAAATAATGCCATTTACTTACTCACATGGATATTCTACTAGTTGAATGATCACATGCAATATCAATAACCACTTTCATAATGATGGAATGCATAATGCCAGACTATCATAACCACATAGCCAAGGCCTCGTGCCAAGACTACAAATAAGATTTTGCCAAGGCCTTGTGCCAAGACACTAGTTTGTCTCATGAGACCTACCGATGCATCGAGGAGCTATAGCGGGCTCCACCCGTCACTTATTAAGTCCAATGCATTCCTCATATGAATAGGTTTAAACATAACATAAACATTCGTATTAAAAACTAGCATACGAAATGTCAATACTTTTACCACAAACCATGAATGGTATAAAAATAGCACATCCACAGTCAAACATAACTCATTCGATACAATATGGAAGATTGTATTGTATCACATTAACCTCAATCAAGAGTAATGAAGGATGTTGACATAGATGAAAATAATCATCAAAACTATTTGAGAGAAATATCCCCCTTTTCTTGAAAACATTTAAAAGTCACACTATTTGTCAAGAAGCCATTTAAAAGTAGATTTTTGAATCAAAGTGTCCCATACCACTTTGAAACTTTTTAAAAGGAGTTTTAATTTCTAAAACTTTAATGTCCATATAAATAAATCCTTAAAACCATTTTTAAAACATGGACATTAATGAGCAAGATTTAGAAGAATAAGTATTTAAAACATTTAAAAATGGTATTTTGGTTAGAGATTCTAACCAAAAGAGACACTTGAATACAAATAATTTAGGTAATCAAAACTTTGTAATATCATGAGAATAAAGGGATTCATGATATACTATGTCAAAGCACATTATATACACCACATAAAAGTGATTTGGTGTCTATCAACAAAGAAGTCTCAATGGAATGTAAATTGAGATGAAATCTCTCATAAAGGCCGTATCCTTAGGTTAAGGATAAATCAACGACATAATTATGTGTGACAAATATAAATACACTAAATATGATTGGATATTCAGTGTAAAACAATCAAAGGATATTCACACATATTCTTGTAAAAACAACACCAACGAATTGGATGTTTAACTCAACAAATGGTGAATGAGTTAAAATTACTCTTATCAAATTAATATCAATGACTTGAGAATTACAAATGAGTGATTATGTGTATCAAACTTATATCCACAGGAAGGGGAGTGTAAATTATGACATAATAAAATGAATAGTGGTTCCACACATAATCTTGGGGTAGTATAATCAATGAAATATGCGTAAAGCCAAAAGAGTGGAAATTGAAATCTCAAATTCCCTTATCGATTGGGTAACTTACGAAACAAAAACCCATGAAAGAAAGATCATACCATGATGATGTAAATACCCATAAATAAAAATATATAACACAATGAATACGATCATGGACAGTACACATACACCACATGCAATAATTAAGTGGTGATCAATGGAATTCTCACGGAATTAAAAGTGAGATAAGAAAATCCCTTACTTTGTACTTTTTCCTTGGTCGATGGTAGGTTTACCTCCTGTATAATGGTGAAATAATTGTTATTGAATAATACAAGAATCATTTACTTTAATATGATATCATATATGATCTTTTAACATTGATTTGTTAATAATATCTTAGTATTAACGTTGTTTCGGGTGTTAACTTACTCATTTTCTTTTATATGTTTTGTTACATAAGTCATGTTTGTTGTATCTTATTCATATCCAGAATGATATCAAGTCCTTAAACATAATTTTTAAATCATTAAATGATAATTATACTTGAATGGATACGATGGAGAATGAATCTCATCGCGTTCGTGGAGACGGTAGTCCGTACGTACGCACGAACGCTACTTCCATTTAATTTTTATTTTAAAAGAATCGAATCCAAATGATACATTGGTATATTACTATTCCAGTATAATATAATATTTTATATATGTTACTTAAGTTCATTAACACCATCTTTTATACGTTCCATGTGTGGTATGAACGAGTCATATCATTTTAAGGGGGCGGTAGTCCGCACTTCCTCAAATGAAATTATCGTATGTATATACAACATGAAACGAATAATGGTATGAAATAAAATGGAATTACAGAAGCTTATATATAAAATATATATCATTAACATCATATTTAATTACAGTTCCATCATAATGGCCACCATGAGAGGCGGTAAGATGTATTTGAACAATCATCGTTTCGTGAGGCGTTAGTTTGCCATCCACAGAAACATTATGTTCATCATCCATTAGATGGAGTTGTGTGTATGTGTAGTTTGAATAATTCTTATAACAACATCCTAGTATATTGAGGATACTGGTGTTGTTACAAAAGAAAGGAAATAAAAAGAGTTTGGGGGTTGGAGAAGGAAAATAAATGAAAATAATTTAAGAGAAAACGTTACCTTTAATTTAGGTAACTCACTTTGGTTGGAACCAAAGGACTTGTTGAAATTCTTTCTGCCTAAGGGGAAGCATCAAGGAGGAGGAGAGGGATGTGGGGAGCTTAGTTGGGCAGAGTTTGGACGAGCCAAGTGGCTTGAGAGGTGTGAAGAAATGAGAAGGAGGAGTGCCCTTTTATAAGAGGGGTGAGGGGCACCTTTGGAAAAGCTAGAAATATTAATTTATAATAAATTCATATTCGGTTTCCAATGGCTCCAAAGTTGATTATTCAAAGGATAAGGTTGGGATAGGTCGAAAACCACTCAACCAATAGAATTTAGACAGGTTTGGGTACTTATATTAACCTTATCTTTAAGTATTAACTCTAAGTTAATTAGTTTCACTTTTACAATGTCTCTTTGTATTTTTATATAATATGGTTAATAGACTTACTATATACATCCAAGCGACCCACAAGTGGTCCATTAATGATGAAACTATCCTGATATAAGTCTTTTGGCCGAACCTTAGATTTGTAGGAATTTAATATCAATTAATAATATAATATTTGTTTTAAGAACTCTTTTATGTCAATTTTGACACTATTCAATAGTTGATTTTTGTGAAACTCATAACAGATTGATTACTTCGAAAAAAGTCAATTAAATCAATCCTAATATATAATATTATCCTAGAAAATTAGTTTAATTCATTAAAAGTTTCATATTATATTTTTTTGGGTATTTATAATATCAATTATTTTAATTTTTCACTATTATAGTAATTACTGCCTCATCATTGTGTCATAAATAAAATAACTTATTTAATGTCTAAAAATTATAAATAAAATATCATCATGTAGGAAATATTTTTATCTTTCTAATGAATATTTATAATCGAAAATCCAACATGTATAACCCTATGTAAAAATTGTTCTTCTAAAAGATGTAAGCTTATTCCATTTTTATTTTTATTTTAACTTTATTAATATAATGTGTCCCTACCACATACAAGTGGCTCCAAGGGGTCCCCAAATTGACCCAAGGATGCCCATGGTCAAGTATGTGTCCACCAATAAGGTTAGGACACTTTTTAGGGTAATTTTGTATTATTATAATATTATTTTGTAACCCTTATTTACCGGATTTACCCTTTAACCATGGTAAATAAAATATTTACCACAGTAACTATTCAAAATGTCTAAAAATAAAAGTTAACTATTTACACAATTTGAACATCCTGATTCCAAATATGGAATCCATTTTCCTAAATTCAAAACACAGAAGTGGTAGAAATTAATTTAAAATTAATTCCCGCTGTCAAAACAAAAAGCGTGTTTTTAAGAGATAATAACTATCAAAAGATTGACACTTGTTTATGTTCGGTTTAATTGTAAAATTATGTCCAATGACCAAAATTATATTAAATGGTAAAAATATATTCTAAATATACTTTAAAACCACTCAAATTCATAATTTATCACTATTAATTATTTTGATTAAAAAAGTTGTTTTTAATTAAAATTTAGTAATTTTCACTATTCATCAAAATATGAAAGTTATCCGAAAAGTACCAAAATTTCACCTTAGGCTAAATTCGATATTCTGAATCCAAAAATTAAGTCCATTTTAAAATATAAAATATACATAATTTCAAAATTTAGGTATTACTATCCATAACGGTTAGTTTGATCGGTTGTGGTGTGTGTTAAAACTCGAAGTTGCGTACAACACACGCTACTGTTTTATTCAAAGTAAAGCGTACCGTGTAAGCTTGGGATGTTTCATTTTAAATTTTTTGATGTCCCCATTTAGTCAAAAAGTTTGAAATAATTTATTTAAAAAGGGTTCACTATTAAAAGTTGGTAAAACTACAATACTGAAGATGAATTTGTTCTTACATTATGTCTAAGAAACTCATAATATGGATTCTAAAATTATAAGGATTATATAAAGTTTAAAATTTAGTTAATACTATTCATAACCTTTTTTGAACGGCTTGTTTGGTGAGTCATGGTGCGCTTGAACTCGGTGTTGCGTGTAGTGCATGTTATTGAATTATTTTGAAGAAATAACACACTATGAAATCTTGGGGTGTTACATTCTCCCCTCCTTCAATAAATTGCATCCTCGCAATTTGAAATTGTTCTTCGGAAATAAAAGGTTGAAAATAGAAAATATATTTGTGGGAAAACCCACATCGGAAATTGGTTTAATAAAATTTAGTCTTAATATGAGGAAAAGAGAAATGAAAGGGTCACCACCAAATTATGATCTCGATTAGGGGAACATTGGTGGCAATTAGAGACATATAATTGGAGGAAAAACGTAAATATTTATAGGTAGTGGTTGAGGTCATCAATCACAAACAAGTATAAAATTGAGGACCTTAAACTCATCAATCTATGATGATTTGAAGTACCATCGGTTCAACAAAATATAGGGTATTGGGATCACACATTTTTGACATTTCAATATATCTTAGTTGAAATCCCACATCGAAAAATGAATTAATGAGGCTTCTATTTAAAATAAAGAGTGGAAAGTATGAAGATTACCGAAAATAACACATACTAGGGTTCTATGTAGGAAAATATGGATATGGAGGAGAAATATAACCATCAATTATCTGATGGAAAGTGGTAGAGAACATGGCTATGAAAAGGCCAACAATCCCAAAGCCATAAATTAGTGATGATTTAAGGTACCATCTAGGACAACATTTTTTTTTAAAGTTACATTACATAAGGAAGAGGAATTCATTTATGATATTGACTAAGAACATTATGATATATACTTAAATTTTAAGTAGATTTTCATTCTTTAATAAATTTCCACCACTAACTCAATTTTTTTTTTAAACGATGAGTATTCAAAAAGACTTGGTCACACTAGAAGAGATAGAATAAACTTCTATAGAATCACATGATCCATGAAGGATAAACCATATATTTACATTGTCTTTGAAGATTAATCAAAACCAAAATGGTCAGTGAATGATCTAATGATCCCCCAAAAGGATATTCATTGAGATAAATATGCACTAATCTTAATTTCTAAAATTAAACCAACAATACCCCAAAGTTAAATAGATACCATTCAATAACCAATTGTCCTTAAAATCCTTTAATATAATCCAAACTAATATTGAAACCCAAAACATAGAAGAATTTGATTATGTAGTCTCCCATGTTAAATTGTATCTCCAAATGACATCAGATACTCTTAAAGTCACATACTCAAAAGTAATTAACCTAATCACATATTCTCTATTATAGGTTAATCATTTCCATAAATAACCCAAATCACTATAAATCTACAATAAAAACGTAGATAAAAATCTATCATTACTCCACAAATGAAACCCCATAGTATTCTATTTTCCTTGGGCATATAGTGTTCCCAACAAAGCGAACATCTTCCAAAATAACATTTATCACTTAATCACCAAATCATTTTCCTATACCAAGGGTATTCTTTTGATATGAAATAAGAACCCAAATCAACTTATTATTGATCAATAAAATCATTTAACTAAAAAAAAGTCACACTAACCAGGGACTTCACGTAGTCCAGTGGTAGGCGATAAATCCCAATCGCACTTTGGTTATGGGTTTGATTCCCATAGCTTTGTCCGACGCGACGGGTTGTCACACGGTCTACGTGTTGTCCTTTTTCAAAAACTATATTTTATAATATTGCCAAAATGAGATAAATTCCTCAAAATACTATATCATAAATTTAACCACAAATGTTATATCATACCTTGAATCTTCATCCCAAATTAGAATAACTTATAATTCTCTCAAACCTCAATGATCATATAAATCCAAATGGTTATTTATACCTATATCCACAAGAGAAGAGACAATTCTTCCTCAAATATCATTCTCACATGGAAAACTGTGGGGTTACAAATACAAGAGAAACTTATTCCATAGTAAACCCATCAACAAGGAGTGCTAATACTTTTTAAACATTTCTCCAACCATTTATTCCCACATAGCTTCTTCTTTGACCAAGAAAATATCCTATAGAATAGGACATTCACTCGGGTAATGGCCAGGTCCCCTACATTTACGGCAAATGACTGTAAATGGACTCTTGGGACCATTTTTATCTTCTTCCATAGTACTCTTCATTTTTCTTCGGCAATTCTTTACTTTATGTCCTTCCTTCCCGCACGTAAAACATTTCGTTGTCCCATTGAGACACTTTCCTGGGTGTCTCTTTCCACATTTCCTGCATGATGAAAATTGAGGGTTCTTTTCTCCATGGTCTCCATTGCTGGAGCTCTTATCATTTATCACCTTTCTCTTCCTTGTTGAGTCTGGGAGTTGGTTAATATATATGTTGTTGATCATATTTTTGGAAAACTGATTTGGCATAAAGACGATATCTTTTACGCCTATCAACATTCCATTTTGTTGCTCATTGCCACCACCATTCCCATCTTGTACATCATTCTCAAAGTCACTATGACTTCCTTGGAATCCAGCCATTGACTAAAACCATAAAGCATTGTGTGAGTAATAGTAGTCGTAAAATCATTTAGAGATTAAAATGTCACCATATTCTCAATTTGAAACATATTAGGATTAACCAAGGTCATTTACTCTCATCTTATATATATATTACTTAAATTGGTTTGTAAAGAAAATGTAAATTATCCTAATCATATCCCCCGGGAGTGTCGTAACCAAGAGTGCAGCAAGGCCCGTTGTCGTGCACCAGTTCCCGTTCGAGTCTAGCTCAAAGCGGTGTTTTCGGGTTTTACCCCTAGGTACATCTGTGCCAGAGCCGCCTCTACCTGCTCATATCCAGACAGGGATGTATTGCTCAGAAAACTCACAAAATCTCTACAATACCAAAATTCTAGGAAGTTCTTTTATACTAATCCTCAAAGTTCATCTTAGGTCTACGTGCTCTAATCAGAGTTTATCTAAATCTAGCTACCAAGGTTTGTGCTAAACTTCCTCTGATACCAACTGTAACGCCCCGACCCTAGTTACCCAGAGTCGGTGCATTATTACATAACATTGGCATGATCATGAGAAAGATCAAGTCTCGAAAGACCGATTAGTTTAGTAGCCTTGGAATAACTAGATACATCCATAAATTTTTACATTACATCATAAAAAAACATCTTGTCTTCATATCCCCTCATACTATCCCTGCAGGTCATTCATAAATTACTTCTTCATAATCCTGGGAAAAAAAATAAAACATTGAAAGGGGTGAGCTCGGATGCTCAGTAAGGATAACATTATAGCAGAAGCTTTCATAAATAAGCATAAACACTTAAGGCAATTTATAACTAAAACAAAAGCCTTTTAAACTTGAACTTCAGCATAAAATGGCAAAGGTAAAATGAAATAATTCCATTTACTTACTCACATGGATATTATACTAGTCGAATGATCACATGCAATATCAATAACCACTTTCATAATGATGGAATGCATAATGCCAGACTATCATAACCACATAGCCAAGGCCTCGTGCCAAGACTACAAATAAGATTTTTCCAAGGCCTTGTGCCAAGACACTAGTTTGTCTCATGAGACCTACCGATGCATCGAGGAGCTATAGCGGGCTCCACCCGTCACTTATTAAGTCCAATTCATTCCTCATATGAATAGGTTTAAACATAACATAAACATTCGTATTAAAAACTAGCATACGAAATGTCAATACTTTTACCACAAACCATGAATGGTATAAAAATAGCACATCCACAGTCAAACATAACTCATTCGATGCAATATGGAAGATTGTATTGTATCACATTAACCTCAATCAAGAGTAATGAAGGATGTTGACATAGATGAAAATAATCATCAAAACTATTTGAGAGAAATATCCCCCTTTTCTTGAAAACATTTAAAAGTCACACTATTTGTCAAGAAGCCATTTAAAAGTAGATTTTTGAATCAAAGTGTCCCATACCACTTTGAAACTTTTTAAAAGGAGTTTTAATTTCTAAAACTTTAATGTCCATATAAATAAATCCTTAAAACCATTTTTAAAACATGGACATTAATGAGCAAGATTTAGAAGAATAAGTATTTAAAACATTTAAAAATGGTATTTTGGTTAGAGATTCTAACCAAAAGAGACACTTGAATACAAATAATTTAGGTAATCAAAACTTTGTAATATCATGAGAATAAAGGGATTCATGATATACTATGTCAAATCACATTATATACACCACATAAAAGTGATTTGGTGTCTATCAACAAAGAAGTCTCAATGGAATGTAAATTGAGATGAAATCTCTCATAAAGGCCGTATCCTTAGGTTAAGGATAAATCAACGACATAATTATGTGTGACAAATATAAATACACTAAATATGATTGGATATTCAGTGTAAAACAATCAAAGGATATTCACACATATTCTTGTAAAAACAACACCAACGAATTGGATGTTTAACTCAACAAATGGTGAATGAGTTAAAATTACTCTTATCAAATTAATATCAATGACTTGAGAATTACAAATGAGTGATTATGTGTATCAAACTTATATCCATAGGAAGGGGAGTGGAAATTATGACATAATAAAATGAATAGTGGTTCCACACATAATCTTGGGGTAGTATAATCAATGAAATATGCGTAAAGCCAAAAGAGTGGAAATTGAAATCTCAAATTCCCTTATCGATTGGGTAACTTACGAAACAAAAACCCATGAAAGAAATATCATACCATGATGATGTAAATACCCATAAATAAAAATATATAACACAATGAATACGATCATGGGCAGTACACATACACCACATGCAATAATTAAGTGGTGATCAATGGAATTCTCACGGAATTAAAAGTGAGATAAGAAAATCCCTTACTTTGTACTTTTTCCTTGGTCGATGGTAGGTTTACCTCCTGTATAATGGTGAAATAATTGTTATTGAATAATACAAGAATCATTTACTTTAATATGATATCATATATGATCTTTTAACATTGATTTGTTAATAATATCTTAGTATTAACGCCGTTTCGGGTGTTAACTTACTCATTTTCTTTTATATGTTTTGTTACATAAGTCATGTTTGTTGTATCTTATTCATATCCAGAATGATATCAAGTCCTTAAACATAATTTTTAAATCATTAAATGATAATTATACTTGAATGGATACGATGGAGAATGAATCTCATCGCGTTCGTGGAGACGGTAGTCCGTACGTACGCACGAACGCTACTTCCATTTAATTTTTATTTTAAAAGAATCGAATCCAAATGATACATTGGTATATTACTATTCCAGTATAATATAATATTTTATATATGTTACTTAAGTTCATTAACACCATCCTTTATACGTTCCATGTGTGGTATGAACGAGTCATATCATTTTAAAGGGGCGGTAGTCCGCACTTCCTCAAATGAAATTATCGTATGTATATACAACATGAAACGAATAATGGTATGAAATAAAATGGAATTACAGAAGCTTATATATAAAATATATATCATTAACATCATATTTAATTACAGTGCCATCATAATGGACACCATGAGAGGCGGTAAGATGTATTTGAACAATCATCGTTTCGTGAGGCGTTAGTTTTCCATCCACAGAAACATTATGTTCATCATCCATTAGATGGAGTTGTGTGTATGTGTAGTTTGAATAATTCTTATAACAACATCCTAGTATATTTAGGATACTGTTTTTGTTACAAAAGAAAGGAAATAAAAAGAGTTTGGGGGTTGGAGAAGGAAAATAAATGAAAATAATTTTAGAGAAAACGTTACCTTTAATTTAGGTAACTCACTTTGGTTGGAACCAAAGGACTTGTTGAAATTCTTTCTGCCTAAGGGGAAGCTTCAAGGAGGAGGAGAGGGATGTGGGGAGCTTAGTTGGGCAGAGTTTGGACGAGCCAAGTGGCTTGAGAGGTGTGAAGAAATGAGAAGGAGGAGTGCCCTTTTATAAGAGGGGTGAGGGGCACCTTTGGAAAAGCTAGAAATATTAATTTATAATAAATTCATATTCGGTTTCCAATGGCTCCAAAGTTTATTATTCAAAGGCTAAGGTGGGGATAGGTCGAAAACCACTCAACCAATAGAATTTAGACAGGTTTGGGTACTTATATTAACCTTATCTTTAAGTATTAACTCTAAGTTAATTAGTTTCACTTTTACAATGTCTCTTTGTATTTTTATATAATATGGTTAATAGACTTACTATATACATCCAAGAGACCCACAAGTGGTCCATTAATGATGAACATATCCTGATATAAGTCTTTTGGCCGAACCTTAGATTTGTAGGAATTTAATATCAATTAATAATATAATATTTGTTTTAAGAACTCTTTTATGTCAATTTTGACACTATTCAATAGTTGATTTTTGTGAAACTCATAACAGATTGATTACTTCGAACAAAGTCAATTAAATCAATCCTAATATATCATATTATCCTAGAAAATTAGTTTAATTCATTAAAAGTTTCATATTATATTTTTTTGGGTATTTATAATATCAATTATTTTAATTTTTCACTATTATCGTAATTACTGCATCATCATTGTGTCATAAATAAAATAACTTATTTAATGTCTAAAAATTATAAATAAAATATCATCATGTAGGAAATATTTTTAGATTTCTAATGAATATTTATAATCTAAAATCCAACATGTATAACCCTATATAAAAATTGTTCTTCTAAAAGATGTAAGCTTATTCCATTTTTATTTTTATTTTAACTTTATTAATATAATGTGTCCCTACCACATACAAGTGGCTCCAAGGGGTCCCCAAATTGACCCAAGGATGCCCATGGTCGGGTATGTGTCCACCAATAAGGTTAGGACACGTTTTAGGGTAATTTTGTATTATTATAATATTATTTTTTAACCCTTATTTACCGGATTTACCCTTTAACCATGGTAAATAAAATATTTACCACAGTAACTATTCAAAATGTCTAAAAATAAAAGTTACCTATTTACACAATTTGAACATCCTGATTCCAAATATGGAATCCATTTTCCTAAATTCAAAACACAGAAGTGGTAGAAATTAATTTAAAATTAATTCCCGCTGTCAAAACAAAAAGCGTGTTTTTAAGAGATAATAACTATCAAAAGATTGACACTTGTTTATGTTCGGTTTAATTGTAAAATTATGTCCAATGACCAAAATTATATTAAATGGTAAAAATATATTCTAAATATACTTTAAAACCACTCAAATTCATAATTTATCACTATTAATTATTTTGATTAAAAAAGTTGTTTTTAATTAAAATTTAATAATTTTCACTATTCATCAAAATATGAAAGTTATCCGAAAAGTACCAAAATTTCACCTTAGGCTAAATTCGATATTCCGAATCCAAAAATGAAGTCCATTTTAAAATATAAAATATACATAATTTCAAAATTTAGGTATTACTATCCATAACGGTTAGTTTGATCGGTTGTGGTGTGTGTTAAAACTCGAAGTTGCGTACAACACACGCTACTGTTTTATTCAAAGGAAAGCGTACCGTGTAAGCTTGGGATGTTTCATTTTAAATTTTTTGATGTCCCCATTTAGTCAAAAAGTTTGAAATAATTTATTTAAAAAGGGTTCACTATTAAAAGTTGGTAAAACTACAATACTGAAGATGAATTTGTTCTTACATTATGTCTAAGAAACTCATAATATGGATTCTAAAATTATAAGGATTATATAAAGTTTAAAATTTAGTTAATACTATTCATAACCTTTTTTGAACGGCTTGTTTGGTGAGTCATGGTGCGCTTGAACTCGGTGTTGCGTGTAGTGCATGTTATTGAATTATTTTGAAGAAATAACACACTATGAAATCTTGGGGTGTTACACTATTGATAGTCTTGATCCAAAATAATAATCTAATTAATATAATAATAAAAATACCCCTCTCCTCCCCCTATAAATTCCACACCTCACCACCCCTACTCCTCACATGTTATAAGCATTTTATCTTGTTAATATTCTACCCAATTATCTTCCCAAGCCTCTTGCCCATGTCCAAGAGCTACTGGTCTCAATAAAATACCAAACTCATTTTTCTTAAGGAGGTTCTCAAGGAGGGGATATTCAAGAGGTAAAATCCTCAGTCCTTCTCTTTTAATTTATTTATTTCTTTATCCTCTCCCCACCTCCCCTATCCGAAGTGGAATGATAAATCCAGAACCATATATATAGTATAATTTTTTTTTAAAAATGGAATATACATCATCAAATCTCTTCTCTTCTCCTTTTATTCTAAAAATGAAAACATCATTCAAGATATAACGATTCGCCTCCTTTGTGGACGATGATTTTTTGTTTTCCATTACCACCTTAAAGTCTGGTCATAAAACCATTATTATGGTTAAAAAATGAATATATAAATTATAACTTTTTTTCATGTTTTGTAACTAATATATATACATAATATTAAATAAAATGAAAATAGTTCTTGATGATCAAAAAACCACCAAAATAAACTAAACATTTATCATTAACGTTTTATTAAATGAATCATCCTCATACCAGGAAAAAAATGATATATGGGATAATTTAAAGTTTTGTAAGTTAATTAATATCATATAATTTTACTTCTAGAAAATTATTCCTATTTTACAAGAACTTTCATAATTTTACACAAGTGAACTGAACATGAAACCATGAAATGAACTCTCCCTGA
The DNA here is from genome assembly GCA_963277665.1 of Viscum album. Taxonomy (NCBI): domain Eukaryota; kingdom Viridiplantae; phylum Streptophyta; class Magnoliopsida; order Santalales; family Viscaceae; genus Viscum; species Viscum album. The sequence goes on from OY728164.1 coordinate 21,499,116, forward strand.
ACGACAAAATTGAACTCTATAACTCATTAAAATGGTCATAAATGAAATTAATAAAATTATAATAAATAAAAAATATATATAATTGTTTCTAAATTAATAAATTTATTAATATAATTTTATTATCTAGGACATTAAGTGAAATTGCATAATGCATTCAAACATAAGCTAAGGGATCTCTCTAAACCTCTAAATATCCTTTGGGTTATGCTTTATCTATCTTTTCACCAATGTAATTATTAATTATTATTATATAATTATAAAATATTATGTGAGTATGTAAAAAAATATGTTTTTATCTTAATTCATCTTTCTTTTATGGGTAAATACATGTTTTAAAAGGTTCTCTTCTCAAATCCTCCTGATAAGCTAGCCTGGTTAAAGGGAACTTCCCCATTTATTACCCATTTTCAAGAACACTCCATTAACTATTTTAATCCACCATTATTTTTATAAAATAACTAATTTTATCATAAAAAACTATCTTATTTAATTTCTAGTTTTATAGAAACAATTATGCCTTTTTCCTCTTTAAAGCCTCTTTAATATTTTCCTTTAAATCGCACAAAAGTGGATCATTTCTAAAGTTTCCTAAACACTATTTTTCATGTATTCACTTTAGTTGGAAATAATTAATAATGATCTATTTTTATTTTTATTTTATGATTTTCCATAAATTATTTAATCCCTTCTTTCATGGATACCATTATGATACACCCTTTGGTTATGCCTTATGACATGATTATGATACACATTTCTTTCCATGGGTAACCCGTATGTTTATTCCTTATGTTTAATTATTTATGTGTCACACATATGCATGAGAATGTTATAATGGGTGTTCCTATATATCACTCCAATGCATTGGGTAGTTTTTATTCTCATGAGATGTTATGTATGGGATTAGGTAGTAAACCTAGTCCATTATGGGACTTTGTCCACCATGTGATATATTCTTGGTAGTTAGCCTTGACTCGTGTTTATGTCATGTTATATGTTGTTGCCACATTCCAATATTTCTATGATCATAATATTTCATGTTCTATATTTTATGATTCTATATGTTTATTCATGATTCATGCCTTTTATTTTATCATGTTATACCTTCTAACTCATGTGCAATGATTTATTACCATGGTTATTCCCTTACTGGGATTTTTAGCTCATCCCATTTGTCTATGTATTCCCCATGTTATCCTATGAGGCTATAGGAGATCAAATGAAGTTAGGAGATCATTATAGATATTAATAAAATTATTTTTTATTTTAGTTTCATGTTTTTTAATCAGGTACCTTATTTTCCAAAGACAATAGACTATTCGATACTTGGTTTTTATTATGCTTAAAATCAAATAAAAATATGTGTAACTGGATAGGATCACTATAGAAATCTCCTGTGATCAGTATATATGAAAAATATCTCACTAAATAGGTAATGTCACCAATAATTAAATTCATGAACCACGATATCTAAATTCAGGTCATGAGTAGGGTAGTATTACTCATGAGGTCATAGTTAGCGATACCAGTAAGAACCTACCTGATCATTTTGAATCAATATATATCCTAATATAACCCCTAAAATCTTTGTAATACACTACATACCTGATTTTGGGTTTGCTGAAAATTATAATCGGGGATAACTTCAATATTCTATTTATCTCTAATAGGACTAATTCACACCAATCTATCTATTCAAACATTACCCATTCTTGGTAAGTGTGGTCAAGGGAACTTCCAAATGGGAAAATACTGATTGAACCGCATGTATTACCCATCTAGTCCAAATAAACTCTAAATATCAAACACGTTCTTAGGTCTTGTTGAAGACATCACTACCTCTACCTTTTCTGGGCCAACAGAAATTTCCACCTTATAAATCATATGCCTGAGGAAATGCACCTCTTGAATCCAAAAGTGATACATCAATATCTTATCATAAATCTAATGCAATTCAAGTGTACTAAATAAAATCTCAAGGTGGATAGTATATGATTATGAGGTCTTTGAATATATCAATATTTCATCAATGAAAATAATGATAATAGAGTCTAAGTATGGGTGAAAGATCCTATTCATGAGAGACATGAAAACTGCTATATAATTCGTCAGTCCAAAGGGAATAATAAGATACTCATAAAAATCATATATGCTACTAAATTTTTTCTATAGTATATCCTCCTCAACTAAAATTTTATGGTAGTTATATCGTAGATAAATATTTAAGAGCCACTAGGCTCCCCTAAACTAATCAAACAAGTTATCAATATCTGATAATGGATACCTATTCTTTACAGTAATTTGATTCAACTTCATGTATTCCACTGATTCACCTATACGCATCATTGAATTTTCACAGGTGTTGAAAATATTATAAATTTATAGTCCCAAACTACACTTACTACTAGGGTGTAGTAAAGTGGAAGTGTGGGGTCGAACCCACAGAGATCACTCGTAGGAAAGAAACTATTTGAAAAAGATCCTTTATAAATATTCCTTATTCTCACTCCTCAGGTTTAGTTTTTAATAAATCCAGGTATTTTTGATTTATGAAAGATAATAACAAAGGGTTTGGGGTCAATTTTAGGGCTCTTGGTAGAATATAATCCTAGGTTTATCTTGGGATAGTCCTATAACTTAGGATGTGAAGTGGTGAAAAGGGAGAGAATTGGTTTTTGTCCAACCAGTTGGATCTACCTATTATATAAATATCCCATTGTTAGGGTATATCTAAAAACATAGGTGAAATACATTTAGATTCTATGTAGAAAGTTTCATGGGCTAATAGTTATAGTCCTTCTCAACTCCAATTAGGTTGGTTTTTTCAATTTCAATTCTCATGATCAAGGTTGTGAAAACGAATGTAATGAAAAGTTATTATTAACCTAATTACTATCCATAGGGTTACCAAGGTTCAATATATAGATTCATTAGGATCAAAAATACCCCTACTCTTAACCCCTGACCATATGTGGATTATTCATGCATGGAGATGTCGATTAAAATCAGAGAAATACTAAACATGCTATGTATAATCATTAAATAGTTGAGAAATAAGAAATATCAAATTAAAAAATTAATAATCCAGATCAAACAATTTAAATCAATATGAATCGAATCAAAAACTCGCTCTTCACGAAGAAACAATGAAGAACGGTGGGGGCGTTGATGGAGAACAGATAGTGATGTTGAAAGGGATATCAAAAATAGAAACATAACGGATGATTAATAGACGTATATTAACCAAAAATGAAAAATTATTTAATAAAATGGTCAAATGAATGATTTAAAACTAGTTTGGAATGAAAATAGATGAAAAATGAGAGAGAAAAATGAGAGAAAACAAAATTCTCTAACTCCTTCTTGAGTGTGGTCAGCATTGGAATATTAATAGTCTCAATAAGTACTGGACATGTAAAGAATTCACATCGTGTACTGGCTTAAGTGGCTTCTATCCCAGAATTTGCATGTCATGTATTTGAGATCATCAATTTCCTTTGAAAAATCAACGTGTATCATTGATCGGGTCGAACCTCGAATCTTTTATGTCATGTAACCTCTGGACATCGTGTACTTGATTCACTTTAAGAAGGATTTTGAACATGAAATTCTCATGAAATATAATGTATATAAACATTGTGTAGTAGCTTCGCATCATGTATTATCTTCATGGGTTGGTATGTGGCCTACAGTCATGTTGTGAATGAGGACTACACATCATGTATGGTGTATATGGCATGTAAATCCTTTTTTTACATTTTTCATCATTTCTTCCTTTGAGTTCAGAATTCCTAATTCCTATAAAAAAACAAAACCCAATGCATTACCTAATAAATATTGAATAATCTTTAATTAAATGTATACAGTATGTATATATAGATTTATATTATCAAATTCTCCTATACTTGACCAATTTCTTATCCTCAAGAGAAAATCATCTCAAAAGAGTTTCAAAAATAAAATTTTTTTAAAACAAGAAACATGCATTACAACAAGGAAAATAAAACTAGGTTTAAGCAGAAAAAGTCATCCCTCCATAATAAAGAATTTAGAGAAAATTAGTCATACCTCATAATTTATTTCTTTATCTAGATTCTTTATTCCTTTAATTACAATTTCATAATTGTTCCTTAAATGATATACCCATTTTTTAATTTACCTCAAAATAAATCTTCTCTCATCACTCAAGGTAAAATGTAACTAGAGTTATGATCATATGTTGAATACATGTTCCTAACCATAAGCTTTCATTGTTTCTAACATCATCACTTCATAGATAAAAATAAAAAATCAATCATGAGGGCTTCAGTAATAGGGTTCAAATGAGTCTGAGTCTAAGGGTGGGTGGGTAGAAAATAAAAATCAAGCTCAAAATTAGGGTAAACTCTAAAGTATAATGCATGAAAATTATGAATTGTGAAATAAAGTAGCTCCTCCTGAACAAAATTTGTATGAGCTCTACAACTTAAGTAGGGTCCATGATTATATCAAGTGATTATCAAAAATATACCCTATTATTTTCTTTTTCTTTTTATTTATTTTTTAAAAATCAAGTTTAGGCTAGATGTCACATCCTTTCCCTAACCACATATCATTCCACAAAGGATTCATTGGTCTGGTGATGGTTATTTTTACCATCCTAATACAAAACCCAAAATATTTTTCTTTTTCTTTCTATATTTATTTTTTAAGGAACCAGGTAAGTGAAGAAAATTCCAAAAGTAATCATGGACCATATCATATCATTCTAATGAAAGTTCCACCATACATCTCCCCAATGCTAACATCCCATTTCCATCAGTATTGAAAATTCCATCACACTTGTTTAAAGGATAATCATGCATCATAACCAGAGAAGGGTAAGAATGGATTATCATATTGAAACGGATCCATCCTAAAAATTTTATTCATGGATACTATAGGCTAAAGAAGGAAATATGTATAGGTGGGTCTCAAGAAAAAGTGGCTCACAAAAAATTGCCTCAATAATTTTAAAATTGTATTTCTTCAATCATAGACTCAATAATATCTCAATGAAAATTCTGATAGGTTTATATGTCCCAAGTATCTCTCAATAAATATGATCAGAAAAGAATATTTCAGTGTAAGTCAAGAATCCTCTCATGAATTGGGGTAAAAAAGAATAAATAGAAATCACTTAGGGTATGAAAACTAGTAATAAGTCAATCAAAAGTAATTACAATAATATAGAATTATAATTAAATTACTAAACTCAATAATCATTCTAATAATCTAAACAAGAATAAAAATGGACTTCAATAATATCTAACCTAAATTTGTCTTTTATTTAAATGGGTGTAATGATATTTCAAGTTTAAAGAATTCTTTCATTGAAAAATGTCTCCTAGACAGGTGGAAATATGTAATAATCCAAATGTATTGATAAAAAATCTCAAGAAAGACTCCCCCAAACTTAAAATGAGGTAGTTTCCACATTTTTCTGGAAAACATCATTGGAGAGATATCAATATAATCATAAATAAAAATGAAATTAAAATTTAAAATTGAAATTATGGAATCTATATATCCCTTTATTCAATGTCATTCCATGGGGAAACTTGTTGGATTTTAGTAGAGTTTGTGTGAACAAAAAAATGTGTTATAAAAACAATACTTACACTCAATAAAACATTAGTACAAAGAGTTAAAACAGGATGGAAGTAGAAAAATGGTAGGTGAACATAGTCAAAACTATGAGAAATCAACTCAAATAAATGCAATAATGGAGTACAGAAAATTTTAGGGAAACTGATGAATAAGACTGATAGAAAAAGTAAAACAAATATCCTAAAAACATAAATTAAAATAAAGAAAATAAAACAAATATGGTTTGACCCACATAAAATTCTAATAATAATATTATCATCTAGACATATGGACAAAGGTATCATGTAATTTCATCCATCATCTTAGAGGTCTCCTACCTCAAATAGGAATTGGTGACTATGTCATCGAGCTCGTGGGGATGCTTTGTGGAATGTATCACCTTAGGAGCATATTGAGCATGAATCTTGTGTGGTAAGAATTGAATCCAATAATTTCATGTAGGGGACCCATATTGAGAATGGATATCAAGTGAGAGCTCCTCAATATGGTGTGCAACGTCATCCAGATACTGAAATATCTGATATAGGAGGGTAGATGGTGGCAGGATAGGTGTGTCAACAACCATAGAGGGGGAAGATGAACAATACTTGGCTAAAGTAATGAAAAAGTTAATTGAAAATAATCTAGTAAGTAGTAAAGAAAAAAAAATGTATCCCATCCATATATATAAATAATGATACTATAGTGAAAATGGAATAAAAGTGGTACAAAAATGTTATCCAAACATAGAAAAAAAGGGGTTCGGGATAAAACTAGGTAGTAAACTCAAATTTTTTGAGATCCACATCATATAACTTCTCCTAAATAGTGGGTTCTTATAGATGAATCTCCTTATTAATTTCATAAATAGGGTATGGACCTAGAGGATCAATCACTATGGTGGGTTTTGTGGTGATGGAAGCTGGATCGGTCGAGGAAGGAGGTGGAGAGGTGCTGATATGTATGGTGGTTTTGAGTCTGGTAGCTGGATCTATGAAGAGAAACTCGAATGGGGATGGAATGGAGAGTCCCTTTCCCTGGCAGGCATATTCTGTAAGATACTCCCATTGGGTAGCAGGGTCGGCGAGCTCTAGGGGGTGGTCAAGAAGGTTGGTGTGTGGGGTGAAAATGGATAAGTAAGTGGGTTCTATAGAGGTTGGGGGTAGATTAAGAAGATGATGGTGGACTAGGGATAGTGAAATAGGGTGGTTCACAGAAGAAAATTCCTAGATAAAGGAATATCTAGCACTGGTTCTCCATAGGAAACTAGATAGTGGGCCATAGCTTGGATAGAGGAGGAGGGTTGGGAGAAGATGTGGCAGGTCTAATGATGGTGGTGGTGAAAATAAGGATAGGGGGAGTGTTGTAGGTGGTGGTGGATGTAACAAGGGAAGAGGTGGTAATAGAGTTGGTGTCATTGGTAGAGGTTGCATCATGGGTAGGCGAGGTGGGGTCATATTTATGCTGGGCAGGCACCTCATCAGTATCCTCAAGATATCCTAACACCCACTGATAAATGTCTTCATCTTTCCTCGATAGCCCAATCTTTTTGAACATAATGAGTATGATTCTCCCCATAGGTCCAAGGGAGGTGATATACTAGGAAACATTAAAGAAATTGAGATTCCTAGATAGATGGGTAATAATGGTGCCTCCCATCAATGTACCATGAGTCCTCCTAGCTTGGGTGTAGTAAAACTTACTGAATTTACTGGACATATTGAAAATTGGGCCACCCATGTCTCATGCAAGGACAATCACCTCAATCTAGATGATGCCCCTCATGAGCATCTCCTCTGGCCAACCAAGCATGATCCAATTCTCGATAGAGAATCTAAAGAGCATCATCATGGAGATGGGTTCTCTTTGTCGTGTGAGGATCATAAGGGCTCTATGGATCTTTGGCGATCCTGGACCAAAGTTGTGTCACATCAACCTTTTTAATCTTGATATGTAATGTCAAGATGACAAATAATACAATGAAATTGGTAGATTAAATACCAATTCTGATGACAAAATCACCAAGGGTGATCTTCCACAGCCTTCCTCCAAGTATGAATCGAAAAGAATCGATGGCCAGCTCAAACGTCTCCGAAAAATTGAGGAAGAGCTCCTAGAAAGACTTCTATTGAACCTGGGTAATTGGGGAGAGGTGAATCCCTCCAATGATGTCAAAGAACCCCTGATTAATGTGAATTATCTCAAACATAGTGTGTTCCAATTTTTTGTTGGTCTGAATTGGATTTTCATAGAGAGGGACAAATCAAACCTGGTGCTCATGCATCTAGAAATGGAGTTAGGGATGATGATGAGGGCAGTCAGGGCCCTAAGACCCATATTAGGATGACTGTGAGTCCTCATAAGTATATTATATGTATATTTATGAGTGTAAGATAATGTGGAGGGCTCATTTGGTGGTGTAACTAGGTCATCCTTCTACTACTTAGGTGTTAGAGGCATATCATCACACTCAGGTGTGCATTTGGCGGGTGGGATGTGAATGGTCTTGGTGCGAGCCATATCAAAATGGATGGAAGGAGTAGGGGATAAAGATATATAGGTGTGGAGGTATAATTAGGGTATGAGAGGAGGAGGAGAGGTGGGACATCCAAATAAAGGGAGGAGTAGATAACTGGGGAGAGGAGAGTTCGTGCACATGAGAGGAGAAAGGAGGAGGGTCGGTCGTGAACCTAGGGTTCATGTAATTGTAAACCTACCTAAAAAGGTATGTGTCGTGTATACCATACATGACGTGTAAAGATTGTATTTTTATTTTTTTAGACACTAAACATTTACACATTGTGTAGTGACTAGACGGTGTGTATTTGGAAATTTGTGACCATTTTTGGGTCAGGTACTATTTAAAAACTTCTAGCAATGCTTAACCAACCTTAAGACTAAACTAACTTATTCTAACCTACTAAACCTACCTCAGGTTTCCTCCCAGTCATCACTTATTTATTTTCTAGATATAGAAATATTTCCATTTAGATTAATTCAAAATTAATGGTTTAATTCTCATATAAAAGTTCTTAAAAATAGATGGAACAAAGGTGGGACGACATTCCTTGTTAGAGGTGCAATGTAATTTTTGTTCTTATGAGCACTGAATACCTAATATCCCATGGGGCATTGTTATTTCCCTCAAGGTTACTAAATTTTGAAATTTATAAAATGAAACAAACAAACCACTAAACTATTTGGTAGTATAGTAATTGTAAGTCCGAGGTCGAACCCACAGAGGCAAGGTTGAAGAAAATATTAATTTAATAAGATAAACCTGAACTATTTTAGATTTGTATAAATTAAATCTAAACTATTGATCATTTTAAGGGTCAATAATATGGGATAAGAAAATATAAAAAGGTTTTTGGGTATCAATGAATCAAGTTTCATGGGATAAAAAGGTATAAAATAATTAATAAACAATTATTCAATCAATGGAATTAGGTCCTAGTGAGTCCAATGGTCATGGTAAATGTTCTCCCTAAAAAACTCTCATTTTCTCATGGTCATGTACTTTAGACTTCAAATGATGAGTGACCCAAAACCTAATTTAAACATAAGTAAAATACAAACCCAATTTTTAAGGAGGTAGTCTAAACCCCAGTTCTCACATTAGGAAAATTCATTCAATCAACTCATTAAATGGTCATTCTCAAAGAAATAATGAAATTAAACCCTTTTCCTAACCCCACTCACAATGCTAATCCAAGAAGAATTATGTAAGTGAAAGAGGTGAAGAAAAAACATCAAATACCAACATAAATTGCAATCAAAAAATAAAATACCCCATATAATTAGTCCTCATTCATTATTCATTCCATAACACAAAGAAATAACTCCCTCATTCTATCCATGAGAGGGTGTAGAAAAGAATAAAGAAAATCCGATAGAAAGGAGGTCGCATCAGGGCTCTACAGTGGTGTGATCTGGTTCCGCATCACCCATAATCAAGCCTCTGGTCCAGATCATCATCCAATGGTGTGTCCTAGGGATAAATTTATAAGGGTTATTTCAAACCCTCTTCCCCCTAGAGATCTCTATGTATCACAATTTTTTTATTTTCTAAAACTATCATGACATGTAAATTTTTATACAATTTGTAATCAATGTTGGAAGTGTATTTTTCATATCTTTATCTATCTTACATATTTACATTGTGTATAGTGTACATTATGTGTAATGTATTTTCATAGCATGTTCTCTTTCACAACATATCTTGAGCATTGGAAGATCCTATTGAATCTCACATTGTGTAATGAAATACATGATGTATCATTATTCTACACCAATTATGTAGCTCTATTGTATCCTCAGAAACCGAAGTCACACCATGACCAAAGCTCATAGTACGAAGTGTCTTTAAGCTCTTATTTTCATCCCATTTCACTGCTTTTCCAAACATCCAATATATCCTTCCGTAAAACATAAAACAAATCAAATAATTCATAAATTCACAAGATTAATCATTTAAATACAGAAATGAATATTTCAAAACATAAAAAAATACATACATGAAATACACATATCAATAACTTGTCAATAGGAGGAAGTTTATTTTTTTAAATCCTTACTATTCACCTAAATATTTTTCTTATTATTGATAGATATGGCTTGAAAATTCAAAAACTTGTCACTTTTATTAACAACCTTCACCAAATCAAACACAACCTATTCTTCACCAACTCTAAATAGTAATCTCTCTTGATTAACATCAATAAATGTCTTACTAGTGGAAATAAAATGTTTTCAAATAATTAGGGGAATATATCCTTCTTCTTCCATGTCCAATGTGAGAAAATTAGTATGAAAAATGAATTTTCTAACTTTTACTAAGAAATATTCATGAAATTTTTAAGGATTATTGACTGAGCAGTCAGAAAGTTGGAGTTCCACCCTTGTTGGTTTTAGTTTTTTGAGCCCTATCATTTTATACACACTCATAGGAATTATATTGATACTTTCACTAAGATATCACAATGATATTAAAAAATTACATGTCCTAATAGTGTAAGAAATTGAGAAACTTATAGGGTCCCACATTTTTTTGGGCAGCATCCTCTAGAAAACTACAGAGCATTCTTCATTTAGGGAGATGACACCAAAATCATATATTTTATTTTTATGGACAATAAGCCCTTAAATAATATCACGTAATTAAGTACTTGAGAAATTTCCTCTATAAAGCGAATATTGATATGAAATTTTTTAAACACCTCCAAAAAAATTATATTTCCCATCCTTTTGGATTGTGTCATTCTTTAAAGAAAGGGGAAGGGTGGCTTGTATTTTGGTGGTCCTACATAAACTTCTTCCTTCCCAATAAATTTCTCCTTTTTTTTAGCTTTCTCAGTTGATTCTACTTTTAAAAATTTTCATTGGCTAATTTATCAAATTATTCAAACTTCTTTTTCTCACCTAATCATCATTGTTATAAGTTCAGAATATTTCCACTTTTAACAAGTATAACTTTAGCCTCCTCCCATGGATGATCTTTAGTATTACTAGGGAAATTACCTGGTATTCGATCAAATTAAGTCTTAGAGATCTTCCCCATTTGATGTTCCAGGTTGCATAGTGAAGAATTTTGGCTTTTCATTTAAATTTATTAGGTTTTCATCCTTAGGTATACTTTATACATGAAGGTAATGATTAGGTTTTCAAGATTGGATTAGAGAGGTTAGGATTATTACAGTGGTCTAACATGAGATTTTGGAAACTGCTATTGTTGTGCTGGTGGAAACTGTTGAGCTCTTAGAAAAGGTTGTTGAAATTGTTATAGCAGTCAAGGAGCTGGACCTTATGGTGGTTACCCAGGATGTACCTGATTCTATGATGGAATCCTTCTACTCCTCTACTAAAAATAACCTTGGTTTTTCTATTATGGATACTAAGACATACTTTTCTAATAGTTTTTTTATTGATATTGTTAGTAATACTGGTACTGCTAATTTTTTTATTATAATTGATTTAATTACAATATTAGAATTAGGTGTCCTCTATTACTTCCCTGTAGTATCGGTATGGGTATAGACATTCACACATTTCACTAGATTGAATCCACATTACAAGAGAAGGAGTGGTTGGTGGGGTATTAGGTAATTGAAAATATTAAAGATTCTTTATTAAATACTCTACTTGGGATGTGAGTTCGTTACTTTCCTCCACATGATGGATTTTTTGCTAAGGTAGTTCTCTATCACTTTTCCACAGACTGGCATTGTGGGAAAATTCGTCAATAATTGCTCGATTAACTTCTGGTGTATTAAGCACTAATCGACCATTGGTGATGATGTCTAACACAATATGTTCAGTTGAATGAAGTCCTTGATAGAACATTTTAAATTTTACCCACACATCTAGTCCATGATGTGGGAGTTTTTGGGTTAGCTCGTTGAATCTATCCCATGCCTCCCAAGTTGATCCTCTGTCCACCTGGGAAATTTTTTAAATTTCATTTCTTAACTTTCATGTTTGGATGGGTGGAAAATATTTGTATAATAATTTCTTTACTTTATCATATCAATTAATGATCAACTTAGGAGTTTTACTTTTTATCCAATCCTTGGATCATTCACAAAAGGAGAATGGTAACACATTGAGTCTTATTACATCTGATGACACGCCCTGGTTGATAAAGGTATCACAAACCTCTAAAGATTTGAAATTTGATCACGGGGGTCTTTGATTTGAAGCCTAATGAATTGACCAATGTTATGGAATATTTTAATGATTCCATGTTTGATCTCAAAAGTATGTGATTTAATAGGAGGGCAGAAAATATTGGTCACAACATCACTTATGGAAGGAAATCCATAATCCATAATGGTGTGTTCCTATAGCAAGTGTTGCTCCCCAAGATTGGTAGGTGGTCTATGTTTCATATTTTTTTGGTTGGGTTGTACAGGATTTATGTGATCATCCATTGAAATGCAGCGATGTGCAGTTAAATACCAATAGATCTCAGGATCAAACAAAAGTAGTTTTTTACCATCGAGGATATTTGAATGAGTCAGAGGCCTATGACGCATGCACTAGATGAGAAAAAATAGAGGGATGATGTAGATGATCCCGAAGGAAGAAAAATGTAAAAGTAAAGGGGGGAAGGAAAAATAAGAAAGGGGGTATGATGAGGTAATACAAGGTTCTTCCGAAATATATTGTACCTAGGCAATAATAATATCTGGAAATGGTGCCAAATTTTGATTTGCCTACATGCGTTATTGAATTTTTGTGGGTGTTTATAAAATTATAAATTTATATTCCCAAATTAAACTTACTAATATGGATTATTAAAGTGGGAGTGTGGGTTCAAACCCATAGAGATCACTGATAGGAAAGAATCCATTGAAAAAACATTAGAAGGATTACTCACATTAACTCTTTAGGTTTGGTTTTTTACTAAAGCTATGTAGTTTGGATTTGTGAAAGATAACAATAAAGGGATCGAGGTCAATTTTAGGGATCTTGGCATAAGATAATCCTAATTTTAGCTTGGGATAGTCCTACGGCTTAAGCTGCAAAGTGGTGAAAAGGTCACCAATTGGTTTTGATCAAACCAATTAGATATACCTATTATTAAACTATCTCATGGTCAGGGTATATCTAACAAATTATGTTTATTATACTTAGCTTCTATGTAGAAAGTATCATAGACTAATGTCCATAGTCCTGCTCAGCTCCAATTAGGTTAGGTTTATTCAATTTCACTTCCCATGGTCAAGGTTGTGTAAAATAATGTAATAAAAATTGTTATTAAAAAAATTAATAGTTATATGGTTACCAAGATTCGATATATAGATTCATTAGGCTAAGAAACACCCCTTCTCTCGACCCCTAACCCTAGGTGGATTAGCAGTGCATGGCAGTGTAGATCAAAAGTAGAGAAATACTAAACATGATATGAAATATCATGGAACATTTGAGAAATAATAAATCTAGGATTAAAAAATTAATAATCAAGATCAAATAATTGAAAGTAATGTAAATCCAATCAAAAAAACACTATACATGAAGAAATAATGAATAATTGTGTAGGCGTTAATGAAGAATGTTGAGCGATGTTGAAATGGGTGTTAAAAATACAAATGAATTTGCAACAGATGAATAACATGTATAGATTAATCAATAATGAAAAATGATTTAATAAAATGGGTAAAGGAATTATTTAAAACTACTTTGGAATGAAAAAAAAGATGAAAATGAGAGGAAAAAGAGAGAGAGAATGAAAGTCCCCAACTCATCCTTGTGTGTGGTTGGAACTGAAATATTAATAGGCTTGAGAAGTACATGATGTGTAAATTATTCAAATAATTTATAGGATTAAGTTTATTTTTTCTAACATTTTCATGCCATGTAATCAGTCTACACATCATGTATTTGAGATCCTCAATTTCCTCAACAAAATTGGATCGTACATTTGAAAGGGTGGAACCTCAAATCTTGCACGTTGTGTAACCTCTGTACTTCGTTTACTTGATTCAATTTAAGTGGGATTTAAAACATGAAATTCTCAAAGAATATAATGCATATAAACATCATGAAACAGCATCACATCATGTATTGTCTTCATCGGTTGTTCCGTGTCCTGCAGGCATGTTGTGAACGAGGAATACATGTCATGTATGATGTACACGACATGTAAATCCTATTTTTTTCATTTTTCAGCATTTCTTTCTTTGAGACCATAATTCCTAATTCCTACGAAAACAAATTTGGTTTTCATGAAGCTTTATTGTTTTATATCCAGTTTGATGGTATTATTTAAAAAAAATTGACACCCTAAGTGTGATTTTAAAAAAATGGTTTTAAAGTTAAAACTCGGATGATTTTTGAATAGGAGGTGGGTTTTATGTAAACATTTTGAAATATATTGATTTATTAAGCTTGATTAAGTTTCTTGCTTTGAGAATGAAACTGTGGTTTTTAAAGTTTGCTTAACTATTTTAAAATTCCCTAGTGGGGAGTTGGGATTTTGAGTCATGAAATGAATTTGTTTTTCTTTTCAAAATAATGTGAAATGTTTCAAGGTTTGGTTTGTTTTTAAAGTGTATATTACTTTGTAAAATGATTTTTGAAAAGGGGAAAACATTTTTAAAGTGTTTTTATTTTGTGGGTGTCGATTTTTATTTATCTTTTATGTTATGCTATGACCATTTTTTTGATTAAGGAACATGAATAGATTGGGTTCATGATTTATGTTATTAAAATTATGACACTTATAATGGTCTTAAAGAGTAGTATAAATTATATCTTTAAGAATAATCCTTGAGGTGATTCTTCCAATTTCTGTGAATGACCCTTCTGAATCTTAACTCTACCAGACTCTTAAAGAGTGGTGTAACTAAGATATGATCTTCTAATATAGTGTTATATTACCCTAATATATTCTCTAGTGACTCTATATAAGTTCATATCATGGAGAGAGATATCTTCTCCTGGACATTGGAATGGTTTATGAGGATTAATCTTCCCAAAGTTTTGTGGTTCCTTATGAGGAGAGAGAATTTGGGGGGAAATTAATAATTGGGTGAGGTTTATTTTGAATGTTATGCTCGGTGATATTGGACATGGTTGATGTTTTTGAGGTAATTCTTTTTTGGTTCTTCCTTTTGGTTCATTGTTGGTTTCTATTTTGTGAGTGGTAATTATTTTGGGGATGTACATGCCTTATTGATTGGTTATTCTCATTGTCATTTGTACATAGTGTGGGCCATGGGATGAGGTCTATTTTGATGGATTAAAGATGAGGATTTATAGGGTATGTTTTGGAGTAATTTAGATGAGTGGGTTGGTGTCGGTTAGACTGAGGGTGACATCAGGTTAGAATTTTCTATCAGGATCACCATGAGTCGGTGTTCCGTGATCTGTTGGAGTTGGTGGTCTAGAACTAACTACTTTGTACTTTATTCATTAATAAAATCCTTGTCACATCTTGATTGTTTTTCAGTGTGACAATGCATGTGATAATGTCCTAAGGATAGCTGTTTCATTAAAGGGTCATAGCGGATCCCTGCTATGATGAGAACCCATAAGTGCCATAACATTATTCTTGAATATATCTTCTATGGCCAGATGATATTATTTGAGCGACACAAATAATACAGGTCATTAGGGGTGAGGACTCATAAAACATTGAGGCACCTTCTCATGGTGTGCACCCTTGCTGATATGCAGGAGGATATTATGACAACGACACCCGCCAGTAGGAAATCCACATTTCATAGTGTCATTGGATGTTCCTATATGTGGATGTGTGTATTGGTCCTTAGACTTTAAGATTATTATTAATGGGTATTACAACTCGCGCACTTAGATGTATTGACAAAAACTGTGACGACACACTGTTCTCAGTGAGGTAGGATACGTTGGGTGCGTCACGAGTAATATTACATTAATAGATAATGCGAGAAAGGATTTGTCCCTTCTGTTCTATAAAAGAAGTAGATATCTTAGGCCCTTTGATGGAATTGATATAGCCTAAATAAATCCATGTCCATGGTAAGGTATGGGCGAGTTCAATTTCGGGAAGTCAAAGAATGAATAATCGAGCACATGGGTTGATGGCACTAGCATGCAACCCGCTTGATTAGAGATATCGAGACAAATGGATTATATTACATGGTAAGCATTCATAGGAGGTGACATGTCATTGCGGTGTTAACTTATTTCTCCATGGGTGCCTTGGAGTGTTTCTAGATGCTAACCTTGGACTTTATGCAGGCTCCGCATAATGCCACTGAGAAAGAGGCCTAGAGGGTCACACACAAAGTGTGTCCATGTATCTCAATTAAATATTAATTTAACAGGTTAAATAAATATTATTCCCGACTGTGGTTTAATAATTATTTAAGGATGCATGATCGCATTTATTTCGACACTAGTTATTTGAGAGAATATATTGTGGGCGAAATAATATATTTATTAGCGAGTAATGCGGTTACATTTATTTAAGAAATAAATAGCTATTACTCATGGTCTAATAAATGTGGTGGAGAAAATTGGAAAATAAAAATGCAGGCCGTGTATATTAAATATACACGCCGTGTAGTTTTATGGAAAACAAGTACACACCGTGTATTAATTATTATACGCCGTGTAGTTTTCCAGTAGGTATTTTGAGGATATAATATTGTTTTATTAAATGATATTAATTATAATCAGTGTTTTCACATGTCAAGGAATTAATAATTTGACATGGGGTTTTCAATAAGAGTTAATGATATAAATAAAACGCGTCACGCGTTTATTTATTGTCATAACTCTATTAACCTCAAACCCGATTATAAATATCCTCACAACCCCAACACTTTCTAGAGAGCCATTGTTGTGCACAAAGTATTTGGAAATACTCTAAAGCCAAGAGAGAATTACCTTTACACCAAGAACGCCCTCAAGTTACGAGAGCGAGATTCTCCACCGGATCAAGGCGGTCGAAGGCAGACATCGCAAGCGAAGGTTCTTATGCGCTAGCACCCAGAGATCCCTTCGACGATGTATAGAGATACCTAGAGCATGTGTGGATCACCGCTAGAGGAATCCTTTACTTTGATTCTACGACGTAACAATGGATCACAGGATCTTGACCGAAGACATTGATGAAGAAATAATTTCACCGAAGTAATTCTTGTGAATTAATTAAGTTAATTATAACAAACATATGATGATCCTATCTCAATGGTTCCGGGACTCTTCTTTTCTTTTTCTTTCTTTATTCCATTCCAAAGATCTGGTGTTTCATATCGTGACGGATCTCAGATTGAAATTTGTATAACGCTAAAATTAAAGTTGGGAAAATCCACCAACATGCTTCCGTTGCACCCGAAACCTACATGATCTTGGTCCCAAGTTACTTATCATTTTTGTTTCATGAACCAAGGTCAAAACCATTTTATTTCTTATGAGGTGTGTTCCTGATTGGTGTTTTTCTTCCATTATTATGCAAAGTAATGAAATATTTGAATTTTTCATATCATTTTTTCGTCATTAATTGGGTTGTTCTTCCTTTATGTAATTATAGATCTATTGGGTCTGAGAGGGCCTTAAGTACCCTGATAGGGGGGTTGAATCGGGGTATGGATACTTCTTAATCTTTTCCTTCCCCAGTTTATCTTGGACTCTTAATTATAAGGGTCACCTTGATTTGATCTTGTTTAACTGATTACCTTTTACTTGAACATCCTTTATATATTAATTTTCATTTTTATTATCTCTATCAATTTTATCTAATGATAATTCACAGGAAGTAAAGAAAATAAGAACAAGGAAACATGGATTTCTACTTGGTTCACCAAAAACAACTAGTTCAAGGAGCATGATACCAACATTGGGTTGATGCACCAAAATCACTAATCATGTCTCTTGTTTATTTTGGCTAGGTCGCTCCTACCAAGGCCCACTACATGTTTATTTAAGCTTGTTCTCTCCTACCAAGTATCACTACCTATTAATTTAGGATAGGTCACTCTTACCAAGGCTCACTACCTTACAATGGTTTGGGGTAGATGCACTATATCACTGGGATCACTTCCCAGAAAAATCCCATTTTTACTCCCTACATTAAAGGGAAAACAATAATGACTTCTAGAAAAAGAAAAATATCACTTTGTTTATGTATATTCACTAGTTGTTAGATGGGTGCCTCTAAATCTTTGGTTTCACTTTCACAAGTATATTTTCAATATCACTTGGAGAATATTACCTCCATGAGAGATCATATAAAATACTTCTCCATTGATAATATCTTCAATAGATATCAAGTCTTATTATTTATGAAATAATTCTGGAACTCTTCTCTCTTTACAGAATAATACTGGAATGGATTCACTTTTCTTGGTGAGACAACTCCTTCCTAACACTCCACTTTGTCGTAGTGCACAAAATTTTCTCCTTCTATAATTTAGATATTCCAATGGAATACTCTATTTCCCACTCTAATTATTCTATAGATGTTTCACATGGTGAATATACTCCTTTAAATTTTTTAGATATCTCAAAGAAATATCTCCTCTATTGTTTTCTACCGAGAGATGTCTCATGTGATACAAATATTCTGCTCTTATACAGTCAATATCACATGTGATTTAATTACTAATTTAAGAGTCATAAATGTCTCTTAAAATCTTCATTTATCTCAAGTTGTAACTACATACATATTGTTATATCATGAAATATGTAACTACTCAAGACTTTCTCCTTCTGCCAGAAAGTATTTCCATATATATAAATGTAGAAGACTAAATGTGCACCCACGATGATCGTGGTCTTTAATTTTTAACCCTTCATGGAATATTATAAAAAATACTTCATCAAATGTGGTAAACCCTTCATTTAAGAATAAATGTACATTTTTACTATATTTATGGATAGTTATGGGTCTTCTGCAGCCTTCTCCTACATTCACAGATGGATACTATGACATAACCATTACCTCCACAATAAAACCAACAAACTCTTGTAGTTTAATGCATATTCCATGGTTCAGCACTCTCTAAATCTTCATAACCACCCACTTCTATGGTATAGCTTCTTCTTTACATCATATACATGTCTCAAAGGGTATAACATCAAAAATAAGATCCAATGAACTTTATGGCATATCCATTAGCACCGTGGTGCAATGATTATTTCTCCTATAATGTGACCACCTTTATGTATGAATAATAGGTTTTTACCCTTATGTAGCTTGATACCTTTATATAAGCTTGGTAAAATCCAAGGTAACCTTATGTAAACCTTAGGATATGTTCCTTACACTTATGCGAGTACGTAACCTTCCGAACACAGATTTAGGATTTGCATATTACCCTAACATAAGTATGGAACTACCCTTATGCATCATTTAGAACTCATGGGTTAACCTTATACAACTATCCAATAAAATCCTTGTCAAAAAATCCAAATAATATTGTCAAAAAATCTACTCCAAACTCATAGGGGTTAAAAATATCCCCCTTGTACTTAGTTGAAAATATATCCTTGAAGACATTACCTTGAAACCAAGTGAACCAATCTCTATTTTCACATCTATATATCCCCCTTATTATCACTTCTCTCTTTCTAGAATAATACTGGAATGGAATTACTTTGATTAATGTAGAATCTCTTCCCTTGTAATCAGCTTTATTGTAGTGACACAAATCTTCTCCTTTTATAAGTCAGATATTTCAATGGAATTCTCTCCCCCTCTCTCTCTCCTTATTATATGGATGTTTTAAATAGTTCAGAGATTCCTTTATATTTATTATATCTCTCAAAGAAATATCTCCTTTATTTTTATTTCTACCAATAAATATTTCATGTGATATAGATCATATACTCTTATATAGTCAATATCACATGTGGTACAACTTTCACTTTAAGAGTCATAAATTTATCTTAAATTCCCCATGTATCTTGACCTATAACTTCATACATATTGTTATCTCATTAAAGATATAACTTCCTGATACTTTTTTATTTCTCCAGTAAGAATTTCCATATCTATAAATATAGAATACTACATATGCACCTACAATAATCATGACCTTTAGTTTTTAACTCTTCATAGACCCTAATCATAAAGCCTTCGTCAAATGTGGTTGACCCTATATTTAAGAATTGAAACTCAAGTTCATTGTGTTTGTGGATAGTTAAGGGTATCCTAAATTCTCACTACTAAGAAACTAGGCTATATCCACACCTATATACCCACAGTTTAAAAAAACTATGGTTATAGCCTCATTTATTTCCATGGGTTAGTGGCATTACACCCTGATCACTCTCCCATTTCTACCATACCTTTCAATCTATCCTCCCTACGGCCTTCCTCCCCTGGTGTTTCAAAACTTTATGTGATTATCCTCCTCTGACAGGGACACCAAAAATTCCTATCAACACTAATCCAAGGTATCCTACCCACCTCTTCCTCTAGCACGCCTCTGATGTGGCCACCCCATATCCCTACGATCATCCTCCATATGGATCTCAACCAATCACAACTCCGGAATATTCTTACACATATCCTAATCGATGTTTTTGTGAGGTAGCCTCCCTAACTCCTCCTATATCATGCCTCTGATACATCCACCCCACCTCACCATAATCATATTCTTCCTTGTGGATCATGGATAATACACCTCATGAATCTAGGTTTCAATTCAGGCTTTCTCCTAAATCGATACATTTCCATAATGATTGAACCAATATTTTTGTTCAAACTTGTAACTCGTGGATCAATATCATCAATTTACTTTGGTATGTTCTCCTTTTAACAATCCCCCTTATATTAATAAATTTTTGAACCAGTTTTATTTTGATTTTTCTATGCTGACTATGATAAATGTTTTCCCTCTGAGCTATTACTCCACTTTTTTCTATTCTACTCAAATTTTTCCCATTCCATTTAGACATTACAGTGTTGATAATTTTTTTATGGTTCTCTAAACTTCATATGGAGAAAATATTTAATAAAATTAATAAAACTTGCCTATTCTCTATTTTTTTATTTCCTATACACTTTCCTGCATGAAATATTATATCAATGCAATTCTATAGACTTTGAAACCTTGATACATTCATGATATAGAACTATTGGAATTACATTATCCTTAAACAGATATTTCATGTGTTTCTTTCAGTTTCTTGATTAATGGACTCCTAAAATTAATCATTCCCTCACCACCAAGGCTAAACCATTCCGTCTTCAGTAGGTTTTATTCATCATGGAGCCAAGCTGGTACAACCTTCTTAATTCAAATAACTTTTATTTCCTATGAAAAACATATGAATGTTGGTTTTATTAAGAATTTTTTTTTACCAAAATCATGTTAATTCTCATTAAATTGTGTTGGATACTTCTCTGGTTGAATGTGACATGTATTTTTTCCTTACAAAACTAATTCTTGGTTACTTAAAATTTCTAGTTACATGTGACATGTATTTTTTTAGTTTCCTCTGACATTTATTTGTTTTTATTATGTATATCATCTTTAATATGAATTACTAAATAATTTTTCCCTCACATGCATTTATTTGTTACTTTGTTCCATTTTTAGACATTTAGGATCCAATCTGTGACATCATAATTGAAGATGATGATATCCTCAAGGTCCAAGTTCAAATTCTCAATATGTGGTTCGTTAAATATTCAAATTATTCAAAATAAAAAGTTGTTGCGGACTTAATTATAATTGAAAAGAATGTGTGTATTTTTTATCCATTTAAAAAATATAATTTAACAATTGAAACTCATAATATTGATTTATATATTATATATAATATATATTTCTATACTATAATGGTTACATTTGACCTCTTAATAAAATTTATTACTTATTTTAAAAAGAAAAGTAAATATTAGTAAGTTCTTCTATATATTTTTTTGCTAATTTATATTTTTTTAGGAAAATTTTGATTTAGGAAACTATCACCGGTCGATAATTAATTCAAAACTTCTATTAACCTATTCATGATGGATTATTCTATATTATAAAAAACTATCATAAAAAATCCAATTGTGGAAGCTTTATAGAAACAAGGCATTGTTATAGGATATTTTTTAATTGGAGCACCCATGTTCGGCCTTGTGATGTGAAATTTCCATACTTTGGGTTTTATTTCATTTATTTTGATAATATAATTCACAATGCGGCTTCTAAATACCACTTTATAGGTTAGTTATAGTCACTTATGTATCTACTTTTTTATGAATAAAGACTTTCTACATTATTATTCCAAATTCTTTGAAATTTACTAAAGGTTGTTCATTATCTTTACAAACCTTAACAAATAGGTGTCTCTGACATTATAATATTTTAATATCAGTCAATGGTGATACCCTATTCAATTTCAGTTATTGGTTACTTAGTTTTTAGAATTAGAAAAGTACATTCTGAAATATTTATAAAGACATCCATATTTCCACAAACATCATTAGTTACATTCACTTAACTTCATTTAAAATATTAAATGTTTACATTTATTAATTTAAGTGACATAATCAATGTATAATCTTTGATTTACTCCATCTTAACCAATTTGAACAACTATTATATTTCTTCTATTTTCAGTAAAACAAAATCCTACTAACATCCCTATTTTTTTATTAAAAAAAATTTTGTATATGTTGTGCATACACTTCATAAAAAAAATGATTTATGTTAAATGTAATTTTTTAGATGTATTCCCCAAATATTATTAGATATCTAAAACATTATCAACCAATGAAAACTTGGGGAATCTTTGGTATTTGAATGGAAATTATAATGTAGGATGACACACTATTATTCTTTTAAATTAGATTTAGGTTGCAATTCTTTTAAATTCATTTTACATATATATTTTAATTGTATTATTAATTTGTTTCCGAGGTGTTATGATTAATTATACTCTTTGGGATGAATAAATGAAACAAATTAGAATATTTTTGGAAAAATAACCAGATTCATCTAATTTATTGGTGTTTCAACTTGTCAAACCCAAGATATTTGAAAATTATTATCCATCCTACCTTAATAATTTAACATTTCAATATCTTTAACACATAACATATAACTATTTTCCCTACACTTTTATTTGGTTATATTATTGTTAGTATCATCATTAATTCTATGAAATTTTTAATCAATCTCAACATTCATATAATTGAAAGCTTAAAAATAGGTTCAAGTACAAAATTACAATTGTGTTAGCATAATTACACTTTCACTGCTTACACTACCAACATTACACTAGATATTCTTACAGTAGTAGTTCTTCATATGAAAATGTTTACAATAACATTGATTAAATATATAAAAATTTTAACTCATTAGTATATACATTCCAACCAATTTTCTTACAGTAGCAGTTCCTTCTAACATAATTTCTTTACATACAGAATTTATTTACACTTATTACAAAAAATTGTTTAAATTGTGTTTTGTTTGATTTAAATCCTCTAGATTTATATAATAGTTTCATATATCATTTTTTAAATGTTTTATTAGTAGTTAAATAATATAGAATGTTTTAATTACACATTTAATCTTTATTATTTCAATTTTTTAAATTCATAATCAACACGTTCTTTTTTTTAAAAACACATCAAATCCTATGAAATTGCACAGGGGGAAATATTAGTTTTTTATCACATGATGTAATAGGAACCCCATTACTTTGTTACATTCCATAATTTTCATATTCTTATTTATTAATGTTCTAATTATATTTTTTGGAGTGTATTACCCTCTAAATTGTTACTTTGTTTCTACTATGATTTTTTTACTTTTTTTTATTAGATCATAATAAAACCTACATATGACCATTTAAACTATATTATTTAAAAGAGGGGATTATTTTTTAATAATTTTTTAGATCATCAATTAAATTTCCACACCCCTCTTGAATCTATTTATCTAGGACGACATAATATTTACCAGGAACCCACTAGGTTTCAACTTGGTACTGGTTAAGCTTCGAGTAGCCAAATTTTTCCTTTTATGCATTGTAAAAGTTGATATAACTTCTACAAAAAAATTATAATTATACCTATCTAAATTCATTATAAAGTTATATTCTGTCACTAAATTTCATTAGATATAAATAAAATTTAGATCAATCTCCATGATTCTATAAAAAATCAACCTTTCCATTGTAATTTCAAACTACTACTAGAGAACATATGTATTATTAAAAAATCCTTATTCATTGGAGCTCCGAACATATTCATATAAGTTCCAAATAAAATTATATATCTTTAAAATATATTAGGCACATAAAATTAATGTTAATCATCATCATCCATGTGTCTTTTCATATGTAGTGTTTTTCTATAAAATTGAACTCATAACATCTCAAGATGGTGTCCTCTTCCTTCATGCAAGTACAACTCATGTACAAAATTCTCCTTGACACCAAGTGTACCTTATGTATTGGGTTTTAGCAATAATATTCTTTCACTTTCACATATTCATCCATAATAATATAGAGTACACACATGGATGATATTTTCCTCTTAGTGCGAGGAACAACTTTGTCTTTTATATAGAAACAATAGTGATAAACTCTACCTGATGAAGATAATTCTGAAATATAATTATCTCTTTTATACTCCATCTTCAACTCTTTAATTGGCTGGATATGATAATTAATATTTTTCCCATTCTTCTTCTTCTTTTCTACTTATAATGTACTGGGTGTAGCATTTTAATTTCATTGTTATTCTAGGATATCTTCTCCTTTTACCATATTCCTAATATATCTTTTATGTTCTTTATTTTATTTACAATCCAAATATTCAATATTTATTTAACACTCTATATTTCCCATAAGTAATAAATTTCTATAGTCTCTCTAAAAACCTCCTTCTTTAATATCACATAGACAATGCATTACCTAAGTTAATCATACATAGACCTTAGAAAGTGTTGTTTAATCTTTGTTTATGCCTAGATTTCTCTAAGATTAATTTTAGCCTTCTATAAATCTCTTTTAAACTGCTCCAAATCCATATTAAACCAAAATATATTTAGTAATCTCATAAAAATTCACTAAAACTAAATTAACCCAAATAAATGTCCAACCTTCTCCAACTTAGTTTAGACATGTTCACACCTCTTCCAAAACCAGAATAGTAATGTTATGCTTATTCATAAAACCATAACTTCAAGGATTATTATTATAGTCTTCTAATGTCACTTTAAATTATAATTCTATATATTATAATGCAATCCTATTCACCAAATTTTGTTTCATATTCACTTGTCAAATCTATTCATCATTTCCAACAATAACAAACCACTTTCATCATACATGGCTCCAAGTATAGTTCCATCTCAACAATATTCATGTCTATTATTGTAGGTGAATTTTTTAGAGGGTAAATGATCATTTCACACTCCACCAAAATTTAGAACACATTCCTTATTCATATCCTCTAAGTTCTTGATTACACTCTCAGACTACCCTTCAGTCTACAAATGAAAATCTATACTCAACTTTAATTGAGTCCTCTTATCCTTCTACAAACCTTTCCAAAATCATGAAGTAAAATGATAATATCTATTAGATACTATTCTTAAAGTAACTCTATGTATCCATACAATCTATCCAATATAGATCTTTCCTAGATCATCTACCAAATGGGTCTCCCGAATCATAAATAAATGAGTCACTTTGTTCAGCCGATCAAATATAACCCATACAACATCTCATCCTTTTGGGTACTAGGAAATCTAGTGAAAAAATACATCATTTCTTCACCCCACTTCTATACAAGCATCGAGATTGGATGAAGTAACCCACTAGGTTTCTCATGAACATCCTTGATCCTCTAATAGGTCAAACCATGAGAGACAATTCCCACAGTATACCTCTTTATATCAAGACACCAGAATCATTTTCTGATATCGTGATATATCTTGGATGACCTTGGGTGTGTTTCCTACTGTGAGGCATGAGATTCCCCCATAAAATCCTCTCTCATGAATGAAGGATCCACTACTCTACCATGAACATTAATCACATAACATTCATCTAAGGTCCATTTAGGAATAGTGTCATATATTTCTAACCTTTCATGAATAAAGAGACAATTTGAATCACACTCCATAATGGACTTTACTTACTCTATCAATGAGGATGTGATCATCAAGAGTTCGCTAGAAATTTCTTCCTGATCCTCAATCATGACCATCTTTTTGTCTATTATTAAGGCTATCAGACTCCACTTTACTTATGAAATTTTCTCTCCAAGTTCTAACATATTCCTACTAATAGAATTTGTAACAAAATTCCCTTTTCTAGGATCATACACCATCTCAAAATCAAGTGTCTATAGGTATTCTACCCAATACCTCTGATAAGGATTTAATTCCCAATAGGATAATTTATACCAAAAATATAATGACCAGGAATTTTATCAATGGAATTTCCTTTCTTATGTCATAAAGAACATACATAACATAAAGAACCCAACAAAAACATCATTCTCATAAATGAATAATTATACATTATTAGAATAGAAATCAATAATAATTCCAAATATTACAGTGGTACAATAAATAGAAAATAAGATAAGAAGAGTGGTAAATTTTGAATATATTCAATCTACTAGAATGAACGCACTCACAAACAAAGATGTAGAAACAAAAAATAAAGTTAATAATATAATATTAATTTTAATTATGAAAGTATATATAACCTTGAGATAAAATATAAGTGAAAGTATAATTAATGAAATAAGTGGTGTTTACTGAAATTAAGGAACCCATACTGTTGGAATAGTAACCTGACTGTTGGAATGGTAATCTGACCGTTAGGAAGAGTAATCTAGACATTAGAATATTAACCTCACCTATAAAATTATAAATAATATTTAGGAATATTATAAATGAAAATAACAAATATTTATATTATGGTTTAAATAAATAAATGTTTTAAAAATGACAAATTAAGTATTGGAACTTTTGTAAAACATAAATGTTTATTTATAATTTTATAATTAATATAATAATTTAAAATAAAATTAATTTTCATAAAATAATATTTATAAATTAATACTATGTTTTATTATAATTATAATATAATTTTATGAGACCATAATTGGTTTTTCAAATGGTCAATAAATCTATTATAATATTAAAATCGTTTTTTTTAATAAATGAGGATTTTATTTAAAAATTGTGATTATAATATTTAGAAAATTATTTTCATAAAATGGATTTAATTTTTTAAATATAAACATTTAAAAAAGTTTATGGAGAATTTTTGGTATTTTTCTAAAATATTTGAATTTTTGGTAAATTGTGAAATACGATAATTTATAGTATTTAACATTATAAGCTAAATACAAGATTTTTTAGTCATGGATGATGTAATCACAAATTGGTTTAAATTATCCTGAACCATTTAATTTATTTATATATAATAATCAATATTATTGATAGTATTTATCCAAAATAATAAACTAATAAATATAATAATCAAAAATACCCTTCTCCTCATCCTATAAATACCACCCCTCACTACCCCTTCTCCTCACACCTTATAAGAATTTTATATTGTCAATATTCTACCCAATTACCTTACCAATCCTCTCGCCCACATCCAATGTCCTATTGTCTCAACAAAATACCAAACCCAAATGCCTTAAAGAGGTTCTCAAGGATATGTCATTCAAGAGGTAAAATCCCCAATCCTTCTATTTTAATTTCTTTTCTTTTCTTATCCTCTCCTCACCTCCCCTATACAAAGAGAAATGATAAATATATTATTATATATATACTGAAATTTTATTATGTTAATGGAATATACATCACCAAATCTCTTCTCTTCTCCCTTCATTCTAGAAATGAAAACTTCGTTTGTGATCTGACAATCCACTGCCTTCATGGACAACGAGTTTTAGTTTTCCATTAACACCATCAAGGCTGGTCATAAAACCATTATTAGAGTTAAAATATATTTTAATATATATATTATAACTTTTTTCCTACTATGTAACTAATATATATACATAATATTAAATAAAATGAAACTAGTTTGTGATGATCAAAAGAATGCCAAAATAAATTAAACATTTATAATTAACATTTTATCAAATTAATCATCCTCATACCAGAAAAAAATTATACATGGGATAATTTAAAATTTTTTAAGTTCATTAATATAATATAATTTCACTTTTGGAGAATTATTCTAATTTTAAAATAATTTCCATAATTTTACACAAGCGAACTGAACATGAAACCATGAAATGAACGCTCCCAAAAGGAAAAAATTGAACTCTATAACTAATTAAAATGGTCATAAATAAACTTAATAAAATTATAATAAATAAAATAAATATATAAGAGATTATTAATTAAGTAATTAATGAATATAATTTTATTATCAAGTACATTAAGTGTTAGGTAAGAATGTATTTGGACATAAAGTTAGGGATCTCTCTGAACCTCCAAATTACCTTTGGGTTATGATTTATCTCTATTTTACCCAATGTAATTATTCATTATTATTATATAATTCAAAAATATTCTATTTTTATATACAAAACATATGTATGTATCTCAATTAATCCTTATTTGATGGGGAAATACATGTTTTAAAATGTTCTCTTCTCAATTCCTCCCGATAAGAAAGTCTGATTAAAGCAAAATTCCTCATTTCTTACACTTTTCAAGTATAATCCATAAAATATTTTAATCCATGATTATTTTTATGGAATCAATCATTTTATCATTAAAATATATCTTAGTTAATTTCTGGTTTTATACAAATAATTATTCCTTTCTCCTTTTTAAATACTCTTTAATATTTTCCCTTAAACTGCACGAAAGTGGCTCATGTTTAAAGTTTTCTAAACACTATTTTTCATGTATTAACTTAATTTTGGAATAATTATTCATGATATTTTATTTTTTTTATTTTATGGTTGTCCAAAAATTATTTATTTCTTTATTTCATGGATACCATTATGATACACCCTTTGGTTATGCCTTATGACATGATTATGATACCCATTTATTTCAATGGGTAACCCTTATGTTTATTCCTTATGTTTGATTCTTTATGCGAAACACATATACATGAACATGTTATGATGAGTGAACCCAGATAGCACTCTAATTTATTGGGCAATGTTTAGTCTCATGAGACGTTATGTGTGGGATTAGGGAGTAAACCTAATCCATTATGGGAGTTTGTCCACCATGTGACGTAGTCTTGGATGTTATCCTTGACTCATTTTTATGTCATGTTATATGTTGCTACCGTATTCTAGTATTCTCATGATAATATGATTCCATGTTCTATATGTTATGCTTCCATGTGTTTTTTCATGATCAATTCCTTTTATGTTATCATGTTATGACTTCTAACTCATGTATTATGATTTATTACCATGTTTATTCCCTTACTGAGCTTTTTAGATCATCCCTTTTGTATATGTATTCCTGATATTATCCTATACAAATATAGGATCTCAATATTGATATTAATAAAATGATGTTTTATTTTAGTTTCAGGTTTTCTAATCATGTACCAAATCTTCCAAAAACACTATATTATTCAATCATTGGTTTGTATTATGCTTAAAATCATGTAACAATATGTGTAAAATGATAGGGTTTCTATAGTTGGTATCAAATCATGGTCTAGATATTTTTGGATACTAGGACTATAAAACTTTATTAATAACCCTAGGGATAATTCTATCACCATAGATAACCTATATTGAAACTTATGGAATCATAAGTTAGGAGATAATTTTCATTTATATGTTATTCCTTTTATGTTCATATTTTCCTCTTCATATTCTCATAATCTAAGTATTCAAGCCTCATAGTTGTATTTTATTTCATTTTCATATTTAATGGTGGGAAATAGGAGAAACCATTCCAATAATCAATGTGATAATAAATGTGATGATTTACCTAATGAGATGTTGAATCTTATGGGAATGGGAGCCAAGGACTTCATTATAGTACTGGATCAACTGTCTCAAGTTATGAATAATAACTTTAATTGTGTGGAACTATCTCCTTCTCCTAATAAAGGGAAAGTTGTGGTTGAAAACTTTATGAGACAAAATATTCCTATATTTAGTAGATGTTATGATCCCCTCATCATGGAACAATGGATTAACTCTATTGAGTAGATGTTATGTGTCCTCTACTATTCAGAAGAAGATAAAGTTGTACTAGAGTTCTATCATTTTGATGGGGAATTTGATTAGTGGTAGAAACTGGTCAAAAAAAATTCTAAGTAGGAAATTGATTCCATGGATTGGGATGGATTCAAGAAAATATTTTTCAACAAATATTTTCCACAAACTCTCCATCTTAATATAGAGAGTGAGTTCCTCAGACTGAAGAAAAAAGAAGATGAATCTATTGGGGAGTGTGAGAAAAACTTTACAAGGATTTCAGGATACACCTATATATTTTTCATGAACATTGAAATTAAGTTTGATTGCTTATTTAGTGGATTAATGTCGAGTCTATGAAAATCATTGGAAATTTTGGGCTTTGATAGTTATGAGAAGATTGTTCGATGTTCCCCAAAGTTTGAGATGGAGATTGGTAACTCTCAGTGGTCTCATGGGGTTGAAGATAAAATGAGGAAATTGAGTTTAATGTGGGAGTATAAACAGATAAATCCCATTAAGGAAATAAATCCCAACATCCCAGATGTCAAAAGTGTGGGAACAAGCATATCAGGAACTATCTAAAGGGAACCATGAGATGGTTAAAAATCATAAGAGAGGGGCATTAGGCTAATTATTACCCAAGGGGTTTAAATAATAACACTATTGTGGAAGAATAAGGGAAGGTTCTGATCAACACTCAACTAGTAGTGCGTTTTTTCAACTATAAGGAACATGGTCATTATGTAAGCCAATTCACTAATCCAAGGGTTGTCAGAGGAAATCAACAACAACAACCTCCAAGGAAGTAAGGAAGGGAATATGATATCACCACTACTAAAGAGGATCCCAATAATGATGTGGTGACAAGTGCGCTAGTTATTCATTCAATAGTATAAAACATACTATTTTATTTTGGTTTTACACATTCTTTTATATCTTTCAACTTTAGTAGAACTATTCAAACACCACATAAAAATATAAAGGTTGAGTTGTTTATAAGAATAACAAATGGGTAAATTATTAAATCTAAAGTATATAACTTCTACTATATCAATTTTTATGGACTGAACCTCCCATAAAATATTATATTACTTACTTTTATGGAGTTTGATGCTATTTTGGGCATATATTGGCTATTTTAAAATAAATCCAACATCAACTGTCAATAAAGGGACATCACTCTTAACATCCCAAGGAATACCCCAATTCTGTACAAGTGTAATGGGAAGGATGAATATTATTTAGAATCATCATCTCAATTATGGATATTATTTCCCTATAAGTAAGCATATCTAGCTCAAATGATTGAGACAAAGGAGAGTATCATGATCAAAGACAATCCCATTATGAGGGACTACACTAATGTGTTCCCTGAAGGATTAGCTGGTCTTCCTCCTGATTGAGAGGTTGATTTCTCAATTGATCGTATACCTAGATCACTACCCATATCAAATACTCCTTATATAATGGCCACCATTTAGTTGGAAGAGCTAAAGAAGCAGTAATAAGAGAATCTAGACAAGGGTTTAATATTCCTGAGTGCTTCACCATAGGGTGCATCATTCCTCTTCATTAAGAAGAAGGATGGATCAATGAGCCTCTATATTGATTATAGTGAGCTCAAAAAAATCACAATAAATAATAAGTATCCCCTACAGTTGATAGATGACTTGTTCATTCAATTATGTCGGGCCAAGTATTTCTCTAAGGTGGACCTTCGGTCAGGATATCACTAATTAAAGGTGAAGAAGGAATATATTCCCAAGAGTTCATTTCGAACAAAGTATGGACACTATGAGTACATAGTAATGCCCTTATAAATCACTAATGCTCCATCAATTTTCATGGAATTAATTAATATAGTATTTAGATATTACCTCAAAAAATATTTGGTAGTCTTTATATAGTATATTCTAAAATAATACAAGAGTAATCGGGAATGGGAGGATCATTTTAAAAATATACTAAAGACTTTATGAAAAAATAAAACATATGAAAAGTACAGTAAATGTGAGTTTTTGATGGAGAAAGTATCATTATTGGGTTATGTTATCACTAAAAAGGTAATTTTTGTAGACCCTTTTAAAATAAAGGTAATTGAGGAATGGATCAGGCCAACATCTGTAATGGAGATCCATAGTTTCTTGTTCTAGCTGGGTATTACCGGTGATTTTTTGAGGAACTTATATTGATTTTCAAACCCACTAACCAAGTTTACTCAGAATAGTGTAAAGTTTTCTAGACCAGTGAATGTGAAGACTACTTTAAAGAGTTGAAAAAGTGGATTATAATTGCACTAGTACTTACACATCCAATAAGTTGGGAACTATTTGTTTTATATAGGGATGATTCAAAGAAGTTATTATGTTGTGTACTTGTGCAAAATGATAAATTGATAGCCTACACTTCAAGGTAGCGAAAATTTCAGGAACAAACCTATGCCACACATGATCTGGAGTTTGTAGCTGTTATCTTCACGTTAAAAAACCATCAGCGTTATATCTATGGGGAGAAGTGTGAGATATTTACTAATCATAAGAGCCTAAAATATATATTCAAAAAGAATAAGATTAATATGAAACATTGAATATGGTTATAACTCATCAAGTATTATGACTACTCAATCCACTAACATCCTGGTAAAGTGAGTAAATTGGAAGATTCTCTAAGTGTAAAGGATCTTGTAAATTTATTAATGGTAAGAATTGAGAAGGATCCAGTCTTCTTAGATTTGAAAAAGATGGACATGGGAATCATTAAGGAAGGAACGTGATCAATCATTTCTCAAATGATTGATCAACCATCCCTTTTATAGAATATAAAGGATTCTCAAAGAAATGATGTGGAAATTAAGAAAAAGGTGGAAGTTATAAGAATGGGAAAATCTTCAGAGTTCAAAATTGATGAGGAAAGAGTCATAATATTTGGTTCACGAATATGTGTACCATCAAATCCTGAGATAAAGAGGTAGATTTTGAATGGATCATATAGATTTACCTTCCCTATATTCCTAGGGATCATAAAGATGTATTTAGATCTCTGAGAGAAATATTGGTGGGATAATATGAAGAAGTAGATTGCTGAATATACATCATTGTGTTCGGTATGTTAGCAAGTGAAGGCTGGTAGGCAAGAGACTAAGGGGATGATGCAACCATTACATATACCTACATGGAAACGGGAAAACATCACAATGGATTTTTTCATTGTACTTCTGAATACATCTAGATAAAATAATTCTATATGGTTCATTGTATATCATATTATAAATACTACTCACTTTATTGCAATTTTAGAGGACTTATTACTTGTCTAAATTGCATGGATATAAATCAAAGAAGTTGTGAGGATGCATGGAGTACTATTATCGATTTTATCCGATCATGATTCGAGATTTTCCTCCATGTTCTGGAAAAGTATCCAACATGTTCTAAATACTGAGTTGAACTTCATTATGGATTATCACCCCAAAACTGATGGATATTCTGAGTGGACTATTCAAACACTAGAATATATGTTGAGAGAATGGTCAATGGAATTCAAACTAGGATGGGATCAAAATCTTCCACCGGTTGAGTTCTCTTACAACAATAGTTTCCAATAAAGCATCAAAATGGCTCCATATGAATCCCTTTATGGGAAAATATGTAAACCACCTTTATACTAGGATGAAGTTGGTGAATATATGATGATGGTACCTGAAATAGTCAAAGAAATGGAAGAAAAGGTGAAAACTATCCAGCAGCATATACCAGCTTCCCAAAAACAAAAAAAGAGTTATGTAGATAATTGTCGATGGGAATTATATTTGGGGTTGGTTTCATGGTATTCCTTTATATAGATACATGGAAGAGGGTCATGAGATTTGGGAAAAGGGAAAGCTGAGTCCCATGTACATTTTCCCCTTTGAGATTCTTGATCGGGTCGGAGCTGTGGAATATCGACTAGCACTTACACCAACAATGTCTCAAGTACATGATGTAATCCACATATCCCTCTTTAGAAAGTAAATACTAGATCCCCCACATGTACTAAACTAAGAGGCATTAAACCTGGAAAATGATCTCTCTTATGAGGAGCATCTGGTGAAGATTTTGGATCATAGAGACAAGGTTCTATGTAACAAGACCACTCACCTAGTCAAGGTACTATGGAAAAACCATAAGAATGAAGAGGTGACATGGGAACCATAGGAAGATATTAAGAAGAAATACCCTCACCTTGTTTCACCTAAGTTTTTAAAATTAAATTTCAAGGGTGAAGTTTCATAAGGGGGGAAGAATGTAACAACTCATAATTTTATCATTGGAATTTCCCTTCTTGTATCATAAAATACATACATCACATAGAGAACCCAATAAATACGCTATTATTATAAATGAATAATGATACATTAGTAAGAAATTAAAACCAATAATAATGCTAAATATTTTAGTGGGAAAATAAATAGAAAATAAGATAATAAGAATGGGAAAATTTGGATCAACTCGATCCACTAGAATGACTGCACTCACGAACAAATATGTAGAAATAAAAATTAATGTTAATAATATAATATTCATTTTAAATATGAAATAATATATAAACTTGAGAGAAAATAGAATTAAATGTAGAATTAATGAAATAAGTGGTATTTATATAAATTAAGGGACCTATACTGTTGGAGTCGTAACCAAACTGTTGAAATAGTAATCTGACCGTTATGAATAGTAATATGGTAGTTAGAATAGTAACATCACCTATGAAATTATAAAAAAAATTATTCACCTTATAAATGAAAATATGATATATTTATATCATGGTTTAAGTAAATAAATGTTTTAAAAATGATAAATTAAGTGTTGGTATTTTTGTAAAATGTAAATACGTATTTATAATTTTGTAATTAATAAAATAATTTAAAAGAAAACAAATTTTTATAAAATAATATTCATAAATAAATATTATGTTTTATTATAATTATAAGATAATTTTATGTGACCTTAATTAGTTTTTCAAAGGGTCAAAAAATTGATTATAATATTAAAATCGATATTTTTCTAATAAATGATAAATTTATTTAAAAATTAAAATTATCATATTTAGAAAATTATTTTCATAAAATTTATTTTATATTTTAAATCTATATTTTGAAAAATAGTTAGGGTGGATTTTTGGTATTTTTTTAAAATAGTTGAATTTTTAGTGAATTGTGAAATACAATAATTTACATTATTTAACATTACAAGCTAAATACATGAATTTGTGAGTCATGGATGATGTAAGAACCCTTTGGTTTGAACTAACTTTAACCACTTACTTTATTTAGTGAAAATAATAAATACTATTGATAGTCTTGATCCAAAATAATAAACTAATTAATATAATAATAAAAAATACCCCTCTCCTCCCCCTATAAATTCCACCCCTCACCACCCCTACTCCTCACATGTTATAAGCCTTTTATCTTGTCAATATTCTACCCAATTATCTTCCCAAGCCTCTTACCCATTTCCAAGAGCTACTGGTCTCAATAAAATACCAAACTCATTTTCCTTAAGGAGGTTCTCAAGAAGGGGATATTCAAGAGGTAAAATCCCCAGTCCTTCTCTTTTAATTTATTTTATTTCGTTATCCTCTCCCCACCTCCCCTATCCAAAGTGGAATGATAAATCCAGAACTATATATATATTATAATTTTTAAAAAAAATGGAATATACATCATCAAATCTCTTCTCTTCTTCTTTTATTCTAAAAATGAAAACATCATTCAGGATATAATGATTCACCTCCTTTATGGAAGATGAGTTTTTGTTTTCCATTAACACCTTCAAGTCTGGTCATAAAACCATTGTTATGGTTAAAAAAATTAATATATACATTATAAATTTTTCATTTTTTTTAACTAATATATATACATAATATTAAATAAAATGAAAATAGTTCGTGATGATCGAAAAACCACCAAAATAAACTAAACATTTATCATTAACGTTTTATTAAATGAATCATCATCATACCAGAAAAAAATGATATATGGGATAATTTAAATTTTTGGAAGTTCATTAATATCATATAATTTTAATTCTAAATAATTATTCCGATTTGAAAAGAACTTTCATAATTTTACACAAGTGAACTGAACATGAAACCATGAAATGAACTCTCCCTGAACGACAAAATTGAACTCTATAACTCATTAAAATGGTCATAAATGAACTTAATAAAATTATAATAAATAAAATATATATATAATTGTTTCTAAATTAATAAATTTATTAATCTAATTTTATTTTCTAGGACATTAATTGAAGTGCATAACGCATTCAAACATAAGGTAAGGGATCTCTCTAAACCTCCAAATTACCTTTGGGTTGCGCTTTCTCTATCTTTTCACCAATGTAATTATTAATTATTCTTAAATAATTATAAAATATTATGTGTGTATGTAAAAAAATATGTTTTTATCTTAATTCATCTTTCTTTTATGGGTAAATACATGTTTTAAAAGGTTCCCTTCTCAAATCCTCCTAATAAGCTAGCCTGGTTAAAGGGAACATCCCCATTTCTTACCCATTTTCAAGTACACTCCATTAACTATTTTAATCCACAATTATTTTTATAAAATAACTAATTTTATCATAAAAAACTATCTTATTTCATTTCTAGTTTTATACAAATAATTATGTCTTTGTCCTCTTTAAATCCTCTTCAATATTTTCCCTTAAATCTCACGAAAGTGGCTCATTTCTAAAGTTTCCTAAACACTATTTTTCATGTATTCACTTTAGTTGGACATAATTATTAATGATCTATTTTTATTTTTATTTTATGATTTTCCATAAATTATTTAATCCCTTATTTCATGGATACCATTATGATACACCCTTTGGTTATGCCTTATGACATGATTACGATACACATTTCTTTCCATGGGTAACCCATATGTTTATTCCTTATGTTTAATTATCTATGTGTCACACATATGAATGAGAATGTTATAATGGGTGTTCCTATATTTCACTCCAATAAATTGGGTAATTTTTAGTCTCATGAGATGTTATGTATGGTATTAAGTAGTAAACCTAGTCCATTATGGGACTTTGTCCACCATGTGATATATTCTTGGTAGTTAGCCT
The DNA here is from genome assembly GCA_963277665.1 of Viscum album. NCBI lineage: Eukaryota > Viridiplantae > Streptophyta > Magnoliopsida > Santalales > Viscaceae > Viscum > Viscum album. Next base: position 21,536,448 of record OY728164.1, read on the forward strand.
TGACTTGTGTTTATGTCATGTTATATATTGTTTCCACATTCCAATATTTCCATGATCATAAGATTTTATGTTCTATATTTTATGATTCTATATGTTTATTCATGATTCATTCATTTTATTTTATCATGTTATACCTTCTAACTCATGTGTTATGATTTATTACCATGGTTATTCCCTTACTGGGATTTTTAGCTCATCCCATTTGTCTATGTATTCCCCATGTTATCCTATGAGGATATAGGAGATAAAATAAATTTAGGAGCTCATTATGTATATTAATAAAATGATTTTATATTTTAGTTTCATGTTTTTTAATCAGGTACCTTATTTTCCAAAGACACTAGACTATTCGATCCTTGGTTTTTATTATGCTTAAAATCATGTAAAAATATGTGTAACTGGATAGGATCACTATATAAATCTCTTGTGATCATTATATATGAAAATTATCTCACTAAATAGGTAATGTCACAAATAATTAAATTCATGAACCATGATATCTAACTTCAAGTCATGAGTAGGGTAGTTTTACTCATGAGGTCATAGTTGGTGATACCAGTAAGAAACTACCTAATAATTTTGAATCAATACATCTCCCAATATAACCCCCAAAATCTTTGTAATACACTACATACCTGATTTTGGGTTTGGTGAAAATTAGAATCGGGGTTAACTTCAATATTCTATTTATCTCTAATAAGACTAATTCACACCAATCTATCCATTCAAACATTACCCACTCTTGGTAAGTGTGGTCAAGGGAACTTCCAAATGGGAAAATACTGATTGAACCACAAGTAGAACCCATCTAGTCCAAATAAACTCAAAATATCAAACATGTTCTTGGGTCTTGTTGAAGAAATCACTACCTATACCTTCTCTGGGCCAATAGAAATTTCCACCTTATAAATCATATGCCTGAGGAAATGCACCTCTTGAATCCAAAAGTGACACATCAATATCTTATCATAAATCTAATGAAATCGAAGCGTACTAAATAAAATCTCAAGGTGGAGAGTATATGATTATGATGTCTTTGAATATATCAATATGTCATCAATGAAAATAATGATAATAGAGTCTAAGTATGGGTGAAAGATCCTATTCATGAGAGACATGAAAACTGCTGGATCATTCGTCGGTCCAAAAGGCATAATAAGATACTCATAAAAATCATATATGCTACTAAATGTTTTCTTTATTATATCCTCCTCAACTAAAATTTTATGGTATTTGGAACGTAGATAAATATTTAAGATCCAGTAGGCTCCCCTTAACTAATCAAACAAGTGATCAATATTTGATAATGGATACCAATTCTTTACAGTAATTTGATTCAACTTCATGTATTCCACTGATTCACCTATATGCATCATTGAATTTTCACAGGTATTGAAAATATTAGAAATTTATAGTCCCAAACTACACTTACTACTAGGGAATAGTAAAGTGGAAGTGTGGGGTCGAACCCACAGAGATCACTGGTAGGAAAGAAACTATTTGAAAAAGATCCTTTATAAATATTCCTTATTCTCACTCCTCAGGTTTATTTTTTACTAAATCCAAGTAGTTTTGATTTATGAAAGATGATAAGGAAGTGTTTTGGGTCAATTTTAGGGCTCTTGGTAGAATATAATCCTAGGTTTAGCTTGGGATAGTCCTATAGCTTAGGATGTGAAGTGGTGCAAAGGGATCCAATTGGTTTTTGTCCAACCAATTGGATCTACCTATTATATAAATATCCCATTGTTAGGGTATATCTAAAAACCTAGGTGAATTACACTTAGATTCTATGTAGAAAGTTTCATAGGCTAATATTTATAGTCCTTCTCAACTCCAATTAGGTTGGTTTTTTTCAATTTCACTTCTCATGATCAAGGTTGAGAAAATGAATGTAATGAAAAATTATTATTAACCTAATTACTATCCATAGGGTTACCAAGGTTCAATATATAGATTCATTAGGATCAAAAATACCCCTACTCTTGACCCCTAACCATATGTGGATTATTCGTGCATGGAGAAGTTGATTTAAATCACAAAAATACTAAACATGCTACTTATAATCATTAAATAGTTGAGAAATAAGAAATCTGAAATTAAAAAAATTAATAATAAAGATCAAAAAATTTAAATCAATGTGAATCGAATCAAAAACTCTCTCTTCACGAAGAAACAATGAAGAACGGTGCGGGCGTTGATGGAGAATAGATAGTGATGTTGAAAAGGATATCAAAAATAGAAACATAACAGATGATGAATATACGTATATTAACCAAAAATGAAAAATTATTTAATAAAATGGGCAAAGGAATGATTTAAAACTAGTTTGGAATGAAAATAGATGAAAAATGAAAGAGAAAAATGAGAGAAAACAAAATTCTCTAACTCCTTCTTGAGTGTGGTCAGCATTGGAATATTAATAGGCTCAAGAAGTACTGGACATGTAAAGAATTCAGATCATGTACTGGCTTAAGTGGTTTCTATCCCAAAATCTGCATGTCATGTATTTGAGATCATCAATTTCTTTTAAAAAATCTACTTGTATCATTGACCGGGTCGAACCTCGAATATTTTATGTCATGTAACCTCTGGACATCATGTACTTGATTCACTTTAAGTAGGATTTTGAACATGAAATTCTCATGAAATATAATTTATATACACGTTGTGTTGTAGCTTCTCATCTTGTATTGTCTTCATGGGTTGGTATGTGGCCTACAGGAATGTTGTGAATGAGGACTACACATCTTGTATGGTGTATATGTCATGTAAAGACTTTTTTCTATTTTTCATCATTTCTTCCTTTGAGTTCAGAATTCTTAATTCCTATGAAAAAAACCAAAACCCAATGCATTACCTAATAAATATTGAATAATCTTTAATTAAATGTATCCAGTATGTATATATAGATTTATATTATTAAATTCTCCTACACTTGAACAATTTCTTATCCTCGAGAGAAAAGCATCTCAAGAGAGTTTCAAAAATAAAATTTTTTTAAAACAAAAAACATGCATTTCAACTAGGAAAATAAAACTAAGTTTAAGCAGAAAAAGTCATACCACCAGAATAAATAATTCAGAGAAAATTAGTCATACCTCATAATTTAGTTATTTATCTAGATTCTTTATTCCTTTAATTACAATTTCATAATTGTTCCTTAAATGATATACCCATTTTTAAATTTACCTCAAAATAAATGTTCTCTCATCACTCAAGGTAAAATGTAACTGGAGTTATGATCATATATTGAATACATGTTCCTAACCATAATCTTTCATTGTTTCTAACATCATCACTTCATAAAGAAAAATAAAAAGTCAATTATGAGGGATTCAGTAATAGGGTTCAAATGAGTCTGAGGCTAAGGGTGGGTGGGTAGAAAATAAAAAACAGGCTCAAAATTAGGGTAAACTCTAAAGTATAATGAATGAAAATTATGAATTGTGAAATGAAGTATCTCCTCCTGAAAAAAATGTGTATGAGCTCTAAAACTTAAGGAGGGTCCATGATTATATCAAGTGATTATCAAAAATATACCCTATTATTGTCTTTTTCTTTTTATTTATTTTTTAAAAAACATGTTTAGGCCAGATCTCTAATCCATTCCCTGGCCACATATGATTCCACAAAGGATTCATTGGTCTGGTGATGGTGATTTTTACCATCCTAATACAAAACCCAAAATATTTTTCTTTTTCTTTTTATATTTATTTTTTTAAGGAACCAGGTAAGTGAAGAAAATTCTAAAAGTAATCATGGACCATATCATATCATTCTAATGAAAGTGCCACCATACATCTCCCCAATGATAACATCCCATTTCCATCAGTATTGAAAATTCCATCACACTTGTTTAAAGGATAATCATGCATCACAACAAGAGAAGGGTAGGAACGGATTATCAAATTGAAACGGCTCCATCCTAAAAATTTTATTCATGGATACTATAGGCTAAAGAAGGAAATATGTATAGGTGGGTCTCAAGAAAAATTGGCTCACAAAAAATTGTCTCAATAATTTTAAAAGTGTATTTCTTCAATCATAGACTCAATAAGATCTCAATGCAAGTTCTGATAGGTTTATATGTCCCAAGTATCTCTCAATAAATATGATCATAAAAGAATATGTCAGTGTAAGTCTAGAATCCTCTCGAGAATGGGGGTAAACAAGAATAAATAAAATCAATCAGGGTATGAAATCTAGTAATAAGTCAATCAAAAGCAATTAAAATAATATAGAATTATAATTAAATTACTAAACTCAATAATCATGCTAATAATCTAAAAAAGAATAAAAATGGACTTCAATAATATCTAACCTAACTTTATCTTTTATTTAAATGGGTGTAATTATATTTCAAGTTTAAATAATTCTTTCATTGAAAAATGTCTCCTAGACAGGTGGAAATAAGTAATAATCCAAGTGTATTGATAATAAATCTCAAGAAAGACTCCCCCAAACTTAAAATGAGGTAGTTTCCACATTTTTCTGGAAAGAATCATTGGAGATATATCAATTTAATCATAAATAAAAATTAAATTAAAATTTAAAATTGAAATTATGAAATCAATATCTCCCTGTATTCAATGTCTTTCCATGGGGAAACTTGTTGGATTTGAGTGGAGTTTGTGTGAACAGAAAAATGTGTTATAAAAACAATACTTAAACTCAATAAAACATTAGTACAAAGAGTTAAAACAATATGGAAGTAGAAAAATGGAAGGTTAACATAGTCAAAACTAGGAGAAATCAACTCAAATAAATGCAATAATGGAGTACAGTGAAGTTCAGGGAAACTGATGAATAAGAATTCTAGAAAAAGGAAAACAAATATCTTAAAAACATGAATTAAAATAAAGAAAATAAAAAAAATATGGGTTTCCCCACATAAAATGATAATAATAATAATATCATCATCTAGACATATGGACAAAGGTATCATGCAATTTCATCCATCATCTTAGAGGTTCCAACCTCAAACAGGAATTGGTGACTATGTCATCGAGCTCGTGGGGATGCTTTGTGGAATGCATCACCTCAGGAGCATATTGAGCATGAATCTTGTGTGGTAAGAATAGAATCCAATAATTTCATGTAGGGGACCCATACTAATAATGGATCTCAAGTGAGAGATCCTCAAGATGGTGCGCAACGTCATCCAGATGCTAAAATATCCGATATAGGAGGGCAGATGGTGGCAGAATAGGTGCGTCAACAACCATAGAGGGGGAAGATGAACAAGACTTGGATAAAGTAATGAAAAAGTTAATTGAAAATAATCTAGTAAGTATTGAAGAAAAAAATGTATCTCATTCATATATATAAATAATGATACGATGATGAAAATGGAATAAAAGTGGTACAAAAATGTTATCCAAATATAGAAAAAAAGAGGGTCAGGATAAAACTAGGTAGTAAACTCAAATTTTTTGAGATCCACATTAGATAACTTCTCCTAAATAGTGGGTTCTTGTAGCTGAATCTCCTTATCAATGTCATAAATAGAGTATGGGGCTAGAGGATCGATCACTATGGTGGGTTTTGTGGTGATGGTAGCTGGATCAGTCGAAGAAGGAGGTGGAGAGGTGCTGATCTGTATGGTGGTTTTGTGTCTGGTAGCTGGATCTATGAAGAGAACCTCGAATGGGGATGGAATGGCGAGGCCATTTCTTTGGCAGGAATATTCTGTAAGATACTCCCATTGGGTAGCAGGGTCGGTGAGCTCTAGGGGGAGGTCAACAAGGTTGGTTTGTGGGGTGATAATGGATAATTAAATGGGTTATATAGAGGGTGGGGGTAGATTAAGAGGATGATGGTGGAGTAGGGGTGGTGAAATAGGGTGGTTCACAGAAGAAAATTCCTAGATAAAGGAATATCTGGCACTGGTTCTCCATAGGAAACTAGATAGTGGGCCATAGCTTGGATGGAGGAGGAGGGTTGGGAGAAGATGTGGCAGGTCCAATGGTGGTGGTGGTGAAAATAAGGATAGTGGGAGTGTTGTAGGTGGTGGTAGATGTAACATGGGAAGAGGTGGTAATAGAGGTGGTGGCATTGGTAGAGGTCGCATCATGGGTAGGTGATGTGGGGTTATCTTTATGCTGGGTAGGCACCTTGTCTGTATCCTCAAGATATCCTAGCACCCACTGATAAATGTCTTCATCCTTCCTTGATAGACCAATCTTGTTGAACATAATGAGTATGATTCTCCCCATAGGTCCAAGGGAGGTGAGACACTATGAAACATTAAAGAAACTGAGATTCCTAGATAGATGGGTAATAATGGTGCCTCCCATCAACGTACCATGAGTCCTTCTAGCTTGGGTGTAGTAAAACTTACTGAATTTACTGGACATATTGACAGTTGGGCCACACAGGTCACATGCAAGGACAATCACCTCAATCTAGATGATTCCCATTGTGAGCATCTCCTCTGGCCAACCAAGCATGATCCAATGCTCGATAGAGAATCTAAAGAGTAGCATCATGGAGATGGGTTCTCTTTGTCATGTGAGGATCATAAGGGCTCTATGGATCTTTGGCGATCCTGGTCCAAAGTTGTGTAGCATCAACCTTTTTAATCTTGATATGTAATGTCAAGATGACCAATAATACAATTAAATTGCTAGATTAAATACCAATTCTGATGAAAAAATCACTAAGGGTGATCTTCCACAGCCTTCCTCCAAGTATGAATCGAACAAAATCGATGGCCAGCTCAAAGGTCTCCAAAAAATTGAGGAAGAGCTCCCAGAAAGACTTCTATTGAACCTGGGTAATTAGGGAGAGATGAATCCCTCCAATGATGTCAAAGAACCCCTGATGAATGTAGATTATCTCAAAGATACTGAGTTCCAATGTTTTGTTGGTCTGAATTGGATTTTCATAGAGATGGACAAATCAAACCTGGTGCTCAGGCATCTAGAAATGGAGTTAGGGATGATGATGAGGGCAGTCAGGGACCTAAAACCCATCTTAAGATGACTGTGAGTCCTCATAAGTAGATTATATGTATATTTATGAGTGTAAGATAATGTGGAGGGCTCATTGGGTGGTGTAACTGGGTCATCCTTCTACCACTTAGGTGTTAGAGGCATATCATCACACTCAGGTGTGCATTTGGCGGGTGGGATGTGAATGGTCTTGGTGCGAGCCATATCAAAATGGAGGGAAGGATTAGGGGATGAATATATAGAGGTGTGGAGGTATAATTAGTGTATGAGATGAGGAGGAGAGGTGGGACAGCCAAATAAAGGGAGGAGTATAGGATTGGGGAGAGGAGAGGTCGTTTTCATGAGAGGAGAAAGGAGGAGGGTCGGTCGTGAACCTAGGGTTCATAGAATTGTAAACCTACCTCAAAAGGTATGTGTCGTGTATACCATACATGACGTGTAAAGATTTTATTTTTATTTTTTTAGACACTAAACATTTACACACTGTGTAGTGACTAGACGGTGTGTATTTGAAAATTTGTGACCATTTTTGGGTCAGGTTCTATTTAAACACTTCTAGCAATTCTTAACCAACTTTAAGACTAAACTAACTTATTCTAACCTACTAAACCTACCTCGGGTTTCCTCCCAGTCATCACTTTATTTATTTTCTAGATATAGAAATATTTCCATTTAGATGAATTCAAAATTAATGGTTTAATTCTCATATAAAAGTTCTTAAAAATAGATGGAACAAAAGGTGGGACGACATTCCTTGTTAGAGGTGCAATGTAATTTTTGTTCTTATGAGCACTGAATACCTAATATCCCATGGGGAATTGTTATTTCCCTCAAGGTTAGTAAATTTTAAAATTTATAAAATGAAACAAACAAACCACTAAACTATATGGTAGTATAGTAATTGTAAGTCCGAGGTCGAACCCACAGAGGCAAGGTTGAATAAAATATTAATTTAATAAGATAAACCTGAACTATTTTAGATTTTTATAATTTAAATCTAAACTATTGATCATTTTAAGGGTCAAGAATATGGGAGAAGAAAATATAAAAATGTTTTTGGGTATCAATGAATCAAGTTTCATGGGATAAAAAGGAATAAAATAATTAATAAACAATTATTCAATCAATGGAATTAGGTCCTAGTGAGTCCAATGGTCATGGTAAATGTTCTCCCTAAAAAACTCACATTTTCTCATGGTCATGTACTTTAGACTTCAAATGATGAGTGACCCAAAACCTAATTTAAACATAAGTAAAATACAAACCAAATTTTTAAGGAGGTAGTCTAAACCCCAGTTCTCACATTAGGCAAATTCATTCAATCAACTCAGTAAATGGTCATTCTCAAAGAAATAATGAAATTAAACCCTTTTCCTAACCCCACTCACAATGCTAATCCAAGAAGAATTATTTAAGAGAAAGAGGTGAATAAAAAACATCAAATCCCAATATAAATTGCAATCAAAAAATAAAATACCCCATATAATTAGTCCTCATTCATTATTCATTCCATAACTCAAAGAAATAACTCCCTCATTCTATCCATGAGAGGGTGTAGAAAAGAATAAAGAAAATTCGACAGAAAGGAGGTCGTATCAGGGCTCTACAGTGGTGTGATCTAGTTCCGCATCACCCATCATCAAGCCTCTGCTCCATATCGTCATCCAATGGTGTGTCCTAGGGATAAATTTATAAGGGTTATTTCAAACCCTCTTCCTCCTAGAGATCTCTATGTATCACAATTTTTTTTGTTTTCTAAAACTATCATGACATGTAAATTTTTATACAATTTGTAATCAATGTTGGAAGTGGATTTTTCATATCTTTATCTATCTTACATATTTACATTTTGTATAGTGTACATTATGTGTAATGTATTTTCATAGAATGTACTCTCTTACAACATATCTTGAGAATTGGAAGATCCTATTGAATCTCACATTGTGTAATGAAATACATGATGTATAACTATTCTACTCCAATTCTATAGATCTACTGTATCCTCAAAAATCTTAAGTCACACCATGAGCGAAGTTCACAGTACGAAGTGTCTTTAAGCTCTTATTTTCATCCCATTTCACTCCTTTTCCAAACATCCAATGTATCCTTCCGTAAAACATAAAACAAATCAAATCATTCATAAATTCACAAGATTAATCATTTAAATACAGAAATGAATATTTCAAAACATAATAAAATACATACATGAAATACACATATCAATACCTTGTCAATAGGAGGAAGTTTCTTTTTTTAAATCATTACTATTAACCTAAATATTTTTTTTATTATTGATAGATATGGCTTGAAAATTCAAAAACTTGTCACTTTTATTAATAGCCTTCACCAAATCAAACACAACCTATTCTTCACCAACTATAAATATTAATCTCTCTTGATTAACATCAATAAATTTCCTCCTAGTGGAAATAAAATGTTTTCCAATAATTAGGGGAATATATCCTTCTTCTTCCATGTCCAATGTGAGAAAATTAGTATGAAAAATGAATTTTCTAACTTTTACTAAGAAATCTTCAAGAAATTTTTAAGGATTATTGACTGAGCAGTCAGAAAGTTGGATTTCCACCCTTGTTGTTTTTAGTTTTTTGAGCCCTATAATTTTATACACACTCATATGAATGATATTGATACTTTCACCAAGATATCACAAGGATATTACAAAATTACATTTCCAAATAGTGTAAGAAATTGAGAAACTTATAGGGTCCCACATTTTTTTCGGCAGCATCCTCTAGAAAACTACAGAGCATTCTTCATTTAGGTAGATGACACCAAAATCATATATTTTATTTTTACTGGACAATAAGTCCTTAAATAATATCACATAATTAAGTACTTGAGAAATTTCCTCTATAAAGTGAATATTGATGTGAAATTGTTTAAACATCTCCAAAAAAAATTATATTTCCCCTCCTTTTGGATTGTTTCATTCTTTAAATAAAGGGAAAGGGTGGCTTGTATGTTGGTGGTCCTACATAAACTTCTTCCTTCCCAATAAATTTCTCTTTTTTTTAGCTTTCTCAGTTGGTTCTACTTTTAAAATTTTCCATTGGCTAATTTATCAAATTATTCAAACTTCTTTTTCTCACCTAATCATCATTGTTATAAGTTCAGAATATTTCCACTTTTAACAAGTATGCCTTTAGCCTCCTCCCATGGATGATATTTAGTATTACTAGACAAATTACCTGGTATTCGATCAAATTAAGTCTTAGAGATCATCCCCATTTGATGTTCCAGGTTGCATAGTGAAGAATTTTGGTTTTTAATTTCAATTTATTAGGTTTTCATCCTTAGGTATACTTTATACATGAAGGTAATTATTAGGTTTTCAAGATTGTATTATAGAGGTTAGGATTATTACAGTGGTCTAACATGAGATTTTGGAAACTGCTATTGTTGTGCTGGTGGAAACTGTTGACCTCTTAGAAAAGGTTGTTCAAATTGTTATCGCGGTCAAGGAGCTGGACCTTATGGTGGTTACCCAGGATGTACCTGATTCTATGATGGAATACTTCTACTCCTTTACTAAAAATAACCTTAGTTTTTCTATTGTGGATACTAAGACATACTTTTCTAATAGTTTTTTTATTGATATTGTTAGGAATACTAGTACTGCTAATTTTTTTTATTATAATTGATTTAATTACAATATTAGAATTAGGTGTCCTCTATTACTTCCCTGTAGTATTGGTATGGGTATAGACATTCACACATTTCACTAGATTGAATCAACATTATAATATAAGGAGTGGGTGGTGGGGTAGTAGGTAATTGAAAAGATTCAAGATTATTTATTAAATACTCTACTTGGGATGTGAGTTAGTTACTTTCCTCCACATGATGGATTTTTTGCTAAGGTAGTTCTCTATCACTTTTCCACAGACTGGCATTGTGGGAAAATTTGTCAATAATTGCTTGGTTAAATTCTGGTGTCTTAAGCACTAATCGACCATTGGTGATGATGTCTAACACAATATGTGAATTTGAATGAAGTCCTTGATATAACATTTTAAATTTTATCCACACATCTAGTCCATGATGTGGGAGTTTTTGGGTTAGCTCCTTGAATCTATCCCATGCCTCCCATGTTGATTCTCTGTCCATCTGGGAAAATTTTTAAATTTCATTTCTTAACTTTCATGTTTGGATGGGTGGAAAATATTTGTATAAGAATTTCTTGACTTGATCATATCAATTCATGATCAACTTAGGAGTTTTACTTTTTATCCAATCCTTAGCTCATTCACAAAAGGACAATGGTAGCACATTGAGTCTTATTACATCTGATGACACGCCCTGGTTGATAAAGGTATCACAAACCTCTAAAGATTTGAAATTTGATCACGGGGGTCTTTGATTTGAAGCCTAATGAATTGACCAATGTTATGGAATATTTTAATGATTCCATGTTTGATCTCAAAAGTATGTGATTTAATAGGAGGGCACAAAATATTGGTCACAACATCACTTATGGAAGGAAATCCATAATCCATAATGGTGTGTTCCTATAGAAAGTGTTGCTCCCCAAGATTGGTAGGTGGTCTATGTTGAATATTTTTTTGGTTGGGTTGTGCAGGATTTATGTGATCATCCATTGAAATGCAGTGATGTGCAGTTAAATACCAATAGATCTCAGGATCAAACAAAAGTAGTTTTTTACCATCGAGGATCATTGAATGAGTCAGAGGCCTATGACGCATGCACTAGATGAGAAAAAAAGAGAGGGATGATGCAGAAGATCTCGAAGGAAGAAAAATGTAAAAGGAAAGGGGGGAAGGAAAAAAAGAAAGGGGGTATGATGAGGTAATACAAGGTTCTTCCGAAATATATTATACCTAGGCAATAATAATATCTGTAAATGGTGCCAAATTTTTATTCACCTACACGCGTTATTCAATTTTTGTGGGTGTTGATCAAATTAGAAATTTATATTCCCAAATTACACTTACTACTATGGATTATTAAAGTGACAGTGTGGGGTTGAACCCATAGAGATCACTGATAGGAAAGAATCCATTCAAAAAAACTTTAGAAGGATTAATCACATTAACTCTTTAGGTTTTGTTTTTTACTAAATCTATGTATTTTGGATTTGTGAAAGATAACAATAAAGGGATCGGGGTCAATTTTAGGGCTCTTGGAATAAGATAATCCTAATTTTAGCTTGGGATAGTCCTACGGATTAGGCTGCAAAGTGGTGCAATGGTCACCAATTGGTTTTGATCAAACCAATTAGATATACCTATGATTCAACTATCTCATGGTCAGGGTATAGCTAACAAATTATGTGTATTATACTAAGCTTCTATGTAGAAAGTATCATAGACTAATGGTCATAGTCCTGCTCAGCTCCAATTAGGTTAGGTTTATTCAATTTCACTTCCCATGGTCAAGGTTGTGTAAAATAATGTAATAAAAATTTTTATTAAAAAAATTAATAGTTATAGGGTTACCAAGATTCAATATATAGATTCATTAGGCTAAGAAACACCCCTTCTCTCAACCCCTAACCCTAGGTGGATTAGCATTGCATGGCAGTGTTGATCAAAAGTAGAGAAATACTAAACATGATATGCATGATCATGGAACATTTGAGAAATAATAAATCTAGGATTAAAAAAATTAATAATAAAGATAAAATAATTGAAAGTAATGTAAATCCAATCAAAAAAACACTATACATGAAGAAATAATGAATAATGGTGTAGGCGTTAATGAATAATGTTGAGCGATGTTGAAATGGGTGTTAAAAATACAAATGAATTCGCAACGGATGAATAACAAGAATCGATTAATCAAAAATGAAAAATGATTTAATAAAATGGTTAAAGGAATTATTTAAAACTACTTTGGAATGAAAAAAAAAAGAGGAAAATGAGGGGAAAAAAGAGAGAGAATGAAAGTCCCCTACTCATCCTTGTGTGTGGTTGGAACTGAAATATTAATAGGCTCGAGAAGTACGTGATGTGTAAATTATTCAAATCATTTATAGGATTAATTTTTTTTTCTAACATTTTCATGCCATGTAATCAGTCTACACATCATGTATTTGAGATCCTCAATTTCCTCTAGAAAATTGGATTGTACCTTTGAAAGGGTGGAACCTCAAATCTTTCATGTTGTGTAACCTCTCTACATCGTGTACTTGATTCACATTAAGTGGGATTTAAAACATGAAATTATCATAGCATGTAATGCATATAAACATTATGAAACACCATCACATCATGAACTATCTTCATGGGTTGTTTCATGTCCTGCAGGTATGCTGTGAATGAGGAATACATGTCATGTATGATGTACACGACATGTAAATCCTATTTTTTTCATTTTTCAGCATTTATTTCTTTGAGACCATAATTCCTAATTCCTATGAAAACAAATTTGTTTTTCATGAAGCTTCTTTGTTTTATATCCAGTTTGATGGTATTATTTAAAAACAATTGACACCCTAAGTGTGATTTTAAAAAAATGGATTTAAAGTAAAAACTCAGATGCTTTTTGAATAGGGGGTGGGTTTTATGTAAACATTTTGAAATATATCGATTTATTAAGCTTGATTAAGTTTCTTGTTTTGAGAATAAAGATGTGGTTTTTAAAGTTAGGTTAACTATTTTAAAATTCCCTAGTGGGGAGTTGGGATTTTGAGTTATGAAATGAATTTGTTTTTCTTTTCAAAATAATGTGAAATGTTTCAAGGTTTGGTTTGTTTTTAAAGTGTATATTACTTTGTAAAATAATTTTTGAAAAGGGGAAAACATTTTAAAAGTGTTTTTATTTTGTGGGTGTCGATTTTTATTTATCTTTTATGTTATTCTAGGACCATTTTTTTGATTGAGTAACATGAATAGATTGGGTTCCTGATTTATGTTATTAAAATTATGCCACTTAGAAATGTCTTAAAGAATAGTATAAATTATATCCTTAAGAATAATCCTTAAGGTGATTCTTCCAATTTTTGTGAATGACCCTTATGAATCTTAACTCTACTAGACTCTGAAAGAATGGTGTAACTAAGATATGATCTTCTAAGATAATGTCATATTAACCTAATATATTCTCTAGTGACTCTATATAAGCTCATATCATGGAGAGAGATATCTTCTCCTGGACATTGGAATGGTTTATGAGGATTAATCTTCCCAAAGTTTTGTGGTTCCTTATGAGGAGAGGGAATTTGGGGGGAAATTAAGAATTGGGTGAGGTTTATTTTTAATGATATGCTTGGTGATATTGGACATGGTTGAAGTTTTTGAGGTAATTCTTTTTTGGTTCTTCCTTTTGGTTCATTGTTGGTTTCTATTTTGTGAGTGGTAATTATTTTGGGGATGTACATGCCTTGTTGATTGGTTATGCTCATTGTCATTTGTACATAGTGTGGTCCATGGGATGAGGTCTATTTTGATGGATTAAAGATGAGGATTTCTAGGGTATGTGTTGGGGTAATTTAGATGAGTGGATTGGTGTCGGTTAGACTGAGGGTGACATTAGGTTAGAATTTTCTATTCGGATCTCCATGAGTCGGTGTTCCGTGATCTGTTGGATTTGGTGGTCTAGAACCAACTACTTTGTAATTTATTCATTAATAAAAGTCTTGTCACATCTTGATTGTTTTTCTACATGACAATTCATGTGATAATGTCCTAAGGACAGTGGTTGCATTAATGGGTCATAGTGGATCCCTACTATGATGAGAACCCAGAAGTGCCATAACACTGCTCTTGAATATATCTTCTATGGATGGATGATATTATTTTAGGGACACAAATAATACAGGTCATTAGGGGTGAGGACTCATAAAACTTTGAGCCACCTTAACATGGTGTGCGCCCTTGGTAATATCCAGGAGGATATTATGAGAACGAGACCTGCCAGTAGGAAATCCACATTTCATAGTGTCATTGGATGTTCCTATCTGCAGATGTGTGTATTGGTCCTTATACTTTAATATTATTATTAATGGGTATTATAAGTCGTGCACTTAGATGTATTGATGAAAACTATGATGACACACTGTTCGCATTGAGGTAGGATACGTCGGGTGCGTCACGAGTAATACTGCATTAATAGATAATGCGAGAAAGGATTTGTCCCTGCTTTTCCATAACGAAAGTAGATATCTCAGGCCCTTTGATGGAATTGATATAGCCTAAATAAATCCATGGCCATGGTAAGGTTTGTGCGAGTTCAATTCTGGGAAGTCAAAGAAAGAATAATCGAGCACATGGGTTAATGTCACTAGCATGCAACCCGCTTGATTAGAGATATCGAGACAAAGGGATTATATTACACGGTAAGCATTCGTAGGAGGTGACACGTCATTGCGGCGTTAACTTATTTATCTATGGGTGACTTGGAATGTTCCTAGATTCTAACCTTGGAATTTAGGAAGGCTCCGCCTAATGCCACTGAGAAAGAGGCCTAGAGGGTCACACAGTAAGTGTGTCCATGTATCTCAGTTAAATAAATATTATTCCTGACTATGGTTTAATAATTATTTAAGGATGCCAGATCGCATTTATTTCGACACTAGTTATTCAAGAGAATATATTGTGGGTGAAATAATATATTTATTAGGGAGTAATGCAGTTACATTTATTTAAGAAATAAATAGCCATTACTCAAGGTCTAATAAATTTGGTGGAGAAAAATGGAAAATAAAAGTACATGTCGTGTAGTTTTATGGAAAACAAGTACACACCGTGTAGTTTTCCAGTCGGGATTTTGAGGATATAATATTTTTTTATTAAATGATATTAATTATAATCAGCGTGGGCGAATGTCAAGGAATTAATAATTCGACATGGGGTTTTCAATAAGAGTTAAGGAAATGAATAAAACGTGTAATGCATTTATTTATTGTCATAACTTTATTAACCTCAAACCCGATTATAAATATCCTCACAACCCCAACACTTTCTAGAGAGCCACTATTGTGCACAAAGGATTTGGAAATACTCTCAAGCCAAGAGATAATTCCATTTCTACCAAGAACTCCCTCAAGTTATGAGAGTGAGATCCTCCACCGGATCAAGTTGGTCGAAGGCGGACATCGCAAGCGAAGGTTCTTCCGCACTAGCACCTAGAGATCCCTTCAGCGACGTCCAGAGATACATGGACCACGTGTGGATCACCTCTAGAGGAATCCTATACTTGGATTCTACGATGCAACAACGGATCACAGGATCGTGACTGGAGACATCGACGAAGAAAGAATTCCACCAAGGTAATTCTTGTGAATTAATTAAATTAATTATAACCAACATATGATGATCCTATCTCAATGGTTCTAGGAATATTCTTTTCTTTTTCTTTCTTAATTCCATTCCAAAGATCCAACATTTTATATCGTGACGGATCTCTGATTAAACATTGTTTAATGCTAAAATTAAAGTTGGGAAAACCCACCAACATGCTTCCGCTGCGCGCGGGACCTAAAAGTGGTATCAGAGGGGTCATATTGTTGATTATAATTATTTAGTTTTTCATTGGTGATTTACGCATTTAATAATTTAGTTATTTCAATTCATGTTTAATCGTTCTGGAAATCTGAATGTCGAGATCTATTCCTCCTCCCTCGTTTCTCGTTCACCTCACAGAAATGAATTTTTATTTTAATTTTGATTAAAATAAAATAGAGGAACTCATCCAGAGGAGCCAAATGTTTCTGGCCATACAACACTAGAATACACGGAGCGTATTAGTAAGTACATACCGTGTATTCTAGGTTCAATGCATTGACTGATCCACCAAATCAGGCCGTGTATTGGATTCTTTCTAAGAATTTAAGACACCGTGTGTTGACCAGAAACAGGTGGCACACAGTTTCCGGATTACACACCATGTGGTCTAATGAACACAGCATGTTGCCCCTTCGGGTTAGGGTTGGGCTGTGTACCCCGTACACGGCTTTCCCAGCTAGAAACCGTGTAACGCGGAAACTACACGGCATGTGTCCCATAGAACACGTCGTGTACTCCGAAAATTTTAGAAGTACATTAACACGCCCTGTCCCTGGGCGTGTACTTCGGATGGACAGTGAAGAAAATTACACGCCATGTAGTCAGAACTACACGCTGTGTACTCACCCAAATTATGCATATTTATTAAAATTTATTATTATATTATACAAACCCTTGAGACGTGTACCTTGGTGCAGGCATAAAGCTGAGGCACAACACGTGATAGGTGTTTTATATATATGTGTTTAATTTAACATCTGTGTAATGAATGAGAATTCACCGAGTTGCCTCCAAGGTACAAGTTACGTACAAGGATAATTTTAAATGAATTTATTTGTTAAAAATTATGATGGATGAGAATCTCAAGGAAGTTCAGAAAAGGCTTTAAGATAAAAGGAGTGATTAATTAAAGATAATTAATTAATTCGATCATGATTTATCTTAAACAAGATTATTAAAGAATTGAATGCTAGTTTTATTTATGCGTAAATATCGTTGCATTTATGGATGATCATGAGCTAGACCGATACCTTTTTATGTGAATAGTTTCTTTTAATTTATTTATTTAAATTAAATTTGTTGGCCTGTGAGCCATCTCCTCATTAATATGTAGGGTCTGCACCCAAGGATTATTTTATGTAAAAACCCCTTTTACCCCTCACCTGTGTCTGAGATAAATGCATATGTAATGGATGGAGATCCCAAGCTAGTAGAGGCAGCTCAAGTCAGGAGCCAAGGTGAAACCAATCCAAGGAGATACAAAGGTGGACAGGTGAAAGCTATAAACACGAACCCGAAAGGTTCAAGGTGTTTCTCCCCTAGGTATAGGGTTAGTTTATCAACCGCTAGATAAACTAACCAATAGAAAAGCTCATTATCATACCATTTATTTTATTTCTGTCAGTTTCATGGTTCATTTATTGTGGGTGTGTTTTCACGATCACACAATTAATGAATTAAATGAGCATGCAAGATGGAACTAAAATAAAACTGGCTTATACGTAAATATTATCTTAGACAGGGTTAATCACTTAAGTATATCCCACTTAATATTAAAAATCATGTAATCAAAGATAATAAAATGGCAATTTACGTATAAGGATAAAATCCCTCAAAAGAAATATTAAGTCGGTATAGCCTTCCATAATCTTGGTTAAAATCGAACCATAGTTCAAAGTACTTGACCAACCCTAGTTGGGGTGATTTCAATTATCGGGGAATTCTAATTCAAGGTTTTGGGTTGACTTGACATGGTTCGCATCAAGGGTTGACTGTCATAGCAGGACTTGGTGTGACCAAGAGGCAAAGGTTGAGGAAATCCAAAATAAAAGGATTTCAGGATTGGGGAGTCCACTCAGCGGATCAAGGAGCTGCGAGTTAATGCAGTTGGCATTTGGAATGCCTACCTAAAACCCTTCAAGTTATGTGACCAACCCTAGTTGGGGTAATGCGAATGGAAATATGGATCCTTGCCACTAGAATATTCAGGCAACAGAATATTCCAAAATCAATGGCGAGGGCTATTGGATTTCGATAAAATAGTGGGAGACTAATAAGTATTAATTTATTTATTTGTCTCAGTTTTTTAATAAAGTACTAAACCTTTGCTCATCTTAATTTGTAGAAACGACAAGAAAATTACTTCAAACATATCATTGGGAACCATACTCGAGAAATAAAACCTTCTCACCGGTACCAATTTCCAAGAGTGGTAGAGGCGTTTACGCATCATCCTTCGCCATGAAAGGAAATTGTATGTGCTGGAAGAGCCTATTCCAGTTGCGCCTGGGAAAGAGGGCAGTGATGAGGAATTATCTATCTATATGAGACACATGGATGATGCCACATATTTCCAGTGTTTCATGCTATCATCCATGTCTAATGAGATCTTGAAGCAACATGAAAACATGAAAGGGTATAGCATGATGTCTCACCTTAAGGATCTCTACCAAGAGAAGGCCAGACAGGAGAGGTATGAGATCTCCAATGCTTTGTTTACAACTAAGCTTGGAGAGTCTGCGCCAGCTGGGCCTCATGTAGTCAAGCTTATTGGCTACATTGAACGCCTGGACATCTTAGGGATTAAATTATCGGATGAGTTACGTATAGATCTCATCCTATCATCACTGCCCAAGACCTTCTCTAGCTTCATTGTCAACTATAATATGAGTGGCAATGAGAAAAGTATATCGGAGCTTCTGACCTTGATTCGCCAGGTAGATAAGGACATGGGGCGTGAAAAACCTGCGGTCCTTATGGTGAACAAGAAAAGTAAGGACAATGCAAAGGGTCCAAAGACTTATAAACGGTCTGAAGCCCCCGAGCACCGTCCCTCTAAGAAGGGGAAGATCTAGAGGTAGGGAAAGGAACGGGAGGCAGTGTGTTTTGCATGTGGAAAGCAGGGCCACTGGAAGAGGAACTGCACCCAGAAGCATGGGGATGCTAAAGGTGTGTCTGTTATCGAGTGAAATCTTTCTATTTCTACACATTGGGTATTAGATACAGCTTGTGGGGCTCACATCTGTATTCAAATGCAGGAACCAAGTAGATTTAGAAATATCGCCATAGGAGAGGTGGATCTTTGAGCTGCCAATGGCGCAAGGCTGGCTGCATTGGCTATTGGTGACTATCACCTCTCATTGCCAACTGGCATGATTTTGGTTTTACAAAACTGTTATTTTGTGCCTAGTGTTACCAAGAACATAATTTCTGTATCTTTTTTGGATATGGATGGATTTGTTTTCAAGTTTGGAAATAAGGGTTGTCTCTTTTATAATAACAACGTATGTTATGGTATGTCACATTTGAATAATGGTTTGTATGTATTAAATTACAAAAACCAGGTGTTGGCAATCAATAATGAAACAAACTCACATGACTCATACATCACCCAGTTGTGGCATCACCGCCTTGGTCATGTCAATGAGAAGTGCTTGAAAAAGCTCTGTCAAGATGGCTATTTAGACTCTTCTGAGCTAAAACCACTTGATATATGTCAGGCTTGTTTACAAGGTAAAATGACCAAGCAGCCTTTTGGTGGACAGGGTGAAAGGGCCACAGAGCTTCTAGTATTGGTACACACGGATTTATGTGGACCATTTTCAGCAGAAGCTAGAGGTGGATATTCTTACTTCATTAATTTTACTGATGATTTGAGTAGATACGGATTTTTCCACTTAATGAGGTATAAATCAGAAGCCTTAGAGAAATTTAAGGAATTCAAGAATGAAGTAGAGAATCATCTTGGTAAGAAGATAAAGAAACTTCGATCGGATCAAGGTGGATAATATATGAACCAAGAGTTCATCGACCTTCTACGAGATTCTGGGATTCTATCTCAGATCACTTCTCCTTATACACCACAGTGGAACGGTGTTAGTGAAAGGAGGAACCACACCTTGTTGGACATGGTGAGGTCGATGATGAGTCATGCGGATCTTCCATTATCCTTTTGGGGATATGAATTACAAACTGCAGCATACACATTAAACCGAGTACCAACTAAGCCAGAAAATGGAATTCCCTTCGAGTTATGGAGTGGAAAGAAACCCATTTTGTCGCATACACGTGTATGGGGATGCGAGGCGTTTTTTAAGTCCTTCTCAGGCAACAAACTAGCACCCCGGGGCACGAACACTACTGGAAAAACGACCTATACCCACGGTTCAAAACCGTGGGTATAGCCCCCAAAACCGTGGGTATAGGCTATACCCACGGTTTTGGGAACCGTGGGCTGGAATGGCGTCGGGATAGGGGTCTTGACCTATACCCACGGTTTGGTAGAACCGTGGGTATAGGTGGTTCACACATGAAACCGCTGCTGTACAGCGTGGCATGGGGTTTTCCCACGGTTTGAAAACCGTGGGAAAAATTTATATTCAAAAAAAACGCTCAGCAGGTTTCGAACCCGCGCCATGCAGAACACCTACGCGCAGCACCTGACCAGCGGACCAACCGAGCTGTTATATTTATATGTATATAATGATTATTCTATTTTAATATATTAATACTGATGCGGTTATTAAAAAAAAGGAACCGCCGGGTTTCGAACACGGGACCGGGAGGGAGAGAATACCGCGGCGAACCAACTAAGCTAGACCGATTTTGTTAATTTAAATATACAGTGTTATACTTATATTAATATTGTTGATATATTTAAAATTACATCCTGCCGAGTTTCGAACACCGCACTTCCCAGAACTGAAAGACTAACTAAACCAACACACCTAGCGAATTTATGTTCATTAATACCAGTATATGTGTAATTAAATTATTTACAACCTTGTTCCCACGTAAAATTTATTTCGTACCGCGCAATTTTTTTCCCATTCCCTCCACCCACAATAACGCGGGAAACCTATACCCACGGTTTTGAAAACCGTGGGTATAGGTCTTTGAAAAAAATACCCCCTATACCCACGGTTTTTAAAAACCGTAGGTATAGGTTTCCAAAGCAATGCCTATACCCACGGTTTTGGAAAAACCGTGGGTATAGGTCTTCACCAAAAAAACTATACCCACGGTTTGGTCCAAACCGTGGGTATAGGTTCCTATACTATACCTATACCCACGGTTCTGGAAAACCGTGGGTATAGGTGGGACCTATACCCACGGTTTTCTGAAAAACCGTGGGTATAGGCCCAATTTCCAGTAGTGGAAGTGTATCTTTATAGGATATTCCAAGGAAACGAAAGGATATTACCTATATAACCCTCAAGACAAGAAAGTGATTTTCGCCAGACAATCCATCTTTCTTGAGAGGGAGCACATCCTCAAATAGGATAGTGGGAGCAATATTGACTTTGACTAATTTGATGCTCAAGATACACAGGAGTTGGTATAGGAACAAGTTCCATAGGTCCCTGTGGAAGAGGTTCCAGAAACACAAGTACTGCGTAGGAGCTCAAGAGAGGTAAGGGAACCAGAGAGATTTGGTTTCCTAGTCACCGAGGATGGTGAATCATTATTATTGGACAATGATGAACCTCTATCTTACAAGGAAGAAGTAGAAAGCTCAGAAGATCCAAGATGGCTAGAATCTAAGAATTATGAGATGGATTCCATGTATCAGAATCAAGTCTGGGTTCTGGTCGATGAGCCAGTTGATGTAAAGCCTGTTGGATGCAAATGGGAATTCAAGAGAAAACTGGACATAGAAGGTCAAGTTAGCACCTATAAAGCAAGGATAGTGGCTAAAGTATTTAGACAGCGTCAAGGAATTGAATACGATGAAACCTTCTCTCCATTTGCCAAATTTAAATCCATAAGAATAATACTTTCCATAGCAGCTTACCATGACTATGAGATTTGGCAGATGGATTTCAAAACATCATTCCTTAACGGGAACCTTCAGGAATATGTCTATATGACACAACCAGAAGGGTTTGTGACACCATAAGAAGCCAAACAGGTTTGCAAGTTACAGAAATCCATTTATGGATTGAAGAAATAATCTAGGTCATGGAACATTCAATTTGATAAAGCCATAAAGTAATTTGGTTTCATTAAGAACGAATGTGATCCATGTGTTTATAAGCGGTTTAATGGTAATGTGATCGTTATACTAGTAGTATATGTTGACGACATATTACTTTTTAGAAACGATGTACCAGTCTTACATTCAGTTAAGGACTGGTTGGACAAGTGTTTCTCAATGAAGGACTTAGGAGAAGCAGCCTACATTCTAGGGATCAAGATCATTCGTGATAGATCCAAGAGGCTTCTTGGACTAAGTCAGGGTACATACATTGACCAGATACTAAAGAGATTTAGTATGGAACAATCCAAGAGGGGATTGGTTCCAGTGTCACATGGCATACATCTTTCTAAGAAAATGTGTACTCAGACACAACAAGAGAAAGATAGAATGAGTAAGATCCCATACGCTTCAGCTATAGTATCCATCATGTATTCCATGTTATGTACCAGGCTTGATGTTGCCTATGCACTGAGCATGGTAGGAAGATATTAAGAAGATCCAGGGGAACAGCATTGGACTTTTGTTAAGACTATCCTTAAGTATCTGAGAAGAACTAAGGATATGTTCCTGGTGTATGGAGGAGAAGAGGAGCTTGTCATTAGAGGGTATGCTGATGTTGGTTTTCAGATAGATCATAATGATCTAAAGTCACAATCTGGATATGTTTTTTGTCTCAATGGAGGAGCTGTGAGCTGGAAGAGTTCAAAGCAGCCAGTTGTTGCCGATTCAACAGTGGAGTCTGAATATATAGAGGCTTATGATGCAGCCAAGGAAGCCATATGGATTAGGAACTTTTTCCAGAAGCTTGATGTGGTGCCAAGCAGTAAAGATCCCATTACATTGTATTTTGATAAAACTACAGCGGTGGTTCTTGAAAAAGAACCAAGGTCACATCAACGGACAAAGCACATACTCCGAAAGTATCACCTCTTGAGGTATTTCTATCAGAGGGGTGAAGTTGTTGTGAGCAGAGTGTCCACAGAAGAGAACGTAGAGGACCCCATGACTAAAGGCCTATCTCAGCAGAAGCATGAATATCATGTGATAGCTAGTGGGTTAAAGGTTATTAGCAGTTGGCTCTAGTCCAAGTGGGAGTCTGTTGGTGTTAGTGGTCTAGAAACAACTACTTTGTACTTTATTCATTAATAAAATCCTTATCACATCTTGATTGTTCTCCTGCATGACAATGCATGTGATAATTTCCTAAAGACAGTTGTTGCATTAAAGGGTCATAGCGGATCCCTGCTATGATGAGAACCCAGAAGTTTCATAACACTGTTGTTGAATATATGTTCTATGGCCAGATGATATTATTTGAGGGACACAAATAATACAGATCATTAGGGGTTAGGACTCATAAAACTTTGAGGCACCTTCTCATGGTGTACGCCCTTAGTAATATCCAGGAGGATATTTTGAGAACGAGACCTACCAGTAGGAAATCCACATTTCATAGTGTCATTGGATGTTCCTATCTGCGGATCTGTGTATTGGTCCTTAGACTTTAAGATTATTATTAATGGGTATTACAACTCGCGCACTTAGATGTATTGAAGAAAACTGTGACGACAGACTATTTGCAGCGAGGTAGGATACGTTGGGTGCGTCACGAGTAATACTGCATTAATAGATAATTCGAGAAAGGATTTGTCCCTTCTGTTCCATAACGGAAGTAGATATCTCAGTCCCTTTGATGGAATTGATATAGCCTAAATAAATCCATGGCCATGGTAAGGTATGGGAGAGTTTAATTCTGGGAAGTCAAAGAAAGAATAATCGAGCACATGGGTTGATGGAACTAGCATGAAACCCGCTTGATTAGAGATATCGAGACAAAGGGATTATATTACATGGTAAGCATTCGTAGGAGGTGACACGTCATTGCGGCATTAACTTCTTTCTCTATGGGTGCCTTGGCATGTTTCTAGACGCTAAACTTGGACTTTAGGCAGGCTCTGCCTAATGCCACTGAGAAAGAGGCCTAGAGGGTCACACAGTAAGTGTGTCCATGTATCTCAGTTAAATATTAATTTAACAAGTTAAATAAGTATTATTCTCGACTGTGGTTTAATAATTATTTAAGGATGCATGATCGCATTTATTTTGACACTAGTTATTTGAGAGAATATATTGTGGGTGAAATAATATATTTAATAGCAAGTAAAAAAGTTACATTTATTTAAGAAATAAATAGCCATTACTCAAGGTCTAATAAATGTGGTGGAGAAAAATGCAAAATAAAAATACACGCCGTGTATATTAAATATACACGCGGTGTAGTTTTATGGAAAACAAGTACACGCCATGTATTAATTATTATACACCGTGTAGTTTTCTAGTTGGGATTTTGAGGATATAATATTGTTTTATTAAATGATATTAATTATAATCAGCGTGGGAGCATTTCAAGGAATTAATAATTCGACATGGGGTTTTCAATAAGAGTAAATGATATAAATAAAACGCATAACGCATTTATTTATTGTCATAACTCTATTAACCTCAAACCCAATTATAAATATCCTCACAACCCCAACACTTTCTAGAGATCCATTGTTGTGCACAACGGATTTGGAAATACTCTCAAGCCAAGATATAATTCCCTTTCCACCAAGAACGCATTCAAGTTACGAGAGAGAGATCCTCCACCGGATCAAGGCGGTCGAAGGCGGACATCGCAAGTGAAGGTTCTTTCGTGCTAGCACCCAGAGATCCCTTTAGCGATGTCCAGAGATATGTGGAGCATGTTTGGATCACTACTAGAGGAATCCTATACTTGGATTCTACGACACAACAACAGATCATGACCGGAGACATTAATGAAGAAATAATTTCACCGAGGTAATTCTTGTGAATTAATTAAATTAATTATAACCAACATATGATGATCCTATCTCAATGGTTCCGGGACTCTTCTTTTCTTTTTCATTCTTCGTTCCATTTTGAAGATCCGGCATTTTATATCTTGATGGATCTCATATTGAATGTTGTTTAACGCTAAAATTAAAATTGGGAAAACCCACCAACACGCTTCCGCTGTGCCCGGAACCTACATGATCTTGGTCCCATGTTACCCATCATTTTAGTTTCATGACCCAAGGTCAAAACCATTTTATTTCATATAGAGGTGTGTTCCTAATTGGTGTGTTTCTTCTATTATTATGGAAAGTGAGGAAATATTTGAATTTTTCATATCATTTTTTAGTCATTAATTGGGTTGTTCTTCCTTTATGTAATTATAGATCTATTAGGTCTGAGAGGGCCTTAGGTACCCTGATAGGGGGGTTGAATCGGGGTATGGATACTTCTTAATCTTTTCCTTCCCCATTTTATCTTGGACTCTTAATTATAAGGGTCACCTTGATTTGATCTTGTTTAACTAATTACCTTTTACTTAAACATCCTTTATATATTAATTTTCATTTTTATTATCTCTATCAATTTTATCTAATGATAATTCACAGGAAGAAAAGAAAATAAGAACAAGGACACATGGATTTCTACTTGGTTTACCAAAAAGAACTAGTTCAAGGAGCATGCTTCCAACATTGTGTTGATGCACCAAAATCACTAAGCTCGTCGCTTGTTTCTTTTGGATGGGTCACTCCTACCAAGGCCCACTACATGTTTATTTAAGCTTGTTCTCTCCTACCAAGTATCACTACATATTAATTTAGGATAGGTCACTCCTACCAAGGCTCACTACCTTACAATGGTTTGGGGTAGAGGCACTATATCACTGGGATCACTTCCCAGAAAATCCCATTGTTACTCACTACATTAAAGGGAAAACAATACTGACTCATAGAAAAAAAATATCACCTTGTTTATGTATATGCACTAGTTGTTAGATGGGTGCCTTTAAATCTTTGGTTTCACTTTCACAAATATATTTTCAATATCACTTAGAGAATCTTACCTCCATGAGAGATCATATAAAATACTTCTCCATTGATAATATATTCAATAGATATCAAGTCTTATTCTTTATGAAATAATTCTGGAACTCTTCTCTCTTTACAGAATAATACTAGATTGGATTCACTTTTCTTGGTGAGATAACTCCTTCCTAACACTCCACTTTGTCATAGTGCACAAAATTTTCTCCTTCTATAATTTAGATATTCCAATGGAATTATCTATTTCCCACTCTAATTATTCTATAGATGTTTCACATGGTGAATAGACTCCTTTAAATTTTTTAGATATCTCAAAGAAATATCTCCTCTATTTTTTTTACTGAGATATGTCTCATGTGATACAAATATTCTGCTCTTATACATTTAATATCACATGTGATTTAATTACTAATTTAAGAGTCATAAATGTATCTTAAATTCTTTATTTATCTCAAGTTGTAAATACATACATATTGTTATATCATGAAATATATAACTGCCCAAGACTTTCCCCTTCTGCCAGAAAGTATTTCCATATATATAAATGTAGAAGACCAAATGTGCACCCATGATGATCGTGGTCTTTAATTTTTAACTCTTCATGGAATATTATCATAAATCCTTCATCAAATGTGGTTAACCCTCCATTTAAGAATAAATGTAAATTTTTACTATATTTATGGATAGTTATGGGTCTTCCGAAGTCTTCTCCTATATTCACAGATGGATACTATGACATAACCATTACCTTCACAATAAAACCAACAAACTCTTGTAGTGTAATGCATCTTCCATGGTTCAACACTCTCTAAATCTTCATAACCACCTAGTGCTATGGTATAGCTTCTTCTCTACATCATATACATATCTCAAAGGGTATAACATCAAAAATAAGATCCACTTACCTTTATGGCATAGCCATTAGCTACATGATGCAATGATTATTTCTCCTATAACGTGACCAAATTTATGTAGGAATAATAGGTTTTTACCCTTATGTAACTTGATACCTTTATATAAGCTTGGTAAAATCCAAGGTAACCTTATGTAAACCTTAGGATATGTGCCTTACCCTTATGCGAGTAGGGAACCTCCTAACACATATTTAAGATTTTCATATTACCCTAACATAAGTATGGAACTACCCTTATGCATCATTTAGAACTCATGGGTTAACCTTATACAACTATCCAATAAAATCCTTGTCAAAAAATCCAAATAATATTGTCAAAAAATCCACTCCAAACTCATAGGGGTTAAAATTTTCCCCCTTGTACTTAGTTGAAAATATATCCTTGAAGATATTACCTTAAAACCAAGTGAACCAATCTCTATTTTTACATCTATATCTCCCCCTTATTATCACTTCTCTCTTTCTAGAATAATACTGGAATGGAATTACTTTGATTAATGTAGAATCTCCTCCCTTTTAATCAGCTTTATTATAGTGACACAAATCTTCTCCTTTTATAAGTCAGATATTTCAATGGAATGCTCTCCCCCTCTATCTCTCTTCTTATTATATGGATGTTTTAAATAGTTCATAGATTCCTTTATATTTATTATATCTCTCAAAGAAATATCTCCTTTATTTTTATTTCTTCCAATAAATATTTCATGTGATATAGATCATATACTCTTATATAGTCAATATCACATGTGGTGTAACTTTCACTTTAAGAGTCATAAATTTATCTTAAATTCCCCATGTATCTCGACCTATAACTTCATACATATTATTATCTCATGAAAGATATAAATTCCTGATACTTTTTTATTTTTCCAGTAAGAATTTCCATATCTATAAATATAGAATACTAAATGTGCACCTACAATGATCCTGACCTTTAGTTTTTAACTCTTCATGGACCCTAATCATAAAGCCTTCATCAAATGTGGTTGACCTTATATTTAAGAATATAAACTCAAGTTCATTGTGTTTGTGGATAGTTAAGGTTATCCTAAATTCTCACTACTAAGAAA
Source organism: Viscum album (assembly GCA_963277665.1). Lineage (NCBI taxonomy): Eukaryota > Viridiplantae > Streptophyta > Magnoliopsida > Santalales > Viscaceae > Viscum > Viscum album. The sequence goes on from OY728164.1 coordinate 21,564,751, forward strand.
CTGGGCTATATCCACACCTATATAGCCACAGTTTAAACAAACTATGGTTATAGCCTCATGTATTTCCATGGGTCAGTGGAAGTACACCCCGATCACTCTCCCATTTCTACCATACCTTTCAATATACACTCCATACGGCCCTCCTCCCCTGGTGTTTCTAAACTTTATGTGATTATCCTCCTCTGACAGGGAAACCAAAAATTCCTATCAACACTACTCCAAGGTATCCTACCCACCTCTTCCTCTAGAACGCCTCTGATGTGGCCACCCCATATCCCTACGATCATCCTCTATATGGATCTCAACCAATCACACCTCCTGAATATTCTTACACATCTCCTCATCGATGTTTTTGTGAGGTATCCTCCCTACCTACTCCAATATCATGCCTCTGATACGGCCACCCCACCTCCCTATAATCATCTTCTTCCTTGTGGATCATGGATAATACACCTCGTGAATCTAGGTTTCAATTCAGGATTTCTCCTAAATCAATACATTTCCATAATGATTGAACCACTATTTTTGTTCAAACTTGTAACTGGTGGATGAATATCATCAATTTATTATGGTATGTTCTCCTTTTAACAATCCCCCTTATATTAATAAATTTTTTAACCAGTTTTATTTTGATTTTTCTATACCAACTATGATAAATGTTTTCCCTCTAAGCTATTACTCCACTTTTTTCTATTCTACTCGAATTTTTACCATTCCATTTAGTCATTATAGTGTTGATAATTTTTTTAGGGTTCTCTAAACTTCATATGGAGTAAATATTTAAAAAAATTAATCAAACTTTCCTATTCTCTATTTTTTTATTTCCTATACACTTTCCTGCATGAAATATTATATCAATGTAATTCTATAGACTTTGAAACCTTGATACATTCAGGATATAGAACTATTGGAATTACATTATCCTTAAACAGATATTTTAGGTGTTTCTTTCAGTTTCTTGATTAATGGACTCCTACAATTAATCATTCCCTCACCACCAAGGCTAAACCATTCCGTCTTCAGTAGGTTTTATTCATCATGGATCCATGCTGGTACAACCTTCTTAATTCAAATAAGTTTTATTTTCTATGAAAAACATATGAATGTTGGTTTTATTAAGAATTTTTTTTACCAAAATCATGTAAAATTTATATATTTTAATTCTCATTAAATTGTGTTGGATACTTCTCTAGTTGAATGTGACATGTATTTTTTCCTTACAAAACTAATTCTTGGTTACTTAAAATTTCCAGTTACATGTGACATGTATTTTTTTAGTTTCCTCTGAAATTTATTTGTTTTTATTATCTATATCATCTTTAATATGAATTACTAAATAATTTTTCCCTCACATGCATTTGTTTGTTACTTTTTTCCATTTTTAGACATTTAGGATCCAATCTGTGACATCATAATTGAAGATGATGATATCCTCAAGGTCCAAGTTCAAATTCTCAATATGTGGTTCGTTAAATATTCAAAGTATTCAAAATAAAATGTTGTTGCGGACTTAATTATAATTTACAAGAATGTGTGTATTGTTTATCCATTTAAAAAATCTAATTTAACTATTGAAACTCATAATATTGATTTATATATTATATATAATATATATTTCTATATTATAATGGTTACATTTGACCTCTTAATAAAATTTATTACTTATTTTAAAAAGACAAGTAAATATTAGTAAATTATTCTATATATTTTTTTGCTAATTTATATTTTTTTAGGAAAAATTTGATTTAGGAAACTATCAGCGGTCGATAATTAATTCAAAAGTTATATTCACCTATTCATGATGGATTATTCTATATTATAAAAAACTATCAAATAAAATCTAATTGTGGAAGCTTTATAGAAATAAGCCATTTTTACATGATATTTTTTAATTGGAGCACCCATGTTCGGTCTTGTGATGTGAAATTTACATACTTTGGGTTTGATTTCATTTATTTCGATGATATAATTCACAATGTGGATCCTAAATACCACTTTATAGGTTAGTTATAGTCACTTATGTATCTACTTTTTCATGAATAAATACTTTCTACATTATTATTCCAAACTCTTTGAAATTTACTAAAGGTTGTTCATTATCTTTACAAACCTAAACAAATAGTTGTCTTCGACTTTATAATATTTTAATATCAGTCAATGGTGATACCCTATTCAATTTCAGTTATTAGTTACTTAGTTTTTAGAATTAGAAAAGTACATTCTGAACTATTTATAAAGACATCCATATTTCCACAAACATCATTAGTTACATTCACTTAACTTCATTTAAAATACTAACTGTTTAAATTTATTCATTTAAGTGATATAATTAATGTATAATATTTAATTTCCTCCGTCTTAACCAATTTGAACAACTATTATATTTCTTCTATTTTCAGTAAAACAAAATCCTACTAACATCCGTATTTTTTTATTTAAAAATATTTTGTATATGTTGTGCATACACTTCATAAAAAATTGATTTATGTTAAATGTAATTTTTTAGATGTATTCCACAAATATTATTGGATATCTAAAACATTATCAACCGATGCAAACTTGGGGAAGCTTTGGTAGTCAAATGGAAATTATAATGTAGGATGACACACTATTATTCTTTTAAATTAGATTTAGGTTGCAATTGATTTAAATTCATTTTACATATATATTTTAATTGTATTATTAATTTGTTTCCAAGGTGTTATGATTAATTATACTCTTTGGGATGAATACATGAAACAAATTAGTATATTTTTGGAAAAATAACCAGATTAATCTAATTTATTGGTGTTTCAACTTTTCAAACCCAAGATATTTGAAAATTATTATTCATCCTACCTTAATAATTTAACATTTCAATATCTTTAACACATAACATATAACAATTTTCCCTACACTTTTAGTTGGTTATATTATTGTTAGTATCAGCATTAATGCTATGAAATTTTTAATCAATATCAACATTCATATAATGGAAAGATTAAAAATATTTTCAAGTACAAAATTACAATAGTGTTGGCATAATTACACTTTCACTGCTTACACTACCAACATTACACTGGATATTCTTACAGTAGTAGTTCTTAATATAAAAATGTTTACAATAAAATTGATTAAATATATAAAAATTTGACCTCATTAGTATTATAATTCCAACCAATTTTCTTATAGTAGCAGTTCCTTCCAACATAATTTCTTTACATACAGAATTTATTTACATTTATTACTAAAAATTGTTTAAATTATGTTTTGTTTGATTTAAATCCTCTAGATTTATATAATAGTTTCATATATCATTTTTTAAATGTTTTATCAGTAGTTAAATAATATAAAGTGTTTTAATTACACATTTAATATTTATTATTTCAATTTTTTAAATTCATAATCAAGATTTTCTTTTTTTAAAAACACATTAAATCCTATGAAATTGCACGGGGGGAAATATTAGTTTTTTTATCACATGATGTAATAGGAACCCCATTACTGTGTTACATTCCATAATTTTCAAATTCTTATTTATTCATGTTCTATTTATATATTGTTTGGAGTGTATTACCCTCTAAATTGTTACTTTGTTTCTACTGTTATTTTTTTAATTTTTTTTTATTAGTTCATAATAAAACCTACATATGACCATTTAAACTATATTATTTAAAAGCAGGGATTCTTTTTTAATAATTTTTTAGATCATAAATTAAACTGCCACACCCCTCTTGAATCTATTTATCTAGGACGACATAATCTTTACGGGGAACCCACTAGGTTTCAACTTGGTACTGGTTAAGCTTCGAGTAGCCAAATTTTTCCTTTTATGCATTGTAAAAGTTGATATAACTTCTACAAAAAAATTATAATTATACCTATCTAAATTCATTATAAAGTTATATTCTGTCACTAAATTTCATTAGATATAAATAAAATTTAGATCAATCTTCATGATTCTATAAAAAAATCAACCTTTCCATTGTAATTTCAAACTACTACTAGAGAACATTTGTATTGTTAAAAAATCCTTATTCATTGGAGCTTCGAACATATCCACATAATTTCCAAATAAAATTATATATATTTAAAATATATTAGGCACATAAAATTATTGTTAATCATCATCATCCATGTGTATTTTCATATGTAGTGTTTTTATATCAAATTGAACTCATAACATCTCAATATGGTGTCCTCTTCCTTCATGAAAGTACAACTCATGTAAAAAATTCTCCTTGACACCAAGTGTACCTTGTGTATTCGGCTCTAGCAATAATATTCTTTCACTTTCACATATTCATCCATAATAATATAGAGTACACACATGGATGATATTTTCCTCTTAGTGCAAGGAACAACTTTGTCTTTTATATAGAAACAATAGTGATAAACTCTACCTGATGAAGATAATTATGAAATGGAATTATCTCTTTTATAATCCATCTTCAACTCTTTAATTGGCTGGATATGATAATTAATATTTTTCCCATTCTTCTTCTTATTTTTCTACTTATAATGTACTGGGTGTAGCATTTTAATTTCCTTGTTATTCTAGGATATCTTCTCCTTTTACCATATTCCTAATATATCTTTTATGTTCTTTATTTTATTTACAATCCAAATATTAAATATTTATTTAGCACTCTATATTTCCCATAAGTAATAAATTTCTATAGTCTCTATAAAAACCTCCTTCTTTAATATCACATAGACAATGCATTACCTAAGTTAATCATACATAGACCTTAGAAAGTGTTGTTTAATCTTTGTTTATGCCTAGATTTATCTAAGATTAATTTTATCCTTCTCTAAATCTCTTGAAAACTTCTTCAAATCCATATTAAACCAAAATATATTTTGTAACCACATAAAAATTCACTAAAACTAAATTAACCCAAATGAATGTCCAACCTTCTCCAACTTAGTTTAGACATGTTCACACCTCTTCCAAAACCATAATAGTAATATTATGCTTATTCATAAAACCATAACTTCAAGGATTATTATTATAGTCTTCTAATATCACTTTAAATTATAATTCTATATATTATAATGCAATCATATTCACCAAATGTTGTTTCATATTCACTTGTCAAATCTATTCATCATTTCCAACAATAACTAACCACTTTCATCATACATGGCTCCAAGTATAGTTCCATCTCAACCATATTCATGTCCATATTTCTCTGCATCACATCAAGTATATATTTATGTTTCTCATCTTTTTTTACCTTCCTTCTACCATTTTATTTTTCTCCTAAATCATCACCACTAATTTTCCAAAAACAAAACACCCAATTCCTTAGTTGTAACACTCATCATTATCTATCAATAATAAATAGAGAATATGGATCAAGAATATGGTCATTAACTATAATCCAAGAAATGGAAAAAACAATTCTCTATAATATTAATCAATATGATGAAATCCTTCTCAATTTACCTATATATGGATCAAGTCTGCAACCCCATTCTTCTCCATAAACATAGCAATTTTTTATTTAGGATTTTACTTGGAATTTTTTGGGGACTGCCTCTATGTTTTTTCCCACATTTATTAGAAATACTTAAAATATTTATAGATAAATTCAAATCATAGTGCAACACCATGCATTGAGGAATAATTATTAGTAAAAATTAAATCCAAAAATCAAGGGATAAACAGTGTTAATGAAGTGACTATCATTGAATCTATTGAATGATGACCTGGGTCCAATGATATTCTTCACACTAGGAAAATGTTAAATGTTACTTATTATTTTTTACCTCTAGGTAACAAAACTAATATTGATTTTTTCTGAAAATAATAATCAATTTAACAAAACTAATATTGATTTTTTTCTTATCTAGTTAAATTATGTTAGATGAAATACTTTGAACTATTGAGTGTGTCTTGTGTATTTAGTATGATTATTTAAGTGATAAATCAACCATGATTTTATATTTAAATTTAATTTACTTATTTAAGAGTTTGATCATAGGTAATATTGATTTTATCTTTATATTCAGTGGTAGCTAAACACTTTGATAATCTCTCAATAGGAAATTGAGTTCTTTCATTGTAGTTTAGTGTTAGTTATTGACTTCTGAAATAGTACAAGTGGGGTATCTTATGGTTTTAGGCTACAAATTGTGTGAAATATATTTATAAAAATCTTTATAAAAAATGGATAAATTGTTTTCTTAGGTTTCTATGCATTGCTTTAACCATTAAAATTCAATTCCATAATCAATGAAAAATCTATTTTCTATTAAATTTTTGAATTTTTTGGAGATTATTTGTATTGTAATAAATAAAATATTATTTTTTAAAATATTATTAAAGCTTGAACATGATTCTATAATTTTTATGTACTTATATAAGAAATCTAAATCGTCTCTTTAGTAATCAAGGTAATCATTGCACTTATATTTATTATTTTTATGATTTTAAATTTAATTGGTATTTTAGGTTCTCTTATATAATTTTTTAAAGAATATTATACTACTGTTCAATTTTAAGAGCTTCCCTAGATCATCTCATCAAGGTGTTACAACAATGTGTTACTATGATTCATGTGTGATTGATTCTTCTTACTCTATTTTGATAAGTGTCATACCCATATCCATTCTCAATATGCACATATAACATATTCCATTTCACAATGTACACACACATGCATCTCTTTATTATTATAGTATTCTATTTCATATTAATGAAGAAATAAAATATATCTATTGAAATTCAAAGGCAGGAAAATCTATAAAAGTTCATAGAGTGTGTAGGGTCACTTCATGGGTTGGAGCTGAAGCAGGATTATGTATAGGTGCTGCTGGATTTTTAGACTAATAAGGTAGAATTATAGAATAACTTGTATGATTTTCCTAGAGAATGATATTTATTTATGTGAGTGATGATTTCTCATGAATACCAGATATAATTGGTTAAAAACTCTTCTTACAAATGGACAAGGTAAAAATTCATATACCAATAGAAACAATCCTCAAGCATTGGAAAATATATCATAGTGGTTCTTAAGAAAGTTTTTGTTCCCACCCTTCAGTATCTTGTCTTCACATTCTCTCGCATAATTCCTAATATATTGGTCATTAGATCCCCTATATATATTGAAGCATTAATTAGTGTGTGAAAAAACAAATTATTCTGAATTCATGTCTACCAGAGTATTCTATCTTCAAAGGAAGTAACATCATAAATGTTTTGATGATATGTAATAAAAATTTATGCTCAATAAATTCCATCATTTTTAACCATATAATTCTTCTACCTTATTACCTTCTGAGGATCCCATTTTCAAGTTTTGTGATTATGATTTTAGCATTTGGTAGGTGTTTTAGTGTATACTATTTTAGGGTATTTTATAATTATATGCTCATGTTAATGGGGTATAGAGGTGGTTCCAATTAAGAATTGCAGATTTGATAGTATTGTTGGGGTTTACATGTTTAAAAAACAATCAAAAGAAGCTCAAAATGCAATAAATTAAGACATATCAAAAGAATACAATAATAATTAAGAGAATAATACTCCCCTTGGTGAATATTTTCTATAGTCTCTCCCTCAACTCTAGGTTGAATGTAAGGTTTGTAGGCCCTTGGTTTTTAGCCAGTAGGTGCACTGAAGTTAGGTCTCAAAATTTCTTGAATTCCAGAATACCCCAATGTGTTTACTTTCTATTATTTTAATAATATATTGTAATGCCTTAAGATGACCAGGTTTCATATTATAATTCTTCAATGCTAATATATCTTAGTTTTCCACATATGACACAACCTCAAAAAAATTTCACAAGACCTATAGCATCAACTTGAACCAGTACGATACTTGAATCAAATTTAGATTTGTGAAAGTGAACAAGTTTCAATAAGCTGGAGTTAGATCCATCTTGAGTTTCACTTGAACACTTACTCATAATAATATACCAAATATATCCAGTCCCACCCAGTCCTTCAATTGAACATCTCTCAATAATTTCTCGACCTTCAATTGAACGATGTAGTAGAAAACTCTAATACCCATCCATGAATCTCAAACCCATAGAAAACTTGGAAAGGCCCCAAACCATTTTGGACTTAATCCTTTAGAGAAACTCTTTATCATCAAGAAAACCATATTTTCTCCAAATGAAACCATATTTAACCACTTGAATTCGACAACTATTGTAGAAGAAGGTCTTAGACTTGTATCAGTCCAACTGTAACCTTCAGAAAACTCCTAGGGCCCAACCCATCAAGATCCAACAGTGACCATATCTACAGTAATAATCTAAATTCAAATAGAAGAAACTTTAAAAAAATATTCATGATTTTAGATCTATAATGATGAACCCCACAAAATTGGGTTCTCGAATTATCATGGACAAGTCAGTGACACACGAATCCCTTTAGTTTTGGTGATATATAGGTGAATCCTTATTTTTTATGTTCTATAAGACTATTTTGGGTCCACTCATCCAAGAACATACATGTTATTTTCTTTCTGGATGTTGGGTAGGATATTATTTTTAGCAGGCTGTAGGATGGATTTTTTTCTAGCATTTTTATGTTATATCCATGGTTATAAATCATGGTAGTAAACCTATTTCCACTATTTAAACTATGACTACTAGCCTATTTCCATTTTTACAAATCATGGTAATAATTATACATGGAAAAGGATATATCCAAGGTTTGTAACTATGTTTATAGGTTTATTTTCATGGTTTGAACCATGGATATATGTCTACTTCCATGGTTTGAACCATGGATATAAGCTTATTACCATGGTTTTCAACCATAGATATAGACTTTTCCCTATATCCACACCAATAGGAGACACCACTAGCTAAACCATGGATATTGCCTATCTCCATGATTTCTTTTTCTATAGTCACAGTTACAAACCACATCTGTAGACTAATTTTATAGTAATGTATTCTCATGTATTCATATATGGCAATTATGGCATAGCCATTACCTCCATAGTGCAGAAAAAAAAACTTATGGTGTAGTGAGTCTTCTATGGTGTATCACTATATAAATCTTTAGAACCACATTCTTATATGTTGTAGATTTTTCTCTATAGTGTAGATATCTCTCAAAGGTAAGAAAACCAAAAACAAGCTCCACTTAACTTTTCATTGTGGCCATTAGCTCCATGGTGCAAAGCTCCTTTCTCTAGAGATGTGGTTACCTTTACACAATTTTAAAGGGGTTTTAACCTTACACAAAGGGATACCTTTAATAATTATTGGGAAAATATATTATACCCTTATGTGAACCTTAGGATTTATGGGTTACCTTTATGTGATAAGTTAACTACCCTTATATGGCATTAGGATTCATAGTTCACCCTTATGTGAGTAGGTAACTACCCTTATGTGGCCTTTAGAACTCATGGGTTGCCCTTATGTAACTACCAAATTAAATACTTATCAAAAAATCCAAAAAATATTGTCAAAAAATACATTCCAAATTCAAAAGTGTTCAACAATCTCTACCTTGGATTTAGTTAATAGTATCGCCTTGGCAATATTACCTTGAAACCAAGTGAACCAATCTCTATTTTCACTTATCCCCATTATTTTAAATGAAATAAAAGGATTTATTCCATGTGTTTCTAATCCCCCATTGAATTATTATTTTCATAGGAAAATCTCCATTTATGTAAGAAATCTCTCAGATTTTTTCAATAGCTTCTTTGCATCCTTCCTGAATACCAACTATCAAAAACTTTCAGATTGAATTTGAAAATCCAAAAAACTTAACATGTCAATATTATGAATCCATTTGTTCAACAATAGATGCATCTTCTTCATAAGAAATATAGTGAGAAAATCACTACTTGTCACATGAGATGTTAACCAATTCTCTAAGACTACTAAGACTAGGCTCAGAGTTGGAAACAGGATCCTTATATAACACCTACAAGGCTATCTATGTAACTCACTGGGTCCAATAAATTCATAGCAGCCTTTGAATTTTATTTTATCAATATATCCTATTATCCAAACTCATAAAAAATATTTATCTCATAATATTTAAGGAAAAAATACTAAATGACATAACATTTATAGTATAGGTTATTCCACTTGTCATCACTAAGAAAATAATGCAATTTTATTTCCAAGTTATCCAAGATGATCCTCCAATATTTTATTTCTCTCATGTTGTCCATATAAGCCTTTAAGGATTGAATCACCTTAAGAGTACCTGAAATCACCAAGATACTTCTCAAAATATATTAACATCATTAGAACACACCATGACTCCTCTTTGTCAGCAAAATATGTCCTTTGGATATTCAACTCCAATTGCTCCTTAATTTCACCATTTGTTTATTTGAAATGCTTATCATTTGTGGGGACATGTTGAGAAGATCCTTATGTCCAAAAATATTTAAAAAACTAAAAAATTACACAACTGATACAACATGTTATAATATCAACAATTATACTCAAGGTTTATTCTTACTAAAACAATATACAATTCTATTCTCTTAGTGTATTGATTCTACTAACTACATGGCCTATAAATCCTTATTTCAGAATAGGTTTTATCATAGAGTAAAATATGAATTCAAATATATCCTTAAGTAATATATTGAATTTAAATCAATCCTTTAATTATAAAATTATTAAAGATAATTCAAACCTCCCATGTTGCTTAAATCTTGGCACTAAACTGAACCTGAAAAGTTTCAACCATCACTTTCTTCGTATAATTTCTAGATAAATTTCTAATCTAATATTAGCTTCATTTCATGTTATTTTGATCATACTTTACTTATGGATTATGTCTCCCCCTAATTCCTACACCACTTCAAAAAAGTTAGAATAATTATAGAATATGGGTAGAGGGGTTCCTTGAACTTCCTTAAGTTGAGGATGATGGTGAGTCACTATGGACCACCATTTTTCCTTTATCATTCACTTTAGAATCCATCTTCTGATCTGAACATGATTTGATGTAATCCAAAAAAATATATAATATTTGGGTTTTTTTATCTTTCACACAATATATTCTTTCCTGGGTAGCTTAACCATAAATGGATTCTTTTCCCAACATAGGAATATTTTTCTTTCTCTAAACCTTATTTCTACATTGACTATCTCTTGAAGCATTATCAAGTTTTTAAATTCTTTCCTTTCTTTGGGATGTCCCTTTCTCATGGGACTTCTTGATTCTATCATTAAGTAATATATTTTATTTCTTCTAAGCCATTTTATTATCTCCCTAGTATATTTTAGGTTTAGAGTTAGTTTTATAGATTTTATCTACCTCATTTTCAAAAAATAATTCTTCTTAGTATAATTTCTAATAACTATATATCAAGGAAATAGTTTTCTCCTTGCACACATCGTAAAATAATCCTTTAACCCCTAATAAATTTCCTCTAAAAACATCCACTTTTGGCATGGTTATAAAATTAATTATTATTGGGATAAGTCCCACACCTCCTTTGTTATACATGGTGACTCAGTATTTCAGGTTTTCTACCAGCTTCACAACATTTTATATATCCCTATTCCTCGACAAAAAAAACTAAAGGTGTGTTCATTCATCCCAAAAAAGTAAAACATGTTACCATGTCTTCCTTGAGTCCTCATATATTTTTTATACCTCTTATGGGGTCCCTTTTAAGTATATTTCCATCACCTTTACAGCGTTCCCTTTTCTTGGTAATATTTACAACACTCTTCTTCTCATTAATTGGTGGTGTTCCTTCATAGCCTAAACTAGCTTTATCAATGAAGTATAATCTTTGTGACATGATAATATTTTCATTTTTATCTTCCAATATGGGATAAATATTCTTTTTATCATCTTCACTTATCAAAGGGTGATCAAATTACGGATGTAAATCATTCTTGAGATTAGTATTATCCTTGGTATCTAAGTGTTTTTTGAATAAAATAATTCTTTTTCTAACCAATGGATATTTGTTTCTCCTTGATTCAATTTAATAACTATATTATACCTTGAGAGACTTCACACTAGACATATCCTCTTCCGAGTATTGGTTAAGATTATCTATCATGTTCTCCCACTTCTTCATTTTAGATTTCAATTGAGCAGTAGAGTATTTGAAGCATACTTTTTCTTATCGCAACCTTATATTATCATCAACCACTTCAACTATATGGTCATCCATCTCATCATTCTTTTCCTTTATATTATAAAACTTTTTAGATCTTAGAATCTTTTCTTTTTAATATTTTTTGAGTTGTTCCACCTTTTTGTATATCATCTTCAACTCTTCTGGTTAAAATTTATTCTTATCCATAAGGTCAGTTGTAACTTCAACAAGCCTTTTTTAGGACTCTTCTCTTTTTTACCTCATTTTCCAACACTTTAATCTTAATTTATAGAGACTTATATTGTAGGTTCCGGGCGCAGCGGAAGCGCGTTGGTGGGTTTGGCCAACTTTAATTTTAACGTTAAACAACATTCAATCTGAGATCCATCACGATATAAAACGCCGAATCTTCAGAATAGAACGAAGAACGAAAAGAAAATAAGAGTCCCGGAACCCTTGAGGAGGATCATCATATGTTGATTATAATTAATTTAATTAATGCATAAGAATTACCTCGTTGGAATTCTTTCTTTGTTGATGTGTCCGGTCACGATTCGGTGATCCGTCGTTCCGTCGTAGAATCCAAGTGTAGGATTCCTCTAGAGGTGATCCACATGTGTGTCATGTATCTCTGGACATCGCCGAAGGGATCTCCGGGTGTTAGCGCAGAAGAACATTCGCTTTCGATGTCCACCTTCGACCGCCTTGATCTGGTGGAGGATCTTGCTCTTGTAACTTGAGGGAATTCTTGGTGGAAAGGTAATTCTCTCTTTGGCTTGATAGTATTTCCAAATCCGTTGTGCACAACAATGGCTCTCCAAAATGTTGGGGTTGCGAGGATATTTATAATTGGGTTTTAGTTTAATAGAGTTATGACAATAAATAAACATGTTACGCAATTTATTTATTTCATTAACTCCTATTGAAAACCCCCATGTCGAATTATTAATTCCTTAACATGCACCCACAATGATTATAATAAATATCATTTATTAAAACAATATTAAATCCTCAAAATCCCAACTAGAAAAACTACACGGCGTATAATAATTAATAAACGGCGTGTACTTGTTTTCCATAAAACTACACGACGTGTATATTTAATATACACGGCGTGTACTTTTATTTTCCATTTTTCTCCACCACATTTATTAGACCTTGAGTAATGACTATTTATTTCTTAAATAAATGTAACTGCATTACTCACTAATAAATATATTATTTCTTCCACAATATATTCTCTCGAATAACTAGTGTCAAAATAAATGCGATCACACATCCTTAAATAATTATTAAACCACAGTCAGGAATAATATTTATTTAACTTGTTAAATTAATATTTAACTGAGATACATGGACACACTTAGTGTGTGACCCTCTCGGCCTCTTTCTCAGTGGCATTAGGCTGAGCCTACCTAAAGTCCAAGGTTAGCATCTAGCAACACGCCAAGGCTCCCATAGAGAAAGAATTTAACGCCGCAATGACATGTCACCTCCTACGAACGCTTACCGTGTAATATAATCTATTTGTCTCGATATCTCTAATCAAGCGGGTTGCATGCTAGTGCCATCAACACATGTTCTTGATTATTCTTTCTTTGACTTACCATAATTGAACTTTCCCATACCTTACCATGTCCATGGATTTATTTAGGCTATATCAATTCCATCAAAGGGCATGAGATGTCTACTTCTGTTATGGAATGAAAGGGACAAATCCTTTCTCGCATTATCTATTAATGCAGTATTACTCGTGATGCACCCAACGTATCCTACCTCGCTGCGAACAGTGTGTCGTCACAGTTTTCATCAATACATCTAAGTGCACGAGTTGTAATACCCATTAATAATAATCTTAAATTCTAAGGACCAATACACACGTCCTCAGATAGGAAAATCCAATGACACTATGAAATGTGGATTTCCTACTGGTGGGTCTCGTTCTCATAATATTTTCCTGGATATTACCAAGGGCGCACACCATGAGAAGGTGCCTCAAAGTTTTATGAGTACTCACCCCTAATGACCTATATTATTTGTGTCCCTAAAATAATATCATCCGGCCATAGAACATACATTCAAGAATAGTGTTATGGAACTTCTGGGTTCTCATCATAGAAGGGATCTGCTACGACCCTTTAATGCAACAGATGTACTTAGGACATTATCACATGACATTTTACGCAGAAGAGATGTGATAAGGCTTTTATTTAATGAATAAAGTACAAAGTAGTTGGTTCTAGACCAGCAACTCCAAAAGACTCCCACTTGGACTAGAGCCAACTACTAACAACCTTTAACCCGCTAGCTCTCACATGATATTCATGCTTCTGCTAAGATAGGCCTTTAGTCATGGGGTCCGCCACGTTCTCTTCCGTGGACACTCTGCTCACTGCAACTTCACCCCTTTGATAGAAATCCCTCAAGAGGTGATACTTCTGGGGTATGTTCTTTGTCCGTTGATGTGACCTTGGTTCTTTTGCAAGAGCCACTGCTGTAGTATTATCACAATACAATGTAATGGGATATTTACTGCAAGGAACCACATCAAGATTCTGGACAAAGTTCCAAATCCAGATGGATTCCTTGGCTGCATCAGAAGCCGCTATATACTCGGACTCCGCTGTAGAATCGGCGACAACTGGCTGCTTTGAACTCTTCCAGCTCACAGCTCCTCCATTGAGACAGAAAACATATCCATATTGTGACTTCAGATCATTCTTATCTGTTTGAAAACCAGCATCAGCATACCCTCTGATGACAAGCTCCTCGTCTCCTCCATACACCAGGAACATATCCTTAGTTCTTCTCAGATACTTAAGGATAGTCTTAACAGCATTCCAATGTTGTTCTCCTAGATCTGCTTAATATCTGCCTACCATGATCAGTGCATAGGCAACATCAAGCCTGGTACATAACATGGCATACATGATGGATCCTATAGCCAAAGATTATGGGATCTTGCTCATCCTATCTTTCTCCTGTTGTGTCTGGGGACACATTTTCTTAGAAATATGTAAGCCATGTGACACTGGAACCAATCCCCTCTTGGATTTTTCCATACTAAATCTCTTTAGTATCTGGTCAATGTATGTACCCTGACTTAGTCTAAGCAGCCTCTTGGATCTATCACGAATGATCTTGATCCCTAGAATGTAGTCTATTTCTCCTAAGTCTTTCATGGAGAAACACTTGTTCAACCAGTCCTTAACTGACTGTAAGACTGGTACGTCATTTCCAATAAGAAATATGTCATCAACATATACCAATAGGATGAAGACCGCATTCCCATTAAACTTCTTATAAACACATGGCTCACATTCGTTCTTAATGAAACCAAATTCCTTTATGGCTTTATCAAATCGAATGTTCCATGACCTGGATGCTTGCTTCAATCCATAAATGGATTTCTGCAACTTGAAAACCCGTTTGGCTTCACCTGGTGACACAAACCCTTCTGGTTGTGTCATATAGACATCTTCCTGAAGGTTCCCGTTAAGGAATGTTGTTTTGACATCCATCTGCCAAATCTCGTAGTCATGGTAAGCTGTTATGACAAGTATGATTCTTATGGATTTAAACATGGAAACTGGCAAGAAGGATTCATCATAGTCAATTCCTTGACGATGTCTGAATCCTTTATCCACTAGCCTTGCTTTATAGGTTCTAACTTGACCTTCCATGTCTAGATTTCTTTTGAATACCCATTTTCATCCAACAGGCTTTACATCAACTGGCTCATCGACCAGAACCCAAACTTGGTTCTGATACATGGAATCCATCTCAGAATTCATAGCTTCTAGCCATCTTGTAGCTTCTGAGCTTTCTACTGCTTCCTTGTAGGATAGAGGTTCATCATTTTCCAATAATAATGATTCACCATCCTCGGTGACTAGGAAACAAAATCTCTCTGGTTCCCTTACCTCTCTTGAGCTCCTACGCAGTACTTGTGTTTCTGGAACCTCTTTCACGGGGACCTGTGGAACTTGTTCCTGTACCAACTCCTATGTATCTTGAGCATCAACTTCGTCAAATTCAATCTTTCTCCCACTATCCTTCTTGAGGATATGCTCCCTCTCAAGAAAGACGTCTTGTCTGGAGATATTCACTTCCTTGTCTTGAGGGTTATATAGGTAATATCCTTTCGTTTCCTTGGGATATCCTATAAAGATACACTTCGTGCCCTGGGGTGCTAGTTTGTTGCATGAGAAGGCCTTAACAAATGCCTCGCATCCCCATACACATGTGTGCGACAAAGTGTGTTTCCTTCCATTCCATAACTTGGATGGAATTCCATTTGCCGCCATAGTTGGTACTTGGCTTAATGTGTATGCTGCAGTTTGTAATGCATATCCCCAAAAGGATAATGGAATATATGTGTGACTCATCATCGACCTCACCATGTCCAACAAGGTGGGGTTCCTTTTTTCACTAACACCATTCCACTGTGGTGTATAAGGAGGAGTGAGCTGAGATAGAATCCCAGACTCCCATAGAAGATCGATGAACTCTTGGTTCAAATATTCTCCACCTTGATCCGATCGAAGCTTCTTTATCTTCTTTCCAAGCTTATTCTATACTTCATTCTTGAATTCCTTAAATTTCTCTAAGGACTCTGACTTATACCTCATTAAGTAGACATAGTCATATCTACTCAAATCATCAGTAAAAGTAATGAAGTAAGAATATCCACCTCTAGCTTCTACTGGAAATGGTCCACACACATCCGTGTGTACCAATCCTAAAAGCTCTGTGGCCCTTTCACCGTGTCCACCAAAAGGCAGCTTAGTCATTTTTCCTTGTAAACAATCGTGACATCTATCAAGTGGTTTTAGCTTAGTAGAGTCTAAATATCCATCTTGGTAGAGCTTTGTCAAATGCTTCTCGTTCACATGACCAAGGCGGTGATGCCATAACTGGGTGATGTATGAGTCATGTGAGTTTGTTTCATTATAGATTGCCAACACTTGATTTTCATAATTCAATACATACAAACCATTATTTAAATGTGACATACCATAACATACATTGTTCTTATAAAAGAGACAACCATTATTTCCAAATTTGAAAACAAATCCATCCATATCTGAACAAGATACAGAAATTATGTTCTTGGTAACACTAGGCACATAATAACAGTTATGTAAAACCAAAATCATCCCAGCCGGCAATGAGAGGTGGTAGTCGCCAATAGCCAACGCAGCCAGCCTTGCTCCATAGGTAGCTCAAAGATCCACCTCTCCTCTGGAGATCTTTCTAAATCTACTTGGTTCCTGAATTTGAATACAGATGTGAGCCCCACAAGCTGTATCTAATACCCAATGTGTAGAAATAGAAAGATTTCACTCGATAACAAACACACCTTTAGCGTCCCCACGCTTCTGGGTGCATTTTCTCTTCCAGTGGCCCTACTTGCCACATGCAAAACACACTGCCTCCCGTTCCTTGCCCTGCCTCTAGATCTTCCCCTTCTTGGAGGGACGGTGCTCGGGGGCTTCAGACTGTTTATAAGTCTTTGGCCCATTTGCCTTGTCCTTTCTTTTCTTGTTCACCATAAGGATCGCGGGTTTGTTACGCCCCATGTCCTTATCTACCTGGAGAATCAAGGTCAGAAGCTCCGATAGACTCTTATCATTTCCGCTCATGTTATAGTTGACAATGAAGCTAGAGAAGGTCTTGGGCAGTGATGATAGGATGAGATCTGTACGCAACTCATCTGGGAATTTAATCCCTAAGATGTCCAAGCGTTCAATGTAGCCAATAATCTTGACTACATGAGGCCCAGCTAGCGCAGACTCTCCAAGCTTTGTGGTAAACAAATCATTGGAGATCTCATACCTCTCTTGTCTCGCCTTCTCTTGGTAGAGATCTTTAAGGTGAGACAACATGCTATACGCGTCCATGTTTTCATGTTGCTTCAAGAGCTCATTAGACATGGCCGATAGCATGAAACACTGGACATCTGTGGCATCATCCATGTGTTTCATGTAGAGAGATAATTCCTCATCACTAGCCTCTTTCCTAGGTGCAACTGGAATAGGCTCTTCCAGCACATATAATTTCATTTCGTGGCGAAGGACGACGCATAAACGCCTCTGCCACTCTTGGAAATTGGTGCCGGTGAGAAGGTTTTCTTTTTCGAGTATGGTGCGCAATGATATGTTTGAAGTCATTTTCTTGCAGTTTCTACAAATTAAGATGAGCAAAGGTTTAGTACTTTATTACAAAATTTGAGACAAATAAATAAATTAATACTTATTAGTCTCCCACTATTTTATCGAAATCCAATAGCCATCACCATTAACTCTAGAATATTCTGTTGCGTGAATATTATTGTGGCAAGGATCCATATTTCCCTTCGCATTACCCCAATTAGGGTTGGTCAAGAAACTTGAAGGTTTTTAGGTAGGCATTCCAAATGCCAACTGCATTAACTCGCAGCTCCTTGATCCGCTGAGTGGACTCCCCAATCCTGAAATCCTTTTATTTTGGATTTCCTCAACCTTTCCCTCTTGGTCACACCAAGTCCTACTGTGGTAGTCAAGCCTTGATGAGAACCAAGTCAAGTCAACCCAAAACCTTGAATTAGAATTCCCCGATAATTGAAAGCACCCCAACTGGGGTTGGTCAGGCACTTTGAACTATGGTTCGATTCTAACCAAGATTATGGAAGGCTATGCCGACTTAATATTTGTTTTGAGTGATTATATCCTTATACGTAAATTTCCATTTTATTATCTTTGATTACATGCTTGTTAATATTAAGTGGGATATACTTAAGTGATTAACCATGTCTAAGATAATATTTACGTATAATCCGGTTTTATTTTAGTTCCATCTTGCATGCTCGTTTAATTCATCAATTGTGTGATCGTGAAAACACACCCATAATAAATAAACCATGCAACTGACAGAAATAAAATAAATGGTATGATCATGATCTTTTCTATTGGTTAGTTTATCTAGCGGTTGATAAACTAACCCAAGACCTAGGGGAGAAACACCTTGAACCTTTCGGGTTCATGTTTACATCTTTCCACCTGTCCACCTTTGTATCTCCTTGGATTGGTTTCACCATGGCTCCTGACTTGAGCCGCCTCCACTAGCTTGGGAGCTCCATCCATTACATATGCATTTATCTCACACGTAGGTGAGGGGTAAATGGGTTTTTACATAAAATAATCCTTGGGCACGAAGGCCCTACATATTAATGAGGAGATGGCTCGCAGGCCAACAAATTTAATTTAAATAAATAAATTAAAAGAAACCATTCACATACAAAGGTCTCGTTCTAGCTCATGATCATCCATACATGCAACGATATTTACGCATAAAAAAACTATCATTCAATTCTTTAATCGTTCTTGTTTAAGATAAATCACACTCAAATCAATTAATTATCTTTAATTAATCAATCCTTTTATCTTAAATCCCTTTTCTGAATTTCCTTGAGATTCTCATCCATCATAATTTTAAAAAAATAAATTCATTTAAAATTATCATTGTACGTAACTTGTACCTTGGAGGAAACCCATCGAATTCCCATTTATTACGCAGATGTTAAATTAAACACATATATATAAAACACCTATCACGTGTTGTGCCTCATCTTTACGCCTGCACCATGGTACATGTCTCAAGGGTTTGTATAATATAATAATAAATTTTAATAAATCTGCATAATTTGGGTGAGTACACGGCGTGTAGTTCCGACTACACGGTATGTACTTTTCTTCACCGTCCATCCGAAGTACACGCCCGGGGACAGGGCGTGTTAATGTACTTTGGAAATTTTCGGAGTACACGGTGTGTACAGTGGGACACACGCCATGTAGTTTCCGCGTTACACGGTTTCCAGCCGGGCAGGCCGTGTACGGAGTACACGAACCAACCCTAACCCGAAGGGACTATACGCCAGGTTCATTGGACCACACGGTGTGTATTCCAGAAACCGTGTGCCACCTATTTCTAGTCAACACACAGTGTCTTAAATTCTGAGAAAGAATCCAATACACGGCCTGATTTGGCGGATCAGTCAATGCATTGAACCTAGACTACACGGCATGTACATCTGAATACACGCCGTATATTCTGGTGTTATACGGCCAGAAACGTTTGGCTCCTCCGGATGAGTTCCTCTATTTTATTTTAATAAAAATTAAAAGAAAAAATCGTTTCTGTGAGGTGAATGAGAAATGAGCGAGGAGGAATAGATCTCGATATTCATATTTCCAGAACGATTAAACTTGAATTGAAATAACTAAATTATTAAATTCGTAAATTACCAACGAAAAACTAAATAATTATAATCAACGATATGACCCCCTTTGATACCACTTGTAGGTTCCAGGCGCAGCGAAAGCCCGTTGGTGGGTTTTCCCAACTTTAATTTTAACGTTAAACAACGTTCAATCCGAGATCTGTCACGATATAAAATGCCGAATCTTTGGAATAGAACGAAGAATGAAAAGAAAATAAGAGTCCCGGAACCCTTGAGGAGGATCATCATATGTTGATTATAATTAATTTAATTAATGCATAAGAATTACCTCGTTGGAATTATTTCTTCGTTGATGTGTCCGGTCACGATTCGGTGATCCGTCGTTGCATCGTAGAATCCAAGTGTAGGATTCCTCTAGCGGTGATCCACACGTGTGTCACGTATCTCCAAACGTCGCTGAAGGGATCTTTGGGTGCTAGCGTGGAAGAACCTTCGCTTGCGATGTCCACCTTCGACCGCCTTGATCCGATGGAGGATCTTGCTCTCGTAACTTGAGGGCATTCTTGGTGGAAAGGAAATTCTCTCTTTGGCTTGAGAGTATTTCCAAATCCATTGTGCACAACAATGGCTCTCCAAAATTTTGGGGTTGAGAGGATATTTATAATCGGGTTTGAGGTTAATAGAGTTATGACAATAAATAAACGTGTTACGTGTTTTATTTATTTCATTAACTCTTATTGAAAACCCCCATGTCGAATTATTAATTCCTTGACATGCACCCACGCTGATTATAATAAATATCATTTATTAAAACAATATTAAATCCTCAAAATCCCAACTGGAAAAACTATACAGCATGTAATAATTAATACACGGCGTGTACTTGTTTTCCATAAAACTACACGGCGTGTATATTTAATATACACGGCGTGTACTTTTATGTTCCATTTTTCTCCACCACATTTATTAGACCTTGAGTAATGACTATTTATTTCTTAAATAAATGTAACTACATTACTCACTAATAAATATATTATTTCATCCACAATATATTCTCCCGAATAACTAGTGTCAAAATAAATGTGATCACACATCCTTAAATAATTATTAAACCACAGTCGGTAATAATATTTATTTAACTTTTTAAATTAATATTTAACTGAGATACATGGACACACTTAGTGTGTGACCCTCTAGGCCTCTTTCTCAGTGGAATTAGGATGAGCTTGCCTAAAGTCCAAGGTTAGCGTCTAGCAACACGCCAAGGCACCCATAGAGAAAGAAGTTAATGCCGCAATGACGTGTCACCTCCTACGAACGCTTACCGTGTAATATAATCCCTTTGTCTCGATATCTCCAATCAAGCGGGTTGCATGCTAGTTCCATCAACCCATGTGCTTGATTATTCTTTCTTTGACTTCCTAGAATTGAATTTTCCCATACCTTACCATGGCCATGGATTTATTTAGGATATATCAATTCCATCAAAGGGCCTAAGATATCTACTTCTGTTATGGAACGAAAGGGACAAATCCTTTCTCTCATTATCTATTAATGCGGTATTACTCGTGATGCACCAAACGTATCCTACCTCACTGCGAAAAGTGTGTCGTCACAGTTTTCGTCAATACATCTAAGTGCGCGAGTTGTAATACCCATTAATAATAATCTTAAAGTCTAAGGACCAATACACACGTCCACAGATAGGAACATCCAATGACACTATGAAATGTGGATTTCCTACTCGCAGGTCTCGTTCTCATAATATCCTTCTGGATATTACCAAGGGTGCACACCATGAGAAGGTGCCTAAAAGTTTTATAAGTCCTCACCCCTAATGACCTGTATTATTTGTGTCCCTCAAATAATATCATCTGGCCATAGAACATACATTCAAGAACAGTGTTATGGCACTTCAGGGTTCTCATCATAGCAGGGATCCGCTACGACCCTTTAATGCAACAGCTATCCTTAGGACATTATCACATGACATGTCACGTAAAAGAACAATCAAGATGTGATAAGGCTTTTATTTAATGAATAAAGTACAAAGTAGTTGGTTCTAGACCACCAACTCCAACATATATTACCTTTTAAGTCTCAAACTTTATTTCCTTAATGTTGGTCCACTTGTTTGGATAAATGAAAATTTTCCCTTAATAGCCACCCTAGGAGTACCTCAACATCACTAGTCCCAATATCACTTGATTGATTAGACTCTACACTCATACCTGAAGCATAATTTAATGAGTGAATGGATTCATAATCTGAATTTTTCATACCACTCTTCTCTATTTTTTTGGATTCATACAAGTAAATCTCACTCTTCCCAAAAATGAATACACACTAATGGATCCACTTTATTTGTGCTTTTTATTTTAATTTATTCATTTTTTCATATCATTACACAATATAGGGACAAAATGAAACTTTAAATTCAAAAAAAAAGATGAAAAAAATCATAGAAAACAAATATAATAAATAAATTTACCCTTTGATACCAATTTTTAGGTCTGATAGGGGCATAGGTACCCTGAGTGGGGGGTGAATTAGGGTACGAGTACTTCTTAATCTCTTCTTTACCTAGTGTATATTTACCACTTAATTATAAGGGTCACATTGATTTTCTATTGTTTATCTGGTTACCTTTTACTTGAATATCCTTTATATATTAATTTTTCTTTTGATTATCTCTATCAATTTTATTTAATGATGATGCACGGGAAGTAAAGAAAATAATCACAAGGATACAAGGTTTTTACTTATTTCAGCACAAAAATCTAGTCAAAGAAGCATGATACTAATATTGTGTTTGTTTAACAAAATCACTATGCTCACTACTTGTTTCTTTTGGATGGGTCACTTCTACCAAGTTTCACTACCTTTTTCTTTTGGCTAGGTAACTCTAACCAAGGATTACTACCTATTGATTTAGGCTAAGCCACACCTTCCAAGGATCACTACCTTACAATGATTTGGGGTAGATTCATTATCTCCCTATGATAAATTCCTTCATAACTCCCCTTTTCACTCACTCCTTCAAAGAGAAAACAATATTAGATCATAAGACAAGAACAATGTCGCCTTGTTGATGTAGATGCACTAGTTGTTAAATGGGTGCCTTGGAGTCTCTAGTTTCTCCTTCACAAGTTAGTTGTGAATACCACCTCAGGTATATTACTTCCATGAGAGGTCATGGAAACTCCTCATTTTATAATATCTTCAGGAGATATCGAGTCTTCTTATTTCTAAAAGAATTTTTGAAATCTTATCTCTTTCAAGAATAATACTATAATGGATTCCTATTTCTTGATTCAGAAACTCCTCCCTTACACTCCACTTTGTTTTAGTGAAATAAATCTTCTCCTTATAAAATTCAGATATTTCAATGGAATTATCTCTCTATCTCTCTCCTTATTCTACAAATTTTTCAAATGGTAAATAGGCTCTTTTCTATTTTTCAGATCTCTCAAAGAAATCACTCCTCTATTTTTCTTATACTAAGAGATATCTCATGTGATACAGATCTTATACTCTTATACAGTCAATATCACAAGCGATGTAACTTCCAATTTAAGATTCATAAATGTATCTTAAATTATCTATGTATCTTAGGTTATAACTGCATGTATATTGTTATATCATGAAAGATATAACTGCATGAGACTTTCTTATTCTGCTAGCAAGTATTTCCATATATGTAAATATGGAAGATCGAATGTGCACCCATGAAGTTCATGGTCTTTATTTTTTAACTCTTTATATCCCTCAATCATAAATCCTTTATATAATACAGTTGACCCTCCATTTAAGAATAACCACACATGTTCACTGCATTTGTGGATAGTTAAGGGTCTCCAAAATTCTACTTCTTTCTTCACACATGGATACTAGAGTGTATCCATTACCTCCATGGTGCATCCAAAAACCTCTTATAGAATAGTGAATCTTCCATGGTGCATCAAACTCCGAATATTTAGATCCACCCACTACTATGGTGTAGCTTATTCTCTACAACATAGACATCTCTCAAAGGGAAGAACACAAAAAAACAAGCTCTACTTAGCTTTATGGCATAGCCATTAGCTCCACGGTGAAATGATACTTTCTCTTGTGATGTGTCTACCTTTACATATATTTAATGGATTATTACCCTTATGAAACTGGATACCTTTATGTAGGATTGATAAAAGTTGGGGTACCCTTACTTGAACCATAGGATTCATGGATTACCCTTATGTGATCAGGTCACTGTGATTTTGAAACCTTAGGATCTGCAGTTTACCCTTATATGAGTAGGGAACTACCCTTACGTGGCCTTTAGAACATATAGGTTACCCTTACACAACTATCATATTAAATCCTTGTCAACAAATCCAAAACATATTCTCAACAAATAAACTCCAAAATCACAGTGTTTTAATAGAATCAGATTCTTGAGCGATTATTTTTTTTTGTATTATTTTAATTTCCTTTGATGGTTGGTAAAAATGTGATTATTTTGGTGTAATGACCTTTATATAATAGTTTTTCTATTTTTTCACAATTTTAGATGAATTATAAATTGTGGGGAGACCTATGCTAGGTCTCATCTTACCATAAGATCTATATTTGATGGTTATGGATTGGATTATGTTTAAGGTTTATTAATGGTTCTTGTGGATTTATTTCATTTATTTAAAGTATGGTTCTATGGGTGTAGTTTCCTTCTTCCTAGGATCTATCTCTAGTTTTCCCCATCCCCCCCACCTCTTATGTTCATATGTTGAGATCTTGGATTTTCATCACTTTTAACTTTTTTAGCAACTTTCTAGGGGAAGAAAGTGGTATTATGAGGAAAATTATGATTCCTCCATGTCAATATTTTATGGTATATTGTTTAATTTTGGGTTGTTTTGAAGTTATATGGTTTTTCCAAAGGTTTTTGGTTATTTCAAGAAGTCCCAGTGAGTGGTAGGTCTTGTCAATAATAGGAATTCCATAGCCTAGGGAATCCATGTCATAACCTACCTTTTTTCCTTTGTGGAATTTTTGGGTGAAAGGGGATTTGTGATTTGGGTAAGGGTTTATGATGTGGAGGGAAATTTATTCAAGTGAGGTCATTTCCTCTACCTTTTCAAATTTTTACAACGGGGGGTTGACCATATCAGAGTCGGGGTCTATTTCACCATGGTGGGGATGTCACAGATGAGGTTGTGCTATGGAATTAAACAAGGTGTTCTAGTGGATAAGATATCAAGATCCTCAAGTCTTCTTTAGGGATGTGTTTCACATCTAAGGACCAGAGGCCATGCAGTTGAGGTGCTTGGAGTGGGTAATTGCACCATGGTGCTCAGGGCAGCATTGTAGAGGAAGACTACCTATTTTTTAATTTTTTTGAATTTATCATTTTTTCCTCCCTATTTTTAACCCTTGGGGGTATTCTATCCCCACTAGTTTGACCCCCAATGACCCTAAGTGAACATCCCATATGCACTACTCCTTCTCCATGTATTTCTTTTATGTTTGAGCTCAATTATTAAATCTAAACTCCTATATATCACTTCCTCCTCCTATCTTATTTCTTTTTTATTGGTATGATATCCTACCATGAAATATAGGGGTCATCTTGGTCAAATTTAGGGTTATAGGTGGACCTAATAATAGGTATTTAGATTTTTAGGGCCTATAGACATCTTCATCATCATTGGTTTTGTGTTTATCATTAAAGGCGACTTTTTGTGACTTTTTTTTTGCGTTTGAGGTAGGTGTTTTTAAATAATTATTTTATCTCACATATCATGAAATTAGTATACTTTTTAAATAGAATTTTCTATTATGTATACCTATATGTGATGTCCATGATAGTTTTGAAAAAAAAATTAATGACTCTCATATTTGGAATAAAGGGTATTGTCATGGTTTTCTAGTTATGATATCTAAAGAAAATGTTTGTGCATGAAAAGTGTTTACTTAAATTCCCAAGATGGTATTTCTAAAGGATTTTGGTATTTTAAAGGGTGGTTGATATTGGTTTGGTTTTCAAATGGATTTTAGGGGTTAAAGGAGGGTTTTATAAAAATATAGGGGGTGGTTGCACAATGTTAAATGGTTTTTAAGGATTAATATTTTGGTGCTTTTTTCATGATGTTTTAAAAAGGAAAGTGTTACTTACCGAGTAACATTTCAAAGAATGTTTAAATGATTTATTTTCAAATAGTTTTGTGTCTTTTTCTTAATACTTACATTTCATTCATTCCTTTTTAGATATTAAAAACATTACTTTTGTGATTTAAATTAATATTCTTGACGGATATTAATAGTTTGATTCATCTTTGTAAGGTTAAAAATAATTTATGGAAAACAAGCGTCAAGATACAAATGGGTAAATAATGGAATCATGAAAAGAATTTACATGAACTGGGATATCTATAGAATACTTTAGGAACTTGGAACTAGAGAAACATGGTGAAATGGTGGATAATGCACTGGAAAAGTTGATTCACATTGTGAATAATATTCAGGTCGTTAATGGGATACAAGATGTGGTGAAAAGGCATGAAAAAAGTGTAATTGGAGGATATACCACAACATTAATAGCATGAAACATATGTCACACTATGAATCATAGTGGATAGACCCACTTTTGGCTAGGTTTGATGTAACTTTCGACGGAAGATTTAAATTATGACCTGGAATGATTGTAGAAAATCAGGATTGAACCAGGCCTTCTTTATATCTACATTAATTTAAAATTAAATCAAACCTGATCACCCTTAAGATGTATAAATATAGTATCAGGTTTATACTTCTAGGTTTTGGTCCAGAGACCAAAGGCTAGGGTGAGTTTTTGCATTGCTACAGAGTCCTCCACTGGTCTTCCTTTGTTCTTATTTTTTTGCATTCTTTTTTTACTTTATATTTCCCTCTCACTCACTTGTTACTATAATAAGAGGTAAACTCCCACCTTGTGATGGGTTATGTAGATAAAGGGGTAAAGTTCATTGATTTTTATCTGTATTTTGTTCATGTTGGGTTACTGCAATAAAATTATTTTAATTCCAATCTCTTTATTTTTCTTTTCTTGTGACCATTGGGAAATAATATGAAAAGTAACATCTAAAATTGCACATATAATTTTCCTAAACTATTTCATGACCATTGAATAGTATAGGGTAATTAGGTTTAAAATGGTATTGAGACAAACTTGATTCAATAATTCTATAAAGTACCTGACCATGGGAAAAGGGGTATTGTTTCATTAAGGATGGGATATCATGACCATTGTATCTCCATCATCTCAAATACAACACTAATCATGAACAAACTAATTTAATTTCTAAATCCATTCACACCTGAACCATAAAATTTGAAAAACCTCATCACACCTTTCAACTTGATTTTCAAAAACCAAACCATATTTTCTTTCTTTTCTCTCATTTTCCAAAACATAATCATAACCTGATCTATTTTTCTTTATTATTCCTCTTTATTCAAAATAGATTAAAATAAATTGATTTATTTTAAAATCCTAAAAACTATTTTCATCATCTCTGAATGTTCAAACTTGAACTTACCAATTGATATAATTAATTAGTTAGTCTCATTGTTTGAGTTTAATATAAATAATTAAATTTAGTTATCCCCATAGAAAACTAATGATGACCTATAGGTGGTCAAATTTCTTATATCATTGCTAGGGATGGTTGAAAGTTATTTTTTAGGATTTAAAATTCTTATTTAAATTTATTTTATTACTTTATTTAATTTCATTTTTTTAAGTTGGGGATTTTCATGTTGGAATTTCAGATTTTAAATTATTAAATTCATGATTATAATAATTGAGAAAAAGGAAAAGAGAACCTCGAGTGTGATCCTGAGCTTCAATAATACTTAAAGAAGAAGAAAGTCAAAGCAATCATGGTGGGCATGGAGAAAAATTTAGCTACTTAAAGAGTTATACCATGGGATCTAGGGCTGTGAACCCTTGTAGATTCCAAGTGACCATTGAACATAGGATTGAAACCAAGCATCCTGAAGCCTACTATTATAGAAAATCAATTTAAGATTAAACTAGCAATCATCTAGATAATCTTGAACACTATGCGGTTCACCGAACTACTACACAAATATCTAAACACTAACTTGGGAATTTTTCTCAATATCTATGAAAAATTTAATTACTAGAATGTATTGAGTGATGTATTAAGGCTTCAACTATTTATATTTTCATTGAGGGTTCAATCTCATGAATGGATTCATATCTTTCCATCCCATTACATTGCTATGTGGGATGAGTTATCAAGGAACATCCTCACTTACTTCTTCCCTCCTTCAAAGTCCATGGATATCTAAGTAAATATTATTAATTTTAATCATTTTAAATATTAATCACTTTACTCTTCTTTGGAGTGCTTTAAAATTTTAATTATAAAATTCCGCCATCATAGTATTGAAGTCTGTCTACTAATCCAAACATTTTGTATAGGTTTATCAAAGGGAAATGAGTTAATTTTAGATGTTGTGGTTGAATTATCCCTCATGAAGAAGTATCATAAGGAGAGATACAATCTAATAGATGGAATAGAAAGAAATATCTTCTGATGGAAATATTAAGGTACCCAATGAAGAGGTTTTCATATAGTAGAAAATAGTTAGATGGTTTCCCAAATGCAAACCATGACAAGAAAAATGTATGAAATGATGGTTCTCTAAAACTACTAAGGTATGTACACTGAAGATTCTAATTATGTTGATTATAATAGACAAAATCAATTTCATGGGTGGAGGCTATAACTACCATAAGCCCAAGGGTACCAACAAAGGCTATAGGGATACCAACAACAAACACCCCTAGGTCCTTCACTTATAAGTCATATCCACACTTTAGAAGAGACATTATCCACAATTATTCCCAAAAATGGAGCTATAATAAAGGATATAAAGAAATATTTAGTGATTCTATAGGCCACACTATGAAATATGGAGTTCCAAGTAGGTAAAATCGATGAGAAACTTAGAGAAAGACTGGGAAGAGTACTTCCAGGATTCCCAAGTACACCTCCATATATATTTGAATTCTATAACCCTTAGAAGTGGAAAAACAATACAATATGATAATAAACCAATTAAAGTACAAGAATAAAAAAAAGAGGTGATATAAAAGAAATAGAAAACAACTGTAAATATGGAAAATAAGAACTGTCATGGTATAAACCAAGGATACCTTATCCAGGTCAGCTAGCACAAGGGGAAATTGATGCTTAAAAAGGTAAATTCCTTAAACATTTTAAAAAATTGCGTATTAACATTTCTTTTTCATAGGATCTCACCAAAATGATAACATATTCCAAATTTAATAAAGAGTTTGTGACTAATAATAGAAATATGTAGGATATTAGAATCATTCCACTCACACGAGGGTGTTTTGTGGTTGTTTCAAAGTAATTAACAAAAAAGAAATAGGACATGGGTAGTTTTTCAATTTTAATTAATATTAAGTCTAAAAAATTGGACAATCATTATTCGATATAGGTGACAATGTAAACATCATTTTATAAAACACACTCACGATCTTGGGTTTGAAAAAGATGAAGAACACTATAGCTGCACTCCAGTTGGTAGATTCGACAATAAAATAACCCTAAGGGGTCATTGAAAATATCATAGTTAAAGTCGAAAAAATATATTTCCTAGTGGATTTCTTAGTGTTGAGAATGGAAATAAGAGGATCCCTCCCATTTTAGGAAGACTATTCTTGGTTACCATGTAAGAAATGATAGACATAAAAAGTAGAGAACTCTTTCTGGGAGTTGGTAGTGAATAAGTATGTTTTGACATTCATCGGTCGATGAATAATTTTGATGTGAAAGATGATGATGATATGGTATAGGAAAACATGCATGGAGTTGAGTAATTTACTGAAATTGAATAAGTACATGAGGTGTTGTTATCGTACAAGAGGACGTTCAAAGTAAAGGTGTTAAAAAGAAGAAATGGAATCTAAGGGATCAGAACACTAACACTGGAGGAGTGACCGATTCCACCATGTTTAAAAAAGTCCAATGGTTTTGGATGGTACATGACCTTCTATTTAGTTTCTCAAGATTAAAAAAGAAATGGTGGATCAGTCTAATGGAATTTGTGCAAGTGTTTCCAGTGGGAAGAGTTAAGCTATTTTTAGAAAAAGGAAAGGGAACTACCTATTCTAATTGGTTAGAGCTAAGACTATTTATGGATCTTAACCAAGTAAAAAAAATTCAATCATCGACCACTTAATCTGAAAGAGGTAAGGTCGATCCAATGAAAGTAATCAAAATTACTTCTAGGAGGTAACATGAGATTTTAGGGGGGGTTGGCACATGCAATTTACCCTAAATATTTTAAAAAAATATTTAAAAGGGGAATGTACTTTAACTTGTTTATTTTCATTTTTCAGGTCTAGATGAAAGAACTAAAAAGAAATATGAAGAAATTTAAGAGGCTGTTATAGAAGATTTATGATGTGAAAACCATTCATGGCGTGAGATACTAATTCATAATGTAATTCAAGTTCACAACATGAACTGATGTAGGTATAACCTACATAGACCAAACTAGAATCATTAATGGAAGGGGATTAAGCATTTTAATTCTATAATTTTCTACTGTACTCTCCACATTTAATTATTTTTAGATATTTTTAACTATTAATTTCATTTTTTTATTGGTTCTTTATTTAATAAAATTATCTAGGATACATAAAATTGATTGGATACTTATCATGAAATGTTTTTAAATTTATTTTTCAATAAATTTGAATGAGAAAAAATGGAGTGAAATAATAAATAGAGATAAACAGGGAGGTTTATATTAGAAAAATCATGATTTATGGAGATTGGTTGATCAGTGTAAATGAAATTTTTTTGATATTTGGTCTACCTTTAATTTATGATATTTATGTTAATTGATTTTATTATTCATATTCATATCCATAAGTGACCATATCAACCATTTTTCTTATTCTATAAAAATTATTTTAACCAATATTTCTCATTATTTCTATAGTATATTTCTTGAGAAACTCAAGCATGTTATCTTTTAAAACTTACTTAGAATATTATAAAAACTATGACTATACATAATTGATTTTAATATTATCGATTCATTTTATTTTATAAAAAATTATCCTTAGACCCACCTTGATATTGAATCCTTATTTTTACCATAAAATACATAAGTGTTTTGGATACACTTATAGGCATTGGAAATCTCATTATCATGGGTGTAGTCAATGAGATGAGCATGGCGTGCATGGTAGAAATGACTCCCCACTAGGATTTCATATTTCATTCACATTATTATTTATGTTTTTGTATGAATATATTCATTGGTAAAAAATATAGAAATTATTTTTAAATGTGCATATTTGAAAAGTGAATGGTTGTGGTATTTTGAAAATGGGTCAATTTTCAAAACATGGTGGATTTTTTTCAAAAATGGTAGAATGTGGTAAATGTGAAATTAGGGAAATCCTGGTTGTGATAGTTTTAATGTAATTAAATTTGAAATTATAAGCCTTTTATTTCTAATCGAGTGAAACTTATGGTTGTTTTTGTGTTGATAGAAATGGCACCGGGTAAGTATTGTAGAGACCAGCTGGAGGAGGCTGCTAAAAATGTGGTTGCACCTAAGCCCTAGTGAACCAACATCTAGTATAGAGTATAGTTCAATCTTTCCAAGATGTGTAAAGTTGGAATAAAGTGGATGATCCAAATCAATTGGATCATGTGTTTTAGTTTCAAAATAAAAAACCACTCATCTTTAGGGGTGATTCGGAACCAAAAAAGTTGAAGGAATGGTTGAAAAGAATAAATAAGATATTTGAATTCCTTGGAACATTAGCAGAGCTGAAAGTGAAGTTAACAACATACATGTTGTAAAATCCTACTCGTTAGTGGTGGGAGTTGGTGGTCCAAGATGGAATGAACCAAGGTATAACAAGGGAGGGTTTTTATGAGTTGTTTAAAAAACAATTCTACTCTCATACATTCAGAATTCAGTCTAAAATTGATTTATTTCATTTAAATAAATATGACCTCTCATTAACAGAATATGCAGCTAAGTTTATGAACTTAGTGAGGTTTTCACCTGAGGCGACGAGTAGTACATCATTGAAATAACGTATTTTTGAAGTTGGGTTGAGGTAGTAAATTCGTTCTAAAATACCGGTGTTGTGTATAAATTATTACATAGAAATGGTGAATAGATAAATAGTGGCTGAGCGGGATATTTTAGCGGCTACAGGAAGGGGAATCATGTTTGTACCCATGGGAAATGGTGGGAACTCTAATGCTAGGATCAAGTGAAAGAGGGGCACTTATTTATAGGGTGGTAGTATGGGTTATAATCCAACAGCAGGATCGGTGAGTCTTCCTTCAAATCCTTAGATTAAGTTGGAATATTTTCAGTGTGGTTATACAGGACACATCAAGAGGGATTGTATGGTATAGCCTCGAGCATGTCATAATTGTAATAAGATAGGGTATCTTCAGTATTATTGTCATAATACTCTGAGGTCGGGTGTTTGTGACACTTTTCAAGGGTCGCAAGCATTATATGCCTCGACAGGATGAGGGAAGCAGCATACCCCTTGTCATTAGAGAAAATTTAGTCATGGTGATTCCAGGAACACCACAACCCCTCAAAAGGGTAATAAAGAGAAGATTTTAGCAAGAAAGTAGTTGTTTGGAGCTGATCAGGTTGTGATGGATGATCATTCGGGACCATCCACAGTGCGAGGTATGGTTATTTTAAATTCTACCTCAATGCAAGTGTTGTTTGATATGGGTGATTTGCATTATTTTAATACTTCACATGTTGTTAGTTTGATGGGTTTAAGTGTGTAAATGATGCCTTCGATTTTAAAACTTCAACATCCTCTAGGTCAAAGAGAGTGTCGAGCCTTCCTGTGTATTGCATGTTGTATAGTTGTGGATGGGGTTGAGTTGATGTGGGATTTCTCAATGCTTGAGATGCATGATTATGATATAATCCTATAAATGGATTGGTTAGAAATTTTTAAGTCTCACATCGACTATTATGAATGAATGGTTAGTTTTATGATGGATGATGGCGTCGAACATCTATTTAGAGGAGAGAATAATGAAAATTTAGGTGTAATGAGTTTGTTGGAACCATCTATTGGCACGATCTTATATCAGTTAGTGGCATTGTCATTGGCATCAATTGAAGAAGTTGAATAGAACATTTTTCTAGTGGTTTTTGATCAGTTTCTAGATTTATTTCCCAAATAATTCTTAAGGTTTCCACCCATGAGAGAAGTGGATTCTATGATTGATCTCCTTTTGAGGACCAATCCTATTTTACTTCCGTCTTACTAGATAGAACCAATAGAATTTAGGGAATTTAAAGTGTAGTTGAAGGAGTTATAAAACAAAGGGTTCATCCATCCTAGCACGTCTACATGGAAAGTGCTAGTTTTTTTGTTAAAAAGACAGATGGAACTTTGCGGGTGTGTGTTGATTATTATAGACTTAAACAGCTTATGATAAAGAAATGATATCCACTTTCATGAATTGATGATTTTTTATATCAATTAAGGGGAGATCAGTGGTTCTACAAGATTGAATTTTGATCATGATATCATCAATTACTTGTACAGATAGAGGATATTCTGAAAACAGCTTTTAGAAGTAGATATGGCCATTATGAGTTTGTGGTTATGCCCTTTAGTCTAACGAATGCACCAGCGGTTTTTAAGGCTTTGATAAATCTTATATTTCAAAAATATATAGGTTCTTTTGTAGTGGTATTTATTGATTATATATTGGTGTATTCTAGGACAAGTGTGGATCATGAGATAAACTTGGAGATAGTGATGGGATCTTGAGAGATCATCGTTTATATTCCAAATTTCCAAAGTGTGATTTTTGGATACAGGAGGTTCTTTTTATTGGACATTTTATTTCTGAGAAAGGTGTTTTAGTTGATTTGGAAAAGATAGAGGTTGTTATCTCATATAAACCACCAAATAATGTCTTTGAAATACGGAGATTCCTTGGTCTGGATGGGTATTATCGGTGTTTTTTTTGTGACTTATCATGATTATCCTCACCAATGACAACTTTGAAAAGGAATAATGTTCCATTTCAATGGAATGAGCAATGTCAAAAATATTTTTAAGAGCTTAAGGGTCTCCTTACATCTGCACCAATCTTGGTCTTTCCAGAAATAAGGAAAGGGTACGTGGTGTATTATGATGCATCGGGATCAAGGTTAGGTTTTTTTTCTCATGCAAGGGATCATGTGGTTGTATATGGCTCATGTAATTTGAGTTTTCATGATAAGAACTACCCAACACATGATTTGAAGTTGGCAGTAGTGGTTCATGCCTTGAAAATGTGGTTTCATTATCTCTTCGGTGAAAAATTCACGGTGTTTACTAATCATAAGAGTTTAAAGCATATCTTCTCACAAATAGATTTGAATTTGAGGCAAAGGATATGGATGGAGTATCTATAGATGTTTGAATTTGACTTAATGTACACATTGGGTAAGGGAAATATGGTGGAGGATGCATTAAGTA
This sequence comes from Viscum album, assembly GCA_963277665.1. Lineage (NCBI taxonomy): Eukaryota > Viridiplantae > Streptophyta > Magnoliopsida > Santalales > Viscaceae > Viscum > Viscum album. Next base: position 21,599,584 of record OY728164.1, read on the forward strand.
TGAAGTTGTATGCTCAGGTGGTGAAATAGGCATCGGATCAATGGAAGTTGATGTTGGTTATAGACAACATGTGGTTGGAATGTGGGGATCAGGGTAATAGAGCAGTTTTATTTCTAATATCATTGGTTATTGACTTGTTTGGCTTGGTTAAATATGTACAGATGTCTGATTCCAAGTGTAGGGAAATGGGGTCAAAACTCAGTAGTAGGGAGACCATTGAGGGCTGGAAATTGAATAGGCATTCAATGTACTACTTTCAGAATCGGATGGTTTTACCAGTGGATTTTCAGGAGTAACTCCTTAGTGATTATCATCATTCTAGATGGGTTTTCCATCCTAGAATTCATAAAATTTATAAGTAATCTAAATCATAGTTTTGGTGGGATGATATGAAAAGGAAATTGGTGGAGTTTGTTTCGAGATGTTTGACTTGTCAACAAGTCAAGGAAGAGCATCAGTGGCCAGAAGGTATGTTACAATATTTACCTATCCCTATGTGGAATTGGGAATTTATAGTGATAGATTTTGTTATAGGTCTCTAAATAACGGTCAGAAAGAATGATTCTATATGGGTGATAGTGGATTAGATCACAAAGTCAACTCATTTCATCCATATTTGTGAATCTCATACAGTGGAGGATCTATCCAAAATCTCTATCTATGAGGTGGTAAAGAGTAATGGTGTTTCAGTATCGATTGTATCATATAGAGATCCAAGGTTCACATCTTGTTTTTGTAAATCCTTATAGTAATCCCTTGGGACCCAGTTGACCATGAGTATGGCATACCATCCTCATATGGATGGGAAATATGAGAGGAAGATAAAAACATTGGAAGATGTGTTGTGGGATTGTGTAATGGATTTTGATGGCTCACAAAAGAGCACTTGTTGTTAGTGGAGTTATATTATAATAACATTTAACATGCCTTGATACATATGGCTTCATTTAAAGCATTGTATAGACATCTATGTCATTCTTCACTTTGTTGGGTGGAAACATGTGAGACCTCGATGGTTGGACTAATCCTTGTCCAAGAGACTTTAGATAAGATCAAGTTGATTAGGAAAAGAATGGAGATAGCTTAGAGTCATCAGAAATAATATGTGAACCATCATAGACGTATGTTGTTGTTTGAGGTGGGTGATCATGTGTTTGTGAGAATCTATCCTAGGCTTGGACATGGTTGCTTTAGAAATCATGGTAAGTTATCTCCAAGGTATATTGGTCCCTTTAAGATACTTGAGAGGTTTGGTGAGGTGGATTATCGGTTGGATTTTCCACCATGGTTTAGTAAGGTTCACAATGTGTTTCATGTTTCTCAGTTGAAGAAGTATCATCCAGATCTTGACGATGTGATTTGATGGGATCATGTTGAGCTAGAGTCGGATGCTTCATTAGTGCACGTGCCAGTGTGGATTGTGTATAGGAAAGAGAAAGTTTTTCATAGTAAAATAATCAGTCTAGTTTGGGTTTTTTGGTGGTATGGTCAGATTTAGGAGGAGTCTTAGGAGTGGGAGAAAGACATGGTCGAGCAATGGCCATAGCTCTTTCGGAAAAGTGATGGTTCTCTACTTTCTAAGGATGGAAATTCCAATGGTTTGGAGATTATAGAATCCCTGATTTGAGTTATGTAACCTTTTTTATGCATTTTTATGTGTTTAAATTTGTTGGGTAATGTTTGGGAGAGTTTGGAAAGGTTTTGGACTGGTTTTGGGTCTTTTTTAAGGGAAAATGGTTTAAGCATGGTTAGGGGAAACCATGAAGAACCCTCCAGGTAACCGTATAACTTGAGATAATAGGATTCACATGGTTTGAACATGGTTTGTCTAACCGTGCAAGGAAAACATGTGGAGCACCCCTTGGATAGTAGCAGGAGCATGGTTAGTGCACATTTTTTCTAACTGTGTGATCTAACCATGCGCGGCAATAAAAATTATGTTTTTAAAAACGGGAGCACTCAAAATTTTCCCAAAACACATCATTTCTTCCCAAACTCAAAACCCACTTGGTATTTTTGGTTCTCAAGGGTTATAGGGTCTCTCCCACTCATTTTATAGGTGATTCAAAGGGTTTTTAAGGTGCAGTGAAGGCAATTCTTCTCCGTTAAGTCTCCTCTTTTGGTTTTTTCTTGGTTTCTCTTAAATCTACATCTCCCTCTATCTCATTTTTCTAGATCTACAGTTTTTTTCTAAAATGATGAGGTTTGGTTTTTTTTTATGTTAGGTAAAGAAATCTAAGGCAGTTTTGGTAGATATTTCACCTAGATTTTTGGTGAGGTTGTGAGTTGGTCAATTTCACCAAAACCCTAAGGTAGGTGGCTTCTCTCTCGACTCCATTTTGCTAGAACTATAATTTTTGTCTTCAATTATTTGGTTTTTATTGAATTTTGTTGTGATTATGATGTTTGAAGCTTAATGGAAATTAATTTTGTGATGATTTTTTTATTTTGGGGAAAATGGGGTATTGCGATGAAATATTCTTGATATTGGATTTTAAAATCAGTCTCTTGGGTTGATTTATGAAAATGGTTTGTGAAAATGGTTTTCAATAAATGGGGTTGTTTTATTGGAAGTTAATTTGGCATGGATAATTTCCTAAGGGATTTTTTGGGTTGGAAATGGTTTTTTATATAATGTTGTGGCCTTGGTGTGCCATATGCTTGTTTGTTGGTTAAGTATTTGTGCATGTGATTTAAATGGATGTGAAGTGGGTAGGTAGTACCACTATAAAAAGGGTATGGATAGTGTAAGTAAGGGATACCATCAAGGATAAGTGGGCAGGAAGTACCACTGTATTGGGAAAGTAGTAAAAAAGCTTGGATGAGAAGTTCTATCATGATTATTACATCATGTTGAGTGTGTGAAGATTTATGGCTATGTTTTGATTATGTGTGTGGATAAGAAAGAAGAAATTGTTATGATAATATGTGATGGTAAAATGTATTATGGATTTTTTTTGTCCTTACCTTGTATTGTGGGGAGTTGGGTAAAAATGTCTTGGTAAGGGTGTGTTTGGCTTACTGGAAATTGTTGCACTATTTGATGTTTTATATAAAATTCTTTATATAAATGTTTTAATGGTTCTATATTAGTGGTATGTGTAGTGAAGTCATTTGAGGAAAACCTACTGAGTATTATTACTCACCCCCTGCTTTGGGACTTGGGTGATTTTGCAGATGTGGTATTCTGAGATACAGGCAAAGGTAGAGTATATCATTTTTCTAGTGGTTCATCATGATTCTTGGGCGGTATTGTGGTGCTTGGAGCATAGAGCTTGGTGTGGAGATTTGGAGTATGTCATGGTTTAACTTGGGTCTTTTTGATTAGTCTTTCTCTTGGTACTTTGATTTTGGGTTTTTGTGATTTATTTGTATTGGTTTTGGGGAATTGTTATGGAAGAGTTTAGTAGTTTGTTTTTCTCTTGGTAATTTTTTATCATGGTTTACTTTATTGAAATTAATCGTGTATTTTTGGTTGGTTATTCCTTGTTTGGTTGGTTGGTTTTATTCTAAGGGAAAATCATTTCCCAATTGTTCTTGAAGCCCTCGACATTTATTTCCAACCTTTGGAGTATCATCTCACCGCCTTCTCAATCTAATGAGGAGGGGGAGTTACATGGGATATCTATGGGATACTTTTAGGGAATGAAATTGAAGAAATGTGGTGAAATAAATGATAATGTTCTGGAAAAAGTTGATTATATCGTGAATAATATTCAGGATGTGAATAGATTAAAATATGTGAAGACGAAGTGTGAAAAAAATGGAATCATAAGAGATTTTACAACATTCACAATGTGGAACATATTTCATTATGTGAATCATGTTGTACAAGACCATTATTATCCAGGTTTAATGTAACTTTTAGTGTAAGAGTTTAATTATGACATGGAATGATTGTAGAAAAATGGGATTTACCCAAGCCTTATTTATGAAAATATTAATGGTGAATTAAATAAAACCAGGTCACTTTGAATATTTATAAATAAAGTCTTGGGCTACTGCTTCCAAGGATCAATCTGAAGATCAAAGGTTGGGATGTGTTGTTACACTGCTATAGATTCCTCTACCAGTCTTACTCTCTATTTTATTTATGCATTATTTTTAATTTACCCTTCCCTCTTACTCCCTCATTACTATAATGAGGGGGTAACTCACACCATGTGTTGGGTAATGTAGATAAAGGGGTAAGGTACATTGTTTTCTATCTATATTTCATTCATGTTAGGTTGTTACAATAAAATAATTTTAATTACAATCTCTTTATTTTTCTTTTCTCATGACCATTGGGAAATAATCTGAAAACCCACTTCTTAAATTACACAACTAATTTCCCTAAACTATTTCATAACCATTAAATAGTCTAGGGTAATTAGGTTTAAAAATGGTATCAAGAAAAACTTGATTCAACAATTCCCTAAAGTACTTAACCATGGGAAAACGTAAATTTCTACATTAAGGAGGGGATACCATAACCATTAAATCTCCCCTGTCTTGACTCCATTACTAATCTTGAACAAAGAAATTTAATTTCTAAATCTATTTACACATGAACCCTCAAATCTACAAAACCTTGTCATACCTTTAAACTTGATTTTAAAAAACCAAACCTACTTCACTTTATTTTCTCTTATTTTCCAAAACATAATCAAAACCCAATCTAATTTTCTTCATTATTCCAATTTCTTAAAAAACAATTCAAATGAATTATTTTGTTTTAAAATCCTAAAAATTGTTTTCAACATCTTTGTGGGTTCAACCTTGAACTTACCACTTTCTAAAATTAATTAGTTAGTCACTTTATTGAGTTTAATATAAATAATTCAATTCGGTTGGTGTCATAAGAAATTAATGATGCTATTTGGATGGTCATGTAACATTATGTTAGCTCCCTTCAGGTACTTATTCACTCTAATCTTAACTCCCTTTTTTGTTTGGGTGTGTTTCAGGCCCTATAAGGATGAAGAGATTTTGTCAAGGGGAAAGGACCTAAATTCTAAGGATGTATGTTTGTTTTAATTTATGGAGTCTGGGTATAAATGTGTTAAAGGTTTAAGAGTGTTCTCCTTGGGTTTGGAAAGATTCAAAGATGGTTCAGGATTTTTCTACAGAATCTGTACTATGGATTTCCTACTAGACATATTCATTTTGTGAATGAGTTACACATCATGAATCCATTATAGGTAAGATATCATGAGTCCCATTCAGATCATGAAAAATTACAAGCTGTGAAATATTTACACATCATGAATGGGTCGATCAAGGTTAATTCAACCCAAGGAGATTCATTTTTTGGCATATTTTAAAAATCATGGAATTCAAAACATGAAATGAGTTCATGACGTGAATTCTTTGGATCCAGTTGTTTTTATTATACTACATTTCGGAACTCTTATCTATTTGATATGAAGGCATTTCTCTCACACCCTGGGGTGATTTTAAGTGATTTTGGGTGATCTACCTCCTTATAGATCACTGTGTTTGGTGTTTTATCCCTATGGAAGTTGCGTCGCTTCTCCCTAGTAAGAGGTATTCCTTTTTATTCTCTTCCTTTGGTCACAGAAATAGTTTTTTCTATGTTTGTGGATTGGTTTTTGATCAGTGGGTGTTTTATATTGATCCTTTTTAGTTTCCCCTCAAGACTTTTCTTTCATAGGTTGATCTTCTAGTTTCCAAATTCCATTGTCGAAGGTGGATAGGTTTCCTCCATTCTTGAGGTGGGTGTATTAATACAAGTTGTTCTAATTCATGAATTTCCTTAAGTTCTTGTCAATTCCTTTGTATTTTTCTTTGAAATTTATTGATTTTACATTGGGATGGATTTTTTAGAAAATATACACATTTTCGAAGGGGTTTTCTTTAAAAATGGTTTTGTTCACACAAAGTATATGACTAAATTATTTAAAGGTTGGTTTTGGTTTTGAAATAGATTTTTATAGACTTAGCACATTGGGTAACCTTGGGAGCATTGGGAATATACTTTTCAATATTTGTGTGTGTAATGACATAAGAGGATTTATGTTAGTTTAGTATGCATAATTTAACTAGATATTATATTATTTGGATCCACCTTAGGCCTAGATAGGGGATTTTATTTTATTTCTAGCATGTATACCCATGGGTTAGATCCCAAATGGAATGCTTTTTCATTTATGGATTGTTTATCACATGATGGTATATTTCATGGTTATTTGATCACATGATTATCTTATGGTGTATCCATAGTTTTTTACCTTTGTTCTTTCATGATTTTTATAATCCTAGATTTGGTGAATATGGTATGATTGTATGAAAACCAAATGGATTTTTTTATAAAAATGGTTTTTATTTATGAAAATTATTTGTAAACTAGATTTGTTTTAAATCTAGAACTAATTAATTCTGGATATTATAACTTGTATAGATTATTTGGTGGTATCCTACTGGGATTTTTTATCACACTCTACTCTTTCCTTTGGGCGGTTGTAGATGTTGTTTTGCAAGACTTGGGTAAAGGGAATGGAATTGTATAGCATGACGGTTTCTCTTATTGTCATTTTATTCATAGTGGGATGGTTTGGTGGTGATGGATGGTCACACAAGGACTTATTTAGACTCATCATGTTTTATCTTTCTGGTTTGTCCCATTTTGATTAAATTTGCATGTCTCATGGATATGTTCTCTTGCTTTCGTGGTGTACCTTGGCGGTTTTCCTTTTTTGGGTTTATTATAAGACATGTTTCTTCTAATTTTTTTTTCTTTTATTTCCCTATGTCATGAACCACCTTATGTGACTTGTCTAGTTTCCCTAAGTTGGTTTGTTAAAAATTGGTATCAAATCCATTACTCATCCTGAAGTGTTATGACACTTCTTAGGTTTGGTTTAGTATCTTGGTAGACTAGAGTTAGGACCATTTTAATTCAGGTAGTAAATATGGAAAATGGGTTTGACCAGCTCACTTCTGTGACTGAATCCAAGTTACCATGGGTGATCAGGGATTTTTTTCAAGCTTGATACTTAGTATTTGAGGTTTATTTGAATAAAATGAATATGTGTTTTATTTAAATGGACCTATTCATTTCCTTTTTTAATAAAATCTATAAATATTTTAAATTCTTGTTTTTTTAAATAATAGGTATGGATACCTGAATTTAGTCCTATGATTTGGGAATATGCTCATAACTGATGGGTGTTTTTCTTGGTTTGTTAGATAATGCCTCTGAGAATAGATCTTCTAAGTCTAAGAGAGGGAGGTATGAGATAGATTCTGCAGGAGAATCCTCTAGTGGACCCTTATTTGGTGGAAGTTATAATCTAAACTATTCATAATTTGGTTCAAGTATGTGTCTATAACCTGGGATAGGCGGTGGATCATGGCTTGGAATTTACTAAGAAGCATCATCCTTTATTTTTTGGTGAAAAAAAATCCTAGAAATATGAATAATAGCTTGACTGGATTCAGAGGATATTCAAATTATTAAAAACTACTAAATACTCTAAGGTGGGTTTTGTCATGTATGTGCTAGAGGGAATAGGAAGAATGTGGTGAGATACTATTGTAAAATCTAAGTTGAATGAGGATCTTACCTAAACTTATTTCAATAAAAACTTAAACCAGTAGTTTTACCTTAAGATATTGTGAGGGAAAAATACTCAAGATTTTATAACCTTTGAGAAATTGGAGCATACTATTTTGGATTATTCCACTTGATTTGTTGAGTTGGTGTATCTGGAACCAGATCTAGTAATTGATGACTACCTAAAGGCTCAGAGGTTTGAGTTAGAATTTTGGGATGATATTTTCTCTATGATGATTCTCATATTCCTTCCAACCATTATGGAGGTAGTTGATAAGGAATATTTGGAATAGGATAACATAACTGGAAAAATATTCTTAGGAAAAGATTCAGTTAGTATCGTCATTATCCAGGGTATATCTTCTAGAAAAAAAAGGAAGTGAAAAGGCATCCAATTTTCTTCAGGACCAATTTCAGGGGCTTCATCAGGATAGTATTAGGTTGTTTTATATTATTGTGGAATTATTGGTCATACTAAGCCTAATTGTAAAAAGTCTCCCAATACTTGTCATCATGGTGGAAAATCTAGTCATCGAAGGAATTTTTAAGAAAGTATGTCCCAAGGAAGTAAGGTTGGATACACTCTCACCAAGGGTTTTTAGGTTCATACCAATGCTTCCAAGGGTGTTAGTTCTTACCATTAAGATAAGGGGTATATTCATGTGCCTAATAATTCTCAGGGAGGAATCGATATGGGATGTCTTTATACAGTGGAGTATGAACTCAAGGAATCTAAAGTAAGGCTATCTACTATTAGATATATGATTTTTATTTCTTCTTCTATGGTGCTAGATTTTTTTGATACAGGTGTTACTCATTATTTTATATCATTCAAGTTAGTTGGTGTGTTGGGATTGCATTCATAACTTATTTAATTCTTGTTGTATCCCTCCATGCCTTTGGTAAAAAGTTATAAATAAGGTTTCAAATGTCCCACATGTCAAGTGAAAATAACATACCTTCAGGTGGAGTGGGACTTCTTGGTGCTTGATCGTGATATCTTCAACCAGATTTTTGGCATGGATTAGATGATCATCATTAAGGATCAAATTGATTTTTATCACCATCGAGTTTATTTTTTGTCTCTGGATGAAATCACTCATGTATTTTAAGGTGAGTGGGATTCCAGTTCTGGGAGATTGGGGTCTACTGTTCCTTATTCTAGGGTGATATCATGTCAATTATTGGAAATGTTCCTAGATGTTGTTGACCCATGTTTGATCATTACACTTTATATGGTGGTGTGTGCATGCCCTGAGGTCTTTTCAGATGATTTTTATTGTTTAACACCATAAAGAGAGGTTGAGTTTACTATTTACATGTTACCTGGTACAATTCCCATTTTTATTTCATCTTATCATATGGTTCCTACTATGTTGGTGACACTTAAGTTCCAGCTTTTGGACCTTGAGGATAAGGGATTTATTCATCATAGCATGTCATCGTGGGCTTCATCTATCCTCTTTTCTAAGAATCTAGATAGGGTCCTTATAATCTTTATTGATTATCAAAAGTTAAATTAGGTGACTGTTAAGAATAAATATCCCTTTCTCAAGATTAATGATCGCTTTGTTTAGCTTAAAGGGACTCATTGGTTTTCAAATATTGAACTTTGGTTACGGTACCACCATTTGAGAGTCTGAGGAGTGGATATACCTTAGACATCCCTTAGGAGATGGTATGGACATTTAGAGTTTCTATTTATTTCATTCAGTCTCACCAATGATCTATAAATATTTATGGATTTTATGAACTTAATATTTCATCAATTATTGGATTCTTTTATTGTGGTGTTCATGGATGATATTTTTGATTTACTCAAAGTCAGAGGAGGAGCATATGGACCATTTGAATATCATTCTTAGAACCTTGATGGAACATAACTTGTATGGTAAGCTTTCCAAATGTGTTTTTTGGATTCAAAAAGTAAAGTTTTTGGGACATTTTATATCATAGAGGGGTGTATTAGTGGATCCTGAAAAGGTATAGGCCATTATATCCTAGGAGCATCCCATAAATGTTTTTGAAGTCCAAAGATTATTTGGGTTGGCTGGTTATTATAGGCGGTTTGTTCATGACTTATCCAAGATTACATATATGATGACAGCTTTAACCCATAAGGGTGTAAAGTTTGAGGGGAATGAAAAATGTTAGAGATATTTTGTGTAACTAAAGGTGAGGTTAAATTAGGCTCCAATTTTGATTCTCCTAGAACCAGGTTTAAGCTATGATTTTTTTTACAATACTTCTAGTATGGATTTGGGGTATGTCTTGATACAGGGGAAATAGGTGGTGACCTATGGCTCTCACCAATTATATTCTCATGAGAATAACTACCCTACCCAAGATCTTGAGTTCGTGGTAGTTATGCGTGAACTCAAAATGTAGAATCACTGCCTCTTTAGGGAACTCTTTATGGTATATTCTAATTATAAAATCCTGAAGTATATTTTTACTCAAATAGACTTGAACTTGTGATAGAGATTATAGGTTGAGTATTTTTAGACTTTTAATTTTTATGTTGCTTATACTCTGAAAAAAGATAATGTAGTCACCAATGCATTGAGCATGAAATTACTGACACAAGAAGTGAAGGAGTCGATGGGAGAATGGTCTCTGATAATTTTGCTTACTGAGAAGATCTTGAGAGTGGAAGAAGATGGTGGTCAAGTGTAATTGTATTTGATAAAGGTTGACTCATCATTTTATGAGTGGGTTTGGATTAAGGAGGTATCTGACACTAAGTTTCAATGCTTTAGTGAAATTATAAACGGTGGGATGACCTCAGGTGAGTGGACTTAGACTCTCGGTGGCGCTTTATGTTTCTGAATCAAGATGGATGTTACTTTTCCTATAAGGTAAAAGTTTTTGGAAATTGTAAATATTTCTTGTTGGTCCATGTACCCTGGGATAACAAGATCTATCAGGACTTGAGGCATCGATATTGGTGTTCGAGGATGAGGTGGTCGATTACAGACTTTGTATCATGGTGTCTTACATGTCAAAGAATTAAAGTGGATCACTAGAGACCTGCTGGTTTGCTACAGTCCTTACCCATTCTGGTATAGAAGTGGGATGATATTTCCATGGAATTCGTTATTGGTTTACCATGAAAACCTAGTGGGAAGGATGTGATTTGGATTTTTATTGGTCAACTCATGAAATCGGTGCATTTACTCCCTATCAAGGAGATGACAAAAGTGGAACAGCTCGGGGACTTGTATGCCCAAGAGGTTGTGAGGATTCATGGGTTTCCCTTTGTGATTACTTATGATAGGGACCCTAGGTTCACATCCAGGTTTTGGAAATTTTTTAAGTGGTGATGGGTTCCCAATTGAAATAAATTAAGGCTTTTCATCTAAAAACGGATAGATAGATAGAGAAGGTTATCTAGGTTCTTAAGGATGTGCTCTAGGCATGTGTACTTTGATTTTGGTGGTTATTGGGAAAATAATTTGCCTCTAGTAAAGTTTTCCTATAAAAATAGTTATTGGTTCCCTTTGAGGCTTTCTATGGGCAGCCATATTGATCTCCCTTGTGCTGGGTAGATTTGGGAGAGTGGTCCTTGGTCGGTATGAGTCTTGTTTAGGAGATGATGTAAAAGGTGTAGTTGATTCAAAGGATATTAGTCATGGTGCAGAGTCATCATAAATCATATATAAACTATCGGCGGTCGTCAAAAGAGTTTGAGGTTGGTGATCAAGTTTCTATCACAGTTTCACCTCACTTGGGACACCATCGGTTGGGTGGATAGGGTAAGTTGGCAATGAGGTTTATTGGCCCCTTTGATATTGTGGAGTATCTTGGAAAGGTGGAATATTTGTTGGACTTACCATCTCATTTGACTTCCATCCACAACATGTTTTATGTTTCCCAAATGAGGAGGTATCAACTGGATCCTTCATATGTGATTGAGTATGAGGATTTTGATCTTGAGCCCAACACCATTATGGTTGAGCAAACAATTCATATTATGGATTTTTGAGAGAAGTTATTTTACGGTAAAACAATTTTCTTAGTCTATGTACTATGGTAGTGTAGATAGGATAACCATGAGGCGTGGGAGCGGGAGTTATTGATAAGGAATCAGTGGCCTTCATTTTTTGAGAGTCTAGGATCTTGAGGACTTTATGGGGATAGAAAGTGTTTATGGTGGGGATATTGTAGAATTTTGTTACCTCCCTTTAGGTACTTCTTAACATTAGTATTTACTCCCTTTTTGTGAATTTTAGGCTCTATGTGGATGGAGATCTTTTTTCGGGGGAAATGAACTAAATTTTAGGGATGTATGTTTGTTTTAATAGATGGATTTTGGGTATAAATGTGTTAAAGTTTTAAGGGGTTCTACTTAGGTTTGGAAAGCTTCTAAGATGGTTCGGGATTTTCCTGCAAAATCTGGACTGCAAACTACATGTTGGACATTTTTACATCATGAATGAGTTACACAATGTGAATCCATTGTAGGGTAGATACTGTAATTCCCATTCAGATCATGAAAAATTACAAGTCTTGAGATCTTTTCATGCTGTGAATGGGTTTATTAGGTTTAATTCTACCTAAGGTGGTATATTTTTTATAGTATTTGTAAAATCTTGGAATTCACTATGTGAAAGGGGTTCACAATAAGCGGTCTTCCTATTTATTCTCTACCTTTGGTCAAGGTTGTAGTTTTGGATGTGTTTGGGGAACAGGTTGTGATCAGTCAGTGTTTTCTATTAATCCTTTGTATTTTCCCCTCAAGCCTTGTCTCCGGGAGGTTGATATTCTAGTTACTAAACTCTATTATCGAAGGTAACTATGTTTCCCTCGCTCTTGAGGTAGGTGTATCTATACAAGTGGTTCTAATTCATGAATTTCCTTAATTTATTATTAATTCCTTTGGATTTTTATTTGAAATTGATTGATTTTACATTATGATGTAATTGTGGGAAAATGTACACGTTTTAAAATGGGTTTTCATTAAAAATAGTTTTTCTCACACTTAGTATTTGATTAAATGCTTTAAAGGGTGGTTTTGGTTTTGAAATGGATTTTGACAGACTTAGCACATTGGGTAACCATGGGTGCATTAGGAATAGAATTTTCATTATTTGTTTGAGTAATGACACAAGAGGTTTTATGTCACTTTAATGTGTGTAATTCCACTATATGTTATATTGATTAGATCCACCTTAGGCCTAGATTGGGGTTTTTATTTTATGTCTAACATGTATACCCATTGGTTAGAGCCTAAATGGTGTGCTTTGTCATTTATGGATTGTTTTTCACATGATGGTATATTTCATGGTTATTTACTCACATGATTATCTTATGGTGTATCCATAGTTTCTTACATATGTTCTTTCATATTTTACATATTCCTGGATTTGGTGAATATGCTATTCTTGTATGAAAACCAAATGATTTTTTTATAAAAATGGATTTTATTTATGAAAATTCTTTTTAAACTAGATTTGTTTTAAGATATAACTAATGAAATATTTATATTATAACTTTTATAGATTATTTGGTGGTATCCTGATAGTCTTTTTGCTCATGCCCTACTTTTTACTTTAGGAAATTCTAGGTGTTGTTTTGTAGGAATCAGGTAAAAGGAAGGTCATTATGTAGCATGTTGGTTTCTCTTGGTGTCATATTCTTCATATCAGGATGGTTTGGTGGTAAAGGATGGTCACACATGGACTTTTTTAGACCCTTCATGTTTTATCTTTCTAGTTTGGCCTATTTGGATTGACTTTTTATATCTCATGGATATGTTCTCTTGCTTCTGTGTTATATCCTGGTGATTTTTCTTATTCAGGTTTATTATGAGACATGTTGCTTACACTTTGTTTTCTTTTATTTCCCCATGTTGCAGGCCACCTTGGTTGACTTTTCTAGTTTCCCTGGGTTGGTTTGTTACAGTTCTGGTCTCTGAAGTTGGTTTTAAGCCCCAATTGTCATGTTACTAAAAGGATGTACTTAATATTGAGATACCCTCAGTTGTTGAGTCCATGTTTTATATTGTGACTTTGACAAAGCCAATATTTTCAATAATTATACTTTTAATTTCAGTGTTTTTAATCCCACCAATGTTTTATTTTATGTGAAATTGTCACATTTTTAGGTTTTAGTATTAAATTGATTTTAATTGAAAAAAATCCAAATTTTGTATTTTCAACTATTTTTATTTACTTCTGTATTTTAGATATAAATTTTTTTATTGATCTAAATTAAAAAATTTCATTTGTTAGGATTCTATGTTTGTTGGGATAAATTTAATATAACCGGATGGAGCTAAATCCAACTATTTGAGGCTAAAAAGTATATTTAAATCAGTCCTTGGAATTTATGCCCAGATCTGGAGACTTTTAAAGATGGGACCATATCGCCCAAATGGACACACCAATTGAGATAAAATTTTATATAGAGGTATAAAATAAGATAAGAAAAAAAATTATAATTGTTTCCGTGTGTGATTATGGATCCTTCAAGTCCATAAATGCATGGTAAATTTGAGAAGGGGGATATGAGTACTCTCCGATCTAAAAATAATATATTTATTAATTTATCTTTATCATTCACTACACATGTCCAAATAAAATAATATTTTGTGGGTGCAAGAGAAATACGTAGAGAAAAAAAATTATAGAAGGAAACGTTTCCCAATTATGAAATTTATATTTCTACCATGTGAAAAAATAATAATAAAAAATATGGAGTGAAAATGAGCTACCCCTCTCCCTATAAATTTGAACTTCCATAACCATTTAAAGGATCAACTGCTACACTAAAGGTATGGATGGATTTTTTTTGTTATTTTTTTATTTTATCTTTTTTTATATCTTTTTTTTTCTTCATTATCATTTTTTAATAGAATATTTCTTTTTTTAATTTAAGTGTTCTCGTTTTTATATCATTTTATCTTTTTTGTTCCCCCCAACGTTCTTCTTTACTGTGAAATCTTATGATCATGATCATGAGTAGCTAACCTAATGAATCTCCCATGGTAGTAATCCAGTTCTAAACTCAAGTCTTTTTTACTCTCATTATTAATTTTAATTATTTTCTTGGAGTTAGGATGATGGGGAAATTAGTGGACAAGGTGCCTTTATGTCTCCACTTTACACCTAAGGCTTAGCTTCTTCTTCCTGAAATATTCTCCCTCAATTAAAGAGGTGTATGTGTAATGAATTAAATTGAGTACATAGTATATTCACAACCAAGGAATAAAAATATGTTCACACATATGATGGAGTGTGATCATTAAGTTAATATGAATCTATTAATTAGATAATAAAGTTTCACTATGGGTGATTCTCTTGAGAGTATTTCCCTTCTTTATAACTAACATCATTCTATATGCATTCATTTTATTTTCATTACATATTCATATTTAAATTATATTTTTGTATTCATAAACAAAAAAAACATAAATTTAATTTTTTTCATAAATATATTATTAGAAGAATTAGGAATAGTGGGTCATTGACCTAAAAATATCCTCAAGTGAGACAACCTTGGTCAGACACTATTTTGTACTAGGAAAATAAATTATAGATATTATACTATCTTATGATAGATGCGTCAAACCTTGTAATTGTTACCATGGATCCAGGTGGTCTTAACTGACTATTTTTATTCAAAATTTTGAAAATAATTTTCTTTTATTTAATTTTAAAAAAATAAAAAAAAAATCAATTTCCATGATGTATTCAAATTTTAATTATTATACACGGACTGACCACTTGTAGGTGAAATCACAATAAGAAGTTCATAATGATTAAGAATCCCATTTTTGAGGACTTATATAAAAAATAAAATACCTCAAGATAAAAATATAATGGTTAGATAAATATATTTTTTCATCCCAAGATCACTAACTAGAGTAAGAACCAAAACCAGTGGTAGAATAAATAGCCCCATTAATTTTTCAAGTTGAATAACCTAAGGAGGATGGGAAACAATTACTTTAATATACATCTAATCTCTCTCAACCATTACTATAATAGGTTCCTAAATAATACATTCCCACTGATATACATGTGGAAGATCAAGATGATTTGGATTAGTATTGGTCAAGTTTTGTAGAACTTGAAAAGGTAAGTGATTCTACCATATATGTTAATAAAAAATCATCACCTATCAACCTCTCTCTTACTTTAGAAGAATAAACAAGAAAAGTGGTTGAATTTTAAGAAAATATGGAGGAACCTGGCTACCTACTTTTATCCACTACAACACAACTCCAAGAGGCACTGAGCAAAAAATAATAATTGTAAGCTAATCCAAATAAGGGAGATAATATTTTTCTAAACTCTTTTAATTCTTATTCTATTGAAGCTAAATTGAGTATTACCAACCCTAGTTTTAATTTTTCATATTATTATAACACTTTTATTTCCTTGGAGGATGAATAAAATGAATATGATTCACCTAATGAGGAACACATAAAACTCCTTGATTGGATTGAACAATTTGTAGAGTGGGAAAATAAAGAATTATCAGTGTCTTTTCATGAAGAAACCAACTTAAAAATTCTTTAAATTAAGGGGGAGATTTATATACTGATTACTATTAGTTTAATTCACTTAAAAATTAAATTCTCACTAAATTTTCCCTTCCTAAAATTATAGATGAAATAGATACAATTGACAAGACCCTAGATGTTAAGGAAGAAGCCACACAAGTAATGGTATAAGAAAAAGAGCTAAAGGATCATGTAGTGATACAAATACCTCCTTAACACCATAATAAATACCATATATAGGAGTAAATCATGATAATAAATAGGTAGAACCTTTACCTTATCTTTCCTTCCTCTCTACATCTCAAATTTTATCTTTTTCTATCTTGGGGTTTGGAAAACTCTTAATTTTCTTTGGGGTTTCTCAATCTTGGAATAATATTAAGGAATATTAATAGAAATAATATGCAGTGATTTCTAATAAAGAAACACCATCCACCTTCTAATTTGGTATAACCCACTTGAACTACCTGACTAGGGGCAGTAAAAACCCAGCACCCGCTTGAGGGGTCTAAACCAAGCATTATCCCTCTTCTTTTCTCTCTCTATTTCCTTTTATTTATTTTTGATTCCATTTACCATTTTATTTATTTCTTAGGTATGAAGTGGATGTAGATAAGATATTAACTCAATGTTATCACTATATAATAAAATCAATTTGTGTCTTTCCTTTTCAATGATTTTTTTACCCTTGTATTTTTTAGATTAAATGAGGGGTAATTAAATTTAAGTGTGGAGGTGTCAACTTGCTTAGGTGTTTCTATGTGTTTTTCTTTTTGTTTTTCATTTTCATTTTTTAGTAACCTTGAGATTTAATGAATATTTATATAATTTTTCACTATTGAATTAATTTTGAGCAGTTTTTCTTGATTTTTAAATAAATATATTTTAAATTATTGTTTATGTAGAAACTCTTTTCATGGAATTTTATTTTTAAGAATTTTTATGAGTTTGATAAATTTTTGAAATCAATTCCCATGAAACACTAACTCAAAATAATTTTCCCCATCCTATGAGATATTATAAACCCATTTTACATATTATTCCTAATACCCACACTTTCTTGAGAGAAACTTGGATTTTATGTAGGAACCATAACTTTTGATTCTTATCTTTCAAATCTTTAGACTTCATAAAATGTGTTTGAAATGATTGAGGTATTTTTTTTCCTAACTATAATTGAACTTGAGACTTATATTCACATCTACCCTTGTTTATCCCTTAGAACCCAGGAATTTTCTTATAGGTTTAAGCCACATTACAAGTTGATTTTTCTTTACCTGCTTTCACTCTTAATAATTTTTCATGGATATTTCATGTTTGAGTATGGGGTAAGGTCATTTTATGTGTGTTATTTATGGTGTGCCTCATTATAGGGTAGTGTGCGATGTGTGTTTACATTTTGGGAATTTTAATGGGAAAGATTTAATTTCATTCATTGTGCTTCATTTGTATCATATTTTTTCTCCAAAAATTGAAAATAAAAATGAAAAGAAAAAATAAAAAAATAAATATGAGTTTGAATTTTTCATTATGATTACTTTTGTGACCTGGGCCCCTCTCAAAAATTTAGGGTATTTATTCATTGTATTTTATTGTCATCTCGTCATCAATGAAAAAATTTAATGCCTTGTTACCTTTCTATCAGGTAGGTTCTTATATTTTATTTTGGTTTCCCTTTTTCGTTGGGTGATTATTTTTATCCCTGAATTGGGAGGATTCCTGTGATGGTGAACTCATGGATTTTTTGTATTTTTAGCTTTTCCCCTAAACTTTTTTGTTGTTCTTTGGGTATTTAAATGATGTTTAATGGGGTTTCATGACATGTAATGTTGGTTGGACTCATCTCGTGTGTTGAATTCATAGCATGATAATTTACACATTGTGTTAGGGTTACATATCATGTAATGTAAAATTCTAGTTTTTAATTAAAAATGCAACACATTTTTCAGCAATAACTGAAAATAAAAGGGATTCACAATGTGTAAAATATTACACACCATGTAATTACCCAAGTTCCAATTTTAGTGTTTTATGCAGGTGGTTGAGGCTTCATTTTTTTTGTACCCTTATCCTCTCAGCCATATCTCTTACCCTATGTGATTTTGGGTGTCTTCCTTTCATCCATATTGATTTTTTTAGCAATTTATCAGTAGGGTTAGGCGCCTCATCTCTCTGGGTAATCCTTCATCTTGGTTTCTCTCTCATTGGTGGTTACAGCACCATTTTTTGTAGTTATTGGTAATTATATGGTGTTTTCTATCAATTCTTTTCAGTATTTAGTCATGAATTGTCTTATGAAGGTGGAACTTATGGATTCCAATCCCTGATATCAAAGATGGTTATGTTTTATATGCTTCTAAGGTAAATGGGTTTATTCAATTGCTCTAATTTCTTGAATTTCTTATAGTTCTTATTGATTACTTGATATTTGAAATGAAATTTTCATGTGTTGAAATTGAAAAGGGAATGGGTTCATGTTTTTAAGGGGGTTTTTCCTTGAAAATTTAATTGCATTGATTTTAAATGTAAAATGGATTTTCAAACCCTGGACCATATTGAGTTGGATTTGAAATTTTTTTATAAAAATGTGAGCGTGGTTTTTTAAACAAAAAATTTGACAAACATTGCACAATGGGAAACTTGGGTACATCAAGATAGAGGCACATGTATCCTTAGTGTGTGTCACACCACTAGGATGTAACCAAATATATTTGTATGGTCTATAGTAGGCATTGATGCTAGTTGGATCCAATTTTATGCCTTGTTTGACTTGTGAGTGTCTAGTACGTATTGTCTCATAGGCTAGAGCCAAGTTGGTAGGTGAATTGTTTCTTATGGTTGTTTATTATATAAATGTTTATTTCATGGATTTTTTCTCACATGTATATTTATATTTTTGTATCTTTACCTATTTGTATCTAGATTTGGAAAATATGGCATGCAATTTGTGAAAACACAGGGATTTTTTGAAAAAAGATTTCAAATTTATTTATTTATAGAACTTCTTGTAAAACTATTTAATTTTAAATCTTGGACTTGTGAATTCATGGAATAATATTGTGAGACCAGTGGATTCGAGAGTTATCAGTGTGAGGAATATCAGGAATTTGATGCATTTTCTTCAAGGAAAATTAGCATGGGAATCTATTGAGGGTCGTACTTTGTGGAGTAGATTCTATATTGAAAAGTAGGGAAATAATCTAAATTCAATCAGAGGGAACTCCTCCCATTTATGGAATTCCTTTTAAATCAATATTCCAGTGATTCAATGCCACTCATGATGGATTATTGGTCATAGTGATATCATCTTTTTTAATTGAAATTTGGTCGGTGAGGTCCTCGATTTCCCAGGGTGCCCCATGCCTAGCATGTCCTTTAGATAGGACAGAACATTTCCTTCTTTCATTAATGTGATCCTTGATCCTAATAATAGATTAGTCTATGAAATCATTGGCTTGGAAGAGTCCCCTGATGCATGCTTCTTCATAGATACCACCTCTTGAACTTTTTCAACCAAGGCTTATAGGAAGGATTTGGAAAGTAATCAAGTTATTGATTGATGGGGAGAGGTTATCTGGTGTAAGGTCATCCCTCTAAAATTCAATTTTTTGTCCTGGAGGTTCTATAACCATGCATTGTTTATGGATATGGTGGTCAAATGGAGAGGTATTCCTTTAGCTTCCATATTCTCTTGTTTCAGAATTCATCAAGGGGATTACACACCCCATCTCTTCCTCCATAGTGACTAGGCCTGGAAGATATAGAGTTTTCTGGGTGATTTCACTAGTTTTGTCTCTACAATATCATCCTTGGATGAAATTATTCAATAATGGTTTATCGGATCCAATAATAACAAGCACGAAGATAGGGCGTGCTCTATCCTCTTTGTAGTGGGATACTGGATCATATGGGCGGCAAGGAACTAGTCCCAGCATAATCCCCCCCTGAATTGGTTTTTGTGGTAAGAACTAGGACCTTAACTGTGGATCTTATAGGGCTTATAGACTAGTGGGAGAAATATCCCTCACTCAGTTTTATTATAGCCAGAAAGTACCCACCTACTCTGTCTAGACCATAGCCAATGGGTAAATGGGTAAGGTGGAACCCCCTCCCCACAGTCTCAAATTGAATATTTATGGATCTTATTCCAAAGGTCTCATGCGAGGAGGAGGTTTCATTCATGACTATATAGGATCCATATTACTCACCTTTAGATCCTTCTATGGGACTGGTGACTCTCTCAGGGCATAGGCATAGGCCATTCTTAATGGTCTTGACATGAGCCATTCTAATGGTATTTCCTTGTCTTTAGTGGAGATGGACTCAAAGATTATTTAGAGTTATTTGAAAGTTATTTCTTCTACTCCTTGGAACATCACTTACTTGATTCGAAAATGCAAGTCCCTCCTTCCATCTAGCACTGAGCTTTCCCACGTGTGGTGAGAAGGGAACCACTTGGATGATTGTTTGGACTCTAAGTCCTTCCATGAGGTCCCCTATAGGGTGTTTAATAGCATAGTCTCTATTACATCAAAGGGTGATGATATTTATATGGGTTATTCTCTAGGTCTCCACTTCTATAGGGCCACTTAATATTTTTTTTACTCTTATTCTCTCCTTTTAAATAAAATCTATGATATTGATGTGTGTGGTATCCTACTGAGCTCTATTACTCACACCCTACTTCTACCTATGGGTGGATGTATATCTTGTTTTATAGGATTAAGGTAAAGATACTATAATTTTGTATCATAAAGGATTCTATTTATGTTGTTGTTTCATTTTGAGATAGTTTTAAGGTGATGTATAGCCACATGGAGACTAGTTTTGTCTAGACTTGTCTTTTTTTTTTGGTTTAGCCTGTTTGGATCAATTGTATCTCCCATTATTTCCAATTTTTACTCTTTTTGTATGTCTTTTTTACCTTATATACAAGACTAGTTTTGTTATCTTTGTTTTACCCCACCTTATGATGGGATAACTTGGGTGAATAGTCTGGTTGACCTGGGTTGGTTTGTTACAATTTGGTATCAGATCTATACTCAACCTAAAGTTTGTCAGCACTACCTGGGTTGTTTCTATGACTTGGGTAGATAGGAGTAGGATCATCAGAATTTGGATAGTGGGTGAGGAAAATGGTCATGTCCAACTCAATCCTGTTATTGAATCTGAGTTTCCAGGGGTGGTTGTAAAATCTTTACTAAGTCCAAGACTATGTATTTAGGTTCATTTGAATAAATTGTATGGGAATTTTATTTAAATTAACCTGTATATGATGTCTAAGGACTTGGTGTGTGTAAATTCATTTGAACAAACTATGTGGGGAGTTTATTTAGATGGACCTTTTCCTTTAAAAAGGTGTTACCTTTTTGTGGTAGGATTTATAACTACTTTAAATTCTTATTGTTTTAAAGCATGGTTTTGGATTCTTGTTTTAGTTTTATAATTTTGTAATTTCCTCATGGATGATTATTATTGTATTTTTTTAACGGACAATACCTCCTAGAAGATCTCTTCCAAATACAAGAGGGGAAGCCGAGATGTGGGTTCCACGGGCAAATCTTATAGTGGACCCTTCTTTGGTTGAAGCAGTTATCTATACCATTCATACACTGGGGTTAGTGGGTGTAGCGAACCTAGGATTGGCATTAGATCATGGTTTGTAATTTACCAAGAAGCATCCACCTATCTTATATGTTGAAAAAAGGACTATAAAAGTTAGAGTAGTAGCTTGAACGCATTGATAGGATCTCTAAATTTTTAAATACTCTTAAGGATTCTTATGTGGGTTTTGCTACATATATGCTCGAAGGACCAGGAAGAAGAAAGTGGGACTCAATGGTGTAATCTAAGTTTCAAAAAGGTATTTCATGGGTTTATTTCAAGAAAATATTTAATCAGCGGTTTTATACTATGAATTTATGTTCAAAAAAGACTTGGGGTTCTTAACATTAGATTAAGGGGATCATACCATTCTGGATTATTCCAAACACTTTACAAAGATGGTGTATCTGGCACTAGAGCTTGTCACTAATGATTACCTGAAGGCTTGTAGGTTCGAGATGGGGATGATGGATGATGTTTGGTCAATGATTGTCCTTTTGTGCCTTCTGATATTTTTAGAGGTAGTGGATAAAGCATCTTCAGCTGAGGAAGACATAGTTGGAAGGACAAACTTGGGTGGAGCTTCAGTGGGTGCAACAACTTTCCAGGGTGATTCTTCTGGCCACAAAAGAAATCACAAGAGCGGTTAGTTTTCTATAGGACCAGTTTCAGGAGCTTCTATAGGGAAGAAATAGGTTATTTTCTACCAGTGTGGAAGGCATGGTCACACTAGGCCTTAGTGTACAGAGGCTCCTAGAAATTTTCATCTTTGGGGTCGATCTGTCCATCTGAAGCGTTTATTTGATAAGATGTCCCAAGGTAGTAAAGTGGGATCCACTTTCACCAAGGTTTTATAGGTTCATGTTGATGCATCCAAGGGTGGTGGGTCTTATTCTTAGGACAAATGGGATTTCTATGTGGCTAATTCTGGACAGCTTTATGTAGCTAAGTGTGATCCAGAGGAATCTGAAGCAGAGACATCTACTGTTAGAGGTACGGTGCTTATTTCATCTTATATAGTGCTAGATTTGTTTGATATAGGTGCTACTCATTATTTTATATCATCAAAGTTGGTTGAAGTGTTGGTTTTGTGTTCAAAGTTTTTTTTATTGGATATTTCCATGCCTTTGGGAAAGAGGTTTAAATAGGGTTTCAAATGCCCCATGTGATGGGTGGTGATGGGTGACTTTGAGGTGGTTTGGGAATTCATAGTGCTTGATCTTGACATCTTTGACTTAATCCTTGAAAATAATTGGATGATTAGTGTAAAGGCCCAGATATAATATTATCACTATCGGGTATAGTTCTTATTTACTGATGGGGTCACTCATGTTTTCCATGGTGAGTGTGAATCTAGATCGAGAAGGTCAAGTCTGGTTGTTCATTATGCTAGTTTAATCTCATTCCATTTGTCATAAATGTTTCTTTATGCAATTGACTCATTCTTGGGTGGTCAGCTACCTGTTGTTGTGTGTGCATTCCCCAAGGTCTTTCTGGATCATTTTTTTAGTTTTACACCATAGATAGAGGTCAATTTTACTATTTACTTATTACTTGGAACAATGCTCATTTATATATTATCCTATCGAATGGAAACTACTGAGTTAGTAGAAATTAAAGTATATCTTGAGGACCTAGAGGTGAAATTATTTATTCGTCCAAGAATGACACTGTGGTCTTTTCTTGTACTCTTTACTAAGAAGGAAGATGGAAGTCTTAGACTTTTTATTGACTATCGAAAGTTGAATTGGCTGACCATTAAGAATGAGTATCCTTTACCCATAATTGATGATCTATTTGATCTGTTTAGGGGGTCTTGTTGGTTTTCTAAGATTAAATTATGGTCGGGGTACCACCAGTTGAGATTCCGAGAATAGGATATACCCAAGATAGTGTTTCAGAGTCTATATGGGAATTTTGAGTTTCTGGTTATTCCATTCGGACTCACTAATTCTCCTGTAATATTCATGTCTTTGATGAACTGAATATTTCATCGGTTCTAGAAATTTTTTTTGTTGTGTTCATATAAGATATATTGGTGTACTCCAAGATAGAGGAGGATCATAGAGACCATTTGAATATCATTCTTTGAACTTTTAGGGAACATTATCTATATAGTAAGCTTTCTAAGTGTGATTTTTGGATCCAGGAAGTAAATTTTTTGGGGAATGTGATATCTGAGAGGGGCGTCTCATTTGATCCTGAAAAGGTGCAAGAAATTATGTATTGAGAGCATCCTAGAAATGTGTTTAAGATCTAAAGCTTCTTGGGTTTGGTAGGATACTATAGATGGTTTTTTTGTGACTTATATAAGCTCACGTGTTTGATGAAATGTTTAACCCATAAGGGTGTAAAGTTTGAATGGAATGAAAAGTTTCAGATATATTTTGAGGAGCTGAAGAGAAGGTTGACTTCAGCACCAATTTTGATTCTTTCAGTACAGGGTTTGGGTTATGATGTTTTATGTGATGCTTATAGTATGGGTTTGGGATGTTTCTTGATTTAGGTGAAATAGTTTGTCTTATGGATCATTCTAGTTATTCCCTCATGTAGAGAACTACTCTACCCATGATCTTGATTTGGAAGCTATTATGCATGCATTAAAAATGTGGCGTCTCTATCTCTTTGGAGAGTGGGTTACGGTATATTCTAATCACAAAATCGTGAAGTATATTTTCAATCATATTAATATGAACTTAAGATAGTTAAATTGGGTTGAGTATCTTCATGCCTTTGATTTTTATAATGTATATACCCCTGAGAAAGAGAATGTGTTGGTTGATGTGTTGAGTGGAGAATTACTGACACAAACCATGAATAAATCAGTTGAACAGTGGTCTCTGGTGAGTTTTTTTATTAAAATGAGCTTGGGAGTGGAGGAGGTTGGTGGATAGGTGTTCATGGATTAAATAAAAGTTGGCTCATCTTTTAATGAGTGATTCAACTTGAGCATATTATAGACACCGAGAGAAAATGATTATAATAAATCCTAAATGGTGGGGAGACCTCGTGCGAGTTGCCTTGGTCTCCCAATAGAGATTTTTACTTTTGTAGTAGGTTGGTTTTTTCGTTTTCATTAAGGAATGGGTTTACAGATAGCAGACACCAATCTTTTTGTTCTATGCACCCTGGGACTATAAATATGTACCACGATTTGATACGTCAGTATTAGTGATTGGGGATGAGGCATTCAGTTGCAGAATTTGTATCGCGGTGTCTTACTTGTCAAAGAATTGAGGTGGAACACTAGAGACCTATAGGTTTATTTTATCCTTTACCCATTCCATTATGGAAGTGGTATGATATTTCCATAGATTTATTCATTGGTTTACCATGAGCTTCTAGTGGGGAGGATGTGATTTGGGTGATTATTGACAGACTCACTAAATCAACGCATTTCTTTCCAATAAAGGAAATGAAAAAAATGGAAAAGATTAGGGAATTGTATGTATGAGAGATTATGAATCTTCATGGGTTTCTATTAGTAGTTATTTCTAACAAGGACTTGATGTTCACATCTATATTCTAGAAATTTTTTCAGGAGGCAATGGGTTCCCAGTTGAAATTGAGCACGAATTATCATCCACACATGGATGGATAGATAGAGAAGGTTATCCAGGTTCTTGAGGATATTATTCGGGCTTGTGTTCTCAATTTAGTTGGATATTGGGATAGACATTTTCCTTAGGTTGAGTTTTCTAATAAAATATTTATCAGGATTTGATCAGGAAGGTGCCTTTTAGGATTTTTATGGGCATCCATGTCGATCTCCCTTATGTTTGGTAGAGTTAGGAGAGTGATCCTTGGTTGGGCTAAGTATTTTTCAGGAGATGAAAAAATTAGTTCAGATGATATAGAGGCATTTGATTATGGAACAAAGTCATCAAAAATATTATTAGGACCATCATCATTGGTTGCTGGAGTTTGAGGTTGGTGATCGACTCTTTCTTATAGTTTCACCTCGCTTGGGACATCATCAGTTGGGTAAGCAGGGTAAGTTGGTACCGAGGTTTGTGGGATCCGTTGGGATCATTGATTGACTTTGGAGGGTGGCCTATCAATTTTTGTTAGCATCTCGATTTATTTTTATACATGATGTGTTTCATGTTTCTCAGTTGAGGAGGTATATACTAGATCCTTCCCATGTGATTAGATAGGAGGATGTTCTTCTTAATCCCAATACCACTTTGGTTGAGAAGCCAATTCGGATTATGGATTTCCAGGATAAGGTACTACGTGGTAAAACGATTCCCCCAGTATGAATGTTGTGGTAGTGAATATAGGATAACCATAAGACATGGGAGTGTGAGTCGTTGATGAGGCAGCAATGGCTTACTCTTTTTTCAGATCTAGGATCTTGATCTCTTTTTGGGGATAAAAAGATTTTATGTTGGGGAGATTGTAACGCCTTGTTACCTTTCTATCAAGTAGGTTATGATCTTTGTTTTTGGTTTCCCTTTTTCATTGGGTGGGTATTTTCAGCCCTGAATTGGGAGGATACCTTTGATGGTGAAGTCAGGGATTTATTGTATTTTCATCTTTCCCCCTAGGTTTTCCTATTGTTTGTTGGGTGGTTACACGATGTGTAATAAGGTTTCATGATGTGTAATTTTGGCCAGACTCATCCCGTGAGTTGAGTTTACTGTGTGATAATTTACACCTCGTGTAAGGGTTACATGTTATGTAATGTGAAAATATATTTTTTAATTAAAAATGTGACATGTTTTTTGGCATAAATTAAAATAAAAAAGAATCATAATGTGTAAAATATTACACACCATGTAATTCCCCAAGTTCTAATTTTTAGGGTGTTGTACGGGTGGTTGAGGCTTCATTTTTTTTGAAGCCTTCTCCTCTCAAACATAGCTCTTACCCTAGGTGATTTTGGGTGTCATCTTTCCATCTGAATCGATTCATTCAGTGATTGAACAATAGGGTTAGGCTCTTCATCTCTCTAGGTAATACTTCTTCTCAGTTTCTCTCTTGTTGGTGGTTGCAGCACCATCTGTTGTAGGGATTGGTAATTAGATGGTGTTTTCTATCAATCCTTTTCAGTATTTAGTCATGACTTATCTTCCAAAGTCATATCTTCAGGTTTCTAATCCCTGTTGTCAAATTCGATTAGGTTTTCTATGCTCTTGAGGTAGGTGGATCTATTCAATTGTTCTAATTTATTGAATTATTTATAGTTATTATTTATTCCTTGAGATTTGAAATGGAATTTACATGTGTTGAAATTGAAAAGGGAATGGTTCATGTTTTAAAGGGGTTTTCCTTGAAAATGGATTTTCCTTGATTTGAAATGGAAAATGTATTTTCAAATCCTAAAACAAATTGGATTGTATTTGAAATTGTTTTATAAAAATGTGAGCATGGTTTTTAAAATAGAAATTTATAAACATTTCACAGTGGGAACCTTGGGTATGTCGAGATAGATACATGGGTAGCCTTAGTGTATGTGACACCACTATGAGGTATTGTATTGTATATCGATGTTATATGGGAGGCACGATATTAGTTGGATCCAATTTTATACCTTGTTTGGATTGTGAGTGTTTAGTATGTATTTTCCCATTGGCTAGAGCCCAGTTGGTAGGTGCATTGTTGTTTCTGGATATTTATTCCATTATAGTTTATTTTATGGATGTTGGATCACATATATATTTATATTTTGGTATCTTTAACTATTTATATCTGGATTTAGAAAATATGGCATGTAATTTTTGAAAACTTAAGGATTGTTTGAAAAAGGATTTCAAATTGATTTATTTATAGAAATTATTGTAAAAATATTTTGTTTTAAAGTTTATACATGTTCATTTTGTTATTAGAACTTGTATAGATCTTTTGGTGGTATCCTACTAGGCTATGTTCCTCACACCCTAATTTTACCTATGGGTGGATGTAGACATTTCTTTGTAGAATTAAGGTAAATGGAATATCATTATGTAGCATTTAGGCTTCTCTTTACATTGATGTTTCGTTTTGGGATAGTTTGGAGGTGGCGTTTAGTCACATGGAGATTAGTTTTATCTAGGACTTTCTTTTTTTCTGGTTTAGTCTATTTGGATCAGTTGTATCTCTCATTGTTTCTTCTTTGTACACTGGTTGTATGTCTTTTTTTTCTTATATATGACACTAGTTTTTTTATCTGTGTTTTACCCCACATTATGATGGGCTAACTTGGGGGATTGGTCTAGTTTACCCAGGTTGATCTGTTACAAAAAAAAAGAAAAATAAGAAAAATAAAAAAACAGGTGAATTTGAATGAAATATTTCTTTGCATTCATTTCTTAACTCATGTGTCATGTCAAAGGGTGTGTGGTGTACATTTTTAAGGGGACTTGATTGAGGATTGTCCTATGTTTTCACGTTAATATTTATGCAATGATACTTAAGAGTTCAACCTCCTATTTTTAGCCTTTGAATTTTTAAATTCTTTACCCATCAACCCATAGCCACTAAAATAACCTTGAAAAGGTCTCATGATTGAAAATATTTTTATGTATCATGATGTGGAGAGATGATAATTGTTACAAGCTTATAGTGATACATGAAATTTACAAGTGTGATCATAACTCCATATTTCATTTCTCTTGAGTAAAGAGTGGCATAAAATTTCAAATGTGAGGTAAGTGTGATTAATCCATAGATGGATTTTTAAGGTTGAATGAATTTAAATGTGATGGATTAAAATTAAAGGGGATTGTTTTTCATATATTATAAATGATGGAATTTTATTTTGGAAATGATCTTGGGAAGTTTTTCACTTTTTATTTTGGTGTGTATTTTGATTTTAATATTTTATGATTTCCCAGGAGTACAATGTTTAAGTATGGGGGAATCTACAAAGCCAATATTTTTAATAATTTTACTTTAAATTTTAATGTTTTTAATCCCAAAAATGTTTTATTTTATGGTCAATTGTAATATTTTTAGGTTTTAGTAGTAAATTGATCTTAATTAAAAAAATGGCCTAATTTTGGATTTTCAACTATATTTATTTACTTTTGTAATTTAGCCATAAATTTATTTTACCCAAATTGAAAAAAAAAATAGTATTCTATGTTTATTGGGATAAATTTCATAAAACTGGTCCTAGATCTAAATACAACTATTTGAGGGCAAAAATGAGCATTCAAATTAGATCTTAGAATTTGTGCCTAGATCTGGAGACTTTTAAATATTGGACCATATATCCCAAATGGAAAAACTAATTGAGTTTAAAATTGACATGGAGATATAAAATAGGTGGAGGAACATTTTTCATAACTATGGACACATATGATTTTGGATCCTTCAAGGTCATAAATGCATGGTAAATAAAAGAAGAGGAATACAAGGAGTCTTCAAACCAAAAATAATTTATTTCGCAATTTGGCTTTATTTTCACTAAACATGTCCAAATAGGATGATATTTTGTGTATTCAAGAGAAATATATAAGGGAAAAACTTTATAGAAGGAAAATTTTCCCAATTTTGATATTTAATATGTGTACCATGCTCAAAATTTTGGAGGAAAAATAAGTTAACGCTCTCCTTATAAATTTAAACTTCCATAACCTTTCAAAGGATCAGATGTTACAATAAGTATTTTACAGGAGTTTTGTTAATATTTTTTTCTTTTAGTTTTTATTTTGTAGCTTTGTTTTTTTTTCTTCTCATTATATAATTGTTGGTTCTAGGTGTAGTGGAAGAATTGCGGTAGAGGGAGATATATTAAAATTTCTTTTAATAATCATTGCCTGAAACCAAGAGCGAGGATATTGTATGTCAAATTTATAATTAATTTATTTAATATTTGAAGAAATAAATACTTGGGCTTAGGAACCTTCTTCATTGATGATTTTTGATCATCTGAAAAGGCCCTTCTGGATTTTATTTGTTGCTCTTGTGAGGATCCAAGGATAGAATCCATTTAGCGGTGATCCATGCATGCTCCAATGCTCTCCGAGCAATGCCACTTGTTCTCTGGGTGCTAGAACGGTGAATCAAATGTCTTACATTTTTCATTCTTGATTTCTCATTCTTTGGTCTTGAAGAAATTATCTCTTGGGTTTCTCATTCTTGAGAGGGAGATAGGAGGAGGAGTTGAGAGAGAATTCGTTGTGTGCAACAATTATCTATTCCCAAATTTGGAATTGGTTTCGAATGCTTTACACAATAGACATAGTCGTCTATTTATAGATTTGGGATTTTGGTTACAAAATTTAATTTCATAATATCCATTAAATATAATTATAACTATTAATGAAATCCCATGCCATATAATAATAATATTATTATTTTTTTGTGCACCAACTTACACAAAATAGATAAATAATATTTATCGGATTGTAAATGATTATTTTATCACTAAACACGGTCTTGGTCTGTTCGAACTCCTCTTGAATTTATTGAATAATCGAATAAATATTTTATTCTCTTAAATAAATATTTTATTCAAAAACTAGTAAATAAATATTTATAAAATATTCAATAAAATAAATAAATATATTTTATTCACAATCCGATGAATAAATATTTATATAATTTATACGATCAATATAACTTGAAAAAAATTATTTCTAAGTCTTGAGAATAATATTTATTCCATTAATTAAATTTAAATAAAATTTAATCGACGTAACACCCCACGATTTCACGGTACGTTTCCATTTGAATAATGCAATAGCATGCGTTGTACGCAACTTGGAGTTTTAACACACCACGACCAATCAAACTAGCCGTTATGAATAGTAATACCCACTTTTTGAAATTTTATAAATTTTATCTTTCAAAATGGACTTCATTTTTGGATTTTGAATATCGAATTTAGCTTAGGGTGAATTTTTGGTATTTTTCTGAAAACTTTCCATTTTTGATGAATAGTGAAAAAACACTACGTTATTGGTTAAAACCGACCTTTTAATTTAAATAATTAGTTATTTTATTTTAGGTCAAAATAGAAACATAATACCTATATATGTTCAACGTAATTCATTGCAGTCATTTTATAATAAGTTTAAATATATAAAATTTTATCAAACTTTTTACCGTCTTTTACCCACCTCCTAGGAGCATTTGTAAATTTGTATAAAACTTAGTTTTACCACTTCTGTGAATTGAATTTCAAAAATCCTAGAAACACAGTTAATATCATTAAGTAAAATGTGGTTCAATAAGATGAAAATAATTTTTGGTGAATAGTAACTTTTGACTTTTATTTACCATGGTTAGAAGTAAATAGGGTAATTGAGGGTAAAAATGATATCATAATTACCCTAAAACATGTCCTAATTCTATTGGATAAATATAATACGACAAAAAACAACCTTAGGAATAAAATATGATTCTCTTTGGTCCACTTGGATTAGATTAGGACATTTATTATTCTTTTATTTAAAGAGGAGTTAAAAGAGTTAAAATCAAAGTTTAATAACTAAAACATTTTTAATATAGGGTTATACATAAGAAAAATTAGGCTATAAATATTCATTAGAAATATAAAAATATTTCCTGAATAATGGTATTTTATTTATAATTTTTAGACATTATAAAATTAAATTTATTTATGACACGATGATGATGAAGTAATTACCTTATTAATGAAATATTAAAATAATTGATATTATAAATATCCAAATAAATCTAATTTGATAATTTTAATGAATTACACTAATTTTATAGGTTAATATGACATGTTAGGGTTTATTAAATTAATTTTATTCTAATTAATAATGGTATTATGAATTTAACAAAAACAAAATACCAAATAGTGTCAAAATTGACATAAAAGAGTTTTCAAAACAAATGTTAACTGATATTCTATTCCTAAAAATATAAGGTTTGGCCAAAGGGATTAAATAATATTATATATGTCATTAATTAACCACTTTAGGTTCTCTTGGAAGTTTATAGTAAGTTTATTAACCATATAATATAAAAATACAAAGAGACATGGTAAATGTCAAACTATTTAACTAAGAGTTAAATCTAAAAGATAAGGTTAATATAGTGACCCAAAACTATCTAAAACCTATTAATTGAGTTTTTTTAGACCCATACCCACCTTATACTCAAAATAAATCATTTTTGAGCCATTATAAACCGAAAATTATTTTATTATAAAATAATATTTCAATCTTTTCCTAAGGTGCCCCTCACCCCTCTTAAAAAAGGGGCACTTCCCCTTCTCCAAAATTCACACCTTCAAAGCCATTTGAATCTGCCAAAACCTGTCCAAATATCCTATTAACTATACTCCATTAATCCTAGAATCCTTAATTTAGTCATAAATCCAACCTAAGTATCCCTTTTTATCAAATCAAAAATGAAGAACCCGAAGAAGAGGTAAATATTTCATCACCTCTTTCAAATTCTTTTCTTCTTCCACTTCCTCTTTCTTTGTTGTTTCCATTCTAAAATAATAAATCCAGTATCTTCTATATACTGTGATGTTATTATAAAAATGTTATTACCATATTCAGTATTCTATCCATCCTATAAATGACAAAGTCGCCATACGTGCGTACGTACGGATTACCGTCTCCACGTCGTGGTGTAGTTTGTTATTAAAACACTTCATCATTTGGATGGGTATAATAATGAGTATAAATGATGTAAATAATAAATATAACATGATAATTATTATGTATATATGATATACCATCCAATTATATAAGATTTTAATATCAAAATAATGATATTGTCGCTCGTGCGTACGTATGGATTACCGTCTCCACGAACGCAATGAGATTCATTCCCCATCATATCCATTCAAGGCTAATTTTCATTTGATGATTAAAAAATAATTTTTAAAGACTTAATATCATTCTGAATATTAATAAGATATATCCTATCCATAACAAACATTACTTACATAAGAAATTATATAAAGGAAAACGAATCAGTTAACACCCGTAACGATGATACTACTGAAATATCATTAACAAATCAATATTAGAAGATCATATATGATATCATATTAATGTATATGGTTATTGTATAATTTAATAACAATTATTTAACCATTATACAGAAGGTTAACCTACCCTTGACCAAGGAAAAGTACAAGGTAAGGGTTAATTTCACAATCTCTTTATTATCCAAGGTTGTTTTAATGTAAGTATCTACTGGGACCTCTTTATCATCCACATCTGTGTTTTATTAAAAATGTATTTCAAAAAAATTACTATTTACTATACAGTGGGTTAAATATATTTATACCCTTATTTTAACTTATATGTTTTGAAATGAATCTTTCTGTCGTTTTCCAAACAAGGTACTTTATGACCTTTTCGACAAAATTAAGGTAAGAATGTTTTTTTTAACTTATACGGCGGGTGTGGCTATTTTCTGCCGTTATAACATCGTCAAAGAATCCATTACAATCTTATAAGAATATTTTCAAAATAAATGTTTTCTTTTATAATTATATGACTTTTAAATGATTTCAAAATAGAATTATGTACTTCTCTAAAAAAAGTTTTGATTTCATCTATGTCAACACCCTTTGATGGATTTTAAGCTTATTTGAAGTTGATTTATTATGGTACAAAACTTCATTATTATATTGAAGGTTTTGTGATATTTTTGACTGTGGATGTGTTATTTTTACACCATTCATGGTTTATGGATAAAGTATTGACATTTCGTATGCTAGTTTTAATATGAATGTTTATGTTATGTTTAAAAATTTTAATATGAGGAATGCATTGGACTTATTAAGTGACGAGTGGAGCCCGTTGTAGCTTCTCGATGCATAGATAGGTCTCATGAGACAAACTAATGTCTTGGCACAAGGCCTTGAAAAAATCTTATTTGTATTCTTGGCACAAGGCCTTGACTATGTGGTTATGAATTTGGGCATTATGCATTCCATCATTATGAAAGTGGCTATTGATATTGCATGTGATTATTCGACGAGGAGAATATCCATGTGAATAATTAAATGGAATTATTTGATTTTATTTTTTCCATATTATTCTGAAGTTAAAGTTTAAAAGGCTTTTGTTTTATTCTTATACATTTCCTTAAATGTTTATGATTATTTACGAAAGTTTCTGCTATATTGTTATCCTTACTGAGCATCTGAGCTCACCCCTTTCTATGTTTTATTTTTCCCAAGATGTGAAGAAGTATTTTATGGTTGACCTGTAGGGATAGGCTAAGGATATAAGTGTTTTCAAAAGGGGACAAAATGTTTTTGATGGTTTTATTTCATGATGTAATGTAAAACTTATGAATGTATCTAGTACTTCCAAGGCTACTAAACTGATCGGTATTTCGGGACATGATTCCTTATATCATGCCAATGTTATGTAATAATGCACCAACTCTAGGTAACTGGGGTCGGGGCATTATAGTTGGTATCAAAGGAAGTTTATTACAAACCTTGGAAGCTATATTTAGATAAACTCTGATTAGAGAACATTACCCTAAGATAGACTTTGAGGATTAGTATAGAAGAACTTCCTAGAATTTTGGTAATGTAGATATTTTATAAGTTTTCTAAACAATAAATCTCTATCTGAATATGAGCAGGTAGAGGTGGCTCTGACACAAATATACCTAGGGGTAAAACCTGAAAATGCTACTTTGAGATAGACTCGAACAGGAACTGGTGCACGACAACGGGCCTTATTGCACTCTTGGTTACGACACTCCCGGGGGATATGCTTAGGATAATTATAATTTTCTTTACAAACCATTATGAAGGGTTTATGAGTATATACTTCCTCAAAGAAAACATTTTTATGATTATGGATTATATCCATAAACTGTTCAATTTATGTTAAGTGTTTTACAAGTTTGGAATTATGTATTGAGATTCATAAACTAATCTAGTGTATGCAATTATTTAGAAATGGCGCCTAGTGGAAGTAATTGAAACTGTATCAACACACGTAATCCATATAGGGATTTCCCTCCTACTCAAGATAATTATAGTAGAGCAGGTGATGCAACTGGTGCTGATCAGCTAACCACCATACTGGGACAACTCACTCAGGTTATGAATAATAACCTTACCTGTATGGAGCACCCTGATCCACAACTTATAGGATCAATGTTAGACCAATTAATGAGGAAACAACCACTAATATTCAATGGGACTACAAATCCATTTGTAGCTGAGCAATGGATAAGTTCCTTAGAGAAAATATTTCATGCTTTGGGGAGTATAGAAAGGGAGAAAGTTGTCATGGCAGTTTATCGCCTAACTGGAGATGTTGATCAATGGTGGTCATTGATTCAAAACACAAAGGAGGATGAAGAAGTATTGAGTATGTAATGGAGGGATTTTAAAGAGCTTTTCTTAGAAAAATACTTTCCTCATGACCATTGAGCGGATATGGAAATACAATTTCTAAGTCTGAGGAAAAAAGAGGATGAGAATGTTGCAAAGTATGAGGCTAACTTTACAAGGTTAGAAAGGCATGCTGAAGATTATATACATAACCCAAGAAGTAATATTGATCATTTTTTGATGGGTTAAAACCATTTCTCCATCAATCATTAGTCTCATAATCCTTTTGTGTCGTACGAAGATATTGTCTCATTTACTATCAAGACAAAAAAGTAATTCTCTAAGTATTATGACTTTAAAAGAAAATAAAGAGAAGAAGAGATATTCTGAACACTCTGTAAATGGAAATAAGGGGAATAAGGGAAAAGTTGAATATCCATTCTATAGTAAATGTGGGAAGAAACACCCTGGTACTTGCCTAAAGGGAATGGGATTCTGTTACAAGTGTGGTGAAAAGGACCACCAAGATCGTGATTACAAGGGGAAGAAAGAGGCTGTCAATGTTGAATGCTACAATTGTATAGAAAGGGGGAATTATGCAAATGAATGTCCTAAGCGCCAAGGAAACTTACCTCAGAAAATTCCAAGGGATCAAGGACAAGCTTATGTTATCACTACTACTGAGGTTGAAGCTTCGAAATACATGGTGGCAGGTAATTTAATGGTTTCCTCAAGTTTAGAAAATGATTTATTTGATTATGGATCATTGCATTGTTTCATATCTTCCCATTTTGGTAAGAAAATTAGATATTTCCAATTTGATTTAACAAGGGAGTTGTCAATAAAAACTCTTAAGGGAAGTATCATTGCAACAAAGTTTTGTGAATCAGTTCCCATTATGGCATATAAATGTTATTTATTTTCTAATCTCATCGTCATACTCATGATTGAATTTGATATAATCCTCAGTATGGATTGGTTTTTTGGACCATGATGAGAAAATTTATTGTAAGTATAAGGAGGTTATGATTCTAGATGATGATAAGGAGTACCTTATCTTTAGAGCAAAAATGTTACCACCTGATTCTTATCTAGATCCACCCCCAGTAGCTCTACTAAATTCAATTATTAGGGAAGAAGAGAATGAAATTACTATGGGTGAGGAAAAGAATTTTCAAATAGAGGATGTACCTATTGTGCAATATTATGTTGATGTGTTTCCAGAGGATTTACCCGGACATCCTCCAGAATGAGAAATTGATTTTTCCATTGATTCAATTCCTAGTTCAAGGCCCATATAGAATAACCTTTATAGAATGGCCACTATGGAATTAGTGGAACTAAATAAACAACTAGAGGAATTGAGTAATAAAGGATTTATTTTCCCTAGTTCTTCTCCATGGGGATCCCCTGTTATTTTTGTTAAGAATAAATATGGATCTATGAGGTTGTGCATTGACTACAGGGAGATCAATGTTATAACAATAAAGAACAAGTATCCCCTACCTCGCATTGATGATTTATTTGACCAACTTCATGGAGCTAAATATTTTTCAAAGATTGATCTTTGATCTGGATATCATCAGTTATGCATGAGAAAGGAATACAAACCAAAGACAGCATTTCGAACTAGGTATGGGCATTACGAGTTTACAGTAATGCCTTTTGGACTGACTAATGCACCCTATGTTTTCATGGATCTAATGAATAGAGTTTTCAAGGAATATCTTGATGACTTTGTAGTGGTATTTATTGATGATATCCTATTATACTCCAAAATCTATGAAGATCATGAAAATCACTTGTTCACCATTTTGAAAACCCTCAGAAGAAATAAAATATACGGGAAATTTAGAAAGTGTGAATTTTGGATTCAGGAGATTTCTTTTCTTGGCCATATTATCTCTAAGGATGGAATCTCCATTGATCCTTCTAAGACAAGAGAAATCCAATAATGTCCAACACTGATGAGTATAACTGAGGTATGCAGTTTTATTGTTTTAGCAGGTTATTATCGGCATTTCGTCCAGAATTTTTCCCGATTGGCTAACCCATTAACCAATCTCACATGTAAAGGGGTTAAATTAGTTTGAAAAAAAGAGTGTGAAGAATTTTTTGAAGAATTTAATAGAATATTAGTCAATGCTCCTATCTTGAATCTACCATTGGGGAATGGTGGGTATGTTATTTATAGTGATGCATCAAAGAAAGGACTTAGTTGTGTCCTTATGTAGAATGATAGGGCTATTTTCTATGCATCATGACAGTTAAAAATTCATGAGAAAAACTATAATACTCATGATCTTTATTTAGAAGTTGTAATCTTTGCTTTGAAGATATGGAGGCATTATCTCTATGGTGAAAAATGTGAGATATATACCGATCACAAGAGTTTGAAGTATATTTTCTCACAGAAATAACTCAACATGCGGCAAAGGAGATGGCATGAACTACTCAAGGATTATGATTTCACAATACACTACCACCCAGGGAAGGAAAATAAGGTGGAAGATGCTTTGAGCAGAAAGGATCATGGAGTTTTGAATAAGATGAGAGCTGAAAGGGATACTATTTTCATAGATCTAATGAAAA
The DNA here is from genome assembly GCA_963277665.1 of Viscum album. Lineage (NCBI taxonomy): Eukaryota > Viridiplantae > Streptophyta > Magnoliopsida > Santalales > Viscaceae > Viscum > Viscum album. The sequence continues at coordinate 21,637,075 of OY728164.1, forward strand.
TGGATATGGGAATAATCATGGATGGTGAAACATCAATACTTTTTTAAATGGTTGTCAAACCATCTTTACTAGAAATGATAAAAAGTTCTCAGGCTTATGATGAGGAGTTTCAAAAGAAAATTAAAGTTGTGAACGATGGGAGATTGATCAACTTCATATATGAAGACGGTATTTTGAAATTTGGGAAGAGACTTTGTGTTGTTGATATACCTGATCTAAAAAGGGAATTGTTAGATGATGTTTATAGCTCCAATTTCTCTATACACCCTAGTAGCACTAAGATGTATAGAGATTTGAAGGAATATTTTTGGTGGGCAACATGAAGAGGGAGATTGCTGATTTTGTGTCAAGATGTATGGTTTGTCAACAAGTGAAATCTGGAAGGCAACATCCTGGAGGAGTCATGCAACCTCTTACCATACCTGAGTGGAAATGGGATAATATTACGATGGACTTTTTCATGGGACTACCAAAGACTCCTAGAAGTAATGATGCAATATGGGTCATTCTTTATCGTCTTACCAAGTCAACACATTTTCTTTCTATAAGATAAGATTTACCACTTGAACGTCTAGTAAGACTATATATTAATGAATTTGTAAGACTTCATGGAGTACCCTTATTGATTGTTTCTAACCATGATCACCGTTTTACATCAAGATTCTAGAAAAGTCTTTAGAAAGCTCTGGATATTGAACTTCATTGGAGCACTGCCTACCACCCTCAAACTGATGGACAATCAAAATGGACTATTCAAACCTTAGAAGACATGTTGAGATCTTGATCACTTGACTTTCAAGGTATGTGGGATCAATATTTACCTCTGGAAGAATTTTCCTATAACAATAGCTTTCATTCAAGTATCCAGATGGCACCATATGAAGCGTTATACGGAAAGAGATGTAGCACACCAACTTTTTAGGATGATGTTGGTGAAATAAAACTTGTAGGCCAAGAACTTGTTGAGGAAACAATGGAAAAGGTTAAGGTAATCCAAACCCACATCAAAGCAGCTCAAAGTAGGAAGAAAATATATGTCGATAACCGAAGGAAGGATTTGAAATTTCAAGTAGGTTATCATGTTTTCTTGAAGGTATCTCCATGGAAGGGGATTATATGATTCAGTAAGAAGGGTAAATTGAGTCCCAATTACATCGGACCTTTTGAAATTCTAGAACGAATTGGGGCTTTATATTACCATTTGGAAATGCTGCCAAGTCTCTCAAAAGTTCATGATATGTTCCATGTATCACTGTTGAGAAAATACATGCCTGACCCAACGCATGTACTCACCTATGAGGAATTAGAACTGGAACCCGATCTATTTTATTGCAAAGAACCTTTCAAGATTCTTGATATAAGAGAATAAGTGTTGAGAAACTAGATGACTCATCTGGTAAAAGTTTTATAGAGAAGCCATAAGATGGAAGAGGCAACGTGGGAACCTGAGGAACTTATGATGAAGAACCACCCGAATCTTTTTATGCAGTAATATTCTAAAAATTTCGAGGATAAAATTATTTGAAGGAGGGGAGAATGTAACAACCCAAGCTTCCACGGTACGTTTCCCTTTGAATAATTCAATAGCTTGCGTTGTACGCAACTTGGAGTTTTAACACACAACGACTAATCAAACTAGTCGTTATGAATAGTAATACCCACTTTTTTAAATTTTATAAAATTTATCTTTCAAAATGGACTTCATTTTTGGATTCGGAATATTGAATTTATCTTAGGGTGAATTTTTGGTATTTTTCTGAAAACTTTCAATTTTTGATGAATAGTGAAAAAACAATGCGTTATTTGTTAAAACCGACTTTTTATTTAAATAATTAGTTATTTTATTTTAGGTCAAAATAGATACATAATACCTATATATGTTCAACATAATTTATTTGAGTCATTTTATAATAAGTTTAGATATATAAAATTTTATCAAACTTTTTACCGTATTTTACCCACCTCTTAGGAGCATTTGCAAATTTGTATAAAACTTAATTTTACCGCTTCTGTGAGTTGAATTTCAAAAATTTGAGACACATTTAATATTAGTAAATAAAATGTGGTTCAATAATATGAAAATAATTTTTGGTGAATAGTAAATTTTGACTTTTATTTATCACGGTTAAAAGTAAATAGGGTAATTAAGGGTAAACATGATATCATAATTACCCTAACACATGTCCTAATTCTATTGGATAATTATAATTCAATTAGATTAGGACATTCATTATTATTTTTTTGACGATAGCGATCATGGTTGGTGGTAGGCAGTGACGGGGTGCGTGAAGCGGGATGGCACGTGAGTTATGATTTCCTTTTGAATTTTGTAATTTGAAATTTGGGAAAACTTTTGGGCACAATTATTTGGTTTTTTTAAGTGGGCGAGATTTCACTTACTAGTTGGATTTGTATCTGGTTGTTTGGACTTGTGTTGGTTTCACACTTTTCCCTTAAAAGTGTCATTTGAAAATACAAAAAAAATATGGATTGTGGTTATACATAAGATAAATTTGACTATAAACATTCATTATAAAGATAAAAATATTTTCTACATAATTGTATTTTATTTATAATTTTTAGACATTATATAATTAAATTTATTTATGACACAATGATGATGCAGTAATTACCTTATTAATGAAATATTAAAATAACTGACATTATAAATATTAAAATAAATCTAATTTGAGGCTTTTAATAAATTCCACTAATTTTATAGGTTAATATGATGTGTTAGGGTTGATTAAATGAATTTTTTTTTGAAGTAATAATGCTCTTATGAATTTAACAAAAACAAAATACCAAATAGTGTCAAAATTGACATAAAAGAGTTTTTAAAACAAATATTATATTATTAATTGATATTCTATGCCTAAAATTTTAAGGTTCGGCCAAAGGGAATAAATAATATTATATATTTCATTAATTAACCACTTGAGGTTCGCTTGGAAGTTTATAGTAAGTTTATTAACCATATAATATAAAAATACAAAGAGACATGGTAAATGTCAAATTATTTAACTAAGAGTTAAATCTAAAAGATACGGTTAATATAGTGAACCAAACCTATATAAAACCTATTGGTTGAGTGTTTTTATACCCATACCCACATTATCCTTGAAATAAATTATTTTTGATCCATTATAAATAGAAAATGATTTTATTATAAAATAATATTTCAATCTTTTCCTAAGGTGCCCCTCACCCCTCTTATAAAAGGGCACTTCCCCTTCTCTCAAATTCAAACCTTAAAATCCATTTGGCTCGACCAACCTCTGCCCAAATATCCTCTTAACTATCCTTAATTCATCCTGTAGGTCTTCCTCTAGTCATAAATCCAACCTAAGGATCCCCTTTGATCAAATCAAAAGGAAGAACCTGAAGAAGAGGTAAATATTTCATCACCTCTTTCAAGTTCTTTTCTTCTTCTACTTCCTCTTTATTTGTTGTTTCCATTATAAAATAATAAATTCAGTATATTCTATATACTTTTATGTTATTATAAAAATGGTACAACCATATTTATTATTCTATCCATCCTATAAATGACAAATTCATCATACGTGCGTACGTACGAATTACCGTCTCCACATCGTGGTGTAGTTTGTTATTCAAACATTTCATCTTTTGGATGGGTATAATAATGAGTATAAATTATTTAAATAATAAATATAACATGATAATTATTCTTTATATATGATATACCATCCAATTATATATGATTTTAATATCAAAAGAATGATATTGTCACTCATGCGTACGTACGGATTACCGTCTCCATAAACGCAATGAGATCCATTCCCCATCGTATCCATTCAAGACTAATTTTCATTTGATGATTAAAAAATAATGTTTAAAGACTTAATATAATTCTTAATATGAATAAGATACATCCTATCCATAATAAAAATTACTTACGTAAGAAATCATATAAAGGAAAATGAATCAGTTAACACCTGAAACGATGATACTACTGAAATATCATTAACAAAGCAATATTATAAGATAATATATGATATCATATTAATGTATATGATTCTTGTATAATTTAATAAAAATTATTTCACCATTATATAGTATGTTAACCTACCCTCAACCAAGTAAAAGTACAAGTTAAGGGTTAATTTCATAATCTCTTTATTATCTGAGGTTGTTTTTACGTAAGTATCTACTGGGACCTCTGTATCATCCACATCCGTGTTTTCTTAAAAATGTATTTCAAAACATTTTTTTTACTATTTTCTAGACAATGGGTTAAAGTTATTTATACCCTTATTTTACCTTATATGTTTTGAAATGAATCTTTCTGTCATTTTCCAAACAAGGTACTTTATGACCTTTTTGACAAAATTAAGGTAAGAATGTTTTTTTTAACTTATACGGCAGGTGCGGCTATTTTCCGCCGTTATAACATCGTTGAAGATTCCCTTACAATCTTATAATAATATTTTCAAAATAAATGTTTTCTTTTATAATTATATGACTTTTAAATGATTTCAAAATAAAAAGAGATATTTCTCTAAAAAAAAGTTTTGATTTCATCTATTTCAACATCCTTTGATGGATTTTAAGCTTATTTGAAGTTGATTTATTATGATACAAAACTTCCATGTTGTATTGAATTTTTTGTGATATGTTTGACTGTGGATGTGTTATTTTTACACCATTCATGGTTTATGGAAAAGGAATTGACATTTCGTATGCTAGTTTTAATACGAATGTTTATGTTATGTTTAAACCTTTTCATATAAAGAATGCATTGGACTTAGTAAGTGACGAGTGGAGACCGCTATAGATCCTTGATGCATCGGTACGTCTCATGAGACAAACTAGTGTCTTGGTACAAGGCCTTGAGAAAATCTTATTTTTAGTCTTGGTACAAGGACTTGACTATGTGGTTATGAAGTCTGGCATTATGCATTCCATCATTATGAAAGTGGCTATTGATATTGCATGTGATTATTCGACTAGTAGAATATCCATGTGAATAAGTAAATGGAATTATTTGATTTTATCTTTTCCATGTTATTCTGAAGTTCAAGTTTAAAAGGCTTTTATTTTAGTCTTATACATTGCCTTAAATGTTTATGCTTATTTACAAAAGTTTCCGCTATATTGTTATCATTACTGAGAATCTGAGCTCACCCCTTTCTATGTTTTATTTTTCCCAAGATGTGAAAAAGTATTTTATGGTTGATCTACAGGGATAGTCTAAGGATATAAGTGTGTTAAAAAGGGGGGGAAATGTTGTTGTTTTTATTTCATGATGTAATGTAAAACTTATGAATGTATCTAGTACTTCCAAGGCTAAAAAATTGATCGGTCTTTTGGGACATGATTCCTTGTATCATGCCAATGTTATGTAATAATGCACCGACTCTGGGTAACTGGGGTCAGGGCATTACAATCGAGTCCAACAAAAACACTTAGTGTGTGATTCTATAGGATTATTTCTCATTTGCATTAGGCAGGCTTGCCTAAATTCTAAGTTTACTGTCTAGAAATAGGTCAAGGCACCCAAGAGAAAGAACTTAAAGTCTCAATGATGACAACTATATATGAAAAATAACTATTTAATATAATACCTTTGTCACAATATCTCATCAATCAGGTTGCATGACGATGTCATCAACCTATATACTCGATACATCATTCTTTGACTATCTAAAATAAACTCATCATTACACCATGGATATGGAATTTAGGGTGATAGTTATATCTCAATAAAAGGGTCGAGATATCAACTTCCATAAATATAGATGGGACAAATCTTTCATTGACTTATCCATTAATAACATGTCATTTATGACATACCCAACATACCCTACTTCCTACCAACATATGGCATGACGGTTTTTGTCAGAAAATCTAAGTGCACGAGTTGTCACATGCATTAATGATAATATTAAATTCTAAGGACCATTACACATGCTCATAGATAGGAATATCTGATGACACCAAAACATGCAGAATTTCTACTAGCAGGTCTGTTCTCATAATCTCCCATATTAGAGATTACCAAGTGTGAAATTCATGATAAGAAGTCTCATTTTCTTACAAGTATTAGAACCTTATGGTCTATATACTATGTTTCCCATCATATTATGTTATCAACCCATAGAACTATATTAAGAATATTTTCATAGCACTTCAAGGTTATCATCATAGTGGGGAACTATTGTGAAATTATCAATGCGACAAAATAATCTAGGGAATTATTACAATAAATTCATTCAAAACAATGAAAAATATATAATAAGATGTTTAATTTAATATTTAATACATCAAATATTCATGTAATAAAATTACAAATAGCTGGTCCTTTTTTCTTGTGGTTTGTTTTTTTATTGTAATTTTTACATGGTGATTGTAATGGGTTGCCTCTTACCCCATTTTTCAAAATAGGAATTCTATGTATTTTATTAATAAAGGGGGACCAACCCTCAACCTATTTATAAAAGTACAAACAGTTGGTTCTAGGACACCAACTCTAACAAACTCCCACTTGGACTAGAGCCAACAGCCTATGACTTTCAATCCTCTAGACCTCACATAAAAATCATGTTTCTACTGAGTCAAGGATTTATTCAAGGGGTCTTACATGTTTTCCTTCATGGAAATACTACTCGTTTCAACTTCACCTCTCTGATAAAAATCCCTCAAGAGATAATACTTCTAAAGTACGTGCTTTATCCACTGATGTGACCATGGATCTTTTGCGAGAGCCACCACTGTAGTATTATTATAATAGAGTGTGATGGGATCTTTACTACTAGGTAGCACATCAAGATCTTGGGAAAAAAATCACATCCAAACTTCTTATTTAGTTGCCTCAAAATCCGTAATATACTTGGACTCTACTTTAGAATATGCAACCTCATCCTACTTTGAGCTCTTCGAGCTCACAGCACCTCCATTCAAAGTGAAGATATATCTCATTTGTGACTTCATGTCATCTTGATCGGTTTGGAAACTAGCATCTGTATATCCTCTGAATACTAGTTCCTCATCTCTTCCATAAAACAAGAACATATCCTTAGTATGCCTTGGATACTTAAGGATATTCTTGACTGTCATCCAATGGTGGTCACCTAGATCGTCTTGATATTCACCTACCGCACTTAATGCATAGGTGAAATCTAGACTAGTACATAGAATAACATACATGACTAGCCCAATCACTGATGTGTATGTAATCCTTTACATTCTATTTATTTCTTCATGGGTCTGAGGACACATTTTCTTGAAAATATGAATGATATGTGATGCTGGAAACAATACCCTATTGGATTATTCCATATTGAATCTATTTAGTATTTTGTTAATTTATGTACTTTGACTTAGGTCAAGCAACCTCTTGGATATATCAAGATGTATCTTGATACCAAGAATATATGTTTTCTTTCCCAAGTCTTTCATGGAAAATCATTTATTCCACCATGCCTTAACAGACTGTAAGACTGGTATTTCATTTTCAATAAGTAATATGTCATCAGTATATACTATTAAGAAAATTATTGCACTCCCACTAAACCTTTTTTAGACACAAGGATCATATTAATTCTTTATAAAACCAAATTTCATTATGTATTCATCAAAAAAAATGTTCCATGACCTATATGATTACTTTAATACATAAATGGATTTTTTCAACTAGCATATCTTATTGGAATCCTTTAGAGTCACAAGACCTTCAGGTTGTGTCATGTATAGATCTTCCTGAAGGTTACCATTAAGGAATTTTTTTTTGACATCCATTTTCCAAATCTCATAGTCATGGTAAGATGCAATAGAAAGTAGAATTCTGATGGATTTTAGCATTGAAACTAGTGAAAAGGTTTCATCATAGTCAATGACTTGATGTTGTTTAAACCCTTTTACAACCAATCACATATTATAGGTATTGACTTGACCTTCCATGTATAGTTTCTTCTTGAATACCCATTTTAAACCAATGGTATTTACATCCAATAGATGATCTACCAAAATCCATACTTGGCTTTAGTACATGGAATCTATTTCAGAATTCATGGCTTTTTTCCACTTGGAAACATCTATTCCACTTACTTATTCCTTATAGGTTAGAGGATCATTATTATCAACTAATAATGAGTCACCATCCTCAGTAACTATAAAACCATACCATTTTGGTTATCTAACCTCTCTTGTACTCATATTCAGTTCTTGTGTCTTTTTAACAGTTTTTTCTTCCATGGGGATTTTTGGAATCTGATCCTATACCAACTCTTATGTTCCTTGATCCTCGACTTTATCAAATTTTATCTCGTTCCCACTATCTCTTTTGGATATGTGCTCTCTCTCAAGTAATATAGCATGTCTTTCCACTATAACATTTTTTTCTAAGGGTTCGTATAGGTAATATCCCCTTATTTCCTTAGGGTATCCTATAAAGGTACATGTTGTGCCTCAGGGTGAAAATTTGTTACTTGAAGATCCCTTAACAAACTCTTTTCTTCCCCACACATGTAAATTTGATGACATGGTTTTTCTTCCACTCCAAAATTTTTATGGAATACCATTTATTTATTTAATGGGTACTTGGTTTAGTATGTGTTCCATTGTTTGTAACCCATATCCCCAAAAGGATAATGGAAGACTCACATGACTCATCGTTGATCTCACCATGTCCAACAAGGTGAAGTTCCTCCTTTTTCTTACACCATTCTACTGAGGTGTGTAAGGAGGAGTGAGTTTGGATAGGATCACAAACTCTCATAATTAATCAATGAAGTCTTGATTAATATATTATCTACCATGGTCTAAACAGAGTTTCTTAATCTTCCTACCAAGCTGGTTCTCAATTTTATCCTTTTACGCCTTGAATTTATCAAAATAATCTGACTTATACCTCATTAAGTAAATATATCCATATCTACTATAATCATCAGAAAAATTTATTGAGTATGAATACTCATACCTTTCTTCAATAAGAAATGGTCCACACATATCAGTGTAAACTAATTCAAGAAACTCTTTAGCCCTTTTAACTTTCCCACTAAATGGGGATTTGGTCATTTTTCCTTATAAACATGTGTGACATACACCAAGTGGTTTTAGTTTGAGATAATCTAAATATCCATCTTGATATAACTTTTTCAAGTGTTTTTAATTCACATGACCTAGCCGGTGATGCCAAATTTGGGTGTGGTATGAGTCGTGTGAAGTAACTTTGTTATCAATTGCCATTACTTGGTTCATGTAATCCAACACGTAAAGATCGTTATGTAAATGTGGATTGTCATAACAAATTCTATCTTTATAAGAGAATAAAAATTTATTTACAAATTTGAAAATGAATCTATTTGTATATATTATGGATACAAAAATAATGTGTTTGGTAATTGAAGTAAAATAATAACTACCCTTTAAAACTAAGATCATTCTGTTCAACAATGTGAGGTGGTAGTCCCTGATAGCTATAATAGCAAGTTTAGCTTTGTTGTTTGCTCATAGATATACCTTACCTTGGTCATTTTTTTTAATATACTTGGTTTTTATATTTGATTATATATGTGAGCACTAAAATCTACATATAATACCCAATTTTTAGAAATAGATAAATTTCACTTGATAAAAAATGCACCTGAATCCTCCCCTTACTTCTTTATTTGGGTGTAGTTTTTCTTCTAGTAGACCTTCTTTCCACATGAAAAATAGACAGGATCATGTTCCCTTGCTTCCCCTTTGATATTCTTCTTCTTGGAAGGGTGTAAAGAAGCTTTGTTCTTAAATCTCTTTGCTTTCCCTTTTTGTTTGTTCGCCATAAGGATAGAAATAGTTTTCATGTTTTATATCTTTATCTACTTCATGAAGGAGGATAAGAAGATCTGGAAGCAACTTCTCAATGTTTTTAATATTAAAATTCACCAAAAAACTAGAGAGGCTTTGAGGGAGTGATTCTAGAATGACATCAGTGCCCAATTCTTCAAGTATTTTTAACCCTAGAACCTCTAGACACTCAATGTAGCCAATGAGATTGACTATATGAGGCCCAGCTGGGGCACCCTCTCTAAGATTACTCTGAAAGAGCGCCTTGTAAATATCAAATTGTTCTTATCTAGCTCTCTCCTGGTAAATACCAAAAAGGTGCTCAAGAATTATATATGCATCCATTTTTTCATGAGACTTCATGAGTTCACTAAACATAGATGAAAGCATAAAACATTGAACATCAACTGCGTCATTCAAATGTTTTTCTTAGACTAAGAACTCTTCATCACTCACCTCTTGAGTAGGTGGATCAAGCATTGAGGATTCTAGCACATAAGATTTCCATTCATGGTATAAAATAATCCAAAGGCATCTAAACCACTCCTAGAAGTTACTACCAGTGAGGATATTGTCTTTATCCAATATTGATCATAGGGATAGTGTGGATGATGAGATTTTCATTTTATTCTAAAATTAAAAGAGTAGATTATTATTACTTTTCTTGATTAAAAATTTTGTGATAAATAATAAATTAATTAATTTTATTAAATCTCCCACTATTTTATCAAGTCCCAATAGCCCTCAGCATTGAACTTGGAATGTCTAGTTGCTAGGAAATTATAGTTCCAAGGATCCATATTCCCCTTTCCATAACCCCAATAAGGGTTTTTTAAGCTATTTTTAGGGTATTTAGGTAGGAAAGTCTTTGTCAACTGTGGGATTATAGATCCTTGATCTGTTGATTAGACTAGTCCCCAATTTTGAAATCATGACTTGAATTTTCTCAACAATTTCCTCCAAATTACACCAATTCTAGCAAGTGTTACTCCTCTTGATGTAAAATGGTTGAGTCAACCCGAAACCTTCATAAGAACTCCCCTTATAAAAGTAAGTGTCACAACAAGGGTTGGTCAAACACATATTTATATTGAGTTTTGTTCTTAATCAAGTAACATAAGGCTTAGTCTGATTTAATATTAGATTGAGGGATTTTATTTTATTATGCATAAATTTTTATCTTGTTTTATCCTTTACATGTCGTGTTAATATTTAAGTGGTTGTTTACTTAATTAATTAACCATGTTTGGATAAAACATTTACACATAATCAATTTTATTTACATTATATCTTTGCATATTAATTCACTTATGTGATCGCGGACTTGCATCAATAAATATAATTTTAATTCATTAGATATAAAAATAATAATTAATTAAATGAACCGATAATGAACTTATCTAAAGGTTGATTTAATGAGTGGATATTAAATCAACCTATAACCTAGGGGAAATAACTCCTTATTACAAACTTGGCATGAGCTACAGAATTCCACATGTCCACCTATGTATCATTGAGTTGCTGCTATTATGGTTCCATATTGAACTGTCCCCATGAACCTTGGGATGCTTCATTAATTACAAATATTTATTACTTACACGTAGGTGAGGGGAACCAAAAGATTAGTTAAAGGGAATTATATAAATATCTTTGGACACGTAGGTTATACATAATAATAGAGGGAAGGATAACTCTTAGGCTATATTTTAATTTAATATTAAATAATTTCAAAACCATGCAATAAATGCCAATACATACATAGGTCTTGGCCAAGCTCATTATCGGTCGTACATGCAATGAATATACAAAAAGTAACTGGATATCATTAGTTTATTTATTTTTTATTTTTTATTAAGATGAACGTGATTATATTAATTAATTAATTCCCTTTCATCTTAATGATCATATGAATTTAATTGGAGATACCCATCAATTTGGAATTCATGGAAGATAAACAGCATAACCATTAATGATATATTTATTATAGTAAATTAATTGAGCATTTAAAATTATTTAAAACCATTATTAAATTTTCAAACACACAATGGTGTTCTAATCAATAAAATAAGGTTTTAATGCTGCAATTTTTCAAATTTAATGTAATTTTAATTTTTTCCATTAATGGGAGACTACATGGTGTGTACATTTAGCTACATGACATGTAACTTGGTTGTCATATATCCAAGTTACATGCCTGGGGTTTTGGTATGTTAACTCGGCCAGACTACACTGTGTGTACATGCCAACTACATACCCTGTATCTGCTTACCGCATGCCAGGTTGGAACGGTAAATATGCGATGTGAAATAAAAGCATCGTGTGTTTTTAATTGATCATCACATCTAAATAAAATGAACATGAGTATGTAGTGTGTGCTCCAGCTACAAGTCGTGTAACCCAACTTTACTATCTAAAGATTTGGCACTTACCAATGGAATATCTGGTCGTTCTTCATTTGTTCTTAAATATCTAAGAAAATGAAACACTAAACGAACATGATTAATATTTAGATAACATGTTAATTCAAATCGGATTAAATAATGAATAACATAAAATGAAAATCTAACCATGATTGCACATAGATTAACAATCAAATAAATAATTATAAATTTAAATGTAACCACTCTGATACCACTTATTGGTTTTGGGAATAGAGGAATTGTTGTGGTGGGGGTGATATATTAAAATTTATTTTAATAATCATTTCCTGAAACCAAGAGTGAGGATATTTCATGTCAAAATTATAATTAATTTATTTAATATCTTAAGAAATAAATACATGGGCTTAGGAAATTTCTTCATTAATGATTGTTGATCATCCAAAAAGGCCCTTCTAGATTTCCTTCATTATTCTTGTGAGGATCTAAGGGTAGAATCCATCTAGAAATGATATAAACATTCTCTAATAGTCTTAGATCAATGCCACTCGTTCTCCGGGCACTAGCATGGAAAATCAAATGTCTTGCATTATTTTCTCTTGATTGCGCATTATTTGTTCTTGAAGAAATTCTCTCTTGGATTTCTCATTATTGAGAGGGAGAGATGAGGAGGATTTTAGAGATAATCTATTGTGTGTAATAATTCTATATTCCTAAATTTGGAATTGGTTTCGAATTCTTTATGCAGTATACATAATCGTCTATTTATAAATCTGGTATTTCGGTTACAAAATTTAATTACATAATAGCCATTAAATATAATTATAACCATTAATGAAATCCCATTCCACATAATAATATTATTATTATTATTTTTTGGTGATCCAAATTGCGCAAAATGGATAAATAATATTTACTGGCTCGTAAATAATTATTTTATCACTAGACACATTCTTGGTATGTTCAAACTCTTCTTGCATTTATTGAACACTCGAATAAATATTTTATTCTCTTGAATAAATATTTTATTCACAAACTAGTAAATAAATACTTATTAAATATTCAATAAAATAAATAAATATATTTTATTCACAATCTGGTGAATAAATATTTATTTAATTTATGTGATCAATATAACTTGAATAAAATTATTCCTCGGTATTGATAATAATATTTATTTTATTAACTAAATTAAAATAGAATTTAATCGAGACCAACAGAAACACTTAGTGTGTGACCCTCTAGGATTATTTCTTGTTGGAATTAGGTGGTATTGCCTAAAGTCCAAGATTACTGTCTAGCAATGGGTCAAGGAACCCAAGATAATGAACTTAAATTCACAATTATGAAAACCACATATGAACACTCACTGTGTAATATAATCCCTTTGTCACAATATCTCATCAAGTAGGTTGCATGATGGTGTCATCAACCTATATTCTCGATACATCATTCTTTGACTATCTGAAATAAACTCTTCTGTACACCATGGTCGTGGAATTTAGGGAGACAGTTCCATTTCAATCAAAGGGACGAGATATAAAATTCCATAAAGATAGAGGGGGAAAATCCTTCCTTGAATTATTCATTAATAACATGTCATTCATGACACACCCAATGTACCCTACTTTCCGCTAACATATGGAATGATGGTTTTATTCAAAAAATCTAAGTGCATGAGTTTTGACATGAATTAATGATAATCTTAAAGTCTAAGGACCATTACACATGCTCGCAGATAGGAATATTCAATGACACCAAAACATGCAGAATTCTTACAGGTTGGTCTATTATCATAATCTCCCATCTTAAAGGTTACCAAGTAAAAACTTCATGAGAATAAGTCTCATCTTCTTACGAGTGCTCACACCTGACGGTCTATATACTATGTGTCTCAAAATAATATTTTATCCAACCGCAAAACTATATTAATAATATTTTCATAGCACTTAAGGATTCTCATCATAGTGGGGAACTATTGTGACCTTATCAATGAGACAAATAATCTATGAAATTATTATATTAAATTCATGCATAATAATGAATAATATGTAATAAGATGTTTAATTTAATATTTAATACATCAAATACTCATTTAATCAATGTACAAACAATTGTTTCTAGGACACTAACTCTAACAATAATCACATATTTCATGTTTTAATTAATTTTTTCTTATTTCTCTCTTGTTCCCTATTTAGTTTTACCCCTAACATTTTTTTTCATTGTGAACTCTTATTCTCATGATCATGGGTAGATAACCCAAGGAATCTCTTGGGAGAGTAATCTAGTGCTAAAACCTAGTATTTACACTTTCATTCTTAATGTTTCTTATTTTATTAGAGTTAGTTCGAAGGGGAACTGTAACAGCCTAAGATTTTTTGAAATATATTTTTCAAATGAATTTAATCTTTTCAATATTTTTTTCTACACATAACACTGATTTTATCTTTCATTATATGCAACACTGAGTTTAAACAAAACATGTCATATTATTAAAATATTATCATATTATAGTTATCACCTAGTAGTTTGAATGGTAGGTATGAATAGGATTAAAAAAATTATGAAAATATATGGTTTACACATGTATATAAAATTAATTATTTAATGACTAATTAATTAAAAACGAAAATAAAAACTATTTGAAAATAAAGGAAATATTTTTCTGAAAACTATTTTTACGAAAACAAACACATTTTACCTCAATAAATTAAAAAAGAAAATTTTAGTGAATGATTTTAATGAAATATATATAGTATATATTCAATAAACTATTTTACATTCATGTTATATGTTTTCTATATAAAAGATAAGAATAAATCCAATTTTACGCTTAAAATTTGTATTTTTCTATAAAATAGTTTTGTCAACTTTTTGCACACTTATTTTAAAAATAATTTTAGAAAATTTTAGAAAATTTATATATAAAAATAAATTTTAGTTTTTAAAATCATCATGTCAAAATTATCTAAGGGTGAATTTTCAATAATTTTCTGAAAATATTAATTTTTTGATGAAAAGTTAAAAATATTGAATTTTAATTGAAAACTATCTTTTAATTTAAATTATTTATAAATTTAAAATATAATTTAAATTATTTTTAAATTAAAATTATTTCAATTATATATCTATTAATCCAATTTAGGTCATTGTAATCATTTTCATTTGAATTTTTATATTAAAAACCTATAAACTTTTGAACATTTTCTCTTTAAAAACACATTTTATCGTCGCGTCTACGAGGTTAATTTGAAATTAATTTTGGATTTCATATTTGGAATCAAAATAATTTATATTATATAATAAGTTCAACTCATTTTTTTTACCCTAATTAATAGTAAAAAACAATAAAAATTACTTACTGTGGTTAAGGTAAAATGGGTTTACTAAGGGTTAAACTAAAAATATAGGTGTTAAAATGACCTAAAAAATTGTTTAAAATATATTATATGTCCATATTTATACTTTATCATGTCTAAGAATTTATAATAATCCATTTTTTAACCTTTTTCATTTGAAAAATATGGTTACGTCTTTTTCTTTTCAAAAATTACAAGTGTGTCACTCACCTCACTTATAAAAGGTCACCCCCTCTCCTCTCTTATTTACACCTTAAAAATATTTTGTTTTGAACAATACCTATGAAAATAAATTCTAAAATTCCCTCCTATAATACTATATGCCTTATTTTTTTCATAAATCTAACCTTGGAAGGATTTTGGTGCAAACATAAGGAGGTTACCCGAGGAAGAGGTAATGTTCTTCATCGAGTGTTTTTATTTTATTTATTCCTCTCCATACTTAAATTATTATTAAACCATGGTGATATAATAACCTCATTATATTAAATATACTTAGATATTTTTAAGTTAATTTAATTACCTACAATAATCTCTACTTCCAGCAAATGGGTTACAAAATCATCATTTGTGTGTATAATGAACTACCGCCTCATAAATCGATGTCATTAGTTTTTCCATTACCACCTCACATGGTTGGGTTTGATGATGGATATAAAGTATATATATGATATTTATAAATTAATTATACCTATTTAGTCATTATATCATATATATACCTTTTTACTTTTCATTCCATAGGGGATACGATAATGTCGCTTGTGTGTCCAGCGGACAACCGCCTCGCAAAACGATGTGATTCATTTTTCACTAACGCTTTATATGGAATATAATAAAGATAAATTTAATGAATTTATGTGATATACCTGACATAATTATGATATTAATGATTTTAATGACTTGTATTTTTCTCCAAATTATTTTTATAAATCAATTGAGAAAATTCTGAGACCAGGCATTGAGACAACATGAAATTCTGAGGCCTGGTGTACCTGGAATAAATCTTTAAATAAAGTTCAATTTTTAATTAAAAGTGCTTGTGTAGCTAACTTTTAACTTTAATATCTTTTAAATGGGTGCTCGGATCAAATATCTGAGGGTGTCGTTGTGTCCAGAACAACAACTTTACCTTAGGCGGGGCCTAACCTCAACTGACACAGGTCGAGGGTAAGAGTTAACTTTTTAACATTTAAAAAAAACTTAAAAAAAGGTTTATTTTATTTCTTTCAATGTTTTGCAGTGATGTAGTGACACTGTGACACCATGAAAAAGCTTTTGTTTCCTTTCGTAAATGAACAAGTGTGGCGACGCTACAACAAAGCGAAATAGAGATGCTGAAATGTGTTTCCCTCTTTTAACAGCTTGATAAGGAATATGGGATCAGATTAAGAATCCTAGAAAAACTCCATGAAGGATCTGGAAAATAAAAGGCATTAGAGAATGATGAGATGATGGATCGAGATCACTCGAGGACGGATCGCCACAAATGATTGACATTCTTTACTAACTGATCCAAACTCCAGGTATGTGTTTTATTTCTGAGTGATTTCTTTCCCATTATTTCTTTGAAACAACGAATGTGGATCAACCCATGAACAGGTTGATCTACATATCGATCGTTCTTGTGGGATGGGGTCTTATTTTGTGGGGTTTTAAAGGGATAATAATATATGTGAATACTTTTGTTTCATTCCCCTTTTTCTAATGGGACTAATGAAGGTTGAACGAACAAGGCTGACATTCATTATTCGGGCATTGTTGGTGAATTATTTTATCCCCATTCTTGTGTTCTTCACTGGTGAACCCACGTGGTCATGAAGCATTTTATTGGGAGGTTCTGAATGTGGCTGGACCCCCGGAGTGGCAGAGAGAAGGATCAAATGCCAAATTAGTGGTGGTTATGACCTGTGGATCGCAATGGTGCTTCTGTCTCAAAAAATGGAGTAGTAGGGCAATGGTGGCGGCCCGCAGAAGGGGAGCCACTGGTGGAGGCACACAGTGGCGCCAATGGTGGGTCATGGCAGTGTGACCACCTGGCTATAGGCGGCCACCAGCTCGATGGATGGCAGTGAAGGAGTCTGCGGCAGCATGTCCATGGGCAGCGATGGGAGTTGTAGCCAGAGCAGGTCGTGGTAGTGTGAATCACTAATGTGGCAGAGCACCATATTGACCGGCTGGCACACAATCTCGTGTACCACTTGCGGGAGGAGCGGCCGACTTGACAAACGGCCACATTGACCAGGTGGGGATGTGGCGCCCTCCGCGTCTCAAGTGGAAGAAGCATCCCGATCGAGCGGGCTAGGTTGGAGCTTGTGGGCCAGGGTGGGTCGGTATTGGGTCGGGCCGACAGCGGGTCGGGTCGACCTGACGGGGTCGAGTCGGACCACACCTAGACCCCAACCACCACTTTTTACTTAAATGTCCATAACTTCCAAAATTTAAGTCCATTTAACGATCCATTTGAGGCGTTGGGACCCTCATGATGATTCGGTCCTTTTGAGATACTCTAAGTGAGTTTTTGTGGAATTTGACTTATGACCTTAGGCTTGAGGAGTAGGTTCTCTCAAAACAAGCGCACTACGAATGGAATATTATGGTTAGAAGAGACTTGGTGACTATACGACTTGGTGGATTTCTGACTTGGAGTCTATGTGACTTATCAAGATATGTGTATCATTGGGAATAAATGTCTAATTGGGACGGCGTGTCTCATTGGGACTAGGTGTCACATCAGGACTACATGTCTCATCGATACTGGGTGTTCTATAAACTACGTATGATAATCTTTATTTTAGTTCCATAGACTTATACCTGTATGAGCTGACAATACTTCATGTGTACATTTATATTGCGGTCTTTCCTTTGTGGTTTTGGGGTGACCTACTGAGTACTGTTTTACTCACCCCTACACGGGCTTTTCCTGCACATGTCGTGTCTTGTGCATATGATCTAAAATTTGACAGAGATTTAGGTGGGCCAAGGGCAGGTGGTTCTTAGAGTGATCAGGTGGACAAGGTGATATCCTATAGCTTCTGATATTTAACCTGCACCTACCCTTCAATTAGGGTTTTCTGCTGATGAGCTTACAGTGACTTGAGTACTTGCTTGTGTTCAGTTTTCCTTTTTATTGGGCTTGATACTGGACCAAATTACCTTTTTACTTTACTTCCTATTGTACCTTGTGGTTGGTTTTAGTTCTTTCATGCATGGTTTTTGGTGGTTTCTTTCCTAGTCGTGTGTGTGTGTGTGGGTACTTAGGAAAAGGCCTCTCATTTGTGAGATGTTTCTACTCAGCACTAGCCGGAAACCCCTGGCCTATTGAAGGTGGGCTTGGGGTAGTCATAATACAGGCCCCATTTGGAAGGGTCATGAAAATGACATATTTATCATTATACAAATATAATATAACATTTTATTCCTTACCTTTTCACTCATTTAAAGATGATAACATCATTTGTGTATGTGTGGACTACCGGCTTCACGAAGTGATGTGACTCTCTTTTCATCACTGCACCACATGGATGATATGTGTATGAACATTTAAAGAAATAATATTTTATTTATGATATTATTATCATTATATAAATATAAAATATTTCTTACCTTCTTTCCATAATGATCATTGAAAAATGGAAATGTTACTCATGCATATGTACGACATACCGTCTCCATGATCATAACATACTTCATTTCTAAAAACCATATATCATGATTGATATTAAAAGTATAATTGATGTATAAATATGATAATTATTTCATTATTATTATTCTGGATATGATTTAAACATGATCAAATTAATAGGACCAAAAATTAAAAATCAAAACACATATGAAAAACCAAGCGGTTATTACTCAAAATGTCATTTTAACAAGGGGTTAGTAATAAATGGGTAATAAATAGTCATAATTAAATAATATATGATGTGATATATATAATTATAGTTCTATAATATATTTATAATAAACTTATATTTATTATAAAGTAGGTTCTAATATGTATGAAGGAATTCTATACTTATGGTTAGGGATTTCTAGTCTCTATTTTATTTCTAGGAGACATATGCAAATTCACCACTCATTTATTTTGTGTGGTGTATATAATGAAACTTTGTCATATTATATAATTAATATACTAATTTTAATGATATTTAAATTTTAATTTGATCTTATTTTTTATTGGGTCATACAATTCAAAAGATTATTAAAGCAGTAAGGGATTTTTATTTCACTTTTTACTTCCATGAGACACATGCCATATTTACCACCTATTTATTTTATGTGGTGTGAATAATTCCCATAAATATATTTTATTATTATTATACTAAAAATTATTTTGATTTATATAACCATTTTATTACCTCTATTTCAAGAGATTTGTGGTTCAAATGTTACCAAAGTGGTAAAGGATTTTTGTACCAATTTTCCTTCTTTGAGACATATGTTATATTATGAACCTGTCTTCTTTTATAAGGTGTATATATAGACCATTTAAAATGTAATATCATGAATTTATTTATAATCATTATATTATATGTTTCATTTAATTTTATTCTTTCATGTAGATTACGATTCAATGCTACCAAAGTGGTAATGATTTTATAATACAATCTCATCGTTTATCAGGATTGTTTATAATTATGCTTCCAATAATGAAATATTATAATCTATATCTCTATAAAATCATGATTTTTATTGTTCTATATTTATTCCATGAGAATACTTGTTTTACATTTATTTTCCTCTCTTTATGTACTCAAAAGTTCAAAAATAATGTTTTTAAGAAAAAATATCTTTATTTCTCTTCAATCAAAAACTCTTTTTCTTCTAAAACCTTATTTTCTAAAAAAATTAAAAATGTCTCTAACATTCTTAAAATGATTTATTAATTAAATTTTTACCCATGTTTGAATTTTTATAGAAAATTTTCAAATGAATCCCCAATTCTTTTTCGAAACAATGCATGTTTGGATTTTATTAGAAATATGAAAGGAATATTTGTTTTAACATGTACAGCATGAAAATAATTTTCTTACATCATAACTATTATTTTCTTTGAATATTACTTTATAATTTTTCAAGTTTATTTTCAAAAAAAATTATTTTCAAAAAAAATACATTTTTAGTTTTAAAAATTGGTTTTCCTAGAAAACGTATTTTCATCAAGAAATGTTCTAAATTATTTTCAAAATAATTCTCCATATAAGATTATATACTTTTTTATTTTCAAATAAAACCACTTTTAAGTTAAGTGGGAACCTATTAAAAGTAGACCAAAACCAATATCACATACCATTATCTTCCATGAGTTATACCATGATAAAATTATTATGAACCCCATTTCTTTTTTCACAGGTTATGCTATGATGAAATGATTATGAAACCTGCCTCTTTTATATATGATGTGATATGATGAAATGTTTATGAAACCCATTTAATTTCATGGGTTATGATATGAATAATGTGTTATGATCTTGTGGAATACATACATATGATTTTCATTATGTGATGGGTGAGATCTATATCTCCCTCCAATGCATTGTGTAAATATAGATAACTCGTGATTAAATATGTTGTGTGTAAACATGATTACATGTTCACAATGTTATGTGTGAACCTGATTAATGTTTACAATGTTATTCATAAACCTTATTACATGCTCATAATGCTATGCATGTACTTTTATTTCATATCCATAATGTTATGCGTGGAGCTGGTTATATGTCCATAAGTTTATGCAAGGGTATGATTTCATGTCCTTAACTTAATGAGTGAACTTGTCTCTATTTATACTTGTTCACAATGTTATGATCTAATTTTTATACTACAATTACATGTATTATGCCAATGTTATGCTCTTTTCACTCATGTTCTTCGATTTCATTATGATTCATGTCTTATGAACTATTAATATTTGTGTCATGAACCACGATTATGATATTTGATATGAAAGGTATAGTTTTCAAATGTTATGCTCATGTTATCATAAAATTATGTTCATGTTATGCTTATGTATCTCCCTTTTTTACCCTTACTGAGAATCTAAGATCACCCTTTCTTATGTTTAATTTCCCTAAGTTATGAATAAATGTTTAAGTATGTTATGTTTGTGAAGAGTGAAAAGGGGGAAAGATATTTATGGGATATGTTGAAGATCTTTCATGAAATTGGTATATTGTAAAAATAGTCTCCCAAGATAGTAAACTATTATGTACCTTGGGTTGTGTTTGTGTAATGTATTGAATATTCATCTAAAAAGATGTAATATCTATGTATGAAAATCCTAGGTCACTATAATTGGTATCAAAGTAAATGTTTAGTTAACCTTTGGACACTAGGATGAGAAAATTTTAGTGATATCCCTAGGGATATTTATAAGGATATGTCTAGGTATATGACTAAGCATAAGTATAAGGGTGAGTCAAAGTATAGGAAAATGTACTTTAATTTTGGTAAAGGATAGAGTGAGTGGTTTCCAAGCAATTACATCCTTGTCTGGATACTACAAGTATATGTGGATGTGACATAGAGGTACCTAGGGGTAATAAATCTAAAAAATGGCACATTGAGTTGGACTTGATTGTCACCTGTTTCATGACAACAAGCCTTGCTACAAACCTAGTTTGATACTCCCATGGAATATGATTTGGAAATTCACAAACACTTTATGATTCATCATGAAGGATTTAAATATATGATGACTATGAATAACCTAGAATAAACCTAATGTATCATAGATTAAAAATAAAGTTTCATGATTTATACATCATATAAGTAATTTTTCATGATTATGTGTTTTCCCACTATGATTATTGTTTCTCAAATTTTGATTTTTGGTTTTAGTCAATGGTGGGAACTATAAGGAATTGGGTTAACATTAAATGTGACATACAATTTGTTGATGAGAACCCAAATGGGATGATGACTGGAGTGGAGTATATAGTGATTATGCATAATTAGTTATCATGGAACATGATTAACAATTTTCACCTTAACCAACTCTTGGAATCACCAAATAAGAGAAGGATATAGTTTTCTAAGAGTTAGGGTAGTGGAGACCATGGAGGAAAGAAGATTAAGTCTCCTATATGTCAAGAATGTGGGAAGAATCACTCAATGGAATATCTCATAGGGATAAAAAGATGTTTTGGGTGTATAAAATAAGGAAACAAATCAAGTAACTACAAATAAAAATGAAAAGTTAGGTTAACACAATGTATGAGAATAATGGTCACCCTAAGGTATCAATAACCGTTTAATTTTTTAAATGTGGAAAGTATGGGCATTATGAAAATTGATGTCCTAAGGGGAAAGCTCATGAAGATAATCAGTAGGGTTTTAAGAGTAATGGTTTTACTATTAATAATGAATAAATAAAGATTGATATATGAAAGGAAAGTGGTATTGAGGAATAAGATGATGAAGCCTAGTTAATGGATTAAGGATGAGATAGAATAATTAAATTGTTTATGTATTATAATTCTAGAATTATGTTATATGAATATATCTAAAGATTGTTTGTAGAAGTTTTTTATTAAGGGTTTTCAATGATATGTTGAATGGTACTTATGAACTAGAAAAGTGATTTAATTACAAGGTGATATTTTATTGAAAACACATGATTAAGGAAATATAACCCTTAATATTTTCTGGATGTTGAGAAAATGGTGTTTAGTTTAGATAAAGAGATGATTGATATGGATAAAGTAAATTTGATAGTATTAATGATCTCAGAATTGATAAATGATTTGTTGACAAAGTGGCTTATGTTATCATTGATAGAGTTTATAACATTATTAGTTTTATGGAATATATTTAATAATTTGTTGTTTTATTCAATGAATGAGTAAGATGCATGTTTTCATTGATTTTTTATGGTAATTTAGGTTATTACCATGTTTCAAGAGAATACATGATAAAGGTATTCACATGTTTGGTATGTGATAATTAAGATCTACTTCATGTTTTTTGGTGGATTAATGATAAGTTAGTTTTGAAAATTTAGTGACCTTATTTATAAAGTTTTTTATTTTAATATTTTTGTAAGGTTCATAAGGTTAATCATTTATGAAATAGCTTAAGTTGAAATTTGGATGATGTTTTAGAGATTAACATATTATTTCACCATATGAAAATTTATCCATATTGGATAACCAGTGTTAACCTCTTTTATTTTTTACTAGAGATAGAAGGAATGACTTATAATTATTTTATGGATATTATTTAGTGCTTAAGACATGAATAATTAAACTCATAGATTAATATATGGAGTAGATATTGATCAAGGTACAACCAAAAGATCAAATTGTGCCTATGAAATAAAAATATATCAAGTAAATTTCTATATGTTCTCATTATAGATGGAAAAAGTAATTCACTGACATTAGGAAAAAGATCTTGAAATAAAATTTTGTCCTATTACTATCATTTTTTATGATATTAATGACATTTTTCATGGCTCTTTAGTTTATAGCTTTATGGTCGTTAACTTTCTACTGACTATGTTCACTATCACTCTCCATCAATATTTGGGTGTTAGTTTTCTATTTTATGTCCATGTTTCTACTTCCCAACTATGTTACCATATTTGGAAACATATTATATGTTATTTGATTTGACTTTCACACATTCCTTTCTCTTTTTCAAGAGGATGTTTTATTAACCCCTTTTATGGTGTGTGTTTCTATGAAGGAATTTTAAAATATTAAACCTTTGATAACCTAGATGAATTTTGAGGGTGAAATTAATTTTAAGAGGGTAGATTGTAACACCCTGATATTTTTTGAAATATTTTTTTCAAATGAATTTAATCTTTTATATTTTTTTTGTTACACATAACACTGAGTTTAGTTTGTGTTACATGCAGCACTGGATTTAAACAAAACATGTCATATTATTAAAATATTAGTATATGATAGTTATCAACTAGCCATTATAATGGAGGGTATGAATAGGATTAACTAAATTATTAAAATATTTTTTTACACATGTATATAAAATGAATTATTTTGTTACCAATTAATTAAAAATTAAAATAAAAACTATTTGAAAATAAAGGAAATCATTTTCTAAAAAACTATATTTATGAAAATATGCACTTTTTCCTCAATAAATTAAACAAACTACTTTTGGTGAATTATTTTAATGAAATTTATATATTATATATTCAATAAACTATTTAACATTCATCGTCTTTTTTCTATATAATAGATAAGAATAAATCTAATTTTACGCTTAAAAACTATATTTTTCTAAAAAGAAGTTTTATCGCCTTTTGTATACATATTTTAAAGCTAATTTTTTAAAAAAATAGAAAAATTATTTGAAAAAATAAATTTTATTTTTAAATTAGTATGACAAAATTAGCTAAGGTTTAATGTTTGGTAATTTTTTGAAAAGGTTAATTTTTTTATGAATAGTGAAAAATGTTGAATTTTAATTGAAAAGTGTCTTTTCATTTAAATTATTTATAAAGTTATATTATATTTTAAATTTTTTAAAATTAAAATTAGTTTAATTATATATCTATTAATTCAATTTGGGTCATTGGAATCATTTTCATATTTAATTTTTAAATAGAAATATTGTAAAATTTTTAACATTTTCTCTTTGAAAACTCATTTTCTCGCCATGTCTTCGGGGTTAATTTTAAATTAAAATTTTCAAAATATATGAATCAAATTTATAAAAATGGATTAAATATTTTTAATAATAATAATTAATATTATATGATATTTTCCACTCAATTTTTTACCATAATGAATGGTAAATACAGTAAAATTTATTTACCAAGGTTAAGGTAAAAATGAGTTTACTGGGGGATTAAACTAAAAATATAAGGGTTAAAATGACATAAAAACTTGTATAAAATCTATTTTATATAAATATTTAGACCATATAATGTATAATTATAAATAATAATTCATTTTTGACCCTTTTGGAATGTGAAAAACAAGGGTACAACTTTTTCTTTTCAAAAATTACAAGTGTGTCACTCACCCCACTTATAAAAGGTCACCCCCTCTCCTATTATCTATGCACCTTCAAACCCTTTTTTTCAGCCAATATCTATCCAAATAACTTCCCAAATTCCATAATCTCATCCTATAATCCTTATTTTAGTTATAAATCCATCCTTGTAAGTATTTTGGTGCATACCTAAGGAGGTTGCCCGAGGAAGAGGTAATGTTCTTCATCGAGTGTTTTTATTTTATTTCTTCCTCCACCTCCTTAAATTATTATTAAAAAATGGTGATATAATAACCTTAATATATTAAATATACTGAGATTTTTTAATTTTGATGTTATTACCTAAAACCATCCCCACTTCCATTAAATTATTTATGAAATCATCATTCGTGTGTACGGTGGAATACCGCCTCGCGAACCGATGTCATTCATTTTTTCCATTACCACCTATCATGGTTGGGTATGATGATGAATATAAATAATATATATTATATTTATAATATAATTATACCTATTGATACATTATATCATATATACCTTTTTACTTTCCATTTCATAGGGGATACAATAATTTCATTTGTGTGTGTGGTGAACTATCGCCTCGTGAAGTGATATGATTAATTTTTCACTAACGCTTTACAAGGAAGATAATAAGGATAAATTTAATGAATATATGTGATATACATGAAATAATTATTATATTAATTACATATATATAATTATTAAAATGTAATATATCATTTTCTTTCCTACCTTTTCACTCACTTAAAGATGATAACGTCGACCGTGTACGTGTGGACTACCACCTTCACGAAGCGATGTGACTCTCTATTTTCATCACCAAACCACATGTATGATATGTATAATTATATTTAAAGAAATAATATGTTATTTATGATATTATTATCATTATTTAAATATAAAATATTACTTACCTCCTTTTCATAATGATCATTGAAAAATGGAAACATTACTCATGCATACATGTGGTCTGTCGTCTCCATGATTGTAACATACTTCATTTATCAAAATCGTATTTCATGACTGTTATTAAAAGTATAAATGATATATAAATAAAATAATTATTTCATTATTATTATTCTGGATATTTTGGAACCATGATAATATTAAGAGGACCGAAAATAACAAATCAAAACAAATATGAAAAAATAAAGCGGTTATTACCCAAAACGTGATTTTAAAAAGGAATTAGTAATAAACGAGTAATAAATGTTAATAATTAAATAATATATGATATTATATATATATATAATTATAATTATTTTTCTATAATATATTTATAATAAAGTTACATTTATTATACATGAGGTTTGAATGTGTACAAAGGAAGTTGATACTTAAGGTAAGGGATTTATAGTCGCTATTTTATTTCTGGGAGGCATATGAAAATTCACCACTCGTTTCTTTTTTGTGGTGTAAAAACTTCCCCTTTGACATGTTATATCATTAATATCCTAATTTTAATTATATTTAAAGTTTTATTTGATGTTATTATTTATTGGGTCATACTATTCAAAATATTACTAAAGCGGTAAGAGATTTTCATCTCACTTTTTACTTCTGTGAGACACATGCCGTATTCACCACCTATTTATTTTATGTTGTGTTAATAATTCCCATGATTTTATTTTATGATTAATATCTTGAAAAGTTTTTTTATTTAAATATACAATTTTTTACAACTTTTTCAAGAGTTTTATATTTCAAAATTTACCTATGCGGTAATGGATTTTTGTCTCAATTTTTCTTCTTTGAAACATATGTTATGTTATCCATCTGTCTTATTTTATGTGGTGTATATACATCCCATTTAATATAAAATATTATTAACTTATTTATTCTTATTATATTCTATGTTTCATTTAATTTTATTCTTCCATGGGTCTTACAATTCAATATTACCGAAGTGGTAATGGTTTTATGATACAATCTAGCTGTTTATCAGAATTATTTATGATTATCATTAAAATGATGAAATATTATGATCTATCTCTAAATAAACTCATTACTTTTATTATGATATGGTTATTCCATGAGAATACATGTTTTCCCTTCATTTTCCTCTATTTACTTAAGAGTTCAAAATCATGTTTTTAAGAAAAACATCTTTATTTATCCCTTCGGTCGAAAACCCTTATTCTTTCAAAACCATGTTTTATAAAAATGCTTTCAAAAATGTTTTTAACATTATTGAAATGATTTATTAAATATATTTTTACCCGTGTTTTCCTTTTTAAATTTTTTTTAAAATAATATTCATGTCATTTTCCAAACAATGCCCATATGGATTTTACTGAAAATGTGAAAGGAATATTTATTTTAACGTGTATGACATAAACATAATTTTCCATTATCATAAATTTTATTTTATTTTAAGATTACTTTATATGTTTCCAAGTTTATTTTTAAAGAAAAGTATTTTCAAAATGTTTTATGAATTTTTAGTTTAAATAAGTGATTTTCATAAAAAAGTTATTTTCCTCAAGAATTTTTTCAAGTGATATTTCAAAATAATTCTCCATATAAGATGATATGATTTGATGTAACTTATTATTTACAAGGGATATAAACCAAATATACCACTCCTATTATTTCTCTGAATGGTTTATCATGACAATATTTTTATGAAACCCATTTTATTTCATGGGTTTTTATTTTATGAATGTTTTATGATATTGTGTCCATATACTTATGATTTTAATTATTTTATGGGTAGGACCTATATCTCACTCCAATTAATTGGGTAAATATGGATAATTAATGAGTAAATATGTTATGTGTGGACTTGATTACATGTTCATGATGTTATGTGTGAACCTGATTACATGTTCACAATGTTATGTGTGAACCAGATTACATGTTCATAGTGTTATGCATAGACCTATCTTTCATGTCCATAATTTTATGGATGGACATCATTACATGTCCATAAGTTTATGTGAGGGCCTTATTCTATGTTCTTAACTTAATGAGTGAACCTGAATCTATTTATACACGTTTATAGTGTTATAAGATGATGTGTGTGCCATAATTCCATGTCTTATATCAATGTTATGATCTCTTGGATAATATTCATTGATTTTATTATGATTCATGTCTTATGAACTATCAGTATTTATGTCATGACTCAAGATTTTATCTTTGATATGTAGGGTATAGTTTTCAAATGTGATTATTGTGTTCTCGTTCCCTTATGTTCATGTTATTCTTATATATCTCCCTTATTTACCCTTACTGAGAATTTGAGATCACCCTTTATTATGTTTTGTTTCCCCAGGTTATAAAGAAATATTTTAAGTAGGGTATGTTTTTTAAGAGTACTAAATGGGAAGATCTTTATGGGATATGTTGAAGATATTTCACCAAATTAGGAGATTGTGAACCTAGTCTCTAAATACACTAAACTATTACAATCCTCAAGCGTGTGTTTGTGTAATGTGTTTAATATTCATCTAAAAATATGTAATATCTATGTATGAAAATCTTGGATATCTATAGGAACTTAGGGTAAAATGCACATTTGTGTCTCCGCTTTCCACCTGAGGCTTAGCTTCTTCTTCCTGCAATATTCTCCCTCGATAGAGGAGGTGGATGTGCAGTGCAGTTGATTAAGTGAATTATATACTCACAACCAATTCAAGAGAGTATATTCACACATATAATGAATAGTGATAATTAAGTGAATATGAAACTATTAATTAGACAATGAAGGTTAACTCTGGGTGATTCCCTTATAAGTATCTCCTTTCTTTATCATTGACTTCATTTTGTCTTCATTATTTCTATTTACATTGCATCTTAATTTTTTAATTCAAGTTTTACATTCATAAATAAAAAAATAAAATTTCATTGTTTTCATAAGTAGATTATTATGTGGGTTAGGAATAGTGTCTGATTGATTGCAAAATCTTCTCAAGTGAGACGTCCCTGCTCAACCACTTTGTTGCACTAAGAAAATAAATTATAACTTTTGTACTGATTTATGACAAGAACATAATCCTTGTTTAGTATCTTTATCTTATGGAAATTGAAATGGTTTTTATTAATCAAGCTTGTAAAATTGTGTAATGGGTTGTTTATTAAGAGAGTGTTGGATGTGAGATGAGGTTTATTTGAAGTTTTTTGTTATTTATTCATTTGATGATCACTTGGATTTCTTGTTTTCTCACATCCACTTTTATTTTGTCATGTTAAACCTAGGTAGATAAGTATAAGGTCTGGATGAGTGATTCCCTAGTTTATATTGTGTGTTAATTAGGGATTTTGGCCCAATTAGACTGAGTGAGCTGACGATATGGATTTGTGAACTGGTGAGGCTATGGGAGCTCTTGGAATTATTAGGTTCACATAAGTAAACTAGTGTTCTATAATCGAAGTCCTTTATCATTTCATGTTAGTCCCTAGTGATTCACCCATGATTTTTAGTTCGTGTTGATAATTTTTTAGGCGATCCCATTATATGTATTGTTTGTATCCCATGTCCCTTGATTTATTGTGTGGAACCATTGATTTGATTATGTGAATTTATTTTATACTTCATAAATATCTTGGTGACTAGTTATATTTATATTCTTTAAATTTTTGTATTTGGTTTCCTTTCATATATATTTACAAAATAGTTTGTGAAGTGTGGTTTCAAAGGAAAAAAGTGGTGCTTGTTTTATAAATGAGGTTGGGAAGTGGTTTAGAAAGAGGTATTTTAAGGTAAAGGAGAATATTTCTTATGTATAAATCTTTTAATAAAGGGTTTGAAATAAGGAAAAATGGAACTTTTTGGTTTTTCAAACTTAAAGGTCCTTATTTTGATTTTTAAATCTTTTACTTTCAAAGTGTTGGATCCTCACTTATTTTACAATAAAATGGGTTTATGTTTTTATTAAAAAATAAAAACATGTGGTTTTTATTTCAAACTAGAATTTATGAAATTTTTCATATAAGTGATTGCATAGAATCCTTGATAAAATATTATTAGGCATGTTTAGCTTATACCTTGCACATACGCTGATGTGTGTGCATGTGTGTGTGTTTGTGTTCAAATTTTATGTTTTATATCAGGTGCATATGTATTTATCCAATTAATTTAAGTTTTGTATTAATCTATTATCGGGTGATTTGGGATGTGGTGGTGATCGTGGGTCACATGATGTTGGTATAGAAACTATTTAGGCTTTTTTTATTTTGGGATGTTTGAGTATCGACCAAGTCAGCTAGTTATACCTTTATATGTGGATCTATTTTAGTTTTTTCATTGTATTTGTTTTAGTAGTGTATTATTTATATGATGATTAGTTATTTAAATTGTTTATATATAGAGTGATAATAGTCACATTAATTGATTAAGTCTTGTTTGTATGTTTATTTTTTATTCTATATTTGGTTAATTATTTTACTTAAAACTGTTTATTTGATGTGCATGGATGTCCAACATATAAATAGGTCGTGTAGGATTCTTAGTAGTTTTCACTGGTTGTTTATATTATTGTATGAGGTTGAAATTATTCCCAAGTGTTTATTCTTGATATCCATACACTAGTTGTTAGCCTGTGGGGATCGGGAACACCCTTTGGGCCTAGTGGAGGGATGTGTCAAGTGATGTGTCAGGTCATCCTAGGATGGTTCATTACATGATTTATTCTTGGCCCTTGTGTTCATTTTAAAGTGGATGATATCTTCTCATTCACTTTTTATCACTGAAAATTAAATTGTGATATAATTTGTGTTTCGATAATAAACCGAACACAATAAGGAGTAAGTACCTTCATTGGGAGTGAAACTTGAAAAAAATCATATGTAGTGTTATTGTTTATAATTCAATTGCATGTGGGTGAGGGTGATATTAAAGGAGAGTAGATTAAGACCTTAAAAAGTCAAAAGGGTTAATTTTTAAAAGAGGAATTATAAAAACTGCATTGCTAATTCATCTCTAGTGGTACCTCAATTAACCTGGGCTCTTCATTTTTTAATAAAGAAAAAAAATTCTATGTAAGTAAAATGTCTCTAGTCTAAATGGATAAGGAATTTATTATTTAATTAATACATTGATTAATTTAATATTTTGTTCATGTCTGCAAATGAAGAATGTGTTAGACAATTAACTCGGAAATACATTATTTTTCTGTGTTAAATGCCAGTAAGTCAATAAATTAGTTACAATTCCCAATACATTCCAAGGATTTTTTTAAAATTAAGATAAATATAATATATCATTGAGTTTGTTTGTTTTTTTAATTCAAATTGATATGAGAGGACCTGTCTTATAA
Source organism: Viscum album (assembly GCA_963277665.1). NCBI lineage: Eukaryota > Viridiplantae > Streptophyta > Magnoliopsida > Santalales > Viscaceae > Viscum > Viscum album. The sequence goes on from OY728164.1 coordinate 21,668,854, forward strand.
TGAATTTTTGGATTATTACTGAGTTTTAAATTGACATTAAAATTCTTATAATCTCTTTGATGAGTGTTGAGATGTTAATATACTGTTATATTTAATACTTTTATTTTCAAGTAAAAAGTGTTGAAAATATGTTGCTCTAATTTTTTATTGTATTTTTATGAGTATGAGTACTAAAGATTAAATTTTTGTTTCATGAAATATTTGTTAGTGAAGATCATTTTGAGTTTCATATGGATTGAAAAATTTTAATTAAAACTTGAACCACTTTTAATATGACAAAATAGACATATTGGTATGTGGTTTGGTGGTTTTTGGTTGTGAATTTATATTTTAAAAAGGTGAGTTCTTCAATTGTTACTCTTAACTATTTAATGAATATATCAAACTGTTTAATTGCATAAAAAATTCTTATTAGATTTCATATAATTTTTATATCATAAATGAATTTATAGTAATCATTTTTTTCTGGTTTAATTGATATTGGTTTGTGTTTTTTTCGGCAGGTAAGGTGTTGTTTGGTTTTCCTCTTTAAAAAAATTGAAACATATGGCCATGGTTTCATTAACTATGAATATATGGTATTAAAAGTTATAGTTTACTGAGAAATTTAACTGTAACTTATGTATACTAATGGTTTTTGTAACTATGATAGTATCTTGTTTCTATATTCCTATAGTAACGGTTTTATTTAACCATGATTGTAAGTAGTCTACAATCATAGTCTTTTTTGAACCATAACTATAAACTTATCCTGGCGGTGATTTATTTAATTATTGATCAAACCATGACTGTAATCTATAACAATGTATTTTGGACCTATGGTCATAGATTTATATTTTTTTTATTACCAATTTATTGATCATTTATGGTTGATATTAATCATTGAGTGTTAATTGTTCCATTTACTCCATATTTTCTTCAGTATAGTAGTCTCAGCCCTTTCTCCTTGATCATGTATTAATCACTTATAAAATGATCATGGAAATGATCTATATATATTTAATAGAGTTCAGGAGTCTCATGATTATTTCATAGTTGTTATTATTATAGTTTTTAAAGAATCTTCCACACTTCCTTTGTGATTATTTAATCTATAAAAAAACTTTATTTCCAATAATGAGTAATTTATTATATAAAAATATTTCATAATTTTAGAAATAACATAATTTTATCATTAATACCATATATAAATAGTATTTATGTTTTGATAACCATCAATGATGAAAATAGCATAGCACCGTTCATGTGGGTGGTTGAGATGGACCAAATAAGAACATGCTATATCAAATGAATGAGTAATAATATTCTATTATGTTATTGTAATATCACTTTTACAAAATAATAATGATTTAACTTCCATGTTATTAAAGTTTTAAATAAGATTTTTGAATAGATAAAGGAAGAAGATAAAGTATATTATTAATGAGAATACAATACTTATATTGAAGAGTGAAATCTTCCCTTAAATACCTTCCAAATAAAGGATATAGGACTCCTTCTTGTGACTAGAATGATGGGTTTTGTGGGACTTTAGTATGACCATAAGTAGTGAAATAAAACACAAAACTCATGTCATGATCGACTGGGGGTATAATCGGTAAGATAAAATAATAAAACCATAAAATAAGCACATCTCACTATCCATGCTCTTGATATTTAATGGTAGTGAGTTTGACCAAGTTCCCTCAGTAACAACCAATATGTTATCGTTGGTGGTATCCACCAACCACTAAAATCACCAAACACTTTGGTATGACCTATTCTCCACAATTGTGTGCTAACACCTCTTTCTAGAGAGATGATAAATAGAAAGAGAGTTTTGACCAATAGAAAATGATCAATATTGTTTCAAATGAGTTCCATGAATATCCATTTTATAGTAATCCTTCATTAAATATAGGATCCTCTTGGAGTTCTAGCATTTCATTCCCTATAAAATAGCCAAACCATTTGGATTACACCTTATTTATTAATTTTATTATTAAACTCTTTTTAGTAATCAATATTTTATATACACATTGGCATATTATGTGTTAGTGAGATTAAATAAACACAATAATCAATATGGGATAAGTGATCAAATGATATCATATATTAGTCCACGTGAGCACCATGACATGGTATAAAAGACCAACTGAATACATTGACTACAACTTTAGTGCACAATATTCAATAAAAATCACCCTAAATTTGATATAGTGTTTTTAGGGATGAAATTTTAATAGAGTGGGGCTAGAGAATATAACCTTCGGTGTGTCTTCCATTGGGTGACAGAATTACCCTTTTATAGATGAGTTTGAGTGGTATTATTGAAAATACCCATTCATTAATGTGTAATTAATCTGATTTTTCAAAAAAAATGACTCGTGAATAGACAAAGGATGAAGATAGGTCATGAATTCCTTCTTCTTCATATTTCAGTGATTAATTTTAGAGATATTTTATCATTTTACACATTATTTTAACTATTTATATCATTTTTTCCTTTATTATTGTAACTAATTTTTTATCTCAGTAGCTTATTTTTTTCCAATAAATTAAATTGACCATTTTACTTAACTTAAATGTTTTGATTTCAATATTAAATTAATTCTATTAAATTTTATTTTAACAGGTGATTTTCATGAGCTTAAACTTCTTATGTTATTAATTTTTCTCAAAAAATGCTTCTTGAAGTTTAACTTGGTCATGGTCAATGGAAAACCTTGGTGATATTATCTACTTACCAAGATCAAACAAATAAACCTCATATTAAATACTTCTATTATTTGATGTCATAACTTCTCCCTTTATGAATAAATTTCACATTGTGATTATTTATATTTATACTCACCATATCAATGGTTATATTTTAATGGTTGCATCTTATGATCAATTTATTTTGGCATCTAATACTCTTTCAATCAACCTTATAATGAAATAATTAATCTCACTAATCACTTTTACCTAGTAGTTATCTATAAATAATATTTTTTTCATGATCGATGATCAATCTAAGATTTTCATAATGATAAACTCTATGATAAATGTAATTGAATTAATGAATATAGACAATGGATAAAATGTTGGTACCAGAGCATAGGATCATCACATATTATTTATAATTAATTTAATCAATTAGAGAATTACCTTGCGAGAATTTTTTATTTGCTTATAGATCTGAAAATGGATCTATGTCATATCATCATTTCATTTTAGGAATCAAGGGAATATTACCTCTAGTGGTGATCCACACGTGCTCCACAAATATCCAAGTTTTGTCATAGGAATCTCTAGTTGCTGGCATGGCAGATCTTATCACTTATGTTGTTCACTTTTGATCGCTTTGAGAATCGCTTCCAAAGGATTCTTCTTGATCTCTCTTGACTCGAGAGTAGAAGTTGGAGGAAGATCGCTCTCCATTCTTGAGAATATTCTTGGAGAAGGGGGGTCTCTAGGGCTTCGAGAGGATTCTATAGAATTGTTGTGCATAAAAAATGAATTGGCTCTATTGAAAAAATAATATAATTGGGTTTATATACCACTATGGTTAGAAATAAATAATTGAAAAAGTGCCCTTTAATATTTATTTAATCCCTAAAAAACCTCATGTCTATAATAATATTATTATTATTATTTCTAGACATATGCTAAACCCACGAATTAAAAATAAATATTATTTATTCAAATAATATTCAATGTATATTATTTCTCACCATACCATTAAACTCAGTATATCATTTCTTTATAATATTTATCAATCCTTGAATAACGAATATTTATTTATTAAATAAAAAACACTGCATTATTCTCTAATAAATAAATAAATATTATATTTACTAAAAATAAAATAAATATTTATTAAATATTCTACTCACATAATATTCTCTCGAATAACTGGTGACGGAATACATGCGGTCAATAAAATATTAATAATTATTAAACCAAATCTGGGAATAATATTTATTAAAATTTTTAAACAATAAATAATAATATATTATTTAACTGATATTCTAGATACACTTAGTGTGACACCCTCTAGGCCTCTTTCTCAGTGGCATTTGGCGAAGCATCTTAAAGTCCAAGGTTAGTGTCTAACAACATACCAAGGCACCCGTAATAAAATAAGTTAATTCCAAAATGACATAATACATCATAAAATGTAACGCCCCGACCCCAGCTACCCAGAGTCGGTGCATTATTACATAACATTGGCATGATCACAAGAAAGATCAAATCTCGAAAGACCGATTGGTTTAGTAGCCTTGGAAACAATAGATATATTCATAAGTTTTACATTACATCATAAAACGAAAAACTACTACAACAACATATTGTATCCATAATCCACACTCATATCCCCACATAATATCCCTGCAGGTCATTCATAACTTACTTCTTCACTTCCTGGGAAAAATAAAACATAGAAAAGGGGTGAGCTCAAATGCCCAGTAAGGATGACAATATAGCGGAAACTTTCATAAATAAGAATAAACTTTTCAGGCAATGTATAACTAAAACAAAAGCCTTTCAAACATGAACATTCAACATGGTATGGCATAAATAAAATGAAATAATTCCATTTACTTATTCACATGGATATTCTACTAATCGAATAATCGCATGCAAAAATCAATAACCACTTTCATAATGTTGGAATGCATAATGCCAGACTATCATAACCACATAGTCAAGGCCTCGTGCCAAGACTACAAATAAGATTTTGTCAAGGCCTTGTGCCAAGACACTAGTTTGTCTCATGAGACCTACCGATGCATCGAGGAGCTATAGCGGGCTCCACCCGTCACTTATTAAGTCCAATGCATTCCCATATGAAAAGTTTAAACATAACATAAACATTCGTATTAAAACTAGCATATGAAATGTCAATAATTTCACCATAAACTATGAATGGTATAAAAATAGCACATCCACAATCAAACATATCACAAAACCTTCAATACAATATAGAAGTTTTGTATCATAATAAATCAACTTCAAATAAGCGTAAAATCCGTCAAAGGATGTTGACATAGATGAAATCAAAACACTTTTTAGAGAAATGTCTCTTTCTATTTTTGAAATCATTTAAGAGCCATATAAAATAAAATATTTTCTTGAAAATATTCTTATAATCTTGTAAGGAAAACATTGAAGATTTTATAACGGCAGAAAATAACTGCACTAGTCGTATAAGTTAAAAAAAACATTCTTACCTTAATTCTGTCGAAAAGGTTAAAAAGGACCTTGTTTTGAAAACGATGGAAAGATTCCTTTATAAACCTCTTATAAAAAGTCAAAAAGGGTATAAATGACTTTAACCCATATTCTTGTAAATAATAAATATGTTTTGAAATACATTTCGAAGAAACATGGATGTGGATGATAAAGAAATCCCAGTAGATTATTACGTATAAACAACCTCGGATAATGAAGAGATTGTGAAATAACACTTACCTTGTACTTTTCCTTGGTTGGGGTAGGTTAACCTCCTGTATAATGGTGAAATAATTGTTATTAAATTATACAAGAATCATATACATTAATATGATATCATATATTATCTTTTAATATTGATTTGATAATAATATCTTAGTATTATCATTATATCGGGTGTTAACTTACTTGTTGTCTTTTATATGTTTTGTTACGTAAGACATGTTTGTAAAGGATAGGTTGTATATTATTCATATCCAGAATGATATGAAGTCCTTAAACATCATTTTTAAATCATCAAATGATAATTATACTTGAATGGATACGATGGAGAATGAATCTCATCGCGTTCGTGGAGACGGTAGTCCGTACGTACGCACGAGCGACAATATCATTCTTTTGATATTAAAATAATATATAAATGGATGGTATATCATATATACAGAATCATTAACATGTTATATTTATTATTTATATGAGTTACACATCATTATTATACCCATCCAAATAATAATATATTGAATAACAATTACACCACGACGTGGAGACGGTAAGCCGTACGTACACACGTATGGTGACATGTTATTCAAAGGGTGGATAGAATACTGAATATGGTTGTACCATATTTATAATAACATCACAGTATATGTAAGATACTGGAGTTATTATTTTAGAATGGTAAGAACAAAGAAAGAGGAAGTGGAAGAAGAAAGGAACTTAGAAAAGGGTGGTGAAATCATTACCTCTTCTTCGGGTTCTTCCTTTTGATTTGATCAAAAGGGCTCCTTAGGTTGGATTTCTGATCAAACTAAGGCCTCTAGGTTGTAGTGAGGAATGTTGGGAGAGTATTTGGGCAGAGTTTGGCCGAACCAAAAGGCTTTGAAGGTGTGAAGAAATGGGAAGGAGGAGTGCCCTTTTATAAGAGGGGTGAGGGGCACCTTTGGAAAATCTAGAAATATTAATTTATAATAAATTCATATTCGGTTTAAAATGGCTCCAAAGTTGACTATTCAAAGGCTAAGGTGGGGATAGGTCGAAAACCACTCAACCAATAGAATTTAGACAGGTTTGGGTACTTATATTAACCTTATCTTTAAGTATTAACTCTAAGTTAATTAGTTTCACTTTTACAATGTCTCTTTGTATTTTTATATAATATGGTTAATAAACTTACTATATACATCCAAGCGACCCCCAAGTGGTCCATTAATGATTAACCTATAATAATATAAGTCTCTTGGCCGAACCTTAGATTTTTAGTAATTTAATATCAATTAATAATATAATATTTGTTTTAAGAACTCTTTTATGTCAATTTTGACACTATTCAATAGTTGATTTTTGTAAAACTCATAACAGATTGATTACTTCGAAAAAAGTCAATTAAATCAATCCTAATATATCATATTATCCTAGAAAATTAGTTTAATTCATTAAAAGTTTCATATTATATTTATTTGGGTATTTAAAATATCAATTATTTTAATTTTTCACTGTTATAGTAATTACTGCATCATCATTGTGTCATAAATAAAATAAATTATTTGATGTCTAAAAATTATAAATAAAATATCATTATGTAGGAAATCTTTTTAGATTTCTAATTAATATTTATAATCGAAAATCCAACATGTATAACCCTATGTAAAAATTGTTCTTCTAAAATATGTAAGCTTATGCCATTTTTATTTTTATTTTAGCTTTATTAATATAATGTGTCATTATCACTTACAAGTGGATCCATGGGGTCCCAAAATTGACCCAAAGATGCCCATGGTCGACCATGTATCAACCAATAGGGTTAAGACACGTTTTAGGGTAATTTAGTATTATTATAATATTATTTTTTAACCCTTATTTACCGGATTTACCCTTAACCATGGTAAATAAAATATTTACCGCAGTAATTATTCAAAATGTCTAAAAATAAAAGTTACCTATTTACACAATTTGAACATCCTGATTCCAAATATGGAATCCATTTTTCTAAATTCAAAACACAGAAGTGACAGAAATTAATTTAAAATTAATTCCCGCTGTCAAAACAAAAAGCGTGTTTTTAAGAGATAATAACTATCAAAAGATTGACACTTGTTTATGTTCGGTTTAATTGTAAAATTATGTCCAATGATAAACATTAAATTGAATGGTAAAAATATATTCTAAATATACTTTAAAACCACTCAAATTCATAATTTATCACTATTAATTATTTTGATTAAAAAAGTTGTTTTTAATTAAAATTTAGAAATTTTCACTATTCATCAAAATATGAAAGTTATCCGAAATATACCAAAATTTCACCCTAGGCTAATTTCGATATTCCAAATCCAAAAATGAAGTCCATTTTGAAATATAAAATATATATGATTTCAAAAATTAGGTATTACTATTCACAACGGCTAGTTTAATTGGTTACGGTGTGTTAGAACTCGGTGTTGCGTACAACACACGCTAGCGTACCGTGGAAGCTTGGGATGTTTCATTTTAAATTTTTGATGTACCCATTTAGTCAAAAAGTTTAAAATATTTTATTTAAAAAGGTTTCACTATTAAAAGTTGATAAAAGTGCAATACTGAAAATGAATCTGTTCTTGCATTATGACTAAGAAACTCATAATATGGATTCTAAAATTATAAGGATTATATAAAGTTTAAAATTTAGTTAATACTATTCATGACCTCTTTTAATGGCCTTTTTTTTGTAAGTCAAGGTGTTATTGAACTCGGTGTTGCGTGTAGTACAAGTTATGGAATTATTTTGAAGAAATAACATACTATGAAATCTTGGGGTGTTACATTCTCCCCTCCTTCAATAAATTGCGTCCTCGCAATTTGAAATTGTTCTTCGAAAATAAAAGGTTGAAAATAGAAAATATATTTGTGGGAAAACCCACATCGGAAATTGGGTTACTAAAATTTAGTCTTAATATGAGGAAAATAGAAATGAAAGTGTCACCACCAAATTATGATCTCGATTAGGAGAACATTGGTGGTAATTAGAGACATATAATTGGAGGAAAAACGTAAATATTTATAGGTAGTGATTGAGGTCATCAATCATAAACAAGTATAAAATTGAGGTCCTTAAACTCATCAATCTATGATGATTTGAAATACCATCGGTTCAACAAAACATAGGGTATTGGGATAACACATTTTTGACATTTCAAAATATCTTAGTTGAAATCCCACATCGAAAAATGAATTAATGAGGCCTCTATTTAAAATAAAGAGTGGAAAAGTATGAAGATTACCGAAAATAACACATACTAGGGTTCCATGTAGGAAAATATGGATATGGAAGAGAAATCTAACCATCAATTATCTGATGGAGAGTGGTAGAGAACATGGCTATGAAAAGGCCAAAAATCCCAAAGCCATAAATTTGTGATGATTTAAGGTACCATCTAGGACAACATTTTTGTTCTATGTTTCTTTTATTAATGTTGGGGAATTTATTTATGAGATTGGATAAGATCATAAGGAGATATACTTACTTTATAATTAGAGTTTTATCCATTAATAAATTTCTACCACAAACTCATCTTTCACTCTAAAAGATAATAGAACGTAAAAAAAATTTATACAGGGTTCCAAAATAAATGAATTTATAATTCATCTACATGATCTTTTAATAAAAACTACATTATTTAATCCAGGACATCTCATGGGCCAGTGGTAGGTGATACACCCTTGTCGCCCTTCGGTTGCGGGTTCAAGTCTCGCAGCCTTACCGGACGCGACGGGTTGCCGCCCGACCTCCGGGTTGTCCTTTTATGGAAATCCAAAATAATCAAAACTAGAACTATCCAAAATACTTCTGTCCAAACTCACAGTCCAACATTTATAAGGAAGGTAAACATAATGTAGATCCTTTTTACCCCGTAATAGCATATGAATACCTTCATCATGTATTCTTTTAATACACTGAAACATCCTGATTTACCATAATCTTTATTGATTACATTCATGCTCCCTTATTCCTTATAGAATGCTGGATATACTTCATCAATCCAAAAATGTTTTAAACCCCAACAATGATGGAATATAAAAATCATTAACCAGCTTCAAGGTAGTCAAGAATATCCAATATAATTTATCCAAATCAATCATGTATTATTCTAAAATCACTACCTCGGTATCAGAACCATATTATGGTTTATCTTTCTCTCAACCATATATTTTCCAGACATTTAACCTGCTACTGAGTCACTTTTCTTTGTTCCACACCATCTCAAGTCCTTAATGAAATAGTACTGCAGTACAATCCTTATATACTCCATAATTATTATAACAAGTACATTGTTGATACAACACTCAATTGATATAATCAACATAATAACTCTAATCATTCCTCTTAATCTGTGGTAGTATCATAACATGATTATTATCCAATAGCATCATTTGCGGCATAGTCTGATGACTGGGACATAGGTTCGCGTAGTGTCCAAACTCCTTTCAAATGAAGCATTGTACATTTGAAACCATTTTCTTACCCATGCAGTCATGTACTTTGTGCCTTTTTCCTCCACACTTATAACAAACTCCCATTCCTTTCAGGCAAGTTCCAGGGTGTTTCTTTCCACAGTTACCACATATGGGAAAATTCTTCTTTTCCCTCTTCCCTTTATCCATCTTTCTCTCTTCTATCCTTTTCTTCTCTTGCTTCCCTTCAAAGCCATAGGACTTAGTAAACTCTTTACTTATCTTATCAACACATGATATTATTTCTTCATATGATGATAATACATGGGAGACTATTTCTCTTATAAATTCTAGCTTAAGACCATGAAAGATATGATCCTTCCTTCTCTTTGGATCATGTGCATTTCTGGAGTTCTTATTCCTTCTACTGGGCGCCATTTCTAAACAATGGCATACACTAGATCAGTTTATGAATCAAAATACATAATCCCATACTTATAAAACACTTAACATAAATTGAAATATTTATGGATATAATCCATAATCATAAAAATGTCTTCTTTGAGGATGTATATACTCATAAACCCTTCATAATGATTTGTAAAGAAAATTAGAGTTATCCTAAGCATATCCCCCAGGAGTGTCGTAACCAAGAGTGCAGCAAGGCCCGTTGTCGTGCACCAGTTCCCGTTCGAGTCTAGCTCAAAGCGGTGTTTTCGGGTTTTACCCCTAGGTACATCTGTGCCAGAGCCTCCTCTACCTGCTCGTATCCAGACAGGGATGTATTGCTCAGAAAACTCACAAAATCTCTACAATACCAAAATTCTAGGAAGTTCTTCTATACTAATCCTCAAAGTTCATCTTAGGTCTACGTGCTCTAATCAGAGTTTATCTAAATCTAGCTTCCAAGGTTTGTACTAAACTTCCTATGATACCAACTGTAACGCCCCGACCCCAGCTACCCAGAGTCGGTGCATTATTACATAACATTGGCATGATCACAAGAAAGATCAAATCTCGAAAGACCGATTGGTTTAGTATCCTTGGAAACAATAGATATATTCATAAGTTTTACATTACATCATAAAACGAAAAACTACTACAACAACATATTGTATCCATAATCCACACTCATATCCCCACATAATATCCCTGCAGGTCATTCATAACTTACTTCTTCACTTCCTGGGAAAAATAAAACATAGAAAAGGGGTGAGCTCAAATGCCCAGTAAGGATGACAATATAGCGGAAACTTTCATAAATAAGAATAAACTTTTCAGGCAATGTATAACTAAAACAAAAGCCTTTCAAACATGAACATTCAACATGGTATGGCATAAATAAAATGAAATAATTCCATTTACTTATTCACATGGATATTCTACTAATCGAATAATCGCATGCAAAAATCAATAACCACTTTCATAATGTTGGAATGCATAATGCCAGACTATCATAACCACATAGTCAAGGCCTCGTGCCAAGACTACAAATAAGATTTTGTCAAGGCCTTGTGCCAAGACACTAGTTTGTCTCATGAGACCTACCGATGCATCGAGGAGCTATAGCGGGCTCCACCCGTCACTTATTAAGTCCAATGCATTCCCATATGAAAAGTTTAAACATAACATAAACATTCGTATTAAAACTAGCATACGAAATGTCAATAATTTCACCATAAACTATGAATGGTATAAAAATAGCACATCCACAATCAAACATATCACAAAACCTTCAATACAATATAGAAGTTTTGTATCATAATAAATCAACTTCAAATAAGCGTAAAATCCGTCAAAGGATGTTGACATAGATGAAATCAAAACACTTTTTAGAGAAATATCTCTTTCTATTTTTGAAATCATTTAAGAGCCATATAAAATAAAATATTTTCTTGAAAATATTCTTATAATCTTGTAAGGAAAACATTGAAGATTTTATAACGGAAGAAAATAACTGCACTAGTCGTATAAGTTAAAAAAACATTCTTACCTTAATTCTGTCGAAAAGGTTAAAAAGGACCTTGTTTTGAAAACGATGGAAAGATTCCTTTATAAACCTCTTATAAAAAGTCAAAAAGGGTATAAATGACTTTAACCCATATTCTTGTAAATAATAAATATGTTTTGAAATACATTTCGAAGAAACATGGATGTGGATGATAAAGAAATCCCAGTAGATTATTACGTATAAACAACCTCGGATAATGAAGAGATTGTGAAATAACCCTTACCTTGTACTTTTCCTTGGTTGGGGTAGGTTAACCTCCTGTATAATGGTGAAATAATTGTTATTAAATTATACAAGAATCATATACATTAATATGATATCATATATTATCTTTTAATATTGATTTGATAATAATATCTTAGTATTATCATTATATCGGGTGTTAACTTACTTGTTGTCTTTTATATGTTTTGTTACGTAAGACATGTTTGTAAAGGATAGGTTGTATATTATTCATATCCAGAATGATATGAAGTCCTTAAACATCATTTTTAAATCATCAAATGATAATTATACTTGAATGGATACGATGGAGAATGAATCTCATCGCGTTCGTGGAGACGGTAGTCCGTACGTACGCACGAGCGACAATATCATTCTTTTGATATTAAAATAATATATAAATGGATGGTATATCATATATACAGAATCATTAACATGTTATATTTATTATTTATATGAGTTACACATCATTATTATACCCATCCAAATAATAATATATTGAATAACAATTACACCACGACGTGGAGACGGTAAGCCGTACGTACACACGTATGGTGACATGTTATTCAAAGGGTGGATAGAATACTGAATATGGTTGTACCATATTTATAATAACATCAAAGTATATGTAAGATACTGGAGTTATTATTTTAGAATGGTAAGAACAAAGAAAGAGGAAGTGGAAGAAGAAAGGAACTTAGAAAAGGGTGGTGAAATCATTACCTCTTCTTCGGGTTCTTCCTTTTGATTTGATCAAAAGGGCTCCTTAGGTTGGATTTCTGATCAAACTAAGGCCTCTAGGTTGTAGTGAGGGATGTTGGGAGAGTATTTGGGCAGAGTTTGGCCGAACCAAAAGGCTTTGAAGGTGTGAAGAAATGGGAAGGAGGAGTGCCCTTTTATAAGAGGGGTGAGGGGCACCTTTGGAAAAGCTAGAAATATTAATTTATAATAAATTCATATTCGGTTTCCAATGGCTCCAAAGTTGACTATTCAAAGGCGAAGGTGGGGATAGGTCGAAAACCACTCAACCAATAGAATTTAGACAGGTTTGGGTACTTATATTAACCTTATCTTTAAGTATTAACTCTAAGTTAATTAGTTTCACTTTTACAATGTCTCTTTGTATTTTTATATAATATGGTTAATAAACTTACTATATACATCCAAGCGACCCCCAAGTGGTCCATTAATGATTAACCTATCATAATATAAGTCTCTTGGCCGAACCTTAGATTTTTAGTAATTTAATATCAATTAATAATATAATATTTGTTTTAAGAACTCTTTTATGTCAATTTTGACACTATTCAATAGTTTATTTTTGTGAAACTCATAACAGATTGATTACTTCGAAAAAAGTCAATTAAATCAATACTAATATATCATATTATCCTAGAAAATTAGTTTAATTCATTAAAAGTTTCATATTATATTTATTTGGGTATTTAAAATATCAATTATTTTAATTTTTCACTGTTATAGTAATTACTGCATCATCATTGTGTCATAAATAAAATAAATTATTTGATGTCTAAAAATTATAAATAAAATATCATTATGTAGGAAATCTTTTTAGCTTTCTAATTAATATTTATAATCGAAAATCCAACATGTATACCCCTATGTAAAAATTGTTCTTCTAAAATATGTAAGTTTATGCCATTTTTATTTTTATTTTAGCTTTATTAATATAATGTGTCATTATCACTTACAAGTGGATCCATGGGGTCCCAAAATTGACCCAAAGATGCCCATGGTCGACCATGTATCAACCAATAGGGTTAAGACACGTTTTAGGGTAATTTAGTATTATTATAATATTATTTTTTAACCCTTATTTACCGGATTTACCCTTAACCATGGTAAATAAAATATTTACCGCAGTAATTATTCAAAATGTCTAAAAATAAAAGTTACCTATTTACACAATTTGAACATCCTGATTCCAAATATGGAATCCATTTTTCTAAATTCAAAACACAGAAGTGGCAGAAATTAATTTAAAATTAATTCCCGTTGTCAAAACAAAAAGCGTGTTTTTAAGAGATAATAACTATCAAAAGATTGACACTTGTTTATGTTCGGTTTAATTGTAAAATTATGTCCAATGATAAACATTAAATTGAATGGTAAAAATATATTCTAAATATACTTTAAAACCCCTCAAATTCATAATTTATCACTATTAATTATTTTGATTAAAAAAGTTGTTTTTAATTAAAATTTAGAAATTTTCACTATTCATCAAAATATGAAAGTTATCCGAAATATACCAAAATTTCACCCTAGGCTAATTTCGATATTCCAAATCCAAAAATGAAGTCCATTTTGAAATATAAAATATATATTATTTCAAAAATTAGGTATTACTATTCACAACGGCTAGTTTAATTGGTTACGGTGTGTTAGAACTCGGTGTTGCGTACAACACACGCTAGCGTACCGTAGAAGCTTGGGATGTTTCATTTTAAATTTTTGATGTACCCATTTAGTCAAAAAGTTTAAAATATTGTATTTAAAAAGGTTTCACTATTAAAAGTTGATAAAAGTGCAATACTGAAAATGAATCTGTTCTTGCATTATGACTAAGAAACTCATAATATGGATTCTAAAATTATAAGGATTATATAAAGTTTAAAATTTAGTTAATACTATTCATGACCTCTTTTAATGGCCTTTTTTTTGTAAGTCAAGGTGTTATTGAACTCGGTGTTGCGTGTAGTACAAGTTATGGAATTATTTTGAAGAAATAACATACTATGAAATCTTGGGGTGTTACATAAAAAATATCATTATGTAATATAATCCCTTTATCATGATATCTCTAATCAAATTGGTTGCATGTTGGTGTTATCAACCTATGTGCTCTATGTCTCCTTCTTTGAATTTATGGAAATTAAACTTACGTATAGAACACCATGACCATATATTTATTTAGACTATATAATTTCCATCAAAGGTCCTCAGATATTAACACTTATTAAGGAATATAAGGGACAAATCCTTTCTCACATTATTCATTAATGAAATACTACTCGTGATGCATCCAATGTATCCTACCTCACCGTGAACATATGTAATCACTATTTTCATCAAAAAGTACATGACTTATAATACTCATTAATAATAATCATAACATCTAAGGATCAATACACACATTCGTAGATACAGACATCCAATAAAACATTTAATTGTGGATTTCCTATTGGTGGGTCTCGTTCTCATAATATTATACACTGGATATTACTATGGACGTACACCATGATA
This sequence comes from Viscum album, assembly GCA_963277665.1. NCBI lineage: Eukaryota > Viridiplantae > Streptophyta > Magnoliopsida > Santalales > Viscaceae > Viscum > Viscum album. Next base: position 21,684,197 of record OY728164.1, read on the forward strand.
AGGTTCCTCAAAGTCCTATGAGTCTTAAACCCTAATAACCTTTATCATTTGTGTCCCTCAAATGATTTCATCTAGATATAGAACATATATTTAAGAATATTATCATGGAACTTATGGGTTCTCATCATATCGGAGAACTGATATAACCTTTTAGTGTGACATCTACTCTTAGAACATTATCACATACTATGTAACGTAGAAGAATAATTATAATATGATAATAAGTTTTTTAATATTAAAAACAATGAATACATGTTATCATAAAGTACATAGAAGCTGGTTCTAGGGAACCAACTCCAACAAACTCCTTCTTTCACTAGATCCAACTGATAACAACCTTCAGTTTTATAGCTCTCGCGTGATACTCATGCTTCTACTGAGATAGGTCTTTCGTCAATGGGTCTACCATGTTTTCTTATGTGAGGACTCTGGTTACTGTAACTTCACCCATCTGATAAAATTACCTCAAGAGATGATACTTCCAGAGTATGTATTTTTTTCATTGGTATGACCTTGTCTCTTTTGCAAAAGTCACCACTATAGTATTATCACAATACAATGTGATGGGGCCTTTACTATTAGGTACCATGAAAAGCTCCTAAAAAATGTTTCATATCCAAACGGCTTCCTTGGTTGCATAAAAATCCACTATATACTCGGAATTTTCTATAGAATCAGCGAAAACTGGTTGCTTTAAACTCTTCTAGCTCACAACACCTCTATTGATATAGAAAAAATATCCTAACTATAACTCCAGATATTTCTGATCTATTTGAAAACTAGAATTAGTATAACCCTTGATGACTAGATCCTCATCTCTTCCATACACTAGGAAAATATCCTTAGTTCTTCTCAAATACTTTAGGATAGATTTAACAGTATATCAATGTTGTTCCCCTGGTTTTGCTTGATATCTGCCTACCATGCTCAATGCATAGGAAACATCAAGTCTATTACATAACATAGAATATATTATTGATCTTATCACTGAATTGTATGGGATCTTACTCATTCTCTATTTCTCCTTTTGTGTCTTAGGACATATTTTCTTAGAAATTTGTATACCATGTGACACTAGAACCAATCCCCTCTTAGATTGTTCCATACTAAATATCTTTAGTATTTGGTTAATGTATGTACTTTGAATAGGTCCAAGAAGCCTCTTAGATCTATCATGAATGATCTTGATCCCTAGAATATACGTTGATTCACCTAATTCTTTCATAGAGAAACACTTGTTTAACTATTCCTTAACAGATTGTAAGATTGGTATGTCGTTTCTGATAAGTAATATGTCATAAACATATACTACTATGATAATGATTTAATTTCCATTAAACCTCTTGTAAACACATGGATGACATTCATTCATAATGTAACCAAATTCTTTTATAGCTTCATCGAATCAAATGTTCCATGAATTGGATTCTTGCTTCAATCTATAAATGGATCTCTACAACTTGAAAATCCTTTTGGCATCACCTAGAGTCACAAAACCTTTTCATTGTGTCATATAGACATCTTCTTAAAGCTTCCCATTAAGTAAAGTGGTTTTGATGTCCATTTTACAAGTTTCATAGTCATGGTAATTTATTATATCAAGTAGAATTCTGATGTAATTAAACATGGAAATTGGTGAAAATGGTTCATCATAGTCAATTTCTTGATGTTGTTTAAACCCTTTATCCACTAGCCCTAATTTATAGTTATTTACTTTACCTTATATATCTAGTTTTCTATTGAATACCCATTCACACCCTATAGGATTTACATCAACTAGCGCATCATCTAGAACCCATACTTGGTTCTGATAAATGGAATCCATTTCAGAATTCATGGATTCTTTCTATCTTGTATCTTCTAAGCCCTCTATTACCTCTTTGTAGGATAGGGGTTCATTATTGTTAACCAATAATGAGTCCCCATCTTTGGTGACTCGAAAACCATATCTCTCTAGTTCTCTTACCTCTCTAGTGCTTCTATGAAGTACTTGTATTTCAGGAATTAATTCTTCCATAGGGACCTATGGAATATATTCCTATACCAACTCTTGTGTATATTGAGCATCAACTTCATCGAAGTCAATCCTTCTTCCAATATCCTTTTTTTAGGATGTTCTCCCTCTCATGAAATATGACTTGTTTGGTGACATTCACTTTCTTATATGAGGGGTTTTATAGGTAGTATCCATTTGTTTCCTTAGGATATCCTATAAAGATGTACTTTTTTTCCTGGGGTGATAGTTTTTTACCAGATAAGGCCTTAATAAATGTCTCACAACCCCATAAATGTGTATGTGATAAAACGGGTTTCTTTCCATTCCATAACTTGAAGGGAATTCAATTTTCATCCTTATTTGGTACTTGGTTTAATGTATATGTCATAGTTTATAATGCATATCCCGAAAAGGATAATGGAATATCTGCATTACTCATTATTGGCCTTACCATGTATAATAAGGTATAGTTCCTTCTTTCACTAACACCGTTCCATTATGGTGTGTAAGGTGAAGTGAGTTGAGATATAATCCCAAACTCCTGAAAAAAATTTGATAAACTCTTGGTTAAAATATTCACCACCTCAATCTGATCAAAGCTTCTTTATCTTCTTTACAAGTTTATTCTCTACTTCATTCTTGGATTCTTTGAATTTATCAAAGGAATTAGACTTATACCTCATCAAGTAGACATATTCATATCTAATCAAGTCGTCAATAAAAGTTATGAAGTAAAAATACCCACCTCTAGATTATACTATAAATAGTCCACACACATCAGTGTATACCAATCCTAAAAGCTTTATGGACCTTACACCCTATGCACCGAATGGTGGTTTGTTCATTTTTTCTTGTAAAAAACATGATATATTTCAAGTGGTTTTATCTTATAAGAGTCTAAATAACCATCTAGACATAGCTTTGTCAAACACTTCTCTTTTATATGACCAAGACAATGATTCCATAGTTGGGTGTTATATGAGTCATGTGAACATGATTCATTATCAATTTCCAAAACTTGGTTTCATAATTTAATACATAAAGTCCATTATTTAAATTTTTCATATCATAACATATGTTGTCTTTATAAAAGAAAAAACTTTTATTCCCAAACTTGAAAATAAAACCATCTGCATCTAGGAATGATACAGAAATTATGTTCTTGATAATAGTTGGTACATAATAACAATCCCTTAAAACCAATATCATTCCTATTAGAAATGAAAGGTAGTAGTCACCAATGGCTAGAGAAGCTAACCTCACACTATTGGAAGCTCGAAAATCCACCTCTCCTATAGAAATATTTTGGAATCTACTTGGTTCCTACATTTGGATACAGATGTGAGCACCAAAAGTTTTATATAATACCCAATGTGTAGATATTAAAAGATTACACTCAATAAAAAATTCACCTTTAGATTCCCCTTTCTTCTGGGTATAGTTCTACTTCTACTTCCCTTGTTTTCCACATGAAAAACATACTGCCTTATTTTCCTTTCCCTACCTATGTATCTTCTTCTTCTTGGAAGGACGGTGCCTGTGTGCTTTAGACTTGTTGTGAGTATTGGGACCCTTCACCTTGTTCTTAATTTTTTTATTCACCATAAGGACCATTGGTTTGTCATACTTCATATCCTTATCCACTTTCTGAATCAAAGTAAGAAGTTTTGAAAGACTCTTCTCATTATTTCTCATGTTATAATTAAAAATAAAACTGGACAAGGTCTTGAGTAGTGAGGAAAGTATGAGATCTATGCACAACTTATATGGGAATTTAATCCCTATGATGTATAAGCATTCAATGTATCCAATAAGATTGACCACATGAGTCCCAACTGGCATAAACTCTCCGATATTAGTTGTAAATAAAGCATTGGAGATCTTGTATCTCTATTTTCTTTCCTTCTCTTGATATAGATCCTGAAGGTGAGACATCATGTTATATGAATTCATGTCCTCATGTTACTTCAAAAGGTCATTGGTCATGGATGATAGAATGAAACACTGAACATTTGTATCATATTTCAAATTTTTCACATAGAGAGACAAATCTTCCTCACTAGCCTCATTACCAGGCGCATCAAGAATAGGTTCTTCCAAGACATATAACTTACTTTCAGGACATAGGATAATGTGCAAGCACCTTTTATGCTCTTGGAAATTTGTTCTGGTGAGAAGGTTATCCTTCTAAATTATGGATAGTATTGATATGTTTGAAGTCATTTTTATTGTTGTTTCTACAAATAAGATAAGTATAGATTTAGTAATTTATCTGATAAGATTTAGACAAAAAAATATTATATTTATTAATCACTCGCTATTTTATCAAAACCCAATAACCCTCACCATTATCTTTAGAATATCATGTTTCTTGGACATTCTAGTGGTAAGGATCTATATTCCCCTTCTCATTACCCCAAATTTGGTTGGTCTATAAATTTCAAAGGTTTTAGGTGGGTATTCCAAATCCAACTACATTAACTCACAATTCCTTGATCTGTTGAGTGGACTCCCCAATCCCGAAATCCTTAAATTGGATTTCCCTAACCCTTTCCTCTCAGTTACACCAAGTTATACTTTGGTAGTCAACCCTTGATGTGAACTAAGTTAAGTCAGCCCAAAACTTCATATTAGAATTCCCTAATAACTGAAATCACCCCAACTTTGGCTGGTCAAGCACTTTAACTATGGTTCGATTTTAACTGAAGTAGTGGAATGATATACTGACTTAGTATTTATAATTAAGGTATTTTATCTTTTATGTGTAAATTTCTAATTATTATCTTTATTACATGCTTATTAATATTAAGTGGATTTACTTAAGTGATTAACCATGGCTTAGATAATATTTACACATAATCCAAATTATTTTAGTTCTATCATTCATTATTGTTAATTTATTAATTCATGTGATCATGAAAAAACATCCATAATGATATAACCATGCAACTTGATAGAAATAAATAATAAAGTGGTATGATCATGAGCTTTTACTAATTGTTAGTTTGTCTAGAGGATGATAAACTAATTGTAAACCTAGGGGGAAACACCTTGAACCATTTATGGTTCATATTGTAGTTTTCCACCTATCCACCTATGTATCTCTCTTGGATTGGTTTTGCCTCAGTTCCAAATTTGAATCGCCTCCACTAGCTTGGGAGCTCCATCCATTATATATTCTTTTACTCATACGCAGGTGAGGGGAAGGGGTTTACATAAAAGAAATCATGGGAATGCAGGAACTTGCATAATAAGAGGATAGATGGCACACAGGCCAACAATTTAATTTAATAATAAATTAAATTAAAATAATCACATACAATGTTCTAGTCTAGACTCATGATCATCTATATACGTGCAATGAATTATACATTTAATAAAATTATCATTCAATTATTAATCATTCTTATTTAAGACAAATCATGCTTGAATCAATTAATCATCTTCTTTAATTAATTAATTATTTTATCTTAAAACTCATCTAAATTTCCTTTAGATTCTCAACCATCATAATTTTAAACAAATTAAATTAACTTTTTACAGTAATAAAATGTACCTTGGTGTCAACACAGTGAATACTCATCCAAATTACCCAACATGTATTATACTCATATACTGTTTACTCTTACAACATGTGGAATACATGACTTGTCACATAATTTCATGATGTTCACTATCAACTTAATGATCACATGGATTACATGATTTTTCTATCATGTGTTATACTTAAATGCACATAGAGTAATAATTATAATATGACTCATACATGATATGAAGATCCAAACACTACGCAAAAATTAATTAAACATTTATATATATTAAAACTCATCACACAGGATGTCCTATAAACTTAATTATCACACACAAGTACATGTTGTAAAGATTTTCATAGTATGATAAAGTAATTTTAATTATGTGTAATTTGGTAAAAGTACACCACGTGTACATTGGAGCTACACGGTGTGTATTTTTTCTCATCGTCTATTTGTGGCACATTCCTAGGGACTCTATGTGTATTCATTCCATGGAAAAAGTAAGAGTATATGGAAAACACATTGTGTGGTCTCCAAGTTACATGGTCACCAGTCAGGTAGTTCGTGTAAGAATATACATGGCCCATCTGTGATCAAAGTACTACATGCCATGTATGGAAGTTACACGGTGTGTACTCTGGTTTACCATGTGTCGGGATGGCCTGGTCAACGCATAGTATATAATTAAATTCATTGTGTGTAATAAATTCACACACCTTGAATTAATTATGAATTAATTCTTAGTGCATTGAACACTAGTATGTGGCATGTACCACCTGGTTACATGGCGTGTACTCTTTTGTTATTCGGTCAGAATCCTCAGCACCTCCAGATGAGATCTTTGAATTTAATTCATTCATAAAATTAATCAACTTGATTATATTTATGAGAAATGAAGAGGGGGAAGAAGATCTCATATTTTGGATTAAATAATGATTAAACTAGAATTGAAAACCAATTACTTATGCATAAATCAATCAATGAACTTTAAATAATTACGAATAATTATGTGACCGTTATGATATTACTTGAAGGTTCTGGGCACAGTGTAAATGTGTGATGGGTCGTTCCCAATATTGATTTTTGTCATGATCAATGATTAATCTGAGATCTACATGATGATAAACATCATGATCAGTGGAATTGTATCAAATAATATAGACAATGGATAAAATACCATAATTAGAGCACAGGATCATCACATATTATTTATAATTAATTTAAGAAATTAAAGAATTGCATTATGAGAATTATTTCTTCATTAATAGATCTGATAATGGATCTATGTTATACTATCATTTTATCATAGGAATCAAGGGAATATTCCCTCTAGCGATGATTCACACATGTTCCACAAATATTTGAATGTTGCCATAGGAATCTTTGGGTGCTAGCATGATAGATCTTATTTCTTGCATCGTTTTCCTTTGATCACCTCGAGAATCGCTTCTAAATGATTCTTCTTGATCTATCTAGACTCGAGAGTGGAAGGTAGAGGAAGATCACCCTCCATTCTTGAAATCATTCTTAGAGAATGGAGATATTTAGGGATTCGAGAGGATTCTCTAGATTCGTTGTGCACAACAAAATAAATTGGCTCTATTGAAAAAATAATATAATTGGGTTTATATACTGCTAGGGTTAGAAATAAATAATTGCACAAGTGCCTGTTAATATTTATTTAATCTTTGTGGAACCCCGTGTTTATAATATTATTATTATTATTATTTCTTAACATGTTCTAAACTCATGAATTAAAATTAAATATTATTTATTCAAATAATATTCAATATATATTATTTCTCATCAGACCATTAAACTTGATCTTCCATTATTCCATAATATTTATCAGGTCTTGAATAATGACTATTTATTTATTAAATAAATATCACTACATTATTCGCCAATAAATAAATAAATATTATATTCACTAAAAAGAAAATAAATATTTATTAAATATTCAACTTACATAATATTCTCTCAAATAACTGGTGACAGAATATATGAGATCAAGAAAACATGAATAATTATTAAACCAAGTGTAGGAATAATATTTATTCCACTAGTTAAATAGTATATAATAATATATTATTTAACTGAGATTTTGGATACACTTAATGTGTGACCCTCTAGGCCTCTTCCTTAGTGGCATTAGGTGAAGCAGTCTAAAGTCCAAGATTAGCATGTATCAACACACCAAGACACCCATAGAGAAATAAGTTAATGTCACAATTACATAATACCTCATAAGGATTTTCACTATGTAATATAATCTCTTTATCATGATATCACTAATCAATTAAGTTTCATGTTGGTGTCAATAACTTGTGTTCTTGATGTTTATTTCTTTGATTTCTGAAAATCAAACTTTCCTATAGAACACCATGGCCATGAATTTATTTACGCTATATAATTTCCATTAAAGGGCCTAAGATATCAAATTCTGTTAAAGAACATAAGGGACAAATAGTTTCTCTCATTATTCATTAATTAAATACTACTCATGATGCGCCCAACGTATCCCAACTCACCGTGAACATACGTCGTCACGATTTTCATCAATACATCAAAGTACATGACTTATAATACTTGTTGATAATAATATTAAAATCTGAGGTTCAATACACACATATGCAGATAGGAACATCCTATGAAACATATAAAATTAGATATCCTACTAACGGGTCTCATTATCATAATATCCTAACCTAGATATTACCAAGTTTGTACACCATAAGAAGGTGTCTCAAAGTCCTATGAGTCTCCACCTCTAATAGCTTGTATCATTTGTGTATCTAAAATGATTTTATCTGGATATAGAACATATATTTAAGAATATTGTCATGACACTTGTGGTTTCTCATCATAGCAAGAAACATCTATGACCTTTTAGTGTGACAGCTACTCTTAGGACATTATCACATACTATATCATGTAGGAGAACAATCATGATGTCATGACCCGACTCAAGTCGGGGCTCGAGCTGCAATTATCCCAAGCCCACCTCCATAGTCCAGGGGTGGTGACAGGAACTGAAAGTAATATCCTAGATGGGAGGTCTTTTCCTAAGTACCTGTATGCACACACCCAACCATCTCAATGCAAAAGTGTGGAGGAAAATAGAAAGGAAGATGCAATAGTTATAAGTAAACCAAGCATGCATAACCTCTAAGGTGTACAAGAGTACAACAATGTAAATTGAAGGGTAAATGGGAAAATACATGACCAACTAGAAATATGTCCCAACCTGACAGAACTGGAAAAGTAAACTATTGAGGGATCCCAACTCAAAAATCCCAAGCTGTGACCACAGTACGTGGTTCAAAATAACTGGTATCCCTATTATCCTCTGAAGTCATCATTGACATTTCCATTATCTACATAAGACATGAAGCGTACAAGAAAATCCCATGTAAGGGTGAGTATATACATACCCAGTAGAATGCCCCGAAAACTGTAGGGGGTAATAAGAGATAAAACAGGAATAGAAATACAATAGATTCAAGATATAATCAAAGAGAATAGACCAACCCAAACCAAGATATGGTAACCTCATCCAAGAACAAGGGTCTTGACATAGTGAGTGGATAAACTACATTTTGAGTCTTTACCACCTATATCAGGAGTGTAGGCTCATCCAACCATGAGAATCTAAACACTAAAAGCACATGTCATACCTCGTGCATCTTCGCCTCTCATGAAAATAGAGTAATAAAATCTAAAGTTATGGATACATAAGAATATATATATATATATATATATATATGGTCACTCTAAAGAATTCAAAATGATAGAGTAAGTGGGTATCCATCTCACAGCTCATTCCAGGAAGAAGAGTCACCAACAGTCCCAAAAGTTATTAATGATGTCCAGCATCTCACGCGTATTCCCAAAAGTAACCATACAAGTCAAGCCATGCCTCATCACTGTGTCACACAGCCAAGGGGACACAAACTCAAAGTAGAGGACCTGCTCCCTAGTACGTCAGGTGGATTCCACTCTGTAAGTATTCGTAGAGGACCCGTGCCCATGTTGATGGAGGGTTCCACTCTAGTGTCATAAGGACTCACACCCTATTCGGTAGGGGGAACTAGGTAGGTAGAGGAACTGTGCCCAAGCTGATGGTGGGTTCCACTATATAGGTCTAGGACCCTCGCTCTGGTGTGACATTGGGGTTCCACTCTGATCATCAAGGACCCACACCCTATCCGATAAGGGAGTTCCACTTGGAAGTCGAGGATCTATGCCCTGGTACAATAGGGGGTTCCACTCTGGTCATCAAGGATTTGTGCCCTATCTGATAGGGGGTTCCACTCTAAAGTTATCTATAGAGTACCCAAACCCATGTTGATGGGGAATCCACTCTAAAATAAGACTTTGGAGATTCTTCCTGATCACTTCCGTCATCGAGTGTCACTTAAACAAGCGTTGTGCTCAGAACATTCCACATCATATCTCTAAATCCACAATGAAGGTAACCATCATATTATATGTGGAAAAACACTAAGAATAGGCTACTCATAGGTCAAAATATGATTCCAAATTAAAGAGATATGGAACCTTGAAGTTTCCTAAAAAGGAACCAAGGGGTACATGACGTGTGAGGGGAACCATGAAGAATATGATCCCACTCCACCACCTGGTCGTGTCCTTGGCCAGAACATGGCTTCCAACCCATGTAGTAGTATTCACCCTATTGGTGGATTACATGGAATGTCCGGACTAACCAAGACCGGGTCATGTGTTTTTGGTCGTGTTTGTGTACATGACCTTGTGTCCATGTACTCAGGTACACGGTTGTGTACCTGGTCATGTACTTCCACACGGGATCCCACCTTTGTGATAGACCACATGGGTTTCCCATCCGAGGAAGGGGTAGATGGCATGTTGGAGGGATACACATCGTACCATCCTTATCTTTTTTCCAAACCCTAGCCATCACAGCCAGAGGGATACACATCATGTGTTCATCCTTATACATGGTGTGTGGTCAAGTTTTTCACATATTATCATATCCACTTTTAGTATCTCAAATCCATCCATTCTGCTTCAATTTTGGCCCTATCTTCACCTGAAACTTATAGATCTAGATGTGGATCATGGTTTCTAGCCTCCTTTCATTGGAAATCAAATTCCGGTGGTCCTCAGTGGTTTCCTCATTCAACCCATACACACTGCACCTTTTTCCTTTGATTTATCAATCTTAAACCATCAAAACAATCATATGTGCCTCACAATAATTCCATATTTAGCCTTATTTTGTCGATCCAAGCCCCTATTTTTATTTCATCATAATTTTGGGGGTCCAATCGGGCTCAGTGCTGCCCGAAAATGTCAAACCATGACCGTGGGGTCCAACCGGTAAGGAACGTGAATAAAACAAGGATGAAAAGAACAAAAACAAACGTTTAAACATCATTGGACAAGAATTATTGTCCAAAAATTAATAATGGGCATTCGGGGTTAGAAAACATTAAAAAACAATAAATTTTTGTACATGGTTGCATGCAATTGGACATAATTGACACAGATCCAAGAACAGGGATTGATATGCTCAATTTATTTAATCAAAGAGGTCATAAAACACAAATTAATGAGTCCTGCCTAGATATTGGATCATTCTTCATCAAATAACGTGGTCTCCAATTATTGAAGTATGTCATTGCATTCATTTCACTTTGATCTGCTCTTATTCGGTATTTTGTCGTCGTCTGAGGGGATTCACCGATGTTGAAGGAATGAGAAGCTCTTGACAGTCCTAGGGTTATGAGGCTAACCATGGGTGAATCAACATGGAAGTATATTTATAAACATTTCATTTATGTTAAAATGAATTAATTAATTGATTGATTGATTGATTGATCCATTGAACATACCACCAAATAATGAGATATATGAACTCCCCATGCTGACCTATTTTAGGTTGTGCCTAGGGTAAATGACGTGTTTCAGACTCAATCGTGGTCTCGGATTTCTGATTTGAGCTTATTTTTAAGAGATATCCCATTTTCTTTAAGAAATTGTGTGCACATAATATAAAATATATTTAATATTTTTATAAAATTAATTTCAAGCACACTGGGCCTCAGAATTGCTCGCCGTCTCAGCGCTTAGATATGGAAATATATATAGAAATATTTCATAAGTCTTACAAGGAAAAAAAATAAGGTCTCTACATCATTCACTTCTTCAAGTTTTCCATCCTTGAAAAGAAAAACTAAACAAACTCAGGATAATGAACCCACACTTGGCTCTCCTGCTCCTAGAAACTCTCATTCATGTTCTTGTTCTGCCGCAACACGCGGACCAAGGGAATGATCTGTCTATGCAAGGTCTACTCCTGTTGATCCTTGATCACCACCAAGTGCTTCACAAAGGTGAAACTATCCTCGATTTCCATCTCTCCTCAGTCGATGACGTACATAGGGTCATTCATGTATCTCCTCAACTGCGACATGTGGAAGTCATCATGCACCTGGTCCACCTGTGGGGGTAGGGTGAGGCAGTAAGAAACCTCGCCAACTCTCTACACAATCTCGAATGGCCTAATGAACCTCAGGGATAGCTTGTCTCACTGACCGAATCTCTACAATCCTCATCATGGGGAGACTCAGGAAAACGTGGTCTCCCTACTCAAACTCCAATGGACTACGATGGTGATCTTAATAAGATTTATGTATGATCTCTGCCATCCTTATCTACTCACGGATGACTTGGACCTTATCCATCGTCACTTGTACCATATCTGGGCCTACAAATGATGTCTCGTTGATCTCTGTCCATCATAAAGGTGACCTAAAGGGTCTCCCATACAAGGACTAAAAATATTTCATATCAATGGCAGAGTGGCAGTTATTGTTGTATGAAAACTCTACCAAGGGTAGGTGATCCTCTGAACTCTATCCAAAGTCTAACATGAAAGCCCTCAACATATCCTCCAACACCTGGATTGTGTGCTCAGTCTGCCCATCGGTCTAGGGGTGAAAGGTTGTACTCATCCTCATTTGGGTCCTGAATTCCTCCTGCAAGCCTCTCCAATTTTTTGAGTCGATAAACTATCACTTAGATGGTGTCATGGAACTTTTTTGTGTGCAGAAGCTCTATCACAAAGTCCATGGATATGTCATCCCACTTCCACTCTGGGATCTCAAGGGGCTGCAATAAAACTATTGGAACTTGGTGCTCAGCCTTCACCTGCTGACGGGTGAGGCACTGAGAGACAAACTTGGCTACGCTTTATCTCATGTTGGACTATCAAAACTACCACTGAAGGTCTATGTACATCTTCCCCACATCGGGATGTATAACTAGAGGAGAAGTGTGGAAGTCTCGCAACACCTCCTCCCATATCGTGGCTGGTACTAGCATTCGTCCTTAGAAAAGGATGGCTTGATTTCCTCCTTCAGAATATTCATCTAGTGAGTCCACCATGGATATGTGGTCATGGAAGACCTCACAATAGATGTATCACAACTGGGACTCTCTCACATACTCGATAAGTAGAGGATTCAACATCATTGACTGTAGAAAAGTTGTACCCTCCTGCTCCACCAGGGTCAGCTGCAAGGAGGCCAACTACTATGAAGCCTCCTACACTAGGTGAGTCTGGGACTTTCTGTTAAGGTAATATTCTACAATGTTTACCTTCCCTGGAGTATAGAATATATCAAAGTCATAGTCCTATAGGAACTCTAACCAGCACCACTGTCTCGGGTTCAAGTCTAACTATGTGAAGACATACCTATGACTCTAATGGTTTGAGTAAACCACAAAGTGCTCCCTTAGAAGGTAGTGTCTCCACATCCTCAGGTCGAACACTATTGTTGCTAGCTCTGAGTTATGATTCACGTAGTTCTTCTCATGGGGTGTTAGTTGCCTTGACCCATGTGTTATAACTACCTATTGTTGTATCAACATGCAGTCGATCCCATCTCCTGAGGCATCGTAATACACTACGTACTCAATTCCCTCCTCTGGTAGTCTCAACACAGGATCACTCGTTAGTCTTAGCCTCAACTCCTCAAAGGCCTTATGACACTACTCATAACAGGTAAGTGACTACCCTTGCCACATTAGGTTGGTCAAATGGGCTGCAACTCTGGATAATTCGGTCAAAACCCTCCTATAGTACCCCTCCAAACCAAGAAAAAAATTCACCTCTGACGCGCTTTTGGGTATCTCCCAAGCAAGCACTGCATCGATCTTTACTGGGTCCACAGCTAAACCATGTTCAAAAATTACATGAACCAGAAAGTGAACCTAATGAATCTAGAACTATCACTTCGAGAGATCTCCATAAATTTGGTGCTCTCGAAGTAAATATAGGACCATACTCAAGTGTTTTGCATTCTCCTCCTCTGATGTAGAGTAGATGAGTATGGTGTCGATGGAGACAACAACAAACTGGTTCAAGTATAGCTGGAATACATGGTTCATAAAATCCATAAACATGGTGGGGGAATTCGTCACACTAAAGGGAATAACTAGGAACTCATAGCGTCTATAGCAACATTGGAGTGGAAAATTTGGAATATCAGCCTTGTGAACCCTCAACCGGTGCTAGCCAGACCTGAGATCAATCTTCGAGAACCATCTCACACCTCAAAACTGGTAAAAGATTTTTTCAATCCTCAATAAGGGGTATTTGTTCTTTATTGTGGCCTGTTTTATGTGATGATAATCCACACAAAGCTGCAATCTCCCATCCGTCTTTTTCACAAACAAGACCGGAACTACCCAGGGGGACACATTGGGTCAGATGAAACCTTTCTCTCGAAGGTCCTCCAACTATAACTATTGCTCTCAGGTCTCATTAGGGGTAATTTGATATTCCATAGAAGATATTGAAGTGGTCTTTGGATGCAAGTCAATGCAAAACTCCATCTCCCACCTCAGTGGTTGTTTCGGAACATCCTTGGGGAAGATGTCTATATAATTATCCACAACTGAAGGAATCCAGAAGCTTAAAGAGCTTGTTGCACTAAGGGATATACTCTCCAATTTATGGGTGATGGGTTGTAGCCTCCTGCTCACAAAACCCACTTTCCCTACCATGAGATCTCTCTTTCTAGAAAAGAAGAATCTCGTCCCATCAATGCGTAGGCATCTGACTTTTATATGGTGACAGTTAATCTAGGCTTGGACTGTGGTCAACCAATCCATTCCCAAGATGACATCATAGGGTTCCATCATGAAGACCAAAAGTTCCCAAATGAACCTCTCTCCACTAATCGATAGCTCACACTACTGGTAAATAAAAAATATAGAAGAATCGTTCCCTATAGGAACCTCAAGATGAAACTGTTGGTCTAGAACCTCAATTGGGAGCTTCATCTCTCGCACTAGAAGTATAGAGATAAAGGAATTAATGAAACATATGTCTAATAATACTGAAGAAAGAGTATAATAAACATAGTTCGTACCTCTAATCATCCTCTGCGATGTGAGATCATAAACCTCCAGAGCCTACAGCTGTCTGTGGCCCCGGCTGCCAGATCCCCGAGCCTGATGTGGGTTGTCTGGTGGGGGTAAGGATCTCATAGCATCATCCACCACCCATAGATACTCCTACTCCTTTAATAGCTCCACCTCCCCAAGTACCACCCTGCCCATGCTTGGGAGATCCCTAATCACGGCATTACCTCTATCGTGGCGGTCCTTCAGCTATATCTTTGTGTCGCTCAGCACATCTGGTCGGGCAGTCTCGAGTTATGTGACCTCATCCATCACAAGTGAAGCATCGCCCCTCTTTATGCTTCCCTGGTCCTCCACGCTACCCCTGACCACGTGTCTAAGTATGATCACAAGGAGGCCTCTTGCATCGAGATCCTGGCATCTAGCGTCTTCTAACTATTGCAGACGACTAAGCTATGTTTTTCCATTGATAGATCCAGATATCTGGTGTCCTTCTAACAGAAAGATCTCTATCACTAGTGCCCGCTCCAATACCCGACATAGGTGGGGATGCAGAAGGTCACCATGCTAGCACGAATCTCTCTACGGAGTCCCTGATCAAACTTTTGTGCTCAGAAGTAGTCATCACAGATCATGTCAAGGGAGTACCGAGTAAGGTCTATGAACCTCATTGCATACTCAGTCACCATCATCCCTCCCTGCTGTAGCACTAGAAGATCATGAATCTGAATCGAGCGCAAGAAGGAGGGGTAGTACTCCGCACAGAACAACTGTTGGAATTCATTCCATGAGAGTGTCAACTCATTGTGCATCTATGTAACAAGGCTCTACCAGTTCCCGAATTCTCTATGGAAAAGGCTAGCTATCAACGCAACTACCTGATCTTTCAGGGTCCGAACAAGCCTGAAGATATGGACCACTGACTCTAATCAATCCTCTGCTTCCTGAGGATCTGGCTCATTGTGTAATGTCAATGGTCTCTGGCATTGGAACTCGTGGAGTGCGCTAAGCCTGCATGCATCCTCAACCTTCTCTGATAGAACAATCAGCTGCTCAATAGGTGGAGGTGATGTTACCTTCCCACCTGGAGGGAGAAGCTTGCGGTATGGACCCTAAACTAAGGCCTCATTGATCATTAGATTGTCATCATGATCCAGAACCAGTGTAAAATCCCAGATAAATAGAGAAATATGAATTTTTCATTTTAATTAATATTTTTTTAATTAAATATTAATTTTACTTTAAAGGGGTTTCTATGTTCGATGGCGTACCCGATACGCAACAACGGGTTTCTTTGAAATCTTACGTTGCACACTAACAATATAATATTATTATTTTAAATGGTAGTTAACGCCTAACCGTTGTATTGGAGAGAATGAATACAACTAACTAAAATATGATTATATATGTTTGTTAAATTTTTTTACATTTATCCAATAAAACTTAGAGGCTTAAAATGTGAATGAATCTAATTTTAAGCATAATTTACTTTAAAATGTCGATTTACCACCATTTAATGGAGAACCTTCTTTAAATATAGTTTTTGTCACTTTTATATATTCTATTTTACAAAATAAAATCCTTCTTTATAATTGGGACATCAAAATTTACTTTGGTTAAATTTTTGGTATTTTTCTGATAAAGTTCATTTTTAATGAATAGTGAAAAATACTGTATTTTAATTCAAAACTGCCTTTTAATATAATTTATTTATATGGTTAGATTATCTTTTTAATTGTTTTTAAAGTTTAATTAGAATATATTTTTACCATTTAATATAATTTTGGTCATTGGAAGTAATTTTACTTTGAAATTGGACATAAACAGTGTCAATCTTTTGATAGTTAATATTTCTTAAAAACACGCTTTTTGTTTTGACAACGAGAATTAATTTTAAATTATTTAATCCAACTTATATATTTTGAATTTGGTAAAATAAACATCATTTTTGAATTCGGAATATCAAATATATCTTAGGCTTAATTTTTTGTATTTTTCTGAAAAACTTCAATTTTTGATGAATAGTGAAACCACTAAGTAGTAGTTAAAAATCTGACTTTTTCTTTTAAATGAAATTTTACCACTTCTGTGAATTGAATTTCGAAAATTAGACATACATGGTTGTTATTAGTAAATAAAATTTGGCTCAATAAGATGAAAATAATTTTTGGTGAATAGTAACTTTTGACTTTTATTTACCGCGGTTAAAGGTAAATAGGGTAATTCAAGGTAAAAAATATTATAATAATAAAAAATTACCTTAACACTTGTCCTAACCTTATTGAATGAGTCATGGACGACCATGGGAACCCTTGGGTCTATTTTGGGACCCCATGGAGCCACTTAAGAGTGATAATGACCCTTTATTTTAATTAACTTAAAGTAAAGACAAAAATGACACGAACAAATATCTTTTAGTAAATTAATTTTTACAAAAGGTTTTATAAGTTATATTTTTGACTATAAATGTTATTTTTAAATCTAAAAATATTTCCTACATCATGGTATTTTTTTATAATTTTTAGACATCAAATAAATAAAATTATTTATGACACAATAATGATGCAACGTTTAATTCATTAATAAATGATTTAAATAAATAAGATTACATGTATTAAAAAAATATTCAAAACCAGTCCAATTCTTATTGAATGATTTTATTTAGACTATGATTCATCTTATCTTCGACTTTAATATGTTTTGGACCTTTAGAAACCAAAAATCATTATATAATAAAATAATATTTTCACACTTTCTTAAAGAGACCCTCCTCCCCCTTATAAAAATCCCTCATTTCTAACCAATTACTCACACCTATAAAGCCCCTTGGATCATAAAAACTCTACCAAATTAATCTCCGTACATCCCTATCCTCCTTCTAGAAGCCTTACCTTAGGCATAAGGTACTTCAATAGGTCCTTTTGTTTCAAACTAAAGGGAGTTACCCGAATTAAAGGTAACGGTTTCTCTTAAATTCTTTTCTTTTATTTTACTTCTACAACCACTAAACACTTTTTATTACTTTATTTTATAACAACACAATTATCCTAAATATACTAGTATTTTGTTATGATAAGTATTAGAAATACACTTACACACACCTCCATCTAATGGGTAAAGAATATACTGTTTCTGTGGATGGCAAACTAACGCATCACGAAACGATGATTATTCAATTATCTCATACCACCTCTCATGGTGGCCATTATGATGGAACTATATTTATATATGATATATATTATTTTTATGTTTTATTTATACTTATGTATTTTCCATTTATAGCATACCTTATGGTTTCCATTATGGGTAAACGTGATAATTTCATTTGAGGAAGTGTGGACTACCGCCCCCTCAAAATGATATGTCTCGTTAATGCCATATGTGGGACGTATAAAGGATGGAGTTAATGATATTATATATGATATTATATTTTAATTATAATATACCTATGTATCATTATGTTTTAATTCCATTTAAATACGAAATAGAAATGGAAGTAGCGTTCATGCGTACGTACGGCTTACCGTCTCCATGAACGGTGCATTTCATTTCTTACCTCTAAATGTTATGTACTATTATAAATACATGTATGTACTGGATATATATGATATCTATGATATCTAAATCATGAATATCATTCTGAATATAATGGACTTTTGACCACATAGAAAACTTGTAAATATAAGAAGTTAATTCTTGACTCAAGTACCAAATATCGACAAAACGACCATTATTAACTTAAATGATTATATAATGTTTATAACATGGTAATAATAGATATAAAAGGAATAATAAACTTTAAAAAGGTTCTTAAGCAAGTATAAATTAACTTTAGTTTATTATTCAGGATATTATAGAACGAACAGGTCAAGTCGGACACGAGGTAAGGGACTTTGTCTCAATCTCCTTTCATTGAGGCATATTTTTATTTATACACAAATTTCTTTTATATGGTGTATAAACCCATTTTAATTTTACTTTTATTGAAAATTAATCTTTTCTCTACGAAGCGTTTTACTAAACGACAAAAAAGAATGTTTCTTTTAACGTAAGCGGTGACAACGACCTTTTCAGCCACCGTGAGTATTATTTGATCTTTGGCTTCCTTAACAAGCTATAATGTTTTTAAAAGGAAAATAAATACCATATACTCTTTTACATATTTTAGTATTGAAAATGGTTTTTGGATTTATTATTTCAATATCTTGTTCAATATCTTGAAAAGATATATTATGATTGCAATTTGTGAATGTTATCTTTCCTTTGTTCTTATGTTATGTGTTATGATTATATTATGGTCCTTGGGCATTGTTTACATATACGGGTGGTTCCGTGATAAACCTAGGGTGGGTGAGCCCGAGATAGCTCTTCAATTCATTGGATAACGTGACGGAGGTAAACTTGAATGTTTCTCCTGAGAGATTTAGGGAATATACTGTGATGGGTATTCCAACGTAACTCCCTATTTAGTTGTGATAGCTACAATGTAAGTATGATATGGATGCCACAAGTTACCTTTATAATTTATGATTTCTCTGTGTTATTCATAAATCTTATGATTTCATGAGGTATGTTAAAGAGATTATGTTATGTATGTATTGATGAAATAATGTTTTCTTTTTTTGTTTTATAACCCTTACTGAGTTTTTTATGCTCATCCCAAGTTTTGAAATGTTTTTCATAGGACTTAAAGGGAATAGGGTCAAGGATGGGATCAAGGGAAATTCATGTTATCTAAAACATGGAACTGGACATGACTCTTTTTTTCATGAGTTTTTATTTTATGAAAACAATGGAAACTAGGTAGAAGTGTCTAGTTTGTAATTTTTGAGATGTAATGTAATAGTTATGGCCTAATTCTCTAAAACGCTAACCCTGAAAAGATCCTCAATGTGAATTATTTGTTTAATTCAAGATTATGTAATGTTTTAAGTTCAGGTTCTTATAGTTGGTATCATAGGTTAGTTTAGACAACTTTATGAGTTAGAATATTGTTAAATTAATGTCCATAACTTAATTTATATTAATATTGAAATGATAGCATTTACATATTACCATGTTGATTTGCCTAAGATATCTTTGTGTTCAGAATGGTTTTCCGTATAGGAAATAGGGCAGCTATGTTGGGACGACATCAGGAGGAAGACAACCTTCCAAATCAGCAACCTGAGATGGTCGGAATCGGAACCGAACAGTTTATTGCATTGATGTCACAGTTGACTCAAGCTATAAATGGTGGTGGTATCCATGCACGAGATCAGTCAGATCAACCACAGAGGAACATGTCAGTAGTGGATCATTTCATGAGACAACATCCCCCATCATTCAGAGGATCATCTGACCATGTGCTAGCTGAAGGGTGGATTAGAGCACTGGAGAATATTTTTGATGTCATGGGGTGTTTAGAACATCAAAAGGTTAGTCTTGTTGTTTACCATTTTGAAGTTAAAGTCGATCAGTGGTGGTTGATGGTGAAAAATATTAAGGATAGCGAGGAGATTGATGCTCTTGATTGGGATGAATTCAAAGGTGTGTTTCTTGAGAAATATTTTTCTAAGGTGGTTTGTCTTAGGATGGAAAAACAATTCCTGGAATTGAGGCAGGAGGATGATTCAGTGGTTGCTTATGAAGAAAAATTCACTCAATTGTCAAGGTATTCTTCAAATTTCATACGAGATCTTGATAGTAAAATCAACCATTTTTACTCAGAATTAAAGCCCGAAGGGCTTTAGCTTCTTGTGAGTTCAAAAGTTATGAAAAACTTATTTGATGTATGGAGAAGGTGGAAATGGAGTTTGTCGATGATCAGGTATTCTTTAATAAACAACAGAATAAGAGGTCGAGGTGGCAGGCTAAAGGGAAGAACTCTTCAAAAAAGTCTGATGGTAAGAAACTTAAGTTTACAGTTTGTGAAAATTGTGGTAAAAAGCATGTTGGGTAATGTCTTTTGAATTTTGGTAAGTGCTACTGATGTGGTAAAATGGGACATAAGGCTTGTAATTGCACTGAAAAAGAGTTGGGTAATGGTAAGACAAAATCTGATTTACAGTCAGTAAAATGTTTTAAGTGCAATGAAATGGGTCATTATGAAAATGAGTGTCCAATGAAAAACTCAACTAAGGGAAAGCAGCTGGACTACAGGAAGAAAGGGGTGGTGAAATCATTTTTAACTACTTCAGCAGATGTTGGGCCATCAAATGAAGTAGTATCAGGTACACTATTTGTTTGTTCAGATTATGCCAATGTGTTGTTTGATTCAGGTTCTACACATTCGTTCATTTCTGAGAAGTTTTCTAGTAAATTGGGAATTCCATCTCAAGATATGAATCCTAAAATTATGGTAAAAAACATCTGGAGGAAATGTTGAGACAAAAATAAATTATAAGAACCTTCTGGTTCTTATGTGTGGAAAGAATCTACCTGCAAACCATATTGTTTTGCCTCTAGTAGAGTTTGATGATATTTTGGTTTATTCTAAAAGCAAAGAGGAACATGAAATTCATTTAAGGTTTGTCTTGTAAACTTTAAAAGAAAAGAAATTGTATGGGAAATTTAGCAAGTGTGAGTTTTGGTTACAAAAAAATTATTTCCTTGGTCACATTGTTTCAAAAAATGGCATAATTGTTGATCCTGTTAAAACAAAAGTTGTTGAAGAATGGCCAAGACCCACAAATATAACCGAGATCCATAGTTTTCTTGGTTTGGAAGGTTATTACCAGAGGTTTGTTGAAATTTTTTCACGGTTATCTAGTCCAATGACTAAGTTAACTCAAAAAGGTTTTAAGTTCATTTGGACAAAAGAATGTGATGATTGTTTTCGGGAATTAAAAAGAAGATTGGTGAATGCTCCAGTTTTGGAACTACCTTCCAGAAATGGTGAGTTTGTTATCTACAGTGATGCTTCATTAAAAGGACTTGGTTGTTTTCTAATGCAGAATGATCAAGTAATTGCTTATGTTTCACGTCATTTGAAACCACATGAGTTAAATTACCCTACACATGATTTGGAATTAACTACTGTTGTTTTTGCTTTAAAATTTTGGAGGCATAATTTGTATGGAGTGGAGTGTGAAATATATATTAACCACAAAAGTTTAAAGTATATTTTCACTTAGAAAGAATTGAACATGAGATAGAGGATATGGCTGGAATTAATCAAGGATTATGATTGTACAATACATTACCATCTAGGAAAAGAAAATAAATTGGTTGATGCTTTGAGTCGAAAAAGTAATACTTCATTAACCATGCTACATTTGGAACGAGATCCTTTGGTTTTTGATTTGATGAACTTTGGCATAGAAGTTGTTGGTGTAGGAAATTACTCTATTTTTTTCAGGTGTCAGTGAAATTATCTCTCTTAGACAGAATTAAGCAAGCATAGAAGGAAGACAGTGAGTTGCAGAAAAAGGTAGAGTTGGTTCAGAATGGTAAGTTTCCTGATTTTAACATTGATAATGATTGTGTTTTGAGGTTTGGGAAGAGATTATGTGTGACTTTGGATTCACAGTTGAAGAATGAGTTATTATGTGAAGCTCATAGTTCTTCGTTTTCAGTTCATCTTGGCAGTACTAAGATGTACAGAGATCTTCGGGAGTATTACTAGTGAGATGGAATGAAAAGAGATATTGTTGACTTTACTGTGAAGTGTTTGAATTGTCAACGGGTTAAAGTAGAGCGGAAGTTACCATAAGGGATGCTTCAGTCTTTACCGGTGCCAGAGTGGAAATGGGAAAATATATCCATGGACTTCGTTGTGGGATTACCGAAGACATATTGAGGTAATAATGAAATCTGGGTTATTGTCGATCAGTTGACTAAATTTTCTCATTTCCTTCCTATTTGAGATACTTTGTCTCTAGATCAACTTTATCAGTTGTATGTTAAAGAGATAGTCAGGTTGCATGGTGTTCCCCTCTCTATTGTATCTTATCATGATCTCAGGTTTACTTCTAACTTTTAGAAAGGCCTTCAGAAGTCGTTGGGTATTGAATTAAATTTTAGTACAGCTTTTCACCCGCAATCATATGGGTAGTCAGAACGAACAATTCAGACTTTGGAGGATATGTTACGTGCTTGCTCGATGAATTACCAGGGAAGTTGGGACCAACATCTTTCATTGGTTGGTTTTTCTTATAATAACATTTTTCTTTCCAGTATACAGATGGCTCCGTTTCAGGCATTATATGGAAAGTGGTGTCGAAGTCCAGCTTTTTGGGATGAAGTAGGGGAAAGGAAGTTGATGGGACCAGAATTGGTAGAAGAGATGGCAGAGAAAGTTCGGTTGATTCAGAAGAACATGAGAACAGCTCATAGTAGGCAGAAAAGTTATGTGGATAACAGGAGGAAGGATCTTTCTTTCAAGGTAGGTGACTGTGTTTTTCTCAAAGTTTCTCCATGGAAAAGTGTGATGCGTTTTGGAAAGAAGAGAAAGTTGAGTCTGAGGTTCATTGGACCCTATGAAATCCTAGAGAAAGTTGGATCAGTTGCTTACAAAGTGGCTTTACCTCCATGTTTATCCCAGGTACACAATGTTTTTCATGTTTCAATATTGAGAAAGTATATGTCGGATTCATCTCATGTTTTGAGCCCAGAAGTAGTTCAGTTGGAAGGGAATCTCTCTTATGAGGAACAACCAGTCCAGATTCTTGACCAAAGAGAGAAAGTGTTGCAAAATAAGGTAATTCATCGGTTAAAAGGTTTTTTGGAAAAACCATATGGTTAAAGAGGCAACGTGGGAATCTTAAAATGATATGAGGGATAAGTACCCCCATTTATTTGATAAGTGAATAAAATTTTGAGGACGCAATTCCCAAAAGGGGGGAAGGATGTAACATCCCAGATAAATAGAGAAATATGAATTTTTCATTTTAATTAATATTTTGTGAATTAAATATTAATTTTACTTTAAAGGGGTTGCTATGTTCGATGACGTACCTGATACGCAACAACGGGTTTCTTTGAAATCTTACGTTGCACACTAATAATATAATATTATTATTTTAAATGGTAGTTAACGCCTAGCCGTTGTATTGGTGAGAATGAATAGAACTAACTAAAATATGATTATATATTTTTGTTAAATGTTTTTACATTTGTCCAATAAAATTTAGAGGCTTAAAATGTGAATGAATCTAATTTTAGGCATAATTTACTTTAAAAGGTCGATTTACCGCCTTTTAATGGAGAACCCTATTTAAATCTAGTTTTTATCACTTTTATATATTCTATTTTACAAAATAAAATCCTTCTTTAGAATTGGGACGTCAAAATTTACTTTAGGTAAATTTTTGGTATTTTTCTGATAAAGTTCATTTTTTAATGAATATTGAAAAATACTCTATTTTAATTCAAAACTGCCTTTAAACTAATTTATTTATATGGTTAGATTATCTTTTTAATTGGTTTTAATGTTTAATTACAATATATTTTTACCATTTAATCCAATGTTGGTCATTGGGAGTAATTTTACTTTGAAATTGGACATAAACAAGTGTCAATCTTTTTATAGTTAATATTTCTTAAAAACACGCTTTTTGTTTTGACAACGGGAATTAATTTTAAATTAATTAATCCAACTTCTATGTTTTGAATTTGGTAAAATAAACATCATTTTTGAATTCGGAATATCAAATATAGCTTAGGCTGGTTTTTTGATATTTTTCTGAAAAACTTCAATTTTTGATGAATAGTGAAACCACTAAGTAGTGGTTAAAAATCTAAATTTTTATTTTAAATGAAATTGTACCGCTTCTGTGAATTAAATTTTGAAAATTCGACATACATGGTTTTTATTAGTAAGTAAAATGTGGTTCAATAATATGAAAATAATTTTTGGTAAATAGTAACTTTTGACTTTTATTTACCGCAGTTAAAGGTAAATAGGATAATTCAAAGTAAAAAGAATATTATAATAATACAAAATTACCTTAACACTTTTCCTAAACTTATTGGATGAGTCCTGGCTGACCATGGACATCCTTGGGTTGATTTTGGAACCCCATGGAGCCACTTAAGAGTGATAATGACCCTTTATTTTAATTAAATTAAAGTGAAGACAAAAATGACACAAACAAATATCTTTTAGTAAATTAATTTTTACATAAGGTTATATAAGTTATCTTTTCAACTATAAATATTATTTGGAAAACTAAAAATATTTCCTACATCATGGTATTTTTTTTATAATTTTTAGACATCAAATAAAAAAATTATTGATGACACAATAATGATGTTGTGTTTACCTCATTAATAAATGATTTAAATAAATAAGATTATAAATATTAAAACAATATCCAAAACCTGTCCAATTCTTATTATATGGTTTTATTTCGACTATGAGTCATCTTATCTTCGACTTTAATAAGTTTTGGACCTTTAGAAACCGAAAATCATTATATAATAAAATAATATTTTCACACTTTTCTAAAGAGCCCCTCCTCCCCCTTATAAAAAGCTCCCACCTCTAACCAATTACTCACACCTCTCAAGCCCCTTGACTCATCCAACCTCTACCCAATTATTCTCCCTACATCTCTATCCTCCTCTTAGAAGCCTTTCCTTAGCCAGAAGGCACTTCAAGAGGTCCTTTTGGTTCAAACCAAAGGGAGTTACCCGAATTAAAGGTAACAGTTTCTCTTAAATTCTTTTCTTTTATTTTACTTCTCCAACCCCTAAACTCTTTTTATTACTTTATTTTATAAAAAAACTAGTATCCTCAATATACTAGGATGTTTTTATGATAAGTACTATAACTAAACTTACACACACCTCCATCTAATGGGTAAAGAACATATTGTTTCTATGGATGGAAAATTAACGCCTCACGAAACGATGATTGTTCAATTATCTCCTACCACCTCTCATGGTGGTCATTATGATGGAACTGTATTTATATATAATATATATTATGTTTATTTTTTCTTTATTCTTCTATATTTTCCATTTATAGCATATCATTATGGTTTTCATTATGGGTAAACGCGATAATTTCATTTGAGGAAGTACGGACTACCGCCCCCTCAAAGTGATATGACTTGTTAATTCCATATGTGGGATGTATAAAGGATGGAGTTAATGATATTATATATGATATTATACTAGAATTATAATATACCTATGTATCATTATGTTTTAATTCCATTTAAATACGAAATAGAAATGGAAGTAGTGTTCATGCGTGCGTATGGCTTATCGTCACCATGAACGGTGCATTTCATTTCTTACCTCTAAATGTTATGTACTATTATAAATACATGTATATACTGGATATATATGATATATATGATATCTAAATCATGAATATCATTCTGGATATAATGGACTTTTGACCACATAGAAAACTTGTAAATATAAGAAGTTCATTTTTGATTCAAGTACCAAATATCAACAAAACGATCATTATTAACTTAAATGATTATATAATGTTTATAACATGGTAATAAAATATATAAAAGGAATAATAAACTTGAAAAGATTCTTAAGAAAGTAGAAATTAACTTTAGTTTATTATTCGGGTGATTAAAGAACGAACAGGTGAAGTCGGACACGATGTAAGGGACTTCGTCTCAATCTCCTTTCATTGAGGCATATTTTGATTTATACACAACTTTCTTTTATACAGTGTATAAACCCCTTTGACTTTTACTTTTATTCAAAAGGAATCTTTTCTCTACGAAGCGTTTTACTAAATGACAAAAAAGAATGTTTCTTTTAACGTAAGCGGTGACAACGACCTTTTCCGCCGCCGTGAGTATTATTTGATCTTTGACTTCCTTAACAAGCTGTAATATTTTTAAAAAGAAAATAAATACCATATACTCTTTTACGTATTTTAGTATTGAAAATGGTTTTTGGATTTATTATTTCAATATCTTGTTCAATATCTTGAAAAGATATATTGTGATAGCAATTTGGGAATGTTATCTTTCTTTTATGCTTATGTTATGTGTTATGATTATACTATGGTCCTTGGGCATTGTTTGCGTATACAGGTGGTTCCATGATAAACCTAGGGCGGGTGAGCCCGAGATAGCTCTCCAATGCATTGGGTAACGTGACGGAGGTAAACATGAATGTTTCTCCTAAGAGATTTAGGGAATATACTGTGATAGGTATTCCAATGTAACTCCCTATATAGTTGTGATAGCTACAATGTAAGTATGGTATGGATGCCACAAGTTACCTTTATGATTTATGATTTCTCTGTATTATTCATAAATCTTATGATTTCATGAGGTATGTTAAAGAGCTTATGTTATGTATGTATTGATGAAATAATGTTTTCTTTCTTTGTTTTATAACCCTTACTGAGCTTTTTATGCTCATCCCAAGTTTTGAAATGTTTTTCACATGACTTAAAGGGAATAGGGTCGAGGATGAGATCAAGGGAAAGTCATGTTGTCTAAAACATGGAACTGGACATGACTCTTTTTTCAAGAGTTTTTATTTTATGAAAAAAAAATGAAAACTGGGTAGAAGTGTCTACTTTGTAATTTTTGAGATGTAATGTAATAGTTATGACCTAATTCTCTAAAACTCAAAACCTAAAAAGATCATTAATGTGAATTATTCGTTTAATTCAAGATTATGTAATGTTTTAAGGTCGGGTCCTTATAACTGGTATCCTGGATGGCTGGCGTCGTGGAGGCATCCTGAGATTTATCAACACATACCACAATCAGATGAGCATATATATATCAACAATGAGGAGCTAAATCAGGAAGGATAGTCAAAGACTCATTCCTATATGATTCATGTACCATTTATCCCTACAAAAAATGTCTCGGTATGCTGAGTTGGCAAGCAGGTAGTCAGGATCTTGGTGAATGAATATGTCGGCCACTCGCACCATCATTGGATTTTTTGGCATGAGAGTCGCACTCGAGACACTTCAACATTTCTGTATTGAACCCAACCAAATCCTCACAGGGGACAAGTTTGAACAACATCCCAAAGAATGAATTGCTCTGATACCAATCTGTCATGACCCGACCCAAGCCGGGGCTCGAGCCGCAACTACCCCAAGCCTGCCTCCGTAGGCTAGGGGTGGTGACAAGTGTTGAAAGACATATCCTAAATGGGTGATCTATGCCTAAATACATGTACACACGCACCCGACCATCTTAATGCAGAAGTGAAAATGGAAAACATAAAAGAAGATGCAACAACTATAAAGTAAACCAGGCATGCATAACCTCTAGGGTGCACAAGAGTACGATTGTGTAAACTAAAAAGTAAAGGGACAAAATACACGCCCAGCCAGAAATATGTCCCAACCTAACAGAACTGAAAAAGTAAACTGCTAAGGGGGGCCAGCTCCTGAATCCCAAGTTGCGACCACCGTACGTGGTCCAGAGTATCAGGTATCTCTAAGCTCCTCTGAAGTCACCGTCGGCCTGCCTGTCGTCTGCATAAAACATGACATGTGCGGGCAAAGCTCATGCATGGGTCAGTATATACATACACAGTAGGACACCCCGAAAGATGAAAGTGGAGCGGTAAGAGATACAATAGGAATAGAAAGACAGTGGATGCAAGATACAGTCAAAGAGAATAGCTCAACCCAGACCAAGAGAGAGTAACCTTGTCCAAGCACAGGAGGCTTGACACGGTGAGTAGATGAACTACATGTCGAGTCTTCGCCACCTATAGCAGGAGAGTATACTCATCCAAGCATGAGAAGTAAAACACAGAAAGCACGTGGCATGCCCCACGCATATTCGCCTCTCATGGAAAGGGAGTAACCAAATCTAAATGTATGGATACAGAAATATATATAAATGTATATGTGTATATATATATATATATATGCTTAGTCAAAAGAAGAGTCGCCAACAATCCCAAAAAGTCCATCAATGTGCCCAGCATCTCATGCATCTACTCAGAAATAATCATACAAGTCAAGCCACACCTTGTCACTGTGTCGCACAGTCGAGGGGCCGCAAACTCGAAGTAGAGGACTCATGCCCTAGTACGTCAGGGGTTCCACTCTGTAAGTATTCGTAGAGGACTCACATCCATGTTGATGGGGGGTTCTACTCTAGTGTCACGAGCACTTACACCCTATCCGATAGGGGTTTCCACTCAGTGGGTAGAGGACTCGCGCCCAAGATGATGGGGGGATTCCACTCTATAGGTCGAGGACCCACGCCTTGGTGCGACAGGGGGGTTCCACTCTGATCATCGAGGAACCGCACCCTATCCAAGAGGGGGGTTCTACTCAGAAGTCGAGGACTCGCGCCCTGGTACAATAGGGGGTTCCACTCTGGTCATCGAGGACCTGCGCCCTGTTCGATAGGGGGTTTCACTCGGAAGGCAACTGTAGAAGACTCGCGCTCATATTGATGGGGGGTTCCACTCTAAAAGAATCCTCTAGTGATTCAGCCCGATCGTTGTCGTCATCAAGCGTCACTTAAACAAGCGTCGTGCCTGGAACATTTCACGTCGTATCTTCAAAAACATAACGGAGGGTACCATCGCGTTCTATGCGGAAAAACAATTAGGATAGGCTACTCGTGGGCCAAAATTCAAGTCCAAATGAAAGAGATACAAAACCTTGAAGTTTTTTAAAAAAAGAATCAAGGGGTACACGGCGTGTGAGGGGACCCACGCGGCGTGTGAGGGGGCCCACGCGACATGTGGTCCCGTTGTGTCGTCTGGTTGTGTCTCTGGCCGGCACACAACTCCGAACTCATGTAGTAGTACACGTCGTGTAGGTGGACTACATGGTGTGTCCAAACTAACCAAGACCAAACTGTGTGTTTCTGCCCGTGTCCATGTACATGACCCAGTGTCCATGTACTCGGATTCACAGTTATGTACTTGGTCGTGTACTTCCACACGGGATCCCGCCTGTGTGATCCACCACACGGGTTTCCCATTCGAGAAAGAGGTACACGACGTGCAGGAGGGATACACGTCGTGCCATCATTATCTTTTTCCCAAACCCTGACTGCTGCAGCCAGGGGGCTACACTCCATGTGTTCATCCTTGTACATGGCGTGTAGTTGGGTTTTTCACATATTCTCATATCTGCTTCCGGCGCCTCGAATCCAGCTATTTCGCTTCGATTTCAATTCTATCTCCACTCGAAACTTATGGATCTAGCTGTGGATTGTGGCTTCCGGCTGCCGTTCGTCAGAAATCAAATTCCGGTGTTCCTCGGTGGTTTCGCCATTTAACTCGTACGCATTGCACCTTTCGCCTTTTGATTTCTCGGCCTTAAATCATTGAAACGATCATCCATGTCTCGCAATGATTCCAGATCTAGCCTTATTTTATTGATCCAAGCCTCGATCGTCGTTTCGCCGTGGTTCTGGGGGTCCGATCGAGCTCAGTGCTGCCCGACAACGTCAAACCGGAACCGTGAGGTCCAATTGGTGAAGAACGCGAAACAAAAGCGGGGGGAAACATAAAAACAAAGGTTTAAATATCGTTGGTCAAACGTTCTTGGCCAGCGATCAAGAACAGCTGTTCGGGGTTAGAAAACATTGAAAAACAATAATTTTTTGCACACAGACGCATGCAATTGGCCACAATTAGGGCAAATGCAAGAACAAAGATCGATATGCTCAATCTATTTAATCAAAGATGACGTAAACCACAAATTGACGAGTCCTACTTGGAGATTGGATTGTTCGTCGTCGAAGAACGCGTTTGCCAACGAATGAAGGACATCGTTGTGTTCGTTGCGCTCTAATCTGCTCCAATCCGACGTTTCGTCATCGTCCAAGGTGATTCACCAAAGTGAGGGGAATGAGAAGCTTTTGACGGTCTTGGGGTTATGAGACTAACCCTGAGCGAATCGCAGTGATAGTATATTTATAAACATTTTGTTTAGGTTAAAGTGAATGAATGAATGAATTAACTAATTAATTAATCCACTAAATGTACCGCCAACAAGCAAGATGACTGAACGCCTTGTGCCAACTTATTTTATGTCGCATTTAAGGTAAACAACGAGCTCTGGATTCAACCGTAATCCCATATTTCTGATCTGATTTCCGTTTAATATATCTCATTTTCTTTAAGAAATTGTGCGCAAGAAATATAAAATATATTTAACATTTTTATAAAATTAATTCTCTTCACATCAGGTCTCAGAATCGCACTCCGTCACAGCGCCTAGCTCTGAATATATATATATAAATATTTCAACGTCATACAAGGTAAAAACCGGGTTTACACGTGATGCGATAAAGAGTTTATTAATATTCAAAATAATAAATAAAAATTATCATAAAGTACACAGAAGTATGTTTTATGGCACCAACTCTAACAATATACCCAACGACTGCATATGCCCAATGACTATATATTACGTACAACCATATATGTCCAATAGTCATATTGCCCTTTTTTTATTTCTAAAACACTCATCGTTTTCTTTTCTCAAAATACCAATCATATTTCTAATGCTTTGCATTCTTTCCGCAATTATACTTGGTGGTATGATCTTAATGAGAGATTGCAAGGATGAATACCGCAAGCTTGCAATATTTTTATTTACTTGTGGTTTAATTTCTCCTGTGATTTTCGTGATCATGTTACATATAATTTTCTTGTAATATTAATGTTCATTTCATTTGATGTTGTAATATTTTACCTTAAAGAAATAAGACATTGTTCGAATTAGCTCGATATCGCGTGTGAGACAAGTTATTCAACACATGAGAATTATTAAAGGGAATTTCATTCAAAAAATACAGGGTGTTACAATCATATAACGAAACTTCGAATTCCTGTAAAACCCGATTCCAACATATAAACTATACAAAAATATAATGTTCCATTTCTATTTCCTTCTGTCACCCTCTGCCTCTATTGTAACAAACAGAGCCTAAGTTCTTACATGACTGTAAAATGAAGTATTCGTAAGCAAGGGTTGTTTTATACAAAAGCACTTTTGAGATAGTACGGTACATGAGCAAGTCATGTTTAGATTATAAAGTTTAGGGGATTAACAAGATACTAATGCTTTCATATGCTTGTGTTTAAACACTTCACGCTAGTTGTCAATCTTCGTTGTTCTAGATTGTTACATGGGCTATCCCGTACCAGGGTTGCTTACCTTAACATCAATGTCCAATGGAGTGGGTATTTATGTCACAATCTTCATTGAAACAATCAATATACAACTTTTAATTTCATGATATTACCCTTTCACATTATGGGAACAATGAATCAAGGGTGAGGGTGAGTCTTCTGGATAAAAACTCACTTACATACGCAATTTAAATATTTATGCGGATTCCAATAAAATCTACTGTGTTGAGGGCATTTTGACTTTTTCGAATTTTCTCCCACCCAACGTAAATTAACTTTATCCCGAAGACAAATTTATAGGCTGTGGAATATAATATGGGTAGGGATTGCGTGGGAGCATAAATTATTTATATTATATTTTAAAACGCATGGCTACGGTTTTTCATAATTACTCCTATAACCCAAAAAATCATCGCCAGGGTGACTTTACTTAGGCTGACTTGACCCAAAACCTTAGATACGCGGGATTGACTGGGCTCGGGGGCAAAATTGAAAACTCAAAATGTTAATCCCGCTGTATTTTTTAAAAGATAACAAAAACAAAGTAAATAAATAAGCATGAAAAAAAATTAAAACGTTAATTTTGATTTTTTAATATTTTGTATAAATAGTATGAAAATACTAATACTTTTTGTATATTTTTTTAATATATATTTAAGATTGCTGCCGGATCAAATTGAAAATTGAAAATTGAAAATTCAGCAGATGGGGAATCAAATTGAAATAAACAAAGTTCCGAAGCATGAAGTGAGGATATCATCAAAGTACAGGGGGCGAGGAGCAATAAACAGATGGGCGTGACAGCGAACGGCGCCGTCGAGATCAAACGCGCGCGTGGCTCCGTCTCTTCGTCTGTATGTCGTCGCGTCTTCTTCCTCACTGTAGCAGAGAGGAGAGGTGGTTCAGCCGTTCAGCAGACCCCGTCCCGAGCCACTCGACGTTGCACCCTCCCCGCGTTTCTTCATCACCAATTTCGTTTCCTTCACGTCATAGAACGAGATGAAATTCGGGGGATCACAGTAAAGTGCGGTGAACGAGAAGAAAAGTCCTCCCATCTTCCCCCCCCCCCCCACTCTCACTCTCTCTCTTCCTCGTTATCATTTTCTCCCCAGCGTGGACCGCTGTGCTGCTGCTTCTCCCGCTTTCCTGCTATTTAGGATGCCCGGTCCCGGGGTTCGAGTTCGAGCGCAGCTCGGCCATGGCGAAACCCGCAGAAGCTATTATTGCTCTGCTGAGTCTGTTTGCGGCCCTCGCGGGCTGCGCCTACGCTCGATTCCGAGTGGAGAAGAACATGTTGAGCGTTGTTTACCCCCCTCACCTCCGCAACAAAAGCGACGCTGCGCTGGGGAATTTCGGGATCCCCGACTACGGCGGCTCCATGCTCGGCATTCTCAAATATCCCGAAAATAACTCCGTCGCCTGCGAGCCCTTCCACGGCGAGAAGCCTTTCAAGGGCCCTCCCTCCATGCCTGCATTTCTTCTCGTCGATCGCGGAGGTCAGATAATCGACCTCAAATATCTTTCTGTTTCGTTGTTTTGTTCCCTCTCACACATCATCTCCATTTGATTTGGATTTTCAATCGCGCCCTCTTTTGTTATTTGGCTTATTGGCTGTCAACTGAACGGAGACGACGAATTTCCAGTGAAGACGCTCGTCACCTTATGCTTCTGGCTTTGAATCTCTCTCATGCATGCGCTTCCCTGGGTTTTGTGCTTCCTCATTCGTAGCCTCCGAATTTTCAGAACATCCGTGCCAGCCTTCTATTTTTTTTTTTGAGATTTTTTGACGATTGAACGAATTTCTTCTACTATATGTGATGAATCTTTTCTGTAGAATCGTGCTATGATTTTCTTTTCTGCAGTCAGCTTTTGTGATGAATCATACTGGAGAATCGTGCGATGATTTTTGTTTGTTTTTTGTTTTTTGGTGTACTCTCAGATTGCTACTTCACATTGAAGGTATGGAACGGCCAACAGGCCGGAGCCGGAGCAGTACTGGTGGCAGATTACATAGATGAGCCTCTAATAACCATGGAATCTCCCCAGGAAAGCCCTGATACAGACAGTTACTTGGAAAAAATCCAAATCCCGTCGGCCTTAATAACCAGGTCCTTCGGCGAGAGATTGAAGAACGCCCTGAAGAACGGTGGCAGCGTCATCGTAAAAATGGATTGGTCCGAATCGATAGCCTATCCCGATCAGAGGGTCGAATATGAGTTCTGGACGAACAGCAATGATGAGTGCGGGGTTCGTTGCGACGAGCAGATGAAATTTGTGAAGAACTTCAAGGGAATCGCTCAGATCCTGGAGAAAGGGGGCTACACGCAGTTCACCCCGCATTACATAACTTGGTACTGCCCCAAATCCTTCGTCACGAGCACGCAATGCAGTACCCAGTGCATCAACAATGGAAGGTACTGCGCGCCTGATCCGGATCAGGATTTGAACGCAGGCTACGGCGGGAAAGACGTGGTCTTTGAGAACTTGAGACAGCTTTGCGTGCACAGGGTTGCCAACGAGAGCAAACGATCATGGGTTTGGTGGGATTACGTGACGGACTTCCATATCAGGTGCTCCATGAAAAACAAGAGATACAGCAATGAATGCGCGGAAGGTGTATTGAAGTCACTTGGTAAGATCGTCTTTACTGGGTTTGAGATTGTTAGCTGTCAGTAATCTTTTAACAATCTGGCCTGCCAGGTCTTCCTATTGATGAGGTGAAGAAATGCATGGGAGACCCTGAAGCAAATGTCGATAATCAGCTCCTCAAAACCGAGCAGGATCTTCAGGTCTGTACGCTTACATTCTCTCCTCACATGACCATCTTGCTTATATCAATATTATGGATCCTTTTTTCTGTTTTTTAGCTCGGCAATGGACCTCATAGTGATATTGCCATATTACCGACTTTGGTCATCAACAATGTTCAATATCGAGGTTAGCTTTGTATGCAAGTGCTTAATCCAAAATATTTGTCCCATAGTTATAAAACCAACTGCAACTGTAACATTTTGTTTTCAATCTTTGGTTGTTCTTGAAGGAAAATTGGATGATACTGCTGTGCTTAAGGCTATATGCTCTGGATTCAAGGAAACTACTGAACCCACTGTTTGTTTGAAACAAGGTTGGTGTGCTTCCATTGCTCCTATTCTCAATATGAGTGAACTTTTAAAGACAAAAATACACTGTTTGAATTTATGCTGTGGGTACAGATCTGGAGACTAATGAATGCCTCAATAGAAATGGTGGTTGTTGGAGTGCTTTGAAATCAAACATAACTGCTTGTCGGGTATGCATAATATTTTTCCATTGCCCAAATTGAGCCATATGATTAATTTTCTGTTTGGTCATGCTTTCTAGGACACGTTTAGGGGAAGAGTATGCGAATGCCCCCTCGTCAATGGTATTCAGTATAAAGGGGATGGTTATGAATCTTGTGAACCTGTTGGGCCTGCTCGATGCACATTAGACAACGGGGGCTGCTGGAAGGAAGAAAAGAAGGGAAAAAGATTCTCAGCATGCTCAGTTCGTATCATTTATCCCATCTTTGACTCAGAAGCTATGGTTACAGGGTTTGTTTTGAGTTCATCATTCACAGCTTACATATTGGCCTTGCTTGCATGAAACAGGAATCTGAGTTGAAAGGTTGTCGGTGCCCAAAAGGCTTTCGCGGGGATGGGTACCATTGTGAAGGTGCTTACATGTTCCATGCCTGGGATTGTAGGGTTTTTTTCTACTAACCATTTTAACTATGTCCATCATGACATCAGATATTGATGAATGCAAAAGCATTGCGTGCCAGTGCGACGGCTGCACATGTAAGAACACGTGGGGTGATTATGAATGCAAGTGCAAAAGGGGCTTCTTGTACTTAAAGGAGCAAGATACATGCATCGGTAAGACTGGAAACATCCATACATCACACGAGAGTGCTAGTTTTTTCTGATGGTCTAGTGGATGATGCAGTCATATAACCCATCATGTTTTGAACAGAAAGAAGTGCTGCTAAGTTTGCATGGTTCATTACCTCAATGGTCTTGATAGCTGTGGCCGCTGCTGGCATAGCGGGTTACTTGTTCTACAAATACAGGCTTCGGGTAAGATCCAGTAAATCGCACTGATAAACCCAGTGTCCAGTCCCTTTGTTTTAAAGACATAATCACTGAAGAGCTTTTATTTTATTCATGTAGTCATACATGGACTCGGAGATCATGGCTATCATGGCACAATACATGCCACTGGACAGCAACCACATCAAAGAAATCCAAATTGCAGATGAACCGGCCCAGGAAGGTTCGTCCGAGCAAAGGTGATGAGTCCCTGCGACTGAAGTTTCTTCAAGATCATCTCTTGATCCCATGTGCAGCCATGGGAGCAGTAAAATGAAATCAGCATCACAGTAGAAACCAACAACAGGGTAAAACTCCCGTAGTGGCTAAATCTTACAGAAGCTGTGTTAGTTTTAAGGCTAGCACTATCGTTTCCTCTGTGTATTAGCCATGTAAAAAGTGGGAGTGTGTCCAAGAGCCTTCTTACTTTGTCAAAATGTGAAACTTTTTCTTTGTATTTATTACAACAGGAGGAGGTTTGTTGGATTTGTTGATAATCATTTAAGGATGATGAATGACAATCACTGAAAGTGTTGGCACTTACGAAATTCAAGAATCGGAATTTATGAGTTCTGGAAGTGGATCTTCAGCGCCCAACAGGTCTTCGGCAAGCAGCACTAGATCCACGTCGCCCAATAGGTTGATGTCGCACAATAGTTCCTCGTAACGCAACAGATCAACATCACGCACGAGATCTTCATCGATCACCAGATCTACGCCTAGTCGTGGCCGAAATTGAGGCTGAAGACGAAATCAAAACTCCACCAGGTTGAAGACAAGAACCGGACGCCGGAATCGCACCAAACTGTGGGCGTAAGAGGATCCGAGGACGGTGCCGTAAATCA
Organism: Viscum album; assembly: GCA_963277665.1. Lineage (NCBI taxonomy): Eukaryota > Viridiplantae > Streptophyta > Magnoliopsida > Santalales > Viscaceae > Viscum > Viscum album. The sequence continues at coordinate 21,721,140 of OY728164.1, forward strand.
GGCCACACCGCGAACCCAATCGAGAGGAACCGACTTCCAGCGGAGAGAGAAGCGGCGATCGAACCCTTGCAGCGTCGAGAGGAGCCAGTGACTTCCAGATCTATTCCCTTAGATGAAGTGTCACAGGGGTGATGGAAACCCCCTGCCTGAAAGCTGAATCACCTAACCGCACAGCCACCGGGAGGCTGCCATGAAATCTACCCAAAACCGAAACCCACCGACGAAACCGTAAGGGAAAACAGGTGGATGACCACAATGCATTGGGCAACAACCATAATGAAGGGCTGGGATGGAATAAAATCATAACAGCGGATTGCCATAGTGGCATCCCTTAACCAAGCAGGGGAAACAAAAGGGGCAGAGCAAATTTATAAAATGGGGCAAATAAAAGATGCATGTATTAAAAATAAAATAATTAAATAGCAGTCATTTTTAAAACCTTTTGGTTGGAGCATATGGATATCTTCATCATGATCACCATGGAGAAAAACAGTTTTCATATCTAGATGCTCTAGATGTAAACTGTATGTTGCACATTCGTCATAACTATCCGAATAGTCGTCAGTATAACCGGTGCTTTCCAAACATTGGAATGAATCAACTCTAAGATCTCTTTGATTCTCGGTGTTGATGCTCCAAACTTTAACCCGTGTTGCTTGCTCAAAACACAATGCTCACAAGATGGTAAAAATACTTTTGTAAGATCAGGAAACGACTTCTGATCCGCAAGAATCTTCAGGCCTCGTTCTGATATATGGTCAAGTTTCTGATTCCATAACGTCCTCAACGCTTCCGTCGAGGTAGTTGATTCGACATCTATCTTTGTCTTCTTGTACGTTTCATCCATAAGCATGTACAAGTTCTGTGAGATCTTCTCTGCCTTCATCACCAAAAGCGCGCCCTTCACAATTCTCATCACTTCATTCTTTGTGTGTCTTACGTCCAATGTCATCAAATTGTCCCAAAGTTAATATGTTATTCTTCGGGCCCTTTACATGGCGTACTCCTTGGATGGTTCAAACAATACCATCATGCATCCTCAATTTGATGGTATCGACTCCAATGATCTTTAAGGTGTGATCATTCCACATGTCCTTCTAGGATAGTTTCATACTGGTCAAACCATTCCCGTCAAGACATCTTATGCCATGTCTCTTCTGAGTCGATTATCCATGCATCGTTGAGATGCTTCCTGCTTCTAGCAGTTGTCGTCGCTTCACTGACTAATATATCTCCACTTCTAGAAGTACTTGCCATATTTCTATCCATGTCATGATTTTGGATCCCACTAGAACCATGCTCCATCATCACATCCGTCAGTCTTTCGCCAATTGTCAGTCGACAATTATCCTTCCGCAACATTGCCTACTTCTTTATTTTCCACAATGAAAAATTATTCTCCTTGAATTTTTACACCATTTGGACATACTATCAGTCCATAACTTCCTCTATTTTACAATAGTGTACTTAATAATCTCAATTTTTTTGATGTGAAAGATCAACCAGAGTTGCAATCACAGAGCATAATCAAATTACTGAGAATTATTAATACCCAAAAAAGTGAACAACACCGGGCTAGAACCTACCCTATGATACCACTTGTTGGGACAAAAAATGATTGGCCCATCGGTGCATCGATAATCACGAGATAAAATAAAGTGCAAAAATGTGGAAATAAATGACACCAGATGTAACGTGGAAAACTCCTCAAAATGAAGGGTAAAAACTCATGAGCAAATAAAAGGATCACTATGAGTAAAAGTGTGAACACACTCCCTCACTATTACAAGGAGGAAACACTCATAATATTTATCTTGAATAATGGAGAAATAAACCTTACAAAATACCACACATATAAGAAAACTCAAATGGGATTTGATAGTGTTGGTGAAGATGATGATATGATGAAAGAAGAGGATGCACTTACCTTTTATAAGATGCTGCTAGTCCCTTTTGGTGCCTCTCCTGTTGATGGGTTGGTGGGGTTGGCCACCCACCACACTTCCACTCACCCACCTCCCTTGAAAAAAAAGGGAGCGATATTGTCCAGAATAAAAAAACACCGCCGACAAAATGCTCCATGAAAAATAAGAGATATGGAAATGAATGTGCGGAAGGTGTATTGAAGTCTCTTGGTAAGATCGTCTTAATTGGGTTTGAAATCATTTTCTATCAGTAAAATTTTAACAATATGGCCTTCCAGGTCTTCCTATCGATAAGGTGAAGAAATGCATGGGAGACCCTAAAGCAGATGTCGATAATCAGCTCCTCAAAACCGATCAGGATCTCTAGGTCTGTACGCTTACATTCTCTCCCCACATGATCATCTTTCTTATATCAATATTATGAATCCATTTTTCTGGTATTTAGCTCAAAAATAGATCTCATAGTGATATTTACATCTTACCAACTTTGGTCATCAACAATGTTTAATATTGAGGTTAGCTTTGTATGCAACTGCTTAATCCAAATTAGTTGTACCATAGTTATAAAATCAACTGCAATTGTAACATTTTTTCTTCAATATTTGGGTTTTCTTCAAGGAAAATTTGATGATGCTGCCATTCTTAAGGCTCTATACTCTGGATTCAAGGAAACTACTGAAACTACTATCTGTTTGAACTAAGGTTGGTGTGTTACCATTTCCCCTATTCTCAATATGAGTGAAATTTTACAGAAAAAAAAACACTGTTCGAATTTATGCTCTGGTTACAGATCTGGAGACTAATGAATGACTCAATAGAAACAGTGGTTGTTGAAGCACTTTGAAATCAAACATAATTGCTTTTTGGGCATGCAAAATATTTTCCCATTGATGCCCAAATTGATCCATACGATTAATGTTATTTTTGGTCATGTTTTCCAGGACATGTTTAAGGGGAGAGTATGTGAATTCACCCTCATCAATGATATTCAATATAAAGGGGATGATTATGAATCTTATGAACCTGACAGGCCTGCTCAATGCACATTAAACAATGGGGGCTGCTGGAAGGAAGAGAAGAAGGGAAAAATATTCTCAGCATGCTTAGTTCGTATAATTTATCCCTATTTTTGATTTAGAAGCTATTGTTACAGGGTTTGTTTTGGGTTCATCATTCACAGCTTATATACGGACCTTGCTTACATGAAACAAGAATATGAGTTGGAAGGTTGTCGGTGCCCAAAAGGCTTTCGCGGGGATGGGTACCACTGTGAAGGTGCTTTCATGTTCCATGCTCGACATTTTAGGATTTTTTCTACAAACCGGTTTAAATATGTCCATCATGACAACAAATATTGATGAATGCAAAAACATTTCATGCCAGTGCGACAGTTGCATCTGTAAGAACACATGGGATGTGTTGGGGCTAATTATATTAACCCTAATGAAGCCAAGATCCACTGGTTTATTAATCGGAGAACGAATAAAGAAGTTTTTTATTAACAGAATAGATGATCCTCGATAAATCTGGAGGAAGGATCTCAGTCGAGATTCAAGATGAACGAAGATGTGTAAGATAATAACGAACAACAGATATAACGTGCTTCGGTCCCAAGGGGACCTACGTGCACGACGAGAACACCACCCAGGGCAACTATTTTATTAAGAAAGCAAGAAAGGGTACAAGAACACAATACAGACTCAAATGCAAAAGTAAAGGACCAGAGAAACTATCCGAGGAGGCTGGACTTGCTGAACTAGGTGGCAGTGATCAAGCCTGTCACGTAGAGTCAGCCCCGTCCACTCCTGGACGGACTCACGCACACACGCAAGAAGGATACAGTAGCATACATATCAAAGAAAGAATAAACCGCGACAGAGCCAAGATCTACAAACCAGATCTTGGATACGGTGAAAAGAATGTAAAACTGTTACCCCCTTGAAGCGTAGCCATCAAAGAACCCAGGTACCAGGACGATCACCACTGAATCTCCACCGAAAGAGATATCCGGGTACAGGAAGCGGCTTGTGCTACGGCAGTGGGGAGTGCGGGTGCTGGGCGGCTCCTGGTCAGTTCGTCCTTCGTCTTCGCGGAGTCGAAGCAGATCCAAGCTCGTCGAGAGCTCTCTCGGAACCAGACTGAATCCTCAACTACTGAACCCCCCCTTCCCGCACACGGAGAAAGAGAAGCAATCAGTGCGCAACAAAAGACAGCAGGCGGCGCAGCGGATCAGCGGGATGGATGCCGCGTGGACGACAGAGATCATCGGGACAGTTCGCATAACCGAGGCGAGCCAGCGCATGGAGTACATGGCACCGACCGATTGGAGAGGCATATCGCAAAGTGGATCAAGGCCAGCCAGAAGAAACACAATGGGCACAAATCCTAGCCGTCAGATGATCGGCAATCAACGACCACAACAGGTCCACACCAATAATAAGGAAAACAATGAACCGGGTACAAACACAGTGAACTGGGAAACAAGTTCGGACCGAAATCGGGCAAACAGAACCCCATGCAACAATGCCATGCAAAAACAACAAATCTGCAGAAATGAAAACATAATGTATAAACAGAACAAATGAATTAATTTCATTGCAACAGAATGCATGCATACATGTTCAACAAATCTTCACCTTGCAATCAAATACAATTCAAGGATTCAAGGATGATGTTCTCGCAACCTACATTATGGAATATGGACTAAATTCATAAGCCTAAGACAATGCATGAATTTAGATAACGGAACAGCCTTAGTCAAACTATCGGCTGGGTTATCACCAGTGGGTATCTTTGTGACACTCACTTTCTTTGATTCTATAATATCCCTAACAAAATGTAACCTAATGTCTATGTGCTTCGATCTACCATGGCATACATAATTTTTAGACAGATGCAAAGCAGACTGGCTATCACAGTGAACTACTATACTATCAGCAGATAATGACAACTCAGAAAGCAAACCTCTAAGCCAAATGGCTTCCTTAATAGCTTCTGTTAAGGCAATGTACTCTGCCTCAGTAGTAGAAAGTGCAACCACTGACTGCATGTTGCATTTCCAGGACACCGGTCCTCCATATGCAAGAAAAACAAAGCCAGTGATAGACTTTCGGGTGTCAATATTAACAGCATAGTCATAATCAAAAAAACCAACAATGTCATCATTAAAATTAGTATTCAAGCCATATCGAATGCACAATTTATCAGACATGGAAACATACCTTAACAACCATTTTAAAGCATGCCAATGTGCCTTACCGGGTTTCCCCATAAACCTACTCAAAGTACAAATATCAAAGGCTAAATCTGGTCTGGAACAGACCATGGCATACATAAGACTCCCCACAATATTTGCATATGGAATCTTATTCATAAAGGCAGTCTCATCTTCATTCCTAGGTGATTGATTTAAGGACAACTTAAGGTGTTGACCTAAGGGAATGTTAACAGGTTTAACATGCTCAAACATATATCTTTTTAATACCTTCCTAATATAAGCATACTGGGATAAGTACAAGGTTCTAGCCTTCCTATCCCGAATTATATCCATACCAAGAATTTGATTTGCATGGCCTAAGTCTTTCATTTCAAAGGCACAGTTCAACTGGTGCTTAACAACATTTATAATCCTCATGTTTTTGCAGATCAACAACATGTCATCAACGTATAATAAAAGATAAACATGCTCATGTTTAACAGTCTTGAAGTATACACATGCATCAAATCTGCTTCTATAAAACTGATTTTCAATCATAAAGGAATCAAACCTTTTATACCATTATCTCGAAGATTGCTTAAGTCCATACAAGGACTTCTGTAAAAGACAAACATGATTAGTTTTGAACAAATTTGAAAATCCTTCAGGAGGTGTTATATAAATAATCTCATCCAGGTTACCGTGTAAAAAAGTAGTTTTAACATCGAGTTGTTCAATATGCATATCAAATTTGGCAGCAAATGCAAGCAGGATTCGAATGGATGAATGCTTAACAACAGGGGAGAAGATTTCACTATAATCAATGCCTTCACGCTGTAGAAAACCTTTTGCTACCATATGGTCTTTAAATTTGATTTTAGTTTCTCCTACATTGTTCTCCTTTTTCTTATAGATCCATCTACAACCTATAACTTTCTGGTTATTGGGTCGAGGAACAACAACCCAAGTGTTGTTCTTAAGAAGGGAATTCATCTCCTCTTGCATCGCTCTCATCCAACTCTTGGCTTCTTTGGACTTAATGGCTTGCTTATAAGTTTCGGGCTCATCATTGGACAGATCCTGAGCTACATTAAAAGCATAGGCAGCAATGTCTGCCTGGTTGAAACGGGTTGGGGGTCTAATAACCCTTCTCTCTCTGTCTCGGGTAAGCTGATAGCTGCTCAGGTCATCCGATTCTGGGCCCTCAGGTTCTGATTCCGAACTGGAATCTGATTCAGGTTGGGATTAGGTGACCATGGGAGCAGTGTCAGTACTAGACTGTGGCTGGTCATTGGATCTTAAAGGGACTTCAACACCTAGAGGAGTTACATCCCGTGAGGGTTCAGTATCTTGTTCAGAGGGTCCAGCAGGTTCAAGCTCCTTATCTTTGGACATGCCGGATTCATGGAAAACAACATCGCAGTTGATGATGCATTTTTGGTAACTAGGTTTATCTACCCATAAACAATACCCTTTAACACCTTCTGGATATCCCATGAATATACACTTAACAGCCCTAAGAGCAAGCTTATCATTCCGTGAATGTGCATAAGCTATGGATCCAAAAATCCTAAGGTGACTAAGATTTGGGGGAATGCCCTTCCAGAGTTCTTCTGGTGTAACACCCCAAGAATTCATAATGTGTTATTTCTTCAAAATAATTCAATAACTTGCACTACACGCAACACCGAGTTCAATCACACCATGACTTACAAAAAAAAAGCCATTCAAAAGAGGTTATGAATAGTATTATCTAAATTTTAAACTTTATATAATCCTTATAATTTTAGAATCCATATTATGATTTTCTTAGTCATAATGCAAGAACAGATTCATTTTCAGTATTGCACTTTTATCAACTTTTAATAGTGAAAACTTTTTAAATACAATATTTTAAACTTTTTGACTAAATGGAGACATCAAAAAAATTTAAAATGAAACATCCCAAGCTTCCACGGTATGTTTTCCTTTGAATAAAACAGTAGCATGTGTTGTACGCAACTTCGAGTTTTAACACACACCACAACCGATCAAACTAGCCGTTATGAATAGTAATACCTACTTTTTAGAAATTATATATATTTTATATTTTTAAAATGGACTTCATTTCTGGATTCATAATATCGAATTTAGCCTAAGGTGAAATTTTGGTACTTTTCGGATAACTTTCATATTTTGATGAATAGTGAAAATTACTAAATTTTAATTAAAAACAACTTTTTTAATCAAAATAATTAATAGTGATAAATTATGAATTTGAGTGGTTTTAAAGTATATTTAGAATATATTTTTACCATTTAATATAATGTTGGTCATTGGACATAATTTTACAATTAAACCGAACATAAACAAGTGTCAATCTTTTGATAGTTATTATCTCTTAAAAACACGCTTTTTGTTTTGACAGCGGGAATTAATTTTAAATTAATTTCTGCCACTTCTGTGTTTTGAATTTAGGAAAATGGATTCCATATTTGGAATCAGGATGTTCAAATTGTGTAAATAGGTAACTTTTATTTTTAGACATTTTGAATAATTACTGCGGTAAATATTTTATTTACCATGGTTAAGGGTAAATCCGGTAAATAAGGGTTAAAAAATAATATTATAATAATACTAAATTACCCTAAAACGTGTATTAACCCTATTGGTTGATACATGGTCGACCATGGGAATCTTTGGGTCGATTTTGGGACCCCATGGATCCACTTGTAAGTGATAATGACACTTTATTTTAATTAAGTTAAAATGAATACAAAAATGACACAAGCATATATCTTTTAGCAAAACAATTGTTACATAGGGTTATATATGTTGGATTTTAGATTATAAATATTCATTAGAAAGATAAAAATATTTCCTACATAATGATATTTTATTTATAATTTTTAGACATTAAATAATTTATTTTATTTATGACACAATGATGATGCAGTAATTACTATAATAGTGAAAAATTAAAATAATTGATATTATAAATACCCAAATAAATATAATATGAAACTTTTAATGAATTAAACTAATTTTATAGGATAATATGATATATTAGGATTGATTTAATTGACTTTGTTCGAAGTAATCAATCTGTTATGAGTTTCACAAAAATCAACTATTGAATAGTGTCAAAATTGACATAAAAGAGTTCTTAAAACAAATATTATATTATTAATTGATATTAAATTCCTAAAAATATAAGGTTCGACCAAGAGACTTATTTAATGATAGGTTCATCATTAATGGACCACTTGGGGGTCTCTTGGATGTATGTAGTAAGTTTATTAACCATATTATATAAAAATACAAAGAGACATTGTAAAAGTGAAACTAATTAACTTAGAGTTAATACTTAAAGATAAGGTTAATATAAGTACCCAAACCTGTCTAAATTCTATTGGTTGAGTGGTTTTCGACCTATACCCACCTTAACCTTTGAATAATCAACTTTGGAGCCATTAGAAACCGAATATGAATTTATTATAAATTAATATCTCTAGCTTTTCCAAAGGTGCCCCTCACCCCTCTTATAAAAGGGCACTCCTCCTTCTCATTTCTTCACACCTTCAAAGCCTTTTGGTTCGGCCAAACTCTGCCAAAATACTCTCCCAACATCCCTCACTAAAACCTAGAGGCCTTAGTTTGATCAGAAAGCCAACCTAAGGAGCCCTTTTGATCAAATCAAAAGGAAGAACCCGAAGAAGAGGTAATGATTTCACCACCCTTTTCCAAGTTCATTTCTTCTTCCACTTCTTCTTCCTTTGTTGTTACCATTATAAAATAATAACTCCAGTATCATATATATACTGTGATGTTATTATAAATATGGTACAACCATATTCAGTATTCTATCCACCCTTTGAATAACATGTCACCATACGTGCGTACGTACGACTTACCGTCTCCACGTCGTGGTGTAATTGTTATTCAATATATTATTATTTGGATGGGTATAATAATGATATGTAACTCATGTAAATAATAAATAAAACATGATAATGATTCTGTATATATGATATAACAACCATTTATATATTATTTTAATATCGAAAGAATGATATTGTCGCTCGTGCGTACGTACGGACTACCGTCTCCACGAACGCGATGAGATTCATTCTCCATCGTATCCATTCAAGTATAATTATCATTTGATGATTTAAAAATGATGTTTAAGGACTTGATATCATTATGGATATGAATAATATACAACCTATCCTTTACAAAAATGTCTTACGTAACAAAACATATAAAAGAAAACAAGTAAGTTAACACCCGAAACAACGATAATACTAAGATATTATTATAAATCGATATTAAAAGATCATATATGATATCATATTAATGTATATGATTCTTGTATAATTTATTAACAATTATTTCACCATTATACAGGAGGTTAACCTACCCCAACCAAGGAAAAGTACAAGGTAAGGGTTATTTCACAATCTCTTCATTATCCGAGATTGTGTATATGTAATAATCTACTGGGATCTCTTTATCATCCACATCCATGTTTCTTAAAAATGTATTTCAAAACATTTTTACTATTTACTAGAATATGATTTAAAGTAATTTATACCCTTTTTGACTTTTATAAGTGGTTTATAAAGGAATCTTTCCGTCGTTTTCAAAACAAGGTCCCTTTTAACCTTTTCGACAGAATTAAGGTAAGAATGTTTTTTTTAACTTATACGGCGGGTGCGGCTATTTTCCGCCATTATAAAATCTTCAAAGCTTACCTTACAAGCTTATAAGATTATTTCCAAAGAAAATGTTTTATTTTATATGGATCTTAAATGATTTCAAAATAAAAGGAGATATTTCTTTAAAAAGAATTTTGATTTCATCCATGTCAACATCCTTTGATGGATTTTAAGATTATTTGAAGTTGATTTATTATGATACAAAACTTCTATATTATTGAAGGTTTTGTGATATGTTTGACTGTGGATGTGCTATTTTTATACCATTCATAGTTTATGGTGAAAGTATTGACATTTCGTATGCTAGTTTTAATAGGAATGTTTATGTTATATTTAAACCTTTTCATATGGGAATGCATTGGACTTAATATGTGACGGGTGGAGCCCGCTATAGCTCCTCGATGCATCGGTAGGTCTCATGAGACAAACTAGTGTCTTGGCACAAGGCCTTGACAAAATCTTATTTGTAGTCTTGGCACGAGGCCTTGACTATGTGGTTATGATAGTCTGGCATTATGCATTCCAACGTTATGAAAGTGGTTATTGTTTTTTGCATGTGATTATTCGATTAGTAGAATATCCATGTGAATAAGTAAATGACATTATTTCATTTTATTTATGCCATACCATGTTGAAAGTTCATGTTTGAAAGGCTTTTGTTTTAGTTATACATTGCCTTAAAAGTTTATTCTTATTTATGAAAGTTTCCGCTATATTGTTATCCTTACTGGGCATTTGAGCTCACCCCTTTTCTATGTTTTATTTTTCCCAGGAAGTGAAGAAGTAAGTTATGAATGACCTGCAGGGATATTATGTGGGGATATGAGTGTGGATTATGGAGACAATATGTTGTTGTAGTAGTTTTTCGTTTAATGATGTAATGTAAAACTTATGAATATATCTAGTGTTTCCAAGGCTACTAAACCAATCGGTCTTTCGAGATTTGATCTTTCTTGTGATCATGCCAATGTTATGTAATAATGCACCGACTCTGGGTAACTAGGGTCGGGGCGTTACAGTTGGTATCAGAGGAAGTTTAGTACAAACCTTGGAAGCTAGATTTAGATAAACTCTGATTAGAGCACGTAGACCTAGGATGAACTTTGAGGATTAGTATAGAAGAACTTCCTAGAATTTTGGTATTGTAGAGATTTTGTGAGTTTTCCGAGCAATACATCCCTGTCTGGATACGAGCAGGTAGAGGCGGCTCTGGCACAGATGTACCTAGGGGTAAAACCCGAAAACACCGCTTTGAACTAGACTCGAACGGGAACTGGTGCACGACAACAGGCCTTGCTGCACTCTTGGTTACGACACTCCCGGGGGATATGCATAGGATAACTCTCATTTTCTTTACAAATCATTATGAAGGGTTTATGAGTATATACTTCCTCAAAGAAAACATTCTTATGATTATGGATTATATCCATAAATAGTTCAATTTATGTTAAGTGTTTTATAAGTATGAGATTATGTATTTTGATTCATAAACTGATCTAGTGTATGCCATTGTTTAGAAATGGCGCCCAGTAGAAGGAATGAGGACTCCAGAAATGCACATGATCCAAAGAGAAGGAAGTATCATATCTTTCATGGTCTTAAGCTAGAATTTATAAGAGAAATAGTCTCCCATGTATTATCATCATATGAAGAAATAATATCATGTGTTGATAAGATAAGTAAAGAGTTTACTGAGTCCTATGGCTTTGACGGGAAGCAAGAGAAGAAAAGGATGGAAGAGAGAAAGATGGATAAAGGGAAGAGGGAAAAGAATAATTTTCCCATATGTGGTAACTGTGGAATGAAACACCCTGGAACTTGCCTGAAAGGAATGGGAGTTTGTTATAAGTGTGGAGGAAAAGGGCACAAAGTACGTGACTGCAAGGTTAAGAAAATGGTTTTAAATGTACAATGCTTCATTTGCAAGGAGTTTGGACACTATGCGAACCTATGTCCTAGTCATCAGACTATGCCGCAAATGATGTTATTGGATAATAATCAAGTTATGATACTACCACAGATGAAGAGGAATGATTAGAGTTCTTATGTTGATTATGTCAATTGAGTGTTGTATCAACAATGTACTTGTTATAATAATTATGGAGTATATAAGGATTGTACTGCAGTACTATTTCATTAAGGACTTGAGATTGTGTGGAACAAAGAAAAGTGACTCAATAGCAGGATAAATTTTTGGAAAATATATGGTTGAGAGAATGATAAATCATAATATAGTTCTGATACTAAGGTAGTGATTTTGGAATAATATGTGATTGTTTTGGATAAATTATATTTGATATTCTTGACTACCTTGGAACTGATTAATGATTTGTATATTCCATCATTGTTGGGGTTTAAAACATTTTTGGATTAATGAAGTATATCCAGCATTCTATATGGAATAAGGGAGCATGAATGTAATCAATAAGGAATATGGTAATACATGATGAAGGTATTCATATGCTATTACGGGGTAAAAAAGATCTATATTATGTTTAACTTCCTTATAAATTTTGGACTGTGAGTTTGGACAGAAGTATTTTGGATAGTTCTAGTTTGGATTATTTTGGATTGCCATAAAAGGACAACCCGGAGGTCGGGCGGCAACCCGTCGCGTCCGGCAAGGCTGCGAGACTTGAACCCACAACCGAAGGGCGACAAGGGTGTATCAACTACCACTATCCCACGAGATGTCCTGGATTAAATAATGTAGTTTTTTTTAAAAGATCTGGTAGATGAATTATAAATTCATTTATTCTGGAACCCTGCACGAATAGTATAAATAGAAAAAAAATTACATTCTATTATCTTTTAGAGTGAAAGATGAGTTTGTGGTAGAAATTTATTAATGGATAAAACTCTAATTATAAAGTAAGTATATCTCCTTATGATCTTAGCCAATCTCATAAATAAATTCCTCAACATTAATAAAAGGAACTTAGAAAAAAAATGTTGTCCTAGATGGTACCTTAAATCATCACTAATTTATGGCTTTGGGATTTTTGGCCTTTTCATAGCCATGTTCTCTACCACTCTCTATCAGATAATTGATGGTTAGATTTCTCTTCCATATCCATATTTTCCTACATAGAACCCTAGTATGTGTTATTTTCGGTAATCTTCACACTTTCCACTCTTTGTTTTAAATAGAGGCCTCATTAATTCATTTTTCGATGTGGGATTTCAACTAAGATATTTTGAAACGTCAAAAATGTGTTATCCCAATACCCTATGTGTTGTTGAACCGATGGTATTTCAAATCATCATAGATTGATGAGTTTAAGGACCTCAATTTTATACTTGTTTGTGATTGATGACCTCAATCACTACCTATAAATATTTACGTTTTTCCTCCAATTATATGTCTCTAATTGCCACCAATGTTCTCCTAATCGAGATCATAATTTGGTGGTGACCCTTTGCTTTCTCTTTTCCTCATATTAAGACTAAATTTTAGTAACCCAATTTCCGATGTGGGTTTTCCCACAAATATATTTTCTACTTTCAACCTTTTATTTTCGAAGAACAATTTCAAATTGCGAGGACGCAATTTATTGAAGGAGGGGAGAATGTAACACCCCAAGAATTCATAATGTGTTATTTCTTCAAAATAATTCAATAACTTGCACTACACGCAACACCGAGTTCAATCACACCATGACTTAAAAAAAAAAAGCCATTCAAAAGAGGTTATGAATAGTATTATCTAAATTTTAAACTTTATATAATCCTTATAATTTTAGAATCCATATTATGAGTTTCTTAGTCATAATGCAAGAACAGATTCATTTTCAGTATTGCACTTTTATCAACTTTTAATAGTGAAAACTTTTTAAATACAATATTTTAAACTTTTTGACTAAATGGAGACATCAAAAAAATTTAAAATGAAACATCCCAAGCTTCCACGGTATGTTTTCCTTTGAATAAAACAGTAGCGTGTGTTGTACGCAACTTCGAGTTTTAACACATACCACAATCGATCAAACTAGCCGTTATGAATAGTAATACCTACTTTTTAGAAATTATATATATTTTATATTTTTAAAATGGACTTCATTTCTGGATTCAGAATATCAAATTTAGCCTAAGGTGAAATTTTGGTACTTTTCGGATAACTTTCATATTTTGATGAATAGTGAAAATTACTAAATTTTAATTAAAAACAACTTTTTTAATCAAAATAATTAATAGTGATAAATTATGAATTTGAGTGGTTTTAAAGTATATTTAGAATATATTTTTACCATTTAATATAATGTTGGTCATTGGACATAATTTTACAATTAAACCGAACATAAACAAGTGTCAATCTTTTGATAGTTATTATCTCTTAAAAACACGCTTTTTGTTTTGACAGCGGGAATTAATTTTAAATTAATTTCTGCCACTTCTGTGTTTTGAATTTAGGAAAATGGATTCCATATTTGGAATCAGGATGTTCAAATTGTGTAAATAGGTGACTTTTATTTTTAGACATTTTGAATAATTACTGCGGTAAATATTTTATTTACCATGGTTAAGGGTAAATCCGGTAAATAAGGGTTAAAAAATAATATTATAATAATACTAAATTACCCTAAAACGTGTCTTAACCCTATTGGTTGATACATGGTCGACCATGGGAATCTTTGGGTCGATTTTGGGACCCCATGGATCCACTTGTAAGTGATAATGACACTTTATTTTAATTAAGTTAAAATGAATACAAAAATGACACAAGCATATATCTTTTAGAAAAACAATTGTTACATAGGGTTATATATGTTGGATTTTAGATTATAAATATTCATTAGAAAGATAAAAATATTTCCTACATAATGATATTTTATTTATAATTTTTAGACATTAAATAATTTATTTTATTTATGACACAATGATGATGCAGTAATTACTATAATAGTGAAAAATTAAAATAATTAATATTATAAATACCCAAATAAATATAATATGAAACTTTTAATGAATTAAACTAATTTTATAGGATAATATGATATATTAGGATTGATTTAATTGACTTTGTTCGAAGTAATCAATCTGTTATGAGTTTCACAAAAATCAACTATTGAATAGTGTCAAAATTGACATAAAAGAGTTCTTAAAACAAATATTATATTATTAATTGATATTAAATTCCTAAAAATCTAAGGTTCGGCCAAGAGACTTATTTAATGATAGGTTCATCATTAATGGACCACTTGGGGGTCTCTTGGATGTATGTAGTAAGTTTATTAACCATATTATATAAAAATACAAAGAGACATTGTAAAAGTGAAACTAATTAACTTAGAGTTAATACTTAAAGATAAGGTTAATATAAGTACCCAAACCTGTCTAAATTCTATTGGTTGAGTTTTTTTAGACCTATCCCCACCTTAACCTTTGAATAATCAACTTTGGATCTATTAGAAACCGAATATGAATTTATTATAAATTAATATCTCTAGCTTTTCCAAAGGTGCCCCTCACCCCTCTTATAAAAGGGCACTCCTCCTTCTCATTTATTCACACCTTAAAAGCATTTTGGTTCGGTCAAACTCTGCCCAAATACTCTCCCAACATACCTCACTACAACCTAGAGGCCTTAGTTTGATCAGAAAGCCAACCTAAGGAGCCCTTTTGATCAAATCAAAAGGAAGAACCCGAAGAAGAGGTAATGATTTCACCACCCTTTTCCAAGTTCATTTCTTCTTCCACTTATTCTTCCTTTGTTGTTACCATTCTAAAATAATAAATCCAGTATCATATATATACTGTGATGTTATTATAAATATGGTACAACCATATTCATTATTCTATCCACCCTTTGAATAACATGTCACCATACGTGCGTACGTACGGCTTACCGTCTCCACGTCGTGGTGTAATTGTTATTCAATATATTATTATTTGGATGGGTATAATAATGATATGTAACTCATGTAAATAATAAATATAACATGATAATGATTCTGTATATATGATATAACAACCATTTATATATTATTTTAATATCGAATGAATGATATTGTCGCTCGTGCGTACGTACGGACTACCGTCTCCACGAACGCGATGAGATTCATTCTCCATCGTATCCATTCAAGTATAATTATCATTTGATGATTTAAAAATGATGTTTAAGGACTTGATATCATTCTGGATATGAATAATATACAACCTATCCTTTACAAAAATTTCTTACGTAACAAAACATATAAAAGAAAACAAGTAAGTTAACACCCGAAACAACGATAATACTAAGATATTATTATAAATCGATATTAAAAGATCATATATGATATCATATTAATGTATATGATTCTTGTATAATTTAGTAACAATTATTTCACCATTATACAGGAGGTTAACCTACCCCAACCAAGGAAAAGTACAAGGTAAGGGTTATTTCACAATCTCTTCATTATCCGAGGTTGTTTATATGTAATAATCTACTGGGATCTCTTTATCATCCACATCCATGTTTCTTAAAAATGTATTTCAAAACATTTTTATTATTTACTAGAATATGAGTTAAAGTCATTTATACCCTTTTTGACTTTTATAAGTGGTTTATAAAGGAATCTTTCCGTCGTTTTCAAAACAAGGTCCCTTTTAACCTTTTCGACAGAATTAAGGTAAGAATGTTTTTTTTAACTTATACGGCGGGTGCGGCTATTTTCCGCCGTTATAAAATCTTCAAAGCTTACCTTACAAGCTTATAAGATTATTTCCAAAGAAAATGTTTTATTTTATATGGATCTTAAATGATTTCAAAATAAAAGGAGATATTTCTTTAAAAAGAATTTTGATTTCATCTATGTCAACATCCTTTGATGGATTTTAAGATTATTTGAAGTTGATTTATTATGATACAAAACTTCTATATTATTGAAGGTTTTGTGATATGTTTGACTGTGGATGTGCTATTTTTATACCATTCATAGTTTATGGTGAAAGTATTGACATTTCGTATGCTAGTTTTAATACGAATGTTTATGTTATATTTAAACCTTTTCATATGGGAATGAATTGGACTTAATATGTGACAGGTGGAGCCCGCTATAGCTCCTCGATGCATCGGTAGGTCTCATGAGACAAACTAGTGTCTTGGCACAAGGCCTTGACAAAATCTTATTTGTAGTCTTGACGCGAGGCCTTGACTATGTGGTTATGATAGTCTGGCATTATGCATTCCAACGTTATGAAAGTGGTTATTGATTTTTGCATGTGATTATTAGATTAGTAGAATATCCATGTGAATAAGTAAATGTCATTATTTCATTTTATTTATGCCATACCATGTTGAAAGTTCATGTTTGAAAGGCTTTTGTTTTAGTTATACATTGCCTTAAAAGTTTATTCTTATTTATGAATGTTTCCGCTATATTGTTATCCTTATTGGGCATTTGAGCTCACCCCTTTTCTATGTTTTATTTTTCCCAGGAAGTGAAGAAGTAAGTTATGAATGACCTTCAGGGATATTATGTGGGGATATGAGTGTGGATTATGGAGAAAATATGTTGTTGTAGTAGTTTTTCGTTTAATGATGTAATGTAAAACTTATGAATATATCTAGTGTTTCCAAGGCTACTAAACCAATCGGTCTTTCGAGATTTGATCTTTCTTGTGATCATGCCAATGTTATGTAATAATGCACCGACTCTGGGTAACTAGGGTCGGGGCGTTACATCTGGTGTCTTAAAGGAGTTGGCAGAAGACGGGCAACGATTTATGAGATACACTGCCATGGAAGCAGCCTCATCCCAAAAGGACCTGGGGAGTTTTGAGTGGGACAACATACACCTCACCCTCTCAAGGACAGTCTTATTCATTCTCTCTACTAACCCATTCTGTTGTGGAGTTTTCACTACAGTTCGGTATCTTTTAATTCCTTCTGATTCACAATATTCAATAAACTCATTGGATAGATATTCTAAACCATTATCAATTCTAAGGTCTTTAAGTTTCTTGTTACTTTCACTCTCTATAGAAGCTTTCCATTTCTTAAAAGTCTGAAAGGTATTAGACTTGTGTTTAAGTATATAAATCCATACTCTCCTGGAGAAATCATCAATGAAGGTAACAAAGTATAAGACTCCACCATGGGAGGTAACTCTAGAAGGACCCCATAAATCAGAATGCACACATTTGAGAGGCTCTTTAGCCTTATACAAAGACCTATTAAAACTTACCCTCCTAGACTTCCCATACACACAGTCTTCACAAAAGGGAAGACTTTTCGGAGTAATATTGCTTAACAGACCCTGTTTTTGGAGTTCACTAAGACCCTTGTCACTAACATGCCCTAGTATCCTATGCCACAAAGTAGTGGAATCCATTCCTGAGCCAGAAGAGGCCTTCAACTGATCTCTATGCACCTTACCATCTAACACATACATGCCACTGCGAAGGGTTCCTTTCATTACTGTGAGGGATCCTCAGGCTATTCTAAGGATTCCAGATCCAGACTTGAAGCTGTACCCTCTCTGGTCAAGTATTCCTAGGGATATTAGATTTCTTTTCAGTTTGGGTGCCCACCTAACTTCCTCTAGAGACCTGACAGGCCCATCATGAAGCTCAAGAGATATTGAGCCTATTCCCATAATGTGGCAGCTCTTGTTATTCTCTAGAAAAACCTCACCGGACTTGACTTCCCTTAACTCGGTAAAGAACTCCTTCCTAGGACACATGTGGAATGAGCATCCTGAATCTAGAATCCACTCATTTGTAATGGCAGTATCAGAGACATTTAATACATCAGTAGTGTCAAAGTCTTGTTCAACTAACAAGGAATGATCATTATTACTTTCTTTATAGTCACCCTTCCTATTAGGGCAGTTCCTTTTAATATGCCTGGGTTGTTTACATTGGAAACACTTGATTACCTTACCTTTAGACTTGCTCCTATGTTTCTTAAATCGACCCCTATCTTTGATTTTACCCCTTCACTCACTTCGGCCTCTTGACTCACTTCTGTCCCTAACATTTAAACCCTCATCCTCAGTTTTTACAATACCCTTTCTTTGAAAATCTTTAGAAAGCAAGGCAGATTTAACTTCCTCTAAAGTCAATGTGTCTTTACCATACATCATAGAGTCTTTAACAGAGTTAAACGAATCATCTAATGATGTTAAAAATATGATGGCTTGGTCCTCATCATCCAGCTTAATATCAATGTTGGCCAGGTCTAATAATATTTTATTGAATTCATCAATGTGTATCCTGACTACAGTTCCAGGGCGCATTTTAAATGTATACAATCTCATTTTCTTATATAGTCTACCAACAAGGGATTTTGTCATATAAAGGGATTCCAATTTAGACCAAATACCAGCGACAGAGGACTCATATGCGACTTCTCTTAAGACCTTGTCTCCTAAAGACAAGAGGATTAAACTACGGGATTTTCTCAAGGTTTCCTCGGGGACATCTACAAATGAAGTGGAAGCCTGCCCATCAGGGGCAGTAGTGGTGATTTTCTTCCTAGTGTCAGCAAGGGCATCAATAATTTCGTTGTGATCTAACAAGGCTGTCATCTTAATTCTCCAGAGATTAAAATCATTTTCTCCATCGAACTTATCAATATCAAACTTCGTCGAACCCATAATAATAAAACAGAAGGCTCTGATACCAGTTGTTGGGGATAATTATACTAACCCTAATGAAGCCAAGATCCACTGGTTTATTAATCAGAGAACAAATAAAGAAGTTTATTATTAACAGAATAGATGATCCTCGATAAATCTGGAGGAAGGATCTCAGTCGAGATTCAAGATGAATGAAGTTGTGCAAGATAATAACGAACAACAAATATAATGTGCTTCGGTCCCAAGGGGACCTACGTGCATGGTGAGAACACCACCCAGGGCAACTATTTTATTAATAAAGTAAGAAAGGGTACAAGAACACAGTACAAACTCAAATGCAAAAGTAAAGGACTAGAGAAACTATCTGAGGAGGCCGGTCTTGCTGAACTAGGTGGCAGTGATCAAGCCTGTCACGTAGAGTCAGCCCAATCCACTCCTGGATGGACTCACGCACACACGCAAGGATACAGTATCATACATATCAAATAAAGAATAAATCGTGACAGAGCCAAGATCTATAAACCAGATCTTGGATACGGTGAAAAGAATGTAAAACTGTTACCCCCTTGAAGCGTAGCCGTCAAAGAACCCAGGTACCGGGACGATCACCACTGAATCTCCACTGAAAGAGATATCTGGGTACAGGTGGTGGCTCGTGCTGTGGCAGTGGGGAGTGCGGGTGCCGGGCGGCTCCTGGTCAGTTCGTCCTTCGTCTTCGCGGAGTCGAAGCAGATCCAAGCTCGTCGAGAGCTCTCCCAGAACCAGACTGAATCCTCAACTACTGAACCCCCCCCCCCCTTCTCGCACACGGAGAAAGAGAAGAAATCAATGCGCAACAGAAGACAGCAGGCGGCGCAGTGGATCAATGGGATGGATGCCGCGTGGACGACAGAGATCATCGGGACAGTTCGCATAACCGAGGCGAGCCAGTGCATTTAGTACGTGACACCGACCGATTGGAGAGGCATATCACAAAGCAGATCAAGGCCAGCCAGAAGAAACACAACGGGCACAAATCCTAGCCGTCAGATGATCAGAAATCAATGGCCACAGCAGGTCCACGCTAATAATAAGGAAAACAATGAACCAGGTACAAACACAGTGAACCGGGAAACAAGTTCGGACCGAAATCGGGCAAACAGAACCCCATGCAACAATGCCATGCAAAAACAAAAAATTTGCAGAAATGAAAACATAATGTATAAACAGAAAAAATGAATTAATTTCATTGCAACATAATGCATGCATACATGTTCAATAGGGTGATTACAAATGTAAGTGAAAAAAGGGATTCTTGTATATAAAGGAGCAAGACACATGCATTAGTAATACTTGAAATAACCATACATCACATGAGAGTGTTAATATTTTCTAATGACCTAATGGATGATAAAATCATATAACCTTCCATGTTTTGAACAAAAATAAGAACTTTTAAGTTTTCATAGCTCATTACCTAAGTGGTCATGATAGTCATGGTGGCTGCTAGCATAACGAGTTATGTGTTCAACAAATACAAGCTCCGGGTAAGATCCAGTGAATCGCACTGATAATCCCAGTGTCCAGTCCCTTTGTTTTAAATACATAATCACTGAACATGTTTTATTTTATTCACATATTCATACATGTACTCGAAGATCGTGGCTATCATGGCATAATACATGCCATTGGACATCAACCACATCAAAGAAATCCAAATTGCAGATGAATCGGCATGAGAAGGTTCATCATAGCGAAGGTGATGAGTCCTTGTGACTGAAGAGTTTCTTCAAGATCATATCTTGATCCCATGTGTAGCCATGGGAGCATTAAAATGAAATCAACATCACAGGAGAAACCAACCACAGTCTAAAACTCTCGTAGTGACTAAACCTTACAGAAGATATGTTAGTTTTAAGGAAAGCACTATCCTTTCCTCTATGTATCAGCCATGTAAAAAGTGGGGAGTGTGTAAGAGCCATGTTCCTTTTTTTTCAAAATGTGAAACCTTTTCTTTATGTATTTGTTATAATCATGAGGTTTGTATGCGTACTTCCTCAATAACTTTAGCAATATTATTGGTATTAAGACTCCCTTAAAATCTTGAGTGGTCTGGATCTTCCTCATATTTCACGAATACTCAAGTGCACAAAAGATCTCTTTCTTCAATGGCGCTCGACTTCGTCTCCTTATCTCTCTTTGATACAATGGAGTATTGAGATCTCAAAATTCTAAAACAATGTATATGAGTTCTCAATATTCTCAGCTCTTTTCCTTCTTCGGTTATTTTATATTTAAACACATGGAATATCATCTGAATATTTAGTTTACATTCATATGTGTAAACTCCATGACCTTTAGATGTAGGTTCTATCTTCTTATTTAAATCAGTCAAACATATTCCTTATTTTATCTCTCATTAAAAATCCATTTAAATCACCCAAAGAATCAGGTTTTTACTTCTTTGCAATATTCCACAAAATCCACTTCTTTGAACTCACTCAAGATCACCACGTGTACGTACAGGTATGAAAAATTCAAAGGGGAATTTAATTTTCAATTATTGGGTGGTTCATTTTGAGAACTTGGACTTGAACTAGAGTTTTGAGCATTGTAACATACTGAAATGGTGTTTTGGGATGGGGTTCAAGGCTCGGGTCTTCCTTATGTAGTGCTACATCAGAGTCGGTACTCCCCTGCTATGCTAGAGTGTGGTTCCTTTAGCCTGGGGTTGGTACTCCCATGACATACTAGGGCGCGGGTCCCCCATAGCAAAAAAACTACCAGAGTTGTGCTCCCCTACCGGGTAGGGTGTGGGTCCTCACATATAGAGTTGGTACTCCCCTACCGTGCCAGGGTGCAGGTCCTCTAGCCTGGGGTTGGTACTCCCTTGATGCACTAGGGTGCAGGGTCCCCCACAACAAACAAACTACCAGAGTTGTACTCCCCTATCGGGTAGGGTGTGGGTCGTCACATATAGAGTTGGTACTACCCTGCCATGCCAGGGTGTGAGTCCTCTAGCCTGGGGTCGGTACTCCCCTGATGTACTAGGGCGCGGGTCCCCCACAACAAACAAACTACCAGAGTTGTACTCCCCTACCGGGTAGGGTGCAGGTCCTCACTTATAGAGTAGTACTCCCCCGTCTCCGAGTAGCGACAGGGAGCTGGTCCTTCGGGGGAGTTGGAGCTCCCTCGACCGTGGGACACAGTGTCGAGGAGTGAGCCTCTTCACTTGGTTTCCCTTGGTCTTGCCTTGGGCGCAAGACTGTGACTATGATACCTCTAGTGTCGGGCACTAGAGGTAGTTCTAGCAGAAAGTTCCCGATGGAGCACGTCCTTTCAGATGTTCCATTAGGAATGGTTGAGTTATACCTGATGGAGTACATCTCTCAGACGGGTTCCATCAGGGATGGTCATTTCATGGAGTGTGTACTCCTGATCCTTGAGTTACGCTTTGATCCTTCTTTGGAAATCTTGGAAATGGATTGAGCTCGGGGCCTTATGTTTCTTGTGGATGAGATGAGTATATCTGGTTTGAGCTATGTCTTTTGATTTGTGCTTTGTGATTGAGATCATGCTTTGTGGTTTTCCTTTATGGAATTCTAAGAGACCTTCGGGGGTCTTGGGGTCCCTACTGGGTATTGTTATACTCACCCCTGCACGGGCTTCGCCCACACCTTGTTGTGTCTTGTGCAGATGATGATCATCTTGATTGAGACTTGAGGGAGCAAAGACCAGGAGGTACATGGAGGAGAATAGCTGACATGGAGAGTTGTGGAGATGAGTTGTACCTACCCTTCAGATAGGATCATTGATGGAGGATCATAGGAGTTGTTTCTGTTTTTCAGTTATAGTTGTATCTTTCAGTTGGGCTTGTATTCCAACCCCTTACTTTCAGTACACACTTGTTCTACTGTAGTTTTTCTTTGTGGTTGTATCTTGTTGCGTTCTTGGCTATGTGTTTGTACAGGTTTAAAGGCAATGCCTTCCCGTTTTAGGAATACGTCTTTCTAGTGCTAGTCGTCAACCCCTGGCCTATGGAAGGCGGGCTTGGGGTAGTCACGGCACGAGCCTCGGGGGGACGAGTCATGACAAATTCCATGTTATTAAAGTGCTAAATAAGATTTAGGAATAGGTTGTAATGTCCCGGTTCCGGGTGCCACTCAACGGGTGCCCCGAACCCGGTTCACCACACGATCTCAAGCGCATTTCCCCAAACGCCATAGGCTGCCGACTAGCAGTGAGGGCCCAAGTTTGATAGTGAGGAAACTATGCTCTCATTTGTAAAAGTGTAGTGGAGCAGAATAAAATAAAAAGCATACAACAATAGAGGAAGAAACAAACCATACACATTTAAAATAAACAACTACTGTAAAAGATAACCAACAGTTCTATAGATGATGATGCAACATGTCTCAAGTTCTAAGAAAACAGCCAGAACATGTTACATAATAATAAACTATAATAAAATATAGAGTACAACAAAACAAAACAAAAAAGCCGGTAGCATCGCGAGCCAAGCTCGGTCCTATGCTCCCCTACTTCCCAGCAACAAATCAAGTACCTGTATAGGGACCCTTGCCCTTATCCATACCTGTAGAAATGTAATCTGTTTGGGTCGAAGACATGACCCAAACAGGGTGTGAGAAATAAATCCCAGTAGGCACCCACCAAAGGCCTGTGCCCAACTGTGTGAAAAGATGCAACAATAGTATGCAATAGTAAAATACAATAAACTAAGCAGTACTCAAAAGTAACTAACTTTACCTATTATATTTCCATTTTATTAGTCTTTTAAAAATTAAATTTAAGATATCACCATAATGAATATTCTAAGCAAAACAGTCAGAGTCCTCAGACACGTAAACCCTTAACCTCAGGTAAAGAGAATCCAAACACAGGAATCTTCCCACAGGCATATCGAATATTTCCCACAGGCGTACGAGGTGTCACCCACAGGCACAGAAGAAGTTGCCCACAGGCTAAGTAGTACATTTCCCACAGGCTAATCACAACACTGATCTCAGGCTAAACAAGTAACCAGGCCATGCCCAATATGTAAAAAATCAATACACATGAAATTCCTCTCAAGGCAATTATATAATCATTATTATAAAGGCATACCCTCAGGTATCCTGGCCAAACGGCTAAACAGAGGAACGCACCCCTGGGGTGGTCTTGGATCCAAGCAAAGATCCCAAACAATAGTTTATTATAACATTTAAATTACCTAAACAATTCTAGGTATTTAATTCAACAAGGTCCCAGCCATACGACACCCCATTCATGGGCGCGTATCACAACGGTACACAAAAATGCACATCAGTTGGAAATTAAACACCAAGCCACCTACCTTAAACACCCAAGAACGGTATACCTGAATGACGCCTTCTGAAACGTACAAGAATTTCGTAGATCTGAGGTAAAATAATTCTCATTAAACCTCAAATAACATCCATTAGAGTAAGAATTGGAAAGAACTACACAAGGATATGGGAGGGATTACCCGTGCGGTTCCAACGTGATCGACGGAAGCGGAAATGGATTCCCGACGCTCGATCTGGAGATCCACGAAGGTTCGGCCATCCTCTCCCAAGCTCCCGTCTGGTTCTAAGACAATCCTGTGAACAGGGTTGACTACTGCCCATTTTAAGCAAAAAAAAAACAAAGTACACGGCGTGTACTTTTGACTACACGACGTGTACTCCCCTCATTTAACTGTTCCTCTGGCGGCACCGCCAAACTATTCATCCATCGACATAAGTACACGACATGTATTACCGACTACATGGCGTGTACTGTCGCCTAGTTGGCGGCTGCCCCCACCACCTTACTGTTTCGTCTGCTGACTGACTACACGACGTGTAAAGGACCACTACACGGCGTGTAGTCGGTTTTTACACCCTTAGTCGCCAACAAGGCTACACACCCTGTGTACTCATCCCACATGGCCAAAGTACATGGCGTGTGGAAAAGTACATGGCGTGTAGTCCCAAAATTTAGGATTTTCCCCCATTTTCCTTATTTTCTCAAAAGCACTTAAGGAAAGGAGAAAATAAGAAACCCGTAACTCAAGAATAAGAACCGGGTTCTTACAAACTCCCCCTTAAAGAAATTCGTCCCCGAATTTCCCTTCCAAGGGTGGTGAAGATATAGCCGTGAACAACTCTGGCCACTGAGCACGTATATCGGTCTCCCGCTCCCAGGTTTTGTCCTGCACTCGGCCATGTTGCCATAAAACCCGTACGAGAGGAACTGACCGACCTCAGAGAACCTTCGTGCTCCTATCAACGATACGAATCAAATGCTCCTCAAAGGACGTATCTACCTCAAGCTCAACCTCCTTGGGATGAAAGACGTGAGACGAGTCTGAATGATAGTGACGCAACTGAGATACATGGAAGACGTCGTGCATGGCTCGGTACCTTTGTGGTAACTGTAACTAATAGGCAACTGGCCCAACTCTCTCCAGAATTTCAAATGGCCCTACATACCTCGGTGAAATTTTACCCTGTCTCCTAATCTGCCTGTGTCCCAACCTTGGTGAAATACACAAGAAAACCTGATCCCCGACCACGAACTGCAAGGGTCATCTACGGCGATCAACATAAGATTTCTGACAAGACTGTGCGGTAGCCATCCAATTCTGAATCAACTGGACATGCTCAGAAGTCTCCTGTATGAGACGTGGTCCCAGTAAAGCTGCCTCACCTACCACTAACCAGCATAAGGGTGATCATCATGACCTACCATATAAATCCTCGTAAGGTGCCATCTCAATAGTTGCCTGAAAACTATTATTATAGGCAAACTCGACCAGGGGTATATGCTTCTCCCAAGAGCCCCCAAAGTCTAGGATGCATGCACACAGCATGTCCTCAAGCACCTGTATCGTACGCTCTGACTGACCATCGGTCTGAGGGTGGTAAGTTGTGCTCAGAAGCACCTATGTACCCAGTACCCTCTGAAAACTCTACCAGAAACGAGATGTGAAACAAGCGTCCCTATCTGAAACGATAGAACGAGGGACCCCATGAAGACGTACGACCTCTCGGATATATAGCTTTCTATGCTCGTCAACACCGAAGGTCTCCTTGATCGGAAAAAAGTGAGCTACCTTCGTAAGTCTGTCCACAACGACCCACATGACATCATTGCCTCGAGGTGACCTCAACAACCAAGTCACGAAGTCCATCACGACATCATCCAATTTCCACTCTGGAATAGGTAACTGTTGTAACAGTCCGGTTGGCCTCTGATGCTCTGCATTCACCTGCTGACATGTGGAACACCTCGTAACAAAACCAGCTACTTCTCTCTTCATACCCGGCCACCAGTACTGGCGTCTCAAGTCACGGTACATCTTGGTAACTCCAGGATGAACTGCCCAAGCTGAAGCATGAAACTCCCGCATCAACTCCTCGCGTATATCCCCTGGAACCCACACTCGTCCATGGAAACACAATACTTCATCATCGCCTATTGTCCAACCAGAAGAAGGGTCCTCACTGGTCACCGACTCCCGTAGAACTAGGCCTTCTGAATCAGATACATGTCTCATCCTCACTCTATCTAGGAGGGTAGAGGTCACAACTAAAGAAGAAAGATAGGTTTTCCCCTGACTATCGTGAACCTCCAAATGCATCTCAGAGAACAAAGTCATAAGCTTCCATTCACCACTGGCCTCTTGCACTGCCTGTATCTGAGTCTTCCTGTTCAGTGCATCAGCAACTGCATTACCTATACCAGGTGTATAGGCAAGCTCAAAATCGAAGGACTGAAGGTATTAGACCCACCTATGCTGTCTCAGGTTCAAGTCACGCTGGGTAAAGATGTGTTGGTCAGAGTGGAAACTCAAGAGGGTGGGGGGGGGGGTGAATTGAGTTCCAATTAAAATTTATGTTTAAAAACTTTATCTTAAAATCCCCCAAATAAAACACAGAATTAAACTGTAGTGAATTTATATCAAAATAAAGGTTCTGATAGGTTCTCAAGGGATTGATTATTTCCTAGTTAATCTACTCAGAAGAATTGATTAACTTTTAAAACTAACTTACTGATTTACCACTAATATAAACACTTGCGAGTTTAATTATCAAAGTAACTTTAAAACAGTTTTGGTTTTAAAGAAGTTTGTAGCAGAATAAAAGTAACTTTGAAAATAAATAAGTACAGCAGGTTTAACCAAGAGGTTCAGTCTCAAGCTGAGACTTAGTCCTCTCAAAACTTTATATAAAAGTGATCCACACCCTGTATCGGGGTTCACAACAGTTTACAACTGTTCAGGTCCAAGACCTCTACCACTGTTATCCGTGGGAATAGAAATAACACCAAAACAACTGTCCAGGTCACGCACGACCTCTACCATTATCCCAGTGGGAAATAAAAGATGCAGGAGTTTGAGTGAGGATTTACAGATCCTCCAGTTAAAGTATAGGAGACAGTGTGTGTGTAAAATACAGCAGATAACACACACTGCTCAAAATGTAAAAGGTAAATCACGGAGACAAGGATTTAGAGTTTAGAAATGGCTCTAGTGATTGCAGTGATGCTCTGGACTCCTTTGGATTGATCAGAATTGGTTCTGAGTCCTCTTCTGGTTTTTGTCTAGAAAATAGAGTGTCGTCTGCTTCCTTGACTTCCAGGTGTAGAGACAGAGAAAAAGGCAGTCGATGAAGTTCTTGTGTTATGTTCTCGTTCTCAGCTCTTCACTGGTATGCAGTAATGAATGAGTTCTTCATGTAATTTCAGTCGTCTCTTTTCATGCACACTCGGTTCTTCTAGCACACTTCATAGTATGTATGTCTCTGTGTGTATTCTTCTATTCATCCCCTCTTTTTTTAGCAGTAGCACATGCTTCCTTTATTTAAAGCGCGAGCTCCGGCAAAAGATGATTTACTTTTTTCAGGTACGAGGTACGATTTCCTGACAACCAACAAACACCCATTAAATAAATGTCAGTGTATTAAAATATACCTGATATGACCGTTGGCTAGATTAAATAATGATAAAGAAATTAAAGCAACATCGGGTTCTGTTTCTGGAATGGTAGCTTTGGATATCGGTAGGTAGATGTCACGGTAGGCTTGCTTGTATCAGTGACTTCTTGTGTAACGGTATACTTGATGTGTAACGGTAGCTGTAGACTTGTCTTGTATCGGTAGCAATAACTCTATATTGTATCGGTAGCGGTAGCTCTGTCTTGTATCAGTAGCTCTATATCGGTAAGTCTGTCTTGTATCGGTAGCTGTAGGTCTGTCTTGTATCGGTAGACTTTGATGTATCGGTAGACTTCTTTTGATAACAGTAGCTTCAACATATCAGTGGACTTGTGTATATCGGTAGCTCTGTTCTGTAACAGTAGCTATTATCTGTAATGGTGGACTTTAATGTAACAGTGACTAGTATGTATCGGTAACTCTCACATAGCGGTAGACTTATCTATATCAGTAGCTCTGTTCTGTTTAAGCACTCTATTGGCAGAATAGGTTAAGTCAGAGTGTACAAATATCCAGTAACCAAAAGACTAATATTTAAACATAGAACAATAGAACAATACTTAAAGCAACTAAATAGCTAGATTCCTAAATAAGTATTTAACCATTGATCAAATAGGGATTATCAAAATACAAATAATCATAATTGGGATTATCAAAATATAATAAAGAAACCAGATTCCCAGAGGGTTCAACAATCTCCCCCTTTTTGATAATCACAACTTATGCCAAGAAAATTGAAATAGCATCAAAGGAAAAGGTTCTTTTGTTTTATTCATAACAACACTTCCATATCCCCCCTTCGTGTGTTTCTCCCCCTTTGTCCACTCTGAGGTCTCATTGCTTATTTTCTCTTATTGGCTCATTTTCTCATTTTCTCCCCCTTTGTGATTAACAAAAAGAAGGGTAGCAGAGAAAAGATAAAGATTAGCAGAGAATAAATGACAAAGTAATAGAAACTCAATAAAGTAGAGAATGAAGAGGAATTTCATTAATACAAAAGATACACTGATAAAATTAGAACAAAAAATACAAGTGAATCGTATCAAAAATATCTAGAAACACTCAATCCTACTCTCGAACAGGTGTCTTTCCCTTAGGATCAGCATAGGGTTCAGGTGCAGGGTCAGTAGAGGGTTTCAGAATAGCTAAAGGCACAACCGACGGTTCAGCTACAGAAACTATACTGGATCTGAAATCTGTATTCCTCTGAGTGATCATTGGTGTCAAGATCCTGATGGTTTGAACTGGAGTCAAATGAGGGGTACTCCCAGAGGCAGAGGCAGGAAGGGAAAGTGGCACAATGACTGGTCTGGCATCCACATGCAGGAAGGGAAACAACAAGTTCCTGAAATCCATTATAATGCTTCCTCCTCTCTCCATTGCAGACACAAAATCATCCCTATTTTCAATGAATTTGTCCAAGGCAGGAGTAAGCTCCCTGAGCTTACTAACCTGTTCTCTGAAGGCCTGAGTCATTGGAGGCAACTTCATATTTTCAATCAAAAGTTTGAAATGGTTTTTCATTTGTTGCTTGGTATAAACCTTCTCGAAATAAGCATCTACCTTATTTTTGATTGCCTCTTGAGAAGCAGTAGATGCCCGCAGGTGATCACGAACAAAACTACTAACTTCCCTAGTGGTAGAAATAATCTGAGTATCTGATGCACCACTGGGACTAGCCTTAGCCAATTCTTCCTGAAAAATAGTGCGGATCTGGTCAAGATTCACACTGGATCTAGATGAGGGAAGAGGTTTCATTGAGAAGTCCACTGTTTCCTTGAAGGATTGAGTTAGACTACTAACTACCTTCTGAACAAGGGTATCCTGACTGTTCAGATGTTCTTTAACTAAATTTTTAAAGGCCTAAAAAACTTCCACAAATTGCTTGACCACTTCTTTGATATATCGAATGTCAGAGTTTACTTGATTTTGAGAGCTATGCATGGTAGTCAGAGAAGCAATCGATTATCTCAAGGCAACTACAGCTCCTGTCCAACTCTCAATCTGAGTGTGGCACACTTTAATTTCATCCATAATTTTTTTTTCACAGGACTGGATACACCATATCCAATGGATAACTCAAGGGATTTCTCCATGCTTTTCATCTCTTCAACCATACTTTTATTCATATCTTCCACTGATTCCCTTATTGCTTCTTTCAATTCATCTTTTAAGGACTCAAGGTCCTCCTTGGTTGCCACATTTTCAGCCACAGTGGGTAAGGTAACTGATTCCTTTTGGGGTTGGTCTTCCTCATCAGAATCTCCACAATAAAGTCCAAGAATCATATATTCGGGATCTGATGTCCAACCTTCAATGTCATATAGCACTGATACTGAGCCAAGATTTTCCCCCTCACTTGGAACATTCTCCTGAGGTATCTCTTCCAACTATTCTTCCTGAGGTAATTCTGCAATTTCCTCTACAACTGTAGCAGATTCAATAGCCATTTGTTCCGAGTCATTAATGACTCTCTCATCAACAGGTGCTGCTGCTATGTCTTCCTGATCAGGCATTGTCCTGACTGTACTGACTATTAGAGGACTCAAACTGAGCTCTTTTTCAACATTTTCCTCATCACCTACTTCACCAGCAACCTCCTTTTCTCCATTAACATCATGATCTGATTCGGTTGCCTCATCCTCCTCAGAGGTGTCCTTGAAAACATACTAGCATGCTTCTTCTCCTTCTTCTGTAGTCTCTGTATCATTGTCCTTCAAGATAGTTTCTCTCTTTGGAAGTTCTTTTGAAGGGCTAGCTGCTTCATAAGAAATAACTTGATGCATAGGACTAGGGGGTAAGTCTGGGTCTCCTCCTTCCTCTACTGATGTCTCTTCCTCCTCAGATTCATCATCACTATAGACCGGTTCTGGCTCATCTGGTCCAAGACCAGGATCTCTCACATCCTTTGGTCTAGAAGGATGATCCACAGGAGTGAACTTGTCATAAATTTTCCCATCATCATTCACCCATGATTTTCTCCAAGGATTCCAATTGACCTTCATGTATTTACAGACAGTCCTGGTGATGCAGAAGTTATCCTTAACTACTATCATTTCATCCTGAGGTCCAACAACCTCCTTTGCTTTCAACATAGTAGAAATCAACTTTGAGAAGAATAGTGCATTTGACTTAGACTTCGGTCTAGTCATATCTTCAATCTGAATCATAATCAATCTACACAAATTTACCTTAATTCCATGCTTCAACAGATGTAGCAAATAAATGTCCTGGAATATCAGTGTAGCAAAATCTCCTCTTCTAGGACTAATTACATGTTGAATGAATTTAAACAACAACTTATCTTCTCCTGCCATCTCTGCAGCAATCACCTTTCTAGGGGTCTCATTCCCTATCAGCTCTAATAATGCATCT
The DNA here is from genome assembly GCA_963277665.1 of Viscum album. NCBI lineage: Eukaryota > Viridiplantae > Streptophyta > Magnoliopsida > Santalales > Viscaceae > Viscum > Viscum album. The sequence continues at coordinate 21,752,877 of OY728164.1, forward strand.
TCATACTTAAACACATCACTGGTTGAGGGAATAGATTTTGAATATAACGCACAATCTCCTTCATGCGGAACTCTTAAGTTCCCAGCCCATTCCACTGAAGTAAAAGAAACTTCTTGTCCATTCACATAAGAAATCATTCTTCTTTCTTCCTCAGAATTTTCAAAACGAACGAATTCATAGAAATGTTTCACCAGTCCTGGATAATAAGGTCCATTGTTGTTCGCGAAGCACTCAGTCCAACCTTGTTCTTCTAAAACTTTAAGAACCAAGGACTTGATTTCCATGAGCCATTCTACACACACCTCTTTCTCAACGACAATTTCTCGCTTTGAGAGATGCGGGTTTATTGGATTCCTTCGAGCTATACTTCCACTTCCACTTCCACTGGTACTAGTATTCGTTACTTTCTGTATTTTCTCTTGCGGCTCATCACTCCCATATGTAACCTAGGGTCTCTTGATGCGGGCCATTACAGATTCGAGGTTTAGGGTTTTGCATCTTGAGAGGTTTAGGTTGGAGGGATTCGAACAGACGTGTTCGTGGTGAGATTGAGTGAAGTCTAATATTGGGTTTTAATATCATTTAGGATTCAAAAATAAAATAAATCCAAAAAAAAAATCGAAGACTCGGCCTTAAATACAGAAGTTTAAAACAGCGCGAGATGCACCAGTAAAGTCTCTTAACGGTGAGGTTTCTCTAACGGTGAGGTTTCTAACGGTGAGGTCTCCTAACGTTGAGGTTTCCTAATGGTGAGGTTTTTAATGGTGAGGTCTCCTAACGGTGAGGTTTCCTAACAGCGAGGTTTTTAACAGTGAGGTTTTCTAACGGCGAGGTTTCCTAACGGTGAGGTTTTTAACGGTGAGGTCTCCTAATGGTGAGGTTTCCTAACTGTGAGGTTTTTAACGGTGAGGTCTCCTAACGGTGAGGTTTCCTAACGGTTTTAAGAACAAGTTATCATTCCTAATTCATGTCTAATGAAACTTAATCTTTCTGAACTTAAAGGCTTAGTGAAAATATCATCTAATTGGAGTTCAGTTCCTATAAATTCAAGAGTTATATCACCTCTTTGATAGTGATCTCTTAAAAAGTGGTGTCTAACATCAATGTGTTTAGTTCTAGAGTGAGACACATGATTCTTTGAGATGTTGATCGCACTAGTGTTGTCACAATTAATTGAAACATGTTTAAAATTAAATCCATAGTCTAGTAAAGTGTGTTTCATCCACAAAATCTGTGCACAGCAACTACCAGCAGCTATATACTCTGCTTCAGCAGTAGACAATGCAACTGAGTTCTGTTTCTTACTACACCATGATAATAGGGACTTTCCAAGTAAATGACATGTTCCAGAAGTGCTTTTTCTATCTAACTTGCATCCAGAAAAGTCAGCATCTGAATAACTTATTAAATCAAATGATTGTCCTTTTGGGTAAAATAATCCCAAATTATCAGTACTTTTAAGATATTTGAAAATCTTTTTAACAGCAAGTAAGTGCGACTCTTTAGGGTCAGCTTGAAATCTAGAACACATACATACACTGAACATAATATCAGGTCGACTAGTAGTAAGATAAAGTAGACTCCCAATCATACCTCTGTAATAAGTTTGATCAACTGGTTTCCCAGATTCATCAATATCCAATTTACAGGTGGTACTCATAGGTGTATCACTTCCCTTAATACTGTCCAAACCAAAACGTTTTAATAGATCCTTAGTATATTTACTCTGATTTAAAATAATACAATCTTTAGTTTGAAAGATTTGAAATCCAAGAAAGTACTTAAGATCTCCCATTAAGCTCATTTCAAACTCATTCTACATGGCCTTTGAAAAATCAGTACATAAAGAATTTTTTGAAGATCCAAAAATAATATCATCAACATAGATTTGTACTATTAAAACATCTTTTGAGATTCTTTTTATAAAAAGAGTGGGATCAACAATTCCTTTTGAAAATACTTTTGAAATAATAAAGTTTGTAAGTCTTTCATACCAAGCTCTTGGAGCTTGTTTTAATCCATATAAAGCTTTAGAAAGTTTAAAAACATGATTTTGAAAGTGAGTATTTGAAAAACCAGGTGGTTTTTCTACAAAAACATCTTCAACAATAGAACCATTTAGAAAATCACTTTTCACATCCATTTGATATAACTTGAAATTCAGATGTGATGCAAAAGCAAGTAAGATCCTAATAGCCTCTAATCTAGCTACAGGAGCAATGGTTTCCTCATAGTCAATTCCTTATTCTTGATTGTAACCTTGTGCAACTAACCTAGCCTTATTTCTAATGATATTTCAAGATTCATCAACTTTGTTTCTAAACACCCATTTTGTGCCTATGGTTAAAGTGTCTTTAGGTCTTTCTACTAGTTCCCAGACTTTGTTTCTTTCAAATTGATTTAGTTCTTCTTGCATAGCCATTACCCAAAATTCATCATTGATAGCATCATTGATATTTTTAGGTTCTAACTGTGAAAGAAAAGCTTGATGTTCAACCTGATTTCTTAGAGAATCTCTAGTCTGTGTTCCTCTATCTAGATTACCTACAACAGCATCTAAAGGATGGTTCTTTAGAGTCCTAGTTGGTCTAGAAAAGGTAGTACTAGAGATTTCGGGTTCATCTATAGGTTGGGGTTCAATGGAGCAGGTTCTGGGAAATTTCCAGAACTGGATGTTTTGACTACAGGTCCACTGTCCTTATCATTAAGGTTCAAAACAGAGAGATCATCTTCAAGATTTTCAAGAGAGGTCTTAGGTTCATGTGGATCAGTTTCATCAAATTTGATGTGAATATATTCCTCCACACATTTGGTTCTTTTATTGAAAACTCTATAAGCTTTACTAGAAATAGAGTAACCTAGGAAAATTCCTTCATCACTCTTTGGTGAAAACTTGTCAAGATTATCTTTAGTATTAAGAATAAAGAATTTGCAACCAAAAACTCTGAAGTAGTTAACCTTAGGTTTCCTATGGTTCCACAACTCATAAGAGGTCTTTTTAAAAACAGGTCTAATTAAGACTCTATTGATAATGTAACATGCTATATTTACAGCTTCAACCCAAAAATAAATAGTTAGGTCATACTCATTGAGCATGGTTCTGGCAATTTCTTGCAGGGTTCTATTCCTTCTTTCTACTACACCATTTTTTGGGGTGTCCTAGGGGCAGAGAAATTGTGACTATAGCCAATGTGTGAGCAGTAAGATTCAAACTCATGATTTTCAAACTCATGACCATGATCACTTATCAGGGATTTAATTTTAAGTCCACTAAGGTTCTCTACAGACTTGGAATATTTAACAAAGTAATAACAGGCTTCACTTTTGTGAGCTAGAAAATATACCCAAGTATATCTAGAAAAGTCATCTACAAGAACATAGACATAGTGCTTCCCGTTTAAACTAGAAACTCTAGAAGGTCCAAATAGATCCATGTGAACCAACTCGAGAGGTTGAGAAGTTGACACTTATTTCTTTGATTTGAAAGAAACTTTATGTTGCTTTCCCTTTTGACAGGGATTACAAACTTTGTCTGCTGGAAATTCAAGTTTGGGCAGGCCTCTGACTAAGTTCTTCCTAGCAAGTTTTCTAAGAGAATGTACATTGCAGTGTCCTAATCTTCTGTGCCAAAGCCAAGACTCTTTATGAAAAGCATTTAAACAAGTAATATTTTTCTTTTCTAAATAATTCAGATCAATAACATAAACATTTTCATTTCTTAAAGCAGAAAATACTAAAACATTTTTAGAATTAAAAACATTGCAAGAATCATTTTCAAATTTAACATAAAAACCATCATCACATAACTGAGAAATACTTAACAAATTATATTTCAGTCCATCAACAAATAAAACTTTAGAAATTAATACTGAGTCAGTGTTACCAATCTGGCCTAAGCTGATGATTTTTCCTTTTGAGTTATCACCAAAAGTGACAAAACCTCCATCAACTCTGACTAAGCTTTTAAAGCATGAGAAGTCTCTTGACATATGTCTTGAACATCCGTTGTCCAAGTACCAGGTCTTTCTACAGGATCTCTTTAAGCAGGTTCCCTACAAAACAGATTTAAACAGGAAATGATTTTGGTACCAGATTTTCTTGGGTCCGGACAGGTTAGCCAACAACACTTTAGGTACCCAAATTTGTCTTATGGGTCTCATAAAATTTGTAGGATCAACAGATTTTGAAAGGTAAACCTTATTAGATCCATAACTATGAATATAACTAGTTGAAGCATATAAATGTCCAGAACTAGAACTAGCAGTATTCTATCCAGATTTAGGAATGAATTTAGTTTTGGTAAATTTTCTCTATCCTAGTTGGTATCCTATACCAGTAGTGTATCTAGGTGCTATTTGCTTACCTAGCATTTGAGTAATAGTATCTTTACCATTTGTAAACTTTTATAAGTCTTTATTAAGTTGCTCATTAGATAATTTTAGTTCAGTATTCTCTTTAAGCATCTGGGCATTCTTTTCTATTTCAATATCAAGATCAGATTTATTTTTAACAGTTAATGCATACTGTTTCTTTAAACCTTTGTATTTTTCTTTTAGCTCATTACAGGTTTCTTCTAACATATCACAATATTCAAACAGTTCGGATTTTGTCATGTTTTCTGAGTCAGAATCATCTCTAGAATAATATGAATTTAAAGCAGGAATTTCAGATGTTACCTCAGATGTGTTTGTCATGAAACACATATTTGCCTTATTTCTGGATTCAGTCTCAGAAATTTCAGACTCACTGGAGCTATCCTCAGAAGCGCTCCAAGTAGCCTTCATAGCCTTTTTGTACTTACTATCCTTGTAATCATATTTCTTCTTGAATTTGAGCTTTGGGCAGTCTGCTTTAATATGTCCTTTTCTTTTGAACTTATAACATACAACTTCATCACTTTTATCTGGATTTTTCCAATCCTTCTTCCAATGTACCTTATTGTCATATTTTCCTTTGTAATTTGATTTTCTGAAGAATTTCTTCTTCCTATAAAATTTATTAAACCTTCTGGAAATGTGAGCCATCTCAGCATCACTATCAGAAGCACTTTCACTACCTTCACAGCTTGAACTCTCATTTATAGCTTGAAGTTTCTCCTTATCCTTGTTATTTGAATTTGAAGATTTTAAAGCAACAGACTTTCTTCTAGGTTCTTCTTATTCTTCTTTGTTTACCTTAAGTTCTTCTTCATACATCATCAACTTGCCAATTAGTTCCTTGACAGGTAGAGCAGCAATGTCACATGACTCTCTGATTGAAACAGATGTGCCTCTCCATCGGTCTGGTAAACATCTCAGAATCCTCATAATTTGTTCCTTTGCTGGAACAACCTTTCCAAGTGAATTCATTGTATTGATTATCTCATTAAACCTGAGATACATATCAGAAATGGGTTCATCAGTTTTCATTTTAAAATTATCATATTTAATAGTATAAGTATTTAATCTCATTTCTTTAACATTGGTTGTTCCTTCATGAGAAATAGCTAAGGTATCCCAAATTTCAAAAGTTGTTTTACAAGCATAAATTCTGTTAAATTCTTCATCTCCTAAAGCACAGTACATGGCATTCATGGCTTTACAATTATTATTGTAAGCAGTATTTGTAGGTTCATCCCAAGTGGATCTAGCAGTAGTGGGAAGTTTATATTCTGATTCTATGGAAGTCCAAATATCAAAACCTATGCTTTCTAAATGAATTTTCATTTTAAGTTTCCACTGAGCATAGTTTGTACCATTGAAGAAAGGTGGCATGTTAGTAGCATCACCCTCTAGTCTATTATCCATGATAACTAGGTTGAAACAAAAATTTTAAAGAGATAAAAATTTAGAAGTAACAGAAATTTTAAGATCTTTAAAATACAACTAAAATCATAGTTGAAAAACAGAGTACTTTAGAAAATATTTTAATCCTCTGATACCAAATGTTGGTCGGAGTGGACCCTCAAGAGGGGGGGGGGGGTGAATTGAGTTCCAATTAAAATTTCTGTTTAAAAACTTTTTCTTAAAATCCCCCAAATAAAACACAGAATTAAACTGTAGTGAATTTATATCAAAATAAAGGTTCTGATAGGTTCTCAAGGGATTGATTATTTCCCAGTTAATCAACTCATAATAATTGATTAACTTTTGAAACTAACTTACCGATTTACCACTAATATAAACACTTGCGAGTTTAATTATCAAAGTAACTTTAAAACAGTTTTGGTTTTAAAGTAGTTTACAGCAGAATAAAAGTAACTTTGAAAATAAATAAGTACAGTAGGTTTAACCAAGAGGTTCAGTCTCAAGCTGAGACTTATTCCTCTCAAAACTTTATATAAAAGTGATCCACACCCTGGATCGGGGTTCACAACAGTTTACAACTGTTCAGGTCCAAGACCTCTACCACTGTTATCCGTGGGAATAGAAATAACACCAAAACAACTGTCTAGGTCACGCACGACCTCTACCACTATCCCAGTGGGAAATAAAAGATGTAGGAGTTTGAGTGAGGATTTACAGATCCTCCAGTTAAAGTACAGGAGACAGTGTGTGTGTAAAATACAGCAGATAACACACACTGCTCAAAATGTAAAAGGTAAATCACATAGACAAGGATTTAGAGTTTAGAAATGGCTCTAGTGATTGCAGTGATGCTCTGGACTCCTTTGGATTGATCATAATTGGTTCTGAGTCCTCTTCTGGTTTTTGTCTGGAAAACAGAGTGTCGTCTGCTTCCTTGACTTCCAGGTGTAGAGACAGAGAAAAAGGTAGTCGATAAAGTTCTTGTGTTATGTTCTCGTTCTCAGCTCTTCATTGGTATGCATTAATGAATGAGTTCTTCGTGTAAGTTCAGTTGTCTCTTTGCATGCACACTCGGTTCTTCCAGCACACTTCATAGTATGTATGTCTCTGTGTGTATTCGTCTATTCATCCCCTCTTTTTTTAGCAGTAGCACATGATTCCTTTATTTAAAGCACGAGCTCCGGCAAAAGATGATTTACTTTTTGCAGGTACGAGGTACAGTTTCCTGACAACCAACAAACACCCATTAAATAAATTTCAGTGTATTAAAATATACCTGATATGACCGTTGGTTAGATTAAATAATGATAAAGAAATTAAAGCATCATTGGGTTCTGTTTCTGGAACGGTAGCTTTGGATATCGGTAGGTAGATGTCACGGTAGGCTTGTTTGTATCGGTGACTTCTTGTGTAATGGTAGACTTGATGTGTAACGGTAGCTGTAGACTTGTCTTGTATCGGTAGTGGTAACTCTATCTTGTATCGGTAGTGGTAGCTCTGTCTTGTATCGGTAGCTGTAGGTCTGTCTTGTATCAGTAGACTTTGATGTATCGGTAGACTTCTTTTGATAACAGTAGCTTCAACATATCGGTGGACTTGTGTATATCGGTAGCTCTGTTCTGTAATGGTAGCTATTATCTGTAACGGTGGACTTTAATGTAACGGTGACTAGTCTGTATCGGTAGCTCTCACATAGCGGTAGACTTATCTGTATCGGTAGCTCTGTTCTGTTTAAGCACTCTATTGGCATAATAGGTTAAGTCAGAGTGTACAAATATCCAGTAACCGAAAGACTAATATTTAAACATAGAACAATAGAACAATACTTAAAGAAACTAAATAGCTAGATTCCTAAATAAGTATTTAACCATTGATCAAATAGGGATTATCAAAATACAAATAATCATAATTCGGATTATCAAAATATAATAAAGCAACCAGATTCCCAGAGGGTTCAACAAGATGTACTTGAGAATTTTTTGGTCTGTGAACACCACAAAATTTTCTCCCAGGAGATAATGTCTCCAACAACGCAACACATGAACAACTGTAGCCAACTCAAGATCATGCATCAGGTAATTCCTCTCATGTGGCCTCAACTGCCGAGACCTGTACGCAACTACTCGATCGCCCTGCATCAACACAGCTCCTAGCCCAATACCTGATGCATCACAGTAAACTGTATAGCTCTTCCCCTGCTCTGGGAGTATCAGTATTGGTGCTGATGTCAAATTTCCCTTCAGCTCCTGGAAGGCTGTCTCGCAAGCTTCTAACCAAACGAACTTCACACCCTTCTTAGTCAAACCCGTCAACGACACTGCTAAGCGGGAGAAGTCCGGTATGAAGCGTCTGTAGTAACCAGCCAGCCCCAAGAAACTCTGTATTTCAAAAACGTTCTTAGGCTGCTCCTAGGAAACTACTTCTCTTACCTTATCTGGGTATACTACAACTCCTGCCTCTGAGATGATATGACCCAGGAAGTGTATCTGGTCTATCCAAAAGTGTCACTTTGAGAGCTTAGTATATAGCCGATGCTCTCTCAGTGTACTCAATACGATCTCAAGATGGGTGTCATGGTCGTGTCGAGTGTGAGAGTACATGAAGATATCGTCCACAAATACTACCACAAAAGAATCCAGATAAGGATAGAACACACGATTAATCAGAGCCATGAAAATAGCCGGTGCGTTCGTGAGTCTGAACGGCATAACCGTATACTCGTATAGACCATACCTGCTCCTGAAAGATGTGAGAGGTATATCAGATGGTCTAACATGCAGTTGATGATATCCTGATCTCAAGTCAATCTTTGAGAACACTCGTTCTCCATGAAGTTGATAAAAAATATCATCAATCCTTGGAAAGGGATATCGGTTCTTAATCATCAACTGGTTCAACTTCCGATAATCCACACAGAGTCTGAGGGTACCGTCCGCCTTCTTCGCAAAGAGAATCGGCGAACCCCAAGGAGAAGTATAGGGTCGAATGAAACCCTTTTCCTGTAACTCCTCTAACTGTCTCTTGAGCTCCTGCAACTCAGGCGTGGCTATCCTATAAGGAGGAATAGACACCAGTGCTACTGCTGGAACAAGATCAATAGAGAAATCCACCTCATGCTCTGGGGGAAGACCTGAAAAGTTGTCTGGGAATACATCCCTAAAACGATCAACCACCGGAGGGAAATCCTTCTGAAAAGTCCCCTGATCATCCAGATATAAACTCACAATCTGGGTTGTGACTCCACCTCGCCCATGATGCTCTGGTCCAGCTCGACTCACCTGAACATCCCATTCACCTTTGTATAGAAACTCTCCACCCTCTGGTGACGTGAAACTCACCCTACGACGATAACAATCCACAAAGGCTCTAAAGGGAACCAACCAGTCCATCCCGAGAATGACATCATAGCTCATCATCTCTAAGACATAGAGGTCCCAAAGGAAGTGACACCCACCAACCTCAAGGGGGCACTCCTTGAACTGACTCACACTAGCCGTTCTAGTCCCCAACAGAGTGTCTAACATCATAACAACAGAAGAAGAAGAAACACAGCACCCAAGGCTCTCCACAATGGGTACAGATATGAAACTATGTGTAGCTCCTGTATCAAAAAGCACTGTAGATAAAACAAAAGCTACTAGAATAGTACCTCTGACAGTAGAAGGTCCGAGATCCTGCTCTTGATGGGCCTGTTGCACTGCATATGCCTGCCCAGTGTTGCGGCCCTGCGACACAGCCTGGCTACCCTGAGCTGTCCCGCCCTGCTGCCTCTGAGATCCTGGTGTCTGGCTACCACGGCCACGTCCACCATCCTTGCCTGCATGCCCTAACGTATTCCAGTTCCTCGACTGGTAAGAAGCCACTGGTCCTGCCCCCGCACGTGGAGTTTGCACAGAACCCCTCTCACTAGCCACTGGTAGAAATGCCCTACAAAAGCACTGCAGATGACCCGTCCTACCGCAAGTTCGGCATTCCACTAGGTCACGTGGACACTGAGGTCGCTTGTACCCCTCCTTACCACACTGGTAGCACATGACATGGCCACCTGAAACATTCTTCTAGTTGGTACTGCCAACCTGAGAGAAGTCCATCTGTCTCTTTCTCTTTCCAGTAGAAATAGTACCAAAAACTGGTGTTGAACCACCCTGGCCCACACCACTATCTTCTCGTAGGTTCCTCTCTGTAATCAGCGCCTGGTTCACAATATCATGTACTGAAGGCAACCTGAAAACATTCACCAGTGCTCGAATGTCATATCGAAGACCATACTCAAAGTTCCTGGATCTCAGTGTCTCATCGCCCACCAGAACGGGTGCAAAACGCTGAATCTCGGTGAAGTGAGCAGAATAATCCATCACCGACATAGTGCCCTGCTGCAGATTCATGAACTCTCGAGCTCGATCTGCCCTCAGCGTATCTGGGAAGAAGAAGTCATAGAAGGTTGTCTGGAAATATTCCTACGCCATGTCTTTGTGATGCTCTGACTGGGTGGTAACATCCCACCACCTCTTGGCGGAATCACGCAGCATATAAGTTGTGAGCTTGACCCTCCGCCTTGGAGACGTCTCTAGGTGCTCGAAAATAGTCTGCATAGACCCCAGCCAAGACTCCGCAGCCTGTGGTCCGCCATCCCCTGAAAACGTAGGTGGATGCTGCTACTGGAAGATACGTGTCAGCTCTGCCATAGATGTGTCAGCTAGCGGTGCTCCCTGAAAGGTCTGAATGAACCGCATAAAGCCTTCACGGAACTGTGCATCCGCGCCTGTGTTTGATATAACGGTTGGCGCCACATCTGGCTCTACTGGAGGATCCACTGGTAGCCCATGGCCCACCATCTCCGGAGTATACTCGTTTCTGCTCTCCTGGAAAACAACACGTGAACGTCTCGGCGGCATGACACTACAAGGTCAAATGCACACCTTAGATCAAGATTATCACAGTATGAAAACGAAGGAACCAAAAGGGGAACAGGAGGAAGAAGACATTTAAAATTGCACAACAAGACTACACGGCGTGTATACTGACTACACGGCGTGTACCTAACTTTTCTCCCATGCCCGGTTCCTTCTACACAGCCAAGCCACACGACTCCCATTAAACAAAACTACACGGCATGTATATAATCTACACGGCGTGTATGGTGTAATTTTCCAAATGCTCGTGTCATTTGTGACACGACTGACTACTCGTCTTGATACTACATGACGTGTTACACCCGCACATGGCGTGTAAACTACTCCGTTTCCTAGCCACACGGCTAAAACCACATGGTCTGTCCTCAGAAAATACTACACAGCGTGTCCCACGGGTACACGACGTGTACTAGATGAGCTCCGCCGACCCGTGTTGTTAGTTACAAGGCTAGATACACGGCTCACACTACACGGCGTGTTCTATATACACACGGAGTGTACATGAAATGATTACACCAAACTGTGTTGTTAGTTACATGGCCGGATCCCAGGTCAGACTACACAGCGTGTTCCACAATGGACACGGCGTGTATATATTAAGGTTTCCCCCTGTCCGTGTTGTTAGTTACACGGGCGGACTCCAGGTCAATACTACATGACATGTACTTACGGTACACAGCGTGTTCGCCCCAAGCACTTCCCTTCCCCGTGTCCCCGCCCACATGGTCTATGACACGGGAAGAGACTACACAGTGTGTACTTAGGGTACGCGGCGTGTACTCAAAAAGTTTTACTTTCTTCCTGAATAGAAGGACATACACGATGTGTTTAAGGTACTACATGGCGTGTATACTGGGTTTCTGGATAGTATACCTCAGAAACTTCTCTGGAATCCAGAAAATACTGAAAAACAATACCTAAGTGCCAAATTCCGATCCGTGAGGTCCCATACTCCCCGTGAATCAAAGTTTGTCATCTTATATGTGTTATAACCGGATTAACAGCCAATGATTCACCAAATTTCGGTCAATGAGGGCCCATACTCCCCAAAAACCAAAGTTTGGCATCCATTCTATAAATAGGATCACACAATAATACCCTATCAAATAGCAGATATCTATCCAAGCAGCTATCACAACAGCATGTTTTTACTAGCACAACATCTATCACAACAACATGCAATTTCTAATGCACATACATGGCATGAAAACTATGCATGGCATGTGATTTCTAGCATGTGCCTAAATGATGCATGAGATGGAATACCCTCATCTCATCGGGTTGCAACTAAATATAACCCATGGATAAAATATAATCAGCACAATACAAGTGTGTCACCCTTCGGTGAAAATCAATTCAACTGTAAAATTGCAAAATCAGAAAAATTGCAACACGAGGTAAATTGGATTTTCCCTGTACATGGGTTAGCTACACCTGGGCACAGCTTATTACCACTACTATTCTCATCCTATCCCTGACTAAGGTGCCAAATAGTAAGTCAAAGAAAATAACTCCTCTGATACCACTTTGTAACATCCCGGTTCTGGGTGCCACTCAACGGGTGCCCCGAACCCGGTTCGCCACGTGACCTCAAGCACATTTCCCCAAACACCAGAGGCTGCCGACTAGCAGTGAGGGACCAGGTCTGATAATGGGGAAACTATGCCCTCATTTTTCAAAGTGTAGCGCAGCGGAATAAAATAAAAATCATACAACAACAGCGGAAGCAACAAACCATACACATTTAAAATAAACTGCAGTAAAAGATAACCAACAGTTCTATAGATGATGATGTAACATGTCTCAAGTTCTAAGAAAATAGCCAGAACATGTTACACAACAATACAGTACAGTACAATACAGAGTACAACAAAACAAAACAAAATATCCGGTAGCATCGTGAGCCAAGCTCAGTCCCATGCTCCCCTACTTCCCAGCAACAAATCAAGTACCTGTATAGGGACCCTTGCCCTTATCCATACCTATAGAAACGTAATCTGTTTAGGCCAAAGACATGACCCAAACAGGGTGTGAGAAATAAATCCCAGTAGGCACCCACCAAATGCCCGTGCCCAACTGTGTGAAAAGATGCAACAATAGTGTGTAGTAGTAAAATGCAATAAACTAAGAAGTACTCAAAAGTAACTAACTTTACCTATTATATTGCTATTTTATTAGTCTTTTAAACATTTAATTTAAGATATCACCATAGTGAATATTCTAAGAAAAACAGCCAGAGTCCTCAGACACGTAAACCCTTACCCTCAGGTAAAGATAATCCAAACATAGGAATCTGCCCACAAGTATATCGAATATTTCCTATAGGCGTATGAGGTGTCGCCCATAGGCACAGAATCAACTGCCCATAGGCACGGAAGAAGTTTACCACAGGCTAAGTAGTACATTGCCCACAGGTTAATCACAACACTGCCCTCAGGATAAACAAGTAATCGGGCCATGCCCAATATGTAAAAAAGAAATACACATGCAATTACTCTCAAGGAAATTCTATAATCATTATTATAAAGGCATACCCTCGGTTATCCTGGCCAAACGGCTAAATGGAGGAACGCACCCCCGGGGTGGTCCTGGATCCAAGCAGCGATCCCAAACAACAGTTTATTATAACATTTAAATTACCTAAACAATTCTAGGTATTTAATTCAATAAGGCCTCATCCATACGACACCCCATTCAAGGGCACGTATCATAACGGTACACAAAAAACGCACATCAGTTGGAAATTAAACACCAAGCCACCTACCTTAAACACCCAAGAATGGTATACCCGAACGACGCATTCTGAAACGTCCAAGAATGTCATAGATCTGAGGTAAAATAATTCTCATTCAACCTCAAATAACTTCCATTAGAGGAATAATTGCCAAGAACTACGCAAGGAGATGGGAGGGCTTACCCGTGCGGTTCCAACGTGATCGACGGAAGCGGAAATAGATTCCTGACGCTCGATCTGGAGATCCACGAAGGTTCGGTCATCCTCTCCCGAGCTCTCGTCCGGTTCTAAGCCAATCCTGTGAACAGGGTTGGCTACTGCCCATTTTAAGCAAAAAAAAAACAAAGTACACAATGTGTACTTTTGACTACACGGTGTGTACTCCCCTCATTTAACTGTTCCTCTAGCGGCACCGCCAAAATGTTCATCCATTGACATAAGTACACGGCGTGTACTGTCGCCCAGCTGGCGGCTGCCCCCACTGCCTTACTATTTCATCTGCCGACTGACTACACGGCGTGTAAAGGACCACTACATGACGTGTAGTCGGTTTTTACACCCTTAGTCGCTAACAAGGATACACACCCTATGTACTCATCCCATACGGTCAAAGTACACGGCGTGTGGAAAAGTACACGGCGTGTAGTCCCAAAATTTAGGATTTTCCCCTATTTTACTTATTTTCTCAAAAACACTAAAGGAAAGGAGAAAATAAGAAACTCGTACCTCAAGAATAAGAACCGGGTTCTTACATAGGTAGAGGAAGAAGATAAAGTAAATTATTAAGGATAAGACAATGCTTATGTTGAAAAGTGAAATCTCCTTTTTCAAAATAAAGGATATGGGTCTCCTTCTTATGACCAAAATGATGTGTTTTTTGAGACTTTATTTTTCCCATAAGCAGTAAAAGAAAACACAAAACTCATGCCACTAGTGGAAAAACGTTTAACATGTCGGCATTTTTCACGTCGGTTATTTTATAACCGATGTGATATATCGACCAGGATCCATATTTTATGTCGGTTATTTTATAACCGCCATAAAATATATATAGATTATCCTTTTCACGTCAGTTATAAAATAACCGACATGATAAAGCCAATCTCAGCAATTTATCACGTCAGTAGAAAGCGACATATATCATGTTGGTTATAAAATAACCAATGTTATAAATAGTTTTCTATGTAACAGATGTTATAAACATTAAAAAAATAGTTTATCACGGCGGTTATTAAATAACCGACGTCATAAATCTTTTAAATGATTTATCACACCCCGTATTCAGTCATTCTGTTTTCTTCGATCGGGAAACCTGCAAATTGTATCTCTCGCATGGAAAACCTAGAATTGATTCGTCGAAGTCGTTCCCTCCAGCCTCGTTTTTCCAACATCATTCTTCATATTTATTATTATCAGATATATCAGGTCGACTCACAACACTCAAGTAAGCCTCACATGACTGTTTTTCAGTTTTTTTTCCGCGATGCCCTAAACTAATTTTTTTAGATGTTATTTTTCTTTGTTCTTGCTATCATGGTTAGTTTCATAGTGTTCATATATACCATGCTAAATTATTTTCTGGTAAAATAAACCTATGGAAGTGATATCATGCAAGTTTACGATTTTTGTGTGTTCTATCATGTGTGTGTGCGCGTACAGGGGGTTTCCAAGGGGGTGGGGGGGGGCTGTGCAAGTGGGTGGGGGTGTCCAGGGGGGTTGGGTGGGCTGTCCAGTTGGGTGGGGGTGTCCAGGGGGTGTCAAAGGGGTGGAGGGTGGTGTCCAGGGGGGGTGTGGGATGTCCAAGGGGGTGCAGGGGATGACAAAGGGGGTGGGGGTGGTGTCCAGGGGGGTGCGGGGGGTGTCCAAGGGGGGTGGGGGCTGTCCAGAGGGTTCAGGGGGGCTGTCTAGAGGGTTTGGGGGGGGGGGGTCGAATGGGGTGGGGGGGGGGGGGGCTGTCCAAGGGGGTGGGGGGTGTCCAAGGGGGTGGGGGCCTGTTCAGAGGGTTTGGGGGGTTGTCCAGAGGGTTGGGGTGTCTAGGGGGTGTCCAAGGGGGTGGGGGGGGGATGTCGAGAGGGGTGGGGGATGTCCAGGGGGTGGGGGGATGTCCAGAGGGGTGGGGGATGTCCAAGGGGGTGGTTGTAATGGCCCGAACCTCTCCAGCCCATTCCTTTGTCAAAAAGAAGGTCACGAAGTGTTTTGGAGGGTACAATTGACTTTTCCCACACTTTTCAGAATTTTGAAACTACACGCCGTGTAGTGTGAGTACACGCCGTGTACCACCTCACCGGGTATACCCCGTGTTGAAGGTCGTGTCCTCGCCGTGTGAAATAAATGGGTACACGTCATGTACCCCATACTACACGCCGTGTAGTCCCTCCCTGCACATGCGTTACCCTCAAACCGTGTGTTGACCAGTCAATGACCGTGTGCCGTGTTGGAGCCATGTCCTTACCGTGTGAAATAAATGAGTACACACCGTGTAGCCAATACTACACGCCATGTAGTCCCTCCCCTCATACACGTTACCCTCAAACCGTGTAGTCAACGGCCGCGTGCCGCATT